>OZ022520.1:11722954-14189730 GCA_963989415.1 Cerceris ruficornis | reverse complement strand
GAAATGCATTGTTCAAATTACTTATACTATTATATTATGTATTTTCAAAATTCACCCCCTATTTAACCACTTATCGTAGATTCACTATACTAAACATCGTGGTATATCCCCAGAATCGTTACGGGTACCAGTGTCGTGCTCAATTTTTTTAAACTAGCCCTAACGTGTCCTTACCCACCATCGATGCCAACAGAATGAGAAGCAACAACAAGAAACAACGATCTAGGTTTACGAGATACGTTAATAAAGTATCTCGCAAAGTAGCACGTCCTTTTCGATCTTCAAAATTGCGAATGGAGCAAGGTTTGGCTCTGGGATACCATGCACGAGTGGCGTTGCGTCGGTATCACGTGCCACGTGATATTAGTTCATATACATCGCGGGTAAACATGCAGCGACGAAGAGGAGAAAGGGGAAGGTAAAGGGAAAGAGAGAAAGAGACAGTGTAAAAGTAGCAGGTCCCGCGTGGCCCCGGGGAGAAAGGGCACGTAGTCGATGTAAACTATAAAACGTACCCCTTTGCGGCCCTCTCCGCAACCCGCTGCCAGTTCAACCCCTACTAACATCGTCGCAGAGTCGACCTACCCCTCCTTCGTCCCACTCTGGCAGCCTGCTCGCTCGCGTAGCATATTGAATCTTATGAATTTGTGGCTCGTGTGGTTGGGGCACCTCCGGGGAAAAATTTAATTTCCAACGATTTCGGGCTTTACGCTGACGTGGTCAGCGCCTTCGGATCGGTTCGAACTTGTCTGTTGGTTGCATCCTTGCAGTCGGGGTGGATGCAACTTTTGTCCTTTGCACGCCAAAGTGCGCGCCTCGTTATCGATAGTCCCGCAGCCAGCTCTCGCTTCCTTCTTCTTCGTTGATGGCACTTGAGACGCGATATGAGAACTGCCGCAGTCTGTTTCGACGTTTAAAGTGCCTCGGCGGATTGTAGATGTTGGAATGATACGCGAACTCGTCGTTTGCACGAACTACAATAATAATTGTGCGGCCCCGGTGCACTTGAAACGTAAGGTGTACATTTTTGCGGATCGCGATGGTGACTGGAAATGTTGGAACGTTCAAGGGGACGCAAGGGAATTGTCAGAGAATTTTTTTCCATTGTCTCTGGTTTTACGCTACTCACCGCGATTTCTCGGAAATACTTCATGAATATAAATGTCGACTGGCCACTCGAATTAGATCGTATCGTACGGTAGGGCGGCACGCGATACTAACAATAAGTGTCGCGGCAAGTACGTATTTTCGCCGATCGAATTCACGAGTTTGCATCGAAATATCAAGTTCGGTGTCTCCCGTTAAAATTACACATACGACGTCGATGATAATCGTGAGAAATTTATCGAGCGACCAGTACATACAATGCTGTATTCGACGTCGGCAGATCTGGGTATTGTTTTGTCATTGCCTCCTCGATATTCCGCGGCTTTGTCGATTTTTAACCTACACGTCGATGGATCTTCTTCGAATTGCTTTCCGCGAGGCAAGAAATAGCGATAAGTATCTTCTGTACGTCGATGATCTTGACCGAGAATGTTTCTCGAAAGTTTCCTCTGCCAAGAGAAATGTTTCGGTAGGAAATGATAAAAGAAACGGCGTTTCGACATTAGGGCCGGTATTCTTTCTCTTCTTCCGGGCTCACGAAATCATATTTTTTTATGTTCCCTCCGCGCTGTTACATATTTAAGGGCGATATACGATCTAATATCGTGTTGCGCGTTATATAGCAACGTTCGTGGCATACGTGAGCCCGGACCCCCGTGTTATAAAACAAATCTGTCAAACGCACCGTCGAGCCGACAGGCTTAATCCTTGAGCCCATCGAATCACTTTCCAATTATTTCCTCCTTTCGGTCTACGCTGAATTTCGAGACGGTCGCACGGCCGACGAGCGTCGAAAAATTATCATAGAAATTGGATGAAGATCTCGAGTCTAACGAGAGATACCTCGCACTCTTTCCGCTGACTAAAATTATGCCTCGAACGTTAGTAATAAAGTAAACCGTGTTTTAAGATGGATGATGTTTAGGGAGTGGAAACCAGTCTCCATCTGATATAACTGTAATTGCACGGCCGTTTAGACGTAGGTAGATATACACCCAATACGTATTGGGTGTGCAATAAATCATGACTTGGCGTGGCTTATTATGACTGCTCGTTTATGTTCCTGAGTTATCGTCAAGGAAAAGATTGTAGAAATTATTGACTCTACGGTATAGTGTAACGACCCTTTTGCAATACCGGGAAAAACGAAGATTTTTCCTTCTCATCCTGTTTCACCTTCTTTCGAAATTACGCTCCACCCTTAACTGTCTCCGGCGATCGTCGTATTTTCGCGTGGAACGTTTCTCTTTCTCACGGAATTGTCATACGTATAATACCGCGTACGCGGTTCCATGCGGAGAATTTATCTGTAAATAGCACTGGCTGCAGTCCAATTCTACGTGATTCAATCGTTCTCCATAGGCAGATCGTAGATATACAAAAGAAGACTTTCAGGACGAAAAGAGAATTTTACGGTTAAGTTTTATTTAACGTGCCAACGAGACCGGGATTCCTACAAATTTCTCCATCATGTTCGGAACATAGTCAAGTAACTCCTCGTTCGTGT
Source organism: Cerceris ruficornis (assembly GCA_963989415.1). Lineage (NCBI taxonomy): Eukaryota > Metazoa > Arthropoda > Insecta > Hymenoptera > Crabronidae > Cerceris > Cerceris ruficornis. The sequence continues at coordinate 14,187,116 of OZ022520.1, read as the reverse complement.
CTGGCGCTGAGCTAACATCGCTGCCGTCCCGTCTAATTACATAAATCAGAACGATTAAACGGCCTCCGTGCATGCTTCTACGAATAGCTAAGTCGGCCAGTGCTTACCATTAATTCCTCGCCGTCTTCCTCGTTACCGAAACGCAATTTACACACGCGCCAGAAACGACTGCGGTGTGGATTTTAAAGGGAGATGGAAAAGGGATGAGGAGAAGGCGATGAAGGAAGAACCGAAAGAGGGAGGATGGGGGTGGGTTTGTTGCTCGTAAAGTTATTCAGGATTTGTAAATCCTTGGAATTACGTTGTTACGAGTTCTTACGAGGACGCGGCATGACGGAAGGAGCGGAATGCATGTGCGTATAAATATTTCACACGTGACACGTAATGAGTGAGCGAGAGTAAAGCTTAAAGGGCCCCTTCCTGCCTGGTTGCTCATCGCGAGCGGCGTGTCTTGATTTACGCGAGAGAGGCGTGCCTCCACGGAAGCCGCAATTAGTTTATTAATAATTAGTAAACGAGCTGCTGTTCGGATACGCGCCGCGGGAGTACGACGCCTGCCGCGAATACGAACGACCATGGATCATCGGGGAAAAAACGTTGGCGATTCGCGAGGAAACCCGCTCAGGGACTTCCGTTCCATAGATCGCTCTGACCCACGCCGTGAGAACTGTGTCTCCGTTAATTCTATAAAAATATCAAACGATCTTACGGGTCAAGATTCGCGGGTCAAACAAGATTCATCGAGTTTGCATCGAAGCGGCAACACTTACGTGTTACGAAACGAGCACCGCTTAGTCTTCGCGAGGGAAGATATTAAATTCGCGAATAGGTACTAGATATACAGGGTGGTCCACGTAACTTGTGCACCTCGAATAACTTTTAAAGTATGCGTTGTACGAAAGAATGTTATATACAAAAGTTACATGGTTTAAAAGGGTGCACTATGTAGTGTGTTAATTTTTTTTATAGGTGGAGGCGTTTCAGAGATTTGAAGGTCAACTTTGTTTTTTTAAATGGAATGATATGTTTTTTTATTCATCATGAAATAGTACGTTTCAAGACGAGTTCAATGACCTATGACTCAAGTTCGTTCAAGGTCAAACTTGCTTGAATATTAAGTAACTATAATTCAAAGTATGTCGTGTTTGGTACCATTTTAATCAGAAATATCTCAGAAATACGTTATCAAAGGTTTAAAAAAAAATCGAAAATGAAAACGACCGATCCTCCCGATTTTTCTGATTAGAATGATACCAAACACGACATACTTTGAATTATAGTTACTTAATATTCAAGCAAGTTTGACCTTGAATGACCTTGAGCTATAGGTCATTGAACTCGTCTGAAAACGTGTTATTTCATGGTTAATAAAAAAACATATCATTCCATTTAAAAAAACAAAGTTGACCTTCAAATCTCCGAAATGCCTCCACCTATAAAAAAAATTAACACACTACATAGTGTACCCTTTTAAACCATGTAACTTTTGTATTTAACATTCTTTCGTGCAACGCATACTTTAAAAGTTATTCGAGGTGCACACGTTGTGTGGACCACCCTGTATACACTACCGGCCATAAGTATTAGGACATCTACTTCGGATGGAATAAATGTGAACATAAATCTATGCACATTTTTGTATGATTTTAACTAATTTTGGTTTATTTAGTATTATATATTTCAAGGCAAACATACATCAAGTGCTATAACAGGTTTATAATGCAAAAAATAAAATAACATATTTTGTTTTCATCAATATAACCACGTCTTTTCTTCATGACGGCTTTCACGAGATTTGGCATTCTGGACGTTAATTTTTTAAGGGTATCTGTTGAAACTCCATTCCGAACAGTTTTTTTTAACATTTTTATGAACATTTGTATACATTTACAGAGGATCTGATGCGAGAAGCCACACGCAGCAGAACCTGAAAGTTGCTCGGTAAAAATGTAATACAGACTGTTATCAAAAAACTAGTACTAAATTTATAAATTAACCAAGGATGTCGTAAATACTTATAGTTGAGAATATATTTTAATCAAAACCTGAAAATAGGAACAGTGAAAATGTTCACTCAACAATCAATTTCCGATTTCGCGCATACGTAGCAGATGTCCTAATACTTTTGGCCGGCAATGTATGTATATTGAAAATTGTCTCTTTTATTTGTGTCCTAATACTCGGTGAAAAGTTGGTTGAAAAGTGTGTCGTGTGAGGGTCTTCAGGAAAAGTCGTAGGTGCGGAAAATTAGGTGAAATTAGGAGTGAAGGACAGGGGCCTTGGTAAGTGGGGATGGGTCCTTGAAGTGGTTCCTGAGTATGCTGCGTGTATGTCAATCAGTTTATGTGTGTGCGCGTATGTATATCTTACACGAGGTAATATTAATAGTAACAATAATAACAATAACAATAATAACGATTATAGCAGCAGCAGCGGCAACAACAACAACAATAATAATAGTAATGTTCATGATAATGATACTGATAACGATGATGATAATAGTAACAATAACAATGATGGTGATGATGACCGATATAATGCAGGGTGTGTCGGTTGGGGTTAGGACGTAACATACGCACGGACGGAATAAATTATCCGAACTTATCCAAGAATCGTTTGCCCACCGGGAGAAATAATCTAGGATCTCGCATCAGTAGAAATCGAATCAAACCCAACGGTCCTGCTGAGCCGCGGAAAAGCGATAAAAAACTATCTCTGGAGAACCCTTTCCGTCGTTGGTTTCTTGCCGTGGTTACCCCCGTCTATGGACAGACGACAACGGTCCTGCATCTCTTCAACGTTCGCCGGTTCTTCCGGCGAGTTTTATTCATAGCGTCGTCCTGCTAATAAAAAAGTGCGCATAGGGACATTAAAGTGTCGACGGATGGCGGATGACGGCTCTGGCCGGAGATCTCGGAAGCTTCACGGGTCCTCGTCGGCCACCGAAGCGGGTCCACGCTGGGTAACGCGGCTTCGCGTTACTTTGTGCGTGCACGTTAACAAGGTATGCATTATATCGCTAAAACATACGGCTATATTTACCTGCGTGTACGTACACACGAGCCGCTGCTGGCGATCGTAAAAGAGGGTCGTACCTTCCTTTTTTCGCCCCTCTTTATTCCCTATGCTGCCTCTCTATTTCTCTTCCTTCCCCTCTTCTTTCTCCAGCGATGTTGCTGCCGGTACTTCTTCTTCTTCGTAGTCTTCCTCTCCGACTCGCAAACTCGTCTCGTATCGTTGCTCACGTACGACCGGCAACGTACTCATACGGCACGAAAGTACTCGCGTTATGTACCGACAAACTCGAATCGAGTGCGGTTTACGATCGGTTTATTCGTCCGCTTCTCGTGAGACGTTTCGAGCCAAGGCGACAAGGTGTCTTCTTTTGGGACGATTCTTTATTTTGGGTCGTTCGTTTTATCACTCGCGGGAGTCTTCCCTTTAAATAATTGTATCCGTCCTGGACTCTCTCCTCGTACTTCGTGCTGGTTTACCGAATTACCGTAGCTAAGTCTTTCAATTTTACATGGAGAGGTCGGTTTCTTGTCTTCTCTTCTGGGTGAAGAAGATTTTAGATTAGTTAAGGTTTGAAACATTTATTGCTCACTGTTGTATTTGCAAAGTAATGGGAAGTTGGTAAGTCCTTGATTTTCGCGTTTGAGAGCGTCCGGTGGAAGTTGTCCCGGTTTTTAGCGGATTTTTCTTTTTTACGTAATCGTACATGTAGCATCAAGAGCTAGCTAGATCTTCGCGGCTGGCGATGATCGAAAGATCGCAATTCCATCTATTAACTTCCTCGGATCGTTAAATTTGTTTGCCGCAAAAATGATTTTACTTCCATGGACCCTGACGTGAAAAGAAAATTGTCGAGCCTTCGTTTGCAGGTGCGTTTTGTCTCGGAAATTAGAACGCCCTATCGATTACCTGCCGCGGTTATTAAAGGAGGACGGAGCTCGCGAGCAATCAAAATGTTCGTTTTCCACTTTTTTCCCCTTTCTCTCCTGTTTTCGCTGCTTTTTCAAATCCATGCATTTTATCATACATTTCATTTAACGACCAAAAAAAGAACCTGAGATCCTACATTTTACGTGAAATCGTTTTTCCGTGTCATTCGTCGATCTCCGCGTCGCGTCGCTTAATTAATTAATACGTCTCATTATCGACGAATTTTGCGTAATTAGAAAACAGGAACGTCAGTTTTCCTCTGCGAGGATGGAGTTCGGTGTGCGAATTCACCGAAAAAAAACAGCGTTAATAAGCCACTGCTTGCGGAATGGCTAAGGGAACTTTATGGAACATCGAACTACCGTAACCTGAAAAGATATCGATAGTCGCAACGTCGCGTTCGAACACGAATAACATCCACAACGTCGGTCGTATCTATTCAATTATTCTTCTCGGATGTAATTAGGAAACTTCTTTTATTAAATTACAGTTCTTATTTTTTTTTCTTTTTAATTTGACGATTGCGACGAATAACAACGCGAGTACGACAGAAATTGTTTAGAAGCGATAAAGGCATCAGAAGTTTCCCTCGGTAAATGCATCATGACTATCCCCTCCACATAGGGGTTCTCCCTTGGCGAACCTCGACCCTCGACGAGGGAATAGTGTAACATGATACTACCCGAATGTATCGGTGAGACAATACTAATTGGAGGGTCGGCCGTTTTTATATTCGATTTTTTTTTAAACCTTTGCTAACGTATTTGTGAGATTTTTCTGATTAAAATGGAACCAAACACAATATAGTTTGAATTACATTTACTTAATATTTAATAAATTTCCTTACTATGTACATCATTCAAACTATATCGTGTTTGGTATCATTTTAATCAGAAGAATCTCAAAAATACTTTCGGAAAAGGTATATTTAGAAAAATTACTAAATAAACAAGCGTAGTGTCGGGCGTAACGAATCGCGACGAAACGCAAGCGACACCACGTTGTGCGACCTCGGCGCCGTCCGGGCCGATGCTGTCGAAACTGTTAAGATTCATACAGCGTAAGACTGTTTAGTTTTAAGGATCTGTATGTGTGTGTGAATGTGTGTCGTGCGAAGATTCGAGCCCGACGCCTTTTTCTAGTGGCGAAAGAGAATTGAGAGAAAGAATACTTTGACCTGCGAGTTGCGGTTTAAGCGAATCCTTAGAGTATTGCGTGCGATTGGTCCTTGCGAGGTGCGGTCAATCGTGTGTGCGTGTTTTTATATCATCCTTTATCCTTTGTTTTATTTTAATATACACATACTGTTTTATTCTTTCTTGCGAATAGTCATTTACACACATTAAATCCCACACAAATTTATTGTTGCATTGGCAATGCCTCGCCGATACTTTCGAGCAGCTCATTTTGTTTGCTTGCTCCCTGTCTCTTCAACTGTCTGTCTTTTTCTAAGTTCGCGCTCGGCTCGAGCCCTAATGTAAGCACAGATTCGACACCGGTACTCGATAAGAGCACTGCTTTGCCCCCGAAATCTGTGCATTTATCAAGGTTTTACTGTAGTACCATTTGTTTTATTTTATAATATTAAACAAGAACATCAGAAAAACAAACGACAATTCAGAGAAAGTTGTTCCGTCATGCAAATGAGATGCAAAACCAACGTTTATTTCATTGGTGAAAATGCGCTGTACAAAAGGTTGAAAGTACCGAAGTATCTGCACGTTCTCATCATCTTGAAAGTGCACAACCGGCAATTTCTCCATCGCTGTCAGGGTGTTTTGGCAGTCTTGAGTGACCATAGAGACCCTACTGAACGGTCAATGTGTGGCATTCTCGTCCAGTTCGACATGCTTCTGTTCACCCCACGAATATGTCACTTGCTACTCACTCACGATAATTGAGTTTGCATCTCATTTGCGTAATCGAACAACTTTCTTCGACTTTCCGTTTGCGTTTCTGATATTCGTGTTTAACATTAAAACTACCAATGCAGGCCAAATGACTGTCCCAATTTTTTTTAAAAATTCCCCAAATTGATGTAAGAGCCATGCGGTAAATATTTCAGGTCTATCTTATGAATCAAAAATTACTTAACTGATCATCTCTTTTACCTTTTGATCCTTCTTTTCCTAGAGTACTTATGTACGCTGTTTAAATATAATTGATATAAAGTCGGTAGTTCTGGTGTTAATAAAAAAATATTAAATGATTTTTTTATCGCTTCATACTCAGTTTAATATGTCCCCTAATTTTTGTGGGCAGTGTAGTTAACAAAGTTGAAAAGGAAGGCACAGGTACATTGTGTGCTATCTTAAAATCAGAACGAGTGATAAAGATTTAATGCGTAAATTCTAGCAGCAAAAAACTGCAATAAAAAACGACTTCAAGAATTCCTCCGGCTTCGATAATTATTCCAGACACGAGGAGAATCGTAATTTCAAATAAATTCTGTGAGATCTAATTGGAAGGTAATGTTAATAAAGCTGTAAATATTAATATAAAAGACGAAGTACTCGCGTCGTCCCATTGGTCTGCGAGTAAACTGCTTACGTCTCTAGATGCGAAAGAAAGACGAGGTGGCAGGATATGCAGATGAAAGAAAACTCGTTACAGAGCGACAAGTGCCCGGCATCCTCATAATTATCACATCCAACGTAATTACAGAGAACGTGCCTTATCCTAACCTAACTAACTCCGAGACCATAAACGACTCCTACGTGCGTCCGGATATCTCTTCTTTTGTCTACCCACGAGAACATTTAAATATCGAAGATTCACCGAAGAAAGCATATCGAGCATAGTTTTACGTATCGTCGAATTCGTTATTAATTAAATGAAGTAAATTAAATAAAATAAATTTGATAACATATTCCACTAATTTTTAAGACATTTTTGAAAATAATATAAAGAAAGGACGCGTAAGCGTTACATTAACTTGATACATTTTCACAAGTGAGCAATCACACGCAATTCGGAGGGATAGAAATTTTCCGAAACTTTTCTCTCATTCCTCGTAGCACCGTCGATAAAGGAATTAATGGGCACACGAGTATGGCACGCTTACTGTCGCCTACAGCTCACTTTCCCATTGTCGAGGGCTCATTCTTCGAGCGCGTGGTCTGATGATTTCTTTGAAATCAAATTAGTTACGATCTGATCGAGAGATACGGCAGACGATATCGTCTCCTCTGCTATATGATATAATAGTATGCCGTATTGCCTCGTCATTCTACGCTTATAATACCGCGTTGTTAGGCTTTCGTGGTTCTCAGCCGACAAATTAAAATAACGAGACTCTTGACGTTTACCTTTTCATTCTTATTGCATTCCTTCCCCTCTCTCTAGTCCTTTTTTCTCTCCACAGCAAACCTAATCTAATTATCGTATAAACACGCGTTCGACACAATCGAGCCGAGAAAATATTTTCGGACGCATTTGGAATGGCAGGAAAAAATAGAAAATTATACATTTTTCTTCCATATAGAGGACGCACAAACCGAGCGTAAATTTCGTTCTCACGCGAAACTGCAGCCGCGACGCGGAAGGCTCGCGAAGGACGAAGATATGAGAGGCACTAGCGATAACTGGAATACAAGAGTACGTCCCACGCTCGATGTGTGCATTTGCTTACTCGATGCGCCTGTGGTCGACCTTGCATATCGATTCAACGCAAACGTAAGACGTATCGATGCATTCGCAGTCCAGGAGTATGCCAAGAAGAAATACGTCGACGGGGGATTTGGGTGCGGCCGATCTGTAAATGACGAAATGACATCTCGTCCACTATAATTGGAAAACCTGCCGAAGACGAATTGCCCGTATAACTGCTATTCAGGCGTATTGCCTATCGATAACCGAAAATCAATTATTCGCGAGAGCCTCGAAACTTTTTCTGACGGTGACAGCGGGTGTATTTTTACCGCAAAATCTCATTTCCAGTTTCGGCCTTCTACATTCGGGAATGGTATGCAACGTCCACGGAGAATTTTCTTAAATGCATATATGTATCTTGTTTTAAATTGATCGTTCAAATAAATGGAAAAGTCCACCAAGATTTTTGGCTATCCAAAAAGGATATAGAGATTTTGAAAAATATTAGGCGATTCGAATCGTGAAGTCTATGCGATCTTCTCTCTTTAATCTCATTCCATAATCTCCTTCTCACCTTTCTATTTCTCTCTGCACGGGGCAAATGTTAATTTTCTGGTTTAATAACCGGGCTGCGTTTATTAACGAAGCTGCTCCGAAAGCGGGCCAACCGTGAACTCTGGTTATTTGTTTCTTAATTAGAAAGAAAACTTTGAGTCGCTCGGAGGCGACGATTATCGTTCCCAACTCCCATTAGAACTCGTTAACGCGGTATTGGAACGATACGTCTCGTGGGATGGCGGCCCGATGGCCTTCCGTTTAATAACAACGGCCGAGGGTATAGCCGTTTTCGGCCGATTCCTCTTATGCCGGGCGTGAGAAAAAAGAGCGACACGATTAACCTTCTGCCCGAGATTAATTTAATCGTAACCACGGAACTTCGTTTTCCTCGTGTGTAGTCTCATTAAGTCGCAAGGGCCTCATCCTTATCTTTCGTGAATCCGGAGAATTTTAATAATTCCATTCGAATCAATACCCCCGCGCAATTTCTCGACACGACGCAACGTATTATTATACCTCCCTCTTCTCATCGTCCACGCGAATCATCGATGGGTAATTTCGTGCGTGTCGTCCTCTCTGAATTTATCTTTCCGATAAATAAATTCCACGAATAGAAACGACTTATCGCCGCCAATAGGGAATCACGGCCTCCTTGTAAATCGGCGCATCAAAATTTTATATTAAATCCCAGGTGGGTTTTCGCGCGTTCCAATATCGCCCTTCTTACTTGCAATAACAAAGGAAAAAGTGCACAATAACCGCGATCGGGCCGGCGTAAAGCGTGCGTTCGTGCAAATTGCACGCGTAACGTGGGCGTAGGATGCCGGGCCGGATAATGCCGTTCGATCGGAGTTTGTGGAGGAAGGAAAATGCAAAGGAGCCTCCGCTCTGCGGAGAATCGTGGACTTATTCGCGGCAAATATCGCGGTTATGGCTTAATATCGTACGATCGTACGTTCTTGTCTCGAAGGGAGGAGAAAAGGCGAGGAAGTCTCATGCAAGTCCAGGCGCGTAAATACGCGCGACCATCGTTGTAATAAACAGCGCATGTAGAATGCGTCTCGGCGAATTCCATCAGATCCAATCCGTGCGAGACGCGGTGAAATAAAATCACGAAGCGTATGGGAACTTTGGTATCTTACGAGTCGTCGGGTCCCGGCTCCACGCGAGTAGCGGGCGAGTAATGTTTCGATGTTTATATCTCGTTCTACCGGCAATTGTTCGGCGCAAACTTAATGGACCGACATTGTCGCAGGTTAACCGAACGTCGAATAAATTAATTCAATTACCGGCTCGGGGGTTGCATCGATAATCGAGAAACGTAGCGGGACTGTGGTAATTTAAGTATACGTTATGGGTAATTGGAAGAGTCTCCGGGGAGATCTCTCCCGGTTTCGTACGTTAAGTGGAAAGTTTAGTTCTAAATAATTGTACGAATTGCAATATGTATTCGCGGAGGCCGACGAGAGCAATTTCGATTAGAATGGTCGAAAAATATTTGCCGGTTTTCGAGTCACGTTACAGGGAGTCGGGTGTGCCGTGAGAAACTAAACGTTTATGTACCCGTTTAATTAACCGAAAATTTTCGAGGTAAAATGTCGATGAAAATTTCCGTTTCTGTATATTGTTAGATTTTTATCGTGATCCTTTAAGACGAATCAGCATTTTGTGGAGATTTTTTCAAATCGTATATTATCAATCGGCTTGAGTTTGTTTCATGGTGCAACACCCCGTTGATGGACTCATGTTGATGGGAGCGCATCAAACTATGATTTGGTATTTAGTCACCATTAGGGACTAATTAGCACTGATTACACGTGGAGGTACCTCCACGCCGTATCCGACGTACAGGTACATACACAACGGACGCACACCTATCGGCGCACACCCAAGCGCACTTTAACACGGACAAATCGCAGCTACAGGTTCGCATATATTCCCGGTGAAACACACAAATGTTTGTCCGTCTATAATCGGCCGATCCGTCCACGCATTTCGCATAAATCTTTTAGTCCGTATTTCCCCTTCAGCTGTATCGACGGTGCCGTGAAACGGGAGCCTAAGTACGCCGCACAAATAGTTTGGCAAATGTTGGTTCGACTGATTCGTCAAATCGATTCTACTGGAAGTATACGCGATGATGTTTGACTAACGAAATTAATCGGATCAGACGTCCTTAATTCTTAGTCAGATCGCGTTAAGTACGCTCTAATTGCTTTAGGCTGTTTCGAAGTATCTGTCGAATAGTACCAACGGACTGAATGTTTATTTAGTTAGAAAGAACCCTGCTAGATTATTCGGGAAACGATTGAGAATGGTCAAAGGAATACAGGATTTTAATTTTCAATTATCGCGTCGTTTCTCACGAGCGTCGTATCCCATTGAAATACTTTTAATAATTCAAATATTTGGCGAATAGCCAAACTCGTGGATTAGCACTCGAACGACAAAAGCGACTGTTAATACGCCTATCGAGAGTGTCGTGTATAATTACGTCCAAAGGTGTGCACAATATTTGCTCGTTTAAGCGACAAAATGAAGCAGGCTCGTATAATTTACGTATCATCGGGAGAAGGTATGCACGGTCATTAACGCTCCATACGTTAAATGTCTTACGGTTCTATCGTCAATTCAACGTTGTAGCTGTAAGTAAAAGCGACGTAAACTGATGAATCGGCGAAGCCGCAGGCAAACAAGAAAGCCATAAGCACTGCGGTTGGAACCCGCCGGGTGACTTATAAATCACGATAATATCTCTCTTTATCCGATAGAGCGCCAACGAATAATTATTTACATTAACATCGCGCTGTAATTGCCGGACAATCGTTCGTGGACGGCATCGTGTTCGCGTATGTTTCGTTATCTTTCTCGTCCGAGAGGTACAAAGAAGAAAATAACCTCCGACCTTTCGCCACTTTTTATCGCAAATATCGATCTGTCCGAAATTCGTTATTTACGACCTCTTTTAAGATTCATGCAGATGCAAATAGCTAGCATCCACGAGAATCTACAGATACTTGCCTTCGCGTCGATAGTAGTATTCCGCAACTTATGGACTATACTTACAAAATTGTATGTCAAATATCTGTATTACAGTTAACGGAACAACTATTATTATCAAGGTTATCCAAGTCATTATCGAGATATGTTATTAATTATAATTACACGCATACTCCCTATAACCGAGCGGCAAATGGAATCAAGCATCGCGGCTAATTGTAAGAGAATAAAGACCATAATAAGTCCAATGGAAAAATGTTTTCTACCTTGCGCACGTCGCGTATGAAGCATAGGGAAACGTGAAAAATGGCGTTTGCGCTAGGTCTCGTTTACTCGGAACTCCGCTCTTAATCGAGGTTGAAGCACATATCGAGTACATCGCAACAAGGATCTCTCCCTCTCCGTCGTTCTCGGTAGATCTCGTTGCAACAGATCTGCCGCATAGCGCACTCAGATGGGTCAAAGGTTGCTTGGCGCGCAATTCCGCGGATCGGCACGTAAACACACGCGAATATAAGTGCACCCTGCAAGATGCATCTCGCACGCGACTCGAGTATTCGGTTCTCTTCTTCATCTTTCTCGGTCTTCTCCTCTTCCGTCCTTTTTTTTTCTTTCTTGCCCGACAGAGGTCACGGGCCAGAACTCAACGCTATACTTACCGGCCTTCGAGCTCATCATCTCACAGACATTTCATTATATGAATCAGACAACGGCATCCAACACCCCGCATGCTACCCCGTCTCTCTTCCTCCCTCTCGCGATGCGAGCCTCCATTTTTATCCTATGAGACGTTCCGGGGAGATGCCGAGGAGAAGGAGAGACGAGCCAGAGGAAGAGAAATGCTATCCGTCTCGCAATCTCCGATAGGCCCGGACTTAATTTCTGATTGGAATTACCTCGCACGAGCACCGCACCTCGCGATCGCTGCCGCGCTAGAGACCCCGATGCCGTGAGACTACCGCGACGCCTTTTTTCGCACGGCAATTACACCCCCGTGGAGTTTCGACTTTTTACCTTTCGCTCTTCTGAACGTTCAGCTTCACGAAAATTATTTTCTCCTTCTCCTTTTTCCGCCAGTGAAATCGTTCGAGTGTATTATATCTGGTACCACTTAGTCTGGAATTAAGAAAGTGGTACTGGTTTTGTTATCCTAAGTGAGTCCTTTCCATCATCGTGGTTGCTCTTTCGGCCAACCACTCAACAGCCAACTGTTCTTCTCTGACTCTTGTTGTATTACTTTTCCGAATCACCCAGGCTTCGACGACGCAAACGCGAATCAATCGTTAATCAAATCAAAGAGCCGCAAAGGTCGGTGCGTTTCGGCAGGAATCAGCACAAGGCTCCTCGTTTTTTTCCCTCCCTTCCATCGTCAAATTGTCGTCGCGTGCGGATTCCCTTCGGGTTTTGGGAAGGACCCTTCCGAGGAAGGCGTCTCGAATTTCCATACACGCACCGCAGACCGCCGGTGAATATACTCACTTCCGGCAATAGATTTCCTCCTCGTGATACCCAGCAGCCCCAGCTACTGCTACCCACCCCCGTCCTCCTGCCACCTCTTGAACCACCCCTTTGCTCCTCTCCTACCCCCTCTCTCTGGGCCGCCCTATCGTCGGAACTACAACAGGATAGTTAGTTAGGGGTTAGAGACTCGGGGGTGAACGGAGGGGTCGTGCAGTACCGTACACAATCGGGGCCATTGTGCGCCGTGATTTGTGGGGACGATTTTTTGACTTCCGCCCCCGGCAGGGGGTGGCGTGGGCCATCAACCCTCCTTCTCCTAGCCGAGTCAGGAGATACAGCTAAATTATCTGAAGGCAGCGGGTTAAAGGTCGATCGCCGATTTATTTTCCGACTGTAAGGCGACTTGGAAGATCCAAATACGACGGAGGTGTGGTCCACGAAGTCGATGGAAGCGTTGCTTCTTTTCGTATTGGTATGCTTCTTCCCTCAACTCGATTGGTTTTTCTCGTTCTCCGACCGAGATCGAATCTGGGGGATGTTGTGCGGGTAAAGTATTCCTTAAAGTAAGTTGGCTTTATTTTTGTGGAATTTGCAGAAATTTTCCTTTCGTCCATCGCGAAGCGGGAAAGTCAAATGGCTCACTGATCGGTCGATTCTTTGTGGAATAACCGACAGCTATATCGGTGATTATAATTTGTTTGCAGTGTCGTTGAAGAACGTCGAGGCCGTGTCGTTAACTTTTGCGCGATGCAACGAGGAGTGAATGTTAATAGAGTAGCTTTTTCATCTTTTAGATTAGACCGTACGTATTAATAAAGGTGGGCTGTTTTTATGAAATATTCAGTCAGCGAAAAAAATATTACAAACCATGCGGCGTGTAATTACAAGGACATAACTTTAAATTTTAACCTCATTTCTGAAAATCTCATGAATGCATTCGGTTCTCTTTGTCTTTGCGCCCCTACATATAAGTAATATCGTAATTAAGGTAAATGAGCACTTCACGTCAGCATAACTCAACGTTACATGCCTCTCTTCATACGCGCTACGCACGTGTGCGAACAAAAGCTTAATATAAATTTATACATGCATTATTAACAAGGATTCCGCTGGAACTGCAGTAACTTTTATAAAAACAGGACTGAAAATTCCGCAACTATGCTGAATGTTTCCTCGATAATTTTATTACGTCAACTTTGTCTCCTTTACAAAAGTGTTGCCGCGAGTGTGTGGAATTACGTGAAAATTCCAAGAATCGTTTAAACCACCGTCTTTGTCGTAGCGTAGAATACATGGGGATTCACCTTTTCAAAATTGTAACATCATTTAAAACCGTGCAGTCCTTCAAGGCCACCTTAACCGAAAGGAAAATCCGCCTATTGTGCCATGGGTAAAATTAAATTTCATTTGTAATTCTTTTCGGGGCCATGTTGTCTCGTCCTCTTTAAAACGTTCATCATTTCACCTCTTTTTTCCCTTTTTTTGGTAGCGACCATCCAACAGGAAGTGTCAGAAACACGCAACGTGCGATTTCCATGGAAACAGAAGTGATGGTACAGGGTTGTTTTACGAGTCTGTTTTTCGTCTATGCTAATGTACTGCTATGACGATCGTAATCGTCTCATTCCCCTCGACCATCCAGCGTGATATTGTCCTATGGGCTCATAGATACTTTCGAGTTTCTAGAAACGCTTCAAAGTACGTTTCTAAGGATTTAACGAGCCCTCAGCCAGCCACGAGCTTCGTAATGTTATTGTCCTCTCCTGCTCGTAAAAAGAAACGCTCGTCAACCCTCTTTCGATGCGCTCACTCCGCTTTTTGCTCTTTTCGTTACGTTTCTGTGTTGGTTGGAACGATACGGAAATATAATCATCGGTTCACGAAAAGAGATAGTGGAGGGGAACAAATAGTGAAAGCAGCGACGACGCGGTCATCCGTTTTAATTGGATCTTAATTTCAGTGAAAGTCAGAAGATGAAAATCTCGTGGCGATCGCTCTGCCAAGCGAGTAAGAGAAGGAAACGGAGAGAGAGGGAGGGAGAGAGAGAGTGAAAGAGATTTGTGTCTATACGTTTTCCCATACGTTTCAGATTTCTCCACGTGTGTTTAGACCGATTTATAAGTCAACTCTCGAATCGCATGGACACGCCCGTTTCGTGCCTTGCTTCCCGATTTGGTATTCGACGGAGGATCTCGAAGGCGACCCCTATTTATTCAAGAACATTTCGACACCTTCGAGGTACTTAAGAGAGTTTCGAGAACAAGTCGAAGAGTCGGTGTAGATCCCACGGGAGCATCGGCTTGGAATCGAAAAGAGAAACATCGCGGGATAAGTTCGATTGTTTCGATTTAGAAGTCGTCGGTTTGACGAAACTGCGCTTAACGTTACGTAATCGTCGTTCACGCGAAATAAGTTGCATTTGACGCATTAACGACGCAAAGATTGCAATATAATTCATCAAAATATCACATTCAAGTGAAGTGAAGTATAATATGGTAAAGAAACACGTCGCGTAATCTTACGATGAACTTCATTGGCTCATAAAGAGAACCGGTAGGAGAAAGATATAAAAAATGAATTGCATACGGTGCAATTTGTTAGCCGAAATGTGCGCAGGGTGAATTAACCCTTTGCAGTCTAAAATACTTGTCCAATTTCTCGTTAACCGAGTGAAATTAATTTGGGGACATTCTTCACAGTAGATTAATTATTGATATTAAATGATGCCGATAACTATGGGCCTTAAGAAATATTTAGATGAAAATGTGAAGTCGTTGGCAGTTTCAGAAGCCGGATCCCAATTTTTTCAAAAAATTCCTCAAATTGATAGAGGAGCCATGAAGTAAATATTCCACTTCTATCTCATAAAACTTAAACTACATATTTGATCATCTGTTTCACCTCTTGATTTCACTTTATTCAAAGTACTTATCGGGTATATTTAAATATAATATATAGATATAACGCCGGCAGTTCTAGTGTTAACGCGATAGAGACAAGTGCATCTCGTGTAAAGCGTTCAGATGACGAAGCAGAATAATAACACATCTTTACTTTATATAATTACAAATGTAAATCGTGCTAGACATGCTCTACGTCTACTTCCTTATAATTGAAACTTGGAAATACACAATTTCCATCAAAAAGTAAAGTTGTTCTCATCGGTGATCGTCGAAGATGCGGACATACCGAGGCATGCGAGACGTCAGTTCTAAAATGCAGAAACTAATGACGAGTCTCGTTGAGCACACAATGAATTAGTTATTCTATATGCAAATCCGTCCTCTTTTTTCCGCGGCCAACGAAACGCGCCGGGGTAAAACGCCGATCACGATCGAAATCCGAATCGGGACGATGCAAGGGCGTTAACGTTGGAAGGTATCCGGGCGGGTCACGAATTTACGATCGTTGCGTACCTCGGGATGATGAAAAAAATACACACATCGCAGAAAAACATAGAAGAAGGGGCGGAGGGGAAACAGGATGAAATAGAGACAAAGGGCGAGGGGAGACGAGAAAGAAAGATGGAAAGAAGGGGTAGGGGCAGAAGAGGCGGGGTGTCTGCGTATGTGTGTGTGTATGTGTGTGAGGGGGGGAGGGAGAGAGAGAGAATACGTGTGATGCCGGTGAAAAAAATGCCAGCGACACGCACGAAAATAAAAATGATTACGTACCCGTGCTAAACGTACGTGCACTGCGTGGCACTAGCGGCATGTATATAGCGTTTATGCTCCCGTACAGATATTGGCCGGGACTGCCGGTGAAAGAGGGGATCGAGGGTGAACGCGGGGACCCGTTACCGCGATGTTTTGTAATTTAAATTAATTGAAAAATATGCACTGTGTGTGTTGTCCGATCGCGCTCGTGTCGCCGGAGAACGAGAGAGGAAGACAGGGAGAAAGAGAGTTGGGAGAGTTAGAGGCAGAAAGAAAGAAACAGGATGCGTGAAACCAGAAGTGAAAAAAAGAGGGAACGAGGATACTGGTTCCCGGAGGAAGGGGAGGAAAAGTGCGAAAGAGAAAAAGAGGAACAAGCATAGAGAAAGGGGGAAAGGGCGAAAGAGAGAAGACGAGAGATGTGCAGAAATGCGGGCAGGTCGACCTGCATCGGAGAATCGAGAGGCGTGTAGGTATACCGCGGGGCCAATCATTCGCGCCAGTCGGCCAATAACTTATTGGTTTTTCACGTGCGATTTGATTCATTATCATTCCGTTATTTATATTTGTCCGGCCTGCTGTGGATTTCGGGGATTTGTTCGCGGACGAGGGTAACAGCGGGCGGTGAGGGGGATGCTCTGGGAAAAAATGTGTACATGTCGGGACCGATGGAAAGGGCGGTGGCGCGCACGCACCGATCGTTCGTTATTTTCCGCGTATAACTTATCGCGAAAACCATCGACCTGCTGGAATGCGTTTATTCCTGTTAGATTCTTTTGCACTTACGTCGAATCGTCCTTTTCATGTGAATTTTACATGTGCTACTGTTTGTCGGAAGAGCCGTTGCGTTTGTCGTAACATCTTATATTGGAGTTCCAACTAGAAAACTCCAGTTGATATATTTATATAGACACGGACAGAACTTAAACGCGTAAATTTTTCTCTCTATTGTGCCTTATTCTAAGAGTTGTGCCCCTTTTACTTTACGGCTAGGTACAAATACGGGGTTGGAGAGGTACACGATACAGAGTTAGTCAGGGATCAAGCTATGCTTTGAAAGCGAGATTCTTGTAACTGACTAAGGGTTTATAGTACATTCAGTCACTAAAGGTATATAGTGTACAGTCCTATGCCCTTAATCGAACGATGAGGCGCATGAATAAGTGTTTAATATTGATCATCCAACAATGTCAATAATTGCGAACGACAAATACAGAGACGATAAGTGTGCATACGTTCTTTCGAGATGGCCCCGTTTTTGCGCTAAAATCCTGTCTAGGATCTAATTGTAAGTACACCTACCCCCCGATTTAGACGGAAGATAGGTTTCTTAGAAAACCGTTTAAATCGAAATCGTGAATTTTGTTACGTAAAACTGCGTAAATCGAAAACAAACTAAAACGTGTATAATTCAGTCATCTATTTCAACGTTAACCCTTTGCGGACAGAGACGTTTTTGAATATTGAAAGATAATCTTTTATTTTGCGATCCAAAACCACCTTTTTATCAGCAACTTAGGCTGCTAATGTATTTACATTATAAATTACTATTTGTTTAATCATATTTGAACGGTTGCATTTCAATTTTTCAACTCTAACTGTGCATACAAGCAACGATAAACTTTTTTTTTTTGTTATCTGCATACTATGATAATAAACACTTATTTTGATGTTTAACTGTCGTGAGCGTGATAACACTCAATAGTGCATCACTCGGATATAGTTTAGTCTACTTCACTAAATCTATCAGGTAATTGCAAAAAGTGATGTCTTTTTAGCCTTTCGCGTTCCTCGGAGGTGTTCAATAATTTTGTGGCCAAGTTGTTGGGGTGTTGCTTCAGTCTCAATTGATACGATTTACTTTATTTGGCAATTTCCTCCTTGACTGTAGGTATATTGGTTTCTTTGCATATTTGTTTGTTTGGAATATACCACTCCGCGTTCAAAATGAGCATCAGCTTTTTGTTTTGCCATCTCTCTATTATTTTTATGTTTGACTTCGAGGCGGCTCACCAAAGTTGGCAGGCGTATGTCCATATTGGTGTTAGGATAGTTTTGTAAATTAATAATTTGTTGTTTGTTGTTAATTGCGATTTTTCTCCTATCAGCCACCATAGTTTTTTGTACTTTGCAGTCAGTTGTTCTACTTTTTTACGAATGTGTGTTTTCCATAGGAGTTTTCTATCTAAGTGCACCCCGAGATACTTAATTGTTTCTTTTTGTGGTAGTGGTTCGTTGTTTAGCTTTACTGGAGGGCATGTTTTTTTTCCTGGTGGTGAAGGTAACATGTGTTGATTTTGTGGTGTTGATTTTAATCCTCCATTTTTTTAACCATGATTCTACATCGTTAAGGTGTTGTTGCAGTTTGTTTGAGGCTTCGTGGGAATCTTGGTCAGAGACAAGCATTGCCGTATCGAGCAACGATAAACTATAATTAAATTTTTTCTCAGACCACATATATGCGCCGCTAGTCCTCAAAGGGTTAAATAGAAATGACTAAAAGCAAATTTGTTTAAAAATCCCTTATTTTAAAACCGGTGTAAAAGCGAAATCGTGTAAATAAAGTAACGTGTAAACCTAGGATTAGGTGTAAGAGAAAAAGTCAATTTTTATTTAAACCCTCGATATCACTAATCTAGTGTCGCGTTTGAAGAGTCGTTTCACAATACCACATTGAAAAATTAGCAAGAAAATTTTAAACAATAGATTTAACTTGATTTGTAGCACTTAATTGCAGGGAAATTTGGTAGCTGTTAAGAATAAATTATTATAGTTCGAATAGTTAAAAGAAAGATTTCGAAGAGTAGAAGTGCAAATTTGTCTCGTGCTACCTATAAGACACAAGGGCCTACAGAAGTCTGAGCCAGCGAGCAATGGAACGTCGTTAACATTTTCGTGTGCCGATTACCGATGTAAGTATCTAAAAGCGTAATCGGCGAAAATTTTATCGGCGAAATATGACCGGTACACTCACATTCAGCCGGGACGTTAGACCAGGGGTGTTTTCATTCGCAGCCATAAAAGTTTCTCGTATTGCCAGTACTGTTTTGTCTGGGATCACTGAGATTAGTAGCAGGTTCGCCGGTCTGTCTTTTAACAAGAACAAAAGGTAATTGTTTTCGGTAGACATACGGCTACGTGTATAATTTCGTGGTTTGTAAACGGTGTCAAATTACTCAGATGCAATGGGGTCCTTTTTTGGAGGACTATGTCGTCCGATATTTCTCCTCATTCATACTGGAGAGTCGGGTTTTTTGTGGGACGTGGCTACTTCTCGGTTTCTTTTGCTATTGGGTGATTGAATAAGTTCGTGCCCGATTGAAAAATAACATTCAGCAAGCTAAATTTTAAGGAATACATTTCTATTAACCAACGGTACAGTAATAATTCTTCTCTACAATTCTATTTCAACGATCTACAAGCTTGTCAATTCCATTTTTGAAGAGAGAGCTTGGTTCTTCCTGAAAAAAACTGATGAGGTGATTTTCGACAGCTTCTTCAGGATTAAAATTTTTGGCATCCAAATTATTGTGTAAAGACCGGAATAGATAAAAATTTGAAAACACCATATTTGGAGAGTATGGTAGGTATTGCAGAATTTCCTATCAGAAGTCCGTTTCATTACAGGCCAGGAACGAAATGGCCACATTCATACGGTGCAGCTTATTCCTTTCATTGAACAGTGCGGCTTCCCATATATCAAGTTTGGAAATGTGTCCAGTCTTCTTTTAATGCCAAAATGCGGTCGAATTAACAATGTTCACTCCCTCGGCAATCTCCTCAGTTGTAAACCTTGCATTTTTTTTCGCCAAACCACACACAATGTCATTATCAATTCCGGAAGGTCGTCCAAAGCAAGGTTGACCTTCCAAGTTAAAATCATATCTCCAAAATCTGAAAAATCGCTTTTTAATTATCCTAATAACAGGAGCACGGTAAAAAATGAATGGTTTTTTTGTGCAGTTCCAACACTAAGGCCCCTCCAAAACTCGTACAGCTTACACTCCGCAAATTTCCCTTTTCGACCTCTATTTTGAAAAATTCTCTTAAACAGAAATAAAGTTACCAGACCGCTCTTTAATTTTAAAGTGACAGATAATACTATCGCTTAATCAGTGCACGTAACAACCAAACAATAACATCACAACTCCACTGTGCAGTTAAGTTGACGCCACCCATGAGAATCGGGCATGAACTTATGCAATCACCCAATAATTTCTTATCTTTGTGCAACGTGCTTTGTCTTTTATGATTGGTAAAATAGCCTGGGAAATGCATGGTGCGTAATTGGTAATAGGACGAAAGACGGCGTTAAAATTTATTACAAGGTTCGAATGTCATTCGATGGGAGAAAATAAATTACAAAAGCATAAATTAATTTAGCACATTTGCAATTGCAGTTTTGCAAACACCGGAACGATGTTGTGTTAAATTAGAAATTTAATGAAACGATGCTGAAACGCGCGATATGAATCTACCATGACACGTTAAATCTTTGCTCTACCATAAGCTCTCACGTGATTATTCGTCAGGGTATGTTTGCCAGGTTTAAACATTTGTCGAAGTTCATGCATAAATTAATTATGAAATTTTAGTATAAGTGGGGTCCTCAAATATCGCGTAAATAGCGTATAACGTAACTCGTTTACGTGTGTTTTTAACGTGCGTTAATGAGCTATAAGTATATTAAATATTTGATACGAAATTAGAATCAATAATTAACGCTACGCCGTCGTTTAACGTATCGATCACCGATGAATTTGTATCTCACCAAGCTTCGAATCGTTGAGTGCTCTCGATAATTCCATCGAAAATATTTTCCATTCTCCCCTTTCTACCTTTTTGTCTACCATCATACAACTCCAAAAATTCTCACCCACAGCTACGTAGGAAGAAAACAGTAAATTAAGAAAACTTTAAACGAGAAATTTACGAAAAAACCATCTACCCTTCCCCGCTGACCCTAATTGTTTCTCCTATAACGTTCAACCGATTCTCACCTCTGCCAATGACCAGCGCAAACTCTCCCAGGGCGAAAGCACATTTTTCAACTCCATACACCTACGAGTACCTAAGAGCCCCAGTAGAACTCTTGCCGCGAAGCATCTCCGAACGGAGGCATCCGCGCGTCTACAACCGCGCCTGTCGAATTTACAGTCTGTTCGCAGTAAACTAAACCAGACACGATCCTTGGCATTTTATCTCAGAGGGAAAAAAATTCTCTATTTATACGCAAGGAGAGGACTTGCCGCCGATATTTTGCTCGGGGATACGTTTGCACGTAGACAATTCCGGAAGGTCTCGCCAAGACGCAGACTCGGCGTGCTCCTTTTCAGGACGGAGCCGTTTTAATCATTCACGAGAACCTGACGGCGGGCGTACCTTTAAACGATCCAACTGAAATTCGTCCGGACATCCAACGTCCGAATTTAAATCCTCTCAAATATTGAACGTGCATCCGGCATACGTATCTACATACGTACGTACCTATCCTTCCTACCTGCCTACGAACTTACGTGTGTACGTGCATGCTCGTAACTTCTTTCCTTCACAACTGTGCTCATACGTCTATATACGACCGCTCTGTTTCCCCGTCGAACTGTTAAACCCACTCGACTGGGGAACTCCCTTGTACCTGGACGTCCGAGTCGGGACCAGTGCTTCGACGAAAAGCAGATATAATAATGGTGGAATATTTCGATAAAAAATGTGCCCTTACATGTATATATACATGTCTCTATATATGTATATACCTACCCACATATACGTGGTTGTATGTACGTGCACTTTTTTCCACTCGTCGAGATCAACGATTGTTACACGCCGAGCGTTTCTGTTCGAGTAGGGATTAAAGATCGAGCATGCGAGGGAAAATATGTTGGATTTCCCGGAGCTTTTTTGATTCGAGAATCACCCGATTCGCCGACGGACTATCAACGGATAATGGAGATTCCGTTGATTCGAAAAATACGAGTCGCCACCCATTTGTCATTGATCTACGATTCTTCGTTCGTTTCTTCATTGTTTGATGAGTACTTTCGAAAATTGTGTAAGCTTTAACTCCTTGACTGCTGCGGTAAAAACAATCAGCATGAATTTCCGGACGTACGTAAAGGTTTGCCAATTTTTTCTACACCTCGCGCGTAAAGTTCTGAAAACAAAGTGAGGCGAACATGCGCGTTGCGAGTCCACACTAAGCAACAAAGCGTTTCCTGCTCGGCAGTCACAACTTCGAGACCTCAACATTGTGTGTTTTGCGCCAAAATATTCCATAGGTAAAGAATTGAACATGGATTTTTCGGTTGATATAGGAATCGATGTAAGTCATAAAAATTTCTTTCTTTCTTTGTGTATTTTTCGATTTTAACTGCGATGGTCATTTAGCCTAAGTCCTACCGATTAAGGGGGTCCGAACCACGGAGGCTATGACATACAGTCTGTATGACAAGAGCGTGGACACGATACCTCTGTGTAAATAATTTTTGTTTGTAAAAAATTTTGTATAAATCGATGGCACATCTAAAAACCTAATACTCACATACTTATAATTAGTAGTGCGTTCAATCTCAACGATTTACAATTGTTGCTTGACAATATCTGGGCATACTTTCAATCAGCTTTTGGGCGTATGAGACAGGAAGAGACCATTTTTCTCGAATACGACGAACTACGACTTTCAATTTTGAAATACGCTTTCCTCGGAGATTGTGCTTCATAAGGAACCACACATTGGGGAAAAATCGTGAAAGTCCTTTTATTCAAAGGGATATTAAACTCCCAAGGTGTGCCCATGTTTGGGAAGGTTTAAACGTTGAGGGTCTCAGAACATTACACGTCTTTACGAATAATTTAAATGCCCAAAAAATGGTAAAATTATATGGAGCGAGTCTCCTAACATCTGTTAGAAATGTTGATTTGATGGAACTAGAGAGCAGTGGACACTTCGATAGGATAATGATTCGAAACATCGAAATCGCTTTTGCACGGAGTGGAAAACGAGAAACGTTATCAACGTGTTGGATTGGCCGTCTCAATCCATTGATGCCAATCTAAGAGAAAATATGCAAATCCCTTCCATATTACGTAATTCGCGTGCTACTGTTTCGTGATGTGTCTGTGACCTTCCGATCGGAAAGCTAATCACGGAACTGGAACTTTGATATTAATCTGTAAGGAAACGCTTCATTCCTGACTCATGGTTCCTTTCAGACACATTACCTACGCAATGAGACGAATGCGATAAGCCAATGAAAAAGTTCGACTTTAAATTTTAACCCTTTTCCGGATTCTTAGGTTGGGTTTTTTTTATAAATGTTCATCGTTCCGAAGGTGTAGAACAACGACTGATAGGTGCATGACACATAATTTTGAAACACCCTGTACATATCACAAAGTACAAAGTCAGAGTTGACGGAGGACAATTTGAATTCATTGTCAGGTCCCACTGATTACGAGTTCGAGCCTCCATCTCCTTATTCACCATAAAACGCAGAAACCTTTCGAACCTTCCTTTAAAACGTATGACACGCATAACGGCCACGTGCTTCTACCAGCAGCCAGCGAATTAACGTACGCAAGTATCGCTCCCCGAATTTAATAACGACCATCGAACCTATGCGAGCAGAAATATGAATTTTGTTTTTCGACGTGAGAAAAACGCAGACGAAATGGAGTGAGATATTGTCGTACTGGCTATTCACTCCGTTCGCTTTGATCCGAGAGCGTTGCAACGTCTTGCGTTTCGTTTTTAAACGACTTAAAATTGTCTGTATGGAGCACGGATCGGTTGGCGATCGTTGTTGAAAAGTATTACAATGAAAAAGCAAAGTTTACGGAGCAGAGAGCGCGGCATTTGTATCAATCGACCGAACTCTGATCCAAAGCGATAAAACTTGGCAGCGAAGTTTAAGAAAAAGGAAATTTGCCCAACGTGAAAGTTTACACGGGACGAGTTTCGACGGGGGACGAGGAAATGATTTTTTACGAGCCTTGGTGAAGCTGCGTCATAATCGAAAAATCTTTTTTACGAGCGGCAAAAGCATGGAACAATTAAACAATTTTTTCCCTCCATCATAAACGAGCCCAACAGCAATAACCGAGCGATGTTCTTTCGCTGCTGTAAAAACGAAGGATTCTCGTTCTCCAATGTATTACGATACAACCATTACGCAATCAAAGATACAACTCACAATGACTTTACCCTAGATTGTTACAAAATTGCAAGATTGAATGTATTCCATGCAAATTTAGATATGCCGTAAAGTGAAGGGTTAATAGTGTTAATACCGCCTGCGATTTTGAATCCGCACGCGGTGGCGTGCTGCAAGAAGGTAAGACGGCTTCTTCTCGCGACGGGCATAAGCTGCGAACACCACCCTAGAAACGACATCGTTAATTGTTTCCATCCGAATGATTGTTTACGAAATGAAGAGAAAGATGTTGAAATGATTTCTTCGGCAACGATGCTGATTGCCTAGTATCCACGTCGAACTGCTACTCTCGACGAGACTTGGTAAGAAGAAAAGAGGACGATCCTCTGCGTGCCACCAGCAATTGAATTAACCTCAAAGAAATACGTGGAGCCAAGGAAGGAATTTTATCACGACCAAAATACTCCGGAGAGAGAGAAAATCCCGGCGCGCTGAGGTTACGTTAGGTTAATGCTTGCCCAAGAGGAGAAGAAAGAGGACGAGGAACGAGGTAAAAGGGCAGGAGAGTTAACAGAGTCGTTTCTGCAATTGTGTGGTGACACACACGAAGGAACAAGGAAGAAGCATGGAAAGTTGCGCGAGAGGCAGGGTGAGAAGTACGAAGAAGGGACATACGCCTCCGTGAATCTCACGGACGTCTTCTGCGAGAAGGATTAAGTGTCGTTGTCGTCGTCGTCGTCGTCGTCTTCGGGAAGGATCTGCGGGCGGGGAAAAGAACGAGGAAGAAGGACGAAAAGACAAGACCGGGCCGAGGGAGCAGGAGCGCGAGAAAGGACGAAAGGAAAGGTGAAGCAACGAGAAAGAGGTGATGCGTTCCACGACGAGGGAGAAAGAGGAAATGTGGATGGAATGGAAACGAGGGGAGCTGGAGGTTTACTCAAGCAGGGAGAAGAAGAAAGAGAGACGGAGAGTGGAACGACTCGATGGCATCCCAATAAGAGCAAAATCGGTGGAACAGTATACCGGCACTGTTGGTATTGCAACGTCTTAAACGATGCTTCGCGAAAATGTTAGGCCCGTGCAAATATTTCAAACTATGTGTCGTCCGACTCAAAGGCTGTTACCAGGAGACGATGATTCGATGCTCGCTCCTGCCCGCGGTTCATGTTTTGTTTAGCGGATGTAACGGAGGGTAGTTTTGAGCCAATCGACGTTTTACGGTGATAGTTCTTTCGAGCATATCTATTGTAATACGTGAAATTACCAAATCCGCCGATAATTTAGTCCCGGATTTGCACTTACGGTAACTGACCCTTTTTGAGAATTATATTTTATGTTTCTTTTTCAATGAATGTTACAATCGATTTATTATGTGCTAAAATTTAGGAAGTAAAATATCTTTGCGCATGCAGTAATTATATCTTTCTCTCGGGTCACCGAAACGTATTTTATTAAATATTCCAGGCGATCGCGTATCCGCCGCACTCTATCGCAATTTTCACGCGAGATATTCATTAATATCCAGGGAATGACTTTCATTCTTTCAAGCTGGAGGTTTTGCTCCGTATCGAAAAATCGGTCGGTAAGCGGTCATACCTGAAAAGAAGGATCTGAAGGATCGATCTCTGAGGATCCACGCGATAATCTAGGACGTCGTTATTTCAGTGGTTTAATACCTTTATGGCATGAGAAGAACGTTATTAGCATCGACCACCGTCGTCCTTTCCCTTCCGTCCTTCCTCGTTCACTTTCGCGTTCCTAAATTTAATTAAATTTCACGGTTTTTCGCGATTAAGGGACCGCGGCGGTGTAGGAGGCGTTACAAAATTAGTTTTGGCCGGGGATAATGAATTTCGTTAATTATGCCTCGCAAATCGGTGGTTCTCAACAACGTGGAGGCCGACCGTCTTAATCTGCGGAGAGTCGTGCACGAAAAAGATCTCTATGCAACTCTGCGAAATTATGTACCCGAGCTTTATCCTACATTTTACCATCACCTTACATTTTCACTTAAGTTAAATAGTTTACAAGAAGATTGCAATACATTCAGTCGAGTCGCTGGTTTATAGATTGTAAATTTATGGTTCTATGGTTAAAGAGTCCAATGTTTTTACATTTTATGCGCTTAATGTTCTTAGCAACTTTGGTACGTACTACGTAGTCATAAAATTCTTTTGTTATTTTTACATCTCATGAAATTATTTAAATCCATTTGGTAAATCTCGTAAGGCACATCGTGTCAAGCAAGAAAGTGGGGACAAATTTTGTACAATACGACCCTACTTAGGAACATAGAGGAGCAGATTGGCGTTTTGGTGCTGATTAGTTGGCAGCACCGATGGGGTTTCTCTTCCCCATGGGGAAGCCCTTACGACACCGCGTACCCTCAACCAGTAGAAGGCCTTTAAGTCCTGATTAACACAGTCTGAACTCTCCTGCCAATGTCATAATCTCTTTGATAAGGCTATTCTACGATTATTATGTTCCCATAATTTGTTAAACGTGCATGACCCTTCTTCCCGTGCTCGGGGATGCCGGAGGAAAGATATTTCAATTTATGTCTTTTATCATTCCTATTTGGGAAAAACGATCGATGGATGTACATGCATAACTTCATGAATTGGCGATATGACTTGGAAGTATGTATTTCTTATATCGAGGGGAATCAGTCGCAATGTATTAATACTTCTTAATTCTCTCTCTCTCTCTCTCTCTCTCTCTCTCTCTCTCTGTCTTGCTAATCGTAACCCCGTTAGTCGCACACAGAAACTCGCGTTTTGCCAGGGCAATACGAATTAATTGTTATCGTCTCGCGCGTCAGACCATCGATTTTCTCGACCGATCGAAAGTTAACTGCTGAAAGCTTGCAAAGTTTAAAACTCCATCCCTCCGAGAAAGGGAGATGGTCCGTTAACGAGGCATTGCTATCCACGGCAACCCTCGGGCAAAGATTTTTCCCCCCACTTTGTGTTCCTTAGGAGTATACCTAAAATTGAATCGCGACTTCGACCATACAGGTAGTCGGGGTAGACTCCGACAAAGACTCGCCCTTAGACGATCGCAATTAATTCGCGACTGGAGAGTAGGGTAGGGGCAGCGAGGGAGGGGGAGGTTAATGGATTTCCACGCCGCCATCCGTACGGTCGTTCCCTGGAAGCTCGTCAGAGGTTCCATAATGCAGCACTGTGTGCAATTTTAAGCAACCCTTTATCCTGGCAGCCTCTTCCCCCCTCCTCCCTCCAGCCGAGCTCCACACGTATAAGACTCCGGTCCAATTACCTCCTTGCTACGCCGGCTGCTGCTGTTGGGAAGGGGTTGCATGATAGTTAATTACACCCCCTCTACACTCCCCCGCATCACCACCACCAGCATTACCACCACCACTACCGCTACCACCACCTACTCTTCTTCCATCTCCTCTTCCTCCTCCGTCTCCACCACCACCGTCTCCCCTTCTCTTCTTCTCTCAACCTCCTCTTTCAACCCCCGTTCTTCTCCGTCTCTCTTTCTCTTTCTCTTTCTCTCCTTCTTCGTCTCTCCCCTTACCCCTCTTGTTCGTGCACCTCCGCCTCCTCCTCTTCGACCTTCTCCGCTCCTCCTCTTCCTCCTTCTCCTCCCCCACCTCCTCTTCTTCCTCCACCTTCTTCTTCTCTTGCCGCCACTGCTAATTACTATTTTTAAAACATTAAAAGTAAAGTTTGTTAAATGAGTGGGAGTTAATTATGAAGCTACCGGGAGAGGCCGGAGGTAATTGGAGCGAACGACAAACAAAGGCTCGTACCTACGGCCGCGGACTATACCTATACCAACCCACCTACCTACTTTATTTTCGCGGAGAATTTCTGATCCATTCGCCATCGTTAATCCCGACCACTCGTCCTCGTCCGCGGGGCTCTTTCATTCGTCCTGCCAATTACGAGCTCGAGGCGAATGTCGAACCGGTTAAATTGCGAGGCTCCTCCGCAGCCCGAGGCGAGGGCTGCACGCGAGTCTCTCTTCTCGTGTGCGTGCGACTACGACGCAGCACCGCGCACTCTACCGCGCCATCTCACCCCTTCTCACCCTCTCTAACCCTCTCTAACCCTCTCTAACCCTCTTTCACCCCCTATCACCCTCGCCCTCTCACCCTCTCGCCCTCTCGCCCTCTCGCCCTCTGCGCCATCCTCTACCTACCCACCCCATCGCCACCCACGACACCCTACCTATCGCGTCCCGCTAGCCCGTGCTGCGTTTGATTCTCTTTGCCTACCTTCTGTGTTTCTTTCTGCAATTTTACGGTTATTAACGCACGCTTGCTCCTTAATTGAATCTAATCGATAAATTGGCTTATGAGGCTACGTTATAATCGATTGTTTGCTGCCCAACACTATGCCAAGATGTTTGCCTTCGACGCGACTTTTTCGCGCGCTTTCGCACGTCTTCGAGACTTGTAAGACCGTTATCTATTGTGCACCTTCCTAGTTTTATCGGTAAATCGAACAGTAAACTGGATCATTTTAAGTTCGTAATCTAGTCTATTTGCACAACTGTCCCAAACGAGATACCAAGCGCTTGATATGATTGTTAAACAGCTTTCGTTCTCAAGTAACAACGAACGCGTACGTTCTGGCAAAGCTTCGACACGAATCTCGTAATTTTCTTTTGTCAATTGATTCCGCTTTTGTATCTTTCGCTCTTTCTTCCTTTCAGACTTGAGTCTCTAACGTCTTTGTACAAACGTATCGTTCCGCTTCTTGTTAATTTTACATCGAACAACGTAAACTCATCTCCTATCTCAGCATCTTGTTTCTGCGATTTCACGATACAATCATTCGCGGTATTCGTTTGATTTCCGCTTCCGGCGAAAGTTGCAAAACGTTTCAGCAGTAGCGCAGCTATCGTTGCCTCGAGAACTTCAAATTATACGTTTATCTTGCAAAACGAATCGAACTTTCGGCGACTTATATTGACTCCGAGGCGCGCGTCGCGGAAATCTCGAGCCTGTTAAGCTCGTCGTTATAGCATCATACGCGTATCGCGTCAAATAACTTCGTCATAACTCGAAAGCACGAGGCCGTTATCGCCAATTTTATTCCGTTCGTAACCGAGAACGGACGAGTGCGACTTGTGTCACAACGACAAAAACAGATTTCCATTTAGCCAAGCAACGATTTTACATTCGACACGGCTTTTCATCGCGTATACAGAAAATGTTAAGCGTCTTAATACCAATTAACGAGACGGTCGATTATACGCGGCAGTGTATAGAAATTCGGTAGAATTGAATAAAAGTAGACGCGTGTCATCGAAACACGTGGGACATCGATTGTACATGGAGAGTACCGAGTTACCCTCTCTGATATTTAACGTTGAATAGAATCCCGCACCCGACTGAAACCAATGGAACTGTAATTATCTGTCGACGACAATTATTTAGATGATGTAAAACGTATCGTAACGCAGTTTCAACGCTGCCATCATTTCCATGCTTTTCAAGATTTATCTTCGATCTTTTTACGCGGCAGCTTATTAGCCTGCATCGGTTTCCATGCCGCTGACTCTCTACCTCGTTAATGACTATTGACTGCAGCGATAGAATGATTCATCCCCGAAAGAATTGGAAAGGCTATTGAAAAGCGTCTGCGGATCGTCGATTCGATGATACTTTTTACTTACAGCAACGAAAATATTGCCAATACACTTTTGGCTACAGATACTTTTGAAACTCAGTCAACATGTATCATTAAAGCAAGTAACCCTCCACCCATAAAAATGTTATTAAGGTTATTAACACTAGATTTACGGAAGCCGTCAAATTAACGGGTTCCTACTTGTTTTATAAACATTTCTCAAATTTACAGACACGCTGTACAGTAGATATTTCACGTGTATTTTATAATACAATAATGACTTAAGGAATTACCATCTTTGGCGCTTCATCCCTCTTTTTCCAAAGTCCGTATTTAATATATTGCAATGTAACAGATTTCACGCCCGTAAATCTAGTGTTAAACAAGGGAATTGGAATAAGTGCAAGGAACCGCGGTAAATATATTATATGCCTAAAAAAGTCGTCTATAATTTCAAAGAAAGAGTTACTTTGCGTTTCGCCGTTGCAAGTTTTGTAAGGAAAGACGTAAACTAACTATAAGAAGCGCAGCACTGAATAATCAGTCAGAGCTTTAACATTCACCATTTTTGGCCAAAACACGACATTTATCACCGTCCGGTTGAATTATTTAAAGAAACGCAAAAGGTAATTGCGACGTCAGGATGTCTACGGATCTATTTTTACTAAATAATTCATAAAGTAAAATGAGCGAGTTCCGGGAATAATATTCATTAAAACGTTAAAACGTCTAAGTAACGTTACACTAACGAGTGGAATTATTAGGTAAAAAGCATGAAAGGAACTTATTATTCTGACAAGTTTTTAAAGCATCGTGTTTCATGCCATTTGTGTGCGCTTACAGAAGAGGAAGAGAATATCTCGAGAAAATCGAATAACGCGCGTAGTGCCCGCGCAGGAGGGAGGAAGGCAGGAAGGAGAGAGGGAAGGTTTGAGTTTTACGGTTATTAATTAACCGATACCAGATTTCTGCATTAGCACTCTGTCCCCGCTAATGCACGGAATACAAGTACTCGGATAATGTGTGTCCTTTCTACGGGTAGATGGATGTGCCCGATACCAAGATACTCCTATATATTGACAGGAGTTACGCACTCTATATTTCTCCGCTAGAATTTCGCAAGAAGCTCTCTTCCATTCCGCATGAAACTTTTACGAACCTCTGTGTGCCTACGTTCCACGAACTGTAAGCGTGGAATCGGTCATATAATTTTCTACCGTCGGTGTTGTGGTCGATTTTTCAAAAAATCGTATCCTCGAGTTTCCGTTCTTTTTGTCTCCGTGCGTTGGAGATTTGTTGGAAGATAATGAAGTTTGCCATATATGCCGGACAAAAGAGTCCATTAGCGAGGATCGTCCGTTTCTCTTTTCGAAAGGGCTTTCTTTTTTCTTTCATCCGCTAAGCCTGTACGCGGAGCGAGAGGAACAGACATCGTAAATTGTGCATAACAATTATCTATTATTTATTTCTACATCGGTATAGCAAATTTACTTGTCAGCGATCCGTCTAGCTTCGTAATACTCGACGGTCTGGACCGTTTAATCCCGCTTAATTTGTAACCGGAATTTTTTTGTTTCGTCCGACTTTTTTCTACTATTCTCTTTTAAACCGCTGTAAATCAAATTCTTTTTCGCTACGCCGGAAAATGAGTTACACGGCAGGACATTGGGATATGTTAAAAGTGGCATTTAGTGTAACGGATAAATTTAACGTAACGTTTTATTTACGCAGAAAGTTTGTAACTCTCGCGATCGAGGTTCCAGGGTTCCGTAAAGTTAAAAAAAGCTACATGACAGCATAAAAATACAGCACCGTATTGACACGCGCGTTACTCTTTTGCAAGCTATAACGACATTTTACGAAATAAACTGAACAATTACGGAAAACAACCAACACACTTTCACCGTGTCCAAAATCCGACTGCAAATCCTCTCGTTTATAACAATTTGTTCCCATGAAATCATAGAGAGATTAACTAGACGACCGTTAACCTTTCCTCTACATCATGATTCTATTCTCCCGTGTCCTTAGGAAACCCAACTTCCAGAGTACCCTGCATCAGGACTTTGCGATCGAATCGAAATCGATCTGTACGTAAATCGCGAGGTAAATGATAGCAAAGGAGACATTTTGAGGCCTCTCACTCAAAGCGAGTCGAGGGCTGTGATGCGACATCCTCGGATTCCCAGACGGCTCGACACCTAACCTTCGACGAAGCTTTAAGTCGGCCATTCCCCCGCGTAAGTGCGCGGTGCACCGTACGTGGTTGTCCCGGTGCACCGCCGCTCCTTTTCGCTATTTCCGGCGCTATCTGTCAGGCACGGTTACGAAGACACCGAACCCGCGCTATGGTGACGCCTCTCGGTGGTGAAGACCATGCGACCATGAGGCCATGCGTCTTTCACAGACGGTGTGCGCCGAGTTATGCCCCTAAAGAGGTTTCTATTTAGATCGCCACTTCCCGCCGCCACGTACAACTCGTAGTTTTCTTCTTCCTTCACCGTTGCTGCTGCTTCGTCTTGGCAGCCGTCAAGGTGCTGGTCTTTTTACGTTGATTCTACTTAGCGCCGTGAGAAAAGTCTCGTTAACGAAGCGTTTGTGATGCATCATCCTTTTACAGGAATGGTACGAAGAATTATCTAGGGGTGAATAGTAGGGAGAGCCGGTGAACTTTGTAGACTTTTCAGACGTTTCGGGTGATCGCAGGACGATGTAATGTGTCTATTAGATTTTCAGAATATTTAAGTCAAGATGAGATAAATGTTTTCCACGTTTAAGGTAACCTGATATTTTGATAGATCTCATCTGAATTGCCGTGTAAAATATTAGTTGTTATAGCAACATTTTGGTTCGGTATTAGTCGGAATTTTCATTCTACTTTTCTTCTGTGGCGATACACGCGATAGATACCTATGTTTTCATGATATCTCGACTACGTCGTTCTTTGGGGCTCAGTTGCGCGCGCTCGGGCGACGATCTTATAAACAGGAAATTATTTAGAAACGTTTTCTTGGCGTCGCTCTGTTCCGAGTCCTCGACTGGACCTCCTTTGCTCGAACCCTGCGTCATCAGCTAAGCGTCATTTAACTAATTGTTTTTGTGCGCAACAGTTGTGCGGACAGCACGCAGGGACCGGCAAGGGGTTCTCGATGCGAGCACCCACCGAAAAACGACAGTCAGTCAGAATCCACCAACGAATGTAAACTACATCAATAAAAAATAACTCTCACCGAAACGATCAGTTTACCAAGTTCCACTACATTTCTCCTGGAAGAAGTAGAACGAGCCATTATATCTCAGACTACATAGATTATATTTGCAAATGTATTTAATACGAGCTGAGCGCGGTTTTCCCATAAAAAGTGAGTTCCCTGGGCTGTTAAGTAACTTTCAGAATAATGAAAAAAGTCAAATTGAAAATGGGGATATACTAAATATCTGGATTTAGAAAGAGAATAAAACGTTTCGTTAAACGTTAACGTGCTAATCGAGGAGGAAGCCAGTATGTTAATTTTAACCGATAATTCAATTTGAAGAATTCATTTCTTCCAGACCATATACACCGCGCTATGCGGTCAAAGAGATTTCTATTTAAATCGCGGCTGCCATTACATGTATTCGCGACGACACTTCCTTTTGATCTTGACAGGTGGACAATGTGAGAAAAGTCTTATTAACGATGCGCTTGTAATGTCTGTCGTTAGTCGACAACATTTTTACCGTCATTTATTATCACCGGCAAACATAAGCGACGAACAAATTCTGGAATGGTGCTCCTGTGCCCTTTGTTTCGTCGCGCGGAAATACGCTGAAACTGCGAAACATTAATCGTAATTACCTAATTACATATTTCACCGTTACACGAATTGTACTTCATTTACCGGTCGCGTACGGATTTATTTACATCGCCAATTACATTAATTATATCGTCAATAATTAATTGAATTACATAATGGCTATCTTCATTTCTATGTTTCATCGAGGGCTTTGGTTCAATGTGACGCGCGTATCGTCCTGCGAGAGACGTTGATACAAAGCCGCCGTTAAATCCAGGCAAATATTACACTTTTCTTTCTTTCTCCCACTCCCTCAACCCCCCCCCCCCCCTCTCTCTCTCTCTCTCTCTCTCTGACCCTCCACCCTCCCGCCTCTCTCTCTCTTTGCTTTTCTCCTTCTTTTTCGCCTCGTCTTCGGCGCAGTTAATTTGAATTACAAGGTTCATTATTACAGTACCTTTGCCACAAAGGACTACTAACGAAACAATAACGAAGTTATAAAATATTATCACTGAAATTAGAGCAATGCACGGATCATTGAAATACCGATATTCCAATTAACGTTACCCTTATCCCCGTGAAGGTAAAAAGTGTTTATTCAGCAGGAATAAAAGTGCAAACTGCAGAAACAGAGGCGATTGCTTTAAAGCGATAGTTTCGAGCACGGCTTCAGGAAGAACGTTCGATAAAGAAGGACAGTGATGTATGAACAGACGCGCCTGTTTCGTGTCGCCCTGTTTAGTAAATAGCCAAAC
Source organism: Cerceris ruficornis (assembly GCA_963989415.1). Lineage (NCBI taxonomy): Eukaryota > Metazoa > Arthropoda > Insecta > Hymenoptera > Crabronidae > Cerceris > Cerceris ruficornis. The sequence continues at coordinate 14,152,615 of OZ022520.1, read as the reverse complement.
GGACTTCCCCTTCGTCTTCTTCGTCGATTTTTTATTCCTCAGATTCTTTTACGGTGTACCAATCACTGATACCTCCATGTTCTTTCTGCCAAAAAACGTTACCGCTCAACTTACTCTTCCCACTATTTCCCTCCCTGGAACGTTCGCTTTTATTTTCAATTCGCATTTTTACGTATACGCACGTAAATATATGAGAGTGTCCTGCCCGTCGAGAGACATAAAAACTAACATCCCGGTACAGTAATAATTTCGCGGCCGATTCCTACGTGCAATGCAAAAATAATACCAAGATAAAACGATACATCGGGAATAATGTAAAAGTAAAATGTAAATTTTAATTAATCGGGCACGTCGATTTTGCAGTATCCAGTAATTACGATGCCCGGGCCATGAAAAATTCCGTGCCATCGTACGCGAAATACGCCATAATAAATATATTTGATTTTCAGATATAAAGCATATTTCATATTTCGTTTTATTTTTATCAGCGCGTTAATTGATTCGTGCGCACATCGCTGTGGATTAAATATTTCGATGTTGCGACCAAATCGACGTAATATCCCCCCGTGTATCAAGTTTGCCATTTTTGAAACGCGCTTTCTCCCTTCCTATTTGGCCGGCTATTTTTGAAGATCGTCGTCCGTTTGATTCTTGGAGTCGAGAACCAAATTTACTCCCGTCTGGGATGTAAGAAGACACTGTCGATCGCGAAATTTTCAACGCAGCACTCGTCTTTGTCAAGTATGAAATTAATTTAAAAAAAGAAAACCTCCTATATGGAATATAAAAGACTATAACATTTCTAATTTGTTAGTAGTATAATTCTTGAGTCTTCATTGACTTATCGGTGGTAATTCCTGAGAAAACACGAGCTTCCTGGGCTTGTCGAACTGCAAATAGATTTTCCTTTCAAATCCCGTTTTAAACAGGCGAAGGTTGCCCAAGTCGTACTTATGCCGTTTCTCAGTTATTTTTGTCAACACAACGCTTTTGACGGCTTTGCGATGTACATTAGCATCAACAATGTTAATTTACAAATTTTTTGTGAAGCATCAATACATTGCAGCAAATCCACGAAAGAAAGTTTATGGTTGTGTTCTTGTGGTTTTTTTGCACACTTGGTAGGGTGTACGGCAATATATTTTTGATAAATTGTTGTTATTGCTTAGTTGTACTATTTCAACACTTGCTTCTATATAACGATAACGCGCTAGTTCAATTCATTATTATATTACGATTTTTTAAAGTGTTAAGCGTATCGTTGCCTAACGATAAATCGTACCCACACAAGATACCTAATTGTAAGAAGTATCTCCCGAGCACGACCTAAGGTTCTGAACTTGCCATCTTAACCGTTTGAGCGCCAAGCAGCGCGATCGCGCTTCTTCTGTTCAGTACTGAAAAGTGCCAAGCTGATCGACGTATGGAATTAATGGGACTATTTGCAGGAACAAGAAAAATAGTTCATTGATATATTCTGATTACGACAATATAGGTATAACATAGACAATATCTTTAACTGAGAAACAAAACAACAATATTTACAACTTATAAGAAAAAAAACGTGGAAATCTTACTTTGTTGCATTCCTCGATGCAAGATAAAAGAAGTGCGATTTCGCTACTTGGCAATTTTCGACCTTGTTTTCGCAAAGACCTCTGGCACTCAAACGGTTAAGATATAAGTAATACATATTATTCTTAGAAAGAGAGTATTGCCGCTTTTAATATGTCATATGAAATATACTTTTTTTTTATTTTTAAGGGTGGACCATTGTTCAGGTTTAGAGTTCCTCTAATTATAATTTTTTAATATTTAAATTAATAATCATATAATAAGTGTTAAATATTTCTGTGGCTTCTGTAATGCTGACTATTGTTGTTCATAAAGTAATTTACGCAAGAAATATTAATTTAAGCAGTTTTTGGCTCGTTTGCTTCCTACGTACGATTTAGACCATTAGATGGTACGACTTAGGACATTGTTTTCCTTAATCGTACCAATATTACTATATTACTTTTTGTTAATCATCGTCGATTGTGTGTCTGTATTTTTAATTTTTTTTAATACATAGTTGCAATATTCATAACAGTTGTAAGTAAAGCAAATTTCTACCGTTTTTCTTAGGGGGTATAACTTAAACCACCTTCCCCTACGTGTGAGTCCTAAAAACTTTGCAAGGCTAACCGCAAGAATTTTAATCAACTCTTCGTTAGTATCCACAAAATCGAAAAGAACAAAAAAAAATATCGACCGTCCTGGGAGATCGTCGAACGGATATTGCAATTGCAGCTCCGTCGCATGGCGCGTAGTCAAGAAATAAATCCAACGACTAACGACCTATTATATGCGAACATTATGGTCGATTAACGCGTCGGTCTCTGCACAAAAATATGTCCATAAACACACATTTTTTTCCCCATTAGCGCGCCATTATAGTAAGAAGGGACCGGTGCATCTAGTTAGGCTGCGTGACGCGGCCTTAACAGCTATGAAATTAAATGGAAATTAAGCATTTTCTCTTCGCTTCCACCCGCCTTCCGCCTTCTCTCTCTCTCTCTCTCTCTCTCTCTCTCTCTCTCTCTCTCTCTCTTTCCCTCTCTCGGTCTCTCTGTTTCTGCTGTTTTGTTTTGCATCTACAATTTTCCTTTCGTCTTAAAAGAGTGCCGCTTACGTTCCGTATTGGCGTAAATTTAATTAATCCGCCATTGATTGCGTGTGTTAACGCGGAAGATGGATTTTAAATAATAGAAACTGGCGAGAGGCTGATAATTGAAGATAATCTAAATTCACGAAGGAACAAAAATAGACGACGGTGCGAAATGAGAATGAAAGTAGGAATCACGGCTTTCGTCTAGGCAAGTTTGGAAGCTTTTTCGAGTATTGATTGTTAGATTCAATCAAATCAATCAAATTCTTCGAAATCAGACTTCGAATTCTAAATACCCTGAAATATGAGACAGCTCTCGTAAGAAATAATTATTTCCAAAGACGATGGGATGAAAATACAAATTTGAATCCACTGTATATGTCCCACGATTGATCCACGTCGTCAACGCAGCCCTCTGTCACCGAAAAACCCAATTATTCTCCCACTTTACAGATACAAAAAAAAGAGGAAATACCACGTAATTGAGAAAATGCGCAGCCATTACGGTCCGCGCGAGACCATGTCAAGTAATTTTCTCTGTATTAGGGAAATATCTAATTGCGTATTGCCGAGTCAAACAAGGCTTAAACCTCTTCATATGTCGCCGCTGACAAGGCAACGCAAACAGTATGAAACGAACAGGGATGGAAGGTTGGTAGAAAGGGCTAGGTTTACTGCTAATTGCCGTTGTATTACAACGACCAGTCAAAGGTAACTCTCGAGTCGTTGAGTACCAACCAAACTTTCCTTCCGTATTCCGAGTTCCGGCAGTTGCCCCGTATTGCACTCGAAATTTTAACAGACACTCGACAATTGCTAGAATGTCAGCGATAGAGCAACAACGGTCAGCTCAGTTGTCATTTGATAGCAGCGGCTGCCGACGACCCGGAAATAATTTTCTAGTGTCGGGAAATCGAGGAGCCACTCGTTCCAAGTCTGTGACGTTAAAATGAAATTACAGCGCGATTTTGATACAAAGTTTATATAAGTCGTGAAACGATTAAGTGATTAGTAAAAACCAAATAAAAATCCAATTACAACGTCAAAATCCAATGACCGCAGATGTCGCGGGAAAAAAGTGGGCGCAGGCAATGGAGTCGATACTTATAAGGAAATTACACGATAACAAATCGTCCCGCGCTAAATTGCAGGGGAATAATTTGTCGAGACTGTCAATAACATACCTCTCTCTAATCCGACGTTGTATTACGTCTGCCACGGATATTGCGAGATTCTTTAAATACACTCGAAAGCGTCCCAGCAAGATTGCGGAATGTAACTGAACGTTGCCAGTCCAGCGAGAGTAATTTATCACGAGCGTGTCTTAAACATTATATGCTCTATGGGTATACCAAGTTAACTTCGAGTCGACATTCAGTTCTGACGGACACTCGATTACTTTGTGTACAGTCAACCAAGAATGACTTCATAACGTCTTGATATTTCGTTGGATGTCGGTATTGTGCGTACTATTTCTGAGGAAAGCCAGGAGAAGACTAATGAATCGGCCAATCTCGATGGTCGATGGTCTCCAATTAGTGTAGTTTTGCCTTGCAAACTTTTTCACCAAACAAACGACATCGGTTCCGATTAAATATTGCGGATTACGAAGATGACGGACAACAAACTCGATTAAGATCTTTCGATCATTTATTTAAGTGTTTCGTCTTTTATCACAATGCAATTACGTTCCGTTTTCGCGTCTCGAGCTTCACTCTTCCTCGATGCCTTTGTCACCTCGAATCGTGATTATTGGACCAAGTCGACGGAATCCACCGGCCACCTATTAAGAACGAAATTCTTTTCTTATTTTTAGAATCTGGCAAAACACAGTTACCGGGAACAATAACATTAACAAATCGTCGGGTTTTGCTTTGTCTGTTAGATTCAAAAATACCACTTGATATGGCGCCAAGATCGATGCAAATATAACGATACAAAGTGCGTGCAAACCGTCCATGAAAGACGGACAATGACTAAAGAGTTCGTTGTTACGAACATTGTCGAGAACGGTAGCCCGAGCAATCGAGCTTTCGAACGAACCGTGCAATGATTCAGCGACAAAACCTCATTAATAAGCTACAATTCTTCCGCCCGTTATCGCTCCTTCGATCTTCTGGCCCTTCGTTATAATTAGTATTTTATTAAACGAATCTACCGTTCTCGATCGTAATTTAAAACGAAACGCCATATCGCAAAGTCTCGTTCCGCGATTTGATCCTGCACGTTGTTTTCTCGACGACAAAATATTTTAGATTGGTACGTCACTCCAATGTCCTGCCAATTACAGAATAGAAGACATTCGGCTCACGATTTTTTAGTCGACTTTGAGATCGGGCAACCATCGATCGAGATCTTAAAAGCGTTTAAAGCCTCACCTGCTCAATTTGCATAATGAAAAAGGTCCATTAGGCTGCCGAGAATTCGACACTGTTAAGATGTCAAAAACAGGGTCTATTAGCTCTGGGGGCTATTAGCTGCTCCAAATGATAACTATCGATTAATTTTATCGATCATGTCAGAGTACTTGCGAGTTGAAAGGCTTTACGACTTTCGTGGCTCAATGATTTTGCGCGAAGTTTAATCGGATCGAGATATGATTATTTTATTCCGCGGGAACTCAAGGGAAATTAATCATTGATGACGAAATGTTTATTGTAAATTTAAAATCGTTTTTACTATAATTACAACGAATTTGACTCTTTAAAGGTAGAGACACACAATATGTACACTCAATTTTTCTTTCTTTCGATTTACATCTAACCTTATTTGTGATTTTTGTCCATCGTTGTCGATTTTCCTTCATGACTTTAATTCTGCTCTTTCCTTTTCACCTAAATCACCCGACACGGGAAGTTGTATTACATCTCAAGTGGATGACCTCATTATTTCTTTACACGGACCATCCCTAGGTTTTCCTTTTCGCTGTACAGGGTAGCCGAAAACCTTATTCATATTTTATGAGACACGGTACCTTAAATGTTTGAAAAAGTTTATGTCGTACGCGTGTCTCCGCGTTCTTTTGCAACGTATTACGCTGTACCCGTACGTACCGCAGGAAATTTGTGTCGACGGAAATGCGGTTCATAGATTGCATTTAAATTGCAACGAAATTGTGCAAGCCCTCCTTCGTGAGGGAGGAAAATTTACGGGGAATTGTTTCAATTATGAATCGTGCAGTTTTGCGGCTTAATTTTCTTTCTATTCCGAAGCTCTCCGAAAATGCAAGGGGGCCTACTGTGAAGATGTGAGTAAAGTTCTACCCGGACAGCATATGGACAGAAAGGGTCCTTGATTCGCTGAAACGCTACCGAAACGCTAATACCTTCAAAACCTCAACCTATCTCACACGATCTTGACATATGTGTTTGCTCTCTTTGCCACGTGATTCTGCTTGTAGATGTAATGCAATCTGCCGCTTACGATAATACGAGAAACACGAGGTGTGGCTGTCAGGTCTTTAGCGCCAATGGGGCATCGGCCACCAATAGGACCTGTATTCTTTTAACCTCTTTAGGGACGAATTTTGTAAAGTGAAACAAAAAATTTCATTATTTTTTTTATTACTTGTACACTTTATATCGATAACAATTCAGTAAGTACAAGAAAATATTATAAGAAGAATAAGTATAGACAAAAAAATAATGTCTACATATGTGGTCATCGAGTGTCAGTGGTCAAATATGAGTAAAACGTTTCATTCATAATTTTAATGATATTATAATTTAAATGATGCATCATTCTAACGATGTTTTATTCGGGAAACGTTAATGATATTCTTCAAATAGTTACTAAAACTTTAGACATCGGAGGTTAACATTACAATGTTTTTAAAGCAGTGATCATAAAATAGAATATGACGCTAATACTTGACGATCTTTTTTTATTATTGACGAATTCTGCAGTGTATAATTCTCTGACAGATTTTAATTTGTTTTTTCATTTGGAATAATTTTAATTTAAAAAAAACAAAACGTGCACACATGTACCAATGTTTCTAACGAGGTTAACTGGACTTCTTTTCACTTCCAAACTGTAGAATGATCGGTTCTTGGTCAGAGAGTAAATTCGGTGCGACACTATATAAAGGCCGCAAAAATTGAGATGGTTCACGGTGTGAGGCACGGGATAAGGGGAAAGTGTTGCCTCCGCCGCCTATCCCCAACATATCGGTCCTGGAAACCTGCAGACCGGCCAATAACAACCGAAAACAACACTTTTTTCGCCGTTTACATGACGACGTAACGAATGCTCGTCTTTTTCGGCCAGTAGCGCGTTAGAATTGATAATGACGTGCTGACGAGGGATGTCTCTATCCGTCAGGCGAATCGGAACAAAACACATGCCAGAAGACATCTCTATTTCTTCGAGATTTAGGTATATTATGCTCTCTTTGCTCGATCGCTTCTTTTTGCTTTTATCCGATTTATCAAACCAGGCATATTCGTGTATCAATTGAATTATGTTGAATATTCGCGACGTGTGAGCCTTGCATGAATTGTTCTTCGTTCCTCACCGCGACCGCTGCTCTTACGATAAATTAATACCTCAAGAGCTGGCTCCAAATGATGAAACATTGATGTTTGTTGAGTTGTAGTTTAATTGTTGATTTCTGGCTTACAAGATGTACAATCTGTATCACAAGAGCGTCGACGCGATATCTCTATGTAAATAATTTTTTTTGTAGAAAATTTTGTATAAATCGAAAGAATATCAAAAAAGCTAATACGCACTTACTTACAATTAGTAGTGCGTCCAATCTCCACCGTTTGCAATTATTGCTCGACAGCGTGTGGAATAGGAAAAATATGGAAGAGACCTCCATGTTTCTCAAATACGACGAACTAGAACTTTGAAATTTTAAATACACTTTCCTTGGAGATTGTACTTTATAAAGAACCAAAGATTTTCTTTTGGATTGGCATCAAGGGGTTGAGATGACCAATTCGTACGTTGATAATGTTTTTCGTTTTTTATTCCATGCGAAAGCGGCATCGATGATTCGGATCATTATCGCCTTGAACTGTCCACTGCTCTCTAATTCTATCAAACCACTGTTTCTGACTGATGTTAGGACGCACCTTTTATACAAGTAATCATTTCTTGGACATTTAAATTACATGGACATTTATTGGGTCTTAAATGCTGCTTTGGATAATAGGGATTTTCAATTTTTTCTCAATGTTTGATCCCTTATGAAATACAATCGCACAGAACGTATTACAAAATTGAAAGCTGTAGTTCGGCGTATTCGAGAAACATAGTGTCTTCCTGTCCCATACCCCAAAAAGCTGATCGAAAGTATGCCCAGACTTTGGCAAGCAAAAACCGTGAATGATAGAGATTGGACGTACTACTAATTGTAAGTAAATGCGTATTAGCTTTTTAAATGTACTATCGCTTTGTACAACATTTTCTACAAAAAAAATTATTTACACAGAGATATCGTGTCCGCGCTCTTGTGATACAGACTGCATGTTGTTTGCGTAGGTCAAGAGTTCTGATTTATTCTACGTTTTTACAAGAAGTACGTATCGATCAAGTACTTCGTTCATACGTTTTTTGTTGATGAGTTCTTGTTTCTTTGAGTAGAGTTGTTCGTTCATTGGAGAATTGCTATTCGTTTCATATGCTCGGTAGAAGAGAACGACATTCCTGACTCGTGGAGATGGAAAGTGATTTTGAGAGGAATTGAAATGGGATTGGTGGTAAAGGGGAAGGAAGGAAAATTCTGGGAGGACAATGGTCAAGTTTCGCACTATTTTATGGACGAACTGGAAATGTTGCAAGTTTGCAGATTTTCTACAACATCGGGTACTTCTGAGCACCGCAGTTTACGTTGGCAACAAATCACTCTGTAAACCTTCAACAGTTATTTTACGCTACTGTATCCATGACGAATATAACAGTTTAACCATCAATGCAACGAGAGCCTCCCGGTATTTTCACCTTTGCGCACGCACAGCACGGCAAAGGGCTTGAAAGGCCTCATAAAGGTCGGACATTGGCGCTCTTTAGAAGCTCTCTAGGTTGAACCGATCGATCGATCTCAGTGATCGTCAAACATGAGGTCGCAGACAGTAGACCTCGCGCCTTCCATTAGCTTTCATTTGTTTGGACAGCCGGTCCGTGTCTCGATCTTAAGAGGGATAGGCCGACGGTACGAAGGGCGGGTTTGTTTTCTATCGATACCACGGTCGATCGAAGCCACTCGGAAGTCCCGATTAGCATCGTGGATTCGACTCACCGCCACTTTGAATCGGCTGACCCTACCCTATCTTCTTCTATTTAGGCGATTGCCCGGGCCATGACTACTTTGGCTATTATTTCGTTAGATCCGATGGTTTGTTCGCGGCGAGGCAGGGTAATTCCGTTGTATACGACATCGGAATACCTCTCGACCCTTTCCGCGTTCTATTGTCCGCTAGTGAGTAACTTTGGTTGCTCCGATGTTGAGGAATGAATGAACCTTTGAAGTATTACGAAACTTTTGAATGATATTAATTAAAAATTCATTTTTATAGAAGATATGTGAAATTGTAAAAATTGATATACACATTTAGGGAGTGATATTCAAAATTTTGTATTCTACTCCCAAATGAGCTACATTTTTTGTTCTACAAGCATATTCACTGATTTTGATGTCTTGAGCGCAGGAAGCTCGCCTAAATACAACTAAACCGGAGATCGTATTTGCAAATAATATAAAGGAAATGTCGGGAGGGACTTTAGGTAACAAAGTCGTCGCCGACAAGTGGCGACAATCCGCGCAGAATACTTTTCATCCTGCAAATGTACAACAGCGAGTTAACGGATCGCGCAAAGAGATTCCGACGGTTTATTTTAGCGCAGAAGCATCCGTGTTAAAATTTCCGAATCCTATTTTCGGCGATCGATATCTGCCGGTGGTACCGCTCCGCGTTCGAGAATAAAGTCGGGGACCGGAAAGAGATACGGGCGAGAGGAGAGCGTTGGTAAAGAGTTTGTCAATCGGTTAGAGTGTCGCGGTTAAGTGGTTAACATAGGTTTAAGATTAGAGAGTAGGAGCGGCGATTTAAGAGCCGTCGTTTACCACTAAGATGTTTTCATTAGTGGTGGCCGGTGCGCGCGAGCGCTGTCGTCGCCGTAGCACGTATCTCTATACGCCTTTAAATTCGATCTTAAGCTCGCGCAGAAATTGCAAACTGGCAAGCCGGATTCGGCATTTTTTTCGCGTGGCTGCACGCCTCGGCGCAAATTAATTGGCAATCCCTATCGTCGACGGTTAAGTGCCTTTTTATTTGCGACTCCTTCCTCCACCAAGCATGCTGAATTATGCGACTCTCTCTCGTTCGCTTTTGCCAGCGTCCCATTAGAGAATTTTGCGATCGACTCTCTTGCACTTACGAGATGATCGCGATTGAAGGCTCATTATGGGAGGATTTTTGTCAATTTAAGACGATACAAGAACGATTGGTAGCTTGTTAAAATTAACCGATGTAAACGGTGGAACGTTCCGGTATTTATTTTACCGTTTATAAACGCGACTAATGGCTTTGATATTGGCATGTTGTCGACGCATATTTTTACGTTTGAAACGCGATGGAATAAAAGTTTGCACGATTAAATTGCGGAAATGTGTTTTTTCGTCTGTATACGATTACAATTAATCGCGTGGACATTAATTTTATGCGGGTCAACGCGTTGTAATTGGATCAATAAATAAAAGCTACGCACTTCCCCTCGGCGAGTAGTTTATCTCGAATATTATTACGGTCCATTATAGCATATGAACGATCACGATTCCGCATATACGTACAAGCGGCCTCGGTGGGTGCGTTTAAAACATAAGTCCCCCTTATCTTAATTCATGCATCACCGTGTTTCATTAGGAAACTTAATAATCTCGCGACTAAATTATCCTCAAATTCGTCCGGAATTCTAAACAACCGAACACCTCTTCGCTCCCCCGCGAAATCTCAATTCCCAGTTCCAAGATTAAAACTCCGACATTAATTCCGCTCCGTAAAATAAGCTCCTTACGAGCGTACGGGTGCGCGCACTCGCGTTATCTGGGAGGAGCGCAAATACACCAAAGCATAATAGAAACATCCTTAGCAGGCTAACAACTACAGCGTCCCAGACGGTAGAACCATTTTCGCGAGGATACCTCTGAAGGTTAGGCCTTCGCCGGACCCCCCTATTCCCAAGGATGAACACGCCAGGTAGACACGGCCCTGAGGCAACACCGGCGGACCTCGATAAGCATTCAGATTAGCGTGACGCCTCGAATGTGTTTACGTTTAATTACGCTAAGAGTCTCCATTAGGCTGGACCGCTGCCAGCTTCAATTCGGAGACCGCTCTGTTTTACCGAGCGTAGGTGCACCCACTTAACTTCTTTCCCATTCTCTCTTTTCTCTCCTCTCTCTTTCTCTCCAACGAATGCGTCCCTGGTTTGCCCTCTGCCCTCTTGGCTTTTTCTTTCTTCGTCCCACCACTTTTATCTTCCCCTCGGATAGTGTTCTTATTCTCCCCTTGACCTCCCCCATTGTCCTCTCTTCTTTCTCCGCGTGTCGCACTGCCAACGGGCTGTTTTCTTTTTAACCCCCTTTCTCCCTCCCCTTCCCTGGGTTTTCTCCTGATTTGAGTAAACTCTAAATTGCACGAGAAATCAGCATTGGAAAAGAATCACTTTGAACTTCACCGGTGCAATTGCACTCGGTCTCGGAATCATTGTCGACGTTAACGCAACGGTCCTCTCTGGCACGAGGGTAGCTTGTTAATAAGTTCGAGAGAGGAACGTAAATGTGCTGCAAAGCATACCGTTGCAATTTATTATTATCTTAATGGCGATCGGTCGCTCATCGCGATAACAGGTCGATAGCTTTCGCGTTGGCCGCTAAAAGCATCTCCCCCACTGAGACGGTCGGAGGCGTTGCTCGCGCGACAAATCTCTCGCGCTCGCCGAATCGAAACCGTCTAAATGCATCCACGCGTTGGCTGGCATTCGAGAAAAGTTGCCCTTTATCGCGAGATCGGACGGAATCGATGATGTCCCGCGCTGTTTGTACTCGATCGCCGAGACGAACTTGAAGCGAGTCACGAGCCTACGCCGTTGCATTTTCGAGCATCGTTCGCCGCGGTGGGGGACAGATGGCAAGAGGAGAGAGTAGCGAGAAGGGTGGAGGAAGGGGAGGAAGAGTTGGCGGAATTTAAAAGCGCTTTTAGCTTTTAGCCCGGGCGATACCGCTAAGAAAACGTTTTAGCGGATTTCATTTGCCCGTCGTCGCGCTCTCTCCGTGGCGGGGCTTCCGAGACGATGGATCCCGTAAGGTGGTGATGGTGGTGGCAATGGTGGTTGAAGAGAGGAGAGGAAGAAGGGTTGGGAGCCTCGGAAGGGTGAGAAAAAGAGGCGGCGGCGGCAGTGGTTGCTCCGAGGGACGTCGGCAACACCGGTTATTAAGTAGATGCTACATCGGTGGATGAATATTTAAGACGTTCAACAAGTTGCGGATTTTTCTTTAATCAGGCTTTAACCTGCCTCCTCGGACCCCTTCTACTTCTCGCCACTTACTCGAATTATGGTAGGAAGCGATTCGAGCTGTTTATGCAGATGAAAAGATTCAAGAAATCCGGTTCTTTTCTCAGCCGCCTCGCCGGCGGTTTCGTTCGGGCCAGTATTAATACCCGTAACACCCGATACCATGGAGGTACGTTTATTGTTGCTTTTAATAATTGCCCATTTAACTGACAATATTTTTTCATCGATATCGACGGATTTTGTGATTAAATTACATCGACGAGTTTTGCAATTTTGAGAGTCTCGGTAAGTTTGATTATTTGCACGTGTATCGATAGATCGTGCGCTTTCGGTGATCTTTCGACAATCTATCGAATCTTCGGTCAATTGTATGTACATCGCACGAGTGGTCGTACCGATACTTCAAATAACTTCTCCCACCAGCTGATGCTTTCTACGCTCTTTGAGAAGTTTATAATTATCAGATCACCGTAAGCAATCGACAGCATCGTCAAAGTTAGTCGGGTACTTATAAATTCTTTGTTATATTTGATAGATGTTTTTTAACCGTGTTCACCGGCGTAGGATGGACAGACGCTACTTTCGTTCGGGTTAAAGAGTGTTAAAGCCTCCATTGGGGTTGATTAAGGCGCGGGTTTTGAAGTTCTTGAATCCAAGGTAGTAACAGAAAGGAGGTAGAAATTATTCCGTTAAATTAAAAACGACACTTCTCGACAATTTTGTTCTGTCTCGAGACACCTCGTTAGATCCGTCTCCGTTTCCTTCGTCGATTCTCTCATCTAATTGCGAAGCTACGATTTACGCGTTCACGTAAATCCACTTGGTTTCTCTTCCCACGAGCGAATCCAATTCCGTTCCGAAGGTACGACTTCCCGCAAAACAAAACCGGTCGGGAGTTTCTCGAAAACAAATTTGTATTATTGGCGCGATCATGTTCTCCAGCGCACACAAACTCGACTGGCGAACACGCTCGGAGTATGTACGTATGTATATAAATGTGTGTATGCATGTATGTATATATGTATGTATGTATGTATGTATGCAGGATAAAAAGCACTCAGATTTTCGAGCCCAACGAAACGGAAACTCCTCTCCTTTCTCTCTCATCCTCTTGCTTTTCCAGTGATTTAAATGTGGCTCACGCGGGCGGATCGATCGATCCCTCGTTCCCTGTCCATCTGCCGGATTGGTTCGTAGTAACGGATAGGTCGATGGACAATCGGCAAGAATGAAGTTTTATTTGCCTCGTGTATTACTCTTCGTGAGATGGCGTTCCAAGGTAGGAAGTTGAGAAACGTAGAAACGTAGGACCCCGATAGCACTGTGGTAGTAACGGTACCACGATGGTGGTGGAAGGATCGCGAAACACTCTAAATCCCCAAGGCAAATAGTTTTTCTTCGATATCCGTCGGCCAGAAACAAACAAGATTCTTTATAGACGGAGCAAACCACTCTTCTATAAGTACACCGTCCCTCCCGTCTCGGTGCCTAGTCTCTTTCTCCCTTTCACGCTCTTTTTCCGCCCGCCGAGGGTCCATCTCCGGCTGTGTGCGCAAACTTTCCTCGTGTGTTACCACCGTGACTGTCTGCCATTTTTCTCCGTGTGCCCGTCGACGTACGTATATTGAGTTTGCTCGTTTGTGTCGCGACTATACGCGCGTCTGATTATCCTTCCCTGGTATGGATGTGTTTGAACGGCCGTTTCATCTGTACGTCCTCGTTACCCCGTGTTCGCCATTTGCCCGTGCGTCTTGCTCCTTCGTCCTTTTCCATTCTCCTCTTTTGCCTCTCGTTTTTCATCGTTCCTCTCGCTCCTTTCTGCCTTTTCTCCAATGTGCGTGCGCGCGCGTCTCGTTTGTCCGTGTTTCACACGTACACGGACGTTGTTTGCGCGCGCTCGCAGCAGCGAGCCAAAGTAAAGTAAGCTTTTAGCGGAGTGGCTGATTTATCAATGTATTTATTCCGAGATATTGAATTCATTTAGTTAAGTAGTGCTACCGGGGTCGGGTGGCCGCGTTTCCTATAGCTATTTTCGCCTACCGCATCGAGAGCCGACTTTTTCGCTCTTTTTCCGCTCCTTCTTCCAGCGTATCTGCGGCCCCCCCTGTTCCTCGTACACCACTTTTTCTACTGATTCTCTTTCTTCTTTAGAATCTGCGCTTTTGTCGTTTGTCAAATCAACTAATGCTATTAATTCAACGCGACAAAACATCGATTTGTAATTATTTGGAATAACCGCGAATACATTCTTTCTTTTCGACGTCGTTTGACTCCGTTTGCAGTCGTCGATGCTGCGGTAAGCGGCGAAACTCTTGCGCCGTCTAATTTAGGAGTCAGTGAAGTAATTTCCGTAAAGAGGTATTTAAGTGTTTTTACCTTGGATGATGCACGTATCCTTGGATTTTTCATGAAGGAAGTATAAAAAAGTGGTCGTTCAGATAACATAATTTTTGATAAACAAAAATGAGAAAATTTTATATCCGTAGGAAAAGTACCTAAATAATCGGCAAAACTTGAAAGTGATTCAATTTTCATGTGACGATTTTATCCCCTCGTTCCTTGAACGTCCAGAAAGGTAAAATCCATTATATAGGGTAGATGCGCCAATTATGGACTGGTTCTGTAATATGGACTACCCGCGTTTCTCGAAGAACGTCCTTTGTATCAAACCGTCGGTCAGCGGACATTAAGCTTTACCCTTCCTGCGGCTCGCTCGTCACTTGTAGGCCGGCAGAAAGCGTGCAATTGTTTACGGGAGCCATTTTTCGTTTTTATCAACGCGCATTGTTATTTCTTAGCTAGCTTCGTAAGCTGATAATTTCAACAAATATTACTCTTTGTGAAAGTGGACTAAACCAGGAGAAAGGTAAGTTATTTTACAATTATTCATATTAAGTTGCAATATCCAATAGTTTTTATAATTTTCGGAAAAACAATATTAACCTAGAAATGTATGTGTATTATAATATGGACCCCCGGCACGTTTTGAATATGGACTAGTAGTCCATATTACAAACAGTCACTTATATTTAATTTTAACCTTATAAACAAGATTTAGAAACGTCGATACAAAAGAACACAAAAAAGAAACCAAAGAAAATGCCAAAGTAAACAGCCCAAAAGAAAAGAAAGATGTCAAAAGATAAAAAATCATCGTCTGAAAGTTCCGATAAGAGTGATTATTCAGTCAATGATAGTACCGATGAAAGTCCTGATCGTTCCCAAAATCAAAATTGTAAATACTTTTATTGTAATGGGCTTTTTTCTGAAGATGTTCATGCAGAAAAATGGATCCAATGTGCATCTTGTAGGCAATGGGCTCATGAAGAGTGTACTGGCATAGAAGATATGGTTGATTTCTATGTGTGCGAATTGTGTACCAATAATTAGTTTAATCCTAATAATTAACTGATTTAATTTTAGGCAACACAACTAGTTTTTTTAATAATTTCGAACCCAATTAACTATGGTCCATATTTGAAACCATGTGGTCCATATTATGTACACTTTTTCCAAATTCACAATAATGACATATTTTAGAAAATGTTGATTATTTCTAAGATGTTGATATTTCTTAAGAATTTTATTAATCGTTTTCGATACCAAATAATTATCGAGCTGTTCAAAATATATAAGGCTGATTATACTTTAAAATTCTGCGTTTTATTTGACAAAATCCTTATGGTGGTCCATAATTGGCGCACTTACTCTAATAATTTCTGTCTTAAATACGCAACGAACCGTTTGTACTCCTTGCCACCTCGAAAGTCCCCCTCAAATTGATCCCTTCACTTTGTAGAATTGCAACAAGTCCGCACGATACATGAGATGTACGAACTCGCGTATTCCATAATTGCATTATCAAGTACAAGTTATACATTGACCTACAATTTACATGCTTACAGAAATAGATAGATATCTCACTACACCGTTCTTTGTCGTGCGATAAACAACTTCGTCATAAACCAAATTAGAGGGCATCTGGAAAGCCCTTCGGTTCTCGCATTCGTGCGAGCCGTAATATTGACCGAGCCGTTCGCTCGTTCGTTCGTTCGCCCGTTCATTCGCGCGATGTCCACGTCCTTAAACTGTCGCGCAATAATTGCATTAAACAACCGATCCGTATCTCCTCGGGGCTCGGAACCGAGTCTTTCGATCTCTCTCTCTTTCCATCTGCCCTTTCTCTCCTTGTCATTGTTATCTTTCTGCGTATAATTACACGAGCAATAATCAACCTCCTATCTGTGGATCCGGCCGCAGCTGATCCTTTTACTTTCGAAGAAGAGCCAATTCACATCGGCGATTGACAGAATTATTATCATTTTGGTTACTTCTTGCAAGGTCCACGGTGTGTATCGCCAATCATCCTTCCATTGGTCACGAACACTCGATTGTTCAGCTCGTTTTCCCCGTTATATTCTCGTTGGCTTCTTCTCCCGAGTGGCATGTGCCGCGGCATACCTGTCGTCTAGCAGTTGGCAGCTGCTTAATGCGTGTCCTAAGGGTAGAAGTAACCACACGGATACCACTTTCGCGACTAATTTCGAGCGAATGCTTTCTTCGGTCTTCGTCTTTCCGTTGCCTCCTTTTTTCCCTTTATCTCTCGACTATACTCTGCTTTCACTTTTTCTCCCTTTACATCTCGGTTTCTTCGTCTCCCTCTATCTTTCCCTGCGATGACCGAGAACTCTTTCCTAGACTTTCTTCTTCCACGGTGTCTCGTTTCACTTTCGTTTCCCTTCTCTCTGTTTCACTCGTTCTTCTCCTACCTTGTTGTTTTCTTCGATTGCTTTTCGAGCGATTCTCTTCTTCTTTCTCTTGCTTACACTCCTTTTTGTTTTTTCCTTGGTTACATTTCCGTCGCTGTTTTCTGACTCTTTCGACAAGGTTCTACGTTTCGCTCTCGTCTCGCAATTCGTTTTCGCCGCAACGGCTATCGCGGAATACGTAGGTTGTTACGGATGCACGCCTCACGAGTTATTCCTGCTCGTGTTTTCCAGGCGACACCTCTGGAGTGAGTGTATAATTTAATAGGCTCACCCGATTTGAGCCACGCACGGAGGTATTGTTAATTGTAGAAATTGAATGAAGGCCAACTTGCCTTACTCTAATCAATTTATTTACACTTTATAGAGTGGATGGATAGAACACTCACTTCTATCCGGTTCGAAGGACCAATGTCCCGAGTGACATGATTTAATAATAGAGATTAAGATTACGTCCGGATCTTAGTCTCGCAGACTGAGCTTCTATCGAGAGCGCTAGATGTTGTTCGGTTCGATATTTTGCAACGACTGATTTGTTTGAAGCGCGTAAAGACGCACTTCCGCCAGTATTTTGCGGGGGCCGTCGCTGCTGCGAAGCGGGAATGTTGTTGATTGGGAGAGTCTTTAGCTAACGAATATTAACTATCCCATTGGTGGGCAAAGAAATCGTCCTTTGCCCATTGGTGAAGAGCCTCTCTTGCCGATCGGCGGAACCGGAAAAACCCAGCTCGCGTGGGGGAAAAGTCCCCGGTCAATACTTCTTGCAGGACAAAACTTTTCCTGAAGAAGTACTGACGACAACAGGCCCATAAAGAGCATTGATTTTAAAGTCAAAAATGGACTACATGCACGACTGCTATGTTGACTAAAAAATGTGTGAACCATTAACCTGTTAACCGGGGAAGTAACTTTTGTTCAACTCGTTTCGAACTGGAGACTTTTTTCTTCGCAGTGAGAAATAATATTATCACAACTAAAGTACCACGCTAGAATTTAATGGAAAAGAATAACGTAAAACGTAATGCGTTCAACATACCATATTTAAAAATTACCACGACGAAAAACATCGTCATACGCATTAGAGTTGTCTTCCTGGTATGACGTAATATTACGTCGTACCCGGTTAACAGGTTAAGAAAGGTAAGGTGCGATGTTCGAAGCTACATCTGTGAGCTTCAAGGGCCTATTTTTGCTCCGCAACATAGGTACACCTGCCCCTTGCCGAGATAGAGGCAATGCTCTTTACGGTCGCTGAGGTCGGTATTAATTCACTGAAGCGATATAGATTGCGCGATTAATTGAAACATATCAAATCGCACGAAGACCACGACGAAATTAAACACTTAAGAGCATACGAAGATTTATCGCTAGTGAATGCTGTCCTTCAGAGATTAATGTATTTCGTATTAACGTACCACTTTTATTGCGAACAAAAAGAAACATAGAAAAACAGGTACTTTTATGCAGTCTTACATTCTTTACAAATGATACAAGTTAATTTGAAAATTCTATCGAATTGACATCAAAGAATGTTTAGAAATCACAAACAAGTCTCTGATCGCAGAAGCGCCTCTTCCGTTATAAATTAATTACATTAATAACGATAGACAATTAGACGGCTTTGCCGATAACCTTCCCCTACTTCTTCGCAGATATTAGCTATCACTCACGACGACGTACCCGTGGGATAATCGATGATGCACAATTATTATCCTGCATCGGAATAATTATACGAGCTCCGATTTAGGAAGTTAAAGCGCGTGCGTCCCTTGTCTCTTACCTCGGAGTGCTGTTGAATTTTCAGGCCCGTTGTCGTTTTGTCGAGGATTTTTAAAAAGTCGTAATCTTCTTTACTTTCAATCCGATTACACGGACGGTACGATAAAAGGAAACTCACAATCTGCGGTCACTTTCGAGACAATGGACCGCCACGGGACGTCGGGTTCATTATGCATACGCGAGACGTGTCACGTGCGTTAAAATTCGCGATCTTAAATTCGTCCTCGCCTTTACACGGACGCGAAACGACGGGGAGAGAAAAAAAATATATACGACGATTTCGAGACCGCAATTCCGACGTCGCCATTTCACGTAACGTTCCATTTCGCCGTATTGATTTCTTAAGTGACTTATGTCATGGCTCTACACACTGCACCGACGTAAAAACCCTTTTGTGCGCCCATACGATGCAGAACGCAAGAGTTTTGATATAAATAAGTGACGCGCATACTTTATACCTTCCAAGCGTATCTCTATCCATTTCTGACGAATGTACATACATCCAGTTGGATCGAGCGAAACGGGAATAAGATCAGACGCGATGTTTGCGCCATTAATGTTTCAGCCCTTTGCATTTGAAATTTTTCTGACGTATTTAGACCGCAGACGATGCGTTTCGCGTTTGCATAGGCTTCATAGGAACTAAGTATAACAATGGATTGTATGAAGATGGGAAATACGTGGATATCATCGAAAATGATTATATAATTATCTACATAGTAATTGAAGAAGCTACTAGTAGCAGTGTTTGAATTTAAAGGCGGTTATCTATTACTACTGCTTCGTAAACATTTTAAGATAGAGTTTTACAGAAATATTCTTTTTAACGCAGTTTTTAGAGGTAAGGCCTTTTCTGTGCAAGATCGTTAAATATTACCTGTTTAGAAGACACATTTCTTTTCGAAATTTAAATCTTTACTGTTGCTGATGCCACACCACACTTTTTTAATTCACATTTGGAAAACAAATGTTTCAACTTGCGAACAACTAATTTAAACATTGTCTCGTAACATTGTCGTCACGCAGCGTATAGCCGAGAAATTTGGCAACCGTACGATTTCTCAGAGCATACCTCATTTAACGGAAAAATACCCATTATTTGCGCCCCTTTTTATAGGTTGCACTAAGCATTCTTAGGAATGTTATATCGCCGTTACGTCTGTTTCGTAGCCGCAGAGGCCTTATAAATTGTCCAGACTATTATCTCTCATCAGTAGCAATGTCGCGCCGTATCAATGTTGATACGTTGCGTATTTTGCGTCGGTTTTCAGTAGGGTGAATGGCGATTGCGAGGAAAAAGTAGGCGGTATCGGGTAAATTAAAAAAATTGTCCGAAAGTACTGACCCGACCCTCTTCTTTTCGCTTTAATTAGGGGTTGAACACTGTCGGGCCAGTTGCAAAAGTTCTCGCTCGGGCCGATTCGCAAGAGGTTCTCGCGTGGCGCGTCGCTTATAATTATTATAAACGCTGCGTGCCGGCCATCTCGATTCCAATCGACTCACATTCGCACGCGATCGCCACCAAAGAAAATCCTGTTTATCTACATCCGCATTTTCTTTTTCATTATTTATCCGCCATCTGTTACAAATGATAGCAAGTAGTACTTTATACAATCTTTTTCAAATTTTTTTCAATAAATCTACACTTATTCGTCGATCGTCGATCAAATTTTAAGCACTGTAAGTATTCGCCGATGACTTTGCGTTCTTGCGTCGTTCCCTTATTGCACGGTTGAGAGTGGCACTGTGACAGGTATTTTCATTTTGCATTTAAAGATTTCTTTTCTTGTCCGGCGATAAGATTTTACTGGGATACTCGTGATAAGCCTTTAAATTAGCAGATACTTCCAAGTACTTACGTATTCCTCGATCATTATTGCGCTCTCCAAGTATCACTCGCGATATCGCTCGTGACTTTCTTCCGATAGACCGCGCGACAAAGTGAGCTATTACTTCGAAGCCATTATTCTTTATCTCCATTACCAATATTGCAGCTTGCTTTTATCTCCTTTTAGTTAATTAGAGTAATTGCGCGTCTGTATCATCGTAATGAAAGAGAAATTTTACCGACGATAAATTGCCGATAAATAGTGAAATAGGCTGTTTTGTGTAGTTTCTATCGGTACCCCATATAGCCTAACGTTACTTTCCGTGCTCATATTTAATAGCACAACGACGATACACCACTGCCTATTAATACAACAATATTACAAGCGAACATTCGATATCACGTTACCCTGGAATTTGCGCATTTCGTAATTCGTTCCATCGAGCTTGCCATACTATCCGGCCCCACTTGATTTCCGTTTCTTTCGCCTTTACGCTTTAAAGCCGATAAACGCATCGATAAACACATCAAGCGAGATTTGACCGTATACGTTCGGAAGGATTCTTCATCGACGAAGTGCCATAGTCGCGGAAACAAAGAGGTGCGAATTCGCGAGAGCTTTATCAAGAGCACATAAAGATTAGAAAGCTCTCGAGCGTCGAGTCTGAGGATTCGATTGGTTGAAAAATTCCTTGAAACTCGGGGTCTCTGAATCAGGTCTCTGAAAGCTTTTCCCTCGGTCCCGTCGGTCAGGCGTTCCCCTCCGAGCGGGTCCCTTTGCCCCGCGTCATCGAGTCAGCCGCCCCAATCCAGACCACCCCCGAGCCACCCCGGCCGGCCTCGGACGGCCTCACCCGGCTTCACCCGGCCTCAGCCGGCCTCACCTCGCTTCACCTCAACCCCTTGCGCCCTCCCGTCTCTCTGTTTAATGCAGTCCATTAGAGTGCATTTAGATCGAGGGATAGTTAAAGCGCAGGGCAGATACGCCATCGTACAGCGCCCGCTCCCACCATGGAAAATGGTATGTTGTGCCGCCTCGATAGGCGTTGTGTACTTAGAAATGACATTAGTCGTATGATCGCCTTTTCCTTTTTTTCTGTTTCTCTTTCCCTCTCTCCCTCTCATCATCCCACCTCCCCCGCCCTCGCTGTCTATCACACTGTGTCTCTGGTGTAGTCTATGACTCTCTCCCTCTCTTCCGCCATTTCCGTTTCGACCGCCTTTCTCTCGAAAAGGAGAGAGAGAGAGAGAGAGAGAGAGAGAGAAAGAGTAAACGAATAAACAGACGATCCTTACCGTTGATAAAGAACGAATTGAGCGTTCGATGATTGCTGGCTCTCGGTGCAAGGGTGCTTCGAGTGGCTCGTTGAGGATACGGTTGAGCAGTTACCGCTTGGGATATTATTTTACTCTGGAAGTTTGCATTAAAATCATCGCGTGATAACGGTATCACGATATCGACGGACACTCCAAAAGCGTCCGCGACGTATTTGGTTGTTAGTTATTAAGATCATTGCCCAGTTTTCTTGCAGATGGAAAGTAATCGTTGCGAGGATATAGTCATTTCATAGATGCAACGTCGCGTTGGAGAGAAAGACTCATCCGTACGACAGTATCGGACATTTTAATTGTGGTCCGGCTAAAACGAGGTGTATTTTTCGGTCTTCATCTGTCCGCTTATTTACACGGAAAACGTGAAATTAACGTTAACATTCTCCGCCGAGGTTGTCTCGCGTGAAATTAATTGAGCGGTTTGCACGAGCGAAAAGTTAATAACATGATTTCGGCACGAGAGACTTTTTACGGATAAAGAATGAAATAATTAGGTGACCGGACAGCTTCCTAAATAAGTTCTCCGTTAAGCATGAGCGACAGGTTCATTTGTTAAATGCGTTTCGCGATGGAACCGAGCGGAAGCAGCAAGATTTTGCACTCGGCGTTATATTGATATAGCTTGTCGTCTCCTTGCCCTCGCTCTCCCCATTACCCTCGTCCTGGGGCCATTACCGTCGGACTGAATAATTTTGACGTAGTATACAAATCACTGTAACTCGGCAATATAGGCAAATACCGATCAGGAAATTCGAATGACTTTTCGTATTTCGGTGACAAAAAGTGTATGAGCCCCCAAATTATCTCGACTTTCACCGCGCATCTAATTGTAAGTAAATATTGAAACTCAAATTCCGTCCAGTAATGTTATTACGCCTATGGTAATATTCTGTTTCGACATATAATACGAAATATCTAAGTTACATACATAAAGAGAGGTAAACGATTTCTCTGTAATTTTACCCAGGGTCAAATGAGATATGTTGTTCGTAATAATTTACAACGACTCTTAGAGGTTTCTCAACAATTATTATCCTCTCTAACAAGAGGTTCGATCGTTACGATAATATCCCCTCCAGCAATACAAATAGCTTGTACCCAAAATTAAAAGCAGAACGATATTACGTCTTTTGCGTTTAATTAGCTAGGAAACAGACGTCCTCGAAGTACTTTTCCACCAGAATGGGGAGGCAGTAGGTCTCGTCGCACGCGCCCCGAGTAAAGTTCGATCGCGATGCACTGCGAGGGAGGCAAATGCCGTTCTTCTTCCTCTCACGATCGTGGACCACCGATATGTTTTTAATTAGGATCGACAGATCGAAGCCCTCGTGAAGAGCAGGGTCACTGGTATGTACGCGTGCGTCTACACGGGAAGAAGATGTGCGTGCGGCGTGCGTGCAGCGTGTCTGCGTGCATGCGACCGCGCTCGTATGCGCGCGCGAGCGTGCGAGGCATGCTCATATATCCCGCGGGATCGATGATCCACGGCACGGTATCGTTGGATTCGGCTCGACGCACTCGAGGACGATACGGTTTGATTGCGCCGACAACGCCGGGGCATTAATTAGCGTGCATAATTGTTTACCGGCGTTAAACGGAGCTGGATCAATATTTAATTGAATGCCTGCTAAATGCCAGCTGCATCGCCGCGGCTCTCAAATCGAGCCAGCTCCTCTGAATAACGGCCTCCGGGATACAATGCCCGAGGGTGGTGGAGGTGGATAACGGAGGTGGTTGACGGAGGTGGGCGGGGGAGGTGGCTGCCGGGGTGCCCCCGTTGTCGTACACGATGTTCAGCGTCGTACATGCCTCTCTGCCTTCTCCTCCGGCTTCGTTAAGTTGCCCCGACCTCACCCCGGACTCACCCCAACCACGCCTCGACCGCGACGCAAGGCCTCCGTCGAGCGATCGGACTTTCGATCGAGGGAATTTAGATATCCTGAAAATTAATCCAACGGAACTGGATAGTCCAGCATGCGTTGAGGTTACTGGGTACTTCTCCCTCGAAATGCCCGGAATATTTGTTCTTTGAAGCAACGGAATGGGTTTTTAGTTGCAACGAGATACCAGGAGAATTCTTTCATTCGCAGGATGTAAGACGGACGTTTTGAGAAGAGCTTCCTTCGAGGCGCTAGGGCCGAATTTCCCTAACCCTTTAAGCTCGAACGCGCAGCGGTGCGGTTTGCTTTACTCGTAGATTCATCTGCCGCGTCGAAGTTTAATTCTCGTAAAAGCACCAAACATCCCGCTCCTTGAATCGTACGTCGAAACTGAGAGCCAGTCCGCCGCTCCCGTTATCGTGCCGAACGAAATCTCCGCAGTGGGTTTTTAATTGCGCCAATCCTCCCGGAACTCCGACCGCGAGAATAACCGTGGAATTTTCCCACGAAACAAAAGTAGCCAGAGGAAAATTTCAAGCGAAGAGGCGTTTCGGCCCGCGCCTTCTTGGCTCCCATTCCTCGATCTTCCTCGACCGACCGAAGGAATAGCGCGACGGCGGTGTAGAAGCAATTCGAGGGTGGCTCTCGCAGAGGCGTGCTTTCGTTTTGGAGGGCCAGCGCGACAGAACCGCGAGCATAATCTCGGTGCAGGGAGGAGAGCTCCTCGCAACGGGGTTAATCACCGTAATATGTATACACGCAGCCGCATAGACTGAGAAGGGGGGTTGAGGGTGAAATAGCGCGCGGGCACCTGTGCATATCCGTAGTTCACTTCCATCCTACGAGGCGGCGCACTCTTCGCGGGCTCGAGGGTTGATTTAAAATTGATTTATGCAAATTGGCGCTGCACGAGCAATTAACAATTCCTTGTAGACCGGCTCGAGTATAGCTTTTCGAGGGTATGGAGGGGCGATGTAGGTGGTGGGTGGTTGGTCGGGACGTGGGGGTGGAATGGAGGAGAGCGCGAAGCGAAGAGCAGGGGGTGGTTCAGTAAGGCATGGAGCCAGAACGACGTTCGAGAAGGGTGTATAGGACGAGGTGGAGGCAGGGAATAGGAGAAGGGAAAACGGAGACGCGGGGGAGGGTAGACCAAGGGAAAAGGGATAGCTCTGCGCGCATAGCCGAGCTGATGAAGGACGAAACACAGAGAATGCGCGATGCTCCGAGAAAATGGAATTAATTTGCTAGGATTAAATCCGCCTAGCACCGCTATAGAACGCTGAATGTTTCTCGCGTACGTGTGCGGACTTATTTCAAGAGCACACGCGGAGATACTCGAGAGTGCGCCTTGCACCTTTGAGTCTCTCTTTCTCGTTCTCTTTCTCGTTCTCTTTCTCCTTCTCTGTCTCGTTCTCTTTCTCGTTCTCTTTCTCCTTCTCTTTCTTCTTCTCTTTCTCCTTCTCTTTCTCCATCTCTTTCTCCATCTCTTTCTCCTTCTCTTTCTCCTTCACTTTCTCATTCTCTTTCTCATTCTCTTTCTCATTCTCTTTCTCCTCCTCTTCCTCCTTCTCTTTCTCCTTCTCTTTCTCCTTCTCTTTCTCCTTCTCTTTCTCCTTCTCTTTCTCGTTCTCTTTCTCGTTCTCTTTCTCCTTCTCTTTCTCCTTCCCTTTCTCCTTCTCTTTTGTTCTATTGCGCCTCGCGCGCAGCCTTTTGCTTGGGGGAGCTCAAGAAAATGCTTCCTGGATATGTAAGAGGATAAAGAGTATCCGTTTCAAACATTAATTTAATACGGAAAAACAGAAAAAACGAAGAAAATTCTCACCGCGGAGAAAGGGATATTAAACGCGTTTTGCGCGGTTTATTAACACCACGTTTATAAGTTCGCTGGAACTTGCGTCTGTAAATTATTTTCATCGATCGTTAAACGTTTGTTTGAAACTGTTCATCCGGCATTTTTCTGTGTTTGTTAAACGCTGTGTAAAATACTAGATATTTTTTTTGCGAACGTACTTGCATACATTTTCATTCATCGTGCCGCCGTATATACTTCAGAGCAGGACCGAGCAAAATGAGACAAGAAGTAAGTAAAGAAAATACCACCAAATGTAGAATGCTTTTCATGGTATATCAATAAAGGTGAAAACCTTAACTTTATTCCAGCGAAAAAAACCCTAATCGAATTTATCGAAGATCACTTTAGAATTTGTCGGGCTCAACGGTCGTGACGATCATATATCGAAGACTCACTTATTTTGGGTGCCTGTGCACCGCTCACCCTTAAACTTTTATGCTTCGATGCAGGTTGATGCCCATCGGTCGTTCTCCGTTTACTTCATGCTTGCATGCTCGCGTTTGTATTCCGACATTATTCTCGCACCATGGAAGAGATGGAGAAAATAAGAATCTCGTATGGGTGTTAGGTGTCGTTAGGTGTCCTTTCGTTCCGTCCCACCCAGGGTACCTTTCTCTGTCGATCGTAATATAAAGCGGATAGTTCCGAAAGCGTTCTAATTCGTTCGATAATAGGATACCGTAAAATCCCATTCGTTATTTCAATTTAATCCTCAACCGCCGAACGTCCTCCCGTTATCATAAGCTCCATACGCGGAAACGCGAAAAGCCCGTCGCATAATAGGCTACATCGACGAGCAGTATTGCGATATTTATCCAGCGAAATATAAATTATTACGGCCATAAATTATTCGTAATTAAACGATCGCGAGTGTCAGTGGTTTCCGCGCGAGCGGGAATACCTTAATTGAATACGAAACACAAATTGGCTGGCCGAGTAACGAGCGAAACGCCTAACCGTCACCCTCGAAGGGTTAATCGAGGAAGCACGGTCTTCCGGGGTGGGATGCTGCTGTTGGCGATTCTTAAGAAACAGCACTACTCGTTTCATTCGCACCGAGGCGCCAGGGAGACGCGTTCTCGCGCTTTCGAGTTTTTCCTTGTTCTACCTTTCTTTCTTTCCTTCTACCTTTCTTGCTCTTTTTTTCACGGCGGAAGTGGAAAACGAAATGAAAGCCTCTCTCTCTTCCCGTCCCGAACTAAACAGAAACCGGGTCTGCACTGAGGTAAGACGTTTAATGAAATCAGCACGGTGTCTGTCTCCTCTCGCAGACTCTCCTCGGCGCTGTTTTAATTATACCAGGCTCTCTCTGCTCGCTAGTTGCACATCCCCCTCCGTTTCAGCCCCCCCCCCCCCCCCCCGGAAGCCGCCACCTACCTTTTCTACGATCCCCCCCCTGCCACTCCTTCTCTTTCCCTCTCCCGGTTGCGTTTCTCGTTTCGTTCCCTCTTTGGTGCGAGAACGGGGAACGCGGTAGAATGAGAAATACACGCGGACTACTCGCGCGCCGCGAGACCTTTAGGATGATTAGACGAAGACGTTACGAAATTAGTATCCCTGTAGACAAAATTGTCGAAGGGAGCCGGTTGTTACGCGTTTGTTCGTGTGTCGAGCAGACGGGACTGTGCGGGTGGCAAGCCACTGTTTACCGTTATTGCGAAATACTCGCCGGAGACGTTTGCCAAGCTTACGGAACGCGAAGACCTCTCTTCTCTTAAACAGACACTCCGCAACGAGAATTCTCGATTAAAACGTTGTCCTTTTGGACTTTTTTTTACCCTCCGACTAAGCTCAATAGCGAATATCGGGTGCACATTGTATCCGACGAGTTTTGACTATTGCTTTTGAAAGTCGCACGTGCAAAACGCTGTTGGCCAAGCAAGGGAACCGCTAATTTATTTAACGGAGGACAGTCTGATTAATGACCATCCGCGCTTTTACGAATCGCGGTATAATTTAGCCTGGGAAATTCATATAATTATTAATTTTTCATGTTTCTTCCATTTCACCTCTATCGCCTACAACGTACGTGAACTTTTACCATCGAAATTCAAGTAGTCCGTGGGAGATCTTATAGAAATACAGTACTATCGGACGCATTACAATGTTAATAAACTCGAAAACCGTCCAAACTCTCAAGAATCATCGTTCATTTAGCAAATTTCTCTCCCTTGCCGAACTCATAACGGCAAAGGTCCCCTCGAAGTTTACATTTCCTGGACCTAGATCTTTCTCTCCCCCTCCCTTTCTCTCTCCTTTTCCGTTTTTCTCCCTTTTCCCTTCCTTTCCTTTTTCGACTTTCGAAAGCAACGAGATCCGCGCCGTCGACTTCGTTCACCGGCAGCAATAAAAGCGTATAAAGCAACGCCTTGTCTTTCCTCTGAGCGTCGACTCTCTCCGGGGGTCACCAAGAATGTAATACGGGACCAATTACTTGGGGTACCTAACCTGACCCACACCTACCGTTCCACCGTGACTTCTGGCTATGCTGTATCGTCTTCCCAGGACGACAGCTTCCACTTTTCCGTCCAAGTCTGCCGAGTGATTTCACCTCTCTCCAAGAAGATCGTCCTTCGGTATTTCCCTCTACGTAAATCGTTTTTGCTTAATGGCTAGTTACGGCTTTTTCGGTTTACTCTTCGGCGTATTTTCCTCTCGCAGCAATAAACGTCTCGGTAATTGGAAGCAATTGTGGACGTTGTTTGGTTGCATTTGATACGACGACGATAGTTGTAGTGATTTATGCTCGTGGCACTTCAAATATTTTATTAAATTTGCTCTACAAATTTTTCCGTCGATTGATCTGATTGATATTCTATTTTGATGCAAAGTAAACGTTTGTGATGTACGCAATTTTTTGAGAAATTATCAACACGTGAGAGGAATTTAATGAAACGCAAAATGTCGCATCTATTTTCAAGGCTATTGGTCGAGCAGCTTCCTCGATGTGGAAGTTTTTTTCGTAAGATTGCAATGTATATTTCATATCACGAAATTGTCCACATATTCCTTTCTATCAATACTTCTTGCTCGCTCTCCTTCATGATTTTCGAGGCTGTCGTTGCGTCGCGAGGAGATTGCACGAGTCAAGAATCATGGAACATCCAACTTTGATATTGAATTCTTCGTGCATTCTTCCTCGTTAAATTTGAATTCTTCGAGTCGTCTTTGTTCGGCGTGCTCCTTCTTCGAAAAAGTACATTCGTACTTTGCGCATCTTCTTTTTCGTCGCTCTCTTCTCTAATCTGCGAAACAATTCGACCTCACCCAACTTTTTCCCTCCCCTACGTCCTCGATATTTTTCCGATGTAAGATTATTGGTGAAACGTTTGATTACTTGTGCTTACATATTTTCGCGTTTCTCTTCGATGCGTTACGTTCGAGCGATTGCGAAATACGATTGACCCGAAAGAGACGGTTCACGTCGGTTGATGGCGGTAGAAATTCAGCGGGAAAGATACATACGATTTCTCTTTCTGTTTACTTTGTGCACTCGTTATAGTCGCTAGGAATATATTAAAATGTATGCCCTTTCGATAAAATATAGTCGCGATTCGGCGACTACACGCGAATGCTTGTCCACCTGTATTATATCCAGTCGATCGAGACCCAATGGTGGAATGGAAAAATGTTTCAGATAAAAGTTGCGTGATTTAAAGCCCCGTTGGACACCTTTTTGCGCAAATTCGCTTTTGACTGAAGTTTCATGTGAATTATTATTATTTTGCTTTTTTTTTAAACGAACCGTTGTACACGCTTCTCGTTGTTTCGTTATCGTTGTAAATAAGATTTATGAGAATGCGATGACGTACGATTATGTAACATTTCGATAACTAAATTGTAAGTTATCGTACGGTCCACAGTTTCCACACGACCGACTCGTTTCGAGGATCACGGAATTGACGACTCCGTTGGGGAATTATTACCGCGACATTTTTACTTCCCTCCTCTTCCGATATATTTTAAATCTTTACTCGAACTTTAGTAACATCGTAGATAACCCGTCCAAGTTGGAAGGACGAAATGGAAGAATTGAACGGTACAATTTTTCCCTTTACTTTTATTGCCGACATATCTTTTCGCGATGTATTTAAATCAACGATACTCGCTACGTCACGATTTATCGTATCGAACGTTGGCGCAAAAACTCTGTCCCGAACGATTAAAACCGGTGAAAAAAATGAATGACAACTCTGTCGAAAATATCACATCTCTCCCAAATCCACCGACGCGAAATCCTCTCTCTCTTCCTTCTCATTTTTTTCTCTCTCCCATTTTAGTTATTATTTTCTTTCTCCCCCTCTGTTCGTCGCTCATGTCGAGGATTCACCGCAGGACAGAATAATTATCGAGGAAAACTTGGGATGCGATGAGTCACGATTAACGGCAAAAAGTTTATCGCGAGTATCGAAGCGTCTTCGTTAAACGCTGGACGTTCGTTAAGGCTCCTAAGCAGGAGATTATTTACATGACAGTCGAGTCATTCCAAACAGTTTCGGAGGGATAAGCCAAGTTCGGTTGACACATGGTGAACCCGGCCGGTCAGGAATGTGCTAATGAGATCATTTAGCTGCCCCCATCCTCCTCCTTTACGCTCTTTACCCCGCCTTCGCGTTTACACGAAGTCGAAGAGGAGCCTGCGACCGGCTTGATTTACACCGGGCTTCCACGGAGAATACCGTGCCTTCGAGGCGCCGCTCTTTCAAATCTCCGTGATTCCTGCGATACTCTTTTTCCACTTTTACCAATTCCCTTAAAAATTTTTGAACGATCCGATTTCTCGGGAAATCCACCCCGCGACTTTCGACCTCGTAATCCGTCCCAAGTATAAATTGCCGGCGCACAGGTGATATTAAATGTCAGCTCGGAACGAGATAATTATATTGTCTATTCCTCGCTAGCACGGGCTGCCCGGTGGTGTTGGTTTTGCCGATAAGATAAAGCGAAGTCGGTGCGCACAGAGGCGGAGGATTTTAATTAACGCACGTCGCATTGCTATATCGCCGAGGTCTCAGGCTTTCCGTGATATCTTATGAC
Source organism: Cerceris ruficornis (assembly GCA_963989415.1). Taxonomy (NCBI): domain Eukaryota; kingdom Metazoa; phylum Arthropoda; class Insecta; order Hymenoptera; family Crabronidae; genus Cerceris; species Cerceris ruficornis. The sequence continues at coordinate 14,121,969 of OZ022520.1, read as the reverse complement.
GTTTTCTGCGCGAAATTTAATTGGCCTCAGCGGCGTGTGAAGCGAACCGGCTAGTCAGTCCCTCGTGCTGTAATTTTTAGAAGAGTTCGAGCCGTAGGACTCGGATGACTTTTACGTAAATCGCATTTTAACCCTTGGATGTATGCGCCGTATCGAATCATTCTCTAAGAATATTCCGTCAAGTATCAAAGTTCCTAAGTGTCAACTGCATCACAAAGTACTCCGTCCACTGAGAAAGGGAGAGAGAAAGAGAGGGAGCCTCCGATTTGTCGCATTTATCCGTTACTACCCAAAAGTTATTCCGATTCGCGTAGGTGTGATCCGGTCCAAGCAAGGGTTCTATTTCAGTAAATGTATCGGAAACACGTAAACGAACTGCTTAGACGGCACGTGTCCACGTACGAGACACGGGCCGAAGAACTTATAAATTTTCCTCGTTGGAGACGCCATTAACGAGGGTTCCTTAATGAATTTCTCAGCAGGCAATTCGAGAGGCCAGAGAAGAGGTCCTTTGAACTCACTCTCCAAGGTCTCATCGACGTTCTGATTTACGCCCGGTGATCCTCGATCTCGCGACTGACAGGGAAGATAAAATCCTTTACCTTTTCTCCCTTCTCCTCCGCTCTTCCATCGTCTCTCCTTTCCGTCTTCTTCTTCGTCTACCCTCACCGTCTCGTCGGTATCTCTTTTCCGTACGCGGCAGACATAAATAATCCGAGCAAATTTATAATGACAATTACCATAAAAATTGTCACACAATAAAATATTCGGAGAAATTTATGACGTTGGTGGGCTAGTGTGCCCGAGCCCTGAACAGGATTTTTCTGAGGGCCTCGCGAAACGGAACGGGAGCCCACGTTTCGCAACCCTCTTCTTTGTTCTTCTTTTGCCCAACTGCCCCTCTGTCATCTCCATCCACAAATCCCTCGCCACGTGAGCCAACTCGCGTAGAACTTTACAGCCAATTATTTTATATGTCGCTTTATTGTACACATATCTTGTCCCTCACAAGTTCCCTATCGCCCCCTACGACCTCGTTCTTCGTTCGCCGAGTATTTACACCACTTCCATGTCTTTACCGAATTCAACGATTCTGAAAGGACTTTATCGTCTCTATCTTCCAATTAAATAATTTCACTTCAATATCAAGCCACCGTTAAAAAAACTACGATAATTCAACGTGTCATGTTTTCCTACCCCTTTCAGCGTCCCTCATCGTGGTAACTCGACACACTTTAGTCGATAATCAACCAATAAACGCAATTTCCTCGTTACTTTACATTGTCCGTCCGTTGCATTCGAGCATCAACATACACATACGTTTTACGTCCACATATGACATTTCTTCATAAATGAATATTCTTTACCTACCAACAATTACTCATAAACACCGCGATAGCCTTGCAAAGTCTCACCGAATGACAATTCTAAATCCGTTCGTTCGTTCGATCGTCAGGATGTCGAAACGAGGATTAGTCGAGGACGCAGGAACTCTAGCCGAGGTGCTTTAGGATCGTCGGAGCGATTTTACGAGGCGGTGAAATTTATCGCCGAAATCGCCCGGCAGATTATTAGAATCTGTAAACAGACCGTACGGTTGTCCATATACCTATCGCGGCACCCTCCACGGGGCTGCGGAGGGTAGTCGAGGGAGTGCTCTGTATTTGACAACCTGTAATTGAACGTACTATATATCGCTCGGCTACATAATGCGAGGTATCTCCGAGATGCGTATGCGTAAACACCCGACAGATCAACCGTTTAACGTGGGTGGGATTAACCTTGTTTTTCTTCGAGCGAAAAATTTCCTTTTTAAGCGAAAACGATGTACGCGGGAAGTTTTTTTTTACAATTCGAACTTTATTTACAAAAAAGAAATACATAATATCTATTCCTTCTAATTGCGCACAGTATACCTCGACTGTGGTGGATTGACCAGGTTTTAATAATTCATATTGATTGAATTACACCCGAAATGTGCTACCAGACACATGAAAAAAACCAAAGTTCTTTTCGCTTTACCTAATATGTTAGAGGATAATAATAGGGAGAGAAAGAAATGGAAATTGATAATGAGACAAAGCCAGACATCGTTGTATCGTTAAGTAAGAAACGAAAGGAGCAATATGCCCGTCAGTTTCCATTATTCCTGCGTTTATCCTTTTTTTCCGTTGGCGAAATGCGCGGCGAGGCGTGGAAACCTGTGATATTATATTCGCAGATTGCGATATTCAGTGAACTCCGATGCATTCAACGGGCCGCGGTATGTAAAATTACCGTTCCGGATAAGCGAGATCGATAATATTTCGAATAATAAGCGAAACAGAAGTAATGTTTTTAATTTGTATTTTCGGGTCGGTAAACGGCGCATGGAAAGCGTGCGGTGGTACACTGGCGGTTCCTTTGGTGCGTATAATAATTTTTAAAAATACGGGAGAAAAAGTGAAATATATGCGTATATATTTTTCCAGGGTTATGTTTTCCGTGAAATGAGCCGTCTCATAAATATTGGAATTTTATTCAGAGCGTTTCGGAAACCGGACGGGACCGATGCTCGTTATGGATTGCCCTTTTACAAGATTGGCACGAATTTGTTGTTTTTTCTGCTCTTGTTCCCCGAATTTAACAGGTATCCCGTTTTTTTAAAGCCCCTACATTTTTTACACGGGCGACCAAATTCCGCGATTCGTCCCCGTTGCATTTTTAAATCGCATCATTTTTTTTCGCGCGACTACAACGGCCCTTACCGTAACGGGACGATGCGCCCCCTATTGCTCTCTGCTTTGAGTACAAGTTTAATCGCCCCAATTGCAGTATCCAAATTGATACGCAAATCTGACAATATTAATTCAACCTGGCGAGTAATATCGCGCGTAAACCCTCAAAAAATGCAACGATTCTCAACGATACTACGTATCAATTGTATAGAGGCCACGTGGATCCAGAATTTTGACGTTGTGCAGTAAAATTTTTACGTCTCGGCAAACTGGAAATAGACGAAGACAGTCGCACGGTGTCCCGTTAAATCGCAAAGACTCGGAGGGGGAAGAGGGGTGATTCCGGCGGTAAGGGCGCTGGCATGCAAAATGAAAGACGGTAAACTGCCGAACTTGGTACCGGTGCACCGACGTTTCTTCGTAGGAGCGTCTTTTTTAAAGAAGCATCCTGTAAAACGAAACGATTCCCCTGGGTTTGGCTCCGTCGGTGATCACCGGTGACACCCGCCCTTACGACGGGCGAGAGCACCAGCGTTCTACGTAAACAAGATCCAAACGATTCTCAACGAACGCATCGTTGCTTTTCATTTTTCAGTGTGCAACGTGTCACGGCTGCGTGCTTCGGGACGATCGTGAATGCGAAATCGAGAGGCAGGCATCGAGCCGATGGACGAATAAACGAGCGAATAGGTGGAAAAACGACTGGACATCCGGTTCTTCGGTGGACGTCGTGTCTCCTCGCGGAAGGAAACTATCACAGAGGAAAAGACTACGTAGAGGTAAGCGTTATCAGACTTGGTAAATGAGTACACATTCTGACATGTTTCGACTCTTACCTACTAAGATTATCCGACGTTTCACGTTACCTCGGAATGGCACCTGCTCCGATATATCTTGCAATTAACCGTAACTGTTTAACTTACCAAACCGGATGTGTCCCCTTTGTTTTTTATCACCGTGATACTTATGTCTTTGAGATATTCTATCGGCGTCCAACGTAACGAGGATTTCCAGAGACATTAGTTCCGTAGTGTACGGATTACTGATTGACCAGCTAATTATAGCACGGTCTGCCGAGATGTTTTTGCACCTTTATTTTTCGGCATTTCAACCGTCGTTTCTTGCTCTTCTCGCTATGATAATCATGAAATCCTTCGTTGTCAACCTTATATTTCTACCCTTAATAGGACGAATGTCACGTTAAAGCGATAATGCGACTAAGGAGTATGCGTTTAAAACATCTTCACGTAATCGTCGAAGCTGTCGTTTCCTCGGCGACGTCTTATCGTGAGTCACCTCAGTCTAACTGCTACAATCGAGAAGAAAATCGAAGAAAAGTTCTACGATTTCATCGTAATTCTCTCGGAGGGGTTTAGTGCGATCGCGGCAACATTCTAGCAAGGAGGTTACGCAGTATTGCTGGCGTGTAAAGGTGGAACGTTCTACGTCTTGAGATGCGCATACATTACGGACACGCGATCCCTCGTATAGAGGCTCTCGTACTGAAAATTACAATTTAAATGGCGGCCGTCCGTTCCCCCGTGCTCGCTTATCTCCTTGTTTTCATCTAAACATCTCATTTTTATGCGCCATTCAAATTCCACGTCCCTTCTCTCGCCGGCACTTCGTCCCCCGGTCACGCGATACATGTCGTTGTCACTTTGCGAAACTTTTTCGTCTCCTCTTTTTCTCTCTTTCTCTTTCTCTATTGTCCACCTTTTGCACTCGCTGCCGGACTTCGGAGAAATAACCTGGTTACGGTCACTGTTCCCCGCTTCCTAAAAGAGATTCCAACGATCATTCGATGTACCTCAAAAACATCGGTAGTTTGGTTTCCAGCAACGTGGTCACAGGGACATTTCCTAGTGATAATGGACAAACGATATTTCTTTCTAATACTTTTACTATTCTCCTTGGTCTTAATTGATACTTTTTACAACGTAGCTATCAGGAGGGTTTGCTTAGATTATTTTTCTCAGTTTAATTCAAATATTTGCTACGTATTATCTTCTATGATACTCGTCAAGTCATCATTTTATTTTTAATCTAATGTTTAACGGAAAATAGACACGCACGGATGATAAAAGTCTCGAAGTTAAAAACGTTTGTCTCATGTGAATTTTGCATGAACGTAAGTGTCAAATTTTCTCTGTCTTAACGTTTGCGAATGCGAATGGATTCCTTGGTATTTTCCCGGCCGTATCCACTAGTTTTTACGCTATCTTCTTGAGAATAGCGTGCTGTTCGAGTACGCATGGATCTGCGCTTTTTAATTTTAATTATCGATCAACCATTCTTACTCAATTACACATGCGTCTTAAATTCCTCGTAATACGTCACACTTACTTGCTTCCCGGAACTATAATTTTTAAGATAATTAACCGTAGTACATAGCTTTTAGTCATGCGATCTTAAGCAGAGGGAAAGCGCCGAGGAATTATCTATATTGCCGTGAATCATATGTCGTATTACGTTATCAAACTGTCGCTTTATTACGAACGACAATCGATAAACCGATACGTCGATTAGAGATAGTTAGCAGCAATTAATGACGCTTATCAGGCTCGCTCGGCAGAAAATTGGATAACAGAACGAAATGTGATTTTGGACGACGAAGTCAATAATTGTGTAATGTGTAATGCTACTTTCTTCGTTCAGGTTTACGACTTCTGCCAAATGTTATATGAGTTACACTTAACGAAGAGCGTAATTAGAAACACAACAATTTGATAATAGAAAATATATTTAATAAATAATTAATAGCAGGAGTCATTTAACTTTGTACAAAAAGAAAGTAGACTCTTCTCTTGAAAAAAATCATAATGCCAGTGTACAGATAAAAGAGTTACTCATTTTCAAAACAGACCGATCAATTTCTGTAATTAATTACTTATCAAATGCAGTTTGTACGTTTCTAACAATAAGATCTTAATGTCTTTAATTCTGCCGTGTGAGTAAAAGCTATAATTTCCTTACAAACGACATTCAACGTTTTCAAAAGTTCCGATAGAAATTAATAAGGAACACACAATGTCTTGAATGATCAAGCATTACCGTAAATCGTTATCTTCCTTTTAACCTTTTAGAGCGCGAAAGCGCGACGTTGATGCCATTAAAATCTCGCGCCGGAGAATTTGTCTGTAAATTGGGAAGATAAATGATTTGCAACCGCATTCTGCCGAGATTATATCAAATTAATAGATGCCTATCTGACATTTCGAAATCAGGCAGAAATACGCGTCATTCACTTTTTCTCCCTCTATCCTCCCGCTTGCTGCTTCGTACAATAATAATTTCGTTAGACGACACAATTAACTCTCGCATAATTATCCGAGAAACGAATCACGGTACCGCGTCGCATATCGCACATGTGTGTGCGAGTGTCTCCTATAATATAACGGTACGTATATAGGTGTGTTTGTATCCAGTAGCAGTAATTACCGGTGCGCGCGGATACATTCTCGGTGGGATTAATCGCGCGAGTATTGATCAATTCTCGCGAAAGGAAAAGACCCGTTTTACGCAACCCCCTGAATCCAACCTACGGCCGAGTTAAGATACCGAGTTTGTATGATTTACAAACGGCAACCTCGAAACTTTTAATCGAATTCCACGACGACGACGACGACGACGGAGAAAAAAAGGAAACGAAAGAAACAGAAGGGAGAGAAATAGATATCGTGGGAATCAATTAAACTGCGCGAGATGGATTTAGAAAACACGTTCGAGTGCAACGAGTTTAATTGAGCATCGATTAATTATCGGACGCTATCGGGGAAATTAGACAGGGAATTTCCATGAATGGCAAAGCAGCGCGATATTGGAGAAATTTGTCGGCCAATGAGAATGTGAATTCTCGTTTTCCGGGCTGAATAGTCATAATTAATATTTCTGTGACAAGATAGCAATTTAACGGACAGTCGATGGCTTGAGAGGAAACAGAGAGGAATTTTGTAAGCGAATGTAAAGTGGACAAAACGATATGCCTGTATTGTCATTAAGAACTCATTGAATGTAGACAAGGATATACGAAAAAATATGGCATCTTCCATTTTGTACATAGCGATCTTAAATTGCTATTAAGATTGCAAAAGACGATCTTTATTGCTGCAAGAAAGAATTATAATAGCATCGATACAAGTACAAACTACCAGCATCGTTGAAAGCGGATAATTCACTTTTCGCGTGATTACGATTATTCCGACTTGTCCGCTGGCACACATAGGTGCACAGTGCGCGTATTTAATTGCCTCTCCTATATGATTTAGATCTCCCGTATTATCGAACGGGACGACTAAGCAACTTCTGCCGATTAAACACGCGATATGTACTTTCCATTTCCAGGTACGTTCCGAAACCTCCGGTAAACATCGATATGGTATAGACGAAGTTCCGTGCACGAGAACGAAAGTGTCCACTCGACGTGGACGTTTAATGTAAAAAAGAACGAAATTTCGTAAATTTGCTCGGCTTCCCGGAAGCCTCTTGATGTCATATTTATAAGTCATATTTAATCATTCACGTAATTGTATGATAAAATGAAAAGCTAGTAGTTCTTTTTTGACAAATTGCCATAATTATGCTATCTGTAAATGAGTGTAAGCAGCTTTCATAACATTAAAAATCAACAGTCATGAAACTAACCGTACTTCTTCTTTTTTGTTATTTTTTGTTCTCTTTTACTTTTTTATTTAACTGTTATTACAGTCATTTCGCCTAGGACCTACTGGAGGGTTACAGGCGACCCTTGACTTTCGCACAATTCACTATTTCGCACATTTTTAAAAATTCAATTTTTTAAAGATGTTTGTCGATATTGCAATAATTATTCGCTTCCATGCAATCGCTCCCATGCATGGTCATGGAGCGCCGCAGCTCGCGCTTACTCACACATTGCCTATTAGAGGTTCTCTAATATTGTAGTATTGTCTCTAGTATTGCCTACTAGAGATTATAGAATATCAAGGTTACAAAGAAAACTTATACTGATAAATAATTATTTCAAAATACAATTTTTAATGTTTTTTTCTATATCCCTCTACTTTCGAACAATCAACATTCGCACTTATTTTCAGGAACCAATTATGTGCGAAAGTCGAGGGCCAATTGTATTAGAAAGAAGAATAGCGAAAAAAATGCGAATGGAATACTGTACTGATTCATACATTCAAATCGGACCGTATAGTGAAATGAGTCACGTTAAAACTATAAGCGAGAGAAGATTCAAGCGAGAGGCCCTTCTTGCTCCTGTGCCATCCCACTAGCCTTATTTCTATACCTCGCAAAAGTAGGGAAGTCCTCTGGCCTGTGGTTTGTTCTGATTTGCCTGATGGATAGAGACATCCCTCATTCTGACGTAATTTTCGATTATAACGCGTTATTGGTCGAAAGAGCCGCACAGTCGTTGCGTTGTCATGAGAACAACGAAAGGAGTGTTTTGTTTTCGGTTGTCATTCGTCGATCTCAGGTTTCCAAGACCGACATGGTGGGGATCGATGGTGCGTGCAACACCTTTCCCTTACCCCGTCCTTCATGCCGCGAGACTTCTCTATTTTTGCGAGGTATAATATCCCACAGTCCTGATTTAGGTAGGTTTTGAACCATCGAGGTTTCGCTGATTACCAGTCCAAGAATTTACATCTTTGTCTATCATAGCCGCTCTAAACTTTATTTCGTTTCGTAATGAAATTTAAACGCGAATGAAATTTAAGTAATTTGAACGAAGCAATGCTTAGACATAGTTATGACGGCAACACGGCAAACAGTGTCGCAATTACTTCGGGTGATGTTCCCGGCGTCACGTATTTTTGCAAATCCGAGTATTCGAAGCAGAATGAAAGAGTGGAGCACACGCGTGTGCGAGCGCACACTTGCAATTAGAAAAGCGTAGAGGAACGAGTCTACACGTGGGATTACACGGAAAGTCTCGGTCGCTGCCAGGGGGAAGCTTAGTACAATTTCTTCGAATCAAGCGAAAGCCAATTACAAGTTTAATTCAGAACTTTGCACGGGCGATAATTAGCCGGTAAATTAAATTTACTTTCGTTTCAAAACAATCGCGGAAGTTTCGCCCCGGCACCTCCTGTCGCGACGGAACGTCGCGCCCGAGGACAATTGGGAATTGTATAAAATTAATTATGTGGAACAGTACGACAGTAATGTCCACTCTTCATCGATTCGACACATTTGTTAAGTCGATAATTGCCCATTTTATTTTACACTTGTCTGCCTTTTTGTGCCTCGCGTGGTACAAGTTGATGGGGTAGTTTTGAAATAAATCAATTCTACATTCCTTCTGTCCTTTCATATTTAAATATGTAGAATTATATCATGCAATCTTTATAATTCAATACATCAACTAAACCCTTCAGGTTAAAACTGTTAAATAGAAAATGTTGAAAAAATCCATTGGAACAAATAGCGTACGAATCAATTAAGTCGTAAGAGGCAAATTTCTTTTCATCTTTGGAACATCATACTTTTTGTGAATTTCTCTATTCGCTATTGTTCCAAAGATTCTAGCAGGATAAGCATGATGAAATGAACCTCTACAATAATTCCGATCTGCAAAGTTTCAGATCGCTACCCCCCGCCCAGTTTAATATAGAGGGAAAATGTTTTTTTAACTTTATCATATCTTTTCTCGAAGACTACGTAATATATTCAAATAAAACCAGAACAAAAAAATGTCTGCTGGCTAGTTGTACTTCACATATTTTAAAATTTTTAGAACAATGAGGATAAAAAAATGCAATTAACTTTTTGTGGGTGGTTTTGACAAACAACCCTTGAAATGGCACCCATCAAAAAAATTGAGGGCAATTCTCTGGTATTAAAGTATCATGTATAAAAGAACACAAAACTTTTAATATATGTAGATATACACGATGATCATATATTTTTATAATTCTGTCTTTAGATTAAGACTATTGTTGCGGAGCAAAAATACGCCCCTGAAGCTCACAGATGTAGCTTCCAACCTCGCATCTTAACTTTCTTAATTATTCACGCATTTTTTAGAAAAACTAGCAGTCGCGCATTGTCATCTTATGACTTAAAAACCAATGCGCTTTATGGGCCTATTGTCGTCAATACTTCTTCAGGAATAGTTTTGTTCTGCAAGAAGTATTGACCGGGGACTTTTCCCCACGCGAGCTGGGTTTTTCCGGCTCCGCCGATCGGCAAGGGAGGTTCTTAACCAATGGGCAAAGAACGATTTCTTTGCCCACCAATGGCAAAATTAATATTCATTAACTATAAGAGTCTCCCAATCAGCAGTTATCCCGCTTCGCAGCAGTGACCGCCCCGCCAAATCATGACGGAAGCGCGTCCTTACGCGGTTCCAAAATTTAGTCTTCTACAAAAATCGAACCGAACAACATCTAGCGCTCTCGATAGAAGCTCCGTCCGCGAAAATAAGATCCGAACGTAATCTTAATCTTTAACATCCTATCGTTCGGGACATTGGTCCTTCGAACCGGATAGAAGTCAGTGTTCTATCCAGCTACTGTATAAAATGTAAATAAATTGATTAGAGTAAGGCAAGTCGGCCTTCATTCAATTCTTTCTACAACAAATTCACAATACCTCCGTGCGTAGCTCAAATCGGGTGAGCCTGTTTTAATTATACGCTCACTCCAGAGGTGTCGCCTGCAAAACACGAGCAGGCATAACTCGTGAGACGTACATCCGTAACAACTATAATTAGCAACTAATAGTAAATATTGAAATACGAAATAATTTTCGTTAATTATGTCATTATAATACAATGAATATATTCGATAGGGCCGTGAATGGCCTGGTACGATCACTTCGCCTAGAACCTACAATTTTTTGTGAATTCCGAGCCGCCAACTCTCCAAACCATTTGTCCCATTTCAAAAGTAGCATTTACAGGTAACACAGATTGGTCATGTAACCGCATTCGTATTCTTCTCATCGAATAAAGCAGTGATGGTTAAACTTTTTTAGGAAGGGGCCAGAATAAAAGAATAAATTTTGGTGGGCCAACGTAATTCAATAAATATTCTAGTTTAATCCTGGACGAGCCCGTAAAGAATATAGATACGCGGCCTTGGAAAATCCGAACAGGTTCCCTTAAAATAAATATATGTGGTGTCGTATCTTAAAAACCTAAACGCGCGCAAATAAAACGGTTGACTAACTTTATTAAATATATATATATATATATATATATATATATATATATATATATATATATAACTATAAAGTAATAAAGTTCATTATACATTATGTAACTCTAAAAATAATTCTAAATATTGTAAGTCACACAAAATCTCTGTCTCTGTACTTACGCCTCCTTCTCCACTCTCTAGATTCTCAACTCAAATGACTCGCTCTCAAAATTCACGCTCGCATCCAACATCGATACTCTTTCTCACAGCATGCATTCTTCGTCTTTCTCACAGCATGCATTCTTTATTGCACTCACTCATTTTCTCCTCATCCATAGACTAAACATTCCCACTAGCCCTAGCATTCGTCGCCTTCCAAATCACGCATTCTAAATATTCACTGTCGCTTAGATACAATCCATTCACACTCATTAATTCTAAAAAAATTCCGTTCCTACAATATTTTAATTTCTATGGAACATTTTGCATATGCAAAACAAAGAACTCCCCCTTAATGGAATCTTTTTAAAACACTGAAATTGGAAATTTCTATACTACGTATTATTTTGAAATCTGCGGCGCACTAGACCCGGCCCACTGGCCGTAGTTTACCTACCACTAGAACAAAGCATACGTCAATAAAATAAAGGGCTTAAAGCGTCCAAAATATTAGTAGCCGAAGGCATCTGCGATGGACGTAAAGGGTCGGTTCTCTCGGTTGCACGAACGTACTCGAACCATAAGACCGTGCCACCGGCAATCTTCTATCTTCTGGTAATTAACCGCTTCCTTAAACCGAACCGTATCTCCCCTTATCTGCCCCGACGTATCTACCTCGTAGGTACACGTAGCGGCACGCACTCAGCCGTGCATGTGCACTCGCGCCAAATGCATCGTTTCAATGTGCGCATACCTGCGCGTGTGTGATGCACGCGCGCATCGCTGATGTTTCTTACATTCTCAAAAACAAAGAGTCACATTTCTCGTGTTTATGTCGGTTCTGATATGTGTACGTACTGATTACAAGATTCGGTTAAAATTACAATGCAATTAGTCAACAAACGACTTTAAAGGAGAAAAAATGTAGGGGGTATTGCAAGCGTCAACCTTTTTTGGCTGCGGGTCAAAATCAACAAAAACGTGATTATTAAGAAGACGTTTCGGGTCAGTGGTATTTTCATTTTAAAACAGTCTTTTAACGAATAATAAGATATAATGTATCTTATATAGACATATATTTTATTGAGAAAATAATTACACGAGGAATCTAAAACGTAAAAATTCGAAATTATAATTGTCATTACTATGAATGCAAATATAATTGTCGAGTTTGAATTTATTAGTTTATGAACTTTATTTATAAACATTCACGCGGCGGTAGCAATGTATTCTTCAGAGCGAGGACCCCTCGCGCTTCGCTGTCACGGAGTTTTTATTAAAATTTTGAGACTGTAGAAATCGGTGATGCGCCAAATGTATTACTTCGTAAACTTTCTCGGGTTTTACCAGCTCCAGGCGTAAGACGTGCGACAAATAGCCCGACAGCAAAATCTTAATCTTACTATTTATATTTTCTCAAAGTGTTCGTTTCATGCTTATGTATTATAATGCATTTTTGTATATTACAGTTTATTCGCGAAACTCAAATGGGTCACTTGAATTTATCAAATTTTCGACTGGTGTATTGTCTTCTTAGGCGACCGTTTATTTTAGGAGAAAGAATTTGAATGTTCACCGAACGAGTATTGAAACTTCGTCCGGTGAATGTAAAATAGTTGGAAATATTTAGGCGTTGGCGATTGATTATTGTAACAATTTGCGTTCGCAACAAAAAAATGTCCTCGTCATATCGTACAAATTAGCGACAATTATTTCCAATGGACGTAATTTGAACTAAAGAATATGTGTTTGTACTCGTGATCGACTTCCGGCGATCGAGGTTGTTAGTATTTTTATTTTATTTTATGGTGACTCGAACGACCACCTCCCATAAGGGAGGAAAATACTTAGAGATTTAAGTACTCTATTGATATTATTTATTTTACTAGTTATGGCAATTGTACAAATGTTTTAATTACAAATTGATGTTTAAGTGTATATTATGAGGGTGTGGCACTTGGGCAGCAAACTATGGCTACCACCAAGCAATGCCACACCACACACTTGTGAATATCAAAGTATTATGTTATGAAGTGCAAGTTAAAGTGTAAATTAAGAATGAATTAAGAATGTATTAAGAATGTGTTAAGAATGTGATGTCATGGGCGAACACTTGCCCTTTTATGTGCTGAGAGGCGTCACTGCACTTTCTCACTCTTCCCTTTCTGACCAATCAGGATTGCTTGATATTTCGGGGGTTGCTGTGACGTCTGCATTCAGGGGGGTGCGAGAACATCGGCAACATCGCAAATTTCCCGAATCCAACTGCTCCAACTTCGACCAAGTAACGGTAAAGAAGGGGAGGTCGGGATGCCCTGGGTCTGAGCGTCTTTTCGGTCTCAGGGTCGCGGTCCGCTCGAAACAATGACACCAGGGCCGCTTTGCCGATGCCCCCGGGACCATTATAAGGAAATCACTATTCGAATCCGCGAACAAAGGAGCAAATTAATACAAACTCGCTAGGGAGGATGGTTCATGGATTAGGCTCACCGAAGGCCCGAAGGCAACCTTCAGTATGCCCCGAAATTAATTAATATTTCAAAAATAGTGGCCTTTGGTGCATATAATAAAACCCGGCATATTAAGGGTGTAAGCCTCAACAATATGGCTTTTAGCTGTGTAAAGTAGTTTTTTTTTATCTTTTGATAACAACCGCCAGTTGTTCGTACATACTGTTTGAAGAATAAGCTACATATTTCAAGCATTCGCTTCCACAATTACTCGTTGCTATTTCGTTATTTAATCTTCCACCTCATTTTACATGGCCCCGTTTGGTGATAAGCCAATACCATTGTCAGTTGATTTCGCGGCTAATGTACTGGGTGCAAACGACTTGATGGCCTGTGACAAGTGCTTTGGTTTGATTAGCCAGACGGATAGAGACATCCCTCGTTCGCACGTCATTTTCGATTCTGACGCGCTACTAGCCGAAAAAGCCGCACACTCGTTATGTCGTCATGAGAACGACGAATGAAGTGTTTTGTTTTCGGTTGTTATTGGTCGAACTTAAGGTTTCCACGGACGATATGGTGGTGACTGGCGGTGCGAGCGACACTCTTCCCTTACCCCTGTGTAATGCCACATGCCATCAAGCCGCTTGTAACCAGTACGTACTGTTTTATATTTTATCTTGCAAGCTTCGGTTTGCATTGTTTTCCGACTATTCATATTTTACAGTCGGAATTAGTTATGTCCATAGAAAGTAGACAGAGGCTATTATCAATGGATTGCAATGAAATACTCAATAATTAGTTGGTCTTTTTATCGACTCGCAAATCGGATTAACGACGAAACTGAAAGATTTCAGGATAATAGAAATAATCTCACATACGAATAACTAATGGGCTTTAAGTAATTCCTTCCTGTTCTTCTTTTGCCAGTTCATCCAATACGACGAAAATCTTGCTCTTGTTGCGTTATTGCGTTGAACGCATTCGTTAGATTATTAATTTCATTTGTTCGGACGATGAATCAGAAATGCAGTAACAAGCAGTTGGTAATAAGTAGAAAATTAGGCAAATTTGTGCCATTACGTTCCCGGTGAATGGACGAGTAGATTCCGGAATTTAGACTGAATTACCATCAGAAATTCCGGACGCTTCCCTCTCTCTATGACTCTGGCTGGCTGATGCGAATGCGGCGTATGGCAGAGATTTGAGGTCTACCGTTTTAATCGATATTGCGGTTATTATATTTTCGTCACGCTATTAGTCAATTAAAGCGCATATTATTTCTGATTATTATCAATCCGTTTACACCAACAGCGAAAAGATAACGATCCTCTCTGCCCTTTGATTGATTATTCCGTTTGTAACGGTGACTACCGAAAGGTCGTAGAACGTTAATAATGTTACGGTGCACGATATTAATAGGATTATAAAAATTACACTCAGATACGTAACTATACATATGAGCCGTTTATATCGAAAGTGGCATAAGTCGCTTTCTTTTAAACACTACAACTTTGGAGAAATGGAAATCAAGAGATTAAAAATATGATAAATTAAGCAATTGAGGTTTTATAAGATAGAAGTGGTATATCTGCTTCATGACTCTCTTATTAAGTTTGGGAATTTTTAGAAAAATTTGGGAATCGGTCATTTTGAGCAAGGGTTTGCGTTTTATCGTGTTTAAATATATTGATTCGAATTTTCGAGAAGATTTACTTGCAATTGTTATCTTGGATACTTACCTTTTTGCCAGTATAAGTAATTTCATATAGTCATCTAATTGTAAGAATCACTATTTGTGATTACGGTAAAGTGACTTATGCCACTTTCAAAATGAACGGCTCATATACAGGGTGGAGCGCCACATTTTGCCATTGAGATTTACGTCATTGTTATTGCGCATATCAAAAAATGATGTACATGATGTTGAATGGTTTTGAGAGCGGCACATTCTAATGGTACTAGCGTTTCTGTAGGCGGACGTGTAAAGGACATATGAAGGTCATTAATGTTTTTTTAAATGGAATCATATATTTTTTATTGCATCAGCTGATGCTCCTTCATATTCTTTACAAAAAAGTATTAACCTATTTGCGTAAAAAAATCATTAGTTTAGGAGATATTTTTATTCATATTTTATTATTATTCATATTTACAGAAAAGGTTCAATGTGGGGACCATTTGCAACAGAACACTTTCTGAATCGAGAAGTTAATGACTCACTAACATTGCGTTGTGTATCTGATGTTATTTTGTTACACTGACATTGATGATACGATCCCTCATATTGGCCATTGTAGTCGGAGGCTCAGCGTACACTTTATTTTTTAAGTAGCCCCACAAGAAAAAGTCGAGGGGCGTTTGATCTGGTGATCTTGCCGGAAAATGA
This sequence comes from Cerceris ruficornis, assembly GCA_963989415.1. Classification (NCBI taxonomy): domain Eukaryota; kingdom Metazoa; phylum Arthropoda; class Insecta; order Hymenoptera; family Crabronidae; genus Cerceris; species Cerceris ruficornis. The sequence continues at coordinate 14,106,119 of OZ022520.1, read as the reverse complement.
ATGGGGCCACCTCGGCCCCATTATTATTAAATTCATTCATCCCTTTATATTGAATTCATAATATTGACCAGAAAGTCCCGATTTTCTGACAAATTAGAATTAAAATATCTCCTAAAATAATGATTTTTTTACACAAATAAGTTAATACTGTTTTGTAAAGAATATGAAGGAGCATCAGCTGATGCAATAAAAAATATATGATTCCATTTAAAAAAACATTAATGACCTTCATATGTCCTTTACACGTCCGCCTACAAAAAACCTAGTACCATTAGAATGTGCCGCTCTCAAAACCATTCAACATCATGTACATCATTTTTTGATATGCGCAATAACAATGACGTAAATCTGAATGGCAAAATGTGGCGCTCCACCCTGTATATACAAATATAGACGCGTAGATATTTTACGTAGCCGCTGTTATAAAGCCCTGGATTGGTATCATTCGTTTCGGACACCTCCTCTTCATTCTTTTTATTTTTTTTCTCCTTCGAAAGGAGCCGACGAATATTGTGCGTAATTTTTACAAACAATAAAAAGCGCCAACGTTTAAATATGTTTTTCACCGTTTTGTAGGTGGAACGGTTTTTGCGTTACAGTGCAATTTCAGGCGCAATGAAATATAAAGTGGTTACATATTTTAGAAACTTCCCCCAAACTCCGACTTTTTCCTCTTTCGCTCATTTTCGGTTATTTGATTTCCTAGTGGCGTTTAAAGGGACATATTTAGAAAATGTGCACTAGCATTAATTCTATTTTTCGTGTTTTCATGCAAATGTTTCGTTTATCATTAGATTAATTTTCGCGTTAAAATTCTATAATGTATGGGTATTGACGATTGGCTTCTGAGATTCGTACTTCAATTGATGCTCAAACGATATCCGGATTTTTTCGTCGTTCCACGACCAAAGTTGAATCGTATTCACCGGCAAGAGGGCAGCCGTAATATGCAAACGTTAACTTCGCCCGCCACTTTTCATTATATCCTGCTGTTTCTTTTAAATCTTTCATGAAAACAGGCACAGGGACTTCGAGTTTCTTTTTTCGATATAAAAGAGCGCATGAACGGAGGAACGCACAAAAGCCCAATTACGTTGCTGCTCGAAACGCGAAAGCCTGGAAAATTTAGTGATTATTTAATGTTTCGTGAAAAAAAGCCTTAACAGTGAGTCAGAGAGGGCCCATTAACCGGCGGCACAATTTTAAAGTCATTTGGCATAGTTAAAAGACCGGCCAAAGAACTCATTACTGAAAAATGAATGGCCACTGAAATTTTCATTGTCTTCGAGACTTATTTCGAAACGTGCTATTCGCGAGAGAAATCGCGAATGAATTCTCCCGGCGAGCGAACGTTACTGCGAAACATATTTCCGACCTTATGATTCTTTAACCGTTCGTTAATTGCATTCATCCTCTTCTGCGCGAGTACACTTTCGTTGCATTGTTTCCTTTCGTTTTTAACAAATTCAGTTCCTCCTCGATGAATCCCAACGAGAGCCTTTCGAGAGGCGCACCTCCGAGGAAGGTCGAAGAGCAATGCATTCGTTGCCCGTCCAGGTGCAACGATTCTCTTTGTCGAGGCGACACGAAGGTGACTTAAAAATCGCCCGTTGGACGTTAAAAACCAAAAGAAAGAACGACTCGAACCCTCGTGTCCGTAAAGTCGAGAATCGGGTTGTGCTGACGTCACAGGACACGTCGCTCAAAGTACGAGAATGGCCGGAAGTCTTGAAATGGGATTACCTGTTCGTATGTATGCGGCTGTTCCGAGGTGATAATTGAATAGATAGTCTCGCCGTTTCTTCCACCGTTTCTTCTTCGATTTTCCTTCGTTAGCGGCTCTTGCGACTGGCCGCTGACATTTTTTTTGCGGTTTGTCGCTGCCGAGGTAAGGCCGAAAGAACTCGTCTTTTTTTCTCCGAGATGGCGATTGTTCGAGAAGTCTTCGATAACCTTGTACGAATCTCCGCCTCTTACATAATTGAATCAATCGAGGCAAATAACATTATCAACGACGTACGAAGGAATTTCTTTCGGCGAGTGTTTTATAAATTCATCGACGACCAGCGGTCGAATGAGAGATACAGTCGGGAATCCGCCCAGAGTCCAAGGGGTCAAAGTACTCGCGTGTAACTAAATTCTCAGGAAAGGTCCTACATTGTCCGCGACCAAGATCCTACCCGGCAGACTGTCTTTTTCCGTAATAGGGGTTCGTTAATGTACTCGATGAGCGAGAAGTACGAGGTACTTTGGACGCACGTAATCAGTGCACTTTCCTTTCCTCGTGTTGGAGCGATACGATTAACGAGGATGGTTTAACACGCGTCTGTAGGCTCTAGACCGTCGAAGTCGGCGGGTAACCAGGTCCTCGGTTGCTCGGTTGCTCGATTCCTCGGTTCCTCGGCTTCTTGACTCCTCCGTTGCGCGGTGTCCCCTGGCTTCGAGGCGGAAGAGGCACGTGTGCGTAGGTGGCCCGGTACATGTGTCCCACGTTCGTTCCTCCTCGTAAGCAGCCACGCAGCCACGCAAACATGCAGACACGCAGGCAGAGAGGTATACGCGAGTATTTCTTGCTACGTAGGAGCCTCCTTTTGATCTCTTTTTAGCTCTCGAGTGCAATCGAGGTCCCCGTTCCCGCGGGCTTTAAGCACCACCGGAGGTTCAAGAGGAAAACGGGAGTAGAGCAAAGAAATGGAAGGGGTCGCACGACGTTTTGCATGTGTTTCGACTAATTAACATACGTGAAAATCCTCTTAATTGGGTGATTAAACGCCTACGGAGACACTCTAATGGGGAACGGGCCACCCCCGTCTCCGCGGCTCCTCTCAGCCGCTCTCTTCTGTTTCTTTCTCCGTACCCTCGGCAAACCTCTTCCCTCCACCTCCTCCATCTCCCTCCACCGCCACCTCCCTTTCCCCGAGGGGCTCCACGCTTTTATTTTCGATCCTTATCGCAGTGTTATTTCTAACATCGACATTGCCCCCGGTGTTCGCCGTTTAAACGGGGAGGACCGGCTCCGGGAGCGGCTCTTTCAGCCGGAGAGAGAAAAAAATACCGCGATGAGATCGCTAATGCGCCCTTGTAAGCGAGATCTTGGCCCGGAACGAGCCTCCTCGAGGTTAAGTATGACGGAGAGTATTTGCACGACACGGCTCTCCTCGGTCGGGTTCGCTCGAGCGCACGCCTCTCGCCCCGTCCGTTTCGGCCGGTTAAAGGGACCTTTTTCCCGGGCTTTCGGTTACTTTCGTTCCTTCGGCGATTCTAGTTCAATTCCTGACGCATGAAAATTAAAAGTCTCTGTCTGGTTTTCTTCATTCTCCAACTACCGTTGTAGTTTCTGGTTCAATAAAATCAAACTCCACGTACAGGCTTCCCGCGACAATTTCTCTAGAACCGCTTTCTCGCCTCGAATGTTCTTCCCGTTGTCTTTGAATTTCGCCTCTTCGTGGCTCGTATTTTTCTCGTTCGAGTAAACGTTCGACGAACAAGTTCGAGGCAGAATTTACATTAGGCGTTTGTGATTACCAGCGGCAAGTAAACTCAAGCTTGATCGATCGAACGCATTTTCAACTTTCATTTTTCCATCGCACTCTCCGCGGATGCAGATAACTTTATGCGAGATTAGACAACGATTCGTTAATTCGTTACGCTCATTCTTAAATGCGCTATTCCATTTTAACTGGTCGAACTGCAATCTAGACCGTGGATGGGGACGGGTGAAAGTGGACGAGAGTGAAGGATGGGACGGAAGGAGAATGTTTAGCTTAAGTATAACGAAGTATTTGCGCAGCTCGGTTTACTCGCCTCGCGAGGCGGCGTAATTAGGGAAGTTGAAGGGACTTTTGATGGGACTTCGGCTATCCCGAAATATTTACGAAACGAAGACAAATGAAAATTATGATTTCTTGTTCGCGAAACATCGAGAGACCGAGAGAGAGGATGGAAGGAGAGTGTGAGAGAGGGGGGAGGGGGGGGGAGAGAAATACGAGGCTAGCATCCCTTCGACGATTTCGTTCCGCCTCTCTAGATGCAAAATAAAATATTTACGGCGTCTTCGTTAATTTCCAGCTTCGAAGTTTTCCGGGCTTTTTTCTCTACTGAAAAAACGTTTAATTAAACCGGTTTTGTTTACTAGTTTACCTTACGGCCTGCTGGCGCGTTACAACGCGTGCGTGTGTTCTTTTGTTAATTACTTTTCTTACTTTTGTTAATTACTTTTACCTTCACGGTAGCCGCACAAACACGCGTTAAATAATTTACATTAATTTACGGGAGGCGAGCTGCGATTTCGAAGCGAAATTAAGCCGCGAACCGAATCACTGCCAGCGGGGTTATTTCGTTTTTGACTTATTAAATCTTTCCTTGCGTCCCACTTCGGTGTAATACCTTGCCCGTGTAATTTTACAACGTGCCGAGAAAGTGCAATTAGTTCCGGCAAAAGTGCACGCTCATCCTACCTGAATCGGTCTTGTCCAACAGTCGCATAAATTTTTCCCCGCGGCCCATTTAAACCGATCGATTTTATACGATTGACGTCACTATTTACCGAATAACGCTCCTTTTTGCATTTTCTTGTCATTCCCCTTTTGTCTCGCAATCTTTTGCCACTTCGATCTCCTCTTCTTTCACTCGCTTCTTTGCTCGAACATGCACAAAATGTGGAAAGAAAATGTTTTGATTTGGTTGTGGTCATCGCAACAGAAACACCCAGCCAGTCCTTAACCCCTTAAGTGGAAAAAACCAGTGTCGCCCGCATCAGTTTTCTCTGCCTTTAAGTTCTTGGCGTACAAGGAATGTATGAGTCAGACATTTCTTTCAGGGATACCATTATTGTGAAAATGATTTGGAATAATTAATTAATTACATTTTTTAACAGGTTGAATGCCATGTGGGCCACCGGTAACCGGCGCTATTGAATTCAATGAAATTTCATATGACTTTTAGATTTTAATGTGTACGAATTTGTTAATTCAGTCAATATTTACCCGTTGGTCTCAAAAAGGTAAACATCTGGTGTTTATATATCTCTTTATGCCTTTAAAGTTTCTGCTTTGTAAAGATATGATCTTAATAGAAAAACTGGTCACTTCAGTAGAAATGAAGAAACTAGAAAAATACCGGTGGCATTCAACGTGTTAAAATATAAAAATAATAGTGGGTGACTGACAGTAAAATCTACAGTTTTGAGAGCAAGCATATATGTACACAGGGTGTCCCATTTAAGTTGAGATTGTAAAAAATCTCGAAAACGGGTGATTAAAGAAAAACCAAGTGATGGGTGCCCCTTATTATTGCGGGTGGGGAGTCTAATGGCATTACTGATTTTTCAATGCGTGGGCGTCTTCAAGGTAATTTCAAGGTAATCTTGTATTTTTGTGTAATAAACACCTATTTTTTATTTCGGAATCATATTCTACATAAAAAAATGGATCACTTTTGTTTGAAACATTTTGTTGTAGATTTAATATTTCTTAAGATACCAATCTCTCTCTCTCTCAAGGTACCAATAATATACTTGAAGATGTAAGCCTACCAGATGAGGTATCAGCATAAATTTTAAAAGACGTTTCGCCTGATATCATAAGAAATATTAAATCTACAACAAAATGTTTCAAACAAAAGTGATCCATTTTTTTATGTAGAATATGATTCCGAAATAAAAAATAGGTTTTTTGACACAAAAAAAAGGTTGACCATGAAATGACCTTGTAGACGCCCACGCATTGAAAAATCAGTAATGCCATTAGACTCCCCACCCGCAATAGTAAGGGGCACCCATCGCTTTGTTTTTCTTAAATCACCCGTTTGCTAGATTTTTTACAATCTCAACTTAAATGGGGCACCCGGTATATGGAGTACAACTTACAAATATCCTATTTTGTGCGTCAAACGAGGGAATTTAAAATACAATAACTTCCTTTATAACATAAATATCAAATTTCTGACTGACCCGTATTTTGCGTTTAACTGTATCGTTTTTATAAACAAATGTTCAAAAAACAGATTGAAATTTGACGAAAAAATGATTAATAATATTATATTTTTTAACATATAATTTGATCAAACGGATTTTTTAAAAAAATGTTTATACCATCGGCTTCGTCAGTAAAATACGCTAATGTTCACTCTTTAAAAAATTCCCATACCTCTAATAGTTTCCGAGATATTCGATAATAATAGGTTTCGCAACCCCCAGTTTGAGGGCGGTCCACCCCTTTAACGTGGACCATTGCCGATAAAAAAATAAGTGTTAAGTATTTTTATGAAATCTATATCATACTAAAATTTCATTGAAATCGGTGATTTGCACTTCGGGATGTTTTCTTATTAGCAGATAATCCAAAGTCTATATCTATAACCATAAGTTAAATATGTCAAATGTGTAATGCACACGTACAAAGGCTAATGCTAACCTTTGAAGTTTTCCAACGATTGAGAACTTTGTCGATTGTTTCGATTCATTCGGTTGAATTCACGCCGTGGCGCGACGGAAGTTCTGGTTTGCATCCTTGTAAATTAACACTTTGCCAGCCGCTGTCACGTACGCGTGACTTCTCTTCACCAACTGTTATCGGCCGCTATCACGTGTGCGTGACTTCTTTTCGCCAGCAATGATGCTTTATTCCGATCATTCCGATATTTGTATAGGTGAACATATCGATGCAAAGGAGCAATTGATGAATAGGGAACAATGGCTTCCACTGTTTTCTCCTCCCGATTTACCAAATTGTCTTTTGTACAAACGACTGCGTAAATATCACCGTTGGCGAGCAGCAGAACCTGCGTGAAACTCGCCGGCGGCAGTGTAACGCTGATGCGATAAATGAGCGGCCGGCAAAGTGTTAAATCTGATGTTCTGGGGAGAGGTAGAGTTTTTAGAGGAGAATTAGGGAAAGGAGCGGAAGGTAGTGACTACACGAGGGAATCGAAATGTTAGGATAAGAATTTGCAATTATGGAACTTGGCGTAATGATTTAAGAATGAATAAAGATGCTGTGGGCAAGGGTCGAGTCACGGTCATTGTACAAAGTACTAGCTTATAAAATACTGACAAATCCTAATATCGAAGGGTCGGTAAATTACAGATGGAACGTGACCTTTCGCGAGACAACCTCGTAAATTGAAAGTCCGGTAGAACACAGATATAATCCCATCGATAGCCATTAAATATTCACCTACCTTGCATTCATGTTTACGAGAAGAGAATTCGCCCTGTTCTAAATTCGTACGCCACATTATACCCGATTAATCCGAATAATTGAGAATTCTATCTATAGTTTGCCTCGTAGGAATCCCAAAGATGTTCACCGACAAGTACATACATACATACATACTTACGTATCTCGCTGCAATAAGCTGCGATCGAATTCGCGTCGAAAGTTCCTCGTCGAAGTATCTTCGAGGGAAAAACGCATCGTCCGAATAGTCCGGTGTTCGATTCGTAATCTAATCCTGCAAAGTCGGTATTCTTTTCGAAACGAACTTCCGTTGATAGTTCGAAAAAGCAGCTTACTCTCCACGCTCAGAGAAGCCGAATGGAGAGAAGCGCCTGAAGAAAGAGGAGGAAGAGAGTCCTTGTGCTTCTAATTTAAACTCCACGCCCAAAAATTCTTCGTGGACACAATTAAATTGACATCTCGTATTTCAAGGGGGTAAAACGTTGTGCGATTCGCCTCACAGTAGGCGCTTCGGAACCTTACCGGCTCGGATTAGCCGGCTGGAGTGCGAAATTCGTGGAATTTTGGCATGATAGCCATCCAGAAGGAATTCCGTGGCACGTCGACTTTTGTTGTTTTGAATACCGCCGATATTAGTCAATTCCAGATATCTTTTCTATTGAAGATATATGCTTGGGTTGTGGGCAGAAATAATTGCATTACTTCTCTGTATTTCCTCCTCGAATTCAACTGCTATTCTACTAGGACAGTTTTAGATGGGCTCCAAACCACCGATCTATGCCATAGATATCAGATAGGACAAACATTTTCAGAAATGACAGGGAATTCAGACTTGAACCCACTGGTTGTGAGTCCTTTACCTCATTTCTCACCATAATCTGTCAGAAATAATTAATTGGTCCCATTTGACTGGAAGATTATGCTTTGGGTTAGGGCAATATGCAGTTTCTGTGTGTTTATCGAAAAGCCGTCTTTTTTAAAAGAAGAAAACAGAGAGTATTTTTTTGACGATCAAATGACACGATAATCTGGGTTTTGTCAAAGTTACTTCAGCTCGAATAAATGGCAAACTAAGCTTTCTTTGTGTTCGTAGATTAATTTATTTATGGCGTATTCAATTGTAAAAGCACAGGTAACGTATCCGATTAAAGTGTTCCGTATTGCGCTCGTACAAACGAATTAAATCAAAGCGTTTTTAACTTCGCTCCATCGTATCAGGATATAATTGGTAACACGATATGTTTCTCTTTCTGTCGGCATTATCAATGGTATAATTATGATTAAAAGAATCGTCGTATCGCTCGTCGACTGTGGGATCAATGCGAGCTCTTTCTAATTTAATTGTAATTAATGTTTCTCCTCTGGCATTGCGATTTCATCGATTCGGAGCGAGTCGCTGCTGGTATAGTCGCGGATCTCTTCCTATCTAATTTCCGGACGTATCATGTCGGAATTAAGTCAAATTATCCGACGAATCCTCGAAAGGATATCGAAATCGCTGACGTTTTTCCCCTTCGTCGCTTCGCGATACACGTATGTGATTAAAGAACGCAATGTCAAGGACGTTTTGCCAGTATCAGTGATACATATGCGCACGATTCGAGATGCAAATTAATTACGATCGTGAATTACGATACGAGTTTTCCCGAACTATCTTCCCCCCTGACAATGACCATCGAAAATAATAAATCACAGAAGGACAAACATTAGAAGTCAATCCGCTTTATCATTACGATCATCGTTATCATTATCAGAGCCGGTTGTATCGGTTCTAACATCCCGATGCTTTTCTGTTGGATGCTCAGACTACTCGTGCCCGTATATTTGACCACTTGTTAAATCGGCCTTCGTCCCTTGTCGGAGGATCGTATCGTGTTCGTGGCCCGAGGTCCTGCGGTAATAACTGGACGCCATTATAAAATCTCCTGAGGGAAACCAGCTAAGGGTACCTTTCCATCCTTCCCTCCTCCCTTGCCGTGGCGGTCTTTCTTTCCCTCTCGCTCTCCCCTGCCGCCCTCCTTTTCTTTTTCTCCGACCTCGCTCTCAGCCTCCCTCTCTCCCTCTCGTTCGTCCATCCTGGTCGTTACTGCCAGGATACGGATTTTCTCCGTTGACCGACGATATTTCTTTGCCGTGATTCGTCTCTCGTTTTGCTCCTCGTGCGTACGGTCCTCTTTTTCGGCCTTACGATATTCCTTGGATTTCGTTTCTCCAGGCTTCCTTCGTCATTTTTTCTCTTACCGTCCCCGAGCGCCGTACTTTTCCAGCTCCCTCGTATTCCTTGTCTTTCCCCCTACTTTCTGCTGCCTGCTTCGACCTACACGGCTCATCTCGGGGCCACGAAACTGCGAGCATCTTCCTTTTTCTTCCAGCGCGGCAATCCTTACTCAAAATACCCGGAAACCAGCCGGACTTTGTGTCGCGAAAAACGAGAAACTTTTGCGAACGGTCGTAGGAAAGAAGGTGGAAAAGGAGGCGCCAGGCGGGAGGATGAGAGAGAGAGAGAGAGAAACAGGGAAAGGGTCGAGAGAATGGAAGGGAAAGTGATCGAGAAAGAGGGAAGATAAAAAACAGAAGAGAATGAGAGGGAGAGAGTTAGCACGGGATGCGATTCCGCCCAATTTATAGCGGACCGGATTAAGCCGTAATCCCCTGGTACGGTACGCGTGCGGTGCCGCGTAATAATGATTCGAGTGAAAATATAACAAATATACCAGCCGCCCGAAAATGTCTAAATTAGAGTGGACTCGGCTGATCCGCGAGCGACTCGATCAGCGCGGCTTTCAGCCAAATCGAACGGATTTTACCGTCCCGTCCCCGCTTCGCGGGGGAAATTGGTCACCGGCGTAATTGTATTCGCGATTTACGCCCCGGAATCTTCGGCCGGATCGCTTTCACAGGGCCCACTGAAATGCTACCCACTGAATTCGGATTCGTTTTGTCACTCGTTGCAGAAAAACAAAGAAGACAATGGAATATATTTCAAATTAACGATAAGAACGATACTTGTGATATTGTTCCATCGTTATAATCCTAAAGGCAAATGAAACATATAGAAAACAAGAATTGGAATCGAAGTTTAAAGAAAAGAGAAATGAGCCAGAACGATATGGAATACCCACGGAAATTATTCCTCCACATCAGTCCGCCGTCTCGATTTCATCGTCGTTGAATCGAAAATAAAATACTGGGCAATTAGTGCAATGAAAAGGTAATTGCTCGGCAGGGCGTCAATGTCGAACCAAAGTCGTTCCCCGAACGTAAGCGCATCCGCGTGTGTGAGCGTTTGCGAACCCCTCGGAACCCTGTGAGCTTAGACGCCACGCCGTTGCGACGGCATAAAGAAGTTAATTATCGCGACGTTTAATTATGTATTTATTTTTAGAGTCCTTTGTCGAGCTTCGAGTCCTTTACCAGGAAAAGAGTTACGCCGATTCTCGGTAACCCTTCCCCCGGCGCCCATTGCTAGGTGACTGCTAATGAATTTTCACCTTTTTTCGCCTTATTTGCTCATTAGTGCCTTACCCTCGCCTCCTCCCTTCGGCTCCCTTCCGGCCCTGCCGTTCTTCTGCCGGTGCATCCACCTTCCACCTTCCACCTTCCACCTTCCACCTTCCACCTCCTACCTTCCGTCTTGCTCCGCCGCCTCGTCCCTTAATCTCGCACAGAAGAAGCCCTTTCGAGCGTTCGCAGACGAGAATGGAATTCGTATATACGTACGGTGCGCTCTTACGAGAACGACTTCCAAGCGTTTAAGCGTTAAGGATTAAACGTTTACGGACGCGCATCGTCCAAAGTCCCTCTAGCTCCAGGCTTCTCTCCGTTGACTTCTTCGGTGTCGAAGGAACAGGATTCTTTGCTTCCGAGTTAAACGCGGAAAGGAACACCAGTGTCCGGAGCTGACAAAGCGACCACCCAGGAATGCGAATTTCGTTGTCGTCGTCCAGCATAGCTGAGAATTATGTAAACCGAGATGTAGCCCGTAGCGTGGGATGTTTGTTGCAGCTCGAGAATATTGATGGTAATTTGGAATAGAAGACGAAGGATCGATCGTTGACATTTGACTGAGACACAACGATTAAGAATTACGTAAACGCGGAGTAAAGTTGAAACGGTATTCTCTGATTTCAGAGCTAGAAGATGGAAAACTTTAGTTGCTCCTGCGACCAAGTACTACGAGCTCATCGCTACAACGCGAAAGTCGATTGAAAAAGTTGATTTCTTCTCGGGTAAAGCCAGAAATTGCCTCGTACTGGCAGTAGGGGAGTCGAGCTGAAAACAACCGTGGTGTCGCTTGAATTCCGTAATGGCCTCGTTAAGCAGCCGATCGCGGGCACACGCTGTTTGAAGATGCGTTTTTAATGATTCTCGAAAGTTAGTGGTTCGCGGGCCCCGTCGCGTGCTCCCTCGATTCCATAAGTCGCGTACGGCGATTAACGAGGGACTTGTACTGGTACCGAATGGCAACGCGAGAAGAGAAGAGAAGAGAAGAGAAGAGAGGAGGAAAGAAGAGGAGAAAAGAGGAGGGAAAACGAGAGATGAGAAGAGAGGAGGAGAAAGAGGAAGGTGGCATGTCCAAGAGGAGGGAAGGGACTCTGCAGAGGGTACGACATTATTAACAGTCTCTCGTTATTTATTCCTCGTTAATCCCATGCATTTATTACGCGGCCGTACTCTGCTTTCTCCCTAAGTATTCGATCCCCCTCCTTTCTCCTCTTCGTCCTCCTTTCCCCTCCTTTCAACCTTCGCGGCATCGAGGAAGCATAATTACTCGGCCGTTAAGATGCGCTCTCACATGACCCACACGTAAGCTGGGACCTGTAATAAACGGTTAGGAACAACGACTTCTAATGGCCGAATGAAAGCGGAGAACCTGGCGCAGCGTTCCTAGCTTAAAGGTAATTTATTATCGATCGCGTTTGTAATCGCGTGTTACCTTCGCGAGTTTCTCTCTCTTTCTCGCTTTCTCTCTCTCCCTCTCTCTCTCTCTCTCTCTCTGCCTGTTTCTCCGTCTCGCTCTCACTCTCATCGTCTCTATTTCTCTCTCTTCCTTGGTCTCCTCTGTCGCTCTTGTCGGCTGACCCCTCCGGGCGGGCACGATGAACGTGCTTAATTAGTGTGCTTAATTAATAATTCTACCGGCAGGGCCACTCCCTCTATGCAGAGATGCGTGAATATGCTCGTTAGAACTTCTTCGATTCTTAGATCTCCGTTAAATTTCTTTTCGTCGACTTGTCAGACTCTACCAGTTGGTAATATTTTTTTAGAAATTTTCACGAGCAGAAAAGCGACAGAAATTTTCCTCGAATAATTCAACGTTCTTGAAATACACAACATCGAGATTTGACGATTACAGTTACATTAGTTTCACCTCGAGATTATATTAAATCACGAAGATTATACTTTGAACAATAGCGCGATAGAGAATATTCTTCGAAAATATGTAAAGATGTCTAAAGAAGAATTCGAAACAACATGAAGGCAATTCCAAGTGATTGATAGCCCGTCGCTGCGTACTTCTGTACCATAATCCACCGCGCAGGCGAAATGCCCAATATAATAATCTTCACGGAAGATAGCCGAGGCTCATCCTGGTAAGTTTTACATCCCATACCCCCGTTTAGAAACATTACTTCCTTCACAGGTTATATCCCGTTTCCTGGGTCGTTTGCAGTAAGAAAGGAAAGGGAGAATGTAAATCGTGAATTGTGGCCCGATAGCCACTGCTAGTTCTATCCACGGCAAACAAAGTCTTTGTTTCGAGAAGACAGACCGGCTGGAATTCTGCCACAGAACATTAACCAAGCAGCCAGCATAACAGAGAACATCGTAATGTTCCGGCGTGCAGGCTAGGTGCATAATGTGACGTAACGTAATATAATGCGACGAGACCATCCCATTGGGTTCCATAGACCCGAAAGACCAAAAGCAGAAACCACAGGGAAAGACGGCACTCGAGGGGAATGACACGGGAGGAGATCATACGCTCTGCGAAGAATTCCATGCTTAAAGGTCAAAGGAACTACCGTTGAAACAGTATCGTTTTTAAGGTCCGTCTGCCTCCAGCCCAAAGATACGCGTGTATTTTTCTCCGCGATACCAAAATGCAGCGGAGCCTTTTCCTAGGTCCGAGAGTGACATATATTTTACCAATGTCCGAAAGGGATGAGTATGAGTTAGCGTAGAAATTTCAACTTTTCCAACTTGATACCGTTTTGGTGCTAACATCGACGGTATAATATTCTCTTTGCGATGAATTATACGAAGCGTGACAAAGACAGGTAGAACACTGGAGCTTTTGTACTTGGAAGACAGCTTTCAGCCGGAGAACTTGGCTCGAACGTTTCGCCGCAAAAATGTTAAAACTTCCTTGTTTTTGGAAGAGACCTTCACGGAATCGTCGAATGGCAGAAATCACTGTCTCTTTATTTAGAGAACGCAGTCGGAATTCGAACCAATTAACGTCCACAATCAAAATTATGCTCTCGTGACCATTCATCTGTACGATGCAGAATTCTTTCTGGGCCGGATTCGTTTAATCCGTACTTCATTTTACCGCCGTGCCTCGTTTCTCTTCGTACTTCTAGTCGTTTTACGCGATGGTGTCGATACTCGTCAGCATCGCAGGGAAACATGCGGCTTCGCGGGCCACGGGAGCCGGCGACGGGGTTGCGCGCCGTTGCTGGAGATCGTTTTCTGTTATTTCCATATTTCAAATTTCAATCTTGAAATTCCCCGCCGCCGTCACCTACCTCGACAACGTTACTCCTCCATGTATTTACGCGGCACGCACACCGGCTCCCCCGAAACTCATATCCAAAGCACACACGCAAAATTTAACTGGCGCAGGAACGCGGACGCGGAGATGCGCGGGCGCAAGTCAAACTTACACGAAGCCCAAGCGTACGTGTTTCGAGCTAACTCGGGTATTTACGTATACATGTAAAACATAGAAACTCGATACGAGCGCACACGTTGATTTGCCATCGCACACTGACGGGAACCAGGTTCAAAGTTACCTGCGTGTGTTCGCGCCAACACCGTTAACCGGAGCTATATACCAAGGACACGGAAACGCACGGACCAAAGTGCATTTCGATCGTGCACCCTCGCCTCTCATTTGACCGACACTACCTACCACCGTTATATCCGATACCCATACAGTTGCGTTGATTTCATCACATGCTCGCGGATGCACTTACGAACGTATTCGCGATTCGGACACACTCACACCCTGGAGCGGACCCACGGACGCGAAAGCTCCTTGCGAGAAAGAGCAGAATATATCGAGAGAGGGAGCCTCAGAGGAGACGAGGGGCGAAAAGAGGGCGGCCTGGGCAATCCATATATGCAGATCCGAGATTCGCGCGCCGGCGGGTTCGATTCCCGGCTCCAAGTTATTATCACATATATTAGACAACTGACCCGAGCACCCCTTCCTGTCGGCTTCTTCGTATCACCACGTAACGTGCGTCTCTGCTCCTCCGTGGCCAGGTTCGCTCACCCTCGAAACCCCACCGCCACCGTTCCCGGATACAATATCGCGGTGGCTCAGCCGCGCGGTTATGGTAAGAACCCTTTATTGTTTTATATTGTTTCCAGGCTGCCTTTATTATAAGACCGGGACACCTTCCGCCCCGGGAGAATCGAAATAAAATTGCCGCGAACGTGCGCTCGTATTAGAAGGGATTAGGGGGAGAATGTTATCGGGACGAATTTTCTGTGTGGTGATACGAGTAATGCGCCCTTGGAATTGTTATGAGTCGGAGGTAAAATTGGGGTACCGTGATTTGTTGGAAGACATTTCTATGAGGATTTTGCTTTGGTTAAACCATATTTAACCCCTTACCGCATTGTCGGTCATATGTCGCACCATTAACATTTTCTTTAATAAAACTCTCTTGAATTAAACATCGACCTGAATTACTTGCATAAATGGTCATATCTGGCGGTCATTCACATTTATTGATGACATAGAATATCTAACGGTGTTTTTTGAAACTAAAACATTCAGACTTATATAATGGTTACCGTCGACTCAACTGATTGAGACATTATTATTCTAAAAAGTAGTTCTCACTTGTCATTTGCGCCGTTTTTGCACATTAAAAAATGCATATAGCGTGTACATACATATAATCTAAAAAGTGTTTAGTGTAGTAAATGTGCCTAAGTTGTTGACGCATTCTTACTACCCTTAAATGTATTTGTTTTTTCAAGGAGTCTAATTTTTCGCGGAACCTTTCTGTTGAAAAAGGCAATGCGTGTCCAGGAAACCATGGCGGTCAAGTCTCAGGGGCCGACGGACCCCGTCAGACCCTGTTGTCTTCTATTCCTTGTCAATCTTCCAGCATTTTAATTAACAATATGTCAGCGTTTCCCTGGTATGCAGATTTTCGGTTGCGTGTAAACAATAATCTTACGGTATGAGCGGCAAGGCTATTTTCAAGGATTGCAGTAACCGTCAAGTAAACATGTATTTGCCAGGCTTTAAATAACAAAGGGGCGCACGAATTTTAAGATTAAGTTTCTGGTCCACCCTCTTTCACGGGCCTTAGGCCCTCCACCGAAAATCAGCCGGTCCCAAAAGCGAGAGCGCGACGAAGAGGGGGCGTGTGACCAAAATCGCTCCAAAAACTGCACACCCGGCAAAATTTATGTTTCCTAAATTTCCGCGTGACTTCAAATGGTGCTTAAGACAAATTCCTTGAGCTCAGCGCTATAGGAAGTAGGGACAATCGCCGGAGGAATCTCCCTCGAAAACAGTCAATGACAAGCAAATCTCACATGAGGACACACATTCCTTCAGAAGCAATCCTCAGCTGAGGTCACATAAATTAGAACCGATCCTCACCTGACGACATAGACTTAGTTTCAAGTGACCGTCAGCTCAATATATATAGTCCCACGCAACCCTCACCTGAGGTTAGGTCAATCTTGACAAGTTCTTATTTGAGAACTCTTACATTTATTCTCGCCTGAGAATCGCATCATACGTTAAATTTAGTCTAGTAACTTTAAAGTTGGTGTTGCATAAATAATTGTTGACTTTTTATAAGTATATATATATATATATAACAAACATAAGTTCATCTAAGCTTGTCATAATTATTTGGAAGACAAAAAAAAACAGGCTGCGTTACATTAATTTGTACCGGAGCCAGCACGTCGCGTTCGAGCCTTCGTTTGAAACGTGTACTCAACTTACAGTATTAAGTATGTAAGTATTTTGTCAATTATCCTTTGTATTTAGTAAAAAATATTTAGGTTTGTGTCATATGTGAAACACGTCATAATTATAAATTTTCTTCAAAAAGAAGTTAAAGGATATATTTTTTAACATTGTTTAGGTTTGTTTCATTACCTAGTTTATTGAATAAATTTGTTTTCTTCGTGAAAAATAACATCATGCCTTAAGGGGTTAACTGTTCGTCGTGTTTCATTTGAAAGCAATAGTATTATTTTATTGAATTTTCTTTTCTGAGATCCGTTGAAAAATAAGATAAAAACTAGCAGGTTCTTAAAATCTGTCGCATCGTGTATTTTACTGGGAATGAAAGCGAAAAGTACTCGTTACGGATCTAGAATCGTGCGGAGCGTTAAGAAGGGATTTTTCTTGATGCTTAAAAGTATCGATTGAATTAAGGACCGATTTGAGCGAGTTCCCGAGTGGAAGACTTTCTGTGGTTCGTCAAAAATTATAGGATGTTACTTGTGTAATAAAGGGCGCATCTAGCGCACTATATTTTATTGGCTGTGGCGGAATTTCGTTACAAAAAACTAATATACCGAAGTGCTCGTAAAACTTGCCATCGGCGGTCGATTCTTAAGTGGTAGCGCGGTGCCGCAATTTATATTTATTAACGCAGTTGGATTTTATGTCGTGGATGCGAGCGCGATGATAAAGAGACGAATGCCCGTGCAACGCAAAATTGATAACAACGTGGGCGCGTGAGCGGCATTGCCGTTCGCGCCGATTGTTTACTTAACCCTCGGATGCCTGAAGTTTACAATTAGAGTCCTGTGGCTGGATCTTTTCTCACCCGCACCGATATCCACTAATTGTAAGCAAATTCATATGGGTAGTATGAATTTCCAAATACAGTATCAATTGCACGAGCTCGAGACCGCCACTGACAGTTACAGATGGACTATAACAGTGTCCTACACTATTTTTTTTAACAGTCACTGGCTGATACTTATAGGGTTCGTCGCCATGAACACGAATCCGCAAACGAAATTTCTCTATCACTCTTTGTTTTTGAAAAACATCGGTTGTTGTGAAAACCATGGACTTCGGTAAAGAAGCTGGTATTACGGGAAAACTAAAAACGGTAGAACGTTCTTCCTTGTCTTAAGAAATAAAGGAGTGTTTCCTGAGTATACGGGTGTGAGCAGTTATAATATTCTAGACTTTTAATGGTAGTAAATAACTACTAAAGTTTGAAAACGAGCGTATGCGCGAACTTTCTACGCACTGACTTTGCATTTTTACGTAAAGTACTATTATTAACACTTTACTGCACATTATTGGATTCTGCGGACATTCCTCATAAAAAAATTATCGGTGAAAAAAGTCATAACTGTTTTCGTTTTAGCACAATTTCAGAAAATATCCGTCAACAACGTGTGCCGAGCGTTTCCCACTACGACGCCATTGCTCGCCGTGTCGGGCTCGTCAGTGCCGTACATACGCGGAATACGTTCACGGGCCCTTAACGTCGATGGACTTCATTGAAGTGGCATTCTCAACCCATTTATTAACGTGGTGGCGGAAAAAAAATATTTTTTTAATTTTTTTTGTAGAGGGGAAATGCTTTGTGCAAACCCACATACACGTTGGCGACGGATATTTTCTGGCATTGTGCCAAAACGAAAACAGTTAGGACTTTTTCACCGATAATTTTTTCTTGAGAAATGTTCGCAGAATCCAATAATGTTCAGTAAGTTTGTGCTAACAGCAATACTTTACGTAAAAATGCAAGGTCAGTGCGTAAAAAGTTCGCCCATACGCTCGTTTTTAATATTTGGCAGTTATCTACTACCATTAAAAAGTGTGGAATATTATAACTGCTCACCCTTGTATAATCAGGAAACACTTCTCTATTCTATAAGACAAGGAAGAACTTTCTATTGTTTTTAGTTTCCAGGAATACCGTTATTTACTGAAATCCATAGTTTTTAAAAAAACGGAGGGTGGTAGAGAAATTTCAGTACGAGGAACCCTGTAAGAATCACTCTGTGGCTATTGGAAAACAGTAAAAAGTTTTAAATCTGTAGGATAATGTAATTAATGACTCGCTCTTTTATTTTATTCGGATTTTCATTATATATACATATACAAAAAATAATATCAAGTTGTATGATGCTTTGGCTTATGAACTACCGCCCAAATCTTCTTTCACTTCCGCATCTTGAATTTTTGGCCCTTCATCGCACGTTCAATTCACTTTCATCGTCTGCTGATTCTTCGTAACTATGTATGCACGTCGTTTTCTTTTGCAAATTGAGAGAAAGCAGACTGTTGCTAGGTGATCCAGCTATTATGTTCGTAAATTTAGACATTTTGTAAAATATATTTTTTAGCTTGGTGTGCACGTCTGACTGTTTCTAATGTAACGTGAAATCATGAAGTGATTCTTCGAAAAACCATAATGATTATCGAACATTTTAATTACAATATTTACACGCCTGTCGGCGCGAACAAAGCTATTTATCCGCGGCGCGGTTGTTCCAACAAATGGGTGATTACACGTCGATTACCAGTCGCTTGATAACGATCTTTGATTGAACCCGAACGTCCGGCCCTAGTGTCGATATACCACAATTACTAACGTGATAAGATTATAAAACATCAAGGACTACGAAGCCGTCGATAGAAAGCGTTGAAATGATTTATATCGTAGAAATATTTCTTTCTTTGACCAACCCTTCCAAAAAGAGCAAAATGAAAGTAAAAATACAAGATCAACATGCGAGGCATCGTATTTTCAAACGTAATCAAAGATACGGCATCCACCGTTTCCGATCGTTAAAATTTTATCGAAATCGATCGATCGTTGGTTCGTTGATTGACGATCGGCACACCCCTCGCACTCTCCCTTCACGACCGCAATCGGATCGAACAACTCCGAGGGTCCGGCGCGAAAATCGGACGCACACGCGCCCGTGCGTTCACGCCGCAGAGCGAGAATCTTTCGTATTTACCTTGCGGTTTCAATCGTAGCTTATTTAAATATAAATTACACGGACGTGGAGTCAGTTGTGGCGATTATCGTCAATGATCTGACTCGACACGCCCGACGTTGGAATCACAGAACGCGAAAGACCCAGACGTACTCTCTCTCTCTCTCTCTCTCTCTCTCCCTCCCTCCCTCTCTCTCTTCTCTATCTGTCAGATCATAATTACGGGCAAGTGTGATCGCTGCATGCAAACGGCCGCCGCGAAGCCACAGATCGCGCGATAACTCTCCCTTCTGGCTGAGCACCACTGTTGGACCCTTTGTGCTCACGGATAACGATCATTATGCGATCGTAATAGCGCGAGATTGTCGGTCTACTCGGTCCAGCCGTGTAAAGGTGTACCACACCCCTTCTCTCCGTGCATCCCTATACCTATATCCACCTTCGTCGCACCGATGTATCAATTTCTCAGAAGACACGGCCAGCGAACGTAATAATCTGCAAAGAACGCCGATGGATGCCTGCTTGGAAGTTGATTCGTCGATGTGTCGAATATTTCTCGCTGATGCATGACGTATCGAAAGAGGACCCTTTGTTTTTGGTCGTACGTTTCATTTCACCATCGTGGATTTTCGTGTAGTAAAGTTTACGCGAATGAAGCTACTACATCGCACGAATCTTACGAAGATTGAAAATTTTTGTCGATCTACTTTTGCTGTAAGCTACCGTAGTCATTTTGGCCTTTTTTTGCAATTTGAACTGGGTCCCAGTACTTGGGAGTCCCAATTATTAACTCCGCGCAACAACACCCTTCCCAGATCGTTGTAAAATGACCGAATGCAATGTACGACTTACTGCACACTCAGTCCCATAAATTTCAATTGTAAAAATAAGTAGAAAATAATAGCCAGCAAAGTATGATTCTCTAAGTCAAAGTACCGTATAAATAGCCAGGCAACGAACGACAAGCGGCAGAGGCATTATGCGCGCGAATACTATTTCGCGGAACGTAATATCGTGATGCGACCAGGAATCGTCGTGCTTTCCGGCAAACAAGCATAAGAAGCAAAAGTTTCTCGAGCCGCGACCTCGATTAAGGCCGTAGCGACGAGGAATCCGTTCCTTTCGTCCGAGCAATTTCTCGAGGTCAGGCTCGATGTCCATCGAGGGAATACGGCTAGTTAATTCGTGATGCCAGGGCATCATGAGACCCCGTGACACGTCGAAGCGCGCACGCTTTACAATGCCTTAGAATGTGATTCAAGACTCGAGCGTGGCTGTTGTTCGAGGCCTCCGGCAAAAAGTTAATTCATTTTCAGCGTTTTTACTCCGATGCCAGAATAGTATCTCACAGAGGCTCTCAGTCGCTTATGCGATCTCGTTGTCGTATTCGTCTCTTCGATTCCTCTCCGCCAATTGCGAGCATAATCGTTCTCACTGAGACTCTAATTTTCTTTGGCTTTAAATTTTCTACAGCGCAAAGTTAGTCTATCAGGGTGGTGCGGAGGAATGAAAAAAATGGATCACGTGAGAAAGTGGAGAAGTAGGTGATCTTAATCGAAAAAAGTTGTTGAGCGATTCTACGTAAGATAAATTTGACCGAAAGGTAAAGAAATCCGGTGTGTCACGGTCTCCTTCCACAGACAATAATAGCATAAGGTGTAAGAGTCAGAAAGCGCAGGTGTACCTGACAGATGCTATCAGTTCCCCTTGGTCGATTAAATTTTATGAGGATTTGTTAATTCCATTAAACATCGCTTCGTGGAGTGGCCCGACGTCCTAATGGAGTGTGATAATTGAATTGCTGGCAATGCGTTAGAAAACTCGTTTTTTAATTGTAACTCTAAATTAAAAATAATTTCCAATTCGATACGCTCATCCGCAGCTTGTGCATTTTAAAATACTATTGATTCACAATATTTCAGTCTATCCGCTCGATTCTGCTGTGAGAACTTTTAAAAAAGCTATTACAGAAATAGAATATTTCAAGAGACATCGAAGAAAACCTCGAAGAAGCAAAGTTGTTTTTATGTCAGATTGTCCCTTGGAACG
Source organism: Cerceris ruficornis (assembly GCA_963989415.1). Taxonomy (NCBI): domain Eukaryota; kingdom Metazoa; phylum Arthropoda; class Insecta; order Hymenoptera; family Crabronidae; genus Cerceris; species Cerceris ruficornis. The sequence goes on along the minus strand of OZ022520.1, from coordinate 14,084,706 downwards.
AAATAAATCATGAACAGTCGCGTTAATTGAACGATATGGCCCTTAAACTGCGTCCGCGTGGGAATGGAGAGCGGTACTAATTAAAATCTCAAGCATAAACTCGCGATTGAAATACATACAACGAAGAAGGCGGGAAAAGACTTTTGATCGGCTCCCTTCGTCCTTCGTTACGCGAAATGAGGGGCAAGCATACAGTGCGGCCCACACCCTTTGTTTTCCGAATGCAAATAAGTAGCCCTCCACCACTCGTAACCCTCATCCGTGCTTTCTCTCCCTTCCTCCCCCTGTAATTCCTCTCTCCGTGCGTCCCTCTTCCTCAACCCTGACTCTCTCTCTCTCACTCTGTCTCTTCACTCTCCCCTTCCCCCACTCTTTCCTCTCAAGCTCTGCCTCTCACTCTGAAACACCCTCTCGTCTTGCAGTGCACCCCCGTTCGTTCCTCTCTCCGATCCTCACCCGCGTCCTGCTCCTCTCCCTCTTCGTGAATACACTCGGCGCTCTCACACCGCGAAACGCACAACAGGCCGCATGCATATTCATACGTGGGCCATGGCTATGTGTGCACGAGAGGTTATTAATTAACCGGAAGCCTAATCAAGGCTCGTAGTCGAAGAGGGTAGCAGTCGCTCCGCATCGTTGAAACCCCTCCGAAATTGCAAAGCCACCGTGCAGGTGACGCTCTAGGTTTGATCGACTCCTCGCTAGCTATTTGCCGAACGGCGCGGAACTTGATCGAACGTTCGGTCGATACCAATGTTCCATGCTGACTGAGGAGACCATTTTTACGACGAATCGATGTTCGTAGGTGATAACTTTGATAAGAGGACGTCCGCTTATTTCTGGGACGAGCTATCTCAAATAATAATGCATTACTTTATATATCTTTATCGTACAACGTTAATTAAGTATTTGGTATTTATTAGAGAGATATGTCATGGGCGCTTAATATGAAATAAATTTTTGACACGGTCTCAGAGATTAACCTGTACGTCCGTATGAGGAACTGGATAATTGTAAACGCCATCGATCTCGCTCATTGTCAGTGCCGTGCCACTTTTACGATCATCCAACAACTGTTTCCGTGATTATCCGATATCTCGTCGCTCGGTTATCTCGTGGCAATAATGTCTGCCGATTTCTCGAAAGAAACGTAGAAATCCGAGTTTTCCGTTACACGGACCATTCAATTAAGAGGAATGACGGGCCGCCATATCCCCATAGCCGGCATCGATTCGATTCCATCAGGATCAACCGACGGCAAGAGAGGACGACACGGAGGACCCGAATTTCTCCTCTTCCCAATCGGGCTGATTGGCCGTGGCGGCATTATTTCGATCGATTAGAAAGCGAGCTTTCGATGGAGTCTGCTTTGGGATATTCCTGTGCAGCTCTTTCCCGAGTAATCCAATGGATTAGTCAATTATGTATACCATTACGTCTCCATACATTTGGACAGGTCACCCTGAACGAACAAGCGCAAACACGAGGAGTACGGGAAACGGGAGAGTCGTAGGTTCGAAGGGTGGAAAAGCCGAGCGAGGGTGGAAGAGTGAAGAATAGTGAGTGAGTGAGTGAGTGAGAGAGGGGGGGGGGGGGAGAGAGAGAGAGAGAGGTGTAGGGATCGGTGTGTTGTAACACGAGAGTGGGGAGACAGTGGTAGAGGTAGGGGAGGAAAAACCAAATGAAAAAGAGCCTTTGTGTTTGGGATTCCTGCACAGCGAGAGTCGAGGGACCGAGGGCGAACGGGGGATGCAACTGCAATTTGTACCTCTTACTGTCCGCGGGAAGAATAGGTATTGTCTTGCAGGAGAGAAACGAATTGAGCTTCTATGAAGCCCGGCGTGCGAATGGGAATCGATATTTTTAATTTCAGTAGAAGCCAAACATCTACAACTCGTACCTGTTCCTACACGCCATCTTCTCCCCCCTGTTTAAACTACCGTTTACATACCCACCCTGGCTTAAATACCTGCGCTACTCCCAGGGTTACACCTGACCCCTCCGCCTGACACCCACTAATTGCAGCGCTGTTTGCGAGGACGATCGTGCCACGAAAGATACAACATTGCCTTTCGGGGAAAATTTAACGGGATGTCGCGTGACCGAGAGCAGAAAGGTTCGACCCGTGATTAAAGCTACTTTTGATCGCGACAGCGACCGAGAAAGATGTCCTGTGCCTTGTATCGTAATTTCACGGACGATGTAAAAGACGCACATCCGTCGTTTTGGAATTCCGTAATGGAATTACCGTTTAGAATCGCTGTAGATCCCCTTGCATTACGAGCTTAAGTGTAAATTGAGCCAAGATCGTACCGGTGGGAATAGCGGCAAAACGATTCCGTTAATTGAATCTCTTAATGAGCGTCTAATGTATCGTTGGTATGCACAAATTGCTCTTTACCTTTTCTCGAGTAGCTTCTTTGCAGCTGTCCGGTATATTCTACCAATGACGTCACGCGACCAGGCCAAATGCAGCTGTACGCTATATAAGTGGAGTACGTTAAGCGATGTGTATTATCCTGACGCCGGCTACCAATCAAATACTTAATTACCACTTATCTCGAAACATCGTGGCTCCGGTTGTCTGCGTAAATTACAAATAACTGAATTTCCTCCTTTTCTTCGCCTGCCGATAAAGACATTCTTTATACCCGTAACTCCCTTTACGTCGAGTTAGTCGAAAATATGTATTACCCCGAAGAAGTGAACATCAAAAACGTCTTCTTCGAGAGGTTTATATAATATAGTCCCCGCGATATAACGGTAACATTATTTTCCGATACCCGAGATTTACAATCAAATCGATAACGTCGGTGTTTATCCGTCAAATTTTCTTCCACCAAAAGAAAATTCATCCTCTTGCCGGTACCAATTTATAATACATATTGCACCGAATGAAATTACCATTTCCCCTGTCGTCACATGATCCTACGGTAAAAGCACGAAAATGATTTCACCGGCTTTGAGACGGTGCGACTGCCGAATCTAAGCCGTGAAGGAATAAGGATTCGCCGAGGTCCATAGACAAGAAATACACTTTCAATAGGACCGGCAGGAACGGCGCCAGGATGATTTCATTCCCCATAACTGACCGTTCCCTTGGGATTATTATTTTTTCATCAAGGAGCTCGGAAGAATCGCGAGGAGGACCCGGGTGAGGGTCCAGATGTACGGACCGACCACCCCGAGAAATTGCATCTCTAGGGCCGACACGGACATCCCTCCTTCCACCGTTCCAGGGCCGACCTTCGCGAAATATATACGAGCCGACAAATTGAAAACTAGCGATCGGCTCGCCTGAATAAAATATCGTTTAAATTTATCGTAACACCTGGTATATCGGAACTCGGCCACGCCACAGGCTGAGTGCCTACGTTATACCGATGCTTCGCAGGCTACGATTGCACTCTAAACGTACACCGGCTTGGTACCGTGCGATACATTCACTAATTCGATACCGGCGCCTTCCACGCCGTTTGAGGATCCCCGCGAAATTTTATTTGACCAGTACTTTCGATCCGGTTAAAGATATATATCCCGTAGTTTCGCAATCGATCGAGAAAAGAATTGTATCAAGGAGACGTTGAAAGAAATGTTCTAAGTTCCTGTAGAAGAGTTTATTGCGAATTATCGACGATAATCGGATGCAAGTGTCGCTAGATCAATGATGAATTTCAAAACACGCAATTTCATTCGACGACTGTAATCTCTAGAGCGCGAGACTCCAAGGATCGAGCCGATCCTTAAGCCTCGCGCGCCTTGAGATCCTAAGTAAATTATTAAACGATATTACAGCAGGTACCTGCTCATTATACCTTAAACGCTTAACCCACATAATACCATTCTTATTTCCGTTATTACCTGCAATTTGATACCGATCTTTCCATCAAGTTATACGTTGTACACCAAAGAGCTAAATTTACTTCAAGGTCAGCACCTGGAAACGGCTGATTCATAATGACCCTGATACGACTTGCTTCCTCTCATCAGCCCCTCTCCCCGCATCGCGAATGATTTTCACTATAAAAGTCTGTAACTATGATGATTGTTTAAACGTTCGATTGTCATGGAATAACGTTGCAATGAAATATCGAAATAAATATTAACGATATTTCATAGAAAAAGAATTGCCAGGGAGAAGAGAAACACGCGACGAATTAAATTAGATTTCCAATCTCATAAAGCGTTTGTCGTGACCTCGACTCACCTTGTTGCAATCGCTAAACGAGAAGACTATGAACGAGAAAGTGGTGCTCAACGAGGTCGGCCGATGTAAAATTACTAGCATTAACTTCGTTTAAGCGATGGCACGAATGCAGGCGTTCATTAAAGAAATCCATGCCATTTAAGTTATAGATACAATACACACACACGCGCGCGCGCGTGTGTATGGATAGCAAATTATTTCTCAACGGAATAATTTCGGTAAAAGTATGCCACTCAACGCCAAGATATATTTGAAACCTAACGAAAAAGAGAAGATGCAAAGGTGCCTAACCATTTATACTTTGCAAAATGTTGCAAAAATCAGAATCATTTGCATTCTACAATATCTTATTATATATCTTCCGCTAACCACCGCCGATTAAACTTTAATTAAAAATCGAACAAAACGGGGCCCACAAATATATTGAAATTGCGTCCTTACTTTGCTTACAGACACACTCTTAAAGACGTTCCCCGCCATCGTTGGCGCAACCGTCTGCAACGAGTTGGGCACCGCTTCAAGGAGTATGTGTCGGGGGTGGTTATTTTAATTACTGTCCGGCGGCTTTAAATTAAAGAGCTGGGTTATTCCGGTGCGGACCAACCCCTCCACTCTTCCTTCTGCTTCAGTAACTGGTAAGCAAATACCCTCCTCTCTCGTCGAGCGCACCTATCCTTCTCCCTCGCACCATCTTTTGGGTAGGTAACTTGGTGCGTGGACCGACATTACGGCCGCCATTCTTTACACCCGGCCGAGTGGCGAGGTTATGTTTGACGCTAACCGGGTAACCGCGCTAAATTGTCTAAACTGCGCCAGATTAAGCGAGGCTGCCACCCGTTTAGACACCGCCGCCCCCTCGGTGTCCAGAAATTAACCGACCCTAGGGCCGAGGCCCCTGTCGAGAGGGAAGTCACGAAGAATTCCAGGAATTGTTTCATTTAGCTGCGAAGAGCCCGCCCCGAAGTGCTACGTAGACTCGCTTTTAAAGGAAACAACAACGTATTGCACTGTGCTTTACGTGTTCCCGTTCGTCCTTTTGATTGGAAATGTTCGACCATTCGAATAGGCGTCCTCACAAATTTTCAAGGGGATGAAGAACGACGGATCGATATTGACCCATCCGGACGACATGCTCTTCAGGGAGGACTGAGATTTGCATCATAAGAATCTAGCGTAATTTGTATAAGGGATAATGTAAGTTTGAGTGGTCGTAGTCTAGTTATACAGTCCCCAATGTGGCAAGACTGCAGTGAGGTTGTAGGCCCAAGAGTTCCATTTATTGTAAGAATTTTTTCTTCAGATTTCATCTAAGATTATAGATCTGCATGCTTTCGAAAAGCACGATTCGGTACGCAATTGTGCTAAGGTCGCGTAACAGGGTGACGTTCTCCTTCGGTGCGGTGCAAATCTCCATTGCCACGTTTCCTTTACCTTTCCATCCCGTGCACGAAGTCAGACGACCCGGCGATATTCTAATGTATTGTAATAAGGCTCTAAGGGAAAAGCCTCTCGCGCGAGAAGCCATTGGCCCATTTTCGCTTAAGACGGTCGGCGATTGGTCGTCTGAAGAAGAAACACTGCATTATGTATGTTCCCGTTATCTCCGGTCGAGACCGCTTCAACACGCAGATTACCAGTACCTTCTGTCCCGTTCCTTCTCAGCTTCCTCGTCTATTGGTTTCTTTCTCCCTCCTTGCTCCCTTCCTCTTCTATTTTCAATGTCCCTCGCACTTTCTCCCTCCTTCTCGTCCCTTCTCAGATTTACTCTCGTCCCTCGTCGCTTCTGTCGTGCTCTCGTGCCAGTTCGTTCTCTCGTTAGTGTTTTCAGCAAAGAAGAATGGTCCGGCAGTGACTTATCGAGTAGGAGTGTCGTCTCCCACTAATTGTAACCCCTTCCAGCTACTTCCCGGCGGAAGTGCGCTACTTCTGCTCTATCCTCTTCTGCTTCCTCTCTATCGAAGTGCACCCTCTCGCTACAGTTTCTAAACACGTTTGAGATTGGTATTATCGATCTCTATTGTCCAATTGTTTTCATCGAACCGTTAGCTCAAGATGTGCGGTTCGGTCTCTGATTGAAATTAGAGAAATAACCGCAAGGGAAAACCTCGAAGTTTGATCGAAATTAGGGAGACTAACGAAAAGTAGCGCGCGGGAAGCAAATTGCTAAAGGACATCCTCAAATCATGGAGGATCTCTTTCTGTCTGTCGTTACCTCGCCCGAACGCATCGAGGATCAATTTAGATTGGTCGATTAACCTAATTAAGTAGGCGCGTTTAAAGAGAGGCAGTCGATAATTCGGGGCTCCGTTCGACGGGTGTACGGGGAGTGCAAGCGTGCTCGAAGTCAACCGAAAGCCGCTCGGAGAGATTTGGTGGAAAGGCAAAAGGAAGAGGCATCGAGCCTCCGTGGAGTCGAAGGAGGGAGGTAGGATGGGCACTTGATGTTTAATACATAGGATAGAGCCGATATTGCAAGACACAGAGGGGGCTCGCAGAACGGCACCTCCGTGTCTCGGTGACAGGGTGCGAAGTTGCAGCGGCCTCCTAGCGGGACGCGGCACTCAACCAGGGAAGTGTTGTCGGGCTTTTCAGGAGCTTTCAAGTGCTTTCGCAGTTGCCTCGAGTGCCGTAAGAGGCTTTCAGAAACGGAGGCAGAAACGGGCTTTTTAATAGGGCCGAGGAGGAAGGGAGAAAGGGCGATGGAGGAGGTGGAGAAAGAGGGGCCCCCTCTCGCTCCCTCCTTCTTTGACTCCTCCTCGTCCACCTCCCTGATTTTTTCCTTTTTCTCACTTCGTGCTTCTCTTTCCTTTCTATCTTGTCCGCTTCCTTTGGCTCCTCGGTGTGACTGCATGGCTCGTTTTCTTTTCCGAGCGTGGGGCCAAACGATTTCGACGTTATCGTTTCATACGAAACAGAGCGTTATTTCAAATCCCACTGTGTAATGTCGATGAACTCGAGGATAAGCATTTGCATACCGTTGTAATAGCTGGAAAATGCTTTGTTGCGCCGTTTGATTCTTTTTCTTTTACATAGGGAAGAAGCGAAGTTTTCGTTTGGTATTATCGCGCTCCATGTAATCCGTTTTATTGCGGCATTTCCTCGGATCCTCGCTCTTCGTTAAGCATGATTCTACTCGCGATTCTGTTGGAACGGATGGCCGAAAAATTCGTTCTTCAACTTGGTCAGCAATCCTGTTGATATTGTCCACAGTCTTACCATAATAAAAACCTCTCGCTCTTCCAATAGTTGGGGATTTGCTCTATCTCTTTATCGTCGAAGAAATGCCATTACGTTTAAAGGAGGATCCGTTTCGTGCGCTCCTCTGAATTGCGCGCAATGAGCAACTGGACACGAGAAAACGCTGCTCGTGGCTCGACGAGTTTGTTATTATAAAATGCTCGTGTAAAACAGAGGAGACTATTGTTTCCCCGCGAGTTGCCTTCTCGTTGTCGACTCGAGGCGCGGGTCGAGGAGCGTTCGTTCTTTTTCTAATTAAATACGATCTCGAAAGTGTGGTGCATTGCGAGAAGTTATAATTATCACAATTTTCATTAAGGTAGCCGGGCGGAACTAAGAAAAGAGGTAAATATCGAAAACGAGAGCCACGGCTGGCAAAAAAATTCTTCTTGGACGGTCTTTTTCATAACGAGAAAGACGTGATTAAAAACACCGCGCAACGTAGACGAGAGATTTTTATGCAGTTACACTGACGCGTGCGCCCTTTCGCCGAGCATATTTGGCGGATAAAAGCTTAGGTACTCCGTCATGTTTGCCGCCTTCCGTTCTGTAAGTTTATGTAACTGCGTCACGAGGAGAGAATTTAATGTTATGGTTCAATATTCTTGTGGAAATTTCCCACAAGGTGAAACGTTCTTTAAAATACGCTCCTATCTTCCTTTTATTCCGATGGCCCGGAAGCAAGAGACGTAGCTATGGAAAACAGTCCCAAAAATGTATTCTTTTAGCTGCCCTTTTAGCGAATTAACAGCGTATCATTAACATTGACGTAGTTTTTACCAAAGACAGCAGTGTAATTCGCTCTACGTACGTTTGAACGAAATTTTCGATTTCGACGGCCAGAATGTTTCAAGACGGGAGAGAAACTTCCCGTCAAGCATCAATATGTTCTCCGATAGTCGTGGGATACTTACTCTAACGTAAGCCGATATTAATACCACGAACGTATCGAAATAACAATATCAATTTGTCGTGGGTTGCCGCCAAAAAGATCGACATGAAACTCTCGGTAGAAAAAATACACCATCGAACTTTCATAGACCGTGGTGGACGTTGAAAGTGGCTCCGCGTGAAAAGTTTCCTTTTTCGACGAAATCCGTTAGTCCAGCGGCATCGGAATCTCGTTTTGATGGTACACGTTGTCGCATCGCGAGGCTTCAAACCCTCCGAGCAGTGAGAGCCTTCGTAGGGATAAAGTTAGGGCTCAAGCCAGTCAAATGCGAGTTTAAAATGTTACCCACCGGACGTGCACGCCGAATTTCGTCCTAATACCTTCGCCTGGCCAGGCAACTTTATTCGAATTTTGCGGTGAATTAAAAGAGAGTTCGCCTAGCTGCGGCCTAAACGTGCGGAAAATGCAAAAATCGGGAAAAGTCCTCCCTTTGTCGGGTGTGCCGCGTCTCGGACTTTCCGTTTCCGGATTTACAACTCGTCGAACTTCGTCTACGTGCGCGTCGTCCTTCCGCGTGCTTTTTTCGGGTTTTCGCGCGAAACGGTGGGAATCCCTGGATGGATGTTCTCCAACAATTTTACGCGGTCTCTGCCGCTCGACGTATTAGTTCTTCCTCGGAATCCTCGGGAATTGTATGAAGGTTTCAACGTTAAACGAGCTTACGGATTTTTAGATGATTCCGGTACAGTGGGGAAAACTAGAGAAGACTATCAGAATAGTCCAGAGACAAAGGGGGCATCTCTCTCGCACACCGCCCATTCCCTGTCGTTCCTGGAATCCTCAAGCTCAGCCTCTCAACATAACACTTTGCATGGCAGGAGCATTTCCCGTATTTACACCTTAAGCACAATTTCAATACATTTTAACTGCCGATAGTAATATTCTAACTCTGGTGCAATGCCAATGCGTTGACTTTGGTCGTTCACTTTGTGTTCTCTCACTTACAATTAGTTCCAATGTGAGTCGTTCACTCTCTTCGTCATTTGATCCGATTTAAATGTGTGACTCCTTCGGCAAATAGCCCGTTAGAATCGAAAATACGTTTAAGCGAGGGCACGACTGCTGCCGTCCAAAGAATCAGACCGCATTCCTTCCGTTCGCCTTTTCTCTGTAACCCATCGATACCTATGCGATGACGAAACATTTTTCGCGACACGATCTATAGAAGGATTTAAGATCGACTGTTCATGGCATCACGCATGTTAGCAACTTTGCCTACGTTCTATTAGTCAAATGTGTCAATTGTTATTCCTTACTCAACTGTATCTTGTTAAAACATGAAAGTCGGTAGAAGAACAAGACTGACGATACATCGTGGACAGTATTTACGAACAATTCTTCCACTTTCTATTCATAAGGCATCTTACATTTTATTGCTTCTCTGAACAACGATGACAAAGTCTCCACTCTACGTATCACGTCAAATTATACTTTTAGTTCGTAAGAAATTCGTGATATAAAGGAGAGTTTTCAATGCGCATAATATCTGCCATGTAATTTGAACGAATCTTACTGGAGTACCAACTTGTTACAACTCGCATAAGTAACACCTTGTTCGAACGGATATTAATGCACGTAGCAAATTATGCTCCGTATTACGAATTCCGCGCGACTGGCGAGTATTATAATGCACCATGCACGGGCACGTACGTACCGAAGAATAATGTGAAATTTGAGCGTATCTAAGTTTTGTATCGTGATTCGCAGTCGATTCTCTGGTAAAATGGTATTTCCGGATAAAGTAGAAACTTACTCGACATATAATACGTCCTTCCGGTATTATTACAAGTGCATATATCGAACTATTCTTACCTTTGTCAAACGTTATAGAAATGCCATAATTCTAAAAATAATTCTACTATTTGGCAGACTTACAATTGTCTGTCTTTTCCAATGTTGGATACCGATTCATATTAAATATTTTTGTAACATGTACTCCAAAGTTACACGGATCCTAAACAGGACACCGCCTATTTTTGTTACAGATTTCACTTTTCCTAAATATTTTACACATATCAAGAGACGTCGTAACGATAACATCTGCCTTTTGGGAATTAAAGTCACGAGGGTCAGAATTATCCACGTTATTTTTGAGTCCTTAATAGGACGACTTAGGATTCGAGAAAGCACAGTTTTTAGTTTGCAATTTTACTACGAAGTCATACCGTCGGTCTGCGTTTCTTATCTATCTTGTGTCCAAAAGTTCAGAACCTTTTACCTTATAATAAAAATTGTTGAAACCGCATTTCGGAAGACATCATATTTATAAATTTGGTGTCGGAAGTAGGATACCAACACCAATATAAATATTTGTTAACGTGTATAATCATCCGTTAATTTTAAAAGTGGCCTAAGTCATTTTACCGCAATGAAAACTGGTGATGTCTCAATAACTATACAAAATTATTTATATTAATAGAAATATAAGTATCCAAGATAACAAGTGCAAGTACATCTCCTTGAAAATGGTGTTGGATACCGACGCATCTTAAATATTTTTGTAAGAGATATTCCGAAGTGGCTCTGATCTCAAACAGGATTCACTGCTTATATTCAGTCATTTATCGCTTTTCCTAAATACTTCAAAAATATCAAGAGATGTCATAGAAGTAACATCCGCCTTTCCGGAATCCGAGTCACAAGGGTCAGAGTTCCCTGACCTCCCACCACACTAATTTAGTCCTTGAAAGGACGGCCTAAGGCTCGTAGATAAGACAGTTTACTGTTTGCAATTCTGCTACGAAGTTATACCATCGGTCTACGTCTCTTATCGCGTTTGTATCCGAAAAGTCTTCGATTCTTTTCCTTATAATAAAATTATTGGACCCGTATCACGGAAACATCATTTTAAATTTGGTGTCAGAAGTGGGATTCCAACAAGAGACATCAATATTGTTAAATACATTAAAACGCAGACCCTGAACATCTCGCTTTAAAAAGAAAGTGACTTGCGCCACTTTCAAAATAAACGGCTCATATGGTGGTAACTATGACAGTGGTATAAGTTATTTTGTCTTCGATTCAAAATAGACTTTTGTTTTCTGTGGTGTGCTTTGAGTTATATGTAATGGAATTATTTTTATGAGAATTGTGCGCGATAAACTGTTAATTCTATTAAAGGATCTTTTTAACCATTTCTACAAACTTCAAGCATATTGCACCTTACATACATATGTATGCATTGTATCATATGTACATACGATACATATGATGTAACATGTGTAGTAAGGGTTATTAAAATGTGTAGTAAGGTATTAAATAAAAGGAAACACACACACAGCACAAATTAAACAAAACTAGAGTATATATATTTGATAATAATGATATGTAGTAATATGAGTAATAGTAATAATATTAATAATAATAATAATAATAATAATAATAACGGTAATAAGAGTGATAAAGGCACGACATCCGTCTCACTAAGGTGATCGAATCAGACTGCGTAAAAAAGCTACGCATCGGCGTTTGTCGCTAGGCAGACGACACGTGGGTACAGGCCATTCAGGCCCCTGCCTACGAAATCCCTTCATCGAATATAATCTTTTTTTTTTTTGAAACGGGGCACTATACATGAAAGACACAATTAGACTGTTTTCATAAGTACCGGAACGCATATGACAGGGAAAGAGATCGAAATGTTTGTCGACAACGGTCGCGTATTTTGCAACCATCATATCGTAATAAAAATTGCCAGTTTCATCTCGAGGAAGAAAATTGAACCGACAGCCAGAACTTTTTTGCGATAGGCTGAAATAGCCGTGGCAAATTTTTATAGGCCGTTTACGATCCCATGGAGCGATTTGTAACGCGAGAAGCGCGTTACGACGATACCCCATGGGCGAAAGAAATCGGCGCTCGTGTATTTGCCGAATTATTTTCGGCTCCATTAGTGGCCGTGCTGCCTCTCGAACGTAAGAATGAGAACGGGGCGATTAGTTTCTTCGGATGCACTTTGTCGAACTTCGCCTCGTCTCTAGCAACATTAATTATACTTCTGCCGCGGCGGGGTGTAATTTAATTGGAAAAATTCTAATTACCAGCTCGCTTCGAAATCTATCTTTTCTCATAGTGCATTTTAATTAAGCACTCCCACTTAAGCGGCACGCTTTTTAATTAATTTCAAAATCGTCCGTACAAAACCGATTAAGCCGATCGTTATCGATTTTATCGAATCGTCAAAAATATTGAATGTAATTGATACAGAGAACTCGAAAGCAAATAGGTCCGATGATCGTAGCCATCGTTTTTCATTTTTCTTCCTTGAATTATATACGTTTTCGAATTATTATTATTATGGGATATAAAGCAGATCTCGGCACGGAGAACACATTGTCTCCGGATTTCCCATTGGTATCGCTTGAGAGGTATCGTTGATTATTGGATCTGCCCGACACTCGCCGGCCGGTATAATAAACGTACGTGTGAACGGTGCCTTAAAACGTCGGGTTATCTGGCATGCTGGAAACCGAAAAGCTTTCGAGTGTCCACGGAGATAGTCGGTTAAGTGGCACGGCAGGAGAATGGTTGTACCGCTAATTGCCTTAATTCGATAAACTACTAACCCGTTCCCCGGGGTCCTCTTCATCCTTCAACCTTTTCTCAACCTCTTCTTCCTGGCTCCTTTCTCTATTCTCTTTCTCCCTCGTCCAGTGTTATACCACCCGAAACTCCATCGTGTTATCCTTTAACGCCTCTCCCGTGTTATTTTGAGTTTCGGGTTGCCGTTATTATCGTTTTTTTTCCAGTCTTCTTCTCTGTCTTTTACAAACGAGCTTGACGTTCGTATTTGTAGTTATAACGACTCCTCGATCGTGCGAATAATCCGACAGATATTCTCAGGATTAAAGGACGAGCTTTGTCATGATTTATAGTAGACTAATTATAGAGTTAATGACGCTAGAATATTCCGGCTGGTCGCACGCTTAACCGCGGTCGTTGATGGTGCGTGCAACACGTTGTACTTTGGCCGATCAAGGCCAATTAATCTCCTATTAAAAGCAGGAATGAGATATATGTATATCGGATATATGTTTACGGGAATGTTCCCGTAAAGAAGAAGAAAATTTCAACGGCACTTAATCACTCGGATTCGCATAAAAATCGATCGGGGAATTCATTGCTCAGACGCAGCTAAGGCTCAAGGTGGAAGGAGTCGAAGGAGGAGATTCAGGATATAAACACGTACACGAACGCCAATTTAATTCCGCCTCCTCGATCCCTCTTGGTTCGCTATCCAATTACACATAAAGCACTAATCACGCAATTAATCTCAATCTATTTAATAACACCTTCATTACCAGGCACTATAGGCACCGACCCAAGGAGAGAATCCTCGTTTCTTTTCTCTTCTTTCGCCCCTTTCTCTCTTTCTCTCCCTTTATCCGTCTCTCCTCGTCCTCCAATCCTCGCTGTTCCTTTCGTCCCTTAATTTCTTTTTCTTCGTCGGTCAGTTCGGCCTGTTCTCTCCCAGTCGCGTAATTTGTGTTTGCCTGTCGTTGTTACTCCTGCCTCCTTCTATCCAGTGCGTTTCTTCGATCCTACCTCCGCGGCATTTCTCTCTTCTTCTATCGGCATTCTCGATCCTTCTTGCAAATCGCTGACACGCCCCTGCTATTCGCATTCCTGTAGAACGCGACTCGCTCGCACGGACGAGGATGTACGCAAGCGAACGCAAGCCGGATTACATGATTCCGGTTAATTGAAACGGCCTAAGAAGCGCATCGTGCGGACGTCGATTACACGTCCAGATATCTTTGCTCTGCCACGAAGATTCAGAGTGAAGGTGGGAAGAGGAAGAGAGATGGAAGAGAAACGAGAAGTCGGAGGAACGAATATAGTTGTCACTTGTTTGCTTTACCCTTTTGACTTAGGTATGCGCGAATACAGACCTCGTGTAGTCCGCCGTTTAATTCGCCAACTGAGACGAGTCGCGATAAAACGCGACTATCAGAAATTATCTCGCGTTCAACCGTGAAAACTCATCTGCTCTGTCTATAGAGATGTATCATCAACGGTAAGAAGTACTATTCTCCTATTTACAGAAAAACATAACATAGAAGACGCAACATTACAAATTTTCTTCTTTTCTTTAAATATGTCGAAGGAATCGAGATAAAATATGGGAGGTACTATTTTAAAAGAGGTAACGCAAAAAGTAGAAATACGTCCAGTTCGTGACATCTGGGACCCATTTTTTTCCGAGCAATGCAACGGTTCAACGGTTAAATTGATTCACGAACGAAATCCCCAAGATATCTCCACCGTCCGTCGGGTGTCCTTCCTCTCTTCTTTTTCGTCTTTTTCTTCGTCCGCGCAGCCACTTCCGGCCGGCGCGCAGCGGTTGCAAGCAACAGAGAGTGCAGCCTGAGAGTCTTAAGACGCGGTCGCGAAAGTGGTATCGGTGCCCAGTGAGGCGCGAAACTGTTATTGAAGAAGAAATTAATTCCTCGCCGATTTTGTCCTGCCATCTTTGTTTCTCGTCTTGTGCCATCCTCATCCCACCAGTTCCCTGCGATTCGGATCTGCCATTCCGAATCGATCTTCCAGAAATATTCGCGGTAACAGCTCGCAAAGGATGAAAAATTGACTTTAGAGAATGCTGCGAGGTTTACAAGACTCCTCGAGACTCGGAATTTATTTTTGTTTAAATATTCGATGATGGGTTTTATAGAATCTTATGCTGCAGATGGAACAAATGTGGAGTTATTTTTGAAAACAGTATAATACCATTTTTGAGGAAAGCGTGTTTAAGTTAGTTTTAGATAAACATAGGTGTCTTCTTTTCGCATTTCAAGTGGCAAAATAAATAAGATAAAATATCCTTATGGTTTCGTCCAAAAAGGTTCACCTGTTATATGTACAGCAGAAAAGCTTTTCTCGAATTCTCAAATATCTCGACATAAGAAGAAAATGACTTATACGATTTTCAAATATAACGACCTAATTATCAATTCGTTAATACTTCTGGGAAAATTTTTATGACTACTTAGAGTTTAGTTATAAATGTCTTCTTATATTTTCATTGTTCTATGTGACTATTTTCACCGTTTTCATTAGAGACAAAAGAAAACGTCTCCACGAATAACCTGATGGGCATTTATTAGGAGAGTAATTTTCTATGTTTAATAACTTGCCTCAACCTTGCGTAGTTTAGAGAGGAATTACAGTTATTTTAAGGGCCAGTGTAATATCTCCCGGCGCGGTTGAGGAACAATGACGAGAATGGGCATGTTATTATTATATCATTCGGTATGTTGTAGACACAGTAATAACAAAATTAATACTCATGCACTCACATTTGCGTGCGTTCCTATTTACGAACGAACGTAAAATAATTTTACTCGCGAATCCACCATGTAATTCGCGAATCCACGGATATATTCTAGATATGAGTTGTAAAAATTCAATATGTATTTCGTTGTTTCGATAATGCCTGTGGTTGAAACGACAACGATATTCTTCTTCCACTAAAAATAGTAAACCGTAATGCTACTGATAAATTAATACCATCGTTCGTTAGAGCTATCGCTGTATAAATATGCCATTAATCAATTAATGCCACCGTATATTAATAAAAGGAAAATGATCCATTAATACACCGAGCAATTCGGTATTTTGATTGATTGTCCTAACGGCGCAAATGCGGTTTCCCTTCTAGCATTCGCTCGGTAAATTTGTTTAAATAAAACGTCATTAACGGCAAACTGGGTTAGCAACGTGCAACATTAATGGCAGTTCGTTGTAACCGAACGGGTTAATAGAAAATCGAATCAACTTATTTCCTCGAGCGTATTGTTTCTCTACCTCCGAAAAATTTTACGTTAAATATCGACCGCGTTTTATTCTTCTCCAGGAAAGTTATACATTTTAAACAACGCTACCGTTACGTAAATATTCCTCTGCCACTAAAGAAAAGTTTATATGGGAAATTTTGGAGCGCGCGCGCGGGCCTGCGATGCCCTTTCGAAATTATTTTTTACGCTGTAATAAATTCACTTTAACGGAGAGGTCTGCAACTACTCCGCTAGAATCCCGATTCGCAAATGAAATTTCTATTTACGCTAATTTTGTAATGGCAAAACTTCGTTCGGTGTTTTTAACGCAACAAAATTAACAGGCTCTCCGGCAGTGAACGAGCATTCACGAAACTGGGGATAAAACTTTCGGCACAATGCCGTCGTGGATATACACTGGCGGAAATTGAAAAAGTAACACCTAGAAGGAATTAACCGCGGACTTGAAATGTAAGTATACTGAACGTATATGACAGACGAAGAGGTAGTTTTTTCAACGACACTAAAGCACCGGTTTACCTTACAGAGAGGTTCAAACTTAATTCTTTCTATACTATTACTGTTAAATAAAGTAGTGTTAGAATCGTTTTTATGGTTACTTTGTTACTTGCGATTTGCATATCCTCCGTTTTTCGACAGTACAAACGTCAGTTGTACTGCATTGTTCAACACTCTGTTACCTGCACCGTCATAAACCTTTAAAATCCACAGCGGTTGCCTTGGTTTTTCTGTCCATCCCTTAAATAAACAGGTATGATGAAATACTTTTACCCTTCGTAACAATTGTGAAAGATCTAAAGGAAAATACAACATTTTTAGATACATGTAAGTGAATATAAATTTCCGACCATCCACTGTGACAAGTACAGAAAATTGAATATGGATCAGCTCATGCCATTCGTTTTTCTTGTGATGGAAGTTGGGAGTATATAAGTAATGGCTTTTTGTGCCATATTCTATCTTTTGCTTCATATTATTTATTCGAAAAAAATAATTCGTTCACCACTAGGAGTACAAAGAACATTCTACAATATGCATAAAGTATGAATGTATGAAAAAAAAATTCGTGCATTCTTGGATGGACGGTCCCAAGAAAATCTGAGCGTTAAGCGGTTAATTTGCAATCGTTTCGCAGATTTTGCGGCTCGTCTTTTTTTGCAAATGATCCCGAATCCAAAGGTGTAGAACAACGTCTCGTAGGTCGTGACAAAAAATGTTGTCAAACACCCTGTACACATTCGCACAACATTCTTGGTACTTCCTCTTGCTCTTCTCTTTGACTTACAGTTTGCCCCAACGAAACGAAAACGTTTTCCAACTAATAAGCAACAGCTGTAACACTATTTATAATCACATAATAACAGTATGGAAAGAGAAGTTTGAATCTCTCTGTAAGACAAATCGATGCGTCAATGACCTTGAAAATATAATCCTGTCTTAATCTGCCATGAGTCGCTCAGAAGCCAACGCGGTTAAATCAATTTTTTTTATATTTTCTGATTTTCGTGAATTCTAATAGAATAAACTTCATTCTATTAAAATTTAAAAAAATCAGAAAATATTAAAAAAATTGACTTAACCGCATTGGCTTCTGAGCGACTCATATATCTTCAGTATACCGAAATTACAAGTCCCGTGATTTTAACTTCTACGTGTTGTTTTTTCAGTTTTTGTCTGGTTATATTTTACATGATATTTAGGTTGGCCAAGTGGTGTAGGAAACATGCCGATTATATAATCGCAGAGATAAGACTATTTTCAGTGATTTAAAAGAATTCCTGGATATTGATCTACTTGATAAATACGTAGAAGTGGAAATGAAGGGTGAAAATTCTATTGATCTCTCATTAGCTGTTTGAAATTGATTCCATACGATTCTGTATCGCTGAGGACTTGGAATTGTTCGAACGAATTTCGAACTCCTGATATTTACAGATATTTTCTTTTAAATAAAAAAAAAATCGCTATTAAATACGGAATCGAAAATAATTCTACGTGGAATTTACTATTATCAAGAATTACGAAGGATTAAAATATTAGCGACGTATATTACCAGCTGAAAATACCTATCTATGATATCATGAATATTCGTTCAGTAATTATGAAGCGTAAAAAAAATTCTATTCGACTGTATGTATGTACATTGCTAGAAGCAACTTCAAACATCGATCTGTTTCACGGCCTCCATCGAAAGAAGCGGCACGGACGTTACCATGAACTGGGATATGCACTTAAAATCCGAAATGCCACTTTTCCATTAATGAAACAGTGTGCAGCCCTTCATACGGAGGAACGTTCGATATATCCTCGCACCCTCGGACTATCATGGTTTTAGTAGAATGGAAAAACACGCCACTGTGTGCGTGCGGCTCTCTCCTCTTTTCTCTCTCCATCTTCCTCTCGCAGTGTACACGTGTATTTGCACAAACGTGCCCACCTTCACGCACATATACGGAGTGTATCGCGAATCAATCGATCTGATCGGCTCGCAATTTGCTCGCACGAAAAAGGATCAGCGAAACGTATCCGCTTCGAATTGACGCAAATCGATCCGACCAATTACGTTTCCAAGACATTCCGAAATACATCGGATATCATTCGATGTACGTACAAGTTCGTGGAGGATCAACGAAGGCAACTTCACCGATTTTTGCAACCTCCCCTTACCAATACAGCCTACGTACGAAAAAGTGCATCCGTACGAATGTCCACACCCGTGTATACACCTTGCAAATGTATCCTGTGTATCTACGCACACATGATCCCCGAACCTACACATTCGTGCGTCTTACACCCGACAAACGCGAGCAAACCAATCCCTTCTTCATACGTGACTCTGTATATCTACATATTTCTCTACGTAGACCGTACCAGTCCTCGTGATCACAACCATAAAAGCTCACACACGTGAGTTTCTCCCGGACGTGCATAGTCACGCGTGTGTTACCGAAAGTGGGAGTATGATGGAGGGAAAGTGGAGGGGCTTGCGCATAGCTGGAATGGGGCAACATATCAGAACGACTATCTATCGCTGCCTTTTACGCTAATTGATAAATCGTGTTACGTTAATGAATGCAGCGGTCGAGACGACGACTGGGAAAAGGGGGTTCCATATAATCGCGGGTGGCCGGGGGAGTAGATGGGGGGGGGGGGTTGAGGAGGAGGAGGAGGAAGAAGGGGCTCCGTAAGAACAACTGAGGAAATTGAAAATCTCGCGATTACACGCGTTTGACGTTTTGCGATGGTACGGATTCTCCACGAACCGCTGTTACGATGGCGATGATAAAGCGTTCGGGTTATCCCGTAAGGGTGGAATCTGCCACGTGCACCACAGTTTGCGTCGATCTCTCGATACGTCGATTAAAATTGATCCTCTGATACGTTACGATATTCTCCTGCGCCTTGATTTTTAACGAACTTGTTCCGAGTCGCGATCTGTGTTTCTTTATCGGGATATACCTATCGTTACCGAACGAGTACGGCTTGACGGCTGCGAGATCCGAGCAGAATGCTGTTCAGCAACTCTGTAGCGGACTGCGTAACGTAAAGAGATCTTCGTTGGTGGACGATAGCGGAGGAATCGAGAGTTTTGCAGGCACTGCTAGAATTACGTGACATTGAGCGCTATCCGTGGAGAAAGGCTAATCAGAATTAGTCGTTGAAATTTTTTTCTAGTAGAATTACGTTATCTTCTGACAAAATAATTGGATGTCTCTTATTTTTTGCTCATAAGACAGACCGAGACGAATCGGATAATTTTCTATTTGGTTAGAAGAAAATGATATTCGAGATTTAGAAAGTTAAATTTTATTATTTTTTATGTAGTACCCATTTGACTTCAAAATTGAAGACGACAAATTGAAGAAGACTTTAAAATCTATGTTTCGGAAAGGAAAAAAAAAACATTAAGAAATATTCAATTCGATTAAACTGTTAATCATATTCGGAAATCGAATAGCTTAACAAGCTTTAAATAAAATTCAAGTGTTTGTAAGAATGTCGAGATAGAGACTTAAAAAGGTATAATTCAATAATGATGATAACAACTGTTCGTGATTGGCAAATACATGACAAGTGTATTGTCCTTCAACATCGTGTCTTTTAACACAATTCTCACTACACTACTTCTCGTGATGCTACACAAAGACATTGCACCGTATCTAGTCATCTAAAGGGGAATCGATACATTTTTCACCGTACTGAATACAATACCATATTCTCCATCGATTTTTCATATACTTAATCTTCATTTTCCATTGAACATAATCCATATTCCATGCATGCCTTTAATTCCGACCCCTTTTTTTGAAGAAACATTGTCTTATTTTCAAATGATGTAAAGTGCCACATGAGTTTTATTATAATCTCCGATCTCGAGACAGTTTATCAAAAATATTTAAACAAAGGAAAATGATTCGACTTGTAAGGGCATCAAATTAAATGTACAATATAATAAATTCATCAAATTAATTATCTCAGATACTTAATTTTGACACTTTATAAACTAACAATGTTTTATACATTTGAATTTTTACATTCATGTTTTTGTTTTAAATTAAAAGTTAAAAACTACGTATCTTACATCTATACAAAGATTACAACGTTTACACGAATTGGATTAAATAAAACATAAATTAAATCAAATAACGACGTGCAGGGATTAACGGATTAATGGATGAAGTGTGGGAAAGAGGAACGACGAAATGTGAATAATCGAAATGCTCCTTTCCATAACAATATAACAAATATATACTAAATTCTTATTTTGATCCAATTCACCTCGGTCTACACCGTATTATTTGTCTATATTTTCCCAGCAAGAAAAAAGGTTAAACGTCTTCTATAACTTCGAAGTTTAATAATATATCTCATCATCGTCGATCCAGAATAGAGTCTGGCGCTAATAGGACCAATATAGTGGAACTTAATAATGATATTAATAACCTGAATACATTCGAGACGGGTTTCAAGCTTATACGCGTATGGTCAGAAAAAATGATCTCCCAAGACCCCGGCTAATCATTTGCCATTAGTCTTGCGTTGAATAAAAATTACATTTCGTTTGGTCGAATGGTTTCGTTGTAGCTCTCAAAGCTGTTATTACAGTGCATTCAACAGGAGTTCGTTTGAATTAATTGAAACGAAACTTTTTAACGCGAATCGAGGAAAAAAAGAGAGCCGATGGAAGATAGAATTTATCTGATTGCTTTCCAACAAATCATTGTAACAATAATCCATTACAAGTGAAGAGCAGTAGCAAGCTTCTGACTGGGAGATGTAAACACACCGACGATCCGTCATGCTCGGTATTTTCGTCGGATCGCTCAACGGAGGCACACAATAGAACGCGAGCTGTAATAATCAAAGGGGAACGTTTATAGGATTCTCAATTGACTCCCATAAAGTGGCTCACGCGAGAGCACGCACTATATAAAAATGGTCGGTCGCACTCAACTAAGATTAAACCCTCGGTATGCTTCTTATAAGGTTTAATCGAATTAATAAATCATCCGTGTTCGCCGCCCAATTCGCAGCTTGATACTTTTATTTCACGTGCACCACGATGCTTATTTCTTTGAGATGTTTCTCTCGATACTCCTTGAAAATTCTGTTAAGGACGATTTACAGAAAATTTCCATCTTGACCGCAATAAAACGAAGCCACTTCGTTGTTTTTAAGCCGGTACACAAGAACTCCTGTCGATAGCTAATCGAATTTAATAAACACAACCGATACACCACGAAATTACTTGAAGATACGAATCCTTGAAAGCAGCAGAGTATAAATGTATCTTCGATCTAACGTAGAATTATCCTTGTACTGCAATCAGAGTAAGCTGCTTCAAGAGGTATATAGGTGTCTGAAACACCAGACCAGTGAAAAATCCATTGAACGACGAGATCTCACCCACTTGCACACCCACGCACCCGCTCAATTGGCGAGGTTGTCGTCTTACACTAATACCCGATCGTTCGGTATCGCGATTCCCAATGGGCCGCGCGATCTCCGCCACTTCCGAACTTCTCCCCCCATGTTATGCCCAATCCATTCATCAACCCCGTACCATCGCACGTCGGTGCGCCCAGCGGGGGAGAGTTAACGCGCAGCAAGGGCGCTGCCCTCTGAACCTGAAGAGATTCCTCACTGAGCGAGTAAATCGGTCGATCTTGGACTTCTACGTCGAGTTATCGTTATTGCCCGCGATTGTGTTAGGATTCGTCCTGGCGACGAAGATACGCACGCAACAAAGGTACCGGGCCAGAAAAGAGAGATATATACATACCGTTACTCCGTGTCTCTTTCACGACTTTACTCGTCGAATACTCCCGGTTCCTTTTTTTATCGCAGCGGGAATCTCTGCCGAACATCACGGGGATTTCTGGCTTTCCGTGTGAATTACACGGACCTGTCCCTTTTTTCTCCTCGCGGCTTTATTCCAACCCCCTTTCTGTCCCCTCTTCTTCGTCCCTATCGGCCCTTCTCAATTATCAAGATTCGCGGGTAGATTTGCTTTACGAGGGATACCCGTTGCTGACCGCTATCTGATCCCCCGTTCACACTTTCCGATCGTGATTCTTTCGGCTCGATTTCGATCGCAGTAGAAGACCCAGCCCGTTTCTTTTTGGCGGTGCCGGTGTTAGTTTGATTAATCTTAGTATTTCGGTTGTTCAACTTTCTTGACGGCGAGGCAAGTAGGTATATTGTCCGGGGCGAGGTAGATGCAAATGTAGGGATATGTAAAACTAGAGTTGCGTATGAAGTAGAGCGGATAGAGATTATGCGGAATACAACGAGGTAACACTTTGATGACCTTTCACGGAGTGACAATGAGTATAGAATTATCGATGGTCTCTTTTATCCTCGAATTTTCCTTCGTGAACCGATCGTTGGGTCTCGTTCGGTGTATCCGTTTGGATTCGTTCCGGAACGCGGGAACGTAGAATTGTTTGGTACACTGTCGATGAGTTATCGTACGCAGAAAAAAATCGTCGTCGTGAAAACAACCGGTGCAACTGTTCTAGCTTCTACAATGGCAGCTGAAACAACAATTCCTGTCCGCGGAACAAATCAAACTGTACCTTTTTAATGTAGAGGTCGATCACCGTAGTGGCAACTATTCTCATTCTTTTCCCGGAAAATGAATTTTCTTCGTACGAATGAGACATAACTGTAACAAACAAACATCCTTTTCATCCTCGATTGCCGCGGCATCATTTCGACCAACGTTTCCAACTTAAAATCGATCATTTTGGGTTTAAATTTGATTAATCGCAAGTCAGTCCGTCGTGCAGGTCCCTTTGAATCATCCGGATTCCGGTTATGAATTCGAGCGATTCGTCACGTCCGACCGGAAGACAAATCTGCGCGATTTCACGAGCTTCGTTTCGACGCTAAAATCACGATTTCATGCGATCGATCGTATCCATTCGGTCCCCATAGTGGTCCGTTCGTAGATCTTTCTCCGAGTAATACAAAACTGAGGAATTGTACCAGGGACCGACATAACAGGAATAACTCCAAGTTCTCTAACACCACGGTCAGTTGTAACAGGAACAAATCTATCCACAGAAACGATATGCTTCGAGCATTCACTCAGCACCAAAAGAAATCCCTCGGTCGCGACCGGTCGTCCCGTAGATCGAGTATAGCAGCGATTTATTGTTCTTTCTCGCGCGTTGATTTTAAAGGTCCTTGCTGGTGGATAGCACATATATCCGAGACGAGCTAAAAGTCCGATCCAGGCGACCTTGAATACCCACGAACCACGGGCAGGACAAACAGACGTGCACCGAACTGAGACTGGACCGCTAACAGAGAGGCTGTATGGCGTCTCTGATTGCCCATTGTCCGACTAATAAGATATTCTATCATCTCTGGTCGTGGTGGCGGTGGCCGGCCGTTTGCTCGGACGGAGTTCCAGCCGGCACCTTCGGCGAATCACCTTCGAGATTTACCCGAGATCGGCCAATCGTATCTCCGACCGCGCCATAAGTGCTCTGAGTCCTTTTTCTCCTGCTATTCGTTTTGCCGGGCAAATGAGCTCGGCGTAAGTCAACCGATAAATAATATCTGACTTCGCGGCCAGCTGCGAGCTTTAATGCCGGCCCGTGTAAAAGTGTAATGGGGGCTTAATTGAACCCACCCAGGACATCCACGGACGACTACGTAGGTAGCCGTCTACTTATATTCGCTGGTGCATACGTCTGATATGTGGCGGTTCGTTTCAGAGCGTGGATTCCCTCGTCTTTCCTTGAAATTAAACCGAAAGGGATCGGGAACCGATTCGACGAAACGAACGGACACGCTATCGCGTGGAATTAACATTTTTACTCGCTCCTTGGTTAATCTTCTGGAAATAACGTTACGCCGTGGAGCAGATCGCATGTTTTTTAATGCCACTTGACTGCCGTGAATTTCATCGGTGGTTAGCGATACCGGGGACTTTTTCAAATTGCGAAGTTGAAAAGTTTCAAATATGATAGTTTCATGTATCGTGATCGGTATAGTTTGAGTTGGCGAGATTGAGGTTCAGGGACGACGGGAAGATTTCTCGACTTTATCATTTTCGCGCTATAATTTCACTGTTACACGCAACTCCCGATGCACAGTGAATTGGGCAAACATGTTTGTTAACAGAATCGGAGTGTTCTGTTTCAGATTCTTTTCACGTATAGATACTGCGTAAGAAGTGCACTACATGCACGTCAGGAATTCTTACTCTCATTGCGATGTTTAAAGCCATTTATACTTTCTAATACGTCTAAAAGCAATTTGTATATTTGACACCTGCAAAACAACACGCGCACATTCTCTCGCGCGATACCTCCTCTTCCTACGTAAGATCTCACTTTGGTCGGTTGTACTCTCCGCACGGGATGATTAACGACTATGATAATTCTTGGTCTTTTCAGAATTTTTCCGGCTCCGCTCGGACTAGCGGAATGGTCATTTTGCAATGTCCATTTCACTTCGCCGAGTGGGCAATGAGTGCACAACGCGAAATAAATGCAACTTTCTCTGGCAAGCATCGACTTGCCATCAAGGCTTGATATATTGCTTCTGAATTCCAGTCCGGCATCTTTTTTTTCCATCTTTCTACGATGAGTAGAGTTTCGTTGCCGAAAGAATGCCTCAACGGAACTGCCGGGGAAAATGTATTACTTTTATTTCCGAAACGAGGAAAACTAAGCGAGAAAAGCGTTTGTTTGGAGTTTTGTGCGATCCACATACGTGCACACGATATTTTTGTATCAGCATCGAAAAAATTTCCTTCATTGATTCGAGTAAAATTTTTTCCAAGAGGCTCGTATAACGGGAATTGAAGTTATTAAAGACAAATCAACTTTGCTTTTGACCAGATGACGTCACGAGTTAGAATACATTTCAATTAATTTACGAGCGAACGAGCAAACGCGGATCCGGTTTTATAAGATAAATTTTCATAAGTAAAACACGTCATCTCGCATTTAAGCAGCCAATTTGTCTCTTACAGGAAGTTGTCCCCAACGAATCTTTAATTCCCCAACCCAAAGAGGTCTTTCGTGATTCGCGTGCGTTCCCAGATAATGACCGGATAACCCGTGCTAATTGAGCGATAGTCTTTGGCAATATTTATATTCCCCTCCAAATCTTCTCTGTCTGCCGTTTTTCTCTCTTTCTCGCGTTGTTCGCACTTCATTCGTCAATCCTGTCCCCCCTTTTCGAACTTTCTAAAAGAACTACAACCATTTGGAACGTTTTGCGAATTGGATAAAAACGGTCGACTCTTTAAGTTTCTTCCAAGAAGAATTCATGCCGGAACACGTTTGCAGGTTTCTGCTACAAAATGTAAAATTGATTCGCGCGAACAATCGCGAAAAGGGACATGGAAAAAGAAAATATAAACATGACAGAATTAACATTGTCTCGCTGCATCAGGATGCCGCGATCTTTTTTTTCAATATTTGCAGCCGTGCATTTTTTGCAGTTGAAAAGTTGGAGGTTGCATGAAGTAGTGGTATTCCGTAATTGAGGTACACGGAATACGGGATGACGATTTTAAAGGCCGCCATGAAATTCCACGGGGTGAAATTACATTCTCTAAAATGCGACAATAACCGGCACAAATAATAAACGGATTTTTCATTGCAAGAATTTAATTCATCCAAACAGAAATAATACATCGCGTAAATGGAACGGAAACTTTATTTGTCGATGTAAATACGAAGCGGAATAAATATTCCGTGTTCGATGAAGCTATTGCACCTCGGTCGCGTTATAAATAATAACTTACACGGAACAATTACACACGCTCGTGAGATTACAACGATCACGATTTCGCCTGTTCGATCGACTCGCCTTTCGAGGGTGCCTTTTTCGAAGTACCGTTCAAAAATGCACGAAAAACGTGTTTACATTGACTCCAAGGAGAAAATAGAGAGAGAGAGAGAGAGAGGTGAAAGGGTGTATAAATCGGTTAGCCCGAAATTCGCGAGAAAAACGACGACTCGTTTGAGAAACGTCTGGAATAACGCAAAAGCTACGAGAATAAAATTAATCAAACGCATTTAAAAGGAAAAAAGGAACAAGAAAGCACTCGAACGGAAAGCCATTCAGGAGAGAGCCCGGCCGGTGAACAAAATCTCCCCGAGTGGCAGTTTCTGCCTCTCACACGGAAAGGGTTGTCACATTTACGGTGGCTCTGTCGGAATAGAGAAGGGAGGCTAGGAAAAACGTACGGCCTGACTGGATTCGGTATAAAGGCAAAGATCGTTGGAGAAAAGAAAGAGGGACCGAAATCGACGAAACGTCGAATTGAGTACCGCCCTAATCGTGTCGAGATCTGGTCCTATGGTGTGATGCACGTGGGTATATGGCGTACTTAGTCGACGGCGACGAGAGATCAAGGGAGGCAGCGGGGATCAAGGGAGATAGAGAGGGGAAGATAGGACTGGAGAGTCGAGTCGAAGGTGAGAAAGAGGAAAAGAGAGGAAGAGAGAAACACCAGAGAGAGAGCGAGAGAGAGAGAGAGAGAGAGAGAGAGAGAGCGAGAGAGAGAGTAAAATACACAGAGAAGAGGATGGTGAAGCGAATGAAAGTCCCGATGGTAGGAGTATCACAGGAGGGTTACATCGAAGAGGGAAGGTGGGAACGGAGAATCAGAGGGAGAGCGAGCGAGGAGAGAGGTGAGGGAGATGAGAGAGACTGCTGACGGTGGTCGAGAGAGTCGATCGAGCGTGGGTTGCGGGGCTGGCTAATGCGAATATGCTGTCGTCCAGATAGAAAGAGATACCCGATAGCGAATCTGTGTCCGACACGGATGTCGAATTAGCTTGGATTTAGGTTGCCCGGGGAACTGACAAATAGTTATTGCTTGATTAGGTGCTGGTACTACCGGCACCTACCATACCGGCGCGTTACGGGAAACTCCCTTTGACGACCCCGAAAGCACGATTTTTGGCCGAAGAAGGGTGCCTTCGAGTACTTTATCACCCGAGTCTTTATCGCCGAAAGAATACGGCCGAAGGATCCTCTATCCTCTAGCGAGACGAGGAAAGAATCGTCAGAGTTCTGCAAACGATTCTGATTTCCAATCGGATTGTTCTACGTAACGCTTTGACGTGGAAAATAGAAGATCTCGCTTTTTCCGTTCATTCAGGTAGAAGAAAAATGGGGAATTAAGACGACAAAACTTCACAAATGATCGGCATGGATCTGAAACTGGGAAGAAAGCACAACTCGATAGAATCTTTGAAATGACGCCTCTAATTTTTATTTCTGTGCACGGAGGACAGAAATCCACAGAGGAGAATTAAATAGCAGGTTTAAAGATTGCGCGTGCTGAATTATTTACGCATGTAACAGAATATCCATAATCCATAAGCGGAAATCTGAATATTATTAAATGCTTGCAAAAATAAGGTTAAAAAATATTAATAAGCTGACAGTAAAATATTGCGTTCTGCATGAAAGTAATCAACGGTAATTGAAACACTGCAGTGGCAGTATTAATTAAACCGTCGCTGTAATAATGCGGAAAAACAATGCACCCGTACATGAAAAATCCATGCGCGGCATCAATTAAAAATTAATCATCCAATTATGCAGCCCTTTTCCACGATGGAGTAACGTTTATTGTTGGACTGAAATTTTTAATATAATACGGTACGCCCTAAATCTTCCGAATAAAAATTGAATCTCCCTTATTGCGCGATTTATCGCGGTACCTTTAAATTAATTAAATCACCTGCAACATCGCCAACGTAAATTGCAAAAGGCATATATGCGGGGATCATACGTCCAGCAAATTAAAAATCGTTGTCGGAATATCGTATTACCACGGAACAAACGTAACGCATCGAACTTTTTCATTTCAGCTCGCTTTAACTTTCATAATTTATTTCCCCAAACATACGTGCATTCGCGATCCAATAAAATTTCCTCCTGCTGCGATAACTTCTTCCCGTTTAATTAACAAAATTATTCCAATTTAAATTTCGTCGCTCCATCCCGCGCCATCCGATTCCCACCCCCTCTTCATCCCTTTCGCATGAAAAATCCATCTCGATCGGGAAATTTCCCCGTTATTTTTTATGATCATGCTCGCTTCTCGGACGTACGTTTCTCGACGATTTAATAGCACTCAATATCACGATAGATGGATCGATTTTCCGCGATTATATTCGAGACAAACGGACGTCGCGGAAAGACGGAGCGTGTCGCGCAGCTGATTGAAAATATCTCACGCGACAAAATCGAAGACGCGCTTCACGAACCAGTCTTGCGGGCCTAATTTATATGTTAATTCGAACGAACAAACGATTCTCGGTATGGCTTCGGACGGATATGCCGGATCGGGGACTCGATCTCGTTCGATTCTCTTTTCCGGGCTTCGTTATCGATCTCCGCGAGAAGTTTCTACGGATTGATGAGGTACATACATATATATACCTACGCTGTAACGCAGTGGCACATGGGAAATTCTGGTAATCCTGTAATCATTACTTGTAGATATCGCTCAGACATGCATGGAACAGCTGGAACAGAGACAGAGAGGGAGAGAGGGAGAGAGCAAGAGAGAGAGAGAGGAGAGAGAGAAATGACGAACCAGGATGACTCTGATTTGTAATACGGCTCGTCTGTCGATTTTCCCGTCGGACCGACAGCTCGAGGACAGGTTATTTAAAAATGTTTTTTAGTTACGCATCGCCGCTAGGAGCTGGAATAATACTTTGATGTCGCCGCTTCGCAACGGATTTGTTGACTGGAAACAAATGTTAGCCGTTGATATTGTTTTATTACGATGGATTTTGCGCGCACGTTTGTTCGTGTTTATACTGCGTTTTTAATTTAGCTCTGTCCGAAGTTTTCCGCGCGAAATTCGATCACAGTGTAACCTGTAAAAGCATACAAGGATTTATGCCTCCGCCAAAAAATTCCCGGCGAGCCGCGCGATTCCTGTTTTGGAATTTGGTTTGTTTTGTATTTTTTTTTCTTTTTTTTATTTGACATCGGGGAAAGAGATATCGGGTGTTCCGTGTTCGACGAAAGTAGCTTACGAGCGGACTAATTCGGGCGCGACCGATCTCCCGATGTCGACGTTACCGTGTATACGGCCGATGAATATTAATTTGATGTTCGATCGAAATTAGGGCAGTAATGGTAATAACTCGGAAATTAGAATAGCGGCCCAATAGGATTATAAATTTAAATCACGGATCATATAGTAATTAATTTCAAATTACACTCCTCCTACAGTACCTGCAACTGCATTAATTTCGTGATTACCAATTAGACTCGTATTTGTCAGTAATTAAGGGAGTAATCATTAGTTCAAGCTAAATTTCACTAATAAAATTATTAAATGACCCGTTTCAACGGATTTCATGAACGTTGGACCTTCGACACTCGTCGAGCGTCGTACGAGGATTATTCTCGAATACAACCTTGCTTTTCTATAATTGACAGTGGATTCCTAGTTATAAACGTACGCTCCATTCCTCATGTTATATTCCCTGTTTCAGAAAGGCCTATTACCCCCTTGACTGGCTCAATCGTTGGTTCCCTGATGCGAACGTTATTTCGGTTTAGCAGCTACTTATAGGGACCGTAATACGTTATGCGGAAAAGATTTATCGATGGTAATTATTTTCGCTGTTTGTACATCGACGGGTGTACTGTTAGGAAATCGAAATTACGTAGGATAAAGACGATCTCGAAATGTTCATAAATTAGTACATAACGAACTATTAAATTAGAAGGATTCCATGCACCTTTTTTTTATTGTTCAATCGCGAAAAGTTTGGAGACAATTTATGTCCGTTATAGCTTCGAATTCCACGCTACATTCCGAGATTCTGTGTCGTTTGATTGAACGTGTAGATCAGAATGCGGGAGGGAATCGTAGTTGTGCAATTTCGCATTTTTTATATTTTATGAGTCGTCTTTGTGACTTTATAACAGCATTTGCGTTGCATCCGACCGCGATTTAATATGGAAATGACTGAACATCTCATAAAACTGATCTTGCATTACCATTCGGAGTTCGGTCTTATTTTTTGATGCCTCGTATAAAAGTCCGAAATAATAAAGAACTACGTTGGAATTTCGTACGACGCGTGTCCCTTCGTCCTCTTAAAATTTCACATTCCACTCGTCTTGAAATACCAATTAAGCGCCCTTCTACATAAAATGCATCATGTTCCTGCAACCGAATACGAACAGTTTTACCTGCCAGAAATCTTAAGATAATAATCAATAGACTTCGATAGAGTGAAAAAATATTATAACTTTTTTGCGCTCATCACTTTCTAATAGAATTTAAATTTTCACTAGATTAATTCATTACTGTCGTAATACGAAGAATGCCATTAAAATGGCTAATGGAATTCAAAGAGAAGTTATCGGCCGCGTAATAATCAAGCCGGCAGTATTCAAAATTTAATAACGATTGAAAATTTTTCATAACCGTTGAAACAAACCGGTACCTCAAACTTGCAACGTGAAAACGTTCTATCGTCGTGGATATTTACGTTCGCGAATTCTCCCATGTTTCACTCTATACCCGTGTATTAATCTTTAACATCCCTGTTATGTTCAAAGCAGATTTAACGTTCTGTATCGAACTATCAGTTCATTTAGTTTGCCCGGACATCAATAGGTAGTGTGTAACGAACGTGTGACGTAAAGTTTCCATCATGTTGTACAAAGCACACGCGTGTATGCCGAACCGCCGTTGCGGTGAAGCAGTGCGGTTCATATTCCTATGTGTCATATTAGCCTAAAAGGTTAACCCCAGCTGTTTCACGGTGTTCACGGTTCTCTCGATCGACGATATATAATGTGCCTTGGTTGCTCAATTAGTTATAAATAATTTAAATTTCGTGGTAATTTTGCATATTGCCGGAACAATGTCTATTGTGTATTGGAAATTTAATAGGAAGGAAATCAAAGAACGTTTAAAGATCGTATTAATCGCTGTTAGGCGAAATAAAAATTGTTCGCGGATAGACGCAGAGTTGATTAAAATAAAGAAGCACGCATGCACTGTCGTCACCAGTTAATATATTTGTACCGTGCCCCTGCTCTTCGGATAATTACAAAGTGGTTTGGCAGATTTTGAAGTAATGATTTTAACTTGGAAGATCAACCTCACTTTGGACAGCCTCCCGGAATTGACGACGACATTGTGCGTGCTCTGGTGGAAGAAGGTGCAAGAATTACAACTGTGGAAATTGTTGAGAGAGTGAACGTTGACAATTCGACTGCATTTCAGCATTTAAGAAGGCAGGGCACATTTCCAAACATGATACATGGGTGCCGCACCCTTCCAATGAGAGGAATAAGCTGCACCACGTGAACGCGGTCATTTCTCTCCTGGCATGCAATGAAAAACAGTCGCGATGGGAAATTCTGCTACACCCACCATAGTCTTCAGATATGGTGCTTTCGGGCTTTAATTTGTTCCGGTGTTTGTACAATAATTTGAATGCCAAAAATCTTAATTTTGAGGAAGCTGTGGTAAATCTCCTCACCAGCTTTTTTCAGAGAAACCCAAGCTCTCTCTTAAAAAATGGAATAGGTAAACTTGTAAATCGTTGAAAAAGAATTGTAGAGAAGAATAGTTACTATACAATTGATTAGTAAAATTGTATTCTTTAAAATTTAGTTTGCGGAATACTAATGCCGATGGGAATTGAGTGCGCTTTGTAGCGTATATTAGATATGTTTAAGGCAACAAGGTTTGTGGTGATAGCTGGTTTCAATTGTGGCAATAATCCAACGTAAATTCCGGAAATATATGGCCGTCATGTTCGAGCAGTCCCCGTATTCTCTCGCGAATCACATGACGAAACGTATTTGCGGTGTTCGTCATTGGATCCGGTAATAAGGTTACCCCTTCTCTCTCCCACAAGAGATACGGTAAAGGTAGAGGGGCCACGATATGAATACTTTTAGTGGTCAATTTATTTCAGTTTTTACGGTCAGCCGGAAAAATGAAATTTTGAATAGAACCAATTTGTGTTTCCAGGGGTATCGCGTTGCGATAAGATCGATCGTACTAGCGAATCGACGTATGAAAATTTTACGTCCTATCAGGTTTGTTGGCATTTACTTCTGAGCGAGCCCTTACGGTTACTAACTATATTAGCTTTATATTACCCTTCGTTTTTTCCCCCTTTCTTCCTCGTTCTCTCTTTTGCTCGCCGTTTCTCGTCCATCGTCGAGAGTCTCTGACGTTTAAAACATGCACCGATAATTATACATTAAACGAACGGTTCCACGGCAACCGTTTACAATCGGTTCGTTTGAAACGATAAATATTCATAGTACGTGTCTTCCAGGTAAACTCATGGCTCCGAAAGTACCGACAAATATCTGGCTCTCTAATTTCTTTTCAGTGCCGGGAAAACGCGATATGTGTGTACGTCGTCGAATAAAAAATGTGTGCGCAGGCGCCGCTGGCTCCTTTTCCCGCGCATTCGCGTATCGCCTCATTAACGACGTATTGGGTTACCAGTATTTAACGAACAAGTGCCTAATGAAGGCTCCAGTTGCGGCAGGTATTCCGTCGTGTATCTAATTTAGAAGGTATTCACGTTCACGGACCGCGCTGCGAGATCGCGATGATTAGGCAATACACGTTGTAACGTGTCTATCCTGCCCGCTTACTCGTTTCTCCTTAAATTCGGGATGCAGGGAATCCTCATATATATTCAACATTATTTATATTCACGTTCGTATGCATAGAACATACGCATGAGCAGAATTTTGAAAAGGCCAGCTTCGGGGTAAGTTAGACCCGATGCAACGAACGAACCGACGTAAATTTCACGGGCCATTCTTCGTAAATTGAAAGGGTAGCCCCATTTCGAAAAACTTCACCGTGGCCAGTCTTGGAGTCATTGCAGCTGCAAGGCGATGACGTACTTGCAGTCCGTTTCGTATTCGCGGTAATAGGATTGCGCAATGGGACCTCGAGGCCGCTTAAAATGAAAGTAGAGGACCACGGCCGGTCGGCGACTTCCACCACGGCACTGGACTCGCGCCCGCAGCCGCGAAGGGGTCATAAGGGGGTAGAAAACGGACACCAAAGGGGGAAGCGGTCAAAAGGGGGTCGAACGCGGTAACGCCATTAATCGCGATATATTCTCACGAAAACGTGCGTGATTTGGGCAGGGATGCGATGTCGGAGGTGCGGGCACACGGAATCGATGGAGCGCGGAATCGGTCGCGGAGTACCGACCAATTAGTCGGCCGATGATTGGCGCGTGTAAACCGAAACGATGACGTCGCTGGCGAACCAACGACCGACGCCCTCGCCGTTCGTAAACCGGCCGAGACCGTTGGGTTACCTATCGGTCTACCTGCTGGCAGCACACCCACACCAGCACCCGCACCCGCACCCGCAGAAGAGAACGAGCACGCGCACCCGCACACGTACGCACACACTCGCCGCTTGTTACCATCACGAGCACCGTCAAATATCCGTGTGGACGGTTACAGGCCGGACTAATGGAATTGATTAAAATGTGTTCGATCAACCGAACCGCGGGCCCTCCCCGCGACCATCTACCCACCGTGCCCACCGTGTTCACCTAGCTCCCGCCTCTATCCATCGCACCTCTATCTCTGCCCGACTGATCCAGCCCTCTCCACCGTTCTCCCGCGGACCCGACCCTAGAACCAGCCGGGCGCAATCGAATATTTGCGTTTAGGTAGGCACGTCGACGCGGAAAATGCTATCTTTGTCAATTAATTCAACCTGTTGTCGCTCGTCGCCCGAACTCGCTCTCCCGCTGTACGGACGGCGATCGGGAAAATTGGCGGTTTTGCGGTCGCCGTCCGCCGGGAAGGGACTCTCTGCCTGGAAATTTGTTTTTCGTCGAACGACGCTCTCTCTGTTTTCTTCTCTCCTCTTTTTCTCTTCCTCACTTATGTTTTCCGATCTTTCGTACTTACTCATCGATTTCTTTCACCGAGATCACCAAAGACTACAATTTTTTAGTTACGATCTTTCGAGGGGGCAATCATGTCCGACAAAAAGAGGGAGAAGTTTCGAAGCGAGGACAAATTTGCTGAAATTCTATCTTGCGCCTGATAGGATGTAAATCTCATAAGGTTACGAGACTTACTCGTAACGGAGCGACATAATTTTTCGAGACAATCTGTGTAAGTGCAGAGGGGCGGCGATATCGCTGGGAAAAGTAATAACCGTAACAGAACGCGCCGTTACTTTCTCCTCGTCCGTCTCGGACGGTTCGACGTCGTTCGTTGTAAGCGAATAGCAATTGCTGCCAAACTACCCTTACCGCAGACACGTATTTACCTTTAAACGGTTATCCGGGCATCTGACTCACGGAGACAGATTGCGTTGGCCATACATAGCGAGCACGGCGTCGCACGTACGAGGATCTTCTTCACCCTGGCAACTCTCCACATTCGACTTCGCACCGGAGACATCAGCGAACGTGTTTCGCGATTGTCGTAGATCCCTTCGCCACGGTGGCGCGGTGCGATTGGGAGCGTTAAGAGTTCGCTGAGGAAGAGAAGCAGAGGCGACGACCAGAGAAGGCCGCGGAGAGGCTGGCGAGGAGGAGGTGAAAAATAAGGGAATAAATAAAACAGATGTCTCTGAGGCAGCTTGTGAGTGTCGCTAATGAACTGGTCTCTCTCGTCTCTCTCGATCCGACATAGCTGTGTCGGACACAGCCTTTCGTGTCTCTCTTTCGTGTGCAGCTGTTGCTGGACAGTACTCGACCGGTCTTCATTATACTCGACTCGCTGTCGTTAATTGCGCACGCACCTACGTAAGCATGGCGCCGTCCTGTTCCGCAGAAAATTAACCGATATCGCATGGACGAATTCCCGATGAATTTATGGCAGTTCCACCTATGTTCGTACTCGAGGCAACGAATAAATCGTGTATTTTCGCGTTCGACGGTGATCCGAGGATCTCATTTCACGTCGCCGCGGGCGGAGATCGAACCGATTGTTAGCAATTCTTCCTAGTTGAATGAGAAAGATTCGGAAGGTTACGCTTCTTGTACTTTACAACTGCGTACATTTTGAATATCCTCGTTCCTTTCAAATTCCTACATCTTCGATTGCAAAATCATGCATTGTATCCGTGTGGCACAAGAAATAACAAAAATAAATTTGACTCGAAGCTTTCAACGCAAACGAAAATCTACAAACAGACGAGTCAGATGCGCAATCTCAGATAGTCTTCGCACAGGCACCCTTTCAAAGCGTTGTCGCCTCTCGCCGTCGTTGACAACGGCCGAGTATCGATGATAACGAGGCAACGCGCATTCACGTTCCCATCTTCGTCGCCATTCTCACCGAGAGCGAAGTCGGTTAAAGGACGATTTATCTTCGCGTTTGAGGGTATAAGAACCCTCCCGTTCATCTCCCCGTTGAGCGATGAAATCAGCAGTCGGTGCTCCGGTCATAGTCCCGCTGACGACAGAGGCCTGCAGCCGAGGTGCGCGGATTACAAATCGTCGCGAAGTATCCAGTTCCAACCTGTTACGGACGTTGAAAAATCCGGCAGGTACTCGTGCGCAGGAATTTCCTATCAATTAGGGACAGGTTTCCACGGTGCTCGACTCGGCGCTGGCCGGCTCTCTCGAACGTACCTTCGGCTCGGCGCGTCCGCGACGGCGACGGTGATGGTGACGGCGACGGCGTCGACGACGGCGTCGGAGGACGCCCTTTTTTCTCTTCCTCTTCCTCGTACTTGCACGCGGTCCTTCGTATCCTGTTTCTCTCATTTGTACAGTTAGCCGCTTAAACCCTCGGCCATGAATAAAACCGTCCATCTTACGCGGTCATTCTTCTTATTTACATTCCCACGGCCCGTCGCCATCACCG
Organism: Cerceris ruficornis; assembly: GCA_963989415.1. NCBI lineage: Eukaryota > Metazoa > Arthropoda > Insecta > Hymenoptera > Crabronidae > Cerceris > Cerceris ruficornis. The sequence continues at coordinate 14,048,159 of OZ022520.1, read as the reverse complement.
TGCAACTTTTAGCCGGGCGAATTAATTTACCGTTGGAAAGCGCGCGTTTCGCCGAACCTCCTCAACCTTTGCTCGCGCCAATTAATTTCGAACGCCTGGATCCACTGGACGCTGTTGCGTCTCGATTTATGGAAATTGATATGCCGTTAGAGGGTAATGCGTGGACTATGGATACTCGTCAGTAGGGGGGTGTTCCGTTAAAAACTGTCACTTTAGTAAAACATTTTTATTCTTGTCGTGGTCCGTTTAATTAAAGATTCTCGTCTTACCGATTGAGATAGCCGCGAACATCTAGCGCTTAGAAATTAGTAAAAGAATTTGAAATGTTGAAAACGGTATAAGAAACGGCGCTTAAAGCTCATACCGAACGTACTGCTGTTATACCGTTACTCCGAAGCAAAACGCTACGGTAGAGCGAAGAAAACGTATAATCAGAGATAGTACAAACTTAAAAACACGTTGACACCTCGCAAACGTTTTAGAAACATCGTCGAATTCCTTAAGTAATGTCAGCACTGCATCTTGAAATGTTGCTATTAAAAATGATTAGTAAAGTTCCAAGTCAGCAACGTTGCAATTCCCGCGTCGTTCGAAGTACCCCACCACCGATCCGCGGTTGGATTTGCAATTCCAATTCGTCGTTATTTTTCGTGCCACAGTTTTACAGCGCGGTCCAGCTGCATTGCTACAATTTAATTATCTTTTTTTAGCTTGCCGTGAAAGCCGCGCGTATAAATATTTGTGCACATCTGCGATAGAAGTTCACCAAGTAAACGACAGGCCCATTCGTGCTGGAGTTAACACAAACAAACAAAAATTATTTACATAGTAATAAACGAAGCATGTAATAATTTTCCAAAGGTCGACATCAAAAGCACATTCACCGGCTACGAGACGGTGGCGACGGTGTCCCAGAAAGGCATATAGAGGCCATTTTATGGCATCTTCTTTGCAAATGAAACGCTTCGCTTCTAATTGGCCTTTAATTGGCCGAATGTAAATTATACATTAATGTCCTCTTAACATTAAGACTGCGGAATAACCGTACATTTCTCCGGGTCTGACACAGCGGGTGCCGTGTGCAGGTAGAACTTTTTGAAAAGCGCTCGTAAATGCCACACGCCGGTTCAGTGCCTTTTGATAGGTCTTGATGTCCGCTTAACTCTTTTTAATCGTATTTGCGAATTCTCCCTGCCCTCGTGATTTACATTTCCAATTAGCCATACTTTATGCTTATAATGAATTTACAGTCGTCCCTAGTTACGAATTAATCGAGATCGCTCGATTCAACGGGTCTTCTTCATTTCCGTGCGCTTCATCACCGAATATTTCATTTTGACTCTCCTTTTTCGCAATTGCCGCGACGTCGAACGAAAGATGTAATATTCATCTGATTCTTCGAGAAGGAAAAAACTGAGATGGAAATAGCAAAAACGATACGCAGTCCTTGTGAGATTCCAGCTACGTGAGAAGCACGTTACACGACCGGATCGATGGAAATGATTAACGGAAAGTGCGTTCAACGATTCGCAAGAAATCTTTCTAAATGCCAAGGTTACAAATTTCCTCTGTACCGCATTATATCCGGCTTTCTATAGAGATGATTTTCGTATTTGGAATCGGTCCAAAGTGAAAGAGGATGAGACGTGCCCGTCTAATGTGCTTTTTCAAATAAAGCTACTTACATGAAAGACAGAAATATAAATGGCGAAATGTGTCTGGCCGAGTACGTATAATGCATCCACGGGAAAACCTTGTGCCACGGCGATGCCGTTCCGAACACAATATTCGAGATTTATGCGACGGAAGAAGAGAAACGTGTGAATCTAAATATCTCTGCTCCAATCGCACCCACTAATAATCCTCTATGTTCTATACTCTACTAATCGAATTATCTCGCTTAATCACATTCATTTTACACACAAATTATACCACACCTTATGTTCGCTATAATCATCGTTATCTTGTTATTTATAAAGTTGAATATCAACGACACTCAAAGAACGCAACGCAACGGAAATTATTCCTTTAATTTTTAAACCCAGCAACTTTAAAGTACACCGAAAAATAGTTACATGCTACGAACTGCATTGCAACGTTCTGCAATTGCGGTAAGTAGCTTTAAAAGTTTTCGAGTCTGGTACCTCGGTCGACGTGGCGTTTACAACGGTCACAAAATTATTTCCAGTATAAAAATTGTCGGCAAGTAAGTGCACGCTGCGAGTCACGAGTTGTCTTAGCGGCGATACATTTTCACTCGTACACAAGCGTGTCTACCGTGCGAGACACGTTTGCAGATGCTAAAAAATGTACTCGCGAATGTGCGGGTAAGTATGCAGCATCGGTGAAGTAGAGCGCCATTACATTTCGCGCGTATAACCCAGAGATACTGCGAGCTTCCCCCAAAGTAAATTGGACACGCGAGACCTATTTCATAGCGACGATCATCAAACGTGACGTCCCATGACATTTTCTTCCGGCGATCGTTGAGAATTTAACGTACTTCGATGGTCATTGCGAATTCGTTGGATCCATTAAAATCCCATGGATCATCGTACTTGTTTCGTTGATACTGAAACTACCAACACGATCAAATTAACCGGTTCCCACGTTTTTCCTAAAAATTCCCCAAAATTTATAGAAGAGCCACAAAGTAAATCTTCCACTTCTATCTTACAAAACCTAAATTACTTAATTGATCATGTTTTTAACCTCGTGATTTCTCTTTCTCCAAAGTACTTACTATTCAGTAGGCATATTTAACTATAATAGATGTAACTCCGGTTGTTGTGGTGTTAATAAAGCAGCGATTTTATCGGTGAAACGTTGAGTTTTAGATAAAATGAAGTTTCGAACAGAGATACGTCAAGTTTATTTCGTTTTTCGGATGATGCGAACTTTTAGTCATAGTTCCCGATACCTTTCTCTTTTGGTTCTTCTTAAAACATTTTCCTTTTCGAATACGAATTCCGTCAAAATTGATAACAATTGAAACAAAATTTTTTAATCCAACAAGGTATTTGTCTAATACTTTTCGAAAGATTTTCACTTTCAACGGTCTTCATCGTTTTCTGATTTACGAATGGTGTCCTGCAATCCACGTTACGTAGCTTCTTGAGAATTATCTCGACACTTTCTCAGTAAGCAAGCCGTAACATCAATCGGCATTGTATTAAGTTTTTTGCTCGGATCTTTTTATTACAATACTTTCTTCGCTTGATTGAAATCATTTTCTTAGATACCTGAAAGGTGACAACGACTGTGTCAAGTCTCTCGAACCTAATGAATGCTTCTACTCCGAGAATTAATCCACGCACGAGAAGAATTCCAACATCCACCGTGATTATCTCCGTGAAAATTTCCAAGTACTCGTTAAGAAAGTATAAAAAATGTCGTAATTGTGGAAATACGAACTTCCTGTGAAAACAAAAACTGTTAATCATACTGCTTCCTTGGGTCTTGTATCTTCTTCTTTCGATCGACCAGTTTCTTGATCTCATCAATCCGTTACCAAGTATTTCAACTGATTAACTGTTTATTTAACTCTTCATCCATGAATAAAAGTTTCTCAGACGTCTCGGTAACACCTATTCAGCGATGAAGAGATTGTGCAACACTTCAAGAGCACAATTTTACTGGCAATTGCGCACAGGAGGCTGTTATCGCACGAACACTGAAAACAAAAGCATCTGTCACCGATTGTGAATCGACTTGCCATGATATTCGAGAGTCAAGACGTTCTCTTGTGTGTGCAAAACGTAATAGGCAGGACGTTTGGCCGATTAGCATTTGTTTGGGCTGCGGCCGGATGCAGGATAATGATGCAATTAATAATGTCGCGAAACGGCGAGACAAACGTTTTGCCCTGCCTATATAAGCAGCCTCGGTAGGTATGCATCTACCACTGCATGTATATCATGTATATATAAGTCTATTAACACACCGCCAACGCATACATATAAGCGCTATTGTCAATTATTTACAATCGACGCAAAGTGCATCTTTGGACTTAATGGAAATTATCGATGGGCAATTCGTTTGACTGTTTAGAGCTTTAAAACGATTCCGTTTGTAGTCAACGATTGGAAAATCGATGCCGATACGACGGTTTCTTTGTTCGTGTACTATAATAAATTTCACTTTATAAAATTATAATGTAATCGAACCATTGAATTCGATATTTCATATAATTCTCAAAGGATAATATTGACAAAATTTCTGAGTATATCCGACATTAAAATGCTGAATTAAAAAAACCTAAAGTATCCGTGGAACGCCACTCTAATCGATTTTACGAATTTAGCAGGACAAAAATAATTTTTTATTTAAACTAAAAATAGTTTCTTATTATTTAAAACCCTATTTCGGGGTAATGCCATTCAGAATTTTACCTGAAACGGGTTAAAGTTAAGGTATCTAGGCAGTTTAATTTGTATTCTTCTAGAAGACAGTTTATTGACTTCGTTTTTATGTATTTTAAGTTTGATTTTTCACAATATTATGTATTTTCAATATTGTTAAAGGTTGTTATTTATTAGATACGGTGAGGCAGAATAAAATTTACAATGGGGCAGAAGGTGATTCTATGTCGAATCATATAGAATAACATTTTTTATTTTAAGGCTTAGTTTTCGAGGAAATCGTGTTTCAAAATCCGATACGTATGTATGCTGCTACAGCTAAAAAGGCAACGTATCGAACCCTCACGCCGATTTTGATGAAAGTTATGTAAGATGTAGCTGTTGAAGAAATATTTGACAAGTATTTTTTTTATTGGCTATCGTCCATATTTAGGGGATGAATATACTCCTCAAAGATGAGGGTTAAAAATGCATTTCCTGGGATAGCTCGGTAACTAGAGGACATAATTTTTTTTTAAATTGCGTTCATTAATAGAGAATTTAGCTGCATCATAAAAGTTGCGGAAATTTATTTATTTAAAAATGTATTAAAAATTTGGATTATCAAACTCGATCTTCTCAAAAACTATGCCTTAAATAAAAAAATGTTATTCTGTATTTTTTTCTTAATTTTTCATAAGGACTTACCTCGTACCCACTTGGACATGTTATTTCGCCGCAGCCTGACTACCTCTCTAACTAATAGTTCGATCAATATTAATTATCATATCTCGTTATTTAAAGAAATGATTTCCCACGATTTTTTGTATGTCTAAAAAGTTTGGGGAGGTTTACAAAAAAAGCTCCTCAGCCTTCTGCTTTGCATTTTGTTTGTTTTGTGTATTTAAAACATGTGCTAAAGTAAATAAAATAAAAATGGTACCTCTCTCGGTCCATAGAAAACTTATCCATTTTTTTAATGACCACCTACATACAGGATATTTTGGAAGAATCATTCTAGAAAATTCTTAGGACCACAAAACTGGGAGGACTTCATAGATATGTTATTAATTTCCTTGGATCTTGTAACAGAAAAAATCCGAAGTGAACGAAAGAATCAAAAAACCAATCTTTCCGACGAAACTATATCACTTTTAATTGCAATAAAGAATGCCGACCTGTAGTCGAAATTCCCGCTGAAGACGAAGAAACAGACGAGGAGTATACGGAGTTAAATGAATAGTGTAAATATAATAAAATCGTATATATCGTCATAAATATAATATAATATGTCATAACACTCATTTTTTTAAACAATTAAAGGTTTTCAAACAATGAACACGACCTTCTTTGTTAAAATTATTTTTGTCCAGCTAGATGTCCAAAACTGGTCACAGTGGAATGTGCTGTTTCGTTTTTTAACCTTTCCACGAGGATACGTTTTAACAGTATACGGGAAACGTAGGAAATAATTTTCATCGAGTTGAACGGTGGTGGATTTCGGTTCGTTGAACACGATGAAAATCGTGGTAGAAGGAGATAGAAACATTTTCCGCCGGCAGGGCTTTTTTGTTGTTGATATTATACGCAGAATTCTCATCGTGAAATACGTATTCGTTAACACGATCCAGTGCGCAAAGAGAAAATTCCGGCAATAATATCGTTTCGACTATCGGCGGAAGGTCCGTTTATCCGAACTCTCGGATCAATTGCATCGACCCTCAGTTTTCCGAAACGATACGCAACATCATTGTGTGCAACAAATGCTTCTGTTGCATCGTTTCCGCTACTACCACGCATTTGTAGAGGCTCCTGATATGCAAATGCCCCTTCTTGTTATTACGCTATCCTCGTCGAGTGTAAAAATTACGCGAACGTTTTCCCTGAAAATTTTCATTCGCCAATAAATGGGACAAGTCGGAATTTCTCGATTGAATTTTCAAAACGAAGGATAATGGAAATTCCCGATGTACACCTAAATTTACCAAGCTATCGTCACGATAAATCGAACGCATAATCTGGTTATTTTGCACGACGAATGAGCAAATATTTGCCCGCAATCCATCCTCGGCGCGTGCTACACGAAATGTAACTATTTAATTTATTAATACGATAAAGGGACCTCGGAGTTCGATATGGTTCTCTTCTCTTAACGCGACGCCGTCGAAATTAATTTTTATGCGTCCTCCTTCTGCGCCAGATTCCTATCTAAAGTGGCTCCAACTGGAAGTGCCTGTGTAAATGCATACTTTACGAGATTCGACGCCCCGGAAAGTTTATGGGGATACCAGGAGAGGTATCCAAAGTAGTCTGTGCACTGTCTGCATTACGTTGATATTAAACAACATGATAATTTCTTCTTCATGCCCATGTGTAACGGAAAATAACATATGGACATTTTACATTCGTGACATTGTCAGCCTTGTCGGAACCACTGGGACATATGAGCCGTTTACATATTTTAAAGCGTCGTACCTAAGTCACTTGCTTTTTAAATAGAGATACTTAGGGTTTGTGTTTTAACGTGTTTAAAAATATTGATGACTACTTTTGAAATGATTTCCTTGGACTTCTTATCTTAGATACTTATATTTTTGCCAGTATAAATAATTTCATGCAATCATTAAAAGTCATTACTTTTTATTACGGTAAAGTGACTTATGCCACTTTTCAAATAAACGGCTAATATATAATTCGAGGAAACTTTAATAGCTGTTGAGACAAATGTTTATATAAAATGCATGCGATAGCAAAATTTCAGCATTTTATACCACTTTACGCCCATTTCATGGGAACTTTAAAAAAATATATGCTGATCGAAACGAAGTCTCTAATAAGAACATCTTAGGTACTTAAATCCTATTTCTGATTTCCTGCAATAATGGCACCGAAAGAGTTAAAGAATCAACATTTACAATAGTTGTACGTTATCGTGCAAGACTTAACGCATTCTAAGTTTGCCAAAAAGAGGAATTTCCTACCGTCGATATTTCTTTGTAAAATTACATTGAACCATAGTAATATGACTGCGATTTTACAAAATCTCTTTCGACTTTGTTTCAGGACATCAAAGACCGCCGGTGATTCGCAGTTGCGGTGAGTGGAAAAATGCATTATCATGTATGTATGTACATTATAACGAATTGAATTTTGTTGCGAGTGCAATCGCCGCTCCCGCAAATATCTTATCTACCACGAAACACTTCGTAATCCTGCAAAAGTTTCACGAGATTGCTTTTAAAATGCGGTTCGTAGATAGACGAAAATGCGAAAGACAGAGAGATAGAGAGATAGATAGAGAGAGGGATAGGGAGAGTGAGAGAGAGAGAGACAAGAAGTGAAAAGATGGGGCTGTTCTATTCGGTGATACTCAGAAAGCGAGAAATCATTCTTTGATATCAATGTATATATTCTCTTCGATACAATCGTCATGAATTATTGTCGGACCGAGTTACCTTGTCTCCGAAGACCCTGACTCGATGCTTTTTGCATGCGGCTATCCTCGTCCTTGAAGCGTACAAGACGTGGCCGAGAGATACTTTGCGTCTTTCGAAGCGACCGGACAAAAGTTGTATTATTAGTATAAATTGCGCATTTTTCAAGTTGTACATTGTTCGTATAATCTTGCGTAACCGCGAAATTCGATCGGGGAAATGAGATGGGAGGATTCGCTATTTCGGTTAAAATACTCGACGAGTTCCGTTAAAGTGGAGGTTTGTAGCGTTACGAGATTAGTTTGCTCGTTCGGTTTCCGAATGAAAAAATCCGCACCGTACTCGCCGTGTAGACATTAATGTTATGCAATTACCGTGCTTCTTATTTATTTCCAGACTTCTTTACAAACTTCCCTCGTAACTAGTTATACTTTATTGCTGCCTGTAACGAAGTCAAGCTTCATCTATTTGTTACGAACTTTAATGAATTGTTTCAAATTTTACGTTGCAACACGATTGCCGTGGAGTGCAATGTATTTTGTTTCGATGGGAATACCTACAAGAAATGCAAACTGAAATGGACAACATTTTTCATCAATGCTGACCTAAGTGTTATTCGGTTAATCCTCGCAACTTCGAGTTTCTTAGCTTTTCTTCATTAATAATTGCAACCTGGGAGTAGATTTTATACAGATTCCCAATAATCGATAGTTTGAATGAAAAAATTAAAACGGACACTAATTCGTGTCCAATATTGTCCATTAATTATTGTTTTAATTATGTTGTGGCAGAATCGTTCGTTTTACGATCGATAAGAGTAAACCTCGATGCTCGAATGCTTCACGGAACGAATTTATACCTCGCGTCAATTAGTACCGTGAAACGTGTATTTTAAACGATATTCTGTTACTTAAACGTAAGAGTAATCTGAAATGCACGTGCAACAAACGCAAGTGCGCGTTTAAACGACTAAGCCTTATAAATATGAGGTGGAATACACATGTGTCCAGGGTAACGCAAATAATGATGTCACTAATCTAAAAGTACAAGTTCCCATGCCCCTTATAAAACATGCTACTTACACTCTTATCATCAAACACCCGATACCATTAAAGTTCTTGTTTTCCGGTTCACCGAACAACTTCCTCTCCTCCTTCTCTCCCCGCAACGAAATCTGCAACGTCTCTGTTGTTTGAAAAATTATAATCACGATCATTTCCATTAACCGCAAATTCATTCCCATCGTTGTCAGTAAAATTGTACGAAATATAATGAATCTCACAGAATACGAGGAAAAAATGACCGAACAGTGTTTAATGAGGCGCGCATTAAAGTAAATTGAACGTGTGTTTTATGTTCCCGTGGTGTATGCCGTTCGTGGAAGCATATTAGACCCGAAAAATCCATGGCCTCCATTACCACGCCGGTCTCTTACTGTCCGTTAATAAGTTAAGCCGTGAAATTAATTCGAAGAGCCTAGTCCGAAGGTAGGTATAAAATAAATAATCGAATTAAGAAAAATTGTGAATCCTCGCGATCACCGAGCTCGCACCGCGAAGTCCTCGTGGTTGGCTGGTTAGCGCGCGGAATTCTTCCCAGACTCAATATCCTCCTTTTGAATACCATATAATATATACACGGGTGTACGCATGCATGTATACATACACGGGAAAAATATAGGTGTGTAGATATAGGTATGAATGCCTCGGAGAATCAGTGGCCATCGACGATGAGACTCATTTTCATAAATTATATTAATTCGCCACGCCGGGGGCAACCGGCTGATTGGGTGACACGTAGTACGATCATCAACTTCCTCCGGCTTCCATCTCCCCCTTGCGTCGCTGAGGTCCCTCTCACCTGCCCGTCTACATTGAAAATTCCCTCGGTGTCTACGGGGTCTCGGGTTTTTACGGCATCATTAAAATCGTGAAATATGGGGTGTCAGTGGAATCGCGATTATTATAAGTGTCCTAATCGACATAGAGGCGTTAATTAAGAGCGACGCGCCGATACGAAAAGGCAGAACCGACGGGAGGACATTCCTTCAAGAGATTCCATCTAGGGATCTGTGTAAATCGGACGACATGCTGCGACTTCGTGTGGGAACGTAAATTTTGAGAAATGCGAGCCTCGCGCAATCTACGGATTTTAATTGTTTTGAAATTCCGTTGGAATTTTTAATGGCTCGGCAGAATATACGAGTGCGTTCACTTTTGTCCGGTTAGCTTATCTCTCTTTCTCCCGTTATTTCGCGCTAAACGAACTAATCACCATTACAAGGTAATTTAGATATAACCGGTTATTACCGTTTAAATATTTTCATGCTGCACAGGTGATATACGAGCACTGGTGAAAAAAATGTTCTAGGAAATATCACGATGTCTGTTCTTCGCGTAACGTAAACGCGACGGCAATTTATTTAAGTCCATATTTTACCAAAACGAATTGGCGGGACTTTTACCAGTAAGGGAGCGGCGTGTAAAAATTTCGTTTCGTCTTCGGTTAGCAATTAGTCCAAGAAACTCTCGAACGTCCCGATAACCGTTCGATTAAAGTCTCTTCAAGCGCAACACGGAAGGGAGGAAGAAAGATTTAAAGGAAGAAACGTACCTCTCGTAATCACGTAACAGGACTTGTTTTTCGAACGGACAATACACCTACTCCGAGTGTCCTTGGGGCACGAAATTGGAGCAGCGACTCCGAGACATGTTTCTTCCGTCTTTTGGATTTAAGTGCATCGTCTGCACACTTACGGATACGTCGTTGCTGTATAAATATATACGTTTCGATTGTGCGAATCGTTTGTCTTTCGAAAGAAACAACCTTTCTTTTTCTCTCTCTTAACTCCCTTTTCGTCGCGTTTTCATCGTTCCTACGGCATCCAGATGGGGAACAACGATTTTTATTTTTGCATCATCAGAGAGCAGTTTATAAATAATGCAAATCTATAGAAAGGAATCATCTGAAATATCCACGGACTTCTCCGTGCTCGCTGACGAGTCTTTAAAAGTAGAATGGCCGGTAACGGGGGGAGGAAGGATTTCCGAATGACACGGGAGGCTACGTTGGGGCAAAAAGTGCAGAGGAAGAGGACGAAGAACTCGCGATTACAAGTTCGTTGGGCGACTGTGGGAATAAAGCGCGTACGAAACTTTATACCGTTCATAGGAAGGATTCGTAAACGGTCCCCCGGAATTTTCCATGAAATTTCAGTCGGTACGATTTTGTTAGTCGGTGCGATTTTAAGTTGCGCGAGTCTTTCTAACGTGATTCTCCGTCTTTATCGTTTTCCGTTTTTTTCTGCTTTAAACGTGCACTGAAAAATGTATAGGGTACAATTGGTGAAAATGCGAGTTTCTTCGGTTGCAGGTTTTTAAACAGATTGCTTAAAAAGTTCCCCATTAGGTAAAATTTAATAACGGAATTCCATTTCAGTGGTAATTGGCAGTGTAACTTTATTCTAATGTCTGTATCAATTTCACGAAGTTATCCTGAAAATTATAAATTCATCAAACCGACGCAGATCGGACTGTAATGGATGCTCGTAAAAAAACGAGTTCGGGGGAAAGTAAATCTTTCGTATCCCCGTCTAAGGCCAAAAGAAAAACGTTTCTACCGAAGTACATAAATAAGCTTGACCCTCTTTTCAAGAGTATTTGCATATGCTAATTAAGCAAACGCTCAAAGAACAAGCTGAATACTCGAAAACGGACGAATTGTTTTCAGCAGTTACACATTTGCTCGTCAATGCTCAAAGATTCGAGTAGTAGGGCAATTAATACCGTTTCGCTCTTAAAACGAATATCTTCATTGTGTAAGGGAAGAAACGGAACCAAAATAGTAGAACAGATAACACAAACGAATTTATTAAACAATTATTAATGACAAACAAACACAAAAAACAGACTCAAAAACAGAAAACATAACTCAGAAAACCATAAAAGATAAACGATTACTTTAAATACATAAACTAACTACTCCGTAATACATAAACTAATCTGTTCACGGTCGCTTTTCGTAAAAGACTGCGAAACGTTTAACACTAGAACTACCAGCGTTAAATCTGTTTTATTTAAATATATTAAATAAGTATTTTGAAAAAAGGGGAATTCAGAGGTGGAAAAGATGATCGATTCGGTAATTTATGTTTTATAAGATGGACGCAGAATATATATTCTATGACTCTTCTATAAACTTGGAGAATTTTTGGAAAAAATTGTGTACCAGTCATTTTGACTGATTTGGTTGTTCTAGTGTTAAAAAAGCACCTCTCGTCGTTCCGGCAACGGAACCACGCGAGCCGAACGTCGCAGCGGCGACGGCATACATAATATAATCTGAACGCAGGTTCACACTCTTACAATTGCTAGACTGCATTACAATTTGTTCCCTTTTACGAACATCAAACGTATTTCTATAATAATCTTCGCATTTTTTTAAATACTAAAAATCGCGATCTTATCAACCGCTGCGGTCAATGACCCCACATTTTTCAATAAAATTATGTATCTGTCACAAATGAATGATCAAATATTTTCCACTAAATGACAGTAAAAGATGCAGCTCAAAAAATTGCATGCATGCTTCAATATTTCAACGATTGAAATTTGCAAATTCAAAATGTCAGTTATAAACCTTAACCTGAAAATCAGCGCGAAACGGAAACCGTAACACTGTTATTGTACATTCCCCAGGCTTTCACAGAGAAGTTTGTCTGTATTCCGCGACAAGGCCGATATTTTTGATCTCACAGGACAGTGCGATTGTAACTTGGTACTTTCTTCGTCCTCTTCTGCGATATCGGTTCCCCAGTGTACTCTCTATTTGCTCTGCTTTCCGTTAACGGAGGTTAGTGTTCCGAGGAGAGAGGTAAGGAGGCAAGGCAATGGAGGTGGAAGGAGAGAGGGGAACGGAGTGGCTCTCGACACGATCGCGAGATTATACCTACACCCACGCCAGGAGATAATAGATAGTAATTGCAGGGTTGTCCGGTTCGGCTTGGAATCGGCTCGACAGATCGATCGCTTCGACGAGAAAAGAGGGAGATAATGATGCGCCCAGGAAGAAATCGTTCTCACATTATTTTCTCGCGGTGCAAGCATTGGTATTATTATTATACTTTAGTCTGTGTACGTGTGCGATCTCACCGTAGAGGACTATGCGCGTGCAAAGATATCGTGACGAAGGAGGCTGGCAATCGAAAGTTCGAAAAGGAATTCCAGCCCTTGGTGATAGGGGTCCGGTTGTTTTTAAGCCGCATACACCGAGATGAGAATTTCTATCGTCGACTATATTTCGTAATAAGTTCCAATCAGTTTTTCATTAACGCGAAAATTCTCGTTAGGAACTTCCGAGTGTAAGCAAGCTTCCGAGTTATTGGCTCAAATCTTTAGCTCTGCTTATATCGGCCCGCAAATTTAAATCGCGATCTTAAATTATCTGGCGGGTTTTACACAAGCAAATAAATTCATTATCCGCAGAAGTGTAGAACGGAATGACGATCTTCCGCGATTATTTCGCATCATCTTTTGGGTGAGACGAGAAACGAAGGATGCTGACAATAAGTGAGTGAGTGAAAGAGATGTGTGAGAATGAGATAGCGGGAGAAGCAAAACCGTTTCGGGAGACGGACGAAAAGAAGAACGGAACGAACGAAGGAAGAGTGTAAAACGAGACGCGAACGTGATCGAACGCAGAGAGAGATCTTTATTCTTTATTCTTATTATTCAAATATACAATATCTATTCTAAGTTAATCATTTACGCCGGTCCTGGATTCTCTGGAGTTATTATTTATTCCCGCTTACTCCTATTTTATTCTTCAACTTTAATCATTTATTCTCTCTTACTCTCTCTCTCTCTCTCTCCCTCTCTACCACCTAACATTTGTAAATGCGCACTGGCAAATTATTATTTATCCATTGATTCAAAATTTCACCGTATGAAGGACCTAAACGCCAAGTGGACGAATGCACGGCTGATAATGAAGTTCGTTTTCAGTAATCACAATTACTGGTGGTACATCGTTTATGTTGTTCTTTCTCCGTCCTATTGATCTCTGATTAAAAATACCGTGATAATGACACTTTTAGCACGATTGTTCGAAGCGATAGCGCTTTACAACCGTTCCAAAATTCTCGCGCATATAACGTCGACTTCCGCTCTGCTGTCTCGATTCATCAGCACGTTGTTTGTTCGACTTCTACGTGTCGTACATATTGCTAGGTAGTCAAACAGACAAAATGGAATTTTGGGATTCAACATAGTTCCAGCTCGCATTTCCTGCCTTCATCTTTTGGAAATTGTTCTCTGACTATAGCATGGACCTTTACTGATTTGAAAATCGTCTGAAACCGTGTCTGTGCGTAGTACAGTTCAATTTGAGAACACAAGAATACGATACTTGTTATATACCGCATTTAAACACCTATAGATAAATAATCCCTTCCATAAAAACCGCTCCAATTCTCTCGTTCACAGAAACACATTCGGGAATCAGATTTCGAAAGTTCATCTCAAAGGCGAAAACAAAGTAACACAAGCGAAGATTAATTTGGTTCTGCCTCTCGACGGCTGAAAAATCGCTAAATCTCCGGGACTCTTTCGAAAGATCAACGCTGAAGCATTTGGCGGAAAAGCAGGCCCGTTGAAGGTCAATTACAGCGAGCAAATGCATTTCTCCGATTTATCGGAGTAGAACTACAAGCCGCGTTGGTAGGTGTCTCGCGTCTGTTGTCTCGTCGAACCCTTCCACTCGTGATCGCTCGCTCGGATCTCGCTTGGCTCTCGCTTCTGCGCCACGTTCCGCCATGGTGTCTCTTCATCATTCCACCCTTGCAGCATGAAGGACGTTACGAGGGCAATACCGAGCAATGCCGCGATACCTGCACGAGCGTGGCTCTTTGTTTCACCGTGTCCGCCATTGTAACGCTTCCCGTTTGCCAGACTATCGCGATAAACAGCCGGAAAAGCCACGATGAATGACGCATCGCGCTCTAACCGTCCAGCCGCGACTTTTTCACGTCGATACACGGACTCGAGGAATTTTCTATACGGGTCATTGCGATTTGGTGGAATCCGATCGCGATAGAGTTAAGGGTTCAAACTCGCAATTGGCGAGTTCGAGGTCAAATCGCTGTAACCTCTGGCAAAGATTCTACTTCATGTGTATATCAAATCTTCCATGTGATGGGTATGTCATAGCTTTGAGAGGTGGAACCCACGTAAAACTGTAGATTACAGACGGAATGATCGCAACAGTTGCAGCCGATAGGAGGAAGAAAAGAATTTTGAGAGTTATAGAGTAATAATACAGTAGCTGTTTTTAAAGTTAGTGGCTCGCTAGATTGACCGTTTTACTCCTAGGACAGAGTTGGTATGAAAAAAAGTCCTAAGGCTTACAACCTCAGTCATACCGATATCCTGTTTTGACCTTCAGGATCATCCTCGGTTGTCACCCTCGGCCTAATCTTCGATTATGAGTTCGATTCCGTTTCCACTTTTTGAATTACTCTCAATAGCAATTGCTGTATAGTCTACCAAGTTATTATATTACCGAATTGGCCCAAAACTCTATTGCCGTGCAAACCTCGGATAGGTCGCGCGGGCTACACAATCTCAAAGATCCCGCAACCTTCCCGTTTGGACCGACATGTAAAGTGAGGGACCAGAAAGAAGGCACTTGGGACGGAAGGGGAGATTGCTCTCGCACCGCCTATCCGCGCCATGTCGGTCCTGGAAACCTGAGATCGACGAATGACAACCCAAAATAAAACACTCCTTTCGTCGTTCACATGACGACGCAACGAATGTGCGGGTCTCTCTTGCCAATAGCGCGTCAAAATCGAAAGTGCGTGAGGGAGAGGGATGTCCCTATCCGCGGAGCGAATCAGAGCAAATTACTCCTCAAGTGACTTATTTCTGGTCCCTCAGTATAGCAAAGACGCGAGAGTCCTGACCTTCAAATTTTTCGAAGGTTATCAATGCCCTCTATCGCCTTAAGTGCAACATCGATGAAGCTACACCATGTATGAGGCCATTCCAAGATCGTGTTGAATGGGGAAGACAAGAGGCATCGATATCTTCTATACGAAATTCTATTAAAGAAATGATTTTATCACTGTCGAGCTGCTTCACTCAATGTTTTAAACGTTACAGACATAGTTGCTTTTCGGCTGTTGTCTCACGTAATTGCATTCGGGTCATTGTAACAGCTGAATTTTTCCACATACATTGCTATACATATTTCGTCAAGAGGACTTGGCCCCCCTGCAATTCAATCAATTCCACCACGTCACAAATATCTACCCCATAAATTTACAATCCTATACAGCGTTGCAATTTTTTTCTGATATTAACCGTCAACTTTATTTTTGAAATTGGCAAAAATCCATTTTCGAAAAAAATGTATTTAAGTTAGTTAAAGCTAAACCCGGGTGTCTTCTTTTCGCATTTCAAGTAGCAAGTTTATAGAATGAAATATCCATTTTATTTCGTCCAAAAAGGTTTAACTGTTACATGTTACAGCATAGAAGCTGTTGTACGAACTGTTAAATATTTCAACATAAGAAAGAGATTTGTACCACTTTCAAACATAACGGCTCATATATAGAGTCCAGCGGAACCCAAGAAGTTGAGATAAATTCCCAAACGCAAACAATATTGTATGACTAAACAGATACATTGATGCGTTCAGTTAAATGTTCCTGATATGACTTCCTTGTCTTACACGCGCTTCAGGTTTTATATTTTTATTCATATTTGCTGTAAGATGCATATCTTCGTCTTTTGTAAAAATTAGTCTCGCGACGTCTATGATAAAATATGTAAAGTCTTCGAATTCATTCACCGACTGACTGATTGGACAGGAAATTCAGAGACGAAATAAATCGATTATATAATAATTTCTCCTTAAAAATCTTGTTACGCGTCTCGAAAGCGGCGTATAGTTTTATTGGGAATACTTGAAACATTTCCCGTATTCTTTTACTCAGTCGATGAGGATGCAACTGACAGCCTTAATACACTTCTATTTAGTCGATGAGAGTGTACCTGACAGCCTTTACTGTACCTTATTGTATCATCGGCGAGAGCGAGGGTACGCAAACCCGTGAAGCGCACTGGATCTGCTACACCCCAACTTATCTCTGCGCAATATTCCCTTATTTTGCGCCACGTCGTCGATTCGTCTTAAAACCTCGTTTCTGTGCGAACCTAATGTAAAAGCAGTTACGTACCTACATGCGCGATATTTTAACGTGTTTACGAAGTTGTCCCGTTGTTGGAATTGATATTTCGTGTTTAATCTTCGAAATACCATTTAGGAAGTCAAAAAAAAATTGTTGTGAACATAATACCATTTATTAGCGTGGTCTAAATAAACGCGCGAATAATGCCAGTCGTATCCAATATCAAAATGCGAGCTGATCGCAATTTAGCGGAATAACATTCGATATTCCAGCCATTAACGTCGCTAAACGATATCCGGGGAATAGGGGTGCGCTGCAAATTTTATATCTCTGCTCTCGGACATTTGTATTAATTATCGGCTATATTAGGCCAAATAATCTTATTAGACCGGCGCTATATATTTCCGTAATTCGGGATGCGAGTTTGAACTGCCTCACTGTCGGCGCGTGATCATACAACGAAACGATACCGTTCAAGATTAATAAATTGAGAATTAACGAATACGAAAATTTATCTGTATACCTCCGATCTCCATTAATAGCCTAGAAAAGAAAATATGCAAATACACGTAGCGATATACTGACCAAAAGTTACATCAATCTGCGTTCTGTTATCACACCGCCTAAACCACATTCGATGTTAACATCAACGCCGATGCTTTCGTATTTTGCGTTTCTGACCGAAGTCACGGTGAAACGCGGTTCTTCCTGTCGGTAGACCTTCCTTGATAAACTACCGGAAAAGCGATGCGGTATGACGTATCGGTGCTGTTTCGCGGCTTACCTCGTTGCCCGACGTCGACGTCGAGCGTCGACCACCGCGGAGTTCGGCAGACCGGCCGCTAGAATGAAAACGTCGCCTGGCGAAACTTGGCTAGAATATTTCATACAACGAATTTCGATCAACCTCCCTCTCTTTCGCACGCACTGCCTCCATTCTATCCGTCTCCCACTCCCCCCCCCCCCCCCCCCTCTCTATTTCTCTTTGCACAGATCTCCTCTGTACGAATTGGATTAGCCATTAACCTTCGAGCTATCGCACGGGCACGTTGATACAGGTTATTTTATGCCTGCCCGATCGAACAATTGGAACTAGGTTGGTCTTAATTGCTGTATCAGCGGTACCCTGCTTGAAATTACTAAAGTTGCCGTAGTTCTGCGAAGAGAGCGTGTACAATTCGACCGGTGAACGCTCCGCTCGAAACGAGAACGCTCGGTATGACCCAATGGCGCGAGATCAAATTCGACTGCGCAGGGTGATTTTATTTGAAAACCGGTCCGACTCCCTGTCCGTTTAAAATTGGATCGTGTTTGATTCATTTGCCGAGGTATTTCTTCGTTGGGTTCGTTAGGACGATTCTTAGGGCAGACGCTGTCCGGCAACGTTGAAATGTTTTTAATTTATATAATATTGTACAATACAGAAATATAAAGACACTCGTGATATACATTTGTCGGCTAATAAAAAATAACACGCTTAATCCGCTGGATGAATTATAAAACGGAGAATCTCCAGCATCGAGTGTACTTCAGATTCTCATCCGGTCGGTTCTTGATTAGGAGACCTTAATTACTCGCAGTAACCCTGTGACAAAAGTGGCAGAACCGCTTCCCGTCTCCTTTCCTCCCTGTCCCTCGCTCCTTGTTTCGGCAACAATTTAAACTCATAACGTTGCAGTGTATTCGCCAGCTTCGACGTTACCAGCGTGTCCGTGTGAGGCTTTGCCATAATTACTCGACCAGTAATACAGAACGGGCCTTGAGTGGCAGCTCATATTACTCGCCTAACCCGCGTGAAAACTAACCCCTTGGGGAATGAGGTAGAAGGGGAATTACCATGGTCCGTCGACGCTCGCGAAGGGAGGAGCTCGCTGCTCGAGGACTCCGACCCTCGGAGAACGAAGGAAAAAGAAACTCGTTCGCTCGTTCGTTTTACCGCGCTTCTTCCCATTGCTAATACTGCAAAATCTTTTGCCTGATACTGTACCTAACAAACCGTCTGGTTTGTGTTTTTTTTTCTTTTTTTTCTAGAAATTAGAGTTATTTGTAGCAGCGTATTTTCGCAAGGTTTTCATTACTTGCCACTCTTCTTTCTCGGACGTATACAATTTGATGCACTGAATTAGTGTTGGCAAAGGGATTATTGTAAACGGCGATGAAGTCGTTACTGAAATAGAAAAAATATTGAAACCCTATAGCTACGCAGGGTACATTACTTTAGATTCTTGTCTATCACAACATTCTGTGCGCACTTTAACATTAGGTTTACGGACATTTTGTAATGCGAACACAAAGTTTCGCGTTTGTCAGAGCCACCAAACAGAAAAGCTATTACTTTTTCCGTGGAATTATTTTGGCGTAAACACGTTCGTGCAGTGATACGGTATGGAGTAAGATTACGCTGATGTAGATTGGGATGCAGGGTTTTTAAGGGTCTTTGAGGAAAAGAGTGGGAGTAGTTATAACCGTGTTTAAGAATCGAAGGTTCAAAATAGAAAGTAGGATTTTGGACTTGGAACGGTGATTCAGGGTTGATAAAGGAATGGTGACTGTATTCGCGAGTCTAAGGTTCAAGATGGAAAATAGGATTTTTCAACTTGTGGCAGTGAATTAGGTATGAGTAAGGATAGTGGTGAGTGAGGATCGAGTCACAGCGTCGACGTACAAAATATTTGTACTTACGAA
Organism: Cerceris ruficornis; assembly: GCA_963989415.1. NCBI lineage: Eukaryota > Metazoa > Arthropoda > Insecta > Hymenoptera > Crabronidae > Cerceris > Cerceris ruficornis. The sequence continues at coordinate 14,028,510 of OZ022520.1, read as the reverse complement.
GATACTGACTAATCTCCTAGCCGAAGGGTCGGTACATTACAATTTCTTACATACATATTTCTACGGACACGCGTGAATGTAACGCATGAACAAAATCAGGCATTTTCTTAATAAGTAACATAAAAAGCAACTTAGAAAGCAACATAATTATACACTGTTAACTTATAAATGAACAGATATACTTATAAATGACATGAGTCATTTTCATTTTCACTTTTATGAGTGAAGTCAATATATTAACATGTATGCTTACAGTACGAACCCGTCAAATTGACGCGTATCCGTAGAGCTAGGTATACCATATAAAGAATTTCAAAATTACACGACTGTGAAAAGAACGAATTTGAATATACATTTATCTCGTTAAATGCATAACAGTCAATACAAGTGGTAAAAGAAAAATGTAAATGGTTTCTGTCATTTTCCCTTGAAAATCAAAATGTGTGAAAACAACGCATCCCGAAAACCTAACGTTAAACCTGATATTTTTAAATTTTCTCAAGAGTTATTCTAACTAACAATAAACAAAATCATCGTGCCTCCATTAGTCCCAGAATTTCATCATCCTATTCGCCGGAACGTCGGGTAACGAATAGTTGAATCACTCTTACAAAACGTTTCAACCTCGTTCACCTTTGGCAGCCAGCACGCAGCTCGATCTGAACCCAGGAGGAGAAAGAACACGTTTTCGGAGAGACTCGTCAGTGACGCTCACGATCTTTCGATTTCGCGAGGTCCGGGATGAGTCGCTGCAATAAATCGCAAGTCGGCCGGAGATTACGCGGGAAACGTAATTCTTGTTTGTAGTAGATAAGATACGCGCTCCACTCGATGAGAAGGACGGCGTGGAAGAGCGACGAGGTGGAAGGAGGTAAAGCTTACGCCTCTATCGTCGCTGCTTATCTCTCAGGAAGTTGTCAGGCCCCGGGACGCGCCGGTGCAGCCAGTTTTTAAGGCCGAGGGCCTGTTTAACGTGCAAACTTCTTCCGAGAAGCCGTGAAAAGTCGCGCCCTTATGTCGCGCCCAAAATCTCGCTGCTTTAAAACGCGCCGCTAGATGAGACGACGCCGACGACGGCGATGAACGACCGTCGAACCGAGAGGTGACAGCGTCAAATTTCTCCACCTTTCCGCGGAGAGGCTCACGGAGAAGCGACTACTCTGTTACGTGACTCAACAGGTTTCTACTGTTGAAAACGATATAGTTATCAGTCGCCAGGACTTCCGCCGATGTTGACAATTATTTTTACTACTGCCCATACCTTTGGCGGGAGTAGCTTTATCGTGGTTTACCGCGATGATGATTGGAAGCGGAACCACGTTTTCACATTTTTCTTCTCTATTTATGAGTGAAGCTTCTCGAGAGATCTGTAAAAGTAGAGAGTTCGCGTTAGAAAATGTTTCATCGAGACACAACGTTCAGCGTCCACAGCGAACTATCGAAACGATATGAAACATGGGCATTTTTTGAACTATGTTCAAAAAATTCCTCCTATTGAGGCACACGAGAGAAGGTGCCTAAAGAATGCGAAAAATGTAATCTCATTGTCAGATCGGAATATCAACGAACAGACGGAGAATTTCGTGCGCGTATTTCGTCGGAAGTGCATCGGGCTGACGTTCCATCCGTGTCAATCGAAAACGGTGTCTTCGTATTCTGGGATGTGCAGTATCCTATCTTTTTTTTTCTCGATCGCGTCAAACTCGAGTCAACTCGGCAGCGTTTCGATCGCGAAAGCAATTACTCGAATCCGCTTACAAGATCGGCACAACAACTCGCTGTAATTACACGAGTCATATTCAAAAAGAAGGAGCCTAGCAGACCTTCTGGGCTTAGGAAAGCAGATTCGAGGAAACGAGCTCGACGGAGACAAAGGTGAAGCGAATAAGAAAGGGGCAGGGAGGACGAGAGAACCGCGAAAGAGCTTAAAGGCCCTGGTCAAAAGGGAAAGGGAGAGGGTGGCGAGACGTCGAGAACGAAGGGCAAAAGAATGGAATAAAGAGGACGAGGCAGAAGGCGAAGGAAGGACGAAAAGGAGAAGGAGAAGAAGGAGCAGAAGGAGACGGAAAAGAAAGAGAACGAAGTCTGAGGTCGTCAAGGTGGGGGAGTAAGTTGTCGGAGGAAGGGTTTGAGGCGAGTCACCGAGCCTAACCGTGCACCACTCGAACTCGAACTCAAACAACTTTAAGCCGTGTGTACTCGCGCAAACAAAACAGTGCACTAATTGCTTACGTCACTCGGCAAGTCAATGGACTTCTTGACTGAGCACTCTGAGTCATGCAACGAGTCCCGGCCGAGGTGCACCGCCGAGCCACCTCGGGTTTCAATTAAATCACGTCCACGCACTGTTTACCTCGTATAAACGCACCGGCTCCCTACTACATGCCCGCACCATGTGGAGGTTGACGATAATGACGATGACAGGACGAAGACAGGGAGGAAGGTTCCCGCGTCTCGATAATCATTATCTATGGACGTCTCCCGGAGCTGAGCTTTTTCCCCCTGATTCCTGATTGATACGAGACTTAAATATAATTAGAGGCCATTAACCGCTGCATTTCCTAACGAGTTCGGCCGCGATACGCATTTTTTCGTCCTGGCATCGTCGACACGACCGGTCGATAAGAACGAGCTCCTACATTTTGGTGAATGAATTTTTTCATTAATTCGATTACTATCTCGTCAAGAATTTTCATAGAAGGGTGATAGATATCGAAGAAACACTTTATGTGTATTGGCGATAATAAACGTTTTATTTTAGTAAACCGAATTCAACGAATTTTAATTTCTACATATGTATGTAGATACTTGCGCAAAACGCGGAAAGTCATGGGAGGGGGGGAGTTGTTAAGAAATCTCTGTTCGAGTAGTCAATCACGTGACCAAGTGCTGCGAGAGGGGGATGGGGGGTGTTTGAGCATGCGACACATATCCCCCGCGGTATGCAATGTTCGGAAGGGGCTATAGAAGCTATCTTAGATCGAACGGAGTCCAATTACCGACGTTATTAATTAATCTCCTACCCTCACTGGCCGGTCCATCGTCTCTCGCTTCCATTCTCAACCCCATCGTCGTCCATCTGTCCGCCGGAGATACCTTCTAGGGATATCCTCTCCAGCGAACTCTGTACTCCATTACCATCTTCTGCTTTCGAAATCTCGATCCTTTAAGCACGTGTTCCCTCTTCCCTCATCCCGGACCATTGTCTCGTCGATGAATTTTCTACGATTAAGCAGGATATGAATTCATACGGATTCGAACGGTGGAATAGGTTCAAAGTCGTACGTCGTATCTCATGATTATTGTTATCGGCAATAAGGGGAAAAATGTGGTTTCGCGTATTTTTGAAAAATGACTGTTTTCTATCGCATTCTTCTATCATTTCGCGAGACAGACGTTAGATGTTACGCAGGTGTAAAGAGGAGAGAAGTGATCTGCACCGTGATTTTTGGAGACATGGTCCGCAATTGGCGTAAATTTCGCCTCATATTTATCGCCCTGTCGTCAAGACAATAACCGTCGACTGGAATTGTTTCCTTCGGCACATAAAGACGACACTTTCTTGCCCCGATTCTGCTTATCGGCATTAAACATCTCTCGCCATTTCGTGCTGAAACCTGTCCGCCTCGTTCGTCTAACGGTAACGTAACTTTTTTCTCGACGATCTCGATAACGAGAGGTGGTGGTCATCTTTTTTCTGTTTCGTCTTCTTCATCCTCGACCGGCCGGTGTACACATCACGGCCTCGAAACGATAAGTCGCGGTAGATCCGGAGGCGAGTTGACAAATCGAGTCAAGCGTTTCGCGGCTATCGAGAATCAAGAGAGTGTCTCCGGAGAGCGAAAGAAAAGAATTGAGCGGTTTTGTCGTTCCGCGAGGACGGACGGATCATTTTCTCTTTCTGGAGAAGAGGCCATTCGAGCAATAGGCGGCGAGGAGAGAGAGAGTGAGAGTGAGAGAGAGAGGAGAAGAGTGTAGCGGAGTAGAGAGGAGAGGAGAGAAGGCCACGACGGGGGAAGTTAGAGGGAAGCTAGCCGCTTTACCGGCTCGTTTTTTGCTAGCGGCATCCTGATTGGTGTTTTTGCCCCGAGCTCGATCCGATCGAGTCAGCACGGCTGGCAAGGTAAGAGCCTGCACAGTGTCAGTCAATTACGCCTTAACAATGGGGTTACGTTTCAATTACATCGACGAGGAATTGGGTATATCTACGGTGGGGGTCTTGCAGCGTGACCGTCTTTATAATACCCTCCTCTACTCGATACTCTAAGGCTTCGACTCGATAGCCACCGAGTCGACGTTTATTGTTAAATTATCGTCGCCGTTTGCGACGCGTCTCCATGAAGGCGAAACTTTGCTTCGTTTTCTTGGTATATACTCGCATGCAACAGTGATTTCGTTCTTTCCAAAGAACTGCCACGATTGGATTACGATTCATCTCGTATCGCTCATTCACGAATCTTATTCGTCTTGAATATCCACTTTTGCCACCACTTTTGTTAACGATTTCTTGTCTATAAGTGCGACACTCAGTTTCTACTAACTATGAAGAGCTACTATTTACTATGACTTGCGAATAACAGCTTCGATCCTGCATTTGGGGTTGTTTTTATAAGTGCTGTGGAAGGAATGGATGACTATTTCCACGTTGCATCTTGCGCAACCAGTACGACTTTTGCTCACAATCAGATGACTATGTAATGTAAGGGACAGTCGCAGTGGCCCCTGTATGTACAGTAGTTATCCTTGCTTAAATATTATTGAAGAAAACACCGAAAACATCGTTCGACGACGACGATCAACCGAACGTCGCCTTCCGTGAAGTTCGATCGATTGGAAAAAATGGCGTAGCATGACGTGCCATTGCGTGGGTCTGAGATAAGGCTCGGATTCTGGTAGTGCAGAGCATAAGGGCCGAAGTCGTCGAACCGGCAACGCCGGGCCGCTGTGGTCCCGCGGTCTCCCAGGTAAGGAGAAAAAGAAAAAAAAAACCGATGGTGGCCGAGGGAGGGAGGAATCGCCCCCTAGAATGTCCTTTGTCGCGACCCCCTCCTTGCGCTCGTCCGTCCACCCTCTCCTCGCGCGGCACTGCCACGGCGAGTCGAGTCCTAAGGCCCGTTTGGGCCCTTTGCGTGCGTGGAATGCGTGCTTCTACCGGTCGAGGCTATTGCCGGGCCATCTCTGTAGTTTTCGTCCTCGCCCGTATATACCGCTTGAGTTTTTACCACGCAACTTTCTCTCCTCGGAAAGACCGTAAAAATTGCGACAATTCCGGAGATTGCTCTCTTGCGATTAATAACGTCACTGTCGCGCGGCATTTATATCGAGAAGCTCGACGAGGCGATTTGTAACTTGTGCGATATGAAAATACCATTTAAGGTAATGCGAACGGAGAATCCTCTCGAGTACTAGCATTTACCTGCGTTTCGAATACTTCGATAATGCTTAACTTCCTTAATGCCGTCCATCCTCGTTGTTATACGAAATGTACGAATCTTGATCGCGTGTCCGGTGCATCGTAAGCCCCGTTGAAGAGGGATTATTGAAAAGGAACGAAGAGGAGGAACGCGAAGGAAGGAGGAGAATGTATACGTAAGCATCCTCAAACTGTCGAATCGAATATCTGGGTAATGGCTTTCTAGGTCTCCCGCTGCCAGGAACACGGTCCCATCTACGGTGAGCTTAAATTAAGGGTGGACCCCTCATTTTCTTAAAATATTAAATCATCGTCCTGGTGTCGCAGCGGGGCTGCCGCAGGGCCAGGGATCCGGGGAACGAGAGGCCCAGGCGAAAAGGAATTAAAATTCATTGGTCTCGGAAACCCATGTCACCAGTCGAGTGCCATCGTAAATACCTGAGTCTCTCCTCTCCCCGGCGAGGTCACCGTAAAAATTATACTTCCACAATCCGCCAAGGCCGATGATCTTCGACCACAATATTAACTCCGCTTCGAGCGATTTCGCTTTTATCCGCAGCGTCAAATGTACGTGCAATCGAGACTCAAATTATTCCAAATTTATACTTCATGGTACATCTACAATACCTTCATTCCCAATTATCGGTACGTCGGTACAGTAAAACCTCGATAAAGGCATCATGAGTTTCCCCCGATACATGCATCATGACTATCCTCTCCACATAGGGGGAACCCCCTTGGCGAACCTCGACGCTCGACGAGGGAGCAGTTTGAACCGTTGCTAAAGTATTTGTGAGATTTTTCTGATTAAAATGATACCAAACACGATATAGTTTGAATTATATTTACTTAATATTTAATAAATTTTCTTAATATTTACATAATTCAAACTATATCGTGTTTGGTATCACTTTAATCAGAAGAGTCTCAAAAATATATTCAGAAAAGTTACATTTAGAAAAATTAATAAATAAATAAGTGTATTGTTGCATTAGCAATGCCTCGCTGATACTTTCGAGCAGCTCACTTTGTTTGCTTGCTCTCTCTGTCTCTTCTACTGTCTGTCTTCTTTAAAGTTCGCGCTCGGCTCGAGCCCTAATGTAAACACAGATTCGACGCCGGTACTAGATAAAAGCACTGCTTTGCCCTCGAAACCTGTGCATTTATCGAGGATTTACTGTAGCTTGCTTCTCTCGCTACTTTATTAACCCCTTGTCGTACCATTTCCTTTGTGACTGAATGCGCAATAGCTCAGAATTAATTACTGAAATAACAATCGATTCCTAATTTTCGATATAGCGTATAACTTAACGCAATATTAATAGCGTTGAAATAATTTGATCGTATCTAATTTCATAGTTTTTGAAAAACTTCAAAATTTCCTATTCCATTTATCACGACACGTGTTGCACTCGTTATTGTTCGGCAAGGGGTTAAAACATGTAAATACTACTCCGGAATAACTAGTGGTTTACTGCCAAATCTTCCGCAGTGTATTTCTTCCCATTGATAACTCTATAATTGTTTTGCATAATAATCCGAATACTATGAAAAATTGATACAATTTTCGAGAAACAAGAGCTCGAATAACCGTTAGCGCTGGAAAAAAGAGCAGAATATTTCACCCATAATCAGCTACAACCAACGCGGAATATTCCATGGTTAAAGTGAGAATTGCAAATTAGCCAAGTTCGAGCAAGAAGCAATTAGCCGAGGCGAGCGAAACTCGCGTCCTCGAAGGGTGTAAAATTTCCTCCGATCAATTTTATTCGAATGACCAGCCTCTTCATTCTTTCCTTCGCGAAGAGTCGATCGTTCGCATCACCATGCTCCTTTAAATCGTACGGCAGATTCGTTAGAAGTCCTCGGGGCGCATTAGCCGCCCCTTTAGCCCGTTTCTACCGGGCAATGTTCCCCGATACGATCTTCGAAGACGACCATAGAGAAGAAGGAACGGCATGGAACGAGCACGGGAGAACGTTCGCCACGAAAAGAAGCGCTCGCAACACCAGCGTCGACGCACAACTGGTTTGCATTTGCGCTCCGAGATTTTCATCTGTTTTCTCGGAAATTCCGGCAATCGACGAATAAAGCCAGACGACGACGACGACTACAACGAGGAAAAAACCTAAAGCACGTAGACCTTGCAAAACCTTAGGAGGATAAGAAGGGACGTTTTAACGTGTACCGGTGAGGGAAAGATGCAGAGAGGAAGAACCGATACCGGTGCGTCTTTCGAAGCCCTTATTAAACGTATCATGGGACGATCCTTCGAGCCCAAAAACGTCGTGTACTTGAAAATCTGCAGCTACTCATGGAGGGAGTTATTAGATATTCCGCTAAACGTGCTCACAAAGTCGCATTCGCCGAAAGTAATGCCCCAGTCGTGACTGCATATGAGTTGATATTTTCGAAGGTAAAAGAGTCGGGGTAGAGGATTTTTAAATTAGAGTAACCTTACATTTTGCGAAACGCTAATTGCACAATGAGATCTAAATTGCAACAAAAATTGATTTGAATCACGGCTGACTCCAATTGGCTTCGCACAAGATCAGAAATGCATATACTACGTATTCGAGCTGAATCGAGTATGAGTCTGCGTTAAGTCCCGATTGAAGGTAAATTAAATTCGGATTCACAGTCGGTTTCAGTCAGGAGTGAATTAGATGCAAACTGGAACCGACTTGAATATATTTTGGGTTTCGTTGAAATTCGGATTAACGTGATGCGAATCAGGATTTATCTTGAGCCTTGACTCGAGCAGGGATGCTTCCTTGTAGAATAAATGAATTGCAATTTTTGCAACAAGCATGTAACGTTGCTTCGATACAATTCAAGTATGGAACGTAAATGGAAACGTATGGAGGGACGAATCAATATTCCGTACAATATTCCGAGAGTATAAACTCTCTCGCCCTCGGAAGGGTTAATCGTTTTTAAAATTTCCAACGCGTGAGCCCACGATGGTCCTGGACTTTCAAAAGAGCGTATCTCGTGTAAGTACAGAACAGAACTGGGTACCTGTTGACAGACATTTGCATCTGAATGGAGCTTCCTGTCCCACTAAACGACTCGCCTAATCTCCCGAGATTATTTTCTCGAGGACACGAGTTTCCTGCCCATTACCACCTCTTACGGCGCATTATTATTGTACTCCTTTTTTTTATCGCCTCTTTCCCTCGTCTATGCGTTAATCCTCTCGAATCGAAGCCCGCTCCAATCTGACGTGACAAGCGGAATTCGACGCGATTCCTCTGAAGTGGCGAGGACTAAAAAAGAGATAACTTTACTTCAGAATATCTGCCCAAAATTCTCCCTGCGATTCGAAATTAGATGCTCTTCTGTTCTTTTAATACTCAAGGTGCCTTAAAAAAGTCGCGATGGTAAGCGCAATTATTTGACTAGTTAAAATCCCGATATCGACGTAGAGGCATACTTTTTGACGATGCGGCGGACGCATAATTAGATTTACATAAAACATGGCGCTAGACTCGAAACGATATTATAACACGCCGGTAAGTATCCCAACTCGAAGCTAATCGAGCACTTGCTCTAGAAAGGAAAGCACGACGATGTATACGAACAATTTATATCTCCCTTGTTCGCAAACTACATTTTCATTCATGAGCCATACCGTGCCGGCAGATTCTAGGTCGACCGATTTCGTTCACGAGATGAAAGACGCGGACGCAGCCGGATACGGCCCAGTTTATATTTATCTACGTCAAAAAATTGATGACTTTTCGACCGTGTCCGTTGTCTCGTCGACAAAGCTTGAAGAAGAATGCGCTGCAACGCGCCGGAAAGAGTGAGAAAGGAGACGGCAGAGAGACAAGATAGGAAGAATACGAGGTGGCCCACAAGGAGATTTACACCGAGGGCCCCGTCTAAAAGAACCTAGATAAACCTAATTTAATTAATAGGCTCCACATGGTTGCATTATACATGCACGTTGGGATTAATGACCGGATAAGATTGTTAATTTCACGTCGGCCGTCCATCATGTCAATGCAAAGATACGGCACTGACAACGCGGCCGACCTATGTATATCTTACATTCGTGTGCCTCGACATGAATTTCTGAGCACATACGCGTACACGTTACATATGAGCGTGTATATGTAAAGACTCGCGCTTAACCATTGGCGCCGGTTTTGAAATTTTTTCTTTCGTCTGAATCCTACCGGTGACCGTGATTTGCTTTTGCGTCGCGTATGGGATCACTGATGCCCCTCGAGTGTGTTGTATTTTCGCAATTTCATTGGACAAATATTTTTTTTATATATTCTTTACCTTTGCGAAGGTAGGATGAAACATATTAAAAAAGCAGGTCGCTTTCCTCAATACTCGGTTGTAGCGTTCCATTATAAGCAAATAAAGTATCGTGTTGTCAGATAGAAGTCCATTCGTTCACGGTTCTTGTAGATAATCAGAAAATCTGAAATCATTGCTGAAGATATGTGTATCAGTCTCAACCTGTTTTTCCTTCGCAGGAGTGGAGAAGTAACTCCGCAAGGATAGCTTCTTTTTCCCTCATTCCCCGGGGATAGCCGTCTATGTCTCGAGGTACTTTCTCGTGATAAACGCGAACGAAGGCTATGATCAAAGTGCTTGGCCGTCCGAACCATATAATTGATGTACAGTGGAATAATTCTGGATGCCGACATTTTGGTTTCCCGTTCAATTATAATGTTTAAAGAAAATAAATTCACCCTACAGCAGTGGGGACCACGTGTCTCGTGCGCGAGATGACACGTTTCGATACTTAGCAAATATTATAATAGTCGTACGGTAATTGCGCGCGCTTAGCCCGCAAATGTAATTACTCTCGTCGAACGGGCAATTAATTCGTGTGTCTGTATATAGTAGGTGGGGCATTATCGCGCCGTTAGATCGTTAACGAAATTCCAAGCGACGAGGAGGATCGAAGCTGCGTTTGTCGGCCCGAGCGTTTCTTTCCGTGGCAATAATCCGTTGTCAGGATGGACGTCGTATTACGTCCATCTTGATAGTTAACCGCATATCGAACACAAAAGCCGGTCCGGTAACAATAAGATAATAGAAATTTCTTTAACGTCGTCTCTTATTATATTTTACATCTTGTCTCGTCCGCGAACAACGTCCCTCCAACTGTTTCCGTGGGTGATGGCGAGAAAGGAAAGAGGAAGAGGAAGAGAGAAAGAAAGAGAGAAAGGAAAACAGAAAGGGCGAGACGAAGGGACGAGGGGGAGAGGGCGAAGGAACAATTAAAACACATTTATACGTCGGCCAATTCGTGATGACCATTCTCGTCGGCACCGGGGGCCTGAATAGGTCCCTGGATGACGTATTAACTCATATTTGTCTCCTGGCAATACCCGGCTAAACTCTCTGCCCAGGTGTCCGACGTTTTACACTCTTCCATCTCTCTGGAGGACGTACGGACGACGAGTGAGCATGCTCGGAATTATAATGGGATAGACCATAACAGGACGAGAGACCACGGGCCACGGAACAACTGCGGAGAGTCTCGAGAGGTAACAGGATTTCGTGAAAGGAAAAATTTCATTTCACCGGGGAAGAGAGAATCTTCGGCCACGGGATACCGTAAATAACTCGTTGAGAATGTAATAACTCCGACTCTTGGACATCGATCTCGATCGCGTTTAATTTAAACACGTCGGATCTGGAACGCTAATCGCTGAAAGTGCACTTTCGGTGCGCGCCACTGGAACTCTTCCAGGTGCCGTTTATACCTTGAACCTGTTTATATTAGTTACGCTGTAGTTGGTACTGGAAAATCATTGAAACATTCGAACGTTGTACTAACAATATTATGTTTGAATACGGCACGAGATTAGAACTTTGATACCGATGATCCTCAGTCAGGGCTGTTCGACTTATCTCACTATACATTTCGTCATTTATGCTCCTATAGATCAACAACAACATACACTGCGAAGACGATTATCAGAAAAAATAAGAAACAAAGAAAAGCATTCTAATGGATCATTAAGCCGCAACAAATATGTATGCAAGATCTCCGAACGGTGCGGTCCAATTTAAAGATTCTACATCAACGACACGCTCCGAAATGAAAATTATTATGCATTCGAACGAATAAAGAGCGACGGCACGAAATGTCATAAGCAAGAGAAAGCAAGAGGCATAAGAGAAAAGAGAAGATCGATAAAGGGCGAAGAGAGGAGCATCGCCGGCCCTGCCGCTACAGTTCCACATTCCTCATTCTCAACGGGTGGCCCGTTCCTCTCGGTTATCGTTCTCCTCCTCCAACTCGCATTAGAGACGCGATAGTTCCGTTGTGTGTTTTTGTGATTGATCACATGATCTCGTCATTCGATATAATAAGATTCGCTTTAATCTGCCGAGAGGTAGAGAGAGCCGACCAACGAGAGCGGTTGATCGCGCCGTGTCAGATTACCGCATACCGAGATAAAAAACTGTATCGCTGCTCGCACTTTACCTCGCCAATTGTTGCCGTGTTGTAACGGTGTTTAAAACCGTGGTTAAAAGTTATCTTAATCGTTTGAGTGTAAGAACACATTGGAAAATTCATGTTGCAAAGAGTCAAAAGGCAGGATAACACTTCTTTGTCCATGGTGGCGAAATAAAGCCCGCCTTTTTGAAATGGAATCTCAGCAGCTGGATCGCACTGTTTGACAGGCTCAAATGGTTAAGAGTAGAATCTATGTTATACCGTTATCACGTAATTGCAGAATATTCCAATAATAATCCAACTTGCTCCGGTCAAAGATATCTTAACTCCTTAAGACTAAAACTACCGGCGTTATATCTATTAAGATTTAAAAATACTTCATAAGTACTTTGGAAAAAGAGAAATCAAGAGGTAAAAAAGATGACCAGTCAAGTAATTTAGGTTTTATAAGGTAGGAGTGGAATATTTATTGCATAGCTCCCTACCAATTTGGGAAACTTTTAGAAAAAATCGGGAACCGGTCACTTTGATCGCCTTGGTACTTTTAGCGTTAAGTAATAAACACTTTGGAAATCGACATTTTGTTGAGTAACTGCTCGCGTAGTTTACGTATCAGCTCGATGTACCGATACTTATTTCTTTTTGTTGACTAAAAAGATGAAGAACGTGCGAACAATCGTCTCGAAATCGCTCGGTTCCTCATTACTGATTGTGAATGTACGTCTTAGGTTAAAATTCGCGATGGCATTTGAACGTATATTGCATCCAATTCGAAACGGCAAATGGAGAACTATCGTAACAGAAGAACCAGGTATTTTTGACTGCCTGTAAATTTCAATGAGGTTACCCTGTGTCGGTATGCATCTAGGTGGGCGGAAGACACGTGGAACTCCTTCAACGATGAAGTCGGTATTTTCCACTTAGAATTCAAAAAACGGTATCTACGCCCACGTTGGTCACCAATTTTCTTTTCTACTCGTTAAAACGAGCGCCAAATTCGGTCCATTTGCTTCGGAACATTCTCTGTTTACTACGTACATTGAGTACAAACGGCATTGGTCGTGGAGTTTAAACGCGTCACTGGTCCATAAGCCTATGCTTTTTCGTTATTTGCGTTAATCGGAATTCAATTGGGAGAGGCTCAAAAGACCTCGCAAGGTGGAATGAATTTGTGGATTAACGGCGAAGCAAAGGGGGACCCGTTAAATCAGTATTTTCCAACCTTTTCGTGCTATGCCCCACCTAAACGTTTTTAAATTTCTTATGCCCCCCCCCCCCCCCCAGAAATGTTCTTATATTTATACAATGTATATATTTTTTAAAACAACGAGACTTTTACAACAGTTTAACGGACGCCTATTTCAAATTAACACCAACGGTGAATGCTGAGCGTTACTGCGAAATACTGCAGAAACTGAGATCTCGGCACGAAGCATTTCGCGCCATTCAGAAAAAATGGCGCGAAATACTTACAATTAGTGCCGGCTCAGTATAACTAGTAGTTCAACTGTAACGTCTAATAATAAAATCACGGCTACCAACATGGCGGACAGAAGTTACTTATACCGGAGATTTACCCAGCTCGAGTAGCGGCTGAGAGTCGCCATACGGTTAACTTAAACTCTGGATGAGTCCATTTTCGAATTGCCCCCCTTAACAATCGAATTGCCCCCCTGTGGGGCGTGGGCCCCACGTTGGGAAACACTGCGTTAAATCGTAATGTGCAAAATTTCTACTGGCAAAATTAATTCGTGCCGCGACGAAGGGGCTACACGGTGAAATCATTGTTTGCTACGTCGAAACGTAGAGAGACTTATCGCGCCAGCGCTGATTCTCCGATTCGTCGAACAGTCGACGATTGGATCGCGAGAACCGTTAGTGAATGTAATCATTAATAAATTTGATGAGGTATCTACGATAACATAAATATGCGGTTAACGAGGGACTAGAGAAAATAAGATAGATCTCAATTAAAACGTATCGAAGCCTCGTTACGGCTTTCCTCCTCGTAATCTTTGTGCGCTTGCGTACCGATCTCGAGATTTTCTCTTTGTACTTAATCTACTTTGCCCCGAGAGGAGCTAGGTGAATAGTTTTTGATCGATTTGAAATTTTCTCCTCTTTAGGTAAGGGTGTTGTTGCGTTCATATACGATTAATAAATTAAATGACGTGGTTTATCGATATGCACATGGGGATAAAACGAATGAAGCGACGCCTTGGACTTTCCGTAATTCTGTTGGCGTATACTCGTTTTCTTTAATTAATTAAATACACCCGCGAAACTCGCTTTTACAATTGCAAATTGCGTCGCGTAAAACAAAACCTATTCGACTCTTTCTGTCCCTCTGTCTCTCTACTTTTTCGTCTTTAAACCTCCTGGTGGTGTGGAGAACGAACAATAAGAATAAAAATAACGGCGGACAGGTTTCTCGATGCGCGGCAGAGGGGAAAAAAGCACGGGATATCGCGTAGTTAAGATTCATTAAAATCGCAAACACGGAGAGATCTCGTTCACCTGCGAGAACCAAAAAGAGGTGGGGAAAAAAGGAGAAGGAAGGAGGAGTGAGTGAGTGAGAGAGAGAGAGAGAGAGAGAGAGAGAGAGAGAGAGAGGAGGGGGGGTCTAAAGCCAACCGTATTTTTTCCAATCCCGACGGCTGTGTGTGCTTAATTAGCTGCACATCTGCAGGAAGCGTTACATCATGAAATGTTTCGAAGAGCGGCGCTGATTACGTCACCGCGTTTACACGGAGAAAACTTCGGAATTATTCTCGATTATTCAAATTCGCAACCCTTGCCGCGAGCTGCGCGAGGCCCCGATTCAAATTTATGCAAAAATCCGACAACGTGAATCTCCGTTCTTATTAATATGGATCAATTTGACGTTCTCTACCCCTCCATTCCTCTTGCCTCCTCCCTCCCTCCCTCCTTATCTCTTTCTCTCTCTCTTCGTCCTTTTTCTCGTAGCAAAACCTCAAATTGGACCACCTAGCTAAGGAGATGCTCGTACAAAGTGAATCACGTCCGCCCGCCAACATTTTCGACTCTGATCGTACCTCTTTGCTATTGGCGATGTGAAAAAATGTCTACGAAATGATATGCCGCTTCTAATACAGTCGTCGAGGATCGAGCAGAGAAAAGATGTTTGATCGATGAAAACAAGGAAGTAGAAAATATACGACGATTTTTTCACAGATGTCTTTATTCGTTTCTAGAGCTAAGTTTTGAAATTTCTCGCGAATCGCGAAAAGTTGAACGCAAGAGGTCTGCGTTAAAAGCGAAATTTGCATTCAACGGCGATGTGACTTGTTAAGCGTATGATATTCTGTAATTTCAGAGGGTCAGGTTTTGGAATGTCCGAAGTTACAAAGAAGTTTGAAACTTTGACCCCTGAGAGTTAGCTCCCTCGAAATGAAACACTCTCTCCTCCCCGCTATAAAAACATCACGTAAAGTACACACTTTATTTTGCAACAGCAATGCATCGGTTCTCTACGTTTCTTTTAATCTTTTTTGTTGCAGAACCATGTTGCCTCTACCGGTCTTGTGTTTTCGCACGAGAATCAAACATTGAGTCCGCCGATTGCAACGTCGAAGTCCTTGAAAGAGGTGAGTCGTCTTCGTTTGAAAAGTAATTTCAATTTCTAAACTACGACAAATAAAAATCACTATAAACGATCAATTGACGATCCGTATGAACCGTTTGAGGTCGGTACAGCTCGTCGGAATTCCGTATTTTCGAAAAATCAAAATCAGTTAGGTTAGAAAAAATAAGCGGAAAACGTGTCACGCGTCCTCAGAGATTGCATACGACGAGTAGCAGTAAGTTGAAGTACAGGAATATCGCGGAACCACCGAATTTCGTATTCCCGGATGGTAGGCTAGTCAGCTTCTGACAATACCGCCCAAGTGACGTCGACGTATGTATGCAGTATGTACACCTAACTGTGCCGTACGAAATGTCCGCCTGACCCTATTGTAGCAATGTCTTCAAACTTGCGAGAAAATAGAGCCGAACAAACGTCCACGATGGACGAAAAATCTGAGGAATAGACCGAAAGAATATTGCCGGTAAAGCTTTTGTTAAAAATGTAATTGGAAAAGTTTTCGATAAATTAGAGATACTTCAAACACAGATGAAAAAAGCAAGATAAAAATCGTACGCCATAAAAGAAGAATACCTACATTAGAGACGTAGAAGAAGACACTGAAAAAATGTCGATTGGAAAGCACCACAGGTCTAACGCCATATCGACAGAAACGGGTTTTAGCCGATAGAATACAGAAGGTATTCTCGGCAGGACCATTCTGCTTCCAATTGTTGTACAACGAACGAGCCGGCAAATTGGAGTCAAATTTGGCAGGCTTCTGCGAGTCGTTTAAACCTTTCGCTATGCCGTGCGGCACTGTAGAGAGTTTGCTGCACGCAAATGAAGAATTGTCAGCCAAATACGGTTCGAGAGTGGTAAGGGGGTGCCAGTAGGGGATGAATGGGGCGTAATGCCGGGTCTACCCTGATTGTTGCCCTCTTCTCCCTTCCTCGACCTCTCCCGAACCCATCGGAATTTCCAGTACGAATTTCCGTCGGTGCCTGCGACGTCACTTCCGTCCCAGGGACGAGCCAGAATCCACCTCTTTGATTCGCGCTCGCGTTTAAGCTCCACTTTTCAGGTGAGCTCGTGTTACTTTGAAACGGAGAACGAAACGGGGCGCACGATGTTTTGATTGAGGAAACCAAGGTGGGAATATCGAGGGAAAAATAGCCTCGGAGAATTCTCTTACGTGGACGGGTTCGCTTTTGATAAGGGTCGACGATAATCACGTTGATTCGATAATCAAATCGCGTTACTTATTCGATTATCAACCTCGACGACTGGTCGATGCAAGGCAACGGAATTCCCATAAAACGACGGCCCGTCTCTTTCACAGTCCAGTGAACTTTGACAATCGGCGTTTCGATATTGAAAGGGAATGCGGTCAATTTGAGGCCAAACGATCGCTAACGGACTAAACTCGGACCGCGGTGAATTCCTTTAAAAACCTCGAAAACGTCGAATAGTAATACCAAAGGCCCTGACTACCTTTCTTCTCGAGAGAGCTCACCAGGTGTGCAGGGATTCTGGAAGTGCGTGCATATATGTGTGCTCATGTACATTCCACGTTAGTCAGGAAAAGAGCGTACGATATGGATTTTCGGTAAACCTAAAGGAATGCATTATATAATTATTGCACTCGCAGCGCGCGATGTTAGCGCATCTTCTTTGTAGCCAGGTATTTTACGCCATTCTAGTCAATCTTTATTCTTTTATGAGCAATCAAATCCTTAGGCTACACTTACTTCTCAATAATTGAACACAGTAGATTACCGTAAAATGCAATTAATACGTTAAGCGTTGTATGAATTCGCGTTATAGGAAATTCCGCTGCACGATGAATTTTTTCGTAGAATACGAATAACCTAAAGTAACATATTTGGAATGTTTATGATGGAATTTTTGTATAAAATCGTTTTATTTATTTAAAGATATAATAATGTTAAGCTGTTTTAAATATAAATAAAGAAATAAGAATATAAAATAACGAATGATAAATTAACGAATGATTTGCTCTCTGCGGCTGTGACTTTGGAACTGAGGAACGAAGTTCTACAGCACGAGGAGCGGCTCTGCTTTCCTATAAACAAATCTTAAAGCCGCCACTATCGCTTCCTCATCAGCCGTCGAGCCTAACATCGTTGCACTTCACAGTTTATTTTTTTACCGATGCTCATACAGTTATGTTAAGACCAATCACATCAAAAAACCTAAAAAGTCAACAAAGATGAAGAGAACACTGAAAACTAAACCAAAGTTTCTTTAATTCTGAAATATAGGGAATTCTTCTATTCAATTAGAGCTGGGGAACCGTTACTTGGCAGCTGAGACGGAAGGGGAGATTGCTCTCGCACCGCCTATCCCCACCATGTCGGTCCTGGAAACCTCAGATCGACGAATGACAACCGAAAATAAAACACTACTTTCGTCGTTCACATGACGACGCAACGAATGTGCCGGTCGCTCTTGCCAATAGCGCGTCAAAATCGAAAATGCGTGAGGGAGAGGAACGTCCCTATCCGTCGGGCGAATCAGAGCAAATTACCCCTCAGCTGCCAAGTAAATATTCCATCAGTATACATAGTGCCTTGTATGAGACATTTCGTTGTATGAAAAGAATGGTTGCAATATCTTTGGTTCTTTACAAGAACTCGCGTTACACGGAAGTTAAGTGTATATCTCAATCATTTAAGATTAACGCCAAGTTAATCTCGTACTTTTTATTAACGTTAGATCTTGACATCTGGAACCAGCCACGTGAGCGACCTTGTCCCATTCGAAAATTACTCCGATTTCACTGTATCGTTAAAGGTACAATCGTTTGTTCTCCCTGCAACCGACTACCTGTTCTCCGCGATAATACGTACAATCGAACATATACGCGCCAACAGCCGTGCACGTATGTAGATACATGCGTAAACGAATCTGTGGATACGCGAGAGCATCGTACCGCGAAATCGTTCTTTCTGTTCTCGCACGAAGTGCGTCGTACTCATGCTTGCGACACGATAACGGCCGCCGGATAATGATACGCGTAACCATTCGCAATATTGTGTTCCGTACATCGTGTCCCGGCATTGTTTCCGGCGTGTTCGAGTGTCATCCTACGGTGCGAAACGGCACGGCACGTTTTCTCGCTCCCCCTCGATTTGGTCGTCACCCGCGGTGCGTTTCGTCCTCGTTTAATGTGGACGGAGATGCTTCGTCTTTTATGTTCTGTATCGACCTTCTGCTTTATTTCTCTTGGGCTAGGTTACTTGTAACTAATGAAATTCGGTGTTGCATGAAGTGTATTCTAATTTGGATGTTTTTTATTGCTTTGAAGGGCACGAAGATATTGACGAAATGTCCTACCATTGACACTATTAATTTATATATGAGCCGTTCAGTGCACAAATCGATTAACTCCACTTTTTGAATTTTTTCAAATTTAAGTCTCAAAGCACTTGACTGAACCCTAACTTTCTATGTTTAAAATAAATTTTCGTAATAATAACGATTAACACCATTAAATGACGAAGTTTGGTTGGCCATCGAATAATAAATAATTGAATTCGGCAGTCAATCTAATTAATTCCAGGGCTATTCCACCTTATTCATTTTGTACTTCGTTAGAGGAAAGCTAAATGCGATTATATATTCTACAACACTTATTTGTATTTATATTTTGAAGGGAATTTTGAAAAGGAGTGTATACTATTTCATAACGTTTCTCCACTTTAGGTTTTATGCAGTTAATCGATTTGTGCATTGAACGGCTCATATGGAGACTACCTTAGACCCTGGACGAGAGTGAATGATAGTAGCAAGATCTGGTGCCTGCAGCGATAATAAACTATACTGTAAATTCTTGGTAAATATGCATCATGTGGATTAACAATGTGTACTCCCATTTTTTTCCTGTGCCCAAAGATTAGTTGTATGGCACACTAGCAAATGTGGGATATAAATAGTCAAACAAGGAAATTTATTGTATAATGAACAATAAACAAAATATTAATATAAGACAACACAAAAGGTCACGAATAAAATTATAAATAACAACACAGAAAACAACTCGAACTGCACAATTACCTAAACTACACGGTTAGCACCATTCTCTCTCGCGGAACTCTCTCGCTGATTGCTCTCAACTCTCACAGAACTCTCTGGAATCTCCCGATTCCGGGGTATATTTATAATAGTTATAAGCCATACTCGCACGTCACTCGCAATCTCGCCATTAGCTGTTTGCCATAGTGATTACCGATCGATAGCTCCGCGTCATCGACCTCTAAAACAATAGCAAATCTTGTTGCTGGAAGCTTCCCGATGCTTCTATACATTCGTGGCAAACAACTGATGCGCTACATTCATTATTAACCGTTTGCGTACCACGAGCCACTTTCGCGACCTTCAGATTTTGTGTCAAAAGAAAAAGCGCATTTGGCCGATACGGACAACTGACGACGCACGCAACATTTGTCGAAACGCACTCAGCCTTTCAGACGCATGCATTTACGTCGCATCGCTATCAAAGGAGCGCGATCGCGCTCACCGGCTTTTTTCGACGCGCAATCAAAGGAGCGCGATCGCGCTCTGCGGCTTTTTTCGATACGTAATCGAAGGAGCGCGACCGCGCTCGTTGGCGCTTTTCGATCGTGTTTTTTCAAAACCCTCTGGTACGCAAGCGGTTAAAATTCATTCGTAGTACACAAATGTTCGAAATACAAGATTCATTATTTTCAAGAAGTAAGCTATAATAATTCAAACAGTTAAAGAAATTATTTCACAGAATGGAAACAAAACTGCACCTTGTGATACCTTAAAATCACAAGTGCCTATAGAGTGTTAAAACAACTGGCAATGAGATTACGACTTGCAACGAGTTATTGGGTTGTATGTTAAGCTGACCCGTCCAACATAACAGTTTAACACTAGATTTACGGGCGTGAAATGAAGATGATAATTCGTTAAGTAATTATTGTATTATAAAATACACGTGAAATATTTACTGTACGGCTCCTCTGTAAATTTGAGAAATATTTATAAAACAAGTAGGAACCCGTCAATTTGACAGCTTCCGTAAGTCTAGTGTTAAGGGAGTAACACCATAGTAATCCTTCGCCCTACAAAATCTTTTACTTGGAATCTGTCATACAAGTACGTAATATCAAAAGCGAGGTCTTCATTTCGCCAAACAGACCAATGATTTTTAAAATTTCAGCAAAGTACATACATTTTCCTCGGTGTCGATCTCCGCTTAAATGTGCGGTGTCTCGTTTCGCTTTACTTTAACCCTCCCCTTTATTATCATTATCGTTGCGATCGCCGCACGGGGTTTTAGCATAAAAGTTCAACGCGTATGTCGCGCGTTACTTTTCTATGGTCGTCGTTCTGTCGCCATTGTTACGAGCAGTGCGGTACTAACCTTCGATATGGTGTGTACGGATCACGCGATATCTTAATACAGCCAATTCACCGATGTTTCTTGACAGTCAATTGTGAGAACGATAATATCTTTTATTATTTTCCCAATGTCAGTGAGAAAATAAACACCGTACGGTGGCAAGTCGTATTATAAAAGCTCTCATTCTCAGAGAGAGAAAAAGCTAATCTTCGAAATAAAGAGTACGTTTAGCGATTATTTGCTTGCGAGACAAACACTTATACTTTTTTTCCGTGCCTTTCAAAGGGTGCCGACGGAATTTCGCCGGTGTACAGGTACTGAAAATAGTTGGAATAATTTGATTTAACGGCCGCTTAAAGGTGCGCGTGCATGACCTATTGGAAATGGGAGAAGGGCATATTTCAACGGTGCCGTTGAAACTTCAAAACAGATTTAGCGTTGTAGGATGGGAGAAACAGAGGGGTCTCTCTCCAAAGAAAGCGTTTAATTAGCTCTTTGATCTCGAAAATAGCGTGGCATCCACGCACTTAGGCTACAGGCTATATCGATACCGAAGTTCGTTAAACATTCTGGTTTACAAGGTTCATTTTCAGGTAGGTTGACAATCTTCTGGAAACGTCGGCGTTTCCTTTGTACGGCATCCCGTAGTGATTTCACGGCGTTTGCAAGTTCCCATCGCGTAACTCGTGTTTGTGACTTTTAACGACATTTACCGCGAAATTTTCTTTCTCTGTGCTTTGTATAACGAATGAAAAACAAACGAAGGGTAGAGGTAGTTTCTCGATTAAATGGAAGCGAAGTGTACTGATATTGTTGGTAAAGTCTTCTTCGTAGGAAAATCCCGCGATTACTTCACAAACGAAATGAAAAGCACACGTAGATTATTATTGGTTACACGGTTCTATTTGCTTGGGAATCATCGTTACCAAACGTAAACTTACGTCATTAAATCACAGCGATGAGAAAGCGAGAGAGAAATCGAGCGAAGGCGCGAGATATATACGCAGGGAAAGGGAGATGGAGTGATAGGGAGGAGATGAAGAGAGAGAGAGAGAGAGAGAGAGAGAGAGAGAGAGAGAGAGAGAGAGGGGACGAGGGAGTAACGAGATGTTGGTAAGAGCGCGGGGAGCATGCCACCCAGTCGGTGGTATGGGGTCCCGTAAATAATAAAACTGCGAAGGTAAATATAATTACCTAACTGTGTGTGTAACGTGTTTGTAGGCTGTCGTACGACGGCGGAACAACAATCATAACGTCCTCTTGAAAACGACCCGCTTTTGAAAGGGCAGCAGCCCCTATCCAATGGCGCGCCAGCTTGAATTAAGATTTCAGTGGCTCCGTCCCGTAAGATTGCACCACTGGCCAATTTAATCTACCGTCGTCCGCGAATGAAATCCTTTTCTTCCGTTTTCCCCCTTTCTATTTTGTTTTCATTTCAAAATTACAATACCTCGCGTAAACATCCCCCACTGAATGTGCCGCCGATTAATTAAGAGGGGATCTCGCCGCTCCGAGAACGCTCTATTATTTCCCATCGCATATGCACCGGTTTAATTTGAATCAATTGCTTTCCCATTTTTCCCGTACGTACATACAGTCGAACATTTTCTGCCTCCCGTGGGAAAAAATTACAAATCAGCTACCTCTTTTCCATTCTCTCTTCTAACCACCATATAAATCTATATCAACCCCTTTTTGTCCGTAGCTTATTATCGGTAGCCTTCTTACCTACAATTTTTGATATTTAATCGAAAAAAGAGCACCGAGAGGAGAAGGAAAATCCCTCGATTCTCGGCAGGATAGAAATACATCTTTGCGGTTGATTCGATCGAGTAAACGTTCTTACCTGGTCGCGAGGTACCCTTAACTTAGCTCAAAGATCTGTGACGGTTCACAGGTCTCGATTCGTACAATATGCCCTTGCTAGTACGCAGATACATACCTACGAGGCATTATGTATATTTGCCTCCTCGAACGAATGTACGAACGAGCAAGTAAGGGAGCGAACGTACGAGAACGTTCGAATAACGGCTGGAACTCGATTCGAGTACACTTGGAGTATTCGCATAAGGTACGTAGATAAAATATGTTCGGTGTGGCGCACGTATGCCGGGGTGGGCCCGGCGTAATTGGCCCTCTTGATCGCGTTCATAGAACCGCTTTTCAATATCCCCATTTCGGACTTTCCTTCGTTCTTCGTCCGCGTGCAGTTTCCATACATCGATTTAACTTTTATATCTACTCGCTTCCTCGTGGATTTCTGCTCTTTCTTAGATCGTGCGCCTTTACAATCGTCATGACTGTACCTTCATCGATTTTCAGCCGATCTAAACTTTTTCTCGTCATTCAATCGTATCTGGTAATTTCAAGCGGAACGATGATCTGCTGAAGTATAATAATCAAGGAAAGGTAAACGCAAAAAATGACCTCGTACAGCGTCCAACGTACAATTGTCCGCAAGCAAAGTGGTTAATTGAAGGTGGATCGTTAAGAGAAGAGGAGGGTTTCCTGAAAGTTGACGGGACCTCACGCTAAGTCGGACGGAGCTACGGACAGGTCAGTTTGGAATTCGAGCACCCGGCTACCGTAGGAGCTCCTTCGGGGCGGGGCAGACGTCAGCCAAATGGAAAGCATCCCTAATTTGAAACTGACAATGAGAAGAAAGAGCAAACAAGTGCCAAAACCCGGCTCTCTATCTCGGACCGCGTTCTCGGAGACGTCGATTTTTCAACGTCGATCTCTCAGGATTTTAACGACGGGTATCAATATCGGTTTGAATTTTTTAGGCAAGTTTTATAAAGTTGTTTCACGCGCGACTTCCGCGACAGACTATTCAATTTGTGAAACTGAACTGCCGTTGCAGCAAGTATCGAAATAATTTTGATATTTTTATTTCCGCAAACATATTTTATCAATTTTCCTCAACGATCTTAAATAAAAAGAAGTCAGACAAGTAGAAAAGTTGGAAGTAGGAAAGAATTTATTGTGACGACGAACGGAAGAATGCACTCCTTCCTCCGATATGCCATGTTGCGCGACAAAAAGAACTATCACGATATTACTTTATTGAATTTCGTAAAAAGTTCGAAATTTTATTAACGTGGAATGCAGATGGTGGGGAAAAAATACCGTATTTCAATATCAGGACTCGTTTCTAATAAAAACTGAGCAATTTCGTCGACACTTAAAAATATTTAACACTCCGGTGAAGATTTGCCCGATGGCACACACAGGACGAATATGACCGCTGTAAATTTCCTGCGGAAACCTCTGATTTTTAGTGGCAATGATTTTACAGGGATATGACACCCGCCTACGCGAGGCTACCATGTAAGGTGCATGTATTTTGGGCGATTTTTACGAGGGGAATTTACGAGTCACGGTCGCTCTCTGAAGCATCGTAATGATCTTCGGAAGTTTGTGGAAAAAACGTCGACGAGGAACGATCGGTACACACGGATGCGCGAATTAAAATACTTAAAGTCTACTACATGAATCTCTGCGAAATATTGAAAGGCGATAAAACAACAGCACAACTTCCGATTAATGAAATTCTTCCCACAATTTTAAATGTAATATTATTCAATCGCAGGTGCAAACACTAATGCAAAAAATATCAAGTCTTGTAATAGTCGAAATCAATATCAAAGACCAATACTAACAAGGGAACTACCCGAGGTGTCCGCCTCCGATTTTAATGAAACTTTACAGATTTGTTAAGCACGTGAAAATAATCGATACTTATTTTTTTATATCGGCTAAGTCGCACATTTAGGGGGTGAAACCACCCTTCAAAGTTTCGACATTTTTTCTTCTTTCGCTTATAACTTCAAAACGGTTAATGATAGGGATTTACGATAAATGTACGAAATATTCGCTTTTTTGTGTACTAAACCCCTATGGAATTAAAAATTTTTTCCTAATTTTTTATTAAAAAATGTCAAGTTTTTCGTTATATCTTTAAAGTTTGCGAACCGATTTTAACCAAACTTCTTTTAAATGATAGAGCAATAAAAAATAAAAGTTACGTGTTTTTGTGTTTTCCGTAATTTACT
Source organism: Cerceris ruficornis (assembly GCA_963989415.1). Taxonomy (NCBI): domain Eukaryota; kingdom Metazoa; phylum Arthropoda; class Insecta; order Hymenoptera; family Crabronidae; genus Cerceris; species Cerceris ruficornis. The sequence goes on along the minus strand of OZ022520.1, from coordinate 14,003,625 downwards.
CTGGAGTCGTGAAATTAACCCTTTTCTTTTGCCGGTTTTGGCACTTTACGTTACTATATCTGATAAACGAGTAACAATGGAAAAAATGTATTATGCATCAAATGCTTCCCTTGTACTGTAGAATATTATTGTTTTTGTAAAAAATAAAAAGTAAAATTTTTTTGTTTTATTATACAATTCGTAGGCCGTGCAGATCCGCCACGACGCAGTAATCGTAAACTATCGTAGATACCAAAAAATGCCATAAGAGAAAGTTTTATGGTTTTTACGTGCAATAGGCATATGTTTACAAATTATTTAAAGCATAGTTTATTTGTAACGAAAAAATTACTTTAATTGATTAATTTAAAATATGTTTACTATTACAGTTTCTATGAAACATATAGTTCACAAAAATGATACTCCTCGAAGAAGTGTTGAAAACAAAGGGATTTTTGCACCATGCACATGTAATAATTAATCGTTTGAGCTGTTTTGTATGCGACATAATTGATTAACGATAAGATGTATCTTTGTAAAACTGTATGATAATTACGATAACTCTGTTGCTCGCCACGCATCGTGCAATTAATTTTTTTGTTAAAAATAAATTATGTTTTAAACTCTTTGCAAACATTTTCCTTTTCTATGTACAAAGCCATAAAACTTTTCCTTATGGCATTTTTTGGTATCTACGATAGTTTACGATTACCGCGTCGTGGCGGATCTGCCCGGCCTACGGATTGTATAATAAAACAAACAAATTTTACTTTTGATTTTTTACAAAAACAATAATATTCTACAGTACGAGGGAAGCATTTGTTGCATAATACTTTTTTTCCATTGTCACTCGTTTATCAGATATAATAACGTAAAGTGCCAAAACCGGCAAAAGAAAAGAGTTAATTTCACGACTCCAGAGTAAATTACGGAAAAACACAAAAACATGTAACTTTTATTTTCATTGCTCTATCATTTAAAAAAAGTTTGGTTAAAATCGCATCCCAAACTTGAAAGATATAACGAAAAACTTGGCAGTTTTTAATAAAAAATTAAGAAAAAATCGTCAAATAAAATTTTAAATTCCATAGGCGTTTAGTACACAAAAAAGCAAATATTTCGTACATTTATCGTAAATCTCTATCATTAACCGTTTTGAAGTTATAAGCGAAAGAAGAAAAAATGTCGAAACTTTGAAGGGCGGTTTCACCCCCTAAACGTGCCACTTAGCCGATATAAAAAAATAGGTATCGATTATTTTCACGTACTTAACAAATCTGCAAAGTTTCATTAAAATCGGTGGCGGACACCTCGGGTAGTTCCCTTGTAAGTTACTAATTTTACAGTGCTAATACCAAAAAAATACCCACATGATTCTCATTAGATATAAATTAGAGAATCTTCAGCGGAATTAGCGTGCGCCGTCGATGAAACGCATATTCCATTCTCGTAGCGATTAAAAAAGAATTGGCAATTGGCGCACTCGTAGCGGCAGCTAAGCAAAATGGTCGAAAGAAGTTGAAGGAACGGAAGACAATCCGAGCGGCGCGGCCGTCCTCCATCTCTCGGGGAATCTTATCCTTATTGGATTACGAAGAAACAATCCTAAATCCTCCTAACGAGTCCTCCAGGATCGTAGAGTATCGGCCGTACTCGCGATAGATATCCTAATGCCTCCTGACAAGCGTGTCGGTCCTTAGTTGGTCGGCACCTTTTCGAGCTATCCTCTACAATTATCCGAAACTACCGTGAGTTTCGTCGCGTTGCTTTTTCCCCTCCATCATATCTCTCTTTCTCTCTCCTCGTTGGTCCCACTTGATTCTACCCGAGATCCTTTCCAAGGATTCGCCACTGTCTCTCGTACACCAGCAGGTCCTTCAGGTAACGCGGCAAGGGCGCGTTTGCTGTTTTTCTCACCGCTGAACGTGAGTCGAGATAAGAGTTTTGACAAGTACGATCTGTCGCTCGGATGATCCGATGGACGAGGATTTTTGGAAGGAAAAGGGAAAGGCTATCTTATCGTTTGTGAAAGGCAAGTAAGTTCATCGATTTCTGCGCGTGCCTTTAACACTGTACGATCCGATGGGACGTTGAGGTAACACGTCGTGAAAAGTGTTACATAAATTGCTCTTATTTACTTATTGTGGAAGGCGAAGGAATATCGGACGGACTCCTAAATGATATAGCGTATATCGGGTGTATCTGTGATTTTATTTTCGGACCTCGTCTATTTATTGTTTTAGTCGCTGTATTTTCAAAATTACGGGGTATAGGCACAGCTGTTAACCAGTGATTATCGATTAATTTATATTTTATTGAATGTTGATCATCAAGTATCTTACAATAACTTAACGTTGAAATATTTACTGAATGTGAAATGTAATATTTGTTATTCGACAAAAGAATCTTATGAAATTGGAAAACATAAGCAACATTTAATTTCTTATTTGCGATGTTTCAATAAGAAGAGCGCTCTAACGTGGTGCGTGTATCATCGATTATAAATCGAACTAATGAATTTTGTATGCGAGCATTTGAAAGCGCGTCAATACGCGCTTCCTGGTGTTTAGTGAAGCACGTCGAAACTGTTGCCGCGAATGCTCAAATATTATTATATTATCGCATTTGCGATATTCGAAGCTCAAGCTTGTAACGTTACGAGGGAATAAGTCGTTGCATAATAGATTTCCGTACGAAACAAAACGCGGCAATAGCCAGCTTCCGGAAGCATATTCGATGGTAGAAGTTCCTAAAGTATGTAAATTGAAATACATTTAAATAAGCTCATGCATCGATACACGCACGATCGGTGCAGGACTGGTCGATACGTTTTCATCGGCTTGCAGTAACCGGGTGCACTTTAAAAGTTAAGGATCAATCAGTCGCAGGTATTGTTCTAGACTATTGTGCAACCATGCCGAGTTGTTTATGGTCCGAAACGCGAGGAGAAACGATAATAATAATAGAGGCGCGGAACGAGAGAGAACAACAATGCAGTGCGCATTCGATTGCAATAGTTTTTCACGATTCGAAAGCAAAAACTCCGGGCATAAAATGTCCTTCCACGGAAAATTAGAATTTCGACGAACAACGGTCGTAAAAATATGAGGAAACTTTTTTTTGCGTTATATTGTTCGTGCGTCTCTCTTTCGTCTGTAGATTTTACGGAATATTCGGTACCGTTCCCCTTGTCTCTCCGCGAAATTTTGAGTAGAGAACGAAAAAAAGGATAAATAAAATTAAAAAAAGGTTGCAATTTTTTTGGACCGAGTAGGTATCTTTTGGACGATGTATTTTGAGTATCTTATTGTTCCTGGAACAATTATTCTTTCACCACCGCCAACGTTTCATGCACATTTCTCCGCGTTATTTGAATTGCAGAAATGAGAATAATGAACTTTTAGTTTCGGTGACTAGGAAAAAAATGTTGGCTTCCCGAATACGCGACTACCGTTACGGTGATAGGTTACATGTAACTTCAGAATTTCCACTCGTAGAACGAATTGAAAGTTTATTTGTAATTCAAAAGCTCGGCAGGTCGTTGCATTAATTATTTCAGGTACATTATTTCAGAGCGAAATAATTTATTCAAATTACTATTTAGCGTATTAATTATTAAAAGTGCATTATGACAGTCCTGTTGGCTCTCTTTCCCCGTCTTCCTCTCTCCATCTCGCTGTGTCTCTCTCTTCTTTTCTCCCCCTCCCCCCCTCTCTCTCTCGCTCTTTCTCCCTCCTGAATCTGTAACGCACACTGCTTGCAATAAGTAAAGCGTGATTGCAATTAATGAAGTAATTAATAATGAAATAATTAAACGAATTAAATACATTGCGTATACACGGTTAAACGTACTTCTATGCAACGTACTCCCGCTACCATCTGATCTGAATTGAAATACGCATTTCTTTGTTTAATTGCAACGAAATTAGGCGAATCAAAAGCATTTTCAGGCCAACGAAATTACAATCGTTTCTCTCATCCTCTTAAATCTTACTTTGAGACATGGCAATTTCCTACCCGTTAAAACATTGGTCCAAATTTCTCTCATCTCCCTTTCACCACACGGTCATTCGTTTCGCGAATTACCAACTACGTGAAATATGATCAACGCTTCCCTCAACGCCTATCCGGAATGCAGACGTTGCATAATCGACAACATTTAGCAACGATTCGCTGATGGGCCTTGCAAAAGATGTAAATCGTCGATGTGCGAGCAATGCTCAAGAAGGGCGGCAAAAAGAGACACCAGCGGTAATGGTTCGCCGTGTTTCTACGTAATCGCTCGGAAAACCGACGCACCGATCGCATACCGACTTACTGTTGATCCGAGACGGTTCTATCCAGTCCTATACCGGTTCGTTCACCCGTCTGAGGATAGCCTCGAGTGTCCGGTTGGCCCGATTAGGATGTGCCATCGCCGGGAAGATCATCTACCATTTACGGTGCATCGAGAATCACATGCCGATATCAAACAATCCCGACTGACTACGATCGACGGAAGAGAATTGTCACTGAATCACTTTACATCCGTGCGCGTATTGAATTCGCTTTTTCTTATTGTTAGACGAGTCGAGGTTTTCGATGCTTTTCTTTGAGACGATCAATTTTTATGCCTGTCGGAGTAAGGGTTGGTTCTTGTTCCTTGCGTTAGAGATTCGATGACATTTTGGAATAAAGTAGCTTCGCAGTGTTTGCTGGAATATTTTGTTGATTTGCATTTACAACATCTACAATATTTTATCAAAATTATGAAGGTTAATTAGTGTGTACCTTACAGTACAATAGTCTTATTCATTATATGAGAATGTAGTTTCTAAAAATTAGGGTCTGTTTCACAAAGACCGAAGATAGGAGAAGGTTGCTCGAGTCGTACCCCCTAAGACAAAAGTTCTATAAATTGTTGGTTTTGTTAAATAAAGAACAAAATTTTGCTTTATGTACAACGTCTACGAATATTGCAAATATTCATTAAAAAAAATCAGAACATATGCACATAATGCAAGATAATTAATTAAAACTAAGATAAATAATGGGTGAAGTAAAAAGTTCTGAGCGTTTTTTCTCTTTATTTTGATGATAAAATTAACAAACTTAGAATTTTCGGAATTAAATCAAATAAGCGCCGTTTTGTTCAATAACTTTTTCCCATTTTGAAGGCAATTTCATAATTCCGCGATTGAAGAAATCTTCGTCCCTATTGTTAAAAAACTCGACCAGCCCACTTTCACAAGCCTCTCTTGAGGCCAGTTTTTTGCCATCAAGAAAATTTTGTAAATATTTAAAAAGATGATAATCTGCCTGCTCGGCTTTTTCCCCTTGATCGTAGTGGTATTGTAGAATGTATCGAATCTTCTCTTTCGTTACCTCCATTTTGATACGCTCTAACAAACAACTGGCTTCACAAAACAAAAGACTGTCAGAGAACATTTTTTAAAGCGTTATGTTGCCTTTAAGTCACAGTATAGAATGACATGATGCAACGTATACATTGTGAGATATGGCTCACTAAAGCCATCTAACAAAAAACGCTCAGAACTTTTTACTTCACCCATTAGTAACATCGGTACGACTGAGGAAATAGTGTTCTAAGTCGTTAGCACCTATATTGTAAGTCGTACCTAGGAAGCAAACGAACCAAAAATAGCTCAAATTAAAATTTCTTGCGAAACCACTTTATTAATAACAATAGCCAGGATTTACAAGATCCACAGAAATATTTAACAATTATTGTATAATAATTAATTTAAATATTAAGAAGTTATAATTCGCGAAACGGTAAACCTAAACAATGGTCCCTCCCCAATAATAAAAGAAAGTATATCTTATATGACATATCAAAAGCGTCAATATTCTCTTTCTAAGAACAAAATATATCGTAAGATGTGCAAGTACAGATCCTTAGGTCGCACTACGTACGTAAATACGACTTAGGCATCTTGTGTGGGTACGACTTACGCAACGGCACGCGTAACACTTTAAAGAATCACAGTAAAATAATGAATTGAAACAGCGCGTCATCGTTATGTAGAAGCAACTGTTGAAATAGTACAGACTGATTCCCTAAGAAAGAACAACAATTTATTAAAAATATATTGCCGTACATCCTTCCAAATTTGCATAAAAGATTATAAGAACACAACCGTAAACTTATCTTCTTCCAAGAATTAATTGCAACGTATTGATACCACGCAAAAAATGTGGAACCAGCATTGTGATGATAGTGTACACCACACTGCCGTCAAAAGCGTTGTAATGACCAAAATAACTGAGAAACAGCATTGTTACCACTTACACTGTCGTCCGACTTGAGCAACCTTCCCCTGCTATACGCTCTTTGGTATCTTATTCTGTTTTTTTTTTAATTTGTACCATCCCGTGTAGTAAGATTGCATTACGTTGCTCTGTACGTTGAGAAAAAAAACTACGGGGAGATTAAGGAAATTAATTGTTTTGGAAATTGACGCGAAGAGTGTAATTTAATGATGCTATACAAAATAACTTTATTAACAGTAGGTTGGGAACATTGTAAAATCTGGTCTGCGAAAATTCACGGGAGTTTACGCAGAAGAGGGGGGGGGGGGGGTGTTGGAGTAGGTGCAGGATAAGAAGGATAATCATTTTATCCCTTCTTCAAGGGAAGTGTTCCAAACTGTCGTATAATTTTTCCGCAGTACACGCGCGGGAGTATTTATGCGTGCAAGTTGCATTTTTCTCGGTAAATATGTTTGCGGAGTTTAGGCTAGTCGTAGCGAACGCCTACGCGGACGAATATAAATAGATGCATAGTTTGCACTCTTAGCTAGCCTGTGTTTCTGCGTGTACGAATCTCAGCACCGACTTATATGCCTCCACGTATGTACATGAGAATTAGGCCGTGTGCAGTTTCCATTTTCGATGCATAAAAATAGGAATTTCGACCAAGAGAACGGAGAGTATTTGTAATTTCTTTGAGGTGAATTTTTGTTAAAATATTGTCAACAATTATTTACATTGTGCAAACGTTATTTACATATTTTATTCTTTTAGGTTTGAGTGTAATTATTGGGTCGTCGGAGCAATCAAATTTTAAATGTGTCGGTGACAATTTTTTCGGAGGAGACCATATGAAAAGTTGACGTTGCAGGCAGTATTTTAGAGGCTAATATTATATTTATCATCATTTCTACGATTTTCATCCGTTAATGCTGCATTGATGGACGTCTCGGTAACCCGTTTGGTACAAAATCGAAAAACTGTAGCCGGAGGAGAAGAAAGAGACTGGTTTACAATTAGATTACCTAGAAACTGTCCGACGGTGGAATTCCAGAGAAACGCGCGGTTTCATCGGGGATGGAAGAAGGTGGTTTCTTTGGGAAATCGCGCGCCGATTTGTACGCGAATCAACCGACGAGTGTAAACTATTAATCGTTACGTTCTCTTTAAATGCTCAACAGCATTTGTCGACTCCTTCGCGTGGTCCGTCTCTTCGTTTTTCTTTTTCTCGACGGGATCGAACTTTCTAAAGTTAAAACGAGGAAAAGGTAATTTCACGTTGATAAACGCCCAAGACGAAGGAAAGGCAGTCGCTTTCGCAGGCATAGGTGTATACATTTTGTCAATAGGAGGAACACGCGATATTCAGTTTCCAGGTTGAAACGCAATTTAGCACGTGGAGGCTGATAAAACTCGGCAAGTCTGGAAACTTCATAGGTGGAGGGTAAATTCATTTCGTTCCTCGAGGTTTATAAAACACGGGCGATATCGTCGCGGTCACGTGTTGATTCGATCAATAACGAAGAAGCGGCAGCGCGTTAATGAACCCGAAATTCCATTCTGCTCCGAGTTAGATCTAATTTCGTATGAAACGAACAATTAATCATTTACCGTCGCCTATTGGCATTTCATTAAGGCACAGTTTGTACGAGCGGTACCGCGCCGCCGAGATAAGAGACGAGTCGTACAAATTAACGTTTCATTATCGGCAATAATTAGCGGGCTCGAGTCGCTCGATAACGATCCCCGACTTTAAACGTCGTCAAGAGGTAATACACGTACATGTAAGTCATGAACCTGCACGTATTACACGTTAAAGTCCTAGCAAGCGAAAAATGCTAGTCCTCCGTTAAAAAGAGAACGAGGCAACTGTGGTTGGCCGGCGATAAGTGACGTCGCGCGAACGATGGGAGGGGCAAAAAGGCTGAAAATAATAAAAATAAGTAATTACTCGAAGTAATCGGCCACCATTCCGGATTCTCGGGGACCCGTAGTCGTCCAATTAGCTGAAAGTGTTCTTTCGCTTCCCCGGTTACCGCGGCAACCATTGTTCAGAATCTTTAGAAATTCATACTCCGAGGAGCGAAGTCGATGTACAGCCTCGATCCATACGGCCAACGAAATCTGCACACACTCCGCTCCGTTGTGTCTCTCCTACGCACAGCTTCAAAGCAGTGGCGCAATTACATTTTTCTCCCCACCACGTGCTCCGTGAGTACCACGTAATCGCGTTAAGTCGATCGACTCGATTCAAACCTTTCGACCAACCACGTCCCTGATCGAATGGCCAGCAAAGAGAAAAAAGGTAACAACGTTGACCGACGATAAGTGACTAACCATCTTGGCAGTCATCGTCGTCCTCGTCGTTCTCGTCATCGTCGTCGACGACGTCCTCGTCCTCGTCGTCCTCGTCGTCGCCGTCGTCATCGTCGCGCGGGCACAGGAGTGAACGGTGGGGGAAGGTAGGGAGGCGGAGCGTAATAAAAATAAGTAATTACTGCGAGTAATCCTCCCCTTCCCCCTGGCCACCTTTTCCTCTCCTTGCCGCCACCCCTCCCGTTCTCCACGAGAGTCGTTCAATTAACGGGAATACTGTTGTCTTCCCTCGCTACGTTGCCCTTCCATTCCCTCTCCGTGGCAGCCCCTCCGGGCTCCGGGCTCCGGCCGCCGTCGGAACCCCATCCCACGCCCAACGTCCGCGAAACCCGCGAAATGTTTCACTCGCAAAGTCGCGTGGAGTGTGGAGCGCGCTCGGTCCTCTCCCTCTCTCACCCTCTCACTCTCTCTCGCTCTCTCTCTCCCTCGCGCGTTCGCTCTCGGTGTGCACGGAGCAGCAGCAGGGCAAGAGAGGGGTGATATCGATGCCCCTCCTTCACTCACGCCCCTGACGTCCATCTATCCTTCCCCCACCAGAGTCCTCCCGTGGATCGTGCGCTATCCCTCCCGCGCTTCTCGGTTCCCCGTTTGCCCCTCTCGCCCCTCCCGTTGGTACCCGTCGCTTCCCTCTCCCTTGGCCATTCGGGTCGCCCTCCGCGCCCTCCCATGCCCCTGTGAATTCAAGGCTTGCAGCCTATCCCCTCGGCGTCCCGAGGTGCTCACTCTGTCCCGCGATGCCGCCAGCAGGAGTGGGGGTAACCTCCGAGGCCCCACTCGCTCGTCTGCCGTCGTGCCGTGCGGTTCGTGCCGTCGCTCGGTCGTTTTCTACGCGTCGCGCGGTGTGCTCGCGTCCGGCCATTCTCGATACCTTTTCTGACGGCGGATTTTAACGGAGCACGCATTTGCCAGCTTCGATCGACGGAAGAACGAAATACGGTGAGAGGAAGTGTTGACTCTCGGTGACCGAGTGAAACGTTTTTCGCCGACGGTGAAGGAGAAAGATTCGAAAGGACTGTGCGCGAGGGAGAAGAGAAAGAGAGAGGACGTGGGCCGCCGAACGGCACGCACCCTCGATTGTCAGTGACATCGTTCGGCGAAGGAGAAAGAGAGGTCGTCCCTTGTTGTCTCCGCTGTTGCGGCTGAGAGACCCGGGACGTACGTTGCAGCCGATCGCTTGGGGCTCTCGCGAAGGACGATGTTACGTGCGAGTTTCGCGATACGAAGCGGAGCTTAAGATCAATAGTCGAGCGAGGAAGAAGACGCGGGCTTTCGAACAAGGTCCGAAGCTTACGCGCTGTCGTAATCAAGGGAGCAGTTCGCGAGTAGCGCGAGCCGTGGAACTCGAAGAGATTCGTAGGGACGAACGTGTGCGGTGCGTTGACACCTGTCTCCCGTATCTTCGATGCACCGTTTCGTTCGCCTCGAGCTGCTGCACCGAGCGAAGCTCGTGCGACCCGTCGGCAGTAGCCTGCCGTGATCGCCGGGAACTCGGTGTCGTCGGGAGTGATCCAGAAACGATAGTATATTGTGCGAGAAGTGTTTGTTGGATTTTAATCGAGGAGCACCTGGAAACTTTACCTTCAATGAGGAACAGCCTACGCATGCCGTGGATCGAGGTAAGTGATTCGTAGTAGTGCACCCTTACCTTGGACAATCAAGACGCGCTTAAGGTCAGCGAGTGTGCGAGACACGGTCGATCGTGGTTCCGTTTTATCGGTTCTCCCGGTATCTCGTTTAGAGATTGATATCACGGATTAACGAATCTAACGAGAGCGGGAGAGAGATATAGAGGTAGAGACAGAGAGAGGAAGAGATCGGCGTTGAGAGTACTATTAGAATGACACGGTTGTCATATTTTTGTCGAGAGGGGGTTAATTAAGCTTTCCTGTAATTCCTCCATTCTCGCTTTCTCTCTCTCTCTCTTTCTCTGTCCCAGTCGACCAATTCGCTAGGGATGTGAAAAGTTTAGCAGAATATTTGGGGGTATCGTGCCAACTGGTGGGCACGGGAAGACTGAGAGAAGAAATTTCCGTGTAAGGTCTCGAGGCTGGGGCACGCAGGCGCGTCCGTCGCCACGTGGTCGAATGCTGATCCGTGGGTACGAGGTGTTAACCTTTTTCGAAAATCGAGCATACTGCTGCACAGCCGGAATGAAGTACGGTCGCGCGGGGGGTGGAGGCCCGGGGGTGTAGGTTGGCAAAACAAGTAGTTAGTTACGTGAGCGCTGGCGGTTGGCCAAACAGCCCCGAACTTTGAAATTGCGCTCGAATCTTTCTTTCCACGGCGATTATGCAGGGCGGAAGTTGGAAAGGGAGGAAAGCTCTTAGATCACCGTTGCTTTCTCCGTATTCTTTTCTGTCACTCGCGCTACTCTCGTCGTTGTACCTTAGTTCTGGCGCGCCCAATTAGTTTACCCCGGTTGCTATCGCATCTGCTGCCTCCAAGATACCATCGGTTAAAATGTAATTGACTCTTTATCGAGCTGAGAGCTTGCGATTTCTGATCGACGTTGCGCATTCATCGTTGCGACACGTAACGACTTTCGTTTCCCTATTGCTTTTATGAAATAACTTCTTGTCTTGTTACACAAAACACACCTCCTCAAGGAAGTTTATTCAACGAGTTGTAATTTGCTATAAATCTCTGTTGAACAATTAAGAAACACCCGGTAGAAATATGTATCTATCCAGGACTGGTATTACGGAAAAGAAAAACAATTTCGATATCTTTTATGTATCGCATTTTTCTTCGTGCAGCCGATAGCACCTGTTATGCCTTTTGTCTTCTTTTCTACCGTTAGATATTCTCCGTCGATGCGGAGAATAGAATCCGAGACTTCTCCACGGAAATGGAAGACATTTATCCATCCAGTAAATATATACAAATATCCGTCTTATCCGAAGTACACGAGTAATAAATATATAAGTATTTTTTCATTATCGATTAATCGAATCGTAGATATCCGATTAACATCGAAGCACTTACCTCGACATTAGGATATTTTTGTTCAGCCGAATATTTTCAGCGATGATACTATTTTCGAGCAGGACATATTGTCCAGACACTATCGATAGCACGAGTTACCGAGTTTTCGAGCATGTACGAGATGCGAGTATAAAATGTTTCCGCTGATGTAATATACCAAGCTTATTTTAGTCTCGTAACTATAAAGCAATATCTTGTTTCGCATAGCGAGCATTGAAGTTGGTATCTGAATTTCGAGCGATCCAACTTCCTGGTAGAAATGGCAAGAGGCGTTCTTTGGCTGCACGCTCGCAGTTACGTTCACTTTCGCCCGTATAATCGATGTAAATGCAAAAGGATCTGCCCATAAATTCGCACAAGTGTTTCATTGGTTCGTGAGAATGCAAGTCTTGCCATGAGTCGCTTTGCAGTGAGAAACGTTCGATTTTAAGTCTTGTTTGTAGTCGTACAAATAATTTCAGACAATAAGAGAGATCGGGGATGATAGATAAGTTGTTGTGCATGCAGATATTTGAAACGCGAAAGACGGGTTCCTGTTACTTCCGTAAGAAAGGTCGTGAAACATGGAAGCATGCCATTTACCGTTCTCCTTGCACATCAATTGTAAAACTCGACATCTTGGATAGATCGTAAAAATGTAGTACATAAAAAAAGGCGCGAAAATAGCCATCAGGCCCGACCTTAACGTCGTAAAATAATAAATTTGGTCCTTGACCACCCCGAAACCTATATAACCAGCCTCTACAACCTGTCGAATGGTCTGCTCGTAGAGTGTGAATAGTTCGGGTACCTGCCGGACCCTAAACGAGGGTTTTTGTCCTGGAAATTTTTTAAAGTTTCCACGTCGTAGCGATGCTCAAACTGGTAGAATTCTTAAAGGGACACGTCGCTCGTGTTTGGTATTTCTAAAGAGATCCCCATCAGGCGGAAAACTAACGAGAATACGTCAAAATAATTTTCCTTTTATACGGATTAATCTGAAAGCGTTCGGTACTAAGTTAATAGCCATTTGGTTCATCGGCTTACGAAAAAAAAATCTGAACTCTCGGAATCCATTTTTCTCCGCAGTAGTAAATTATTCATCTAGCCATCGCTGTGGCAAAATTTCCCAGAATTAATGTCGTATTTAGACTGGAAATAGCTACAGTTTAACTCGATGGGATATTTGTTATTTCAAGGTACGAATCCTCATCAAATTAATTCCTACAAAAGATCCAATTAAATCCAATTAGAAACATACCGCGGCCGAGAGCAGCTGTCACGCGAGATAAGCCGTACTTTTTTTAACACGGTAGATTAGGCCATTACTCCAATTGGATGTTACTGAAAAAATAGTAACTATCCTAATTTAACGTTAGACTTGTCATTTACAATTACAACGTCTCCGCTCCATCGATCGCCCCCCCCCCCTTTCCATGCCGTCATGAAACTTTGAAAAAAGTTACGTTCATCATGTGAAAAAAGAAGGGAAATATATTTCAGTGGAGACGATTCACAGTAATCTCAAGGCGATCCTTTTATCAAAGAGGTCCTCGTTAACGTAGGAGGGATTCCCTGACCGCATCTTACCGTCCACGTTTCAGCAACTTGGACTTATTATCCCTGGTAGTGTAGCTCCTCTCTCCCCCTTCGTACACGGACTAGAGCAGACGTCTTGTCGTACGAAAGTGGCAGTTTGCAATTAAACGACGATGTTATCGTAAAGGACCTGTAGGTCGGTTGAGTATACATGGCAGCGAATTAAAATGTAAATACTTGATTAAAGTTAATCCCAGCCAGGTGAATAAACCTGACGCACGGAGATAGAGAAAGGGAGGGCCGAAGGGGGTTAAGAGGCAGGAGGGTGTGGAGGGTACGGCACGGATGGAGAGGGAGGTAAAGGGTAAAAAGAGCGAGAGCCTTGGTGGTGGCGGTCCTAAGGGGTGGTTTTTATTGCCGGTTTTTATTAGCTGAGTAGGTGTACTCCATTCTGGCCCTACTCCTCCTCCAGGGCTCCGCTACCCCTCTTTCTCCCCGACCGTTTCTAATCCTCCTTCTCCCCTTCCTCCTCCTCCTCCCGTTTCTCCTCCTCCCTTCGTCCCTCTCTGCGGAGCTACGCTGGCGCACCGTGAGGGGTGGAGGGTTGATTAAAACTAACGTTGCGCCAAGAATTACCCCGTGAGATTGAAAATTAAATTAATATACAAAACCCCTGCCCACCGGGGTCTAATTAGTTATATGATAGTAATTAAAAGTTAAGTATATCTTCGCGCGGGAATGGAACTCGCACAGCACTCGACTGTCGTCTACAAAATGGCTAAAAAAAGCGCGGTCCGTTTAAAAACGTCGCGTGAATTCTTTTATTTTCCGAACCTTGTGACTTTAGGTCCTGTCGTTGGCATAAAAAGAGATTTAAAAAAAATGGAAAAGCGTACGCGAACACTTTGGATATGCCATGTAACATATTCGTTCCATGGATTTACACACTCGAAGAAGGGGATTGATGCGTGTATCGCAAAATGTTCTCGTATTAGTAGCTCTTTTTCATAATTTCGCTGGTTGGCGCACCAGCGCGCTTGTCTCGCATTTTAATACGCCGTGATATTGAATGCCCGTTTAATAAAGGTGTACGTTAAAATGAGCGAGGCGAGAGAGGGAAGATGGGAGGATATACAATTCTGTAACCTATACGTTTGTCACGAATCACAGTCGGAACTTTGATAAAGTTATGGAAATAATTAAAAAATAGCTGAAGCTTCCATTAATTTTCATTACGGCAACAAAGAGAATCTCATTTCGTGTTCGTGAGATTTATATATCGGCATATATCGCGTAACTTGGGCAGGGCAACAGTTCTCCGAGCTACCGACGAAAATTTTACACAATTACGGTCTGGTTGTTCTTACGATTTCATTTCATCCCGGACGATATTTGCCACTGCAAGAAAAATAAAAACTTAATTTGCTCCGGAGTCTTAATTTTTCAATCGTTTTAAGCATCTTTCTCTCCCTCGCTCTCTTCCACTGTTTTTTTTCCTTTGAACTCGTTTCACTCCCTCTAAGCTCATTTATTTCCTTAATTAAAATGAAATTTCTCTCGGATACAAATTTAACGAATCAAACTTACGATGGACGTAAATGAATTACTTCATTTAACACAAATCGCGGAGCGTGCAGAAATATAATTTTCAACGCTACATCCTCTCTATACATAAGATAGATTTATTCGATTCGATGGGGTGGGAAAAGGGGAAGAGGGATTTATGTGTACGCCAGTGTACCAGCGCGTCTGTACGTCTCGAAAAATAATGAAACCTTTTAATTATATTAATTGCGATTCGAATAAATAATCAAGCTAGTATTTCCCGTTCGGGGTTTCATTATTTTTAATGAATATCCATTATTTTTAATGAATCCTTCAGAATAGTACGGATAATGTCGATCGAGAGAGTGCGAAGTGCGTAACATCGGACAGGTTTGGGAAAATGTTGGAGAAATCGGAGGAAAGGTCGATAATACGCGTTGATGGTACCATTTAAGCATTAACTTGCCGCGTAATATTTATCCGTTGGCTTTAAGCAATAAATCCTCTTTGTGATTAATGCACGACGCATTATAATTACAAAGATACCGGTTTGTGAAAGTAGTATTTTTTAAAGATTTTAACGTCGATGAAGAAACATCGCCGCGAAACGAGGATAAATACTTTTGCGCCATAAATTCCAGCCATGATTTAATAATTTCTCTAACGATTCTAACCGACCGGATTCACTCTCTCGAACGAATTACTTTTATGAGATCCTACAAGACATTTGCAGCTTCCTTCCATAGCTGATAAGCGTAAAAATTTTCGCAACGAATCGACATTCCGCGAAATATTGGTAGATAGATTTTTCATGGAAAAAGTCCGGACTCGCTTTTAATCTTGCGCAGACTTCGGTGGCCGTCGATTATTTTCCGTTCGATACTTGGCACAAATTTCTAAGTATATTAGGAATACACTACCTTTCCTGAATTATTCGAATGCTTTCAAGAAATTGCAGGATGCATTAGCTTACATTACGATACTTCCATTACATTATGAATATTACTTCGTATATTGATGAGAAGTGGATCTCTCGGTACACGAGTGCACCCGAGTTTTATTATTTCTAATATTCCCCTCCACCCCCCCCCTTCCTCCCAGCCCCGCACCGTTTATGAATTACCATATTAATAGAAGCGATACGAGACTGATTGGATCTATTTAAGCGTATCGCGCGAGTCATAACGTTTTCAATTACTCTTCGTTATTAAATACAAGTTATTATTGGTATGAGAATACGGGGAACGAATGGAGGGAAAAGTCGCGAAACGTTATTTAACTTTTCGCCGTGTAACTTGGACGCTCGCGTACAACGGAATACGTACAGTTGTTGGAATAAATAACGCTTCGCCGATCTGGCCTACCTATCGTTTTATGATGATTATTAAAAACGTCCTAGCAACGCCGACCACTCACCGCTATTTCCCTTCCTTTCCCTCTTTTCCCCCCTCTTTCTCTCTTACGCTTACACACGCGAGCGGAGTATCACGGAGAAACGTGTATTTATTTTGCAAAAGCAAAAAAGCTGCCCTCATTTAACAAGCTAATTTAAAGTAAGTATATTGCCAGTCTATACTTTCAGACTTATTTGATTCTCGCCTGGTCTCTCTTCTTCTTCCGTTCTCTCGCTTCCTCCCCTTCACCGGGACGCCTTGGTGCATTAGCTTGAATACATCCATGAATATTATCCCGTACTTTGGCGAGGGCTGAGAAGGGTGTCTGGAGACGTAGGGGAGGGGAAGACCGGCGAGGGGTCGGACGGTATATAAGGTATAAGGTAGTCCATTAGCGTTAATATTATAAACGTTAGCTGCCCTCTGGCCATCCCCGTAACATACTCATGTGCGCTTGCGTGTTCTCTCTCTCCCTCTTACCCTTCAGTGTATACTACCACCTTCTGCACTCTCTCCTCTGCCTTGCTCTCCATTTCCACAGCTCTCTCTCTCCCTCTCTCTTTCTCTCTCTCTCTCTGCCTGGCTCTCTCTCCCACTCACTCTCCCTCACTCGCTTATTCACTCACTCACTCTCCTCTCTCTTTCCACAAGTACACACACTGTCTTTCTCTCGTTGCCTCCTCCTCCTCTCTGTCCTCTTTCATTCATTTTCTTTGTTTCCCACTCCCTCTCTGCCACTCTCGCCGTTTGCCTGTTGTGTTCTTACGTTCATCGTCGTACAAACAACGCACGCTAATATACTGTCCCTCGCACTCGCGCACGCACAGCACAACACGCACGTATGAGGCAACTTCGCCCGCAAACACTGTGTACGAGCGAAGTGTATGTATACGACAAAGCTCTTACTTTGGTGGGCTCTGTTACCATACGTTATCCCGGTGTACCGTTCTACAGGGTGACCGGATTGTGACCCGATACCGCTTACTTTGCGACAGGTGCTCAGACCCGGTATTGCTGCTCTTTGCATTACGATTTTTCGCGACAATAACCCCAGCGTTTTTTATCGTATGCATTGACTCTATATAAAAATGCGCAAAAATTTACGCACTTGCGTTTGTAAGATTATTCGGATTGTGATATTCTAAGAAATACCAATTATATATAATATTTTTTTTATATTATTCCTAGCTTTAATATTTTTTTGGATACTCCTGAAATTGTAGATCGTTATTCGAACCTTAACCGACAGCACCGTCGGACACCCGGAAAAGTGCATCCCAGAGGTACTGTGCTGCTTTTAGCGATACCTAAAAAACTACTGAAATATCGAAAGAAACGTAGCAATAAGATTGCGTTAGATTCGGAATTCTCCAAGGGAATAAGGTCTGCCACTGAGTAGTGTCCAGTATTCCTCGCGTACGTTCGCAAAGAGGATGCTAATTTAACGTGTAACAGTGCGATTGTTGTTTATTATTATGTATACTAATGGAGCTCTAAGGGGCTAGGGACCTCTCAGGGTACTCCGATTCGAGAGGATTTCGCTAATTCCGTGGCAAGGGTGGTTTTAACGATGGATCATAGCACAAAATGGGAATATGGAGTTTCCCGGCGAGAGGGCTCCGAGTGGAGCATAAGTACAGATTATCTCGATGTACTACGATACGTTATACGCGTTGATTCCTCTTAACGTGGGTGTATTGTTCCGAAATATTTATCGTGGGCGCAGTTAAACTTTATGTTACGTGGTTATTTATCGAATCCATTGTCGAGGAGAGGCAGCTAACAGACTATGCATAATTCGTTATCTCCAGCTTATAAAATATTCCTCGTTGACGCAGGTAAAAAGTTGCAGGGTACTTACTTTTCCCTCCTCTTCTTGCTACCACCAAATTTCTGTTTTTTTTTCTTTTCTTCTATTCTTTTTGTGAGATTTTATCGTTGTTCGCGTCTAATGCACCGCGTATCGATTAACTAATGTACATGTACGCTCCATACGAGGCAATGTCGGCACGAACAAGAGACCTGGTCGTGGGTTAATATCAGAAAGATCCTTTCTCGCATCTCTACTTCTTATCGGATTCACAATGTACTTCCGATGTCGAGCTGTATTTGCAGTCGCTATACCGGCACTATCTGAGCCACTCTCAATCCCTTTTGCCTCGCATTCAAAGCTAGTATTGAGAAAAGCGACTGCGAAAGTGGATTGAAATGTAAAGAACAAGGTGGATACGTACGATGCGGTTACCAGTAGCGATGTTAATTACCATAATTGCTCGAAATCACTCTCGTACTTCTACAAATTAATTCAAGGGTGAAACTAAAAATATCATGATATATACAGTGAAAATACAGTGATTTTGCGCTTTACCCTATTACATTCTATGTCTCGTAGTATTCTGCTTCCCCTAAAATAAATGGGACAGATTTATTATTTATAAATAATAGAAATATAAAATCAGAGAATTAGTTGAACAAGATAGTTTATTGAAAATGGAAAAGCTGCGCTACCACAAGCTCCATCGTTATTGGCAAATATTTTATACGTCTCTACAGTCGTGGTGAATCTGTCAGGTTCGATGTCGATTTCCCGCGAGGCTAGAGAACCCCTGACCGCGTAGAATCCTAAGATCTTCTCTGACGTCTGCTTAATTAATTACTATCCGTGGTTTTAATTAGCTGGGGCTCCTACCTTCGTCCTCTATCGCCCCGTCTTCCTCCCTCTCTCTCGCTGTCTCTCTCTCTCGTTCCTCCATTCCCTCGCCGTGGAAAAGCATGTGATACGGCAGCCGCGTCGACAGACCGCCGTACATGTACGTGCACTTGCATTGCGCGAATGCACACATGCATCGTTGCGGACCGAGCGTGACATGTCCACACCTTCCATGTGCAGCGGGCGGTGCTGGCCCGTCGGTCCTTCGCGATGCACGTACGCATAAGTGCGTAACTACGATGTACTTGGCGCACGCGAGCCAGATACACCTTGAAGATAAAGTTCGTTTTAGCCTGCATCCTTCGAGGAAATGGAGATTCGAATGAACGGTAACGTAACTTTTTTTTCGACTGACAATGAATCGAACTGACTGTGAGCGATTAGTTCCTTGCTTGATATCTGATAATGACTCCTCCTTGAAGAATTTAACGATTCTCTTGTAATTTTCGATTCTCCCGGTACTCTTTTGTACTTGCACAATTCATAAGATTGAAAATTGCAAAGACGTGCCTCGATGGATAAAGACGGAAACGAGAGGGGGGGGGGGAGAGAGGAAGAAGAAGGGGAACCTTCAAAGGGAAGCAAGGATGCACATCCTGGACTCCGGTGAAGGGAAGAAGCGAGAGGGAAAGAGCATGCAACAATACAAAGACAATGTGTTTGTTGCCGATTAGCAGAAGGACGAGTTGAGGTTTTTACGAGAGTCAGAGATGCGGTCAGGACGCCGGAGGCAGAGGGACAGAGAGGAAAAGAGAAGAAGAGAGGAGCACACAGTCGTTTACAGCCGAAGAGAATCGGGGCCCGTGGCTCAAATGACCCCTCTCTTCTACCACCATCGTCACCCGCGGCTGGCGGTGTCCCCCCTTAGCGGTCGCCCCACCTGTGCCAAGATTTACGGCAATTCGCTTTTTGCCCCCTTTAAGAGCTTTCGTATTATCTTACTGCCGCTGTTGCTGCTTCCTCTCCGCGAGCAAATGTACTTTGCCATCTCCTTGCTACGTTTCCCCACCCCTGAGGCGCACAGTCGTCTTCTCTTTTCTTCGGTTCGCCCTCCTGCTTTCCCTTGGTTGTCGTCTTCTCTTCTTTTCTCTTATCCCTGATACCAACGAGTATATTTGCTCAGGTAAGTACGAGCGGATACAGGTGTATTGCAGACACCGACACGATAGGAACACCTGAGACCGTAATTATTTCGGGACCAGGAGGACTACGCTCCTCTTGGTTTCTCTCTCTCTCTTTCCCTCCCACTCTCTTTGTCGCGTTGGAAGACTTTAATTACGTCAAATTCGATTAAGCACGTACACGTGTCGCGGAAGGTCTTCCCCACGTAGGTGTGTACTTTTCGAAGGTCTGCTGTGTTCTTTCCTCGCTTCGGCACCGACGAAAACTCAAGATTCCTTTGATCGTGCGGCGAGACTATCATATATTCCGATGATTTTATCCAGATCCGCTGAGCGGCACAGAAGGATGATCGTTATCGGGATAATTAAAAGGTTACTATTCGCTAGTAGCAGCCGGGACAACGTTTCAAAGTAGAATACTCGTGAATATTGAATTTTATATTTCCGTTTTCGTCTGTTGTTCCGTACGTTTTGATGTGGATGGTCGTTATTAAGCGTGTCATTATTGGAATTAGATTTCTCAGCGTCTAATTACTGCTTTACTTATTTTAATCTCCTGGTGATGCTATTATTTCAAACATCGCGGCGCTATCTCCTGGCATAAATCTTACTATTCTAATGCTATTATTAAGATTCTAATCTACGAGCATCCAGCCGTGGCCTCACCCCCCCCCCCCCCCACCCTCCCTCCCTCTCTCTTCGTTTCCCTACTTTCCTGCTTCTCTCCCCGGCATTTCGCTTTTTACACTTCCCCATCTCTTTTAGTTCCGTCTCCATCACTTTTAACCTTGAACTCCCTCGTTACCGTATCACGCTTCAGAGCGCACGGTTTCAAGAAGTTTTAGAGATCCTCGGGGAATCCTATTATGAATCCTACGCGGAACTAGGGGCACTTGCAGAAACATACGACAGCGATGAAACGAGAATCGCCCAATCAGTCTGCTCGGTATAATCGATTTTTTCATTCTTTCAATTTAACCGCCGGCCGCAATTCTATTTCGCGACTCACTTCGAGAAGCTTCGTTTCAGGAGGTATTCCCCAATTCGAGTCGTTCAGGGATAAATTCATTCGACGTCACAAATTTGTTTGATATTCGCGTTTATACGCTTTTGCGCATTTAGGTATACGTTACACTCCACAGTGTGCTTATTGTTTTCGTTAGCTAAAGTACATGGTATCCGACATATGTTGCTATAGATACGAACACCGCCTGCCGTTATTTTTACGATAACGCCACATTTACGCAACTATAATTGCTCTGGTTAAATAATAGCCGCTCACGTAATACACCCAGTGCCAATTGTATCGTCGGTCGAGAAAACTGATGTCTCGTTTTTGAACCTGCGAAGTTTCTCCCTTTTCGCGTATCAAATGTTTCTCCACCGCTTATTTTTCTTCCTGACGCATTTCGGTGTTACGATCAAAGGGGTTCAACGACAAAGCACGAAAAGCTCCGTTCCAGCAGAGAATACAGATCGACGTTCACCCGTTCAAACTCTCCCTATAGAATTATTCTCACCTTCCGCGGGGCTCTGCCAATGAGATATCAGCGAGCACAATGCAGCAAGGATACTGAAACGTCGACGACGACGACGACGACGACGGGTGACGCTAGGGACGAGCAAAAATTTAATTAGCAAAAGCTGGAAAATTAATTGCACCCGCCATCTTATTGTGCTCCATCCCCATGCCTCGAAGCGTTACCGGGGACCCGCGGTGTCTATATACACGGGGAATGTAATATTCACAACAGCCTATATCCGAGCCAGCAGTCAAGGTGGCCACCCCCGCTAGACCCCCCTTTCCTCCTTCTCATCCTCCGCCATCGTCTCCCGCTTCCTTCGTCGGCCTTGCCATGGCACACTAGATATACCCACCACCATAGTCGTCCGTATCAGGGGCGATGTACCGCGAGTCCGACGTTGGTCCTGCGTGAATAGTAGTCTGGTAGTAGTGGTATTAGTCCCCGAAGCTTCCTAATCGTTGCTGGGCGCAAGACGCGCCCACGATTCTAATGGTCCGTCATTGACAATGGACAGCGTCGGTATCCGATACCAGAGGGTAGAGGCTTCGTAGCGCGAGTGCTGGGGTGGATTGTTTTCATGTGTGAGGAATATTGTACAGTGAGAGAGAGAGAGAGAGAGAGAGAGAGAGAGAGAGAGAGAGAGAGAGAGAACCGGAGGGAGGAAGTGGCAGGAAGAAGGAGAGAGATCCCGTGACGATCTTCCGTTGCCGGTGTCGTCGGTGATGTTGGTGGTGTACCGTTATGGTGGTGGAGGTTTCATTGGTGGTGACTCTGGTGGGTTGGTCCGTACGGGGATGATTGTAGTTGTAATGGCGCGGTGGTAGGAGCCAAGGGGGAGGGGGGTGCAATATGACATTATTAATTGCTCCACAATGCCAGCAGTGTGGAGGAACACGGGAAACGAGGGGGAGCGTTTCCCCTGAAGCTCACCAATCGGCGCTCTCACGGACGTCCAGCCACGGCGGAAATTTCATTAAGTGGATTCTTATAGACGCGGTTTTGAGATTAACAATATGATATGTGCTCCGCCCCACCGCGCCGTTGTGAGATATTAGATCGGGGACCGGGGTCTTTATGTTCTGGACTTGCCGTTGGATGGCTGGATAGCTGGTTATACGCGCACAAAGCCTACTGCAAACGCTTGCCTACCTCGAATGTGTAATATCAGCACCCTGTCGTGGTTTCCGTATGATTGTAGCTGTCTTGGAGGGCCGAGAAAACGCTCCGAGGCTCTCGGGGGCCAACGTTGAAAGGGATCGGAGAGTAGAGAGTATAACTTGAATTATTTCGGACAGATCGATTGGGTTAATCGAATCGCGTACGTAGAATGTTGTGGTGCGCATTTCGTTGTTGATTCTATTTCAGTCGGAGGGATCGAAAGGAATAAAGAACAAAAATTCGTTAGGATAAAATTAACTTTCACATAAATCGAGTTGAAGATAATTTGTATTTTCGGGTAGCGGTAACAACATCAGAGCAGAGCTTCTTAAAATTCCCGGAAATACTTGAGCTAAATAGTGTTAACTATCTAGGTGCGCGGAATATTCGGTAAATTTGGCAAATATGCCGAGTAGGAAATAGTTGCCGAATATTCGGTGCATCCCTAACAGCAATTAAAGGCAGGGAGATTAACCATGAATGCAGCAACTCGGTTGGTTAAAATTGATTCATTATTGTCGGTTTCTCGGTGGAGAACGCTCGACCTAAGATAATGTACATGAACCTCTGCCAGAGCGGCTTCTCCACAATCGTGGTCCTAAGTTTCCTTCGTTATTATCGCGCCAAGTATTCCTTCGAGCCACTAGAACTGCGCATAGCGAAAAAAATCGTCGCTTTAATCGATAGTCTTCTATTAACCACTGTTTTAAAACAAAGATCGAACAATTTCATAATTCCGTGCAACTAATATTATCATAAAACAACTATCCGTCTTTCGTTTAACACAATTGAATATTCTACCGGTTTCCCCGTTTCTGCGCAACGTAACGTACGATGTTTTTCAAAATGATTTGCAGCAATGCTGCAGATACTCTTCGGAGGGAGTTCCGGCGGAGCTGAAAGGTACTTTTGCAAGCTGAAGCGTTCGTCCATTTATTTAACAGACATCGGCAAAACACCGACACAGCGAGACGTTGCATTCATGGATGTATCAGCAGTTTATATTTTTCTTCATTAGCGTATTCGCCCAGTCGACGTTCTCGCCCGGCCAGCTTGCCAGGGGTGAGTTAGTTAACGAATGAGACGGGGTAGAGGAGGGTTAGAAGGCCGTCGAAGGAAAGAGGTACCGAAGGGGTTGAGGCGCGGTGAAGCGGCAGGAGCAAAGTTGAAGGTAACCGACACCCTTTCGCAAAAAGTAATTGGTTAATGCCTCGGAAATGAGTTTAGTTCCTTTTTGCTCCGGCATCGTGCTGCTCCTTTTTCGGCACCTTCACCATCTACTCACCCTTTCTCTCTCTCTCTCTCTCTCTCTCTCTCTTCTTCGACCTTTTTCTACATGCGCACACCTACCGGTGAGAACTTGTACACATACGCGCGCCGTCGTACGAATCCTCTTTCTTTAACCTTGCGTTCCATCTTCCTTTCTCGCGGAGCCTCTCCGTTTGTGTTCCATCCATCCTTCGCCTTTCTGTCGCCCTTTCACCTTCAACGAGATCCTCTCTTTTCCTCTCTTTCTCCCATTCTTTTTTCCTCAAGGTTTCTCTTCTCGCATGCACGCGTGTGTTTTTATGCCCGCTCCAGGGCTCCAGTCACGCTTTGTGCCACATTGTGCGTGCCTTTGGAGCCCCATTATCCGCGTGTAAAAGTGTCATTATGGCCCACGGCAGGCTTGGAAGGCGTCGAGGAGCACCGACTCCGTTTCGTTGGCGGGAGAAAGAGAGATAAAACCTGCTTAAAGGATTTGTCCCCGTGTCTCGAGTGATTCGTTAACCCACCGACGACCGGATTTTCTTTCCTTGGATACACGTGCATTATCGAGAGACGCGACGCAAATGTGCTTTAAATTGGAATATATCGACTCACCGTCGATAGACCGATCGCCGTGCTTGTTTAACACGTTAACTGTTAGGTAGTTAGACTGTTTTTGAGTTACGCTATATTTTCATATTCAATTAATTACATTAATCATGTCGGTATTCTAATAAGTTATGTTGCGACTCTGATAAAGTTCATGATGACGATGAAAGGGGTGCGGGCTGCAGTGATTGTAGAGATTCGGACAGCCGTTTTAATATTGTACGATTGTGAAAAAGAAAGAGAGTAGCTTAACACACCGAAGATGTCGTGGGTCGCGTTCTCTCCTCGATGATTATTCTTTTCCACGTCCTTTTCTTCTAAGTTCTTTTATAGGAGTACTCCCGCCCGATCCCACACTCGGCCGTCCTGAACAGGACATTTGACCTCAGTTGTCGGCTCACGTCTTCTTTCTTTTATCGGCGGCCCATCATCCTCGCAATCTGAATACTTTCGAACGTCCACACACGTAGGCCTCTAATTCTCGCAATTCTCACAGATTCTCTCTTCGTTGTACCTAGTGTGTTACTCGTTCGTCTCTGGAAACTCTGTAATGTTCGCACGTCGATCGTCTTTAACTCAACTTCCTCCAGGGGCCGTGGGGATCGCTGCGGTCGCTGTGCCTCCTATCCCGACGAGCCTCTAATATGTATGTAGGATATGGTAGGAAAATAAAACGGAGATATGAAGTATGTGAAAGAATAAGGAAAACAAGATTATTTATTATTAAAAAGAACTGGAAATATAGTGGTATAATAGGGGGATCGAGGCATACTGCGTTTTCGCCTTTTCTGCAACCGCACAAAGTTCGCAGAAAACAATCTATGCTCACACTCACACCTCCATACACATCCATATAAAATTAGATAGCCGTCAGAGTTACGCGATACTACAATATAGTAAGAGAGAGAGAGAGAGAGAGAGAGAGAGAGAGAAAACGTTGTTTCTTTATTCGTTGCATTGGTATTTTTGGTATTTATACTGTTATCCTGGATACTTTGATATATTACAATTTTTGGCCTTAATTTATATGCGTCGGAGTGCGAGGCGTTTATCTAGGTACCGCTATGCAGACGTGTCCCTTCGACGCTCGTAATTGGACAAGGATGTAATGCGGCGGTAATGCCCTACACAGTTAAATCTATATTAGTTACCTCGTATCATGAAGTTCCTCATTTGCTCAATATCTTTAGTATAGACTTTAAGTAAATAGCATTGTATGATAATTATTAAGATAGAATTTTTACGATTTTCTGAACTTCATGACACGGTCGCCATAATGGTCTTAAAATTGACTACCAGATTGGTAATATCTCACAATTAAATATTCTTATTCCTCTTTTCTTGATATATATCTAACGATAAAATTTCTTAGAGTCCCTCTGACGTTTATCTTAAGTATTCATTCTTCCCACTATTTTAGTTTGCCTCTGTTGCAATTTGTCTGTGATATAGGGCAAACAATCGTACAGAAGACGCATAAGTCGAAACAATTTTTTCTCTCCTTCGCGATAGTTTCGCGAACTTGTTACAATTCCCGAATCCATCAACCATTAAACGCGTTCCGTTGAAATTTCAGTTCTTACTAGCCGCGATACGTAGACGTGAAAATTCGCGTAAAAATTACCAGCGTCCCAGACATCGCGCTGTATCATATTTATATGAACACCCTTAAAGGTGGTAACGAGCCGGCAGCTTGGCTATACGTAGATCCAGTTAACGTATCTCGGACGGTTGGTTAACTTTGTATTTCGTCAGAGTCGTTCCCCATTTTCCTACCTACTGCGATACCATCGTCATTAGCAAGGAAGAAGCAACGTGTCGCCCTTTGTGGATTCTCTTGCGCCTCGTGTGTCCTTTCGTACTAATGGTCTTAACGAACCCGACACTGGGTCCGCCTTGCCGAGGGTTAATACATCAAGCATTTCCAACGTCGGAGCGGATATTCCACGGAATACCGCGAACCACCGAAAGACGGAACAAGTGAAACTCGTCGATTATCGTCAATTTAGCGGGTAGTTGCCGTTAATTCGTAGACCCTCCAAGACTTCGATTATCGTCAACTTAGTGGATAGTCGGTGCTTAACCGTCAACCATCGATAATTTCCGCCAACAGATAACCTGTCCTACCTCATCCGATTATACGAGATCAACTAGCGAATTTGGAGGTTAGCCGATTCCTCGGGTGTAACTGGTTCCGCCGAAACGGCCGGTTCGTTGATTTGTCTGGTCAACTAACCGGACAAATTTGGGAATTCGATTTGTTAACGAAGTCGGAGTTCCGGCTAATTTTCCTGATTAATTTTCCAACGGTCCGTCGATACGCACGGTCAATCGACTGCGTTGGCGTCTTTTCGGTTTTATAATCCAACGAATGGGGAAATGGGAGAGGACTGCTGAAGGAAAGGGTCGAAAGGAAGAAGAATGGTATCAAATTGACGAAAACTAATACCCGTATACTACTACGGCATCGATCCGGCGTAAATCGTTAATTGGGCTGTGAGTTAGGTTAATTCGTTGAACAAATATTCCGATAATTCTGGTAATCAGTTATATTCCTTATCTGCCCTCCCCTATTACCGTATATTAAATACGAAGGAATTAATTGTAACGAAACACCGCCGCTACCAAACATTCGGGACATGATGTATGAACAAGGTCGTCGATTAACACCTGATCGAATCTTCCAACCTTCTCACGCCAGCACGTCCCGCAATGAGCCGTCCCAAAAATTTGCAAACCCTTCGATCACAACACTCTTACTTTCCTCCGAGTAACACTACTTGCGTGTTCGTAATTTCGTGTACACCGGAATCTGCCGGTAAATCAGTAACTTAATGAATTCAGGCGAGTGTCCGGGAGTTGGAGGTCCCACGCGACGCGAGGTGGGGCTGCTTAGAAGACGAAAGAGAGGGTAACTGGGCTCGCAGAGAGAAAGGGGGCTCTAGTAATTCGTGGTTATCTTTACGAGTTAAAGAGATACGCCTCCCTTGTCTCGCTTCTCCTATAGACTGTCGGAGAATCGCTCGCGAAGGGTTGGATAGCAGCCGAGAGCAGGAAGTCTGTGTTAAATCTTCGCTGACGTTGAACTCGCGTTGCCGCAGAACGACAGTCTTTCTCGTTATTCTCGTTAACGTTATGACTATTGCACGGTAAAAGGTGTAATTTCGAAATAACCTCGACGAAAGAGGAAACCTTGACCTTCTTAACCCTCATACACACCTCCGGGTGAAATTTTATCCGACATCCGTTTCCTCATAGTACATATAATGTTTGATTTCTCCTTAACCGGTAACGCTCAGATTTTCTTGGAATCGACCGTCCAAAAATGCATGATTTTTTTTGCGTGAATTCTTATTTTCTTCAGAATGTAAAATATTTCATGTATTCCTAGTGGCATAAGAATTATTTTTTTTGGAAAAATAACATAAAGCAAAAGATGACGCAAATAAGTCATTACGACTTCTTATATTACGAATTCTTTATACTTGTTACAGTGAAATGTGGAAGATCTACATTCACTTAGATGTATCTAAAAATGTTGTACTTTCTTTTGGATTTTTCACAATTGTTAGGAAATGTAAAAGTATTTCATACGTATACTGTAACGTGATCGCTCAAAGACTGAAGAAACGAACGAAAGTTGACGGAAAAAGCTGAAGATATTATTATTTATTGCTTCAATATACAATGAATAAAGTTTGCTGTAAATATATATGTTACGGTATATGTGATTAACCCGGTGACTATGTACAATCGCCGGTTATTATACATAATCACCACTAAGTTCGGTAAATGTGATAAATTCTCGAATATTTATCAAATTAACCGGTGATTTTACATAATTGCCATCTCGTAATGGCGAATGTGATAAATATCTCAACCGATTGAGCCAGTAGAATGCAGCGCAGTTTTTTGAGTAGTTACTAGTCAGAAGTATAGTTTTTCGTTAGACGTTATGACACAAGGGGCTGCTAATAACAATATTTTATAATTTACAAATGAAAGACCTCAGTCGAGAAAATAATTTTATTATTAGAACTCATACAAAACAGTTACATGTCAAAAACGGTAATTATACAGATGATGGTCCGTCCCACCGATTTCGATGATTCTTGGATACGTTGGCAGAATCATGATTCTAAGCAACCTTTTCCTATACATGTAACCCCGGCTCGGCTATCGTTTTTGAAATAGTGGCAAAAAGCTTTTGCTACTTCTACATTGCATTTTGCCTATACATGCACGTCCGTGGCAATGTGTGTCAGCATGATGCTTGTCGAAAGGGAATCTTTTAAGGATGTGCGAAAAATGTAATGCCACTGTTTAGTCGGGCCGCCTAACGGCGGCCCCCTCTATAAACTACCCCAAACCAACACTAATTTACCTTTTCCTTATAAGCACCTAAATTAAACCAAACTATTCGGGGGAAGTACCCTGTTATGCACAATTAATCCCGGGTCCGTACCCCCGAAGGGTCTGGTTTAATTAGTGTTGGTTGGAGATAGTTTTAAAAAAGGGTCGCCGATAGACGACCGGACTAAGCATTGGAGTTATATTTGTCCCACATTCTTATGTGGTAGCTTTTCGGCGAGTGTATCCGACATCGACAAAATCCGCCAATAACGAACAGTAACGGACTTTTATCATCTTCGCCATTACGAGTTGGGAATTATATAAAATCATCGGTTAATTCGATAAATATTCAGGAATTAATTACATTTACCAAACGTAGTGGGGATTATACATAATAACCGGTGATTATGTATAATCACCGAATTAATCACATTTACCGTAACATATAAATTTCAGTGTAAGATGCCGCAGAACTGACAATGAGTCTTAACACTAGAACTACCGGCGTTATATCAATTACATTTCAATATCTTAAATAAGTACTTTGAGAAGAGAGGAATCCAGAGGCGGAAAAGATGATCAATTCGGTCATTTATGTTTTTTGAGTTGGACGTAGAATATTTCTCCTATGACTCTGCAACTAGCTTTGAGCATTTTTGGAAAAAATTGTGCACCAGTCATTTTGACTGGTTTGGTAGTTCTAGTGTTAAATATCAGTGGCTAAGCTAAACAAACTGATGAGAGGCAGACGTATCAGTTATGCCCGTGGACGTCACGGGCTTGAGCGTTAAGTGATTAATATGTCGTAATTTAAATTGATTTCAGGGAAATATAGCATAATAGATCACAAACACTATTTATAAAGGCGTAGAGGGAAAGTGGGCGAAATATCACCCGAGGATGTTGTGTGCAGCTATTTTTAAGGATCGTATGAGGGTTAAGTCTTAAGATAGATTCGTAGGAATAATGTTTGACTATTGGTTGAATATCGTATATTTCTTTCTATCAATTTGCCGTGTCTCTTTTAATTGATTTTATCGAATATATTCCAGAAATGTCAACGATGATGTTTCCTGAGATTTCATCGATAATCGTGCAACTTGAAGCGAATTTCTATAAAAGAAGTCGAACGGCAAATCTCTTTGACCGTCGAGATATTTCACTCGATATATCATGCAAATCGTTTCAATTTCCAGTCGAATTCAATGTTCATCGTTGCGCGTTTAATTGCCGGTACGCGCGTCTCGAACGTTAACACAAAAATGATGTCGACGTCGTTTCTTGAATCTTCTTTTTTCTATCGGCGATGGGCAGAGTGTCAATTATACACACGAAAATGGTGAAGCGTCTAATTGGAGGATGCTTTAATTGGGTCGCGCTAGCACTGCTAGGCAGAACGGATATCGGGGTGAACCTTCTAGGAACGGGTTATCGTTATACTTCCACGGAATGATTTCTCGATTCCTAAGTGGTTTCGTACGAGATAAACAAATAATATTGCGCTCGTAAACCTGTCTGACGTATCTGTTATAGCGAAGTATGCAAATCTCCCGGCAACGACCGGGCGTGTTTAACGTAACGAGAACATAAACCATCGATATAACGGACACCAGTCATTAAGGTATTGCCCTGATTATTTATCAAATTTCCCGCAAAATTGTATTGTTTTCCCGCGATGCGATTAAAGATCTCCGCGTGAATTCGTTGAAAGGAGATTTACAGTGTACTTAATTTAACATCTGCTTTGCTTTTTACATGAAAAATGTCGCCAGGGTTAAGCCTCGATTCTGCAAAGGGTGGCCTCGGTATATTCCTTGGAAGAAGGTGCGTCTAAAGGCCGTTATACAAAGCGGAATTCTCTTAAAAGATGTTGTTAAAACCTTCCTCCACCGTGTAAGACACTGCGCGTCGGCACCTTTAATTAAACCCATAAATCAATGTCAATTAGCCCGGTCCTGAAGCTGGCTCGTAATTAATTATAATTAACAATTAATAATAAAATAATTAGCGGCGGAAGAAAACTTTCGCGAGTCACCGGATGCTGGGAGCCCTGCTTCGCGCTTCTCAACCGGGATGCCGCGAGATTTCCGAAACGTAACAACACGCTCTGATTGTAATTCATCATCCGGTGTTGCTACTTTATTAAAATATTGGTCGAGCAACTTTTTACGTAATGAAACGGGTCTTCGTTAATAACCATACATCTTTTCACAGTGAAACAACAGTGGTAGGGTATCGATTCGTTCCTGAAATATTCGACAATTTTCTTCGTGAAGACACGTTTCGACGATCCAACGATTAAAGTCTAAATCTTTTCCCTAATTTGCAGTTGTATTATTAAACGGATAACGTCCCGAAAAATCTGCGTTTCCTGCGGACAAAAAATAACAGGAGCGTATCCTCGCAAAAGGAGAGAGTTTGCGACGAAAAGTAGCTAAAATTATTCCAAATTGGAGGACTGTGAGTTTCGGACAGTACCGATGAGATTCGAATAAATTTAATGGCAGGGCTTCGCGTCGGGCCGTAGCAGGTGGCCGGCGTGGTGGGGCAGGAACGACCAGACCGACCGGTTTACATGGCTGGAGATCCGAGAACGCCTTTTACCCTCGTCCTCCGGCGGAGGGAGAGGCCCGAGGAGAGGGTCCCAAGAGTGGACCGCGGAGAGGACCGAAGAGAGATGCATCCACGAGAAGGAAGGCAAGAGTTTAGACTCCAAGAGGACACGGAGGGGGACGCGATTGTGTGTGCACGAGTGTTGCCTACGCACATCGAGAAATGATACCAAAGGGTTAAACGTGGAGAGTCAGGAAGGATTTGAGAAATCGCTGGACCTTGTGGTGCGTGTGGCGTCTACGGAGACTCGCTGCGTATAACTTGTATTTATTGGACGCGAAAATTCGGGCATCCAAGTGGTGCCATTGTCGCCTTGTCTTCTTTGGAAGAAGAGGTTTTGAGACACGATGAAAAGTGCCGATAGTGCAGAAAAAATGGACGATAAACGTATCGTTGAGAAGAAAACGTATTAACCCTTTAACTACGGCTGTCGTTAATAGACGACGGAGCGAAATTTTCGTGAGGTACGGCTGTCGTCAATAGACTTTGGAGCGAAATTTTCATGAGATACGGCCGTCGTCAATGACTTGATGAATTATACTGGGAACGGGCGTCTCTTATCGACTTTCATTTGTTTCATCGACAAAATTTCGATGAAACAAGTTTGTTGAGTGTTTATTTTTCGTTTGTTGTCTATCAGATGCGCAATAAATACCGTTTTGTATGCCGCATGTATAGCCCGAAAAGCGCACCGCCTATTCCCACTATATCGGCCAGGAAACCTGAAGATCGGCGAATGACAACCGAAATTGCTATTCAATTTGCTATTTTGTTATTATAAATTTGTATGAGTATAATAAGTATGCATGAGTTTTAGTTTCTTTACTTATAGGGGTGTTTTGTAAAAGAATATTTTATTATGAATATGAATATTTTATCTATATATTGTGTATTTGTACAACTTTTTTTTGCGTTTAGACAAAGACATTTATGAATAGATACCAGTAGCTAAAGGGTACGTAGTTTGTTACGTTTCAATTTGCTATTTTGTTATTATAAGTTTGTATGCGTATTATAAGTATGTATGAGTTTTAATTTCTTTACTTATAGGGATGTTTTGTAAAAGAATATTTTATTATGAATATTTTATCTATATATTGTGTATTTGCACAACTTTTTTTTTGCGTTCGGACAGACAGATTTATGAATCGATACCAGTAGCTAAAGGGTTAACATAATAAACTATATAGGGTAAATATTCTTGACGAGACAGTAACTAGAAAAATCGGATAGGAGATACGGACGATGTTTCTGTTACGATTATTGGCCTCATTCTGGCATTTCTAAAACGTTGCCCTCTTTCTTTTGTAAGTCAATGCATCGAAAAGTTAGCGAAGATCTTTCGAAGCTGCAGAGAAATTAATAAAGACGAATGAGAGTTGAAAGTACCGAGGGGTCATCCTTGCGATTGCGGCGAAGATGTTCCTCCGATTTGCAAAATATTTTGGCAAGAGGGCAACAAAGGGACAACGTGGAATACCAAGAAGGATGGATCATGTTAAGGAGGCTGAGTAGAATAAACAAACAAGACGTTAGAGTGGCAGAAGGAGGAGAGTAAAGACGTCGATACAGAAGGACGCCCGAGGAGCGAGGATCGAGCTCAAGAATAGTAGAACGACCGGGGAGATGGCTGGCCGAGGTGGGGCAGAGAGAACCAACGAAATGGACGAGTCTTGTTGGGGGTTGAAAGGGGCGAGTGAGAGGGTAAATCTTAAATAAAGTGATATGGAGTACTTTCGTATAAAAGCTCCATTTCCACTGCTCCGCCGACGAATACCTTCAACGCGCTTCCACGTAGAACTTTGTAAGGATTTCGTTTCTGCATTGACCTTATGAGGTATCCTTCTTTTATGTACGAAACTAATGTTTGCTCTCGTGCCACTTAAGTAATTAAATGACCGACTCTCCTACCACCGCCTCTGATTCATCCTTCGACCACTTTAATCTCGGAGTGCTCAAGATCCTCGAAATCTGATTTATCGCTTCCACTACTTTAAAACACAGACCCAATAGTTGGAATTTACTCAGCTAACGTCAACTTCGAAGAACCGCTTACCCTACGAGGCAAGAAGTCTGCCGTTAACGATAATTCGATCGGTTCTTCCATTCGCGGTGCGACCCGATCGTCGATAATCGTAGGATCTTCGACGAATCGGGAAAAACTGAGGGTCGTTTCCACGTATGAGCGTATTTATCGAGAGGTACGCGCAGAAAGGAGGCACGTCAGTGAGCTATCATGATCGCTCGTAAACGTCATTTTCTCGAAACGCTGTACCCTTAAATGACGGCCCGGTATTTATGCCCTTGTACCTTTTATCTCTTGCGACCATTATTATCACCAGCAGTCGGCATTACTCGGTACACGTGATTGGGCCAACGTCGGTAGTGGCCGCTCGTTAAGCCCCAACGGGCATCTTTCTCATTATGTCTCCACACTTCTTCCCCCGTTCTTTTTTTCTGCCTCCTCCGCTACCAGCGACGGTGCCCTCTCTCGATGCTCTCTCCTTCCTCCTCCTCTTCGTCCTCGACAATTCTCTCTTTTAATCGTTACGCGTCCCCCCTCGCTCCTTCTCCATCCGCCGCGTGGTGTCACTCGCTCGGTAATTGATATTGGTGTACGCAGTATGCGAGCTCGGTGCAACTCGGACCAGTTTAATTGGGAAGAAGAAGAAGAAGACGACGAGAAAGAGGGGGAGGAGGAACCGGTAAAAGGCGTCGGTGGATAGAGGGAGAGACGGAGACAGAAAGAGAGAGGCAAGTGGGGAAGATCGCTCTTATTGGATCCACCGAGAGGATTACTACGTTATAAATACAGACGCCCTGGCATTATTCGGGACCCCCGCTGCTAATTGGAGTAACTTTTCTCCGTGAACGATTGTTTACCATCCCTGGAACGGAGAGGGATTGACGCGTGTCAGATCTTTGAAACGTCCGTTCTTCTTGCCGGTCACTCCTCCAGGAAGAATAGCAATTACCGTGGAACGTATTTAAGTTACGCTTCGACGTCTCGATGAGCCAATGCCGGCAAGGGAATTGCGTTTTTAGATCGCCTCACGAGAGACGACCATTTTCCGTACATTTCCTTCTAAGATCTTACGTTACTGCTTCTTGGTGCAATGAAACTTGCAGTAGTTGCGAGCTTGCAAGTTATACATTTATAGCTATTTCTGCATAGAGCGTACTATACAATATACTCTGGTCCAAGACTCCATCTCCTTGCTCGCGATTTCCTTGCAACGTTCTCCAAGAACCCTCGAAAAAGTTCCATTGTCAAAAATTAAATACTGGCTTGATTTTTCCTGCTCGCGACTACGGGACCAACGTTTTTTCTTCCACGGTGATGTTTCCCCTCCGAAAACGAGCAATCGCATCGAGCGAACGCCATGGCAAACGGAAGGGCTCGACCGGAGAGCTTCACGATTCCGTGGAATCGGTTTTCGGAACGGTATATGGTATAAATGGGGCTTCGTTTTAATTAGCAGTAAACAGCCTCCATTAAGCCCGAAGCAGTAAATCACCTACACTTATACCGGCCGACCCTCTTTCCCTCGTGAACAACGAGCGAGCCATCTTCGGCCACGGTTGGCAGAGAGGGAAAGAGCAGCGTGAAAGAGGAAGAGGAAGAGCCGTCGAGGACGAGGGGATCGGGCGATCGGGGGAAGGGTGGCGGGGTGTACATTACATTTCAATTTGGATCTGTCCATCCTTCTTGCGAGCGGGAGACGAGCACTCTGCCATGGACCAATGCGCTTCGTCGAAACGGGGAAGCTTGCGAATTTTCCTGGTCCTCGACCATCGGCAGCGGAACGGTGTATATATATACCTCGCTACAGGGACAATAAGAGGACGCGAAAGTTACCGTCTCGTGCTTTATAGTTTCCGGAAGGAGTCGGAGCAGAGTGAAAGCGAGAAAGAGAAAGAGGGAGCGAAGGTTATGTTTTAACTTCGATTATTGATTTCACAGGCACCGTTTTCTTTTTCTTTCCGTCAGTCAGATCGCGACAAAAGTAGACGGAGATATTAACGGAAAAAAGAGAGAACAGTCAATGTTTGGAATGGAGCGTCTAATTTGACCCGCACTTTCAGGGTTTTCGCGAAGAAACTAATCTCGAAAGAGCGATGCGTTAAATTCGTGTTTAAGGGATTGTCATGTATGCTTTATTCGAAACAAATTTCTTTTTGACTCGCCGTTACTGGTCTTATTGTTAGTTGGAACTCATCCGATTAAGCTTTCCTGAAAAACGTCGACGACAAAAGGTTTTCGAGACGAGGAGACCAAAGAATTTCGGTCGCTTTGCGCTCCACTTGGACGATTACGTTCGATCGTGAAGTCACTTTTCCTCTCGGCGGGGGAAACAAAGACGGCGAGTGTAATACATCGAAGTTTTATCGAAATTGGTCCGATCGTCGAATCTTCCGGTGTAAACTCCCTTGTTGAGATCAATACAGAGAAAGAGGGGGTGGGGTGAGGTAGAAACACGGAGAGAGTTGGAGAAAGAGAACGAGCTAGCGCGAAACAGAGAGCGTACATGGAAAGATAGAAAGAGAGACTGAGTTTGGTCTACTGCAAGTGAACCGACGATATACGATCCTGCAACTTCATCTCAACCTCCTCCGTAAGGAGGAGGTCGGAGGTCGAGGGCTTCGTCAAGTCAGAAACCCGTCGATCCAGTTTGTGCTTGGAATCACGGTCCCGTTTTCACCTCAAAACCCTTGAACTCGACCCGACAGCCGACGTGGCATCATTCCACGCACGTAACCGCCGAAGAAAAGCGAGGGTTGTCGCTCGCTCGAAATTTACCAAACGAGTCGACCCACCTGCTTTCGGAAACCGGCACAAGTTTCCAATGTGCGCATATATATACGAAACGCGAAAACAGCTGTGAAGCTCTCGGTGGAATAATTTCAAGATTTTACAACGGCGACCCTTTCGTTGTTTTTCGAGTAGTCCATTACCTTTTTTTTTCTTTTGACGCAAAGTCTCAAGAGTAGGTACAAAGGGAATACCACCAGAGAACACAGAATATCTGTAGAATTTAATGGGAGTTATTTGAAATGTAACTATATTGAGGCTGGGAACACAGTTGGAAAGCATGAAATTACATGTTTACTTTTTAACCTTTTTCCCCTGCTCGAAAACAAGACGTAGTAGCAAATTCTTATAACCAAGGAAGTTTACGCGTTCGAAGAAAGAGCGCAGGATGAAAGGTTCACGGGCTTCGTTTTGCGCTGCCGCATGGCCGCAATGGAACCCTTTGCGAAGCCTGGGCCCAACAAACGGGCCTTTGTCCTCTACTAAAAGGGGACCGAGGAATGCAAAGCGTTCACTTCAACAAGTCGAATCTATCGTTTGTTTAATCTCGCGGTTACTGAGCCACCCTCATACCCAACAGCTTTACAAGACCTTACTCCTTTAATTGCAGTATCAAATACTGTAGGTACATTTCTTTAAAAATTCCTGTTTCTTTTTCGCATACTTTGAAAATTATATGCTTTACCAATTTCCATGTATTCGCGTTGTTTACATGATCTTTCTAAGTTTAATGAAAAATCATCCTTAAAAAGATCGTCCGTTATTCCCCGAACGTAATCAACGAAGTCGTTGGTGCTAATCAATAAACGATTTGCAAGATATCAAACGCGAAGCCTCCTTGTTATCAGTATCGTAATTGGTCGACTAGCAGTATTAAAAATAGACGTCTGTCGAACAGAGGGAAGAAAAAATCGTTCTCCAATTCGGTCGCCGGGTTTTATTAAACTTTAAAAACACAGCAGTCTTTGTGGCAAAGTAAAAATTCACATGGGTTCATTGTTCCTCCGCCTTGTTAAGATTTTCCTTTGAATCCGGTCTAATCCCTTATCTCCCTCCGATTTAATGGCGTCTTTGTTAAAATTACGACGTGCACAGGGAAACCTCGTGTAAGATAAACATTATCAAATCCTTCTCCGTCTCTCTCGCCGCTCTCGGAGCACTCGACGAAAGTTCTTTTCTGGGAAACTGCCGACGATGACGAGGATGGTGCGCGGCAATCCCGATTGCTCCGAGATTCGTAAGCAGACGTTTCTCTTGTACGCCGGCGACGGAAACGTGTGCGAGTTTATATCGAGATTTCTTCGAAATACGAGGACCTTCAAATCGGATTATACGGAATAATAATAAAATTACATGGCCAACTTAATCCTACTAAATATTCATTGTGCAAAACTCGCGAAATTCCTTGGCAAAACTACGCCGAGAGACCTTGCCACGGCTCCCCGGCAGATCCTTCCAATTTTCGTAGCTGCTTCAAACTTCGTAACGAAAAAACCGAGTGTATGCTATTCGAGAAATTGGTTTCGAAGGGCATTATTAGAAATGATGAGTTAAAGGGGATGGTGCAACAGGAATGGTCGTATTTCTTCGCGGATAAAACTTGGGATATTCGTTGCGCGAGTCGCGAAATTTTGTACTTAAAATCGTTTCTCATGAAAATATTCAGACGCGAGTGAAATATCTTTCCCATATAGAAACGCTTTTAATCCTTTGGCCGCGATATGCTTCGATGGGGCATTTTTTCAGTGCGAATCCGTGCTAAACAAATCTACAAACTGTACGATAAAATCGCTACGTTTTCGACGTATGCAAAATTTATTCCTTGGCTTTTATTTCGATTTTGTATGTGTAAAAACAATAACCCAGTATTGATCCATCAGTAAACCATAGTACATACATACATATCTTTGCAAACGACACACCATTCTCATTAACTATTATATCTTAAATCACTCTTGCAAAGAATCACCCAGCCTCGATAAAAGCCTCAATACCCTCGACGCCCCTGAAATCCCAGCTTCTCTCTTCGAGCCAAAGTTTGGTCCGAAATTCGTGTCACCGCTTTCCTCGGATAAGAAACGTTCTCCTGAGAGAACGTAAAATCCTTGGGCGCTAAATAGAAGGCGGCAAGATCCACCGAAGCGTCCCACTCGTGGAAGCACGCCGGGAGGAGTCCTGACTGAGAATCGTAAACAGCGCCATCGTCTTCCAGCAGCAAGTGCACGTGCTAGCAAAGAGCAAGTTTCTTTCGTTAAAGGGGCGGCAGGGTAAAGAGAGGGCAAGACGAGAGAGGGACCGAGGGAGGAAGGGAGTGTATCCAAGGCCGATAATCCCTCCGGTGTTTTTCTTTTCCGTCTCGTCCCCGACCACGACCCACTTATCCCGGCATCGTAGAAGACCTCCAACCCTCTCTACGGCCCGTTTTATCGGGTGTCGCCGCGGGTTATCGTTGTGGTTGCCGCCACGGAGGGTGAAAAAGGGGTTGCCCGGGGGTGAAGGGGGGAGGGGGGCAAAGCAGCAGCAGCAGAGGCGCCGGTGGTGGTGTGAGGTTGCCACCACCTGTTGGCAGGACAACGTCTTAGCCCCCCTACGTTACTCCACCTCCTTCTCTTTCTCATCCTCGACCTTCCCCTCCTCCTTCTTCATTCTAGACACTCTCGTTTCCTTCTCCCTTTTTTTTCCTTCCTCCGTTTGCATCTTTCTTCCCCACGATCTCTCCGCACATTTTCTTCGTCGTTGCGCACCGGAGTGCCAGGCGACCACGTTGGACGATTCTGCGTGTCGGGTTCGCGCGGTGGAATTTCCGGTGGAAATTAACACTTAACGGACGGGTCGAATCTGCTCTGTCTTTCCTAGTTTCCGGGCACCCTAATGCAGCATACTAAATATTCATGCAAAAACGTAGATCTACGTGGCCCGTCCTAGGAAGTCAGAATGGAAAAACGTAAATCTACGGGGCCCGTCCGTTAAGTGTTAATGTTGCGTATTATCACGGTAGGGTAGAACTAAAGTTTCCGAAATCTTGGGTGATTAGAGATTTGATTTTACATGTATGAAAATAACGACATCGGTGAATCGAGAGTAGAACAATTTTTGTTTGAATCCAAAGAAATTCTTAAGACCAGGTAATCATGATTTTAACCGTTTGAGTCCCAGGGGGTATTGAAAAAACACTGTCGAAGAATCCCAAACAGCGCAACCGCGCTTTCTCTAAATGAGTACGAAAAGACCCAAACAGCGCGATAGCGCTTGTTTTATTTTATGTCCAGAAATACCAAGCGGCGCGACAGCGCTTTTTTTATTCTATATCGACAATGCGTAGTCTGCAGCACCAAAAATGCAGTAAAAAGATCACATTTAATTTGCGTGCGATATAAAAATGGAATTCATCCAATATGTTTTGATAAACACCGACGTTACAAATTATAAGTGTTACTCTCCATTTAAATTGTTTGTTCATAACACAAAAATATTGTTAATTTGTAATTCGTTATTTTATAAAATGCGTATGTATTATTACATATGCATACTGTAAAATTTATAAATATTTCAAGTTTTGTTCGATAAAAATGATTGAGAAGATAAGAATGAAATAAAAATTTTCATTTTGTAATGTATTATTGCATTATTATAGTATTATTCTACCTATTGTAAAATGTACTATTTACATTCAAAGGAGCTGTGTGATGTACTTGCGTCAGTAAGTCTGAGCGCGCGTCTTCGACAATCGGTATCGCACCGTCAGTTGTCCACAATGCTCGAAATGTGCTGGGTTTTCTCAACATAAAATGTCAACAGCGCGATCGCGCTGCTTCGGACTCAAACGGTTAATTAAGGCAAACCGTAGTATAGGATGGGGATGTGATTTAATCAGCTCTGTTGTTGCACTTTTCTCCGAATCGGCCACCCAAGTTTCATTAATACCATTTTTCTCATATAAAAAGATATGAATCAAACTATGCCCTACATTCCAAGACGAACGCTATTATGTACACTCGACAGATATTCCTCCACGGTGTTCCATCAAGATCTATCAACCTGTTTGCACCGGTGTCTCGGTGTTTTGTGTTCCGCAACGGAGAAATACGGTCGCAGGGGAGGAGGTTTTGGGGTGCGGTCGCCCACCATGAGGTCTGGTAATGACACCATTCGCTTCTCCGCCGTTAGTGTTTGACATCACGACACGGTAATGCTCCTGTACATCCTAGTCCGCAAATGGATCTTGACGAGACTGGAGCGCGCACGTCGCGTGATAAATGTTAGATATGACTATTTATGCCAGGTTGCGCCAGACCTGGAAAATAGTGGCACCGTGCTAAATGAAAGTAAATGACGTTCACCGGGTGCCGTAATGTCTCTTCCTTTTGCAGAATAATACCATCGAATTTTAATTGCAGCTAATTGTAAGATAAACGATCAGCAGACATGGTTGTTTACGTAACGAGAAACAAGCGGTACCGACTTTGTATTTAAAGTTAATTACTAACTATTAAATACGTTTGAATATCTTCGATACTTAATGCAACCGTTCGTAACGTTCCGCCGACGTTTACTCCTAATTAGCAGAATAATTCCGTTTCCCGGAACGTTGGTGTTGCAATACGATAATTTACTTTATACTCTGTTACTTAGATACGAAGAACAATTATCGATACGAACCTCATTCTCTCGGAACGTGAACAAAATCCGTGCAATAGTATAACTCGGCATCTAAACGGGAAACAATTCTATCGGATCGTCAATTAAAAGAATTCTAATTTATATTCTATCGTATTCCGTGGGAAACAGCGTATTATCCAAAACGCGTTTAGAAACTTGCAGCCACTTGACGGTTGCATGCGCCAGTCGGAGCTACGAAATCGACGGACCTTCGGGCAGCCGCGTTGATTAATCTGTTAATAACAGTTCTCTCCACACTTCCGTGGAATCGAGCCGAGCGATCTTCACGGTCGAAAGGAAAAGTAACGTATCGATTTCAATCGCAGAAAATTCCACGACCGAGTCGCTTAATTCTCAGGTAAGGAGAGCAAAACGATACCGATCATTATTGTTAACCCGAAGAGTTCGGGCGAGGCGGATGGCGTAGTTAAGTACAACGTTTCATCGTCATCGCTCTTGACGTCGTAATAACGATCATTTATTATATTCCTGCCAGCCGTTTGGTCAGGTATACCTTCTAAGCGCGCGTTAACCCTTAAGCCGGTATCTGCTAGTCATTCCTGGCAATGAGCATCAAACGAAAACGCGCGGGGGACCGATTCTTATTTGCCTATTTTTATGCCGTTTACCTTTCCGCCCTCTGCGCCCTCGTTTTCTTCACCGTTACCTCCTACTAATTTCAATTAGGGCCTAGGAAAGTTGCCTATTGGAGAGATAGCGCGTGCTCAATGACTTGTAGGCGTTCTTTGACGCTTTTGAGAAACATATACATTTCTGGAGTTGTGCAGAGATTGCAAAGATTTTAATTATATAAATAATAGAGGTAAATATTAATGGCAGGGAATATATTACAACTTCGAAATAAAGCGTTCTGAAATATTTGCGGGAAAATTCGGGTAATCGAGCGTAATTTATTGTCGTTTAGTGCGATCTACATTTGCGTTACCGTAATAGAATATTTGTCAGCAATCGCGTGACAGAGAACAGAAGTTAAAAATCATGCTTGAAGTTGTTACTGGGATTCGCAGACCGTGAGCAATTCACGGCACCGCAAAAACTGTTAAAACGAAATGGAAACTTTTGATGTCAACGTCACGTCTGAAGATTGTTTCGTTTTTCCGTTAAATTGCTCACTAGGATCGCTACATTCCCGCTGTAAATTACTTTGCCGGAAGTTCGTTTCTTCGTCGATCATTTCCGATGGCAATTCGGTGTTATTATTTCTTCGACATTTCATGAGAATGTACTCTCATCGTTAATTCTACATTTTTGTGTTACGATAAAATGCAAATAAAAAGTCTCGGAGCCTTGAGGGCACGGTGCACCGAAGAAAGGACGCTTTGTTGTTTTTTCATCGAACCGGGCAGGGCCTTGAGGCCCTTGGCTATAAGGGACTATTGAGGATCAACCGAGTGGAAGTCCCATTCCTCGAGTCCTGAAGTATACTTCACTCTCTTCGTTCAGTCCTCCTTTCTTCCCCTTTTGTGTGTAATTCGATTCTCCGAGGGACCCCGGTATCCGACTATTTTCTACGTC
This sequence comes from Cerceris ruficornis, assembly GCA_963989415.1. Lineage (NCBI taxonomy): Eukaryota > Metazoa > Arthropoda > Insecta > Hymenoptera > Crabronidae > Cerceris > Cerceris ruficornis. Next base: position 13,961,230 of record OZ022520.1, on the reverse strand, counting down.
GAATACCTTCTATATAATTTCCTGGAAAATTTCCAAAACCGCTCTCAACCATTCGAGCCAAAAGACACGAAACAATAATCTTTCTGTCAAGATATATTTTCTCTGTTATATATAATTCTCTTATTATTGTCAAACTACCTCGTGTTTTAAAACTATAGCACCATACCTTTATAACGGTCGTAAAAAGTAATGTTTAACGATCGTATAAATTTATCGTGAATAAAAATACCTAAACGCGTTGAAACATTCTCTAATTGTGGAATATCCAAACTTCTTATTGTTAGCTCTTACTTTAAACGATTTCAAAACCCACACGTTCGGGCAAAATGAAAAAATTATTTCTCCTGGCTTCGGAATACACGTTGCTAAGCCGCAATGCTATGGGAAATAAAATAATTTCCGTGAGAACACGCAGATGTTACCACGACGTTGAGAAACGGGGAGGGTAGAGGGGGTTGAAATAGTCCCGTAAGCATCTGATTCCGACCATCTGGTTTCTCCGCTTCAATTTGTACATAATTGTTGTGCATAATTTGGCCCACACAGCCGGAGAAATGAACTCACGTTTTTTTCTCCCTCTCTTTCCTTCGAAGTCCGAAGATCGTAACGATACGGGGCGATTAAACGATGGGAAGAATTCATGCCGATAAAAATGTCCCGCAAAATAATCGGGGCTTAATGTAACGTGCGACTTGGGCTTAATTAATTATTACAATCGAAATACCGAAACCAGGAAACGCTGCGATACTACGGATCCAATATTCACGATGTTAAACGTATTTTATTATACTAATGTCATTTGCATAATCGAATTACCATACATATTTGACTGGAACGGAGTTAAAACATTCGCCGAGAGGAGAAGATTGGGAAAATTACGTGTAAACCCGTTGCGACTTTTGTTGCTTTCATAATTCCGAGCAAATCCCAAGTACATACTAGGGTTATCGCTTTCGGCTTTCATAGAACTTTCCGGCAGGCATAAACCACCGTAACTATTTTAACGAGTCATTTTGTCGGTGACGAGGATGCGTTTTTCCCTCTGGAGTCGTTCTCTTATAGTTAAATACTCGATACAAGTCCGCATAAATCTGTATTTGTGCACTCGTAATCACGACCTTCCATAGTTATAATTTTTCTTCTCGGATACCGACAATACGAGACCTAAAACGCAATTATCCTAAAACAACGTCGATTCGGTGGGGAATCGGGCCGATTCGAATGTAAAGGAACAAATTGTACATAACCGAAGTTTGCGAGAAACGTAAAAGTGGCCATAAAGATTTCTGCGAGTGCGTATTTAATGCTTTGGTGTGTATACATTCTTATCTCTCCATTATGAAAATTCATTAATGCTTCCTTCCCTCGGGCTTCGGAATTTCTTGGAGGGCCCTTCTTTTTAAAACGTTTAGATACCAAATAATTTACAGGCCAATAAATCCGTTATCATTATCCAACGATATTGAAACTTCTCTTGCAAACGAAAGCGCGATCCACGAAATCGCGCGTTGTCCACGTGAAAGCGCTTATAAAGAGCGTATAAACTGCCAAATCGATTTTGGCGATTTCACGCTGGGGAAGCGTTTGTGAGGCTTGAAAAAGAAAGGAGGCGAAAAAATGCGACTTGGCTGTCGAGTGGTACTCGTTGTGGACGTTTCTCAAGAATGTAGATACATGCCGCTTCGGAGCGAGTAACTGTGTGAATCTTCTTTTTCAAGTACAAACTATTAAAACGTTGAATGCCGTAAAGATAGACGACTCAATCCACGTATTTACAATCTGTATTTGTAATTTGTGTTCTTACAATCTGAGTACCCAAGCTCATTAACACATTGTATGCCATGGGGGTCACCGGTAACCGGCACTGTTGAATTCGATGAAGTTCCTTATGACTTTTAAATCGCGATATTCACGGATTTGCTAATGTATTCAATATTTAAATATTACTGTTAGAGAAGTAAAGTACCGCTGAGTATATAACTATTTTTACCTTTAATATTTCTCTTCTATAAAGTTATGATTTTAATAGGAGAAGTTTCAGTTCGGCAGAGGTGATGAAACTAATGAAATGTGTAAAAAAGATTCTCCTTAAATTGTCTTCTATTGTTCCTAATAAAAAACCAATTAATACGTTGAGCGCCAGGGGTATTTCGCTAGTTTCATAATTTTTACTGAAGTGAAACTTTTTCTATTAAAATCACATCTTTACAAAGCAGAAACCTTAAAGGCACAAATAGATAAATAGTTAGCAGGACTTTACCTTCTTAATAACAATATTTAAATATTGAATGTATTAGAAAATTCGTAAATATTATAATTTAAAAGTCCTAAGAAATTTCAGTGACTTCAATGGTGCCGGTCACCGTTGACTACTACTATGGCATTCAACGTGTTAAATGAAAAGCATAGATACTAAAAGTACAAATATTCACGTATTCGAAAAGTCATTCATCGTTTCACCCAACGTTTGAAGATAACTGTCATTGAGAAAGCTTGTAATATTATCGTTTAACCGCTTAACGACTATGCCCGAGATTTCTCGGGCATAGATGCCGTTTCGATTTTCCTATGAACGAGTTACCTCGGGCGCTGGAAATTTTAGGGATATTTAATGCCATCGCCCGAAATATTGCTACTGAGAAAAAACAAAACCCAACTCGTCAATGTGGAGTATGTAGTAAACAACGTTTACTTTAGCTCTTATTACCTATTATTACTTACAAGGGGAGGGCCAGCTCCGGGGGTCACCGATTTTTTTCAAATTTGGTACACGTATTCTACTCGGCAAATAATGAGACACGTATTTTGCCAAAAGTGTAGATAAGTCTGCTCTACGAGCAAAATTAAGCTTTATTTCACTGTAAAAACGTTTCCAAAAATCGACATGTCCCTTTAGTACCTTAGAGTTAGAACGTTATTCAACGAATCAGCGTGGCTGAACGGACACGGAAGTAGTCTACGGTTACTGTGGACCCTAGATCGAATCCCGTATGTTGTATTTTGGAATTTCCGTTTTTTCTTTTTTTTCCCCTGCCCTTTAATTTCATCTTATGTCTTTATGAGGCATGTTTCATTTATTTTGATATAGTGTTGTATATGTTTTATATACTTTGACCTCTATTTTATATTCTATCGTATTTGCGCATTTTGATGTTAGGATTACAAAGAAGTACACAATTTTATATTTAACAATTTCTTTATTTCTGTACATTACACATTTGTGTGGATGATAAGCGCCGTAGAAACATTTAAAACAAATGTCATGTGTTCACCACGAACATTTCATGGTGAAGTACCCACCTAGGCAATGGACTTTCTCTTTTTCGATGAATTATGACTCGGCCCTTATCTACCGCAGACGGTCCTAGACCCGTAGGACCCAAAGCAGCAGAAAAGTGCTAAAATAAAAATAGCTAACGAGCCCAGCACAGTATCGGAAGCCCGAATTTGAGACAAAGGTGGAGACCGGATTGTAAACCGTCGTCCCTACAACGATATTTTAAAGACATATAGAAACAGTAGTAACGCCTATGTTTCTACGGCTCTTATCATCCAGATAAATGTGTAATGTACAAAAAGAAATAAATTGTTAAAATACATAATTGTGGACATCTTTGTAATCCTAACATTGAAATCCGCAAGTATAATAGAGTATAAAATAGAAGGCAAAGTATATAAAATATATACAATACACATGTGAAAATAAATAAAGCATGTCCCATAAGGAAATAAGTTAACATTAGAACGCCCGAAAAAAAGAAAAAAAAAACGAGATTCCAAAATGCAACAAACGAGAATCGATCTAGGGTCCATAGTAACCGCAGTCTACTTCCTTGTCCGCTCAGCCACACCGCTTCGTTGAATGACGTTCTAAATCTAAGGTACTAAAAGGACATGTCGATTTTTGAAAACGTTTTTACAGGGAAATAAAAAAATACGTATAACTTAATTTTACTCGTAAAACGTGCCTGCAAAGTTTCGAGTCGATCGGTGAACTCTTTTTTTTAAACCCAGTTTTTTCAAACATTTTGACTTATCTACACTTTTGGCAAAATACGTGTCTAATTATTATCCGAGTAGAACAGGTGTACCAAATTTGAAAAAATCGGAGACCCCCGGAGCCGGTCCTCCCCTTGTTAGACGACAGTGTTGTATTACTTTTGGTTAGATTGTGCTTTTTTGGCTTTTTCATTGAAGCCCAAGTTAACTCAGGCTGTGTCATGAAGCATAATAAACATCTTGTTTTTTCTCGAAAAAATTGCTGTTTTTTGTGCCTTACAAAGCTACGTCTAGTGAGCTATATCTGTAGATGACAGAAATGGTATAAAAAAATCGGGTATTTTCGACATAATTTTGAATATAAATTCGGTCATTAAGCGGTTAAAGACAACAAAAAATTCCGTTGAGTCTTTGCAATCCCTGCGGCCTCAACGACGTTCGGCGCGTTAAATAATCGTCGAGTTTGCGGGCCGTGCTTAACGATGGCTAATAAAACATCCTCGATGCCGGCGGAACGTCATTCGACGTGATTCTCTAGCGAGAGTGCGAACACCGACGCCGGATTGTCGAGGGACGATCAACGCGACCGATAAGAAATTGCTCGGAAAATTGGCTTATTCCGATCGACCGCTTCCCTCTCTCGTTCTTCGCGTACCTGACAAACGACATCCTCCAAACTGCCGAAATATCCGCGTGTGCCACCCATCGTGAGGCGTCGCTGTTAAGTTCGAAAAGCGACGTCGATCTACCGTCGAAGGAATAATGGAGATCGCTAATCGCGATGATGCTTCTTGAAGTTGCGAAATTATATTGATACGTTCCACGAAGAACGAATCGAGGAGAGCTCGTTGATATACTGAAAGAAATTCTTTAACCTTTTACAACCGTGACATCGTGTTTCGATTTTATTATTGAATCAGCTTTGATTTAGATCATAACGGTTTCGATATTAACCCTGTATAGTCCGAAGTTTTTGCAGCATCTGAACTTTGGTATTACAATTATTATAAAATGATAAATAATTTTAAATAATAGATTCTACTTCATCTTTAAACATCGAAGTGAGAATAATTTCGTGACTTTTAAGAGTTAAATTATAATATTTGGCATAAGTTCAAACATTGATTTTGAGCAATAGAAACTTAAATGTGTTTTATATTCCACAAAGTCACAACGGCTCATAGATGGTTGATTGACCTTATTTTGATATTGGTAAGTATTTCTGATTTCGTTAATTTTAGTGATTTTATTGCAAGTAGACGGTATTCTTATTTTTTCAGCTGTAGATACAAATATTGTTATTGTTCGATAAGGAAATGCTAATTTAACGATAACTGTACTTTGAACGTTTGAAACTCGACATACGTATGAATAGTACAAAGTCTTCTTCCTGGAAAGACAACGTTGCAAAATATGTTGGCATACTCTTTCGCTCTGACGTTGATTCGCACGGTGCTCCGAGTTTTAAGGAAATTTTAAGATCGATGTTACGCGGAAATATTTCGTGACACTACGTTAACGTTACACGGAAATTATTAATGTTACGTAACGCATAATGACTGGTATTACGAGATCGTGACATCATTGCGGAAAGGTCGAACTGTCGATCTGTGCGATCGTCGGCAGTTTGGCACGGTTCGGTGCCACGTACTTTCGCGAGGAGTGGAAGGACGACAAAAGGAGCACGTAAAAGAAAAGATCGTGGCTTGATTAATCCATAATTGAGATAACGAGGCAACTCGTAATCGCTTATTGTACTCGATGTCGCAACTAAAACATTTCGCGCGATTATCGTTCAAGGTTGACCGATTACTCATTCAGCAACGTTCACTTCGTTTCGCGCCTCGGCATAGGAACGAAACCTTTTTTATTTGTCAACCTTAATGTTTTGATTTTTTAATAAAGGTTTGAAGGTAATTCTGGTAATTTTTACCATATTTAGCTCTTGGAATTTTGGCTTTATTTTAAGATAATATATTTGTATTACACCGTAACTTTTACAAAACGGACTTCTAGGAAAGTTGAGAAAATAAATTATTGAAATTTGCTTTTTGAATTAGAACTTTTATGAAAAATATATCAAACGAATGAAGCACGATTGCTCGCGGAAAATCGAATTAAATGCCTCCGCATTTAGACTTGTAAATATCGCATCAAGCTGCAGCCACTTCGCACGTTACTAAAATTAGTAATTCCACTGTCTATCATTCGAGTCTTACCGTTAAATTTTCATCCATTTCAAGCGTGGCCTAAAGCTTTGCTATAAAAGGCTGTACCAGTCAGAACAGCTTCGTTTAAGCAGTCCCCTAAATTTCTCTACATTTAGCTCTTTGTAACATAGAAAATTGACAACGTCGATACTTCTCACCTTAAAAAAAGCCCATGCACCTTTCTAAGCGATTATACACTTATAAAACCATTAGGCATATTTTGTCTTAAGCCGATCAAGAGAAACTTGTAATAAACGTGACGCAACCATCGTCGATGCATTTTTTATCGCAGCAGGGCAAAGGGAACAGTGGAAATTTCAATCGTGCATTACAGAGATACGTACTGCCATTAAACCTGTTGCGGTTGCTAGAGGATTTTGGGGAGATTCTGGAATAGGTTTATCGTGTCTTGTCTCGGACCGTGCAGTTTCCACTCCGATAACACTATCCACTGCTTCTATAAGATAATCTTATTGCTGCTGTAGACATAGGTATTGTTGCGAGAGGTAGCCTACCTGGCTTCGCACGGAGCTTTGATACACATGTACGTGTTACTCGGCGTAAACCATTTGCTACCATGAAACATTGCATTTTGATAGGAGATATTACTAATATTTCATACGGTAGATTAAACTCAAACGTCAGAATGGTACGCCGGGACACAGTTTTAAAACATTCTGTACAACAAATTTCTTGAGCTACGTTCAATAATGACGAGAATATTTTGCTATTTCTATTCGTGCGGTAAAGAAAATACTGTTTTGCCAAAAGATCGACGGACACCGTTTATTCGTTCAAACATGTCTGAGTTTGTTTTACTTTCCAGCGTAATACGTATCGAATAATACACCGAACAAGGTTTCACCCATATTTTCCGGGAGATTGAATATGTTTTTTGATATCTCTAATAGCGCCGATATCATCGAATAAACGATTTCCACGTTTTTCCTTTTCATAAACTCTTCAAATAAATGTATTTTTCCCGGCGATGCTGAAAATATTTCCGGTTAATAAATTTTATTTTCAGTCGGATGAATGTATTATAAATAAGCGGTCGCCAGAACACGCGCCCGATGGGATGCGATGAAACGCTGCTGGTATTAAAATATTACTTTCGAAAATGCGAAAATATTAATGTGCAGAGTTACAGAATAAATACGTCGATAAAACACGAGTCTTCGGAGCAATTTCACCGATAAACGGGGAGCTTCATATTTTTGCCCTTTCAATAAATATCCCCTCAGCGTCATTCCTGCATTTTCAGAATCTCTGTGACCATCGTTGAACGTAATTACCAATTTAGTTATTTTTAAAAAATTACCCTCCTTCTACCGCAGCAACTAGATTCTCAAATGCATCCTTACACATTTCTCGAGTCTCTAAAACCTTCTTATGTTCCATCTAAATCGTTCCGTCAGGAGTCCTAAGATTCTCTCATAGTACTCAAAATTCTTTTTCTTCCATCGAAAGCTAATTAGCGTACGATGCTAAAGCAAAAGAGTTTCCCAAGGCATCGTGGACGTGCAAATCGGTGGACGAATCGGCAAGGATTATCGGTCCCACGGTGAAATCTATATAGGTTTCCATCGGATTCCTTTTAAGCGCGTTAACGGCCGCCGTTGTCGTCCTCCTCGTCGCCGTTAATTCCGCGTCACAGTGTGCACCAACGATTACCCACACTTTATACGCGTTAAGTGCACACCCATAGAATCTTCTCGCGCGCGTGCACACGCAAACGAACACGAATACACGTAAACAAACACGTGCAGACACGAACGAACACGTACACATACACACACCTGTGAACGTGGGAGAGCCGGACACACCAGATGTGGCGCGCCCACGCGGTGAAAGTCGCGGTAATTGATTCCGTGCTCTTAAGACATCTCACGAAGATCCTGCACCGAGATTAAACGCGAGAGGATCGCCTGAAAACACCGTTCTTACCCGATAGAAATCTAATGGGGATTTGTGCGCCTGTTATATGTTCGTCGTTCTCGTCGTCGTCGTCGTCGTCGTCGTCGTCGTCGTCGTCGTCGTCGTCGTTGTCGTTGTTGTCTTCGGGGGAGAAGATATTAAAAAAGAGGAGAAAAAGCAGCGATGCAACTCGGTCTAGTATGTTCTGGAAAATTTATATCGCGATCTTTCTCCGCTATGTCTTAATATCGACCTGCCTCATGGATGGTCGATTTCTTTCTCGTGAAATCATGAACGAGTCTGTTTGAGCAAACTGTACTCTACTAGAAATGCGATCGATTAATTGCGGCTCGACTGGAAGGTAATTAGAGATCGAGAACTATAGTGGGTGTGGAGTTTGGGACTCGGACACCTAATTAGCGAGTCCGAGTTCAAATCACTATCACGTTTGAGCGATTTTTCTTAAATTGTAATTTAACACATTGTAGCTTCGGTGGGTTGGGATTCACCTAGAACTATAGATTCTAAACGGAATGACGATAGCAGTTAATGTCGAAATATAGAGGAACAACGATTAAAGATCGTCGTGCTAGGGATATTTTATTCGTGACTTTTTCATTAGGTTTTCTAAAAAATTATTTTACGGGGAAATAGGATATGCATAGGAAAGTTGAGAGAGTTTGTTATTTCTGACGCCGTGCACCTCGACATTATGGAAGTCCTCGTGGAGACAGACCTACGAGAAATATTTGTTTTTAGTAACAACGATGACTCTGCCACAATCTCCATCGAGTGGAAAAAAGTAGCTTGAATGATAAAAGAATGGAAGAATCATCAAAGCAAAAACGGATCGAGAGGATGGGATCCTTTCGCGTTGGAAGTGAAGGCAAGAGGTATGGTTACGCCTCGCGAGAGGTACTTCGAAGATATTTGCTTTGGTCCTCTCTTCGTTCGGATATTTGAGGTGGAATAATAGTATACTTTGGTGATTCAAAGTTCATTCCCTAGAATCCGTTGGTTGAATTCATTTTAAACGTTAACCAGGTGTAAATCGATGCATAACAATAACTTGGATATAAAACCTCACATGTTTCCTTCTCAACAAAATATAACGAAACATGATTAAACGTCCCCCTTAAAAATTTCAAAAACTTAACTTGTCTTCCAAATCATCGCTCGCAAGAATCCAATGTGAGAAGCTCTTTGCCACTGAAACAAACATAGTAAACGCCACCCATAGAACACGACGGAAAGCTCTCTGAAACGAAATACTTTCTTGAACGTCGTCGTACCAGTCGTTTCCTTGCCGTTAACGTTGCTCGTTAAGCTAGCATAATGATCATTCGATTATGGGCATCGCGTATAATTCAATAACGATCCACGCGCGCGGTTTAGGCGTAACACTGCGCCGTCATCGTCACGCCGCTCACGGCCATGACGATGACACTCGTCCGCGCGTAATCGGTCATTACGCCCGATGACGTGCGTTTTGCGTGAGACTCCAGCCACCGCGTTAACTTTGTTAATGTTCGAACGAGATTCCCGTTGCATTAGCGTCTGATGGACTGCTCGGATGCAACCTCTCACATTAACACGTTCGTCGCCGCGTCACCCATATCTGGGTGACGGGTATGCTTCCGTGGGGGCCCCGTCACCCAAATATGGGTGACGTTTTTCTTGTTCAAGTTAAACACGATTTTCAGTTGGATTTTTCAAAGGAATTTAATGGAATAAACACTGAAATATAAATATAGGATGTACAACATAAAAATATTAAAAATCACTTTTATTACTTAATTGCTCTTACTGTTAGTTTACAAGCAAAGGGGAACGAACTAGGTAATCTGGGTGGAAGGGAATCGTATTCTCTGCGGTACACGATTCACTTAAAAATTGAATAACTAAAAAGTACCGAAAGGTACCGGGTTGAAACTTTCCAGATATATTCCTTAGACTATATACAAGTAATTTCAGCAAGCATTTCGCTCGTCTACCTGTACTCTTCTTTGTTATACCTGCCGAAAGTTAGGGAGACTGTCAAACGGGTCCAACAAGAAAATGACTTGTACAAAAGTTTCTTTATTTCTTCTGTAGAATGAAAATCTAAAAAGAAATATATAGATTTTCCTATAAAAAATGAAGTTGACCTTTAAGTGACATTGAAGAAATGTAACAAATAAAAAATTAATATTGCACCGATATTCTCTCCACGATACTATGCAACTTTTGTATATAACATTTTTCTCTAAAATCAATGGTTCTCGAGTTATTATTTTTTTCCACCTAAATTGTCGATTCGTTCCACCGTGCGACAGTCGGAATTGGGCCCCGCGAGAAACAGAACCGAATCGCGCTGGGCGATGAACGTGTTAATCTGCACGGGCTGCGGCAACGTTCCTCCGATTCCTGCCCGAATCACTCTCGGGAAAATCTTATGTTCGCAGGAGTCAGCTTCCATCGATAAGGCTGTTCTCGTCAGGTTGGACGAGTGGCCACGAGAGATTTTATTTGAAGGGTCCGTTATGGACAGGGGAATGTGTTTGTTGAAGGGGAAGTACTGGGATGAGCATTTAATTGGAGATTTAAGTCTTTGGGGCAGAGTAAGTTGAAAAAGAACTTTCACTCTTTTACAACAATTTTTCAAGTCATTTGGAAAAATCCAATTTAAAATCATTTTGGTTTCTTAACCCTTTGATTACAACGCACTCCAATGAGAAAGCATCAGAAAAATAGGGCACGCTATTCGCATGACTGTTGGCTGGCACACATCATTTATATTAAAACAAAACTATGATAGGAGCGCATTATTAACGAAATTCTGTGAGATCTGTTAGGGCACTTTTCGTAAATATTAATGGATCTGTGAGACCGTATATATACGCCTTTAGCAGTCGAAGAGAGAGTTCAATGATATCTCACTTTCCGTTCTTTCCTGGGATTGCGTTGGTCACATTGAAACTTTGGTTTCATTATTTTATAAAGGTTATTACTGTATGACGAGGGATTTCATCGTTAATAATGGCTTTAATCGTTGCCATAGGAATACATACAGTTTCATATAGCGTGTCTATACGAAACAATTTACGTTACCTTTGGAAAAGATATTTATTGTAGTAAGATTTCGCAGAATCGATTTTTGAATTTATTTTTGGCCATGCTGAGACGATATAGCTTTAATAAATAGCATTTCTCTGAAATTAGGATTTTATGAGTAATATAGCTTCAGCTACGTTGGTACTGTAAATTTGCCAATATCGTGCGGTCACTTCTCTGTCGGTTTCCACCGTGGCGAGAGGGTTAATATTGTAACAGTGTATTTCAATGTGCGGATCATGATCCATTAGCGTATATTTACATGACCCTCGATTTATTCATATCCCCGTTGGAATTGTACAAAAATGTTTATTAAAATGTCGAGAAAAGAAAAAATAATTTAATTTGCAGTAACAGTCGTTAAGGACCGGTAAATTTGTACGACTATCTCTTCGTGCACTCGTTAACTTTCTCTCACATGCCGAAAATAATCTTTCTCGTATCTCGCACGATGTATTCAAAGGAGAAGAAGGAGAAGGAAGAGAGTGCTAATAGGCAGCGGGTAGAAACAAGTAGAGTTTATAATTCGGGGCGCATTTATTTCCGAGCATTTGAATACATAAAACTACAGCGGAACTAAAAAAACCTTAGCGATCCATATTTATAGAGGGAGGCAAGAATAGAACGGTTTGCGTTTATAGGAAGGAGGAGCGAACAAAACTTACGTTCACCTCGGCAACGAAGCCGTAGATCGATAACAGCCGTCCTGGGCACCAGTTACATAATATCGAGCCAAGGCACAGGCAGTATCCATTAATTAATTGGCATTATGCGCAAGATAGCGCACCGTCTCCCTTCATCTCGCTGCCTCCTTTCCGGGGCTTTTTCCCTTCCAACTCTGCTTTTCCCTCTCCTCGGCCCTCTCTCCACTCTCCTCTCTCCCTCCCTCTTTCACTATTTCACCCTCTCTCGCGAGTTTCATCTGTCCCCCACCCCGTAACGGGTGTCTGTGCCGCTCTCTCGCACCGAGCCACTCTCCCTCCCTGACGTCCATTAGAATATTAATGCGAATTGATGCACACGTGTCATTACCGTAATGAGTTGGTTGGTGCTGTCTATGGGTGTACAAAGTGTCGTCTGAAAAGCAATCACGAAATTGCGGGTGTCTCTCCGTGCCGCCTCTACCCCGGCGTCCCGGCTACCCTCTTTCGCTCACTCTCTCTCTTTCTCTTTTCCCTACCTTTCGTCCTCTCAGAATTTAAGTACCTGCCTGTAGCGCTAGGTTACAGCGTCGTGCGGTTGCTTTAAGGTATCTACCGAGGTGCACCTAGGTATCCAGAGTATACCTCACTGGGACCCTTTTGCGGGGACAGAAACGTGGAAACTTGAATAGTGTTGGTAGCTGAAAAAAGTAAGACTTCCAGACGATTCATAGAAAATTCATAAAGGTTATTATTTTTTATTCGTATCCAGATGTTTAAGATTAACAGTAATTGTATCGGATTCATTAATATGATCGATTAAACCATTAGGATTTTGAAACGCAAAGTAGGTGTAAGAAGTATAGGACATTTCTATAATGAAAATGTTGAAACGAACAGGTTCGTTTCTTCTTTGGCCGCTTTCGTAGGAGGAGGCTCGACGAGGCTCGGAAAGTCAAAAAGCTCGACGGATTCTGGACGAAGCCAGTAGGATCGGCGAAACGAGCTGTAAAGCGATCGTTAGAGAGTACGGGGCACGATATATACGATCGTATCGGCAGCTAATGGACGTACAATTAACGTGCCGCGCATCTGCGATTGGATCTCCGTCAAACGGCGATAAATTAAGTTAATTAGCTCGTTACACGTATCACCCAGTGGCTCTGGGCACGGTTTGACGAATGTGACGCTCGTTAATCGTCGGCTGGCTCTCTCGCTCGGTTTCCTTTGCTCTCGGCTCTGCCTTTCGTCATCCGGCCAGCCGAGATCCTCGACTTCTTCAAGGCTAAAATCCACGTCGCGCCATCGAGCGTGTTTTTTTCCACCGTTGAGTCTTCCATCGCGCATTCAACTGCGGATGTGTATATGCATGCATGTGTATACGTACTTTCTTCTCGTGATTGAACTCGTATTACGAGCTGCTCGCACTCCATACTGAATTCACATAGCTGTGGAACATAATTCACTGCATTTCATCGAAGATTTCTTATTGAACTTTTTTAAAAGCGAATTAGTTAAATTTGTCATATTTGTTAATCTGAAGAGTAAAGGAGCGACGAACTTAGAGATGCTTAGATCGCCAATTGGTCGAACATCGACCTACAGATGTGGGGGCTTAACTAACAATAAGGCTTAAGACATCTTGCTAGAATTATTATTAATTATTTCTTTCCCCCCAGAGCAATCAAGATAAAATTAGCGAGTAAATTCGAGGCCCATGCAAGAGAATGGCTTCTCACACTTAAATCGCTTCTAATGTGCTTAACAGGGATCAATCGACCGCAAAAAAGCTTCAAAGTATCGTGCATCGAGAGACTCATTTTACAATCATTCCGTCATATCGTTTGTTTACGTGACATACTTAGAGTCGTGCAGTACATACCTTGCAACAGATGCATGTACGTATCATTGGGAAATCGATTTGCAAGTCAACGACCGTCGTCCAAGTACAAAGTGTTACATTTCTGCAACTCATAAAAGTTTATCAACACATTGACATACAATTTAACTGATAACGCTCTACGTTTCACATAACACCCACGATTCTACGATTGCTGCTAGAAACGAGGATAAAAGGAGCCCTAATAAAAAAAAGCACAGCTTTTCGACTGTACACAAGTGATGGTATCTCACACGATGCCGAGCACACACCAGGACCACGGTCGCCGCAAAAACCGACATCGTTATCCCCGAAAGAACTCCAAAGGTGCTTGAAAGTTGGAAGTAATACGAACGGAAATATGGCGAGGCTTATCGGACGCGGCATGCCTGTTTTGTATCATGTACTTTTGCTACCAAGGCTCTTTTCCCCTTCCCCCTTGTTCCTCTTCTTCAGCCCGCTCGATTGTGCGAGCCATAGGAGAAACGAAGCCCTTTTCATCCCCCTTACCTCCCTCAACTTGGAAATTGTTCTCGGTCCCTCCTCAATCCTACCCGGTCCTTGTCGGCACTCAAACTAATAAGCTCTCCGGATTAATTAAAATTTTGGCCGGCGCTACTGGCCACACGGCCAAAAAGATCGGCGAGTTTCGAGCTTGTAAACAAGAATCCACCCTGCTCGGCGCCTCGCTTTCTCTCCCCCGTTCGCCCGCTTTTTCTCCGCTATTTTTTTTTTCTTTCTTTTATTATTTTCCTCCCCTTCTTCTTCTTCCGTTTTTTTTATTCACTTTTAATTCGTCAATTCCAACTAATTACTACGAGTACCAGGCACACTGGTTCACGGGGGAGTATTGTGGCGTACCAACGTTCCGATATCGCCTTTTGTGCGCGCCGCGACGATGAATAGTTTTGTTTTCGATGTCGGACCGCTACTAATTGCCATTTGAGTGCCAATTACTGATTAATGACGAAGTACAAAAAGTCAACGATCCTGTTCACCGATAGTACGGAATGGCAAACAATTTAAGTGGCATCGATCATCCGTAAATGAAAGAATCTTTCATCTCGCGGGAGAATCTCACGGAGCTGGGGTTCGCTTACAGATAACCATCGTTTGAATTGATAAATCTTCCTGTAGCCAAGGGGGCGCGTTCCTTCCTCTTTGTAAATAGCGTTAGCTGTATTTGCTTTATGTTAATTGCCATTGATATACCTTAGCAAAAATATGGCACATAGAGAAAGTGTGAATTAAAATCTCTGCGGAAGTTGCGAGAGGTATTGTCCCAATATTTATGAGCCAAGTATTTCTATATGAGTGAAGAACTTAAAATAGAAATTCAAAATAGAATTTTACCGGCATATCATTATATCCAATGATGATCCTCAATCATTATCGTTGATAATCGGTTGATAATTGCTGATTACGTTAAAGTTACAGTAATTATTCCAAAACCGGCTCTCAGCCGACAATTATATGCACGAAAGAAGTATACAAAACGTCGCACAGTTCTTTTCAGCTTTCTTTGATCACGAGGATGCACATCAGAGAAATACCATTCACAGCTGAAGGTTGACCCGTAATTAACTTAGTTTTCATTCGCCGAAACACTGACATCTCGGGGTTCCATTGCTTCTCGTTTGAAGGGTTTCCTCCCCTCTTTTTCCACGGGGTCTTGAATAACAGTTCAATCCAGGCTAACATCGCAGCTGCTGTCGCTAATGCGCCATTATTTCCTGTTTCGGAAGCACGCACGGCTGTCTCGTTTCACGCTGCGCGAATGCACCTCGACACGCACGCAAAGTAGCCCGCTCTCTTTACTCAAACCCATTCCTCGACCATCCCCCGTTTTCCGCTTCTCTGTCTCTTTCTTCCCGTGTTCGTTAGTCTTGCCTTCTTCCTCGTTTTTTTTATTTCATCTCATTCTTTTCCGTTTTTCTTTTGCACTTTCGCGTGAATTTGATTCTTTTCGCATTGCAACAGTGAACTTGTGCATAGGCATTCGGACGCATCGAGATCCAGCGTGCGAGGCTTGCAAGGTATGCACGGTTATCGATCAGGTTTTTCTCTTTACGACGGAAAGCGAGCATGGAAACTGGCTGCGGCTGGGTTTCGAGGGCTGATCGATAATGGATTTTGATTACGGTGATTGTCAGTAGACCGGAACTCTGAAATATGCACTATGATTTAGGCGAAACGATTATGGGAACTTTTGAGGGAAGCAAACTGTTCCCAGGGAAAATTCCATTGCAATTGGTTCCCATTATTGGCTGTTTTATTTGAAATTTGTAATAAGTCTACTTTAGAAGTAATTGTTCCAACATTGCAAAATTCGAGAGAAGAGAGGTTTCAAGGTTTACTACAACAGTAGCTCAAATTTCTGCGTTTGAAATTTGAATTTAAATTGAAACTTGTAACAAGTTTTAAGTATATTGTTAATAAAGATTGTAAACATAATTGTCAATAAACGGTCATGTTTAAAGACTTGAAAATGCTAGTCAATTACAAAAGTGCTTTTCCGTCGAGTCGTAAATTTCTCTCCTGGAATGCATCGAAATCCTCTCCGGGTGCACCGGCATTACAGAGCAATGCATTGTGCGTGCACCGACGCACCGGCGAACCGAAACACATTCGCTTACGCCCTCGTATGCTCGTTTGTAAACCGCAAGCGCGTAAGCTGAGAACCGACAAATGTTGGAAGCCACGAACGACTAAGAAACAACGTCACGCTGGATTACATCTCGTGAAAAGAATTCGCCTCTCTTTTCGTTATTACCAAAGAGACAGATAAAGAGCGAGAAGAAGTCGCGGAAAACGTGGAGGGAGACGGCAAGAAGAAAACGTGAGGGTGAAGTCGACGGAGCACGAGAGAGCACGATAAAGAGAGACAGAAATAAAATAACGAGCGAAACCGAGTGGCCGGGGAAGGGGGAGAAACGTGGGGAGAAAAAGAGGAAAGGGCGAAGAGAAGAAACAGCGGTTAGAAAGGGGAGACTCGAGGGAAAGCGAAGAGAGGGAGAGAAAGAGAGAGAAATGGAAAGGGGAAAGAGGTAGTACAGTACTCGCTATTTAAGGACTTCGGTCCTTTGTCGTTGCTGGGCAAATTAATTCGATGAAGGCACGTTAAGGATCTTGCTCTTCGGCATCGCGGAGGTACCTGCACGTAAGGGGTGGCGGAGGTATCTGCACATAAGGGGAGACAGAGGGAGGAAGACTTTTTTGCCGGGGGGCGATCACGTGAATCCACTCGAGCGTCGTTGCTGGGATTTACAATTAGTGTCATTCGAAGGATTTGCAATTAGTACGTTATATTAGAGTCGACGTACTAATTTGTTGTAGTTGTATTCTCGTTGACGAGTCAGGGTGACTTAGACGATCCTTGGTGTTTCTGGTTAATTACTATACAGGGTAGAGCGCCACATTTTGCCATTCAGTTTTACGTCATTGTTATTGCGCATATCAAAAAATGATGTACATGATGTTGAATGGTTTTGAGAGCGGCACATTCTAATGGTACTAGCTTTTTGGTAGGCGGACGTGTAAAGGACATATGAAGGTCATTAATGTTTTTTTAAATGGAATCATATATTTTTTATTGCATCAGCTGATGCTCCTTCATATTCTTTACAAAAAAGTATTAACCTATTTGTGTAAAAAAATCATTAGTTTAGGAGATATTTTAATTCTAATTTGTTAGGAAATCGCAACTTTCTGGTCAATATTATGAATTCAATATAAAGGGATGAATGAATTTAATAATAATGGGGCCGAGGTGGCCCCATTCATTTTCCGGCAAGATCACCAGATCTAATGCCCCTCGACGTTTTCTTGTAGGGCTACTTAAAAAATAAAGTGTACGCTGAGCCTCCGATTACAATGGCCAATATAAGGGATCGTATCATCAATGCGTGTAACAAAATAACATCAGATACACAACGCAATGTTAGTGAGTGATTAACTTCTCGATTCAGAAAGTGTTCTGTTGCAAATGGTCGCCACATTGAACCTTTTCTGTAAATATGCATAATAATAAAATATGAATTAAAATATCTCGTTAACTAATGATTTTTTTACACAAATAGGTTAATACTTTTTTGTAAAGAATATGAAGGAGCATCAGCTGATGCAATAAAAAATATATGATTCCATTTAAAAAAACATTAATGACCTTCATATGTCCTTTACACGTCCGCCTACAAAAAAGCTTGTACCATTAGAATGTGCCCCTCTCAAAACCATTCAACATCATGTACATCATTTTTTGATATGCGCAATAACAATGACGTAAATCTGAATGGCAAAATGTGGCGCTCCACCCTGTATATGTTGGATACGAACAGAAAATGTCTCGAAGTATCAAGAATAACTGTAAAATTACCAATGTCGTGCAGCAGTCCTTTACAAATCGTCGTACAGATCTCGAAACGTAGGTAAAACAGTTTTCTTTCAATTAATAAAGATCGAAGTCTCCCATCGCTCGTGTAATTGGATCACGCAAAACACATAACTTATACGCCCCTCCTTGTTAAGTTTCGCCTCAAATCCATATCACGATCGAAACCAAATAATCTGAATTCACTCGAGCTCTCGAAACGAAGTGGAGGGTGGTCGCTAGGCGTGGGCTGCGGTAAGAAAATTAAATTGGGTCTGGTTCACGAAGGAGACCGTGATAAATCTGAAAAAATATGTGTTTGACAGATATTGGTCGTCTTGCCATTCGTCTTTCTTCTTTTCCCTACCAGACCGCATCGCGTTGTCTCCGTTTCCACCCCTCGGCCCCATTCGCCTCTTTTCTCTTTGTTTGCGTTTATCCCTCTTTCGTCTTTCCTTACTTTCTCTGCCTCTGCCTTCGTGTCTATCTCTCTCTTTCACTGTAAAATTACCATACTTCGAGGTAACAGCTGTTGCAGCAGCTCTCAGCATCCGATAAACTGATAGTAGTGACACACGCAAGGTCCGTGCCAAGAGGGTGCGAGATACACCCTGTTCCTCTTCTTCTGCTGTCTCCTTTTTCGCGAATACGTTGAAGACGCGTGAAATATATTAAGAATTCCGGACTTCCTTGCATTTTCAATTCGACCGTGAACGTACTAGCCGCGGTAGCTTCGATTCTGCGTAGGGGCTAGGTACGCGTTCAACGTTTGTGGGACGCTATAAATTTTGAATTTATGGATGTATTTTCAGAGGTACTTTCAGTATTCTCTTCGCTTGCATACAAGGTATTTCTAGGGTACCTTCGTTAGCCCCTCGGCTTTTTCTGTGTATAAATTTTATTGCCGCAGGTACACGTGTTTGGGTTTTGTTAAATTTGTCTTCCGGGGTTCCTGGGGCTGTCGGTATTTTCTTGGAACCTTCGGTATACGCCCGACCTTTATTTTCTATTGTTTTCGTAGGTCTAACAATAAGTTCCCGTTGCCTTCATTTTCCTCCACCGGTATATGTTGCAGACAATTGAACATTCACTTTTAGTTATCCTCAATCGTCCATTAAAGCACAATATACCCTGTACACCTAAGACTGTATTTCAAGATCTCGTTCCAGTTTCATGCAAAATCGATTCTGCTTACACTCGTCGTTTGAGAATCTTCCAATAAATGAATTACTTACTGTTCTAAAAGGCACGGAAATCCTTCTCTCTCTAACTCTCACGGATCACGCCGAGAGGAACGGCAACTAGGCCTCGTTCCGAATGCAGCTCCTTTCGGCTCTACGTCCTTCGGCTTCACCCCCCCCCCCCCCCCTGTCCTGCGGAGAAACGCAATATGAGCCTCGTATTTCATTAGGGGGTAGCCGAGTTCGCGGCGGTGCTGCAAATTTCGTCAAATTACGCACTAAAATGCGCCAGGAGCCAATAACTGAATCATAATCCCTTAGTTTTACACGAAAACGCGGAACGGGGGTTGGAGGGTGCGGAGTAGGATGGCGCGAGGGAGGGTAGGTGGGGGAAACGTGGAGGTGGATGGGGTTCCGTTGGCTGCACGTGGAGCGGGGGAACTTTACTGCGCAAATTAAGGCGAAGTGGCAGTCAGTAATTTTATGTGCCCATCTCAGCCACTGATATTGAATTTCCTTAGTCGCTTAATCCAAATCCTCGAACAGCAGAGGGAGAGCAAGGCAGAGAGAGGGAGGGAAGAGGAGAAAGAGAGAGAAGGTGTGGAAGAGGGAGGAAACCCTTCGTAGCTGGCGGCAGCGATCTCGCGAAATTGAAATCATTACTTTACGGGCGTACCGGCAAAATTGGGTACACCGGGTGGATCCCAATAGAATTTTTAAAAAATGTCCGCGCTACACCGAAATCGTTCCCAATCAATGAGGAGCTTGATAAGATTGTCCTCTTCGACGTCACGATCCTTTAATGGATACCCGTTGCTACGGGCGAGAATGAAATAAATTCGACGAATCACGCAAACCGATCGTGATGAAGTTTCTCTTTACACAAGATCTTACGGAACGATCAGTAAAATTCTGCCGTTATTTCTAACAAATTTACAATTTAAACGTTTCTATTAGCAGGTCTATGCGATGCGACATCACGATTGTTTGCATTAAATACGTCGGTTGGTGATAGTCGAAACCTGAAAGGAAAGAGAAGATATTTGAATGCAGAAAAAAAACAAGGGCAGAGCTTATTGCGGTTACAAATCTTCGGAGATAATATTTTAAAAACAATATTCGTAGCTTGTAAAATATCTGTTATGAAACACGTATTCCATGAAGGATACTAACCTGCATAGTTGTCTCGCTCAGATTTTACCGCCCCATTAAAACGGTGACCGACAAACTACTTTCGGCAAGAGTATCCCTCGGACAAGATTCGTGAGTATATTAATAAATAAATTTGACTCGTATAGTTCCCTTTTACGAGTACTAAATCCTCCAAAAATTAGTAACAGAATTTTAATTATACCTTCCAATATTCACTTATATAATATAGTTAACGCTTTCCTGCAAAACGCATCGTATTTACAAAATTGAAATTATCCTACACAATGTTACGTTCACAGTCAGTCACCGCTTTCCACGTAAGATAATCGTTGTACCAAGAGCTATACGCATTCTGGAATAACTGGGACGCTATTGCATCCCGTTCGCACAAGTATTCTGTCATTTTGATAATCAGCGGCCACGTGTTGCGCCCCGTTGACTCGCTATAATTACTTGGACCACACGGTCCCAGCTATTCGCGCCGCTCAACTCGGCAGACCGATGCAGCGCGCCCGCAAACCGAGAACAACGCGTAACACCGACAAATTTATCGCAAACGCCGATGGCCGTCCCGCGTCTCTCTCTCTCTCTCTCTCTCTCGACGGCAAATATTTTCCGTCGGTGAAACGGGGAGTAAGTGGACGCGGCTCATTCGCCAGTTACGCGGTTCGCTGATCCACGTCGAAGAGAAAAGATCGAGAGAAGAACGGAGAACGCGAGGAACAACGGTGGGACGGTGAAAAAGAGGGAACAAAAGAGAGGAGAACGAGGGAGCGAGAGAAGTGGAGGAAGAGAGGCAGATCGTGGCAAACGTTGGAACGCCCGCGGGGGCACGAGGCAATTACAAAATTGCAAAAATTAACCATAAAACCTGGCCGGCATACCGGCGCTACCATAAAGCTAGCCGGACTGCCGGCCAATCGGCGCATATTTTTGGCGTTTACGACCAATCACGTGGCCGCAGAGAACGCTCGGTGCTTCTACCCTCTTCTCTCTCTCTCTTTCTCTCTCTCTCTCTCTCTCTCTCTCTCTCTCTCCTTCTCTCTACCTCTGTTGCTCACCTCCCTTCGCGGATTCTCTCGCAGAAAGAAAATGGCACAGCGATTTTGCAGCGCCACTCGAAACACCGCTGTAAAACGACTCTCCCCCTCGTTCGACATTCGAACAACCCCCTTTATCCTCTTGGTCCCCGTTCGCTCTCTTTCCCTCTCTGTGTAGTTTTGCTTGCTCGGATTCGGCGAGACTGCACTTGGAATTCCGTGTTTCGAACTTTCGCTCGATAAAGACTGAGTTATTCTTCCTTCAGGACTTATCCTTTCGTTCCATGGTATTTGCGGAATGAAAGAGGAGGAAAGAGAGAAAATTGCGACCGGCTTTCGATGTAGCTAAACATATTTGTTCTTATGTCTTTCTAAAGGACAGGTGTACGAATTGCAGCCTTGTACATAACATAGGAATTTTCATTTACTAAACAATTATAATAAAATCGTTCGACTTTGTCTACCCCTCACGATATCTTCCCGTTTTTATCATAACATATAGAATTATTTTCTTATATAAAACATACATAGGAAATATTCAGTTTAGAAAACTCCACAGTGAGAAATCAAAGCTACTTCTGCTTTCGTGCAGATTATTTAACGTTTTTGCATCTTATTTTTTCAAATTTTAGACGCAGCACTGTTCGTCGATCGAGCAATTACGATAACGTGCGCACAACGCATTCCGTTTTATCGTTAGGAACTTTGTCGAAATCGGCGGAACGTATTGTCAAAGTTGTTTTTGGAGTATTTCCAGCGATTGCAAACTGTTGGCCTTTTAACGAGCTAGTATCGGCCCGATGTCCCAGCGAACCGACCGATACCGGCTCGTTAAAATACCAGCAGTTTGTGTGTTGTCAGGGATTATAAACTCGACTGCACTGATTCAATCCCATTTGCAATAATTTCCCTTTCAAACATCCGCGATAAGAAATCTGTAATGCGGTTTTCGAAATTGCTCCGTGCCGAATCGGGCAGCTGCAATTGGATCAATTTCGGCTACGCGCTCGTGTTACGCATAACCTATCCTCACGGCGAATATAAAGAAAAGTATTGAGAAGTATTGTTCGGAGAAATTTATACGTGCACTTTAAGGTAAAGGCACCAGTAGTTGACCAGTTAACACAAATTTTTATCGTAAATTGTTGTAACTTTATGTATACTTATTATATAGTGGGGTTCAATGCGTGAAAATGTTCCTTGAACTTCAGACATCATATAACAAAGCATACTTTTTCGAAAAATAAAGCGTGACATAAAAATTATAAACGTTTATTGATAGAGTATCACTGCATCAGTAGTTGACCATTTGCGAACCTGAAAAAAACAGTAATTGACCTTTCTATTCGTTAGTAGTTGACCACTTATGTTAGAATCAAAATCACTAAAATCAATTGCTTTCACATTGTTTATTGGCAATAATTATCACTAGTAAACAGACGTAAGATGTAATTATAATAAGTAAACAGATAAACATGACCACAAAAACATTTATATCTAAATATACTGATTCCATATGACATCTAACTCGGGAATAGAATAAACATTTCGAGTTTTACTCGTTTTAGTGGGTTCCTCAATATGAGAGAGTATATTTTCCCAATCGCATTCGAGCACGTCAGGTGTCTCTGGCCATTTCCATAATCGCCCATGCTTCTGCATAGATGATATAGCTGCTTTGGTCTTAGTAACGTTAAGAATTTTGCCAGGAAAATAATCCCCTTCATATAGAAAAATGACATATTCGTTTATAGTTCTCTTTACAGTTTGCCATTTAGTGCTGTTCATAAGTTGGTTAATTTGTGCTAATAATTGACCATGTATGTCAACTTCTAAAATTAACCAGAACGCTAAGATTCGGTAGTTGACCTACCGGTTAATTAAGTTTTTGAAAGTAGAATAAGAAAAACAATCTGCTTAATAAATATAAAATTTAATGACAATTAAGTTGTGAAAGTTTCAAGCATAAATGTTCAAAACTTGAGAAATTACTTACCGCCAACTGCGCACGGTTTCTTAATGAAAATGTTAAGAAGGTTATAGCGTCGAGCAATACGACTGACATTACCAAGTTTAATCGTCCGTAGTTTTGATAAACAATCGTATCCAAGAATAAAGATGTGAGCATCGCGTCGGTAGAGAACGTAGCGCGTCTATCTTATTTGTTTTCAGAGGCATTCATTTATAAAAAGCTTATTTTTAACGTTTTAATTGAAAGTGGTCAACTTCTGGCACATGGTCAATGACTGGTGCCTTTACATGTATGGTTTTGTTATTTGAATCGCGATTCCGAGGATATAACGAGCGTTAACAATTCAGAAATTTAGATGGGCATTTAGCACTACAGTTTACACCGTTCGTAAAAGTATATTCCAACGATCAACGGTTGGAAGTTGGAACGGTTGGAGTTTCTAAGTAATCCTGGCGACAGTGTTTGTACATAAAATATTAATTACAATATAGAATTATCGCGATGCAAAAAGTACGAGTTTAAGAGTTCGGCAGCTTTTACGCAAATACTGTCGGGAAGTTGTTTATTCTCAATTGAGGCAAACGTAAACAGTATTTCTAGAAAGAAAGGCTTAAGAATCACGAGTAGCGAGATATCTCCAAATAAACATAATCACGGCCCTTCGCCCTAAAAAACATTGCGTAACATCGTCCAATTAATAGCATCGTCTAAATTGATCAGTATCATTGGACGGCACGCAAGCACACATACTCATCCCGGAATAAAAAACGACAAAAAAGAGCATCCAGGATGAATTGATCTAGCGTTCCGTTTGAGCGCACAATACCGCAACTCGCACACAATTGTGCCAAACAGCTTTCTTTGGCAACATCAACGGAACCCTAGCAATCTCCTCTTCGACACAATAAATTTATGGTTCCATTCAGAGCCCGTACTTACTCTATGGCCGCCTCTCTATCTCTGTTTTCTCTTACCCGTGAGCGCACACGCTGGTAGACACGCATTACAATAAGTCCGCGGCCTGTTTAATAGAATAATTAAAGGCCCTCGTACGGCAGCTGATGCCCTTTCCCGAAGGTTTCGTGCAACGATATGCGTTTACGTCACGTGTGCGTTCATACTCTCTCGTGTGTAACCGCGCTCCTGTGTATTAGTATCTCCCTGTTCGTTTCACGCTTTCTCTGTCGCTTTTGTGTTTTTGTCATCCTCCTTCCTTGTTCGTCTCTCATTCTTTCTCTGTCTACTTTAACTTTTCTGTCCTCGTCTTTCTCTCTTTCTCTCTCTATCTATTTTCCCCTTTCTCTCTCTTTCTCTCTCTCTCTCTCACACACACATACGATCTCTTGCTCTCCCTCTCCTCCATATATGTATATTCACACGCAGTATGCAACACGAGACGTACGTCCACGTGAATGCGTTGGAACAACGTACGCTGGCACGGGTGTCGAAACGGAGAGCGTATTGTTGATTCGTGGGGTTGCACGCATTTTGTACAATGGGGTCAGGAGGGAATTAATGCATCGAGCCAAATTCCAAAAAGGAATTAATGCGCCCACGAAAATCGGCCCGTAGCCCTACTGCGGCTCTCTCGATGATTATATCGAAAACATCGGATGCCTTTTGCTCTCTGGATCGCATCGGGGAGATTCGTTCTTGCAACAATTTCGGCACTTAATTGAGAAATGAACTGCTCTAGAACGATACGAAGTGATATACTTTCGCTGTAAACGAATGTGTACAACAACCGTTCTACATTTTGCAAAAATGTCACATGTAAGTCAGAAGGATCTCTGTTATTGTAAAATACTAATTTGTACTAATTACTACTTTGTACTAATAGTACAAAACTCGGTTAAGAGTTTTCATAGTAAATACGAGGATCGAGGACGAGTCTTGACCTACTCGAGCATCATAATACGGTATATCGAGCCACGAGATTAATTCGCAGTGTTTCGAGAAAATTACAGATCGCGAAATTACTCTCACCAGTGAACTTCTTTGCCGTATCGCCGAAGATATTTTCGTGCGGATGTAAAATACGCGAATGCGAGTTGCTTAACCCGGAAAGAGGTGCTACTCCTACCTATTATTTTCGCATATTGGGAACGAAGAAGTAAATCAAAGGGCTAATTAGTTGAAGTCGATCGTACTCCATAATGAAGAGAGGGAACATTCGTACTTGGCGAACTTTATGCCATGCACTTCGCAGCGTTGCACTTTCAAAGACAAGAGATGAATTTTATTGCCAAAGATGTGGGATCGGGCGGAAACACTCCTATAAAAGAACTTAGCTTAACACTATTCCTACCGCGACCGGTCAAATGACCGTTTTTAAAATTTCGATTAGAAGTTCCTATATACAACGTAATTGAATCGCACTTTAAACTTCACGACTTTTCCTCAAATATACGTATAATACATTCACATTATAATACATTTTTCAATATTCACTTCTTTTTTTACTGTTCATTTTCTGGGAAAAAATTATCATTTGACAAATTCACCGGTTGCGGTAGGAAAAGGTATACGTGAAGTGTCGGTAGGAATAGTGTTAACAGTACGTGGAAAAGAATAGTCATAAGGGAGAGGACGCTGGCGCAACGGAACCGCGACGACCCAGGAGATCTCCGTGTCCAGCTACTCAGGCCAGGTACACTGCTTGGATGGGTTACCGCGCGTCTCTCTGTCTTTTCCACGGTCCTAGAAAGATATTCCAAATTCACAATTAATAAGCTCCAAAGTTTTCAGACTCTGTTTTCATCGAAACGAAAAATAAAATGGTAAGTACTCGAGGTTATCTACCTTAGAAATCGAAGCGACGAAACTCGAATCGATCTCGCCGTCGAAGATTCGACCGGCCATCTCCGAAAGTATCTCGAAAATTCGAGCTGTACCTGCGAACCACACGAGAACACGGTAATACGGTTTATATACGAGACGCGGTGATACCGCGCCGGCGGTAAGGTGTAAAACCGCAGGATTCCAATGGAAACAGTTATTTGCGGTCACGAAGTGCTTCGTGACGTATCCTAGCGCGCGGTCTCTCGGTTCCTCGCTCGCTCGCGCGAGCCGAGAGCTGGTGTCATCACCTATACCCCGACATCCGCATATCGTATTTGCATGTACACACCTATAGAGGCATATACAGGCAACGTGTAACCGATGGTAGGTGTACACACCTTCCTTCCGTCCTTCCTTTCCCAGGAAGTGGAGTCAAGTGGACCCACCGCCACCGCCGGAAACTCCACTAATGACTAAACTTGCTAATTTCGACCAATTAGGCTCCTACCTCTCACCCTTCGCCTCCACCCCCTTTTCACCCTAGTCTCGACTCTCACCTCTTTCTCCTTTACCTCCTCCTCCGACTCCGTCTTCTTCTCTTTCTCCTGTTCCGCCTTCTCCTTCTCCCCTTCCTTCTCCACCTCCACCTCCTCATCCACCACCTTCTCGTCCGACGAACTCGCAGCCCGTCTAATGCGCGCCGCATTTACCTTGACCGATAGACGCTCGCTCCTAATTTCTCGGTACATTGCGCACTGCGGACTGCCTGCGGTTTAAATATTTTCTTATCAAACATCATGAAGCCTCGCTTAAGCGTGTACTTGAGCGAGCGAGCGACCGAATGACCGGTCGCCAGGATCTTGGGAACAGCTTCGCTGGGTGGTCGTTCACCGGAGCCAGGATTACGGATAATTTGGCTTGCCATCGGGGACAAAGGCTGATTGAATGTTATTGTACGGGTAATGATCGATTGTTGGACATCGACGGCTGGATGGGTCAAGTGTCCAATCTTCGGCGAGCTCGTTACTCCCGATCGATCTTGGACGCTTTCGGGCTATAAGTTGAAAATCGTTTAGCGTGTCCTACCTTCATCGAGAGTGCGCGCGTACATTAGCGGTTGCTATTCACGCAACGAGTGTGCATATGCGGGGCAGTTGCGCACTCTCCGAGAAAGAGTTCCATCGATGCTCGTTACCTCGTCCACCACTTAGCTTGTACGATTCGCCCGCGCTTATCGGGAAGAAACGATCATCGGCGAGGTACGATTGCGCGAGGGAATTTCGCGAAGACGAAAGTCGCGTCCATTTGCCAGAGAGAATATTTTCCATCGTCGCATCGTCCTCGAGTGCCTTGCTATCTCGATGCGTCTTCGTGCATCGCGTCCACTTTCCTTTCACTCGCATCTTTCGAACTTTTTCGACCAATTTCTACAACCATCAACCATATACTGCCTTGTGCGCTAATTGCTACGACCGTTTGAAGTGGTATTCCGCCTTTCGGCTTTTCCGCGATCCATTATTCGTGATCAGGTCGAACGTTGGATCGGATATGAAACAGATATCTTGTCCTTTGCGGCCAAGCATCTCGTAGACGCTCGGAACACGCGTCTCTCCTATCGGCACCCGAGTGCTCCATTATCGTTGACCTGTCTACCCTCGTAGCTCGTAGACTCTGCGAGATTCTGCATCCGCCCCTGCCTAACCTGCACGTACGTGCAAATCTCAGCCAACGAGAGAACATTTGCACCTGGAAATTTCTAATTCCAGCGTGAACACAAATAATCATCCACGATTATGATTGCGGTAAAGCAAAGTTGTAGATGCTTTAAAGAGATGTCCAACGGGAGAAATCGATTTTATAAGAACAATTCGTAATTCTTTCGTAGAGCTCTCGATAATCGAAAGGTGGACGATATCGATGGCCGAGTATTCGAGAGATATTGAGTGTGTGGTCGGTTTGAAGCTCGCATGGTGTGGAGTAACAAGCTGCCACCGTTGGATATTTATGGGGGCCGTCAGGGGTCGAACCCCGTATCACCCAATACGTACACACGAGGCAAGTTGCGCAGAGTTGAGCACAAATAACAGTTTTACACTTTATCTTTAATGCCGCATGCATACACGCCCGACTCGAGCGGGTTCTCTCTTTCAAGCCACGCCAGTCGAGACCGAGTCTGAAAGTTAACGTTGCTCTTTCCCTCCTTCTCTCACTCTCCCTCCCTCTCATGTATCCTTTCCTCTCCCCTTTTCCCTCGAAAATCAATTTTCTGGCCTCGTAAGCAAATTCTGGCATCGTCGAACCCTCGCCGAATGCGGCCGTGATTTATGAGATGTGGACAAACAACCCGGATCTTTGGCAACGAGAAAGAGTCCTCCGCGTCGAGTGTCGCTTTATTCGGTGTTCGACGAAGCTTGCCGAAGAGGACACCGAAACTGGGTTTTTTCCCGCCAAGATTAATGGATCCTTGCCTCCGAATGGAGTCACGGATATGCGGGGCGTTCGCATTCGAAGTCATTCCTTTGAGAGCCACCCCGTAGTATCTCGGTATTACGGCAGAAATTAACGGAAAACAGAAAATACAACGAGTTGGCGGGAAGAAACGCCAAATAGAGGAAAAGAGAAAAAGGCTTAAAAAAATCAAAATCCCTGAAGGAAATGATATCGCTTTTCCGTTAGCAACTATCCAAATGAGAGGGCCATCCAGGGTCTCTTTAAATCCCCCGATCGCGAGATTCATTGTCGGTTGTAAAGCACACTCAAATTTCGCTTCCTGGGTCGAAGGTTAAATGGGATACCAAAAGGGAATAATAAACACCTGGCTGTGTATGTAAGTACGTGTATACGTACGTTCGATCGAAAAGCCCGATCAGGAGACACGAGGTCCCACGAAGTTCCTCCGCCTCCGGGTTCTCTCGGTCTCATCGTTTGGTATCGATAAGAAGAGCGCGAAGGCGCGTTATTAGAGTGACCGTATTAAAGGGCCACCGAATCGCACGGAGGCGAGGCTGCAAGGGCATTAATGCGCCGGAGATTTATGTCGTAACGGCGAGGATGAAATTCCATCGCGGTAGGTGCGCATATACGTAAGTGGCGCTGGTGCTGGTCGCCCGTTGATGCTGGCGGAGGCGCAAGAGTTATGGTGGCCCATACTGATATCCACTATAAACCTCGGCCTCCACCGCGCCCTCCACCGGTCCGTGTACTATGCCCTACCCACGGCATACTTAATTAAATACGTATTAAGGCCCTGAGTGTGTTCCGATGTACCGATGTATGCACGTATCACGGAGTAATATATGTTCCACGTATTTCCGCGCGCACGGGGGGTTAAGCCGGCGTTCCATCGTTTTCGGGTAATTACTTTTTTCCCAAGCTTACTCGAGAGAGTAATACCAGCCGGATCGGGTATAAATCTCACCGATTCTTTTAGTGGACGCATTGTGACTTTGACACGGGGTTGTATTTTTAACGCTGGGTTTTATTTGGTGAGGAGACAGTTAATTAATCTGTAGTGAGAGACAGAGAGCGGGAATGTTGGAAGGATACGTTCGATGTTTATTCAATATAAAGCAAGAACGGTAAAAAATAACGAGTACCTTTACATCAAATTTGCTGATGTGTAGCTTCTGGTGGAAAGTCAGGATGTGGTAGAAATAAAAGATATTTAATATTATGGAATAAAAGATTATGAACGTTATTTATGAAGAATGCATAGCACGCTGGACAACATGTTTAATTCACAGAAAAGGGCTGCGTTTCTCGCGTGGAAAAAAGGAACGTACGAAAATGTTGTCCAACCGTCCAATTGCACGCTTCCTTTTGACTCTTTGTTCGTTGAAGCATACACTCCACATAACTGGTATCGACGAAAAACTCGGTACGTAATCGCTTCGGGGGAATATCCATAATGACGGTAAAGAGTCCGTTCCTCTTCCTGCTGCTTTTCCCTTCCTGCTTTTGGACGCGGCGGCAAAAGGAAGACGCTTATTCTTCGAGAGACCACGGTCGTGACGACGTAATTTAATTGTGCTTAGGTAACTATTTTTTCAGCGATTATTCTATTGTAAGTGTAACAGTCGTTTGGAGCGAGAGATTACGAGAGATAGGTTTCGAACGGTACGAACAGTAAGAATACTGGGGACAAAGGAACACATTTGTCATGCCAAATTTTAATCTAAAATTATGGTAATTTGATAAATATCTGCGCAAGATTGTCAAAAAGATCAGCCATGCATTTGCATCAAGATGAAAGATTGATTTAAATTTGAAATTTGATTATGAATTTCGCCAAAGTAAAACAAGATGAAAAAAAGGGTCGTGAGAGGCAAGAAAGCCGAAAGGACGGCCCGAGTGGTCTATGGATCCGAGGAATCGGGGAAAAAAACTAATGATAACTTGGACGAGGTATAATGACTATCGGGGGACAGCACTGTAAGACACTGAAAGTAATCTAATTATTAGTGAAGAGGATTATAGTAATTAGATGCACCTTCGGCTGAGCAGAGAAGAGATTGTTAGAAGGGCACGGTGGTAAAGTCTTTCCTGTTTGCCACGCACGGCCCACCCATTACAGGTATACTCGCTCTATGAGAATATATGAAAATGAAAATGAAAAGGTGTACACTCCTCCGGACCGTCTTTTCGAGGAACCATATGCCCTCAAGAGGCTCGTGCAGGCAGATAGATAGATAGATAGATAGATGGAGAGAAAGAGAGAGTGAGATACGGGGGAGACCACGTTCCTGGCATGCAATTATGTAGGAATCCCGACGGAAGAGAGCCCGCTCGCTTCCCTGATCGGCTCCCTCTGCACCGAATGCAACAACTTCGAGATGACGTCCCAGTGGAATGGCGAATCCACTGGTCTCGCTTTCGGGAAGAATTTCTAGGTCCCGTTCGTGATTCCGTTTACGCGGTACTTCTTTCGTTTTTCAACTACAAATCTTGCGTTATTCGGTTAGTCAAGTAATTAATGTTACGTGCGGAAAGTAGAACTATAGGAAATCATTTTAAAAAGAACCTTTCATTCTTGTTATATACTCAATGAGTGGTCAAAGGTTAGCGGTTTGTCGGAATGATATACGAAACATCACCATCGTAAGCTTTGACATGCTTTATAGTATCGCAGAATCTTCGACAGATGTCTCGCGCTTAAACAATATCGCGGATATCGCGACAGACCAGAATGTAATAATTAATGAATAAAGTTACTCCTACGAATCTTCGGACGGAGATTTTTTCCGTTCGCTACAAGCATCGGAACGTCGTTGTTATTGTATGGAACGAGGCGTCCTCGTTATCGTCGCTTATCGCTAATAAGATCGCTGGACCGCTCGTTATCGTCGTCGTCGCACTCGCCCTGTCCTCATTTTCGTACGATTGCGATCGTTAATTATCCCTATCGCAGCTGATCGTCCTCCTCTTTTGGTCTCTCCCTCTCTCCCTTCCCTTCCCGTCTTGCACCCCCCCCCCCCCCCCTCATCGTTGCCCCTTGGCCGGGGCACTCTCACACTTGTCCTCCGGCTCGTCCACCTCCTCTCCTTCTCCTCTCTGTCGCTCGTTGTCGTCGCCGTTCTCCTCGTCATTATCATTCCGGTAATTACCGGTGTATTCCCTCGTTATCATCTTGTTATCGCACGACTATCGCACTTCCGCGAGATGGATCGTTCGCATCTCTCGATTCAAGGATCTCTCCGCGGGTCGTGGCCCCGTAAATGCACGTCGATTCTACGTCGACAGTTTCGCGATTCCGTTACGGATGGAAATTCGGTATCGTTAACGATGCCAATTCACCGTAACGTCGCTAAATTTTCATCCTCGTGGAGGTCTGCAATTATACGTAAACGTATTGACACGCGAGGCAGAAGGAGGCATACGCGAAGGGTCGATTGCAACGGATAAATGTTATATCCGATTTAATTTTAACCCTCTCCCGGAGTTCTTGAATTGGGTCAAACTGTCTGACGGTAAGGACGTTTAATGGAAATAATTAGTGAAGTCCATCGATCGACTTTGCCGATCCTTGATTCGAAATTGTTTAACGACAGCAACTTTTCCAATAGGTAATACCCTCCTTCCTCCGTGGAATTTTGATTAAAAGCACTCCGGCTGGTCCGAATTTTACTGCCCCCGGACTTCTCGATTGCGCCGTAGACGACGGAGCCTTCGGACTGTTTATTGATATTTTCCATTTGAGTATCCCCGAGGGTATATATCAGTCTAGCATGTCGGCCAGCATCGAGGAGCTTCGATTCTTCTCAAACGTTTCGTAAAATATCGTGAAATTGGTATCCGAGGAGCCTCGCGGGTTACTCGATAGGCCCGAATTTCGGCTAATACGTGCTCTCGATTAGAATTTAAGTATAACGTCCCCTTAATTCCGTTCGAATCCAATGGAATATTCTCTCGCGTCGGCGCGCCATATAATTTCAGCGGATTCGGGCATCGAGTTTCTTTGCGCCCTGGAATAAAATGGTAATTTAAAGTAAAAATTCTTTGCTTTCGTGAATTCATTTGTCTAAGCATCGCACTGTCCTTTGTGAGTTCGCTTTATGGAGTTTTCCTCGGATCGTTAACAGTTACAGGTTACGGCGGTAATGTAGGTTCTACAATGTATCTTAATTTTACTTTACAAACGGCCGACGCGTTACGACGCGGAGAGGCCGGTACCTCAGGACGGATCGTCGAGATTTAATCCATTATTCCGTAATTTCCGAAGGTACTTACCATAAAGATTTAATAAGATTGGCTCTGTTGACCTTCGTTAACTCGAATATAACTTACCGCGCACGCCCGTCTCGCTTTTATCCTGCGAATAATCATCGAAGGTAATGAACAAACCTTCCAACTAATTGGAACAGATTGAACGTAGGATCCTGTTGCCCCGTACAATCTGCGTAGCTGGCGCGCGCATTTCTTCGCAATTAATAGCGTTGCTTCGCAACAATCTGCATAATGATTCAAGCATACTCGGAGAGGGGAAAGCCGTGAGGCACACTAATCCACGGAAAACACGTTTCTCTCTTCCTAATTAATATCTTGCCCCTCGCTTTCTCTCCTCGCCTTGTTCTCTTTCTTTCTTCGCCTTCTCTTTGCCTCTCCTCTATTTCTCTCTTTCTATCTTCGCCTTCTCTTTGCCTCTCCTCTCTTTCTCTAATTCTCTCTTTGCCACTTTTAACTTTCTTCCTCTCTCACTCCCTCCCCTCCTAGGTTTTTCTTTCTTTCTCTTTTCAGCTCCTTTTCTTTGTCCTTAGCCTTCATTTTCGCCTATTTATCGTCAGTTCGGCTAATAAAATTGTTGCTCTCTCTTGCGAATATCCATCAAACGAGCGATTCTCGTTGACGGGTAAGGGAAGTCCAATGAAGCTCGTCGTCTAGATGTTCCGATAAGAGCGAACTGGTAATTAATAATTAACGGTTTACAATTAAGGATGAAATTAGCGCGTAACGCCGCAAGGTTTAATTGGATGTAACAGGCAGGTGTTGGCCCGTACAATTTTTCGATGCGTCAGAATTTAATTTCCATCGTCGTGCCCCTTCGCTAAGTATTATGCCCACGAAATCTCGAAACTTCGTGTAATTACATGCGATACAGTTGAGCAAACAGTATCGTACCTTATTCTTCCTTTCCTTCGTCGAAATTTATCTCGATTACTTGCTTAAATCAGTTTCAAAAGCAATTTATTATTGAGATTATTGTCTGCGCGCGAAAAGATAAAATAAGCGAT
The DNA here is from genome assembly GCA_963989415.1 of Cerceris ruficornis. NCBI lineage: Eukaryota > Metazoa > Arthropoda > Insecta > Hymenoptera > Crabronidae > Cerceris > Cerceris ruficornis. The sequence continues at coordinate 13,927,269 of OZ022520.1, read as the reverse complement.
CAGTCTTAAATTGTATTATATTAAAACAATACAGAAGATCCTCAGACTAAGTCTTCCCGATCGCCAGATAGTGCCTCAGTCTGGAATACGAATTTTAGTCTTTTCCAAAACTGATGCGAATACACGTATTCTACTTCGACGAATTTACAGTCCACCGCCGAATTTACCATTTGGTAGTTTGATACGTGTAATGTGTTTTATCACTTGACGTCACGCGAAGGCAGTGATAATATCTGCGAAAGAAAGCAAGGAAATAAATCAATAAGGAAAAGGTGGGCGCAGGTCGAACGGAATCCAACGGGAAAGGAAAAATAAATTGGATATTCGTTGGCGATACCTGCCGTGTACCGGGTTATTTTGTGCGGGGTTTTCCTCAAAGATGGGCAGTCCGAGGGACCGTTATTTTTGTACCCTTAATGCCACGCCGGCAGAAAACGAAGCGACGGGAAGAGTGGGGCCTCGAAGAAAAGGTACTCGTTACCCGGACAGACAAAAAGACAGAAGTTTTGAGAATAGACCGACGATCTTGTCCCAAAAACGGCACCCGCTGAGCTACCAGGAAGGACGATTATTGTTAATTAAGGTAGGCGTGTCGAACAGGTCACACGCCGGTTTCACGGCCCTTAACGAAGGGACAGGTCAGGCCATTTTATGAATTCTAATGCCATTTGGGTATTCAGGGTCTCCACGAAATTTCTTCACATTTGAATTTCACTCGAGTGCCCCGAGACGACTTTTACACAGCTTCGACGTTGCCGTTCTTAATGTAATTAGTTCTGCCGTACGCTTTTGTCCTTGCTCGTTGCTCGAACGGACGGTAAGCCATTTACAATTGCAGGATACGGGGCCCCGGTCGATCGGCTTGCAAAGAATCTTTTCTCTGAAGCTTACTAATCGTTAATTCCCTCCAATTATGGATCCCTAATGCCAACGGCATTAGTTTTAAGTTTATCAGATGTGCGAAACAGAACAGAAAGGGTTAAATTGCATTTCTTTAGCTTTACGAGCTCCGCTCTATAACTTTATCTCTGAATTTTTTTTAGCTCATACTCCGTCTTAAAGTTATAAACGTTAAAGTCAATTAAGCCGTGTAGTCTGCCTAAGAGGCATCTAAATTATCTCAGAATATCTACAATATTTTATTTCCTGCGCAAACCCATCCGGTCTTCGAATTCCAAGACTTAAATGAACGCAGCAAACTCGTCGAAGGCGACGCGTATTCCGTTTCGTGGAATAATTACATCATGCGTCTAATCGTCCCGGATAAGGGGACGAAGAGGTAACGGGATTACTTTCCATCGGGCGAGGAAAACGAGAAAATGTGATTGGATGCCGAAGGTCATAAAGGAGAGTAATTAGAGCGAGCATTGTTCGCCGGTGGTACAATGTGCGCTTCGTTTCCGGCGGTGGTCATCGCGATATCGGCCACCGCGTCGAAGGAACCACCTGACGATCTGTCTGTCTGATCGAACTCACCGAATCCGAATCTTTTTAACTCAGGACCGCTCTGATTGGAATTAGCGGCCGGAAAATTAGGCCTTTGATGTCGTTACGCCTACGTTAAGAACCAAAAGGAATTAAACCGTCCGACAGAAACGTAAATGATGGAACGTTTTCGTTTCTCTTTTTCTTCTTAACGCGCGCTCGTTTCACGGAAACGATAGAACCCGTGTAACGTAATGATTTTTTTTACGTATCGTAAAGAATGTAAGCGATCAACTACGAATAACGAGTTAGGGAAGGGACGTATGAGACACAGCTAGGAATGGAACGTTTCATGGGATTCATATTTCCAATATTTACAGTCTCCTTTACATATTTTTCTATAGATATGGAAGGCGTTTCCGTTTTAAACTTGTAACTTATGCAGTTTTATATTTACAGACAATTTTAAAATGCAAGGTAAACTTTTCATCGAGATATTGTATCCTTAAAATCATGTAAAAGATAGTTACTATAATTATGGGGATTTTTTCGTTGCAACAGGCGATACAATCAATCGTAGTATACTTTTTCCGAAACGGTGCACATTTATTTCTTGAGGAAACAAAACCGAGAGAAAGGAGAAACAAAAGGGGGTACTGCGGGACATACCTACGTTTGCCACCCCAAACCAAACGGGGACCTTCCTCGCGATTCGTCTTTACTGACTCTGCATCCGAATTGAATTTAAATATTTCTTGGCCTGACGAACTCTTTCGCGAATTGCTCGCTCGTAAAAGACCCGGCCTCTCCCCTTGCGATCGTTTTCCCACGAACTGCTGTTTCATCGGGATTGGTGGCATTATGAAATCGTTGCGCGCCGTCTTAAGGACCAATAAAATTTCACGGAACTGCGGCTGCCGGTAAAATTAATATCAACGGCATGATTTCATCGCTCGGGATGTAACCTAGCGGTCGTCTTTACGAGTAGTTTGAAATTGCATGTACGTAGCTAAACGTTATATTTTCGAGATGTTCCTTTAACGCGTTCAGAACTTGCAACGCTTTAACACTAGAACTACCAAACCAGTCAAAATGACTGGTACACAATTTTTTCCAATAATTCTCCAAATTTATAGAAGAGTCTTATAACAAATATTCTCTGTCCATCTTAAAATACATAAATCACCGAATCTATTATCTTTCCCGCCTCTCGATTCGTCCTTTTTCAAAGTACTTATTTAATATTTTAAAATATGACAGTTTTAACGCCGGTAGTTCTAGTGTTAATCGCCTTCGTTGGCGTTGGTGATCCGATTTCTCGATCGGTTTGAAAGTTCACGTGCTGGTTGCTGTCATCGAACTCGAGAATGTCAACTATTTACTGTCATAGTCGTTTATACACGTATATTTTTACATAGATTATTTTGGCGCTGCTGTACACACCGAGTAAAGCTGTGATTTCGATTTGTACGAAACGAATTTTTCAAGTTTTTCAATTTACGAGTCACCGTGACTCGAACGGGGTCGCTGTAAAACGCCCAGCAAATTGTATTAAAAATGTATCCGACATGTTTGCACACATTGCAGCTGCGGAGAAAAATGTCCGTCAATCGCGGCCATTTTTTTTCGACTTTAACTGCTGCTATCCTTTTGCTTAGGACTTTCAGTTTTAGATGGATTCCGAACCACCGCGGCTATGATATCTATCATTTAGGGGAAAAAATCCCAGAGGCGACGGGAATTTGCATACGGACCCAACCATTTTAACCAAGCTTTACCAGAGACATAAATCTTAGTCGAAAGTGCAAACAATACACCTTTTCTAATTTCTAACAAAGAGGTCCCAATCCTAAAATCTCCGTTTTAAAATTTCAAACGATCTATTCAAAAGATCTTTTGGCGAACATTCGTCACTAATCATCGTCTATTTTTCTCATTACAGATATCAGTAGAGAACCGGAAGAAGAAAGCCGGTTCCCCGAGAGCCGGACCCCAGTAAGCTTTCGGTTAGGTAGGCCCGAAAAGTTTTTGTTTTTCGTCGTTGGAAGTTGTTGGTGGGCTCTTCGGGCCCACCCTCTCATCGGTCAAGCTGGCGAGCGCTCTAACCGCTGGTATGAACCCCCACCATCCGGGCCACTCTGCAGCCTACCCCCATCATCCCTCGCTTTCGAGCAGTCCGCACCATTCCGGGCCTCATCACGGCTACAGTACCGGCGGTGGAGGCGGCGGGGGTGGGGGTGGTGGTACCACGACTACCCCCGATTTACCTAGTCCACATTCGCCTCCCCATGGACCGGCCATTGACCCAGCTACCCCGTACGCCTCCCTTCAACCTGGACAGGGAATGGGCAGTAATGGACACCACCACGGTGGAGGTGGAATGATGACGGATCATCCGCATCACCCTGGACATCCACACCCACACTTACCTGGTCATCCTGCTTACCCACCGGTCAATCACAACAACAATTGTACGCTTAAGGTAAGCCGACAAGTCTTTACGATAGTTAACGTTTCGTGCGTTTCACGTTGAGTTTTCGTGATATTTTTGAGTTTGAACGGTATGGGGAATTCTTCGGGGAATCACAATTTTGGGATATCCAATTACAGAGATGCAATAGGAGCACAGGAAAAGACGGAAAAAGGAAGAAGTGTTGGCGATTCTTAAAGAAGATTGTTTTGTCAAGCGTAGAATGATTCGATGTGGAGTGGAAAGTTCCTTTTTGTTTGCAAAATAAAGGAAAAGACTCTTTTAACAATTCGCACGTCGTAATCCTCCACGAAAGGTCGCTACAATGAAAGCAGTCTTTTTACAAATCATTCTGCGCGTGTAGACGGAATTAAAAACACACTTTCTACTTGCCTCGCGAGGATGATCACCGGGAAAGGTTTTCAACCGGAAGGCACCTGGAATAAATAGGCACCGCATTGTTCGCATAATAACCGGTTATATAAGCTGGCGCATACATGCTATTTGTTTAAACGATAATTTTTCGTACTACCTCTCCCGTAAATATACGTCGTCCAAATGCGTCGCATCAACGGGACTCGCTGAAATTCGTACGATCTTTTCGCCTGAAACGCTTCGAGCATCGAGATAAACTTCGTTCCCAACGTGTTTTTCGCTCTCGGGGCGCAATCTCGAAATAGTCTCGTCACCGAATCAATCCCGTAACACCGTTTCGTTAGAGGCAAATCGGCTTGACGTACAGGTGGTCCTGCGATATTTTATCCGGAGTTGGTCCGGGCCGCGCGTTCTCGACTCGTAGGATCATCACAGGGGAGAAAAAAAAAGAGAAAGAAAGAGAGAGCGCGAGAATGTAGGCAGAGTGTATAGTCGCAGGCTCAAAATTCAGGAGGTATTATCCTTCTACGTGACCCTCACTTAGCTCGCCATTGACAAACGTAACAATATAGGCATTTACCGTGGAGAAATATAATTGAATAGGGGCAGAGGGGACAGCGAAGAAGCCCGGCTGCCCCTTTCCCCTTTTTCTCCTCGAAACCCGTCGCCCCTTTGCTCCTTCGTGGCGATCCTCGCTCGACGTTAAGTCCCCCCCCCCCCTCTCGCTCTTTCTCTCTCTCGCTCTCTTACTCCTCTTCCGTACCTTCCCCCCACTCGCTCTCAGTCTCTCTCTCTCTCTCTCTCGCTCTCTCGTGCCCCCTCGGTCGCTTCACCGTCTTTGTTTACTTCAGCCGGAGCTATGGATGGGTCCCTTTCAGCGTTAGTTAGGTCCTTTCTAGGCTCACCTTTTTATTCTCCCCACCAAGCAACCGTCTCTTGACTGGCTGGCTGGCTGGCTGGCTGGCTGACTGGTCGGCCGGGGTACCTGAACCCGGGGGCCCCGCGAGGCATTCAGGGGCCCAAAGCGCACCGACGGACCAGTCAGTTCAGTACTGACTTCGCTCGGGACCGGTTCGCTCAGACTTTCTTGCGCGGCGCGTGCTCTCGCGTCGTCTCGCACCTCTTTTCTTTCGCGTTTGTCTTCCCCTCCGCGTTCCGGCGTCCTCCCCGAGTCGTCTCTCGTTCCTCCGCCCTCTCCTTCGTCGGCTCTTGTGGTACTCGCGATTCCCTTACGCGTATCCACCTTCACCGCTGTGTACGGTTGTGAATCGCGATGCCGAATCGACGATAGGAGGCCGAGGAGAAAATCCTGTTTCGGTGCCGACGGCGATGTAACTTACGTCCGCGTCCTCTACAGTTCTCATCTCCGTTCAACCGAGCGTCTACCGAGTTCTCGCTTCTCGGCAAACGTTTATCCAGCGTGGATAGTACTGATACGTGGAAGAAAAAGCGGTAATCCTGAATGCTCGGTTCTCGTGTCTCGTGGACCGATCCTGGTGGTTGGTGCAAGGTGGTACACGCGCTGGTGGGAGAAGTGAGTGTGTCGCCAGAAATATTCCCTCCCGAGGACGAATGATATCATTGGCCAAGTGAATCTGCGAGAAACGAGTACGTGCCGCTGCCTCTGTTATCCAGTTTTTTCGAAAGCCTCTTCTCCGTGCGGGAGCGTGTCGCGTTTCTTCGCTGATCATGGAGGTTCACGCGCATCACTACAGCGCCATCGCGTCGCGGATGAACCAGATGAAGTGCTTCCCTGGGGATAAAATTGTAAGCATCATGATTAATTGCATTCTTCGTACTTGAAATACCAACAAAGACGGGGCTGCTGATAATTTGGCGGGCGAATAGTAGGGACTTCGGGGAAGCTCAAGCGACGGAACATCCTTAAATGGAAGGGTCTGACAATGAGTTTCAAGGCTGTGCCTTTGCGAGTCCCGTTGACACGTTTCCCAGTCAAGTACGCGATATGGGGCGCGATTGGTCCCTCAGCAAATATCCTTTTCTCTGCACTTGAGTTTCCGCGACAGCGCGCAGCTTGTTGCACGCTCTTTGCGTAATTCTCCTTTTTGCAATTCTCGCGCGCTATAGATTTTGCCTCGATTTGTACTTTCACTTAATTACTCGAACGCTACGGTGCATTACATAAAATTACACCGAGGTTTTAATCGTTGGATTTTCCTTCGGGCTTTATCAAACGATTTTGGTTTGAATTTCCGTCGGCGATAACTCTAAAAATCTTCCTCGCAACTCCGTTCCCCGTCGGATTTGACTGAAGCGATAACCAATTGCTCTAAACGACTCCGGCAGATTCGATTGACTCGATTTGTCTCGATACTTGACTGTTTCCGATTACAACGTTGCATTAACGTTATCAGTCTTGATCAAAGTTACTATTAACTCAGCTGCGTGCCGTCGTTATAGTTAAATACATATTCATCAAAGCGTATATCCTGCCTAAGGAAACGAGATATCGCACTCACTCGCTCGATAAATCCTCTCCTTTTTTCTCGTCGCTACAAATCGCAAGAAAATAACGATTACGCGGTTAGATCGGTAACACGGCGCAAACGATTTTTACGTATTTTAATGCGCATAGTGCACACTTAGTACGTTTCAGCGACAGATTAAAAACTGTTCGATCGTTGTAAACAGTTTTAACGATATACGTCGTTATTTTGCAGTAGCTGCGAAAAATTGTCGAGATTTATTATTAAGCGGTAAAGGAAAACGCGCGAAGTCGATTTCTTTCCTCTCCCGCTTCTGGAAAATAAACTTTGAAATCCTACGCGGCAGTTCCTCGATAAATTATTGTTCCAGCCCACTTCGTGTCGCAAGGACACTTTTTCCAGGTGCATTAGCGCCAAGCAGGCGCCTTGAACTTTTTGTTATTTTATATCGGCTGCACGTTTCGCATCAGATCACGGCTAATGGACACCGGTATTCTTTGTTTTGTATCTTTGAGGAGATTACCGGAGACCATCTCGGAGTTTCCACTTGTCTACAATTAATTGTAAACATTTCTCATCGATATCTCATTCCGTTCAACCGCTAACGATAACGCCTTTGCATTCTGTTGCTCTCTGCAAATACGAATTCTTTCCTTCCCCACTTTTTCGTCGTGTTTGTGTGTACACTGCAGAAAGGCCCGTTTCTGGTAATGAAATAGCAATCTATTGGAATACACCTGATGAACGTTTCGAATCTTTTGGATTATTATTCGATAATAGTAAAAGAGTATTCATTTACTCAATTTCGCGGATGTGGCTCTTCGGCGCATCTAATTTCACTGAAATAAAATCGGAATAAATGAAATTTTTGAAACAAAAAAATTGAAAGTGTTTTGGGAAAGCCCTCGCTTGAATCGCGATCGGCCATTGCAAAATAACGTTTGCCTTTAACGAGAAATTTTACACGTAATGTGAAGCTTTTAAAGATTATAAAAGTCCTTATTGTAAGTCGCAAAGACGCAAGATATTCAACGTAATTATTTTGCAAAAAACGTTTACAGCGTCGTGCAGTTTATTACGTAAAACAAGCAGAGACGTTTCTTACATAAGGTATAAAATAGTGACTATATCCCATCATGCATTGGAGATTAAAGGCAGCTTGATACGCGCTATTTATTAGGGTGATTGTAAATTTTAGTAATTAGCAAGAGCCGTGCTTTATTCACGCTTACCAGTGTTTACATAATCGCGACTAAGTGCTCGGAGTAAGTAAGATCAACGAATGCTCACTTAACATTCCACGATGATTTATTGCCAGTTAATGACTTTCGATTTCATATTAATTACGGCAGTACTTCGATTCTTACTAATAGAGCTTCGACAGGCATCTCAAAGTCCAAGAGTCCCGGGATGCCGTGTTACAACACTCCTGGCGTTATTATTTCCAACATTTTAGTTACATAATCGAGAAATGCGTACGCACCGTAGAAAATCTCGACGTCTTCTTCACGACCCGCTTTTTGCGAGGCTTCTTCTACGTTGCGACTGTCTCCTTTGTCGCGTTGTCTAATAATTCACGCTGAGAAAAAATCATCATATTATGTTCCGATGTACATACATCGCAATACTTGAGAATATTTTGAATAAATATTTCCATTTCGAATATCTGTTTCTTCTCTTCTTGTTTTAAAGATAAATTTTATTGTAAATTGTTCTATCAGTATGACATTAATAATTAACTATTCACCATCGAGTATCGTATCGGTATGACATTGAAATTCACTATTCAGTTATGAGTTTCATTCGTGTACAACCTCGAATTTCAATTATAAACCACTCGTATATGCAGAAACAAAAGGGATTTTCGTGCTCTAGGAAAATCACGCGTCGTATATGACCAATATAAAATCATTTAGAGAGATACAACAACATTTCGAACATTCCCATTTGTCAGTTACATTGTCAGGGGAATAGCGTACACAGATCCTTGCACGGTTGCTATACACCAATGTTGGAACGTCGAATGTTGAATCACAAATTTCTCATTTTATCTTAACTATTCTAAAACTTCTCGGTCGTAATGGCAATTTCCTATTTAATTCTTCTTTTCTGGTGAAATCGTTCGATGAAGTTACACAAGTAACGAAATATTTTTTTGTTTACAGCAAGAGGGAGGCCCAAGCGGACCAACGGGCATCCAGCAATGCGCCGGTTGCGGCGGACAAATAGTCGAAAGATGGCTCTTACTTGCGGTAGATCGGTATTGGCATAACGGTTGTCTGAAATGCTCCTACTGCGGCGCGGCACTGGCGGAAATCGGTCATTCCTGCTACACCAAAAGAGGGATGATACTCTGCAAAAGCGATTACACGAGGTAAGAGACAAGTGATGTTACTTAGAAATCAATTTCGAACTTTGCGCCTCACCGGTCGCTGCGATTGCCGCGGGACGACGTGTCTTGCAAGTAGGAAAATATTTGTGCAATAAAAGTTTGAGGCTAGCTTTTGGATGCTTTCGGGAAGTTTTGAGGAAGTTTCAGCGAGATAATTTGTTCTTGCAATAGTACACGATTTTGTGGTAATTGTACTGAATATACCAACGGAGTTTAACTGGAAGGAAAATATGAAATTAAGTGCCTTGTTTAACAGTAGAACTACGAGAGCGATCAGATTGGCGGGCGCCTACTTTTTTTTTCATAAAAACTCCGCAAATTTATAATGAAGCAGGACAGTGGATATTTCATGCGCATTTTTTAATACATAAATTACGTAACATTTTCTTCCGATTCATCTTCTTTCGTAGGACTTATTGTTATGTTAGATTTTTAACAAGTTGAACACACCCGTGTTTCTCTAGTATCATCACATTTATCGAAATGAAACTTTTCTATTAAAATGATATCTAATAGAAGCGTTGAAGGTAAAATAGTTCTATACTCAGTGGTTCTTTTCTGTTCCAACAGCAATATTTAAATATTGAATATATTTTCAAATCCGTGAATATTGCAATTTAGAAGTCATAAGGAACTTCATCGAATTCAACAATACCGATTACCGGTGACCGTCATGGCATTAAATATGTTACATATAACAGATTTAACTTCCGCATTTCTAGCCTTAAAAAGCGTGCCGTGCAATAATTTTAAAAGTCTGCACTATTTAAATTTTTAAGGCTTGTTACGGATGCACACCTCACTAGTTAATACCTGCTCGTGGCTTTCTAGGCGACACCTCTGGAATGAGCGTATATTTTAATAGGGTCACCCGATTTGAACCACGCACGGAGGTATTGTAGTTTGTAGAATTGAATGAAGGCCAACTTGACTTACTCTAGTGACTTTATTACACGTTATACACTGGATATTACAAACTATCCGGCTCGAAGACCAATGTTACAGTCCGAGCTTGCTTAGATCCGGCTCGAAGGACCAATGTCCCGAGAGCGATATAGTGATTTAATAATGGAGAATAAGATACGTCCGGATCTTAGTCCCGCGGACGGAGCTTCTATCGAGAGCGCAAGATGTTGTTCGGTTTGATATTTTGCGAAGACTAAATTCTTTGAAACGTGTAGAGTCGCGCTTTCGTCACGATTTGGCGGGGCGGTCCACTGCTGCGAAGCGGGAAGGTTGCTGATTGGGAGACTTTTAAGTTGACAAATATTAATTTTGCCATTGGTGGCCAACGAAATCGTCCTTTGCCCATTGGTTTAGAGCCTCCCTTGCTTCTTGCAGGACAAGACTTTTCCTGAAGAAGTATTGACGACAATAGGCCCATAAAGCGCATTGATTTTCAAGTCATAAATAGGTGACAAAGCGCGACTGCTATTTTTTCTAAGAAATCTGTAAACGGTTAAGAGAAGTTAAGACGCGAGGCTTGAAGCTACATCTGTGAGCTTCAGGGACATATTTTTGCTCCACAACAAGGCTAGTCCAATCTCACTATACATCTATCTAAAAGAAAAATTACACTATCGATACTTTTCCTCGAAAATAATTAAATATTTATAGGATTTTAACCGTGTCGTGATAGGAAATATTTTACCCGATCTTTAAACCGAATGAAAACGTTGGCTCACATTGTCGATACCGTGCATAGCTATTTAGCATTTACAACATCGCCTGTAATTATACAAAATAGATGCGTACGTCGTTCACGTCGCATACCAGGCAATTTAATAGAGATCCCGAAATTGCACGAAGTCGAAGAGGCGTCGTAAACCGTGTAAGTCTTCCGTGGATTTAACGAATCTGTTCCTTTATAAATAATGAAGGTGGCGCAGTTATATCAACTAATTCATACTACGGTAGACACTTCCGGAGCATACGATCCGCGGAGTCGAGACTACGCGGCGCCTTGTATCAAGTAATCAGCATTCCCCGAATGCAAAATGGCCGCAATCTAGGGAGCGATCATTTTACGATGACAGTTATCCGCCGATTATGCGTAGCCCTTTGCTGCGTTCGTTGAACACACCACTTAAGAGACCTCACTATTTTCGTTTCCAGTACTGCGCATGTGCATTTCAAAACTCTTCCATTTCTGCATCCATTGAAATTCTAATTATATTTAACGAGCGTGTTTTTGCATTCATTATTCATGCCAGTACTTACTTCTTCGCGATAATGAAATGGCACTGAGCAGAAGAAACAAAGAAATCCGACCAAAAATCAATGGTTAAGTCAGAAATTCAGAAATCCAAACTTCCATCGGTGTTTTTCTCACCTATTCAATAATATTTAAATGTGTAAGTTGATCTGAAAGGTGTTCTGTTCTTTGGTAGAATCGTAAGGATAAATGATTCTGAGGATCACATCTTTCTTATTACCAGATCTATGAAAGCGGCTGAAAAGAGAAATTCTTCTTTTATTCGAGAAGGTCCCGAGATTCACAACAATGTTTCTATTTTTCATTTGTATACCTGTGTTACAAACTGTAAACGATTGAATCGTTTAATTTATCTTTTTGCTTCGTCTATTATTTCCCAAAACATTTATACGCCGTGCTTAAATATACCGAATTAATTGATGATTGTTTCGTTGTTATGTTGTGCCTTTCGGTGTTTTAATACATGGTCGTTTGAACGGTACGATGAAAAGGAAGAGGAAAGACAAAAATTAATGTCGGCAAGATAACTAAACCGTTTAATTATTCGGTGTGTTATTTTAAAGCGAACGCGCAGAAGGTTGGCCATCATTCACGGCAGGGTTATTAAGGGATAAATTGGTATACGATGATGATCAGGTGTTTAGCTCGGGGTATAATGTTGCCAGAGTTTTGAGGAGTTATTAGCCAGGTGCGAAGTTGGGTCGATTTATCTATGAGAGATTGAAAAGTCCGGGGATTAGTGTGGATAGGATGGATATGTATCTAATCGGCGGGGACTGTTCCAAATTTAGAGGATTCGAGGTCAGAGCGCAATTTAATGAGAAACAGACGCCGAACTTAGTTAGTCCTCTTAAAATAGATCGACACAATCTGGCCCGCTGGTACACACTGAATTTAATGGGTCTGTCTCTATATTTCTTTTTTCTCACTGACCTGTTAAGTCTTCTTGAAATAATGTTTCTTGTATCTTTGATTAACCTCGGGAGGAAATATGAGACAGCTCGGGAAGCGGCCGAGTCGAATTACTGTTGCGTTCCCTTATTAGAGCCCGGTAATTAACCTACGATAATCAAGAACAGACGGTGAAGTAACGTGGATGTTAATTAAATTTCGTAAAGTAATTTCGCCCTGCTTACAAAACAGAAAAAACACACGCACAAAGAGAGAGAGAGAGAGAAAGAGAGCTGCGCGTATACTAGGACGCAAAACTTTTAGAAACGCCTATGTCATACTCCCCAAATTGATCGCGCCTGGATATTTCAAGTACAAGTTTATTCGACGAAAGAATCGATACACGGCTTCACGATGTAACGGTGAAATACTGTCGGGATACGAATGAATACGTCGGAATTTTAATGACGAGAATTAATTAATGCAATGGTTAACCGATGAAAAAAAAAATTCAATTTCACACGCCGAGTTTAAAAGGGAATCTCCCATTTTTTCGAAATAGCCCCGGTCGGCATAATAGACACGACAATTAAACGATGCTTTCGTAGATGTTGTCTAAAGATACTCCAAAACATTCTCACGAATTAAGAAATCCCTCGATTGAGCCGATCTTCGATGATCCATACATACGATTTTATCCTGCGGCCGTATAATTTCTCGAGCGAAAATTCACACCATCCCTGGAGGATCTTTGGAATTCCAAGACTCCCATAGAATTTGTATTCTTCCGCCCCCCCCCCCCCGCCCCTCCCTCTCGCTTTCTCGCACTCGATCCCGTACGATCGGCAGACTCGTTCGCAGCACACGTACGTCCTAATCTGTTAGCACAGTTGAACGATTTAGTCTAGCGTAGTATCAATATTTGATTACGAGGCGTCTCTCCCCCGCATGCCAGAATGGGGGCCAGGATCGTCCATCCTGGACGTCCACCGTGCGCAATTCCTTCTTCCTACCTACAGAAATTGCCGAATCTATGTGGAGCGGCAACACTTTTGGGGAAACGTTAATTGGATTATTTTAATACCAGATCATTTCAACGTACATCGATAATTTTTGGGTGGATTTTAGGGGATGATTTGTCGGACGTAAATTGTGTACTAACCTTTTGTGGTTATATTACGTTAAAACAATTTGTTATGGTTCACTTTTTATCGAATTAATTTGGAGTTTGGAATATGATAATTATCTTCTATTATTATTCTTCCATGGAGTCATTGGTGTTATGAAATAAAGACGATATGCAAAGAGAATATGAGCAAATTAATATCAATTAACTGAAAATATATTGGAAAAATATCAGAGACCATGAGGGATTAATATTTTTCGCGCGGAGTGTGAGCTGTATTGATTTCGAGTATTTTTCTTTCTCTGTGGAAACATCGGTTGATTTAAATTTGTAATGCAATTCGATATTCGTTCCTATATCTTTGATCGTTATTCTTGCACTTCGAGACTTATAGAATACTATAAACGTTTTGACGACGGATACGCGGAGTACAAAGAGATAGAATGATTTTGCGAGGATTGCGAGCGATCATCGAGGTTCCAGTTTCGGTCTGACGTTAGAAGAAGAAAAAAAGGAACAAAGATATATCGCCTTTTCTCCCAAATCTCACGAAACGACGGTCAAATATGATTTCCCCCATAACGAGAAAATCACGCGCAGGAAATGCCTCCGAAATAGCGGAATTTTTTCCTCGTCAAAACATTCCCCCGAAATTTCGATCGAAAAACAACTCGCTATCGGAGTCGAGAGAAGTAGCACTCCGAACGGAGTGACACGACAGAAGCATCGACATCGGCTTTGCAACAGGGGTTGGAAGGAGAAACGGAGAGAGAAAGTCGGTTGAAAAGAAAAGGAGAGTATTGCGAGAGAAAGAGAACGAGATGGATTGAGAGGGAGAAGCAGATTCCTATAGACAGAGACTGAGAGATCGACCGAGTGAATGAGAGAGGAGAGAGAGCGAGAGAGACGGGACGGGAGGAGAGAACGGAAACGTTGAGAAGGAGAGGAAGACGGAGGGCTGGAGGAAAAGAGAAGGGGTGACAGAGGAGGAGAGAGAAATAGGGGGGGGGGGGGGCAGAAAGGCAGGCAGGGGTAGGAGGTAGTGGTTCGTTTCTTTTGGATTCAAGGAATGTTTCAATCAGTTTGATTGAAGGGCTGAGCCACGGCAAGAGGGTAAACTCGATTTACAGCCGTGCAGGAGGGGTATGGGAGGAGAATGGGGGGGTTGGATGTAGGTACGGGAACGGTTGGACCGCCGCGGCGGGGCGGTGGCGAGGGGGAGCTTTCGGTAGGAAGAGGGTGAGGGTGGCGGGTGCCACAATCACCGAGATGCGTCCAATCACCCCCAGCCTCCAACGCCATCGGGTTTCGGGTGCACGGACGAGGGCTGAAGGGATTGAAGGTGTATGGAGGGTGGAGGGTAGGGGTTGCGGAGCGAAGAGAGCGGCCAATCATCGCTCGGCTTTCCGCTGGAGCGACGTCGTCGTGGTGGTGCTGGTTTGGCCTAGATGTGCAATCAGACCGCTTCGGAGCACCCTCTCCCTCGTTCTCCTCTCTCTTTTCTCTCTCTCTCTCCCCCTCCGTCCCTCTCGTTCCCTCTTTCCCTGGCTCTCTCGTCTCTTTTCTCTCTACCCTTCTCGTTCTCTCCCTCCTCTTCTACTATCTCTCTCTCTCCATCTTTCTGGCCGAATACCAAATTCCAGCAATTTGGTAGGTGGGTACTTTGTTGAATCAACATGATTGGGCTTGACGGAGCTCGGCGACAGGGTGCTTCGTCGTCGTCGTCGTCGTCGTCGTCGTCGTCGTCGTCGTACCGCGATTCCCAGTGAAGACTGAAAGACATAGGGAAGATCCGGCAAAGAGAAGTTCGTAACCCTTTCGTGGATGGACCGGTTTGTAGGTTGTAATTCCACTAAGAGAAGACTCCGATTGCCGCCGCGGGTCCACGAGTTTTCGCTGTGCTCGAGGAAAGAAACGGCCACGCAGTTTGCATTATCCAGCCTAGACATCGGAAAGAATTAGCCGCTACTATACAACATCACATATTCGAGCAAATATAGAAATCTCTGATTAACTTTCGTGTTCTAAGCGCTGCAATGTAAAGTCTTCCCAACGTCAACATGGCCAAGCCTCGTCAAAATCACTTGCCTTGAGAATCTGTGTGCAAGAAACTCGAACGGTATACCTCTTCGCGCCATTTAACACCTGCCGAAAACTTAAGAACGGGCCAGGATCGTCCCACCTTCGACTTGTCGACGCGTCAATTACCGGGCATTCGCAGGCGGCCTGTAAAGCTGCCGGGTAATGCGCGCAAACGATCGTTGCATTCATCTTGCCCGAGGAAAATATTTACAGAACTGAATATAATGGGCTGCCGCACGCGATGATAAAAGAAGACGAGTTTTCCGCATGGCGGGAATCGCGATCGGCGCGGGGCAATAACGGCTTATCGCGATCATCGTGACACGTTGCGCATGAAAAAAAAACGAGAGATTAGGGAACGAAGGAGAAAGAAGGTAACCACGAGACTAGAAACATACGTATGGACACGATAGAAAGAATCCGTGGCACGATGTTGAAAGAGCGAGGAAAAAGATCGATGTATTTTCAGGGCTCGATTCACTCCGCATTGGGTCGGTTTCGAAGGCGGGCACGTATGTACGCCAGCCGGGGGTGGTGGGTCGCCGAAGAAGGCGGAGGGTGGCGGCACAAGCGATAAGGGGTTCATTAGAGGCAGTTTATTACTGCCTTTGAAGTCTCTCGCGTGTTGCCGTTAAGTCGCTCGATATCTCGTAATATCTCGTTCTAATCTCACGAGGAGAAGTTAATTGCTACCTCCACCTCTGCCACCTTCTCACCTCCGACCTACCTATAACCAGCGCCCCTCGCCACGACCTTCCATACTTCTCTCTGCCTCGGTTCACCCATCCCCGCCTTTTCTCCCTCTTACCGTCGCTTTCCGCCGCACTCGTCGTTCACCGTTCTCCGTTCGCCGTTCGCACGTGTCGCCTTTACAATTAGACGCTTAATTCGGGCCACCGTCCGACTGAAATTTTCACCCTCTGTTCGCCCACCCGGTTTCCCTCCTCGGACATTGGACCGCCTGACTCGAAACCGCCAGAAATTTCCTGTCCTTGGTCAGCAACGTCGATCTCTCGCCCTCCATGTACTCCGTAATTTCTGACTACGGATACATAAATATATATGTGTAGCCTCGCGCGTATATAGGTATATACGTATATACGCATACGTAGGTGCAGGCTGTCGACTTCTAATTATTGTAATTCTCACCTCGCGCAAGGGCTGCACGGGAGCACCGACGGCGAATGGTTTTTGCGAGCGACTTCCTCTAACGAGAGGATCGCCAGATTAGCACTCGGGAGCTCAAACAACGCCACCGTGCCCGCTAATCGCGTCCTTCCGATCGCGTTCTGACGGAGAATAGCTTGATATGTCCTGCCTCGCGATGTATTCGCTCGTCATTAAAGGGGTGGGTTAGAATTACGACGGACTGGAAGGTCAATCTCCCATGAAACGTCGTTCTTTCGATTGATTTTAGCACCCGCTTGCTTCGTCTTCGACATTCAAGATCAAAGATCAATTTTCAAGTCGCATGCATTTAGCAGCGCTAAAATATCTTGTTGCGAAATTCTCACAGCTGCACGTCCAGTCGAAGTCGTAATCATTATTCGAAAATATGAGACACCATCCCCATAGCCACCATGGTCGGTTACATTCGTCGAGAGTCATCGTGACGTCGAGGCATCGAGTGACGCGTGGCGCTCGAGTATGCCGGAATTTCCAGCCGCGAGATTCCGCATGAAATTCCGGACATCTGGCCGCAATAATGAGCGATAACAAATACGATATTATTGCCCTACCTTTGACGTTAGCGAGGCTTTGTGCGCGAAGCTTTATATATTACACGGAGTGCCGATATTGCTGCCGCCTTGTCGTTATTGTTATTACAACGCGGATACTTTCTCTTCGCATTTTAATTGAATTCTTATTGTGCAGCCACGAGTCGTGAGTCGCGTTTCCTGGGAATCGTGCTAATTGAAACGTTTCATAAAACGTACTAATTGCACATTGTGCCTCGTACCCACTAGACGTTTTACAATCTCCCAAGAAGTTTTATGCCGAAAGTTGTGCAATAAGTATGTTGCTATGTTATCGCGTATTACGCGGCACGCAGGATAGAAAACGACTGTGGAGGAGCTATGGTGGGTAAGGAGGTAAAGTCTCGGACTCATAATCAGTGAGACTGATTTCAAATCCTCATCCCAAATCTTCACATCACCTATGGGAAAATAAACAAAATTTCCTACGGGATATGTGTATCATGGCATCGCTGATTGGAAGCTCATCTAAAACAGTGGGGTCCTAGGCCAATGACTACAGCTATCGAAGCCAAAATACAGATCAACAACGATTATGAAAGTGACGGCAAGTTGTGTTATTCGTCTGCACTTGTCTACAAATTAGTAGCATGAGATACGACTGGAAAAAATTTAATTAGAGAATCCTTCAACGTCGATAATATCGATTGTTGTTCACCTTACTTTCTGATTCCTTGAATACAGAAATGGTCTTGCATTCTCAGAAAAATGTAATCGTAAGTGGTCCGACAACCAATTAAACAGCAGGCCCAGGCGAAATGACCGTACTAGTAACAGTCTAAAAATACGAAACAATATTCTCAAGCAATCCTCTCAAAATACTTGCCAGCGTCGTTTAACCATTCCACGAAGCATCCCCCAGCCAGCAGCATTTAAAATGAACCGCTAGAAAGGTGCACTCGATACAATTACCATGAAATGAAATATTTAGCGCTATCCTGCGAGAGTCATGGACGAAGTTGAGCCGTGACCTCATTGGGGTCATTTGAGAACCCCATAGTGCCTCTTTCGAGGGCACCCAAATCGTCCTTTTTTGCCTCACTTCAGAAAAACCAGGCCCTCTTCTTGTCACGACTTTTTGGCCTTTCTTTCGTCGGAACTAGTCGAACGTAGAGGGCCATATGAGTATCGACGTTATCGAGTGGCCTTGTCAAAGGACCTCGAACTACGCCGGGACAAATACGTTTCGAGGCACGGCGATCTAAGCATTTATTATTCAGCGACTCGAAAGGGTCCACCCTCGGCTGTGTGTGTAGGTTCCGTGGTAGGTAAACGTCCCCAGGAACATAATGTGCTTTACTTTAACGATTAGGTTTTTCGCGAGCATGCAAGTAGCAGCCGTTTGTGCATATTTGCCGGGCGCATGGACGGCTCACTTGGAATTGATTCGAGAAATAATCAATTCGTGCTTAACGATTGTCGAGACAGAGTCTCATTTCTTCGGTTTTCCACGGAGTCTAAGGATCATAGAGGGACGTAGACCGAGGATAGTGAGCGAATCTTTGACGTTTCTTTTTACCTAACTAATAGTTGGACTTGACAATTTTAAGGATGAAAGAACAAGGATGCACGAGAATTAATGTGTATCGTTGTACACAGTATATCGGAAAAATACAGGAACTTTTTAAATTGAAAAAAAGCAATTAGTTATTTTGCCAAAATTGCTATTTTTTATTCAAAGTACATCCCTTCCGCATCAATACACTGCTGGGCACGTTTAACCAATGCTAGCATCGAATTTTTTATGCCATTTTTCGGAATCGCCTCAATGACCCTCGTCACGGCTTCTTGGACATGTGTAACATTGTCATGAAACGTTCCTTTCATGGCCAGTTTGAGTTTCGGGAACAGGAAATAGTCACACGAAGGTAAATTGATTCCAGGAATGTGCAGTTATGTCTGGCTGTTTTAATAAGGTCCTTGCAATGTTCAACGCGAGCAACTTGTTTGTCCTCATTTAACGCGTGAGGAACGAATCGAGCACAGACTTTCCGTTTGTTCAAATCCTTCGTCAAACTTTCGCGAATCATGTCTTTGGTCGTATTTAATTCTTCTGCTATCCATTTCACAGTCGAATTCGAATCACAGGCGATTATTTCTCGCACTTTTTCCACCCACGCATCGCGATTTTTGTTCTTCGGCCTGGCTTTGGATCGTCTTCCAAAGCATCACGACCATCCTGGAATCGCTTATTAATGATAAAATTAGTGATAAACAATCATCAACATAAACTATTTTCATTAAATCAAATGTCTCTGTAAAAGTTTTACCGAGCTTGACACAAAATTTAATATTAGCTCTTTGCTCCATCGTGTTTTTGTGACGAGATAACAAAAGGTTATGTCACTTGAAGTGCTATAACTTGACAATCCGTTAATTAAAACAAATGAGGGCGATATCGTTTTGCAGAGGAGATATACAGCTTTCAAATGATATATTGTTTCAATAGATGGCGTTGGTAGCGTTTTGTAAATTTAAAAAGTTCCGTTATTTTTTCGACATACTGTGTATGCATACAAGGGATATTACAGAAATTGAAAGAATTCGACAAACAATAGTAATATATTTCCTAAAAGTGATTAGCGTTGATTCCAAAAGTGCGTACTCTCAATGAATTTTTGTCTGTACATACGTTACTTCGACCAATTTGCTCCACCCACGCTCCTTCAAACTTGGGCTCGAAGATTCTCGAAGACGCGAAGGCTTTTGCATGACGCGGCGTACGTTTCGTAGTACTCTAGAGACATTTGTACGATTGTTTTATTTATACACGACGTTGGATATGGTATAATATCGATCGGCACAGTAGTTTGTTCTTTGGAAGATATTGAGTACCACTTAGCTTATGCGAATACGAGCGGCCGAGGTCCGGAAGAACCTCCTCTCATTTAATCTTTCAGGGTGGATGAGTGTCCTCGACGGAATAAATTTAAATATTAAGTATAATCTTAAATTAAATCTCTGAACAACATGAATTCCCATGTCGGCCGTTTCTGTATCGGGAGCGAAAAATATTTTGATACGACAAAGCGAGACGCAGGCCACTGAGATGAACATTCGGATAATAATATTCTTTAAACGTCCCCGTATCAAAATTGTCCGATAAAAATTCACCAAACATCCAAATTCACGTTTCGCATTTGAAGGAATGCCGTTTCAGAAAAACTCCCATTAACGAGCTCGCAATAACGTCGTTTACATTCGAGCGACACTCTCGAGGAAGAATTCCTTCGTGGAAGGAAATTCGAACATTTATTAATTCAAAAAGGTTTCGTAGTTTTGTAATTTTGCTCGTTCCACTTTTTCCGCCCTGTTCCCCTCTTCGGCTTATTCCATGTCGAACGAAGAATACGTTTTTTTAGCTTACACGCATATGAGGCGAGAGGATAGAAATTCACGGAAATGCCCGCGCGACATGAATTATGGAACGTTGCGAAGAATCGTTTTCCTTTTTTTTTCTTTTACTATGTATGCCGAATGCATGTAATATCAGGGAATAGAGTAATAGACGATTCATCCGTATCTGCCGGACTATGCGCATACCTTAATGATCGGAACACGCGGATTTGCATAGTCATACAAGCACGTTTCGGTCAATCAGTAACCCTCGACAGAACCGTCATCTGTTTTCATAGTCGTGCACGGAGATCGGGAAATTTCTATTGTTTACCACCACCTTGCCGATGATGAGTGAGGAACTGGAGCCATCGGTGGATGCTGTATTTCCATATTCTTCCGTAACTCGTTTAATATATTCCAGTTTGTTCTCTAAATACGGGGTGAAACTGAAAATTGTGCCGATAAGTATAACAATGATATCAGTCACTTGTTCTCCATTTTCAGATATATAGACTTTTAATTTGGCTGTTGGCTGTTTTGCGTGTTCTGTGTAGTGGGGCAACTATTAACAAACTATTTATACCATGTTGTAATGAAAATTGCTGACAAAGAAATTAAAGAATAAGTACGATTTCATAAATTTTTTATTTAGATCACTTTTACAATTACTGGCACTTACATGAAATGCAAAGGTATGAACTTTGATTTTCAATGAAAAAGTAGAAGCCAATATAACCAAATAAGTACGCGACATGAAAACGTCTAAAACAGAAAGAAGATTCATCCACTTAACCCTTTGCGGACGAAAACTTTTCGGAATATTTATAAATCATTTACTTGGCAATCTCAATCCACCTTTTCATCGGAACGCCAAACTGTTAATGTAGAAAAATTATAAATTACTATTTGCGTAATTATATTTCAATGATTACAATTCATTCAATTTCTCAACTCTAACGTGTATACATGCCCCGATAAATTATGATTCGATTTTTTTCTCTGACCACGTATATGCGTTTATAGTACTAAAAGCGTTAAAAAGGAAAGAGTCAAACCGACACACAATCAAACGACGGTCGATTCGAATAACCCATAGACCTCGAAACAATCGAAAAGAAATCCTCGTTCGGTTTTTTTTCTGAAAGGGATGTCGCTTGTCAAGATATTTCCAGGCACCAAAGATAAAACGTCGGGCATAAGTTAACAGTCAAGGGCGTCGAAATACGGCGATTACTGAAATATTAAGAACGTGTTTAGCCCTGGGGTCTATTATTAACCTCAAAGGGAGCCTGTCAACGCCGGCTATACATAAATGCCAGCTAATATCTCGGTGATGACAAACGTGGCAAGCCTCCCTTTTCCCTAGAACGCGCGAACCATGGATTCCGCGACCCTCAAAGAGAGGCCGGAGTCATTCGCGTTTCTCCGAATTCCAACTCAATCATCCGAAATGTGTAACGCTGGACTTATTAGCGACGTTAATTCCGATCTTGCCGCGAGGGCAGCATCCGATTCTCGAAGTTCTTATCATCTTTTCGCGGTGTCTGCGAGGAGGCCGAGGTAACTCTCCTGTACAAAGTGGACGAACGTAAAATGCGATGTTTTATGAGACGATTAACTGATGCCTTGCAACTTCTTTTTTGACGGTGTGCACCATAGTTGAGCACTAATATGGTGGAAGAAAATTTTACAATAATTGTGTATTCGGAAATTTCATGCAACACTGAGGAAACGTTGATGGTTTTACATTGTTGCATTGAACTTATAAATTTAACAGAGTTTAGAAAATTGAAAGGGCTCTTGTTCAAATTTTTGCGAGAAAATATACTATTGAACTGCGAACGTCCAATTGCACTTTTATCATCACTTTCCTAAGAAGTAATGAACGTAGAAAAACTGGGCTCCTGTATCCTTCCCGGGCATTGATATTCGTGAGAATACGAGACCAGCGTTGCTCTGTCGAAAAAATGGCCGAAGAAAAATGTCGAGGACAAATCCAAAAGATTTGAAACAAAATCGGACGTTTTTTCATTTCAGAATAATATTCGTATCGAGAAAACTGTTTCACGCGTTACGGAACAACAGAGGTGAATTCAGGAATCAGTTCGTAAAAGAAAAACTGTCAGTGTGGCTGTCAGAAGGTTAATACACCTTCAAAAAGTTGCGCCCAGATACACAAACATAGTATCATCGTTCATTTTTCGAAAGGGAGGGACGAATTGATCCGCCGAAATCGGCTCATTCATGGGGTTAAATTAAGGGAATATCGCTCAACACGGGGAACAATGTAGGAATGTATTAAGCGAACGAACGCTCTCATGGAAACGCGGACGAGATGCGACCGGTTGCCGGAATATTTAACCATCGGACGATTCAAATATCGCGTTTGATTCGCCATCAAACCCAGTAATGATATTTGGTTAGTGCCCTGTGAACACGCGGTTACATTGAAAGGGATCGTTTAAATGTCTCCCGCTTGAACACCGATATGTAATGTTACCCCTGTCGATCGTTAAAAACGATACTGAATTTGATCAAGCGTTTGCAAGCTAGAAATCGAAGTTCCGCACGCCTTCGACAATTTTTGTCGTGAACTTGTAACTTTATTATTTCACGGATAATTTTGTTCCAAATATTCAATGAATAGTTCACAGAGAGTTCGATAGGAAAATTGAAGGTATAATTAGCATTTTATAGGAATATTGTTGCGAGCTAGAGTAATTGAAGTACATTATTAACCCTTTGACTTTTAATATCGAAGAGTTTTGCCGCAGAATGAATTTATAGCAGAGATAGTAGTTATACAGATAAGAGAAATGAGGGTAAATCACTCAAGTTTTAATACATTCTTGTAATGATTGTCTACGTCGCACGTTTCACTTAAAAACTGCGTTACACTCAACCTTTTACACCTTATATAACAACGCAAAGAAATGAATAAAGTAATCGTAAATCAAATAACTGTTTTAACATTGAAATTTTCGGGAATCTTCCTCACGCGATGCCAATATCATATCGCGGTGGCAATGAACATACATTCGCACACTGACAGACTTACATATACAGGGTGGTCCACGTAACTTGTGCAGCTCGAATAACTTTTAAAGTATGCGTTGCACGAAAGAATGTTATATACAAAAGTTACATGGTTCAAAAGGGTACACTATGTGGTGCATTTATTTTTTTTATAGGTGGAGGCGTTTCGGAGATTTGAAGGTCAATTTTGTTTTTTTAAATGGAATGATATATTTGTTTATTAACCATAAAATAACACGTTTTCAGACGAGTTCAATGACCTATGACTCAAGGTCATTTAAGGTCAAACTTGCTTGAATTTTAAGTAACTATAATTCAAAGTATGTCTTGTTTGATATCATTTTAATCAGAAAAATCGGGACGATCGGCCGTTTCCATTTTCGATTTTTTTTAAACCTTTTCTGACGTATTTGTGAGAGTTTTCTGATTAAAATGATACCAAACACGACATACTTTGAATTATAGTTACTTAATATGCAAGCAAGTTTGACCTTGAATGAACTTGAGTCATAGGTCATTGAACTCGTCTTGAAACGTACTATTTCATGATGAATAAAAAAAAATATCATTCCATTTAAAAAAACAAAGTTGACCTTCAAATCCCTGAAATGCCTCCACCTATAAAAAAAAATTAACACACTACATAGTGTACCCTTTTAAACCATGTAACTTTTGTATATAACATTCTTTCGTGCAACGCATACTTTAAAAGTTATTTGAGGTGCACAAGTTACGTGGACCACCCTGTATACAGTATGTAACATCTGAGAGTCATATTAATTGGCGAAATCGCTGAATTGCAATTCAAGCAGTTTGAAAAATCGTAAAGTAAGGACATTGCATGTTAAGTACGATGGGAGGAAAAGAAGTCTTCGGGAAAGAACTGTTTGCTTTTGCAATGCTTCGATAAAAAAAAGGTTCAGAAAAGCAGCAGACGAAAATGAAAGAGAAAGAAGAAGGAAGAAATTCCATCGTGTTCCTTCGTCCACGCTTGTACGGACGGTTGAAGCTATTTCCGATATGGGGGCGGCATCAAACGGAGCCACAAATCACTTGGAAAGCACAGATTTGTCGGGGCCACGATTTAATTTGGCCGTGGATTAAGTTGCCTCGCGGGCGACTCGCTTGTATTACGTCTCGGATTTATCGACGCTTATTTGCGGCACGCGCTACCGATTCTCTACCCTTTGCTCGCACTGCCTCGCCGCGAATAGGATCCTTCTAATGGAAAGGAATTGATTTACGAAAGAGTTACGATATTACATCGAGGACGGTGACGATGACGATCGTAAAATTGTTAGATTATACTCACTATTTTTCCACGAGGAAGGAAAATTAAAAGACTGTATCGAAGTAAAACAAATATTTGTATTGCAATCTTCCTTTGAATTTTACTTTAAGTATTAATGAAATATCGACGCCTTTTTTGAGAAATTCACGTGCTCGGCCGATTGGCATTTCTGCAATATACTCGCGCTTATTTCAACCTTTCGAACAACGTAGGATGCTGTATGCCCGAGTCGACTTCAAAATCGCGAAAATCTAATTAATCGCATGCAGGAAACTGCGGCGGATGTTCGGCGCAACAGCCAGCAACTAATTAACCTTCGTCAATCCATCATTCGCCGTTGGGGAGCGCGTACAACGACGCGAGGCAATCGCATCAAAAAGCTCCCACGAACGAAGGAACGTTAGAAGATTCGACGTTTGGATAACAGAATTCCTTTTTTTTCATTGCGCCAGATATTTTTCTCTTATTCTCATTTCACATTACGGTTGATCGCAAATTCTAACGTTTAGTTTCGTATCTTTGTTTTTTCATAATTGCAACAATAATGCTTTCCATCTGTACAGCAAGGGAAGTTAAATGTGGCAGTAGGCATCAGCAGCAAAGGATAAAGCATCCCCCACTTGAGTCAGTTACGTCCACGTCTCGTGTCGCGCGACAGAATGACGCGTATATGCAACTGACAATGAATTAAGTGGGGGAAACTATTTTCTTATCTGCCAGCGTGCCGTGTACCATCTCGTCGATTATACTTGTGTTGAGACAACCTTAATCCCTCGCCGTCATTTCACTTCGACGACCGTCGGACAAGTTATAGTTTCTACTGTCTTCTTTTCTCTGTGATATTTTCAACGCATCTCGGTTCACTCAGAATTACAGTTTTTTCAATTTCACGAAAGTCTCCGCAAACACATTGGAATACGTTCTTGGCGAAATTCAAAATCCAAGAAAGCTTTCGTACGAGGGTTCGTGAGCATTCAAAGTGTTCAGCATATCTTCTCCTGTTCCCCGACGTCCTCAAGTTCCTTCGAACGGGTCGCAGTGGAGATCGATAACCCTTAATAGTAGACAAATGGTGAACGCCGACAAGATTGAAACCAACCGTTTCGCGGCAAAGGGAACTTCGCTAATTGCCCGGGATAATCGAACTAACCCCCCTCCTGTTGGAGCGACTTTAACGGTCGCAGCACCGAGTTGAGATTCTTCACGGTGAGATCACCGCGTGTTTTAAGAACTCAGAACTGCGATGCGTGGTTTACGTCATTTTCCACGTCCCGATCGTTTTCTGGCCGGTTTCTTTGCGCGATGCCTTTGAGTTAGTTTAGCCGTAGGGAGATTAATTAAGGGAGAAGAAATTACAGGGGTATCTTCGACCTTCGAGAGCGACGCCTCTACTTTCACGGCGGGCAGTGAGTTTCGCCTGGTATCTTTTTCACTGCTGTTTTAAAGGCTGAGAATCGTGTCTTTTTAACTTTGGTATAACGTATTCTTTCAGATATTATTTGCAAATCCTCTATTTCAATTGAATGAAATAAGTTGGAAGATTTAAAAATAAGTTGAACTCACGTAAACAAAAGAGAAACCGCACTTAATTGTATAGTGAGATATCAACCGCAATACCAGCAGAGAAATAAAGATCTCTCGTGAGAGTATTTTGTGGAAATACAACGTTACCCGCAATCGAGATACGCGGCTGTACGAGTATCGTTAACCGACGCGGATGTACTCTCGTTTTCGACCGCGCGACGTCCGAGTTTATTTTCTTTGTTTCGACGGGCCGTTTGAAAAAATTTTGACGGTGTTTCTTTTCCTCTCGTTGGATCCGACAGGAAGAATTAAAATTCATGGGCGCGCGTCGGTGCGGTTGGTAACAGCCGTAGAAGGGAGAAAGGAAAGAGAAGAGAGAGAGAAAGAACGAGGAAAAAAAAACAATTCGCTTTACAGCACAGTTCACGGTGACTTTGTTTCTTTACAATAGTTGTTGGACGTTTTTCGTGATATCTCGAGCGAATCATAAAAAAATAATACGTTTGTCCCTCTATCTTCGAACACACTGTATAAACGAATTCCACGGTGCATCGTAAAATAAAACTATTTTGCCACAGCGATTCCATCCGACCGATGTTACTCGATTTTATCCGGTATCCCCGTTTAATGTTCCGCGTCTCTCAATCCAGCTAAGTGTCACGAGTACAAGTTGCACTTCTCGCAAACACGTGACCCGAAATACGTAATCGTGTTTGAGAAGCAGAAGCAAGAAAACCTCGGTCTCTGGTGGTTTTTCATCCCTCTTGAACGACCGGAAACGTCACGCAGTGCGACCGGTGTATACACACGCATTGGTCCGGTGTCAAAGCTCACCCCGACACGATGGGTAAACCAGCCTCTGCGTATTTTACCCTTGGAGCACCGCGAACATGTTCGGTATCATTTGCTTGTAAAAATAGCGGCCGCCTAACGGCAGTTTGGGAAAAACTGTAGGGACGAATTAACGTTCACCCGCTCTTAATCCGCGCGACGATATGCTTCTGCGTTTCGTCCTCTTTTTTTTCCACTCGCTCTTTCCGTCGTCCTCTTTTTGACTGTTTCATTAGCGCCGGCCAGTCCCGGACCGTGCCTTGGGGCGAATTCATGTTGATTTTTCTTTACGTCGAATGAATCGACGTACTCCTCGTTATCCGTCGATTCTACAAATTTACGTTTCGCTGCATCGACGAAGTCTGAGAGACGGTCATTTTGGGGGAGAATACACGGCAAGCATACTCGGGTAAAACGTTTTTCTGGAACACGAGAAATATCTCACGAGGAGAAGTTACGGTAGTGGACATCAGGATTTTGATGAGCTTCATATTAGGTGAAAGTACGTCGAAAAATATTTGTGGCGTGTCCGGGCGTTCTTGTGAATGGGCCCTCAATTTTGAGAAATCGCATTTTGAAAAATACAATTTTTCTATGGTAGGTGATATACTCTTAACCGTTTGAGTCCCAGGGGGTATTGAAAAAACACTGTCGAAGAATCCCAAACAGCGCAACCGCGCATTCTCTAAATGAGTACGAATAGACGCAAGCAGCGCGATAGCGATGGTTTTATGTTATGTCGAGAAATACCAAGCGGCGCGATAGCGCTTGCTTATTTTATATCGACAATGCGTAGTCTGCAGCACCAAAATGCAATAAATAGATCACATTTAATTTGCGTGCGATGTAAAAAAGGAATTCATCCAACATGTTTTGATAAACACCGACGTTACAAATTATAAGTGTTACTCTCCATTTAAATTGTTTGTTCATAACACAAAGATATTGTTAATTTGTAATCCGTTATTTTATAAAATGCATATGTATTATTACATATGCATACTGTAAATTTTATAAATATTTCAAGTTTTGTTCGATAAAAATGATTGAGAAGATAACAATGAAATAAAAATTTTCATTCTGTAATGTAGCATTGCATTATTATAGTATTATTCTACCTATTGTAAAATGTACTATTTACATTCAAAGGAGCTGTGTGATGTGCTTGCGTCAGTAAATCTGAGCGCGCGACTTCGACAATCGGTATCGCACCGTCAGTTGTCCACAATGCTCGAAATGTGCTGGGTTTTCTCGACATAAAATCTCAACAGCGCGATCGCGCTGCTTGGGACTCAAATGGTTGTCATCACAAGATGAAGCATCTACAAAAGAAGTGGGTCTGCTCGCCGGTAGTGTGGTTGGCTTATAGTACTTTTGCGCTTCGCCGAGTATCGGGATCGAATCCCGGCTGGTGAATATGTAGGGTTTTCCAATAGGGACGGGTTGATGTTGGTAGTCTGTGGCAGCCATGTTGTTTTGGCGGCTGTCAAATCTTTTGTTTATTTTTCAGTCAGTGTTGCCAAATCACCATGGCAAGTTACACGAGTGAACAGCACCTCCAAATGACAAAACTTTATTATCAAAATAAGTGTTCGTTAGTGCAAACGTTGCGCGCGTTGCGCCCATTTTACGGCAGGCACGGTGGCCCTTCAAAGTCGATTCTCCAACGTTTTGTGGTCAAATTCGAGACGACCGGTTCGGTAAACAATCAGGCAACACCCGTACGTCAAAGGACCGCCAGATCGGCCGAGAACATCGTCGCTGTCCGTGAAAGTGTGTAGGAGAATCCAAGGCAGTCAATTCCTCGCCGTGCAAAGAATTTGGCCTTTCGCAGACTTCAACTTGGCGAATTTTGAATCGGGACTTGGGCCTGCACCCGTACAAGATCCAACTGAGCCAGGAGCTCAAAGTTAATGACCATCGACAACGCCGTTTGTTCGCTGACTGGGCTTCGGAGCGTTTGAAAGAGGACCCCAATTTTGGCCGAAAAATCATCTTTAGCGACCAGGCGCATTTTTGGATGAATGCCTATGTTAATAAGCAAAATTGCCGTATATGGGACGACGCCAACCCACACGAGGTTCACCAGGTTGAAATGCATCTATAAAAAGTTACGGTTTGGTGCGGATTTTGGGCAGGCGGCGTCATTGGTCCGTACTTTTTCCATAACGACTTTGGCGAGGCCATCACCGTCAACGCCGAGCGCTACAGATCGATGATAACAAATTTCTTATGGTCCAAATTGAATCATATGGACGTGGACGACATGTGGTTCCACCAGGACGGCGCTACGAGCCACACAGCGAACGCCACAATCGACATTCTGCATGAACGATTTGAGAAAGATCGTGCGGTTTGACCCCGCTAGACTTTTTCTTGTGGGGTTTTCTGAAGTCGCAGGTCTATGTCAATAAGCCGCAATCGACTGATGCCCTCAAAGTCAACATAATCCAAGCCATCGCTCAAATTCAGCCGGATCTATGCGGCAGAGTCATTGAAAATTGGACCTTTTAGATCTGTGCCACCGTGCGAAGCCGCGGTGGACATTTGAATGATGTCATATTCCATATATAATGGTATACTTGGGCCTTTCATACCAAAAAAAAATTCGTTAATATCTCACACATAGCTTGTTTTATTCCATTTCAACATCGACCCGCCTTTATTGGAAAACCCTTTATATATTTTTTTTCTTTGTAAGTAGATAATGCTTTAGAAAAAGGGAATACTATAAATATAATTTGAATTAATGAGAAATTTATATGAAATGGAAAAGTTTGTTTTCAGAACGAATTAGAATTTATATGTATCTATCTATACAAATTACTAACTTCATAAGTGTTAGGATGAAGAAAATCGTTAGAACAAAATCTTTCTACATTCTTCAAAACCATCAGTTACTTGTTGTTTATAACATAATGGTAATGTTGCATTAATATCTTCATCAATATTCATCTCACTACACTGTGAAGAACCTTCTGCTGCACTCATTTTCACAGTGATATTAAATAATGTTCAATATAAATATCAAAAGCAAAAAGTAAACTCTTTGACTTGATTAGGCTTCCTTTCACTCCGGCAGTTGCAACGAAAGTAATGATCAGGTTAAAAGTGTGAAAGAATGCTTTTGAAATATTTATCGAACACTTGACAAGTTTCAAAACGATTACGACAAAGTAATAAAACACAGGTACCCTAACGGTAAATGTATTCGTTGTGATGAATAGCTAACCAGGTAATAAAACAGTCGCCTTTTTCACTTTCTTGTGTCCAAGAAATGTGATTTTGTAGTAAAAATTGCACAAAAGTTATAGTAAGTTAGCAATATATGAATTTTTAATTAAATAATATTTGTGAGGATTAAAATATTGCAGAAAAGAAATTTAAAAAAAAAATATTTATATATATTCACCAGGCGGGATTCGATCCCGATGCTCGGCGGAGTGCATTTTTCAAAATGAGACTTCTCCAAATTGAGGGCCCATTCACAAGAACGCCCGTACACGTCACAAATATTTTTCGATGTAGTTTTACCTAATATGAAGCTCATCAAAATCCCGATGCACTACCGTAAGTTCCCCTTGTAAGATGAAGCGAATATTTTATGGTATATTGATAGTTTCGTTTACGTTATCAAATGATAGGAATAGTTTTGTTGTTTGCGTTAAAAGTTACCGCGCGGTGATAATATGCACAGCGTTGCAATAATTATCAGTCATGACATATCAGGCGTGGTTTTGGATTAGTGGATATTTGCCAAGAAACAACGCCACAAAATTCATGAAAGCCTTGCCAATTAAGGTCACATTTTTTTATTAATTATCGGAGCTAAATAAATGATATTTCAAAGATTGTCTGGACTATGCTACCTTGTATTATATTTTATAAACGTGCACGATTAAAGAAAATTGGCCCGATGAGAACTCTCTAGATGAATCGTCAGTATGGAACGAAACCATCCTCCATGGAGAAAAACCATCCCCCTAAATGCGTATCGCTGTTAGACTCGATTCCTCGATATCCATCGAGCGGGGTTAAATTGCAGCTAATCCTTAAAATTCCCTTCGTAACCGAATGAAGGAGAACTCGAGGTGGCTGTTCCGACAGAGTTGGTGGGTGTGCACGACTATAATAATAATCCTATTTTGTGGCTACGAGCTGCATAGCAAATAGCCCCCGCGATGTGAATTTCTGGGCTAAGAGTGGTAGGGGGAGGGTGGAAGAGAAAGAGGAGGAGGTGGAGGTTGGCTGGGCACGACGTTCAGTTGGAAAGAGACTATACGTGTGAGCCTCCCCGTGGTACGCTCCTCTGTGTGAGTTTTCATGGGAAAGACAAAGCTCGACGAAGGACAGAGAAGTAGAGAGAGACAGATAGAGCAAAACGAGAGTGCGATGATCAAGAGAGAGGGAGAGCAAGAGGTGGCTGGGTCGGCGAAGAGGTCAGGGGTCGTTCCAGAGGGGCCCGGGGGTGGTTGTACCGTGTACCCAACCTAATAACCGCGATCAGCCGTCGCTTATGTGTACCTAATATATCAAATTATGGCGGCGTGCCTTGAATGACAAACCACCGGTGGTAGACGCAGAAAGAGGAAGCACGAACATGGCGAATACCTCGACGGATGGTGGTTACATGCTCGCTTTGCAACAGTAAACGTCGACGTCCCTTCCCATCGATTATTTTCCGATCTACATTATTTATGCACGTCCGTACAGATTTATTCTGTCGTTAAGTCCTTTTCTCGATGTTCACTTTCGCTTTGCGATGCTCTGGTTCCTCTTCTCTCGGTTCTTGCCTCCTTTATTCTGCCCGTTGGCCATTTCTCTGAACGAAACTTCAATTTAATTGCTCGCCTTGATAATCGCGCGACGTTAAACGTTTCCAATCGAGTGCGACGTTAGATATTCGTTTAATTGCTGAAATGCAGCTGGGATATTTCGCTTGTTTCAATTCTCGGCACTGCTGCGCGCGATTTTGTCCGAATAGTGTGCAGTTTAGCGAACAAATATTGCCTCTCCTCCAGGACATAATGTCAAAAGAGACGTTCTTGTTTGATGGTTATTGCAATTTGTTACATCTCCTATAATTCTTTCTGTTATTTCCTCGAAGAATTCCGAACTTTTTGTGCGAAATTTTGTCGGCGAATTACAATTTCTTGAAACGAAGTAATCGAGGAAAGGTTGGTAGAAGCAAGATGCAAATTGATATGAATTTATCAGATGTTAATGGGAAAAATTTCTGTTCCAATGCTGTATCGTTCGAAACGTGTCGACGAAAAACGGTAACTATAATAAGTCTGCAAATGAACGGCTCAATGATGCAAAGAATCGAGTGCAAAAAACAAGCATAATATCCCGACGATCATCCAGTAGAAGTTGGAATTCTCCGCATTGCTTTGCTGGCTCGGATGCCGAATTACAATTAGGCCGGCAGTCTCGACTTGTCGATTAATTAATCACGAGGATCAAAGATCTCTACTTACTGGCTACTCCCCGTTCTCTCCCCGTTTCCTCACGCTCCTCTTTCCTTATGCGGTCGCGAATTCTCATCGACGGTTGAAAACAAATAGCCTGGTATACGCCCGATCATACGAGAACGCGAGAGGCACGCATGAATTATGTAAGGAATTGGCAAATCAAAAGAGGAGCTCGTCTCATGATTAATGCCCAAATATTCCAAGCCACTTCCATCCTCCTCTCCTCGTGCCGGCGTAAAACGATTCTCGTTAACGAGTTCCTCGGCTTTTTGAATTTCGAATACTTTTTGCGCGTCCCTCCGCGTCTCACCAGGCCGATGATATTTTTACATCACAATTACTTGCTCGTTAGCATTTGTTATTGATTGCTTCCCCGTCCCTTCGGCTTCGTGGAACTCCTCGAAAATTCAGAAGGAACACGCTGTCCCGTTGATTTTTACCGGGAATAATCCAAACCTCTGGTCTACTGCACGATTATACAAATTCTAACGTACACACAAGAGATGAAAACAATTCCGGATGTATGCGTATGTACGTGTATTTATAAACTAGCTCGATTTATTCGTACGTTGTTCGATGCACTCGCAGAAGTAGGCAATAAAAACTTAAAACATAATTATCCTCGTAAAATCGCCGGGCAACAATGGCGTATCGGGGAATGCTCACTTTGTATCGAAATATTCGAGAAATTAACGCCGAATGCCTAGAAATCTAAAAGATCCGGCAGTCGATGTGAGCGTGTGCATTCATTCGCATCATTATCCTCGGCTGTGTACGTACAAACACAGGCATAACACGGTCAATTAGCCACGAAAACGGACTTGTCCGTGTTACCGGGCTCTGTATTTCCGTCTGGCATTACTCCTCTCTTTATCTTTCACCCCGTTCGTTTCAAAGCGAACCTCCGCAGCCTCTCGTTTCGAGTATATATCGATGAGCGCGTAATTGGACGGCGGATAATTGTTTCGCTGTCCAACATCTCGTGTTAGCGAGCCTTTTAGACGGTAGACTCATTACCATTAACTGCCGTCGCGCATCGATGCCCGTTTTTAGGAGGAAGAGATACCACCCTCGACGTCGTCGAGAGACGTACTCCCTAGTTCCGGTCGCTGCTAATTGTCGGGATTCGCCGCGAAGAGCGTTTTGCAGCTGGTTCTCTATGGATTATTTGGTTATTGATTGCACGAGATTCGATGAGATGAAAATTGACGTGCGACAGGCTGCTATTTTTATGGTATTTGGCAAACGTAATTTTTAAGATCGATGTCTGCATTTTCTACTTTTATCGTTTTAACCATATTGTGGGAATGTAGAATTTCTTAACTTTAATACCGTGCGATAAGGAATTCTTGGACCCTATCTGTTATCGAGAAGGCAGAGTTCGTTATCCATGTTTAATTTAAAAATGTAGTAAAATAAATTAATGGGTAGCTTATATATTCATTAAGATATAAAGTTTCTCCTTCCTTTGTCTTCGGTTCATCAACATTTTTTTTGGTCGAAAGTTACCAACAGTAAAATCATTCTTTCTTGTCAATTTTCACTGAGTAGTGCCAGTAAAGTTCCATTCTTTGTCTTACTAAGATAACGCGAAGGGTGAAATAAAGTCCTCGCGAATTCCACGGTCTGCGGATGGAGGTGTTACAGCAATGCTGCCCCAATGTCGAGCGTAACCGGATTTCACGCGATTGGTTCCGCGACGCTCGGCAAGGTTGGTACAACACCGGGGATCCCTTTTAAAGCGAAATCTGTCTCATTAACAATCTAATTAATAATCCAATTACGTGGCAAGATCCGCCCTCCGGCATATTTTCACGGTAACGGGAAAACAATTCTGTCGGACGTTTCCCTTCTGGCCTGGTACATACCTTTAGGTGGATAGAGAAATGGCGATGCCGCGGGCCTGCGGGGCTACGGGGCTGCGGGGATGTTGCCCCAACCCCCCAGGAATTTAATAAGCAATTACCAGGGATGAAACGAGACGCATCTGTGTACCTGTATAACGAGAGAGTCGGTGAGCGAGAGAGAGAGAGAGAGAGAGAGAGAAATGAGCACGGGCCGAGAGAGGAGTCTGCATGAACCCAAACAGAGGAAGAGCAAAACGGGCCGAATGGCGGAGAGACGAGGAAACGAGAGAGAGAGAGAGAGCGAGTGAGAGACGAAAAGGGGGGAACGAGAGAGAGAGAGCGAGTGAGAAACGAAAAGGGGGGAACGAGAGGGAAACTTGAGCGTGGGTGAGGGTAGCGAAGCAAGAGCAGCGGAGTAGCGTACTCTGATGGAACTACGGGGAAACAAGAGGGACACGAGTAGGTACACAATATTTCCAATAAATTATGTTTGATTGGCGCGATTTACTCTAGCCAGGGTGAACGAGGGGTGTCTTCCTTCTAAATTTTCCTACGCTTTTATCGGAGTCTGATTTTAACCTTTGAAGCCGATTCAAAAAGGGGTGGCAAATGCGAAGGTATGGTGTTCGTCGTATATACTTCTTTAATACGTGACTCATCCCTTGAGTAGCTAAGGGGCAACTGCAATCATCGGTAGTGTTATTCTCTACAGGTCAACAGATTTGCATCATTTGACGTCAAACATATCGTCGTTGTTCTAAATACTCATTCCTCCATCACTAATTCTACGGAGTAAAATCGATTCTTCAAAAACAGTAAATTAAACCTATTTGATAGTAAAAGACACCATCATACGTCATACGAACAATTTTCTCCCTACTTTCAATTATTCTCCCGTTATCCCCCATGAAAAGTTTACGAAGGCTTCAGCATCGACTCTTCTTTCCCTTCCTTTGACTCGTGTTAGCCTAGTTCCTATGCGCGAATCCTTTCACGTAACTTCCATTGGATCATCCGGGGAGCAGGCATCCCGAGACTTTCGATCCACCCGTAGAAATTCGATAATATGCTTCCTGCACTCGGTGGCCCGCAAGGTTCGAACTCACCTCTCTCGAAACGCCGTGCCACAGGTGGTTGCCAAGTGTCTCATCCTGCGGACCCTCAAATTTTCCACACGCCGCGCCGATTATATTTGGATCGAGTATTTTCTTCCGCCGGGACACAGTGGCCTCCGAGCGAACCTCTAATTTCGACGGCACCCGGGGGAAACTTCGTTAACGCCGTTCACTATAACGCCGTTCGTCGATGTTTTACGAGCGCGGAATTAATTTTTAAGCCGCGATGAAAGGGAGGAAAAATGGCTTCGTATTATATCGTTCGACGCATCGATATTGAATCGTCGATACGCAATTTTAGGCAAAGATTCTATTATATTTTTGTATTAACGCATAAAAAATTTCACACGAGAATTGACCGATTCTTTCGTGGGTAGTGAATTGGTTATCGACGGTATTAAAGAAAAAACGCACGTCGAATAGCCATTTTCGAGGATGAAACGCATTTAACGGGATAAATTGAATGTCCCGTCTAAAATAGACCGAGTCGAGGAAATTTCATTAACCTTCGGCGTTGGAATATGTATCGCGTGATTTTCCACCCAACAGATGGGAAAGTTCAAATCACTGCGTGTCGGTACCGATGAAATTTAAATGATGCCCGTAAACGTCCCACGTGTTCTCTTCTTAAAATCTCAATATTGGGCTACTTTCATGCACTCGTTGGCTACGCGCTGTACTTCAGTGTTCCATGTCTAATTGCAAGTAGCAAAAAATCACCTAACCAACATTCTCAACGTAACGCTCCGTGTGAATGCAAATTAATACAATTTATTCGATAAAAAATCTATGAATCCTTCTAATTCCTGCTAGCACAGACAGCTCACGAATTTTTCTACTCCGAGATTGAACTTTGGAATACGACGCCAGAAAGTGGACGCAAATCTCCCCTTTTTTCGCGATCAGCCAATGAACCCGGCCGACAGCCTATGTTACGGGCGACACACGCTCTCGTTCCGGTAAAAGGTGTTAATTACTATTTACCAGCTTGATTGACTCGTGCATAAATTGTCGCTGGAACCAGTTTTCGCTCGGTGACCGGCGTTCGGTCACTTTCACGTACCCCCGCGACCGATCCATCGGCGGAGCGCGGCGATGTCGCGGGATTTTGGTTACCTATGGGGGAGGGAAAAGGCGGAGAAAGAGAGGATCAAACGAGGCCAGAGGACGAAGAAGGAGAACTGGTCGTGTGTAAAGTGTCGCTAGTGAGGGCGTCGGAAAAAGGTGTGTGTTACTGTGTTAAAATACGTGCGCGTGTAGTCAAGTCTTGCGTGTGTACGGTTTCGCACTGCTAGTGCACGTGCGCTGGATGTTGCGTCTGTGAAACCAGTGAACTGGCGGGCAGCACGAAGCTAGGCGAAAAGGCATTAACAGCCTCTTAACATGCAGATTGCCCCCTAAAGACTTTGGAAGTTGCTCGAACGTTGATTGGACGATTATTTAATACCTCGCCGAGATGCCTCCGTTATTCCGCGCAGTACTCGTGTGTTCGCTCGTACCCGTCTTATACCTACGGCGTGTAGGGGCTCACCTGTAACGGGCAATTCACCTCGTACTTTGCGCGAGGTAGACCCTTCAAATAATCTATTTTCGCTTAATTCTCTGGCAGACCGGTGATATTGAAAGCAATTAAGAAGAGATTTGGGGAGTGGCGATATTTTCGTGTCGCTTAATATGGCTTTGGCGGTTTCTAGATGATAGACGCTGGAAAAAGTTGGAATTGAGAAAAGATAACTGCCCTTGCGCGCATAAGGGAAATAGATTCGATAGAGAATGCACGTCTCATAAGAGTCGCTCTACGACGAAATGAAATTAATAGCGAATTCTCATTAGCGGGCGTAGGCTGTGATACAAACGGGATACACAATGGACTCTTGGACGAAGGAAGGAAGAAGACCCTCCAAGAAAGAGAGAAAATTGTAAGGGAGAACGAGAAAGAATTCTGAAAATCTACGATGCCTGAAAAAGGAGAGCACAGAGCGAAACTATGCGTCGAATCGGTAATTCCCAGGGAAGAGACGAGAATGATAGAAGGGGGTGGTAACGAGGAGATGGGGAGATAGGGCCCAAAGAGCGAGGACCAGAGCTCCAATCGTATTTAATAGCATGAAATTACACCGAAATTGGATTCTAATTTACCATCCGCAAGCCAAATGTATTCAAATTAGCCGGAGGGGAAATAACGAGTCCTTCGGCCGCAGGATTAAATAAATTTCCTTTCTGTTAATGATTATGTAGATTGAACGACATTTCTTCTCGTCCGGTCGGCCGCGTTGCGGCTTTTTTACCGAGACAGCGTTGTATCGCGAGCGTCCTCGCTGCGAAGGAGAAAGAGGAAGCGGAGAGGAAGGTGCAGGAGGAGGTGGAGATGGGAGACACAGTCTCGTCATGGCGAGGGGGTAAAGGACTTTGGTAGCATAGGAAGGGGAAGGTCCACGGGACCGAATTAAGGATAATTGCCTCGCAGCGAAAGAACGAAAGAAGTCGAGAGGGGGTGGGCGAGAGGAACGGCGGGGAGAGAGGAGACAGCTGGGACAGAGAGACCGTGGGAGGAAGAAGGAGGACGTGGAACCGGCTGGACGATATCGGCCACTGCTGGACGCTCGTAAAAGCTGCTGGTCACTCGGTGAATTGATTTTCGACGACGCGTAAGGTCGCCCCCCCCCCCCTCTGGATTTTCCCTATTTTCAGCCACCCCCGGATTTCCGCTTTTCTTTCGATTTTACCTCCCTCGACGTGACCGCGATTTGCATTGGCGGCACGAGGTAACACGAGGGAATGCCCGAAGGGAGAAACACTGAGAGGATGAAAACTTGAGGAGAGAAGGAGACGGAAAAAGGAGAGAGCAAACCGTTGCATTCGCATAAATTATGCGAGCGCGATATATTAATGCGCCCCTCGGAGGTTGCATGCAAACGGACGCGTGCTTTCCTACTTAATTTCCCGTGCAGATTTTCAGGCTGTGGTGCGAAACGATCGATGGCAGGATCCCCGAGTCACGATAATTTGTTTGACACAGTATGTGCACGATAGATTCTCGTCTACTTTAATTGATTTTTCTGTCGATGGCTTTTATAAAACCAACTGTTGTAGTTGATGGGCATATTCCTTGCGACGTAATCAATAGAATTGCGTCATCGCAGTGTCTTTTACCGTTCGAATCAAAGTTCGTGTATACAATTTGTCTCGTACCAACAATATGACAAACGAGAGAGAAAATTGCAAAGTTTCACGCAGAATTTCGCAAATGGATATAATTTCATGACAATTTGTAAATATTTTGGAAAAATTCAATAAGAAACAATAAGGAATATGATGCTGGTTCATGAAAGGTGGGTTGATTGAAAGATCGAGGAGATAGTATCAT
The DNA here is from genome assembly GCA_963989415.1 of Cerceris ruficornis. Lineage (NCBI taxonomy): Eukaryota > Metazoa > Arthropoda > Insecta > Hymenoptera > Crabronidae > Cerceris > Cerceris ruficornis. The sequence continues at coordinate 13,888,265 of OZ022520.1, read as the reverse complement.
ACTATGTTAAATGTCCAGGGCGGTTTCCTCGTAATTTTGTTTCTGCAATTAATTACAGCGTAATCAGCGATCATTAATGGTTCTGTTCGTAAGAATACGGTATGGAAGTAAATATATATATATATATATTCATTAAACCGTGTCTTGGTGTATACAAGTGGTTTTATGTAACGCGAATGTGGCAATACCAATTATAAAGCCCCAACCAAGCAGTTATAGTAAATTCATTAACGAACTTTTCTCTCAGCGCGGTATAACAAAAACGAATGTGAAAGCAATAATAAATGTAATGGGCTCTCAACTAGAGTACCTCGTTACTTCTATCCTTCTGTGAAAAAAAAGAAAAGGAGAAGAGAGGACGGAGCAAGGAAGAGGGGAGAAGAGAAAGAAATATCGCGTTTCTGACAAAATGGAAATAACTGCAAAGATATATCGTTGTGTTGGTAAATTTTATATATATTTCTTACGGCTGAAACTTCTACGGAGGTATTACTTTCTGTTTTACTACGATTTATAACAAGTTCTCACCGCTTTATCGAAAGGAGATACGTCTGCCACGACGTTTTTATTATCAGTGTGTTACTATTTTATGGCTCGGCCGTAAATTACATTATTTTGTACGTAATAAAACTCCCATGTATTTGCACACGATAAAAAAACTTTTAGCAGTTTTTAGAGAGATCGCGGTAACGTAATTTGAATTTTCTATTGTTTCGTAAACCCCAACGTTTTATGAGCCTTTCCATCGACTGTGTGCGCTCTCGAGATGGAGACCGATGAGCAAAGAAGTTAAATAAAAATACCTATAATGCCCGTTGCTAGTAAGTGCTTTAAAACTTTGTCATTACATTCAAGACATGAGATAACGATGGTGACTTAAACTCGAAACGCGTATCCCGTCGATTCAATTTCGCGTTTCAGAATCTCGTACGTCGATGTTAATTTGAAAGTCGTCGAATAATTTAAATTCTGTTTGACGTTTGCGAAAAAGGGGCGCATCTTGAAGACGGCGAAATTGCCAACAATTTTAACTAATAACAATTCAATGGTTCTGCGAAACTACTTGGAACTAATTGCGATAAATAAATGCCTTCCAGGGTTTCTACGATACACGGCGTATGCGTGACTGGTTTTTATCGCGAAGCATCGTGTTCCCAGCCGCACGGTTGAACCTATAATTCAAACTATAATAGCACTACATTATATCTCACCGTTTTCACAAGAAAACGCATTTGTCCCAGTTCCAAAAGTTCCTCTTTACCGCCTTAACTTACTTCTAGAGCTGTTGTATACACGAATGTAAAGCGCGATATTCAATTTGCGATAATTTATGCGGCAAAGGAATTATAAATTACACGGGACATTAAGAAAATAATCGTCCACAGTCACGAGCGCAAGAAAGTAGAATTAACCGGCGATTTGCGACTAAGAAATATACAGGCGGCTCGAATAGGGGTCACTTTCAATCCCCCTGATTAATCACCGCTTGATCCCTCTACTTCCAATCTCCCGAGAAAAATGCAATTTCAAACAGCTCGTGCAATTCCACGTTTCAGAATAGTCGAAATTTGAAAACACTTTGGAATCTATTAAAAGCAAAATTACCCCGTGCTCTCTTTCTCTCCCTCTCTCTCTGCAATCCAATTCGATTTTACGCGCATCAAAGGTCAAAATACCTGGCGAATACTCTTCAGGCCCGCGATTCACGTAACTGCGGCACGCATTACACAAATTATTGTTCCGTACATTGGCGAATTTACATGAAGGCCGACAAACTACGACGCGCAACATTGCGCGGGCATGTATCGCGGATTTTCACAAAACGTTGACCGCGAGAAGAGAGACGGACAGTGATCAAACTGAAATAAATCAAACCGACAAAGAAGGGAAAAGCACAGCGTAGCAGCAATTGCGTAACGCACGGTACGTCGGGATGTAAACATGAGCGCACCGCAGGCGCCGAGAGATACACCCTTATCAGAAGGGTGGCACGCATTCCCTCATTACCGTGCTGCCCGACGAGGGTGCTCTCTCTCCTCTTTCTTCTCTACCCTCGTGTCCAAACGTTATCCTCCTTTTATCCTTACTCTCTGCCCTTTCTCTCTATCCTCGTCGTTGTCCTCCTCCTCCTCCTCCTCCTCCTCCTCTGGCATCGGCCTACGGAAAGGGGTGAATACGAGGCAGATAACGCACGCCGTTCGTGTCCAAAAGATACAGTTTGAAAAATGTCCAGTTTCCAAGCTTGCTGCTTTTTATTATACGCTACATGTGTTTTGGGTTTTGTGATGGTAAAAAAAATTATGTTCTTCGTATTTTTTTGTTTTTCGCTAAAGGGGTAATCATCGTTTTAGGTGGATTCCTGGGGGGATGTTTCGTTTGGAGGTTCAACGTATCATTGACTGATCGATTGATATTTAACATACGTGCTGTATCGAATGGAAAATAGAAATTTTCTTCATTTGCACGCAGATTTTATAAAAGTAAAGTTAAGAGTTTAAACGATTATAAAAAGTAACACGTTCGTAAATCTATCGATATACCATTTCATATTTCGAGAAAATAATACAGCAAATTATCGAATTCGCCAACAGCGAAATCCAAACAGTTTGTCAGGTTTAAGAAGAGCGTGGCGCGCAAAATTTAGAGGTTCGTCGGTTCGGAGAACTGAAAAGCGCGTATTCGCGCGCAAATACCGAGGCCCGTAAATTATCGCGATATACTATGCCTAGAAAACATAAAACACTGTATCAGTCTAGATTCGTGGCTTTGCGAGGCTGCACGTTTATATAATACTCAACCGTCGAGTGAGTATTATGCTCAGCGGCTGGCGCAAAGATAAAGCAGAGTCATTATCTCGGTTAGGGGTTTCAACGATGTCGGTGGTGGGGAAGAAGAGGGGAAGAAGGCTCGAAGAACGTTGCTTAAGGGTTGTGAATCGTAATGGGTCGTGCCCTGCGGCGGGAGTTGATGATGTCATAGGAATATGTTACGCTCCCTCCATTTTTAGTTTTAGCAATAATAAATTTAAAGAGCCCGACGAGATGCCTGGAAAATTTCGCGATATCACGTGTCTCGCGATTGAAAATTGAAATTTGTCAATTGAAATGAAAATTGTCCTTTCTCTTTGCCCTTATGGAAACTCCGTTATTGATAATGAGATACGATCATTTATCGTTTATAGTTGAACTTAAAGTTATTTCCGCACTTTGAGAGATTAATATTAATTTGCAGTATTAACGATGCATGTAAACATTTAATGGAAAGAGTACAGAATTTTCTTAGGCTCGCGGCAAATCACATGAGATCACCTATTCCCTACAACTGTCACAATTACGAATCCATCAAAAGTCGTCTCACTTTATTAACTCTAGAATAGCGCCGCATCGCTACTGATGTCCTTCTTGTTTATAACATTCTGCACCATTTTCTTAATGTACCTGAAATCTTACAAGAACTTAAGATTTCTGTTCCTGTTCTCCGCCGAAGAAATTACTCTCTCTCTCTCTCTCTCTCTCTCTCTCTCTCTCTCTCTCTTTATTTCATCCATACTTCGTACCCTCTACGGATCAAATGAATGCTTGAACCGAATTTGCAGTAACACAAACCGCATTTGTGACTCCATCGACCTTTTCTGCACATTGGTACCATCCGTTAAACGTCCAACTTATAATTCTGCACGACAACTATAACGGCATAAAATTTTAATCTTCTCCATGTACATATACATTTAAGTTTGAATTTAATTGTCACTGCATACACATTTTTGTAACAAAGGGCTTTTTCCCCATCATTATACCTAAATAAATAAATAAACCATTTTTCGAATAAGAAAACTCGATCGATCTCGATGTTCGGGAGTTTCGTTTAACATTTAATTAACCGGCTATTATTTAAAGCCGAAATTCCTTTTGAAATAAACGAGAAAGTGCGTGAACTAGAGGAGAAATTACAGGACGTAATAGACTGTACCCTGGAGAATCTTACATCTCCGCAGTACGATTATGGAATGGGATATTTATTTTCACGTCCGGCAACAGGCGAAAATAGCTCAAATTAGACTTCGAAAGTCAAATTGCTAAGAGCGACCGGGAGACTTGAGAGATATTGAATCGTTTAAACGATGTAAATTTATATCCCAAAGTAAATCAACTTCCTGTGTAAACATTCCGGGATGACGTTACGGTTTAATATTTAATTTTTGATTAAGGGAACAATAGAGGCTCCAAATGGAATATTCTCGTAGCGCGGCTGAAACAATCCGCGAAAACCGGAAGGACGTAAGTTATCGAGTAATTCAAACGCTTCGTATCTCATCGCGACATTGGATTTTCCGATGAATCTCGGTATTTCGCGTTAAATATTCCGAAAAACCGAAACACCGTGTCGACGTTTAAAACTATGCCGAAGACTTCGAAAGATTCGAATCAATTAAAAGTACCGATACCGTTTCTGATATGCACCCGAGCGTTTATTAATCACGATTCCAGCGTAATTTCGTAGCGCGAGTAATTAACGTCGTCAAACTCCTGTTTAATAGGAGAACTGTTAACATCATGCAAATGTTCCAGTAATGACGCGCACTGACAACGCACTTTTGTTTCACAACCTCCATTTGGCCTCCCGTTCATTCCCGAGCGACGGGCGTCCCTCCTCCTCAACCGCGAACAATATGGGAAGTACCTTACGAGTCTAACATACCGGGTGTTCTTTGCGGACAATATTTCCCTGAACACGCTCACGGTGCTCTGTTTTCTCCCAAGAGATCTGTTATGCTAGGAGAATCCCTTTGCGGAGGGGAGGGGGCATTTTGCAGAATGTCAGACTTATAGCGTTTATTTGTTTTTCAGAAAAGCGTCCCTGAGAGTGCAATTTTTATTCTGTTTTTTTTTAAAAAACGTCACACGGATGTTTACGTTAAACTGCAGATTCGAATGTGGACAATTGCGACGAAAGCGATGTTGGAGGATCGCAGAGATCTTAGATCGAGATCAATTAGATATACCCAATATGAATGATCGATCTTTTACAATTTCACTCAGAATCTAGTATCCTTCCAACGAAATATCTCCATATGGAATTCTCTTACCAAATCCATCGATCCGTCTGCGAGTATACTGTGGCGAGTCATAGATTACATTGGACTATCCTTTAAGTCCGCAACGATTCTAGAATTCTTAGATGACAGTGTGTGTATCGTGTCGGGCTATTCCAATCGTAATAATCGTTCTCTCCTCGAATCCGCGCCATTAGTTACACGCGATAGTTGATCCGCGGCATCCCACGAGCGCGAAGTTAAACGAGTAGATAACGATGTACCGAAAAAAACGACGGAAAAGTGGCGCGACGAGAGTGTGACCAAGAGAGGAACAGCTGGTTGAAAGGAGTGGGAGACACCACGGAAAAGAGAAAAAGTGAGACAGAGCGATGCCGCGACGAACGGCGGGGAAGGGGGAAAGAGTGGATGGTCGGAAGAAAGGAGATCTTTTGAATCGGAGGTAAGCGAAGGTTCGCAGGTGTGCGCCGGTGCACCGACTATGATACTCGACCGGCAGGAGGGACGAAGACAGTGCGCGAGAAAGGGTGGCTGCCGAAGGAGGACGGAGAATGAGGAGGAAGGTGAGAGAGGAATAGTGTGATGAAGAGAAAGACAGACAGAAAGTGAGAGAGAGAGCGAGAGTTTGAGTGGGAGAGGAAGGGAGAGTGTACCGAGCGGAGAAAACGAGCGTGCGGGGGGAGCGCGACATCGCCCGCTGCAAATTGCAATTTTGTTGTGAGATCATTATAAAATACATAATGCCGAGTCGCCTACTACCGCGCTCTCTGCCCCACTCCTCGGCGAACTCGCTACTTTCCTTCTCGTTTTCTCTCGCGGCTGGCGTTCCGGGCCTCGACGGTGTTTCCCTCTGCTTGGCTCTGCCGGGGCGGGCATCCTCCTCCCTCCCTCCCCCTTCCCCGGTTGCGCCGGGCTTGTACGAGAAGAGAGGAGGCAGCGTCTCGTTAAAAGTTTCTAGCGACGCGTATTCTTAATAGTCTGCGCGCGGACACGCCGTCATTAAAATTATAACCAACCTCCTGTATCACCACCCCGGTCCTCCATCGCCTAGTTCCACCGTCGTCGGCATCCCTTTTCCCTCTGCCCCGCTCTCGCGCTCTCTTGCCCCCCCCCCCCCCCCCTCTCGGGTACGCCCGCGCTCTTTCTCCTCGACCGGTGTATCGTCACCGAGCGGAGTTCCCATTTCGTATTTTCCACCCCTTTCCGTGTAGCTTGCGCGAGATTACTCGATGCATCCGTTCAATCGGATGCCAATGATATCAGACCCGCGTGGTTGAGTCTATTTCTAAATGGCATGCAGTGCTCTTTTTTGCTACGTGGCTCTGCTTTCCCCTGTTTCGGCAGATTTGTAAATCCGTCATTGTAGGCGTGTTTTATATTATTGAGTTTATGTAGCAGTACGTAAAAGAAATTTCCAAGTTGACGATGAAACGATTCGAACTTCAAGCCCCTAACTGGGACCTAAATGTTTCGTATTCGTTCTCATTGTAACTCAAAATGATTTTTGGAATATGGATCACGGTCTTTTCTTACCGAATCTTCCGCTCCGATAGGCCTAGAATAAATATTCTTGGTACGCAGCTGAAATTTGAAATTGATCTGTATGCAGAAAACTAAAAATCTTTATATGTTTAGAATACAGAATCGTGTGTCGTTGTATCTTCAGCCCGTCCAACTAATATCGTTCCTATGATTACTCAAATTGGTACCGTCGATATTCGAGGGCCGCTAGTTCCATCGTGCAAAAGTTTCTCCATCGAAGACCTGCAGAATATAGGGGACCTTCTCGTTTCTAACAAAAAAATCCAAGTACTATAAACGAACGTCTGAACCAAGACTTGTTTACGGGGCCATCGTACTTCTAAACTACAGGCATTAGCAGTCGAAATGCCGGTATTCCGGGACTTATTCGACAAAGTCCGAGGGGACGATCCTCCGAGGGTGGAGGATGTAAACGCGAGCGAAGAAGTATAAGAAGGTTCGCACGTAAGGAACTGAAAGTGCAGGAAGAAGAGATACTTTCCGTCCGGATAAAGGCAGGTTTAACTGAAACTTACGCAAAGTTGTGGGCTTTGTAAATATGTAAATACGAGGCTACTGGTTGTTATTACACGTACACGCACGCTTACATACCACGTATAAAGTAAAGAGCCCCCTGTCCCTCCTTCCCCCCACTTCCTGTTCCCGTGGTAGCTCCTGAGCATCGTCGGAAGAAAAGCCACAGTGTGCCTGGTAATCGTCCGATATTTAAGTAGCGAGTTTAGGTACACCGGGTATATTTAAACGCGCTTATTATCATATAAATACAAGTTGGACGTTCAATTTACGCGTCGGAGAGCTCTCTCGGTCTTCTGCCTCGGCCTCTCGAGGGTGTGCGTGCGTATCTACGCTCTCCTGCGACCGTGTCGGTGTGTCGGTAGAGTTACAAAAGTTATTATTGTTATTACCGTACCGTTTAGAAACTTTTGTTGCCCGCGATGGATACCTCCTACCTACCTACCTACCTACCTAGCCATCCGCCCACCCACCCACCTACCTAACTATCTTCCCTCCTTCCCGCGGTCCTTTTCGCGTGCAATCCTTCGCCTCGTCCTAGGATTTCAGTTCTCCCTACTTCGAAATTATTGCACCACGTTACGGAATTTGTCAACGATTTTCCCCGGTATTCGCTCGATTTACTTGGATTTGCTTTGATTTTTCGCGATCTGATATCGTTCACCAAAATCCTTTTACCTTTTCCGATGTAAAGCGATAATGAAGTTTTTGAAGCACATTTGAGATTGAAAACCAACGAATAAGATGTCAATTTTTGTCTTTTGTGTCCCGGACCCATCAAACCGCGTTTACCAGATTTTATTGACTCGAATCTCTTGCCCCATCTGTTCCTTAGCCCTCTTTTGCGACATTCCATCAAATCCCGGGGAAGCTACACGGTTTTCCGATTGCTTTTAAGATGGACTCCGTTGTACGCCGTGGGTTTATGAGAAAATTCACTTAATACAACAGATCAATATCCACGATTCGCATCACTTTTCTCCATCCCTCGAGTTTTCTCTTTCTTCCCAAATTCATCATGAACTGAATTGAAATTCACAGAAATAAAAGGGACATCAATTCCTTAAACATCGATCATCGAGGCCCATTTCTTCGACTTGAAACTCGACGATGAAAAAGAGAAAGTAAAAAGAACGAAAGCGTAAATTTATTAGCCGCGCGTTTACAATGGCCCGCGATAATCGAGAGAATCACGAACGAGCGAGCGACGGGCAGGAAAAAAAAGATCGATCCCGGAAAAGGGCTCTCGTGCATGGCCCTCCGCGCTGTTCAGTTATTAATGAAACCTTTAAATATTAAGCCGATAGTGGCTTTATAAACGCGAGGGTTATTTCCTCCGCCCTTCTCCCGCGCCTCTCGCTTCTATTGATATGTATGTATGTATGTATGTACGTAGAAGCAGTTTAAATGTGGAATTACACGTAGGGCCGACATGAGAAAATGTGTACATCGTAATATCGAGCGCCTCGACCGCTTCCGATGTTCCACCGCCTTCAATTTCTGCTGGAAAATAGCACGTCTACCACACTCCGGAAGATTCAATCTGGCCCGCATGCGAAAAGTCTGTTGCTGCCGTTAAATACCAAATATCCGCGTACGGGTGCCCCTACGATTGTAATAAAATCCGCAAAATACTGTTTAATTTTCATGATTTACTTTCTATGCGACATTAAAACTATGATTTTTTTTGTAAATTCTTCCCTCGATTATTTCTGCAAAGAAAGAAGGGAGATGAGAAGGAAAGGTTCTAGCAGGATAAGGGGGCCAAAAGTGCCCTTGAAGCTATTTTATTCCACGATGGGTCATTCGATAGGTGACCATAAGAAACCGTTGTACACAAATGTGTAATTCGATAACTGGACCGGGAGGGTAGTTAGGAGGTAAATACGAAAAACCGGGTTTTGCCTCATTTTTCCCACTTAATGATGTGTAAAATTTTCGAAAAAATTCTGACACATCCTAAAAATGATTGCACACAAGTAGGGATTTTTCCAGATTTTTACGTTGCAAGTGCTGCGCGCAAAAAATCAAAAACGAAAAAAAGATGGAAAAATGTAGATTTCGCAGTGAAATCTTCAGGCTACAATTTTTAGATTATTACAGTAACTACCTGATGTTACCATTACTATGCTCAATTTTTTTCATATTTGTTTTGATATGGTGCAACGTTTTCGGAAAAATCACAAACCGATTTCTGGGACGTATTTCGGGCTGAAACACGATCACTCTTTGCTATCTTTACATTATTTTAATGCAGTATGTCTATTTTATTCTGTTCAATGTTTCTGTACGCGAAAAGATACGTGTCAAGGAAGAGAATCTTGATAATTAAGTAAATTGTTAATTGTATGCTCCTTATATGCTAGATTTTTGAACGTTCTCTCAAGAGTTGAATTGGTGCAGTGGCTAGAGTGTCTGCCTGTGGAACCAATGGACACTTTTTTGTCGCGAGTTCGAGTCCCCATGGGGGACTTAAGTTGTTTCTCTGCAATTTTGTTTTAATTGTTAAACACTTAGCAATAATCAATAGTCGCTTTAAGGTGTTTCACAAATATTTTTAAAAATAATTATATCTACTGTTTTTAATGATGCCACGATTTGCGATTACTAGTATTTTTAAACATTTCGTATATTGAATAAACATCGATTTATTAAGACATTTGAAAATGTACGTTAAACGTAAAAGGATCATGATTTTATATGTTGATAAGATGTAACAAAGGTTATATGTGATACCCATTATACATAGTTCGATGTTAGTGTTTATGTTACCTAATACTTCTTTTATAGCACATTATACATTTCAGATAATCCCCGAATTAATGGCAAAGTGATAAATACAAAAGTTATAGTCTATAGAAAGGAAGAAACTCTTCCTTCCTCTTCTTTGTTACAACTTACCAAGAAATAATATGATGTCCCTTTAATATTTAACATATATTTTCATACATTATAATAAACCAATATCTATTAAGCATACAAAATGTTTCAGCATACCCGTAATTGCAAAACATGATATAACTAGGAAAACCATGCTCTATGATTATTTTGATGCAGGTTTTATATTTTTTGAGGACATAAAAACATCTGTGAAACCCCTTAAAGCGACTATTGTTTATTGCCATGTGTTTAACAATTAAAAAAAATTACAGAAAAAAAACTTAAATCCCCCATGGGGACTCGAACTCGCGACAAAAAAGTGTCCATCGGTTTCGCAGGCACTCTAGCCACTGCAACAATTCAATTCTTGAGAGACAGTTCAAAAATCTAGCATATAAGGAGCATACAATTAACAATTTACTTAATTATCTTGATTCTCTTCCTTGACACGTAGGTCTCTTTTCGCGTAAAGAAACATTGAAGGGAATAAAATGGACATACTGTATTAAAATAATGTAAAGATAGCAAAGAGTGATCGTGTTTCAGCTCGAAATACGTCCCAGAAATCAATTTTTGATTTTTCCGAAAACGTTGCACCATATCAAAAAAATATGAAAAAATTGAGCATAGTAATGGTAACATCAGGTAATTACTGTAATAATCTAAAAATTGTACCCTGAAGATTTCACTGCAAAATCTACATTTTTCCATCTTTTTTTCGTTTTTGATTTTTTGCGCGCAGCACTTGCAACGTAAAAATCTGGAAAAATTCCTAATTGTGTGCAATCATTTTTAGGATGTGTCAGAATTTTTTTGAAAATTTTACACATTATTAAGTGGGAAAAATGAGGCAAAACCCGGTTTTTCGTATTTTCCTCCTAACTACCATCCCGGTCCAGCTATCAGATTAAAAATTTGTGTACAACGGTTTCTTATGGTCATCAATCGAATGACCCATCGTGGTATAAAATAGCTTCAAGGGCACTTTTGACCCCCTTATCCTGCTAGACCCTTTCATCGATCGTTATATCCAAGTGTTAGCTCTAAACGGAAAGTAGAATTTTCTTTCGACCTCGATATTATTGTCGTTATTACGAAAGTGGAAATTTGGTATTTTTTCATCGTTGTAACGGTAATCGTAACCAAATGAAATGTCGACAGTCACAGCGAGAGATTCGTTGACGTATAAGGCGATCGTTTTTAGCAACGAAAGAGAGAGCCGTGGATTATTCGCCAGATTGGAAAGGAACCTACGAGTATCGCGCAAAAAGAGAAAAGCAAAAAATGGTAGTCTCGCGAGTCAAGCGGAACGATATAATTACTTATTGGTAATAACTAAATGGCCAGCGAGTATCGAGCGATGGAAGTACGGTGGCGGAGAGAGGAGAAGTATAATGGAAAAGGCCGCTGCAATTGAAAGCAAAAGGAGTGTTTCGTTAAGAACTAATTAAGATGTATTAATTGCAGCGTGTTTCATTTATATTACTGCCTACTGTGTCGACCGATCGCCCTCGAGCATTATTACGAATCATTTAACGAGTTTGCGCTGATTCGAAAAGGGGCGACAGCCTTTTGAAAGTACGAAACCGTTATTCGGTTTGCAAATATTTGAAGCCACGTCGCGGATTTATCCCCGCGTACGTGTGTCATAGTAGCACGTATGATTGGTAATTTATTGTTTTCAAATTTTGAACATGAACCGAAGAGGGTAAACGGGGGGAATGAACATCGAAGAAGGAGCTTCTTTACGAGAGACACGTCGCCAAAATCTAACTATATCTACAGCAGTAAGACCTCTGAAATAGAAATTGAAAATGGAAGGAATGTATTGGATATCAAATTACTTGCTATCTTGTACCTCGTTGTTAAATCTTGCCGTGTTTAAATTACCTGCATTGCTGAAATCTTACATGTTATAAAAACATATTACCGATCATCATAGTCGTTAAACGCCGTTAAGGAACTGTCCATATTCACAAGGAATATTTTATTTCCATGGCTTAGATCCCACTATATGCCGGTGGTGCAAAAACGATCTGAAATCAGGCTATTGTTCTACGCTCGAATCCTTTCTAACCAACGTGGTTCCGTATAATCGAGCCCTGCGGGATCGTATAACGACAGATGTCCTGCACCGGCAATAATTGCCAGACTTTGTAAAACCAAGCGGCGATTTCAGTAAAGAGAAAGAGAGGGAGATGGACCACCTCCCCAGGTCCGACTTAATTAATCTATTTAAATTAGCTACTTCCTTCAACCGAAAGGAGAGTCTCCGTGTTCCCTCTGTGTGTGGTGTGCCTGAATTACCATTTTTTGAACTCGAGGTCGTCGGGACTTTTATGCAAAAATTCGAGAAAAGGTCTAACACTCCCGGGGGCTATATTTGTCCGTTTCCATCGTGATGCAACGGTTGCAATTGTTGCAACTTGTTCTACTCGTTGCAAACAAGTAAAACTTAATTTTTGTACAAATATCAACGTACCGTGGCTGTTGTTTTCAACTTCTCTCTCGTACTTTCAATTTAATTATTCCCCAATACTTCTCATTACACCGCTCTCCCTCGATTATTTTCGCATCAATCTCATTACTTTTACACTTCGTACTTTTTACCTCGACTCAGTACCAAGACTTCAATACTCATCTTACAAACCCCCGAATGTTCCGTGTAATACAATTATACACGGATTGCCGAGGATTAATCCGTAATTCGCCCCAAGGAAAATGAGTGCAGTGGTAGAATTAGGGAGGGGAATTGTTTCGATTGTTTTCTCCGATAGATCGAAAGGAAAGAATATCTGGCTGACATGCGAGCCGCATTTGAGCGAGCAGAGTGACAACTGTACAGAAAAGTAAAATCGCATCAGAATTGTGTACACGGGAACACGCACGCGAAGGTAGTGTACCAGTCAAGACTGATCGATCCTTCTGCCGGCGCATGGGGAGTCCCCTTGTTACGGGGGTGGTGGACTCGGTGACTCTACTGGGGGAAGAAGGACACCCGACCAGCCGCCAGAGAGGAAAGTTAGACGAGGAAACAAAGCATGCAATCAAAACGTTAATTACATTAAAATGAGTCGAAGATCGGACCAATCAGAATTGCCTGACGATGGCCTCGAGCGCCGACAAAATCGGACCAATGGCCGAACAGATGCTTCCGCGAAATTACTCGCGCGGGAATTGCAAACGAAGGAAGAGTGGATAGCTCGTATTCGTCGGGAAAAAGCACAATTTGATTTCGTTGGGATGAGATAACGCGGTTGTCTATGCTCTAATTCTATTTCCGGGGGTGGTATTACTAGTTCTTAGAAGAACGAACAGTTAAAATAATAATTATCAAACGGGGAAACATTTGCAATGAACTGGAAAGTTTGAAAATAATATCGGAAATTGACGGGAATGAAAAGCACATTAAAAATATAATAGTAGCATTATTATATGCACAACAAGTTTTCAGCATTCTCGCAAGTTTGAACGTTGTAGAACGCTTTCAAGCAGTTCGAGTAATTTAAAATCACTCAGACAGAATCGTATTTCAATGGGCACCGGAGAATGAAAATTCTCTTCCGAATTTTAATTAATTCCGCCGATAGAACTTGCGGCACTTGCCAATCGACGAAAAATACCGTGGTACCCTTTCTATCCAACCGCAAAATTAATTTGATCTCACGGCCGACTCTAAGCCATCGCTAGACCCGTCCAATATCTCAGCCAACTTCTAATATGAGCGCGATGTTCGGTATATCCGGCCAAATTGCGCTCGGGAGCTAATAGGAATTTTGATTGACTGAATTAAATAGTTATTGGAAATTCGGGCTTTTTATATCGATTAGCTGCATTAGGCCCGAATCTTTGAGACAGCTGAGAGGTTTGTGGGGTAAAACCGAGGGAAAGGGGAAAGCCTATTGCGGAGAGATCTTCACGGAGCTAATTTGTTGTTAAGTTGAAACTCATTTTCTAGATGGCACGGACTAGCTTGCCTCGGTTGGGTCCAAGAGGGCCTCCTCGTTACCTCCTCTTGGTCAATTTCGATTTAATTCGCCAGTCGTCCCTCCTTTGACGACGAAGGGGGCCGACCGGCTCTCCTGTTCTTCGTGTCGCAGATTTTTTTAATTAAACTGGAAAATTGTCGGACCGTGACCAAAGTTTCTAGAAAAAAATTAGAGGAGCAGAATACTTGAAGACACGTGTTCTTTTGTAGAAGATCCTTTAGAATGCGCAAATTCGCGTATTTCGTTTTCCGTGCATTTGTTTAGCGGCGCTGGAACGAATGCAATTCGTAGAATTGGCGGCGTAATTTTCTGTAGTTAAATTAGCGCGATTGCAGTCGCTCGGCATTTAATTTCCTCATTGGCTTCAACCCCCTTTCTCTCTCTCTCTCTCTCTCTCTCTCTTCGCTTGTCCCTCTCCTTGCTCTCTGTTTGCTCTCTTTCTCCTTTTACCTCGTTTTTTCCCATTGCTGCTGGTTTTATTTAATTACTACCGATTCGATACTCAGTCTGCTCATCGTGTTTGCTTTATTATTATGATTCCCGACTGGAAAAATTTCGTAGCTGTAATTGGATTAATGCGTGACATTCGGGAATAATAGGGCTGCAATTTCGTGAAACGAACGGGAATACTTCTTTTTTCATACTTGTTGTTATTTCACATTATCGATTCTCCTGCGGTGCTTTTTAATTAATTAATATTTCAAGATTATCAAGAGCGCGCTATCCTTCTCGACGACGTTATATACGTTCCGATCGACAGGCGCACTTAAAATATTCCGCGGGTGGACACAATTTTCAAGCAGCGATATCTTCGAAGGAATCGTAATTACATAAACATATAATTGTGGCAATTTCATCTGGATTAAACGAATCACGTAGATTTTTTAATATCCACGAGAAACTTACACGCAAGAAACTCGATACGGACTTATTTCTTTTTCTCGTCCAATTTACCAGATCGAATATACGTATCTCTGATCCATAAACTTTCTTCAATTAACGGCACCATTGATGCGTAAAGGAGTCAAAGCGAAAATGCGGTCTTACCACGAGATTTAATCTCCATGACGCGCATCTTTGTATGTACAGTGATAAAGTAACTTTAAATCAATAATTCCAAGTAAAACTGTACATATTCGGCAACTATTTCCATCACATGCACTGCATACATTATCCAATAAAAAAAAACACCAGTCACTATTCCCTTAATTTCTTTACCTTTTCGCGACACGATATGCGAAGCAGCTCGAATTTGCAATCTTTTCCGCCGGTCTCTATCCTCCCTGGATGTTGGTTCGTCTCTTCGTCCGTCTGTCCGTCCGTCTCTCTGTTTGTCTGCTCGTTTCCCCGTTTCTCCTCCTCTTGATCTTCCTCCACCTCCTCTACGTTCTCCACCTCCGCCTCCACCTTCTCCAACGAGAAACTGGCGGCGCTAACAAGAGAGCATAAGAGAGAAACACAGAGAGAAGCGCGAGCGCGTTGAAATGAAAGCATTCACACACGCATTCCCGGCGTGCACACGTGTGCATACACCGGGGCCCGCCTGTTAATGAGTTACACCACCTTACCCTCGCCACTTTAATTGTCTAAAGCGCAAATTGGGCGGCTTTAATTAGCGTAATTATTTGGTTCGTTTGTCCGTTTATCCAAGATCCCCGTATCGACCAGCGAGACTGCCGAGGGTCGGGAGAGTATCCGGGGGTTGTTCCACTCTCCCTTTCACCCTCTCCTAGCTTCTAAATAGATTCGTTAGTGCTTTGTGCGATTAAAAATCCGAGTTCGGCCTGCGGTCCTGGAGGTAGGGCTACCTTTATGACCTTGTCCAATTTACTTTGTAGGGGGAGAGTACGGGAGAGGGGGTGGCTCGATTTCGGAGGGGGATGCCGTTTCCACTCGTTATGGAACGCCAGTCGAGTTAATGAATATGCGCGCGGGGGTTGTCGCCGCTGAGATCGCATCTCGTTCTTCCTTCCCTATGGATGTCATTTCGCAAGGCTTTTGTGATTATTCTTTCTGAGATTCGAACGTGTTTTACGTGGAGCTTCGAAAACTACGAAAATTCGAAATTTGTTCTATTTGTGCAGCGACGAGATTGAAAGTTTTTTACGCCTTTGTTCATTCACGATTTGTCACATATTTGATCGTCATACTTTTGTCTATTGTGCAAAGGTCGTGTAATATTTAGCGACGAAAAGGGCATAAGAAAATATAGTGGCACGGCACATTATCGGTTGCGTAACGAGGCACATATCGATCGGGGAACCTATCGTGCCCCCCTTTCTAAATGGATTCATTACTGCTTTGCTTTATTACGATTTTCTACCACCCCCGCCTTATTCTCCTCCCCCCATATACTTGAAGGGGAAAACCCAGCAGCTGCTTCTTATGAAATATATGTGCGATTATCGAATGCGTGATTGTTGTCGGCGCCACGACGTTTTTTCTTCGTGCTGGAGACACGCCTATACGGCTACGGACGTAAATAACGATCGCGCGTTATGCTAAGGATTCACTATTAAACAAACTGATGTTGAAAAAACTGCGTTTGGTAAACGGAATAAATTTCTATTTAAATATATAACAATGTTTCATTTGAGATTTTTTTTATGCAATTCCGACAGTCCGTTTTTAGCGATAATCGTGCCACCAATTATGACAGTGGCGTAATTTATGGTCAAGTTTTTATTCTTCGTTCTGATATATTTAGGTTTGCATTTATGTCATGCGTATACTTAGGCATAGTAACCTTTATTACATCTAAACGGAACGTGACCGCTCGAAAGAAAGATATCGTAAAGTCTAAAATACAAAAACCTCGTCAACAATCTCGCGTGAAAGCAAGGCAAACTTTAACCGAAAGTCTCAGAACGTGTTAATCGAAATGTAGAATTTTTTGCACGATTAGACAGCCGTCGTCGCGTTGGCAGACATCGGTCGACATTTATGGCGCGACCTGAACGAACTATAATAAGCTTTCGAGTCACCGGGTATGTGTATCACGTGGAATAGTTGCTGCAGACAGTCCGACCGAACTAATTGGAATTACGTTCTCCTCTTCTCCCCCTCTGAGTTCACCCCACTACGGCCGACAGTATCCCTTCCTCGTGGATGCCTATCCCTGGAACCGGGACTCATTTTCCCGCTATGGAATGTAATAATTCGTTATTCAATTTACTCGATCCGCGCGATTTATTCGTCGCGGCAGAATGCGCGGGATATTCGTTCGTTCACCCGTCTTCCACGTTCCGTCTACGGCTTACGTAAAATCGGAGAAAACGAATAGGCGGTGAATCAGTCTTCGATGTTTTTCAACGTCTTTGTTTTCTTTCTTTCCTATTCATTTCTATTTTTCGCTTTTAATAGTTATGGTATCTTCGCAAAGGACCTAAGTTCTAAATGGCTTCT
This sequence comes from Cerceris ruficornis, assembly GCA_963989415.1. Taxonomy (NCBI): domain Eukaryota; kingdom Metazoa; phylum Arthropoda; class Insecta; order Hymenoptera; family Crabronidae; genus Cerceris; species Cerceris ruficornis. Next base: position 13,870,883 of record OZ022520.1, on the reverse strand, counting down.
CCGGCTTTGATATATTGGCCCGTTTCGTTTAACCCTTTGCACTCCTATGTCGAGCTACACTCGACACAGCTTTCTATGACACTTAACGTTTCATCGAATAATTATCGACTTTTCGAAATCAACAATAAGTTTGCATCTTAACATAAATATCCCGCGGTGCCTACAATCGTTCCTAGTAGTAAGTAAAAATGAATAATTAATGGTAGACAATTTTCTGAGACTATATTTGCTTGTCTGACGAAAAGTTAGTAAAATAATTCGGAGCGCAAAGGGTTAAAAGACGGTCCTCCGATGAAAAGCGCCTTGCCGAATAAACACGGAAAAAGTACCCTCAACGCAAATTGATCTTGGTGCATACCATTCGATAGGTCTCAAAAAAAGCCTTCATGCAAAGTATGAAACCGCTACCCCTACTATAGGGGCAGGGTAAAACGCATTTTACAGTTTCTGCCAGATTTATCTTGTTTGGCCCCAACTGAAAGACTCCAATATCCGCAGGTTTATGATATGTTAATTACTATTGTAAATGTAGTGTTTCATTAATTGTGCAATATAAATGTAAATGTCAGAAAAAGGTAACGATATAAATATAGTCAAATAAATAATTACGTCAGTATTATAAATAAACATCCACTTCTCACGTTTTATTTTTTTTTTGGGGCGACACGTTTTTGTAGAAAATCTGAAAAAACTGGAGATTAATAATCATAGTAATCTTCGAAAACTATACAAATATAAACGCGGTCACATGTACAATTAAGCCGATGATATGAACAATTCTTGATTTTCAATTTTCTTAACTATGCTCCACCACTGCCAAAAATCTAAAAAAGTACACATTAATATTTATGGCAAGATGCAAATACGATAAGAATATAAAGGTAATCATTTCATATTTTCGAATGTTTTCAACTTTTCTAATTTTTTACAAATTGTTTTTCCAACCGAAAAATCTGAAGAAATTCAAGAGTTTTTTCAGAATTTTCTATAAAGCCAAACAAGAGAAATCTAGCAGTAACTGTAAAATACGTTACACTCTCTAACTAGCCCTATCGTGGGGTAGTGGTTTTATACTTTGCAGGAAGGGTTTTTTTTTAGAGATTCATCGAATAATATGTACCAAAATCAATTAGCTTTGGGGGCACTTTTTCCATGCTTGTCCGGCTAGACGTTTTTACAGGATTTCTGTCGATCACAATCATCGTGGTCAAGGGCTACCCATGTTATGGTTTCATTTTGTGACCAGATCAAATTTCAATTTTTATATACCTTCAACTTTCGCCTTTTTTAAAAAACAATCAACAATTTATCTCCACGGCCAGTTTTTAATTATTGCCTGAAGCATTACACACCTAGTACGAAATCGGTCTCGAATGGATTAATTTAGACAAAATTTTGCAAAGGTAATTGGAATCTGAATTCGGGCTTATCAATTGAGAGTCCCAGCCTGCTACTTTGTATCAATTATAAGCACTGTCCTCATTTTCTTTCTGTGGTTAATTTTCTTAAACGGTAATTGTCGATGTATGGTCACAATAGAGACATTATAATCAATAGTGTTAAGAGCGATATGAATATCATGTGTTTTGTATGAGAAAGCGCGTTTTAAAAGCAGAAAAACTGACGCTGTAGATGTGTCAACAGTGGGGATAGGATTCCAAAGTTAAGAACAACCTGGTCCTTCGATTTTGTCTCTTTGACGGATGAGAAAGATTCGATGGTGAAAGTGGAAGGTTAAGAAATTCGGGAACTCGTAAATATGGTTGGCAGATGTGCGTAGATGTATACCTTGCGACCAGATATGAAGTTCTACAGAAAATTACAACATGGCTATTACGAGTAAAATACCGAAAAGCTTATTTTTTTCTTACAGTACAACGGTAAATGTTAGGCAGTTAACACTAGAACTACCGACGTTAAATCTATTATAGTCTGTCATATTAAATAAGTACTTTGAAAAAAGAGGAATCGAGAGGCGGAAAAGATGATCGATTCGGTGATTTATGTTCTTTGACATGGACGTAGAATATTTATTCTATGAGTTTTCTATAAACTTGGAGAATTTTTGGAAAAAAATTGTGTACCGGTCATTTTGACCGGTTGGTAGTTCTAGTGTTAAAGAGTTTCTTAATCTCAAAAATGCAGGGTCGTCGCGTTCATGTCATAAATTGAATTCCCGTGAAGGCATTAGAAGGGGAAGTCATGTTGTTATTGCCATTGATGGTGTTTTAGTTCCTGGTGTTTCGTAATACGTTTGCATTAATGTCCGCTCCATAATTATCTTTCATTATTTATATCGCGATATCCTAATCAAAGACCGGCTTTTTACTGCCACAACAAAATTGCACGTTTCCAAAGAGGCTGAGAGAGAGAGAGAGAGAGATAGAGAGGACAGAAGAGAGAAAGAAAGAGGTAGACTTCTCGTAAATGAATCGACGTGGTAAGTTTTAATTGCTCCGTCCTTATCAACGTAGTCCTGGATGTTCGGCGGGAGATCCGGCGCGTCCTTTGCGGCGTAATGAGCAGAGATGCGAGCCGCTTGACCGAATCGCTCCATTTTCGATTTCTCCTTAATTACTAATTAGAGGCCGACCGTTGTGTCGATCAAGTAGAACGAGTAGAAGAAATTACACGGTCGGCGACCAGAGATCGCGTATAAAATCTTTTCTCATCTCTCTTTCACTTCTCTATCTCTGTTCTCTCTCTCCTCTCGCTTTAACACCGTTTTCCCTCTCCCTACGTTTTTTGCTATCTGTCTCACCGTATTATCATGCTTTTGCCTATTTCTTTCCTCTTCTAATTATCTTCTGGAATTTCCGCCCGTCTCCGCAACTTATTTTTGCTCTTCGGGTACTTGCTTTGCTCGTTATATTCAGCCCCTGCGCTAAGATGATTTAATGGAGCCTTCATTATGATACGGATACAGCTACAATTGAATTTGTTTACCAATTTGTATACGGATAAAATCAAATTCCAATATTTCTGGGGAAATGATTTCAGTGACAATGGTGATTGTTACGAAATCGATGGCAAACATTGTCAGTTTAATGATCGTTCTCAGAAGGACGTTCTCCCTCAAGAGAGAACATAAATACGTTCTCACGAGCCGAAACACGTCACGTAGATTCAGGATGAGATCCTTCTGGGTTCACGGCGGCTTTTCATCTTCTCCTTTTCTCCGCTCGGCATTTGTCCGTGTCTAACGTGTTAATCACTCCCGTCTGATTAGATTATTAATTGTCTTGCGTGGCAGATGGGGCCTCGAATGGACGTAATTACGGCTATTACAGATCTCGTGCGATCCTTCGATCTGGAAGTATATAGATGCTGACCCTCCACTCTCTGCGTCTCTCTCTGTCCCCCTCTCTCTTTCTCTCTCTCTCTCTCTCTCTCTCTCTCTCTCTCTCTCTCTCTCTCTCTCTTTCTCTCTTTCTCTCTGGCTGAGCAGAATAGATTGGATTCGGCGATGGAAATGGCAAATAAGTAAGACGATAGTTCGGTTCTTTGAGAAATTCGTGGCGGATATTCTGCAAATTGCGAGATACAAATTAGTAAAATCCCTAATGAGATCGTTGGATCTCTAATTGCCGAAGCACTCAGACAACTCGTGATAAGATAAGTATTACAGCAGAAAGAAATCGCGTTCGTCGTAAAATCTAGACTTTTCCCGTTAAATTAAAATCTAACGTAATTCGATTAACCCCTCGTAATAGAGAACAGCCGACGAATGTTTGAAATATATATCAAGCTCCGTGACAATTACAGAGTTCAATTTTTTCATTTTCAATATAGATACGTTTGTATTTATGTATGTATATCGTCAAACTAAAAGTGAACTCGCAAAACGAATGCCTTCTTTTATCTCGAACACGGTATCGATAGTAGCAGACTGTCGGTGTGTTATTAACTAATCGAAACACCGGCCCTCCGAAGAATTCACGGGGACTGCGTAGGACGGATTAAAAAGACAAAAAAGGTAGAAAAGAGGAACAGCGGATTGTATGTAAAGTACACGTATTAATTAGCGACGCGAGCGTGACAAACGTTCCGTGCGGCATAAATTCTCATTACCGGCAACAAGATTGACACGTCGCGTATAATTAAGACGTAAGGGGCACGAAATGAATTGCGTATGAGTCGAGGTGGGAGCGATTCGCATTATTATTAGTGAAATCAACTAATTAGAAATAGCGTGGATTGCTCGTTAAAGATCGACCCGCTGGCTTTAATCACCAATTATTTCCTTAAGTAAGCTCCGCGCTGAACTTTGCTCATTAAAATTATTAAACGTTCATTCGTATAGAATCTGTATTTAACCTTGGATACGCGAATACACGTGCACGTATACAACTGCGAATGAGTTTCTGCGTGCCCGTCTATCCTTCGTTAATCAATTTACTTCTTTCTTCGTTAACGGATTCCACGGAAAAAAAGAGATGAAAAAAAAATACAAATAAAATCGTTCGTTCGTCATTCTACGTAATTGAGGATTTTTACGGATAAACTCAGTTCTTCTAACGTTATACACGGTCATTTTTACCAGTTCTGATTCATCGAAGCCTATCATGAAATTGAAAATAATCCATGCATTATGACGATTGGGACAAATATTAACGAGAGAAAAAAGTTGACGTTTTGACTGCATAGCTGTGTTCTACAAATAGTCGCTACTTTTTCCCCCACCGAAGTTTAATGCCATGTACTAATATTAATTATATTTCGACGTACGAGTCGACGCTTCTATGGTGCGTTATAACGGTTCTTCAGGAATTGCTGAACCCGTTAGAACGGCCGGGTGTATTAGGTGAATTCGAGTGAGTTAAGTTGTATAATATTAAAATACTCACCAAATTTATCAGGGAATTAAAGTATAGGATTTATCTCGCTATTTGTTTCCCTGCCGTCCTATTCAATTTAATTATAGGTGATCACAAAGTATTTATACCTTGTAATTGAACGTTTAATTTCCGATAGGTCGATAATATTTAACACTAACCGTACCGGCACTTTATGTATACCTATTCTGACCGTAGGCTATCATTTGATTGGTTATGAAGTAATGCTTATATTTTTCAGAAATAAATGCAGAAGCTTGTCAATTTAATGCAGGAAACAATGCGAAAACAGCCTTTAGTTAATAATACAAAAAGTTACATATTTTCATTCGATTGAACCGGTCATTTGACCGTCTTTTGTACGGATAGCGTTAAGACAAAGCACTGCGCATCCGAAGAATAAAAATTAACACGTTGAGCGCGACGTCAGTCCCTGGGGACTAACAGTGCAGTTTTCGTTTGGGTATCGTTGATCGCTGGGACTGATAGGAAACTTTTTGTTTTGACGACATTAGTGCATGGGACTGGTAAGCACCATTATCAAGGTTATAAAATAAATGTTGTAATTTTAATGAAGTTTATCAAAGCATTCTAGGCAAAGATGTCGTTTAGATTTACACAGATTACAAAAGGCAACAACCATTATTTTATAACCTTGATAATGGTGAATACCGGTCCCATGCAGCAATGTTGTCAGAACAAAAAGTTGGCTGTCACTCCCACAAATCAAACGAAAAGTTCACTGTCAGCCCCAAGAGACTGGCTTCGCACTCAACGTGTTAAATGATAATTCTATGAATTCAATAACGTTTTGCTTTAAAACCTAATCTGTGTACAAACGCGCCTCTGCTAAAAACTGCAAAATGGCTCCGCCGTGGTCCCCGAGTTTCGCAAGTACATCGAGCATCGGACGATTCGCGGTACATTTAGAAATTTCCGGTTCCCTCGAATCGTGGTTGAAAATCGCTACTCGTTATTCCACGTCAACCGAATCGTGTATTTATATCGAAACTGTACGCGTTCGAGTAAACGTTCGAAGAGAAATAACGGGGGAAAAGGGAACGATAGATAGAACGCTGAAGAGAAAGTAGAAACAGAAGAGCAGACAGAGAGACAGAAAGAGCGAGTGAGAGAGAGAGAGAGAGAAGCAAAAAAATTAGAGGAAGAATTGAAACGTCATTCCGCGAGTAATCATCGACCTGCCTGCCGCGCGCGCGATCAGCTAGATCCCGGACAGATAAATTAGCAATTTAATTATAGAACTGTCAGGCGGTAATTAAATTAATAACGAGAAACCTCGAATCCAATCCGATCCGTCGTTGCAACCTTTCGCGTTCTCGAGAGTAGACCGACGTAGATATGCACGCGCGGTATCTACGAGCAGCTTCAAAAGAAACGGAGATCGGTTCTGTATTATCCGCACCGTGCCACCTCGAGGAATTAACGATACCTGTCGATTGAGCCTCGAGAAATCCGAGCACCGAGTGACAGGTGAATTCTCCTTGTATCGAGACTTTCCATCCGGAATATCGACCGATCGGTTAAATTAATCATATCGTTTTGGCGTTTCGTTATTAGAGGTATTAAACTATACGATCATTGATGACTTTTGTGGAAGGCATGTTAAAGGGCAACTTGTTGGACAATAAGAAAAGTTTCCGCGGATTTCTTATTACAAGAGACTCAATATCGTAGAAACAGATCTCAGTATCATAAATGGTTGTATCTCTTCTTATTACTTTTCCCACAATTTCTGACATAAATACCTATCTGATCAAACTATAACGGTGCGTTTGACGGAAAATTAAGTAAATGAATGTAATTGAACGAGTAATAAACCGTAATACCCAATTAAGTTTCAATAGCGTCCTCGACGTTCGGAGCAGCGGCCATTTTGATCAGGTCTCGATTCTGCCTTCGTTTACTTTTACGCGTCGGATTTCTCAAAGATCGACGAACTTTGATTCGCTCTGTACTCTTGGTGCGCTCTCTAGTCTCCGTATCGATAAAGTATCAACGGTATGTCCGTTGCACATGCATACAGGTGCAGTATCTGCGTCCACGTTGTTACGCTTCACTGGATACTATCCGCGTATAAACCGAGAGGAGAGCCATGTGTTGGTACGTTAGGGGATATGTTTAGCGTCGTTTTTGTCAAATCGGAGAAGAATACCGTAAAACTTCGGCAAAGAAACGGCACATTCGACGAAATTGCTTATCGTTTGCGCCGGCTGCATTGCATACGCTTTATTATTCTTGCAACGGGCAATCTTACGGGCTAATAACAATTATCTCTCCCAATCGGTTCGTTATCTACCATCGAATAGTTATATACCGTAAAAAATAGAGGATTTTTCATTGAATTCGACCGATTCGTTGAATTTTACGAGACAGAGATTTTTGCGGGTAATTTCCGAATGATTCTGCACGTGCACCGCAGTGGTATGGAATATAAATGCAGAGAAGCCTTTCACATTCCGGAGAAAATTTGCTCTCGAGGCATTTTACACTTAGAAACTGACGGAGAGCTAGATGAAGAGAGAGAAAGAAAGAGAGAAAAAAAACGTTCCTTTAACAATATCGAACAGCTCTCGATCAGCGCACGATAACAGGTGTTATTCAATTTCCGTCGTAAATTAAACGAGAAAGCGTAGAGACAACGCGACGAGCGGAATAGGAGTTTTCTTTTAGTTCGCGTTTCTGCACGCAAGATCAAATCGCATGTAGCAGCGAGCTTCCATATGCAAAGAAACTTATCGTGCAATTAAACGCAACTCTGTTGATCGCGTAAGAATTTTTATATCGTTTTCTCTTTATGTGCTTTCTCGTTTCCTTTTTCCCCTTATCTTGTACAAATAGTCCCGTGGATCAAATTGCCAATGGAAAATCGCGTTCGTCGAGATTCCTGCGTGGAATACACAGTGACGCGAATGGAATTTGAACATAAGTTTCTTTATATCCGTTTCAGATATTACCTATAGAAAGTAATTAATTCGATCGTTTACACGCTGCAACTTTGTTAGGGAAAACGCCGAGAATTTTATTCTTTCATTTATGCACTTTTTTAAACGAATTATCAGCCCCTTATCTTAATCGCCTCTGTAAATCAAACTCAAATCAGATTCCTTTCTAAACTGTAAAATCTATAATTCCAACATCTCTCGAACTTCCGATAATTTAACAACAAAAGAATAGCGCCGTACCGTCAGAGATATCGATAAATCTATAACTTCTACGATCAATAACGAAGTAAATTGGCGCTAAAGCGACCCAACGCACGAAAAGGGCAAAAGCACTCTGAGGTAATGCAATTAACATTTCGAGTTCAACGGCATAACACACTACGTTTCTCAACAGCGAATTGAATACCAACATGTTCGAATATTTTCATTATCTCCATGATTATTCCCATAAATAGTATATTATATCGTCTACAATTTTAACTTCCGCAACAAACAGCCTTGAAGATATTCACAAGTAACGTTAGAGATGCGATGCGATCGAAATCGACGAATCAAAGAAACCATCCGGTAATTCCCCGTTGGAGGTTTAAACCGCGCGAATCAGGAATTCCAGCCGCCGAAATTCCCGATGGGCCGGGAGAAATCAACGACGGTTGCACTCGCATCGAATCTCGATTCCTCGTACCGACATATCGTTGCATAGCTAATTACGGCATAAAGAGGAAACTTTACGAGCCTGTTGGTACACGGCTGACAAGCTTTAGCAAACATTAGCCGCCATTAACCAAGATGTGTCTGCGTATCGATGCACTCCGGGATGGGGATTGGGAATGTCAAGAGGCGAAAAACGTTAAGATCGTTGACCATAATCGAACACCTGATGCGTCCATTCCAGAAAATCATCTTCGGAGGATGGAATTACACGTAATTGCGAATGGATGAATATTAATTTGGAGGATGCATAAACATTTTCATCGATACGCCGGATAAGTTAATTCGAGATGCGGCAAATCGGTAATGGGGATTCGAAAGCAAACGGTATATTTATGAGCGCGTTGGCGATCTAGAAAGTTCAGATGACGTCGTCGATAAATCGTCTCGAGAAGCAACAAGGACGATAACCGAACGATTTTGTAACGGCTCTAGAGTCTCGCGCTATCAAATTGTAAATTGGATTAGAGATTTTACAATCGTCGAGTTTATTATATTTGTTTCGTTAAGATTCGTATATTCTCGGTGGATAATAGTTTTCAGTACACTTTGCTAACTTAGAGTCCAAGGGAAATGTATAAATCTATAATTTTCCTTTGAATCGTATTCATTTTACTTTGTTACTTAATATGGTATTGTACGACTTTCATTGGATTCTTTGCAATGTTTTTATCAATGTTTTTATCACCTGTATAATTATCTAAAAAAGTTTAGTACCCTCGTGGACGGGGCATGTCGCAGAAGCATAATTCACAGATTACAGAAAGCTGCAAAGTTTGTGTTGGCGCGGAGCGCAACATTTTCCAAAGCCGATTATATTCGCTATCTCGAGATATAAGCGACTTTATTTGCTCCGTTTCGGCAAGAGCTCCAGCCTTTCTGGAATTCGAAGCTCGCTAGAGCAGTCCAAGACCTTTGCCGGACGAGTTTCGCCATGGCGCGCGATTTACAATGTGTCTAGTAATGGCTAGACGGAATTCACAATACAAGTTGAAGTAATTGTTTCCCTCGAATGAAGTTTCGAAACGTTTTCCTGGCGCTCCTGTCGCCTTTCTTCCCTAATCTCCTCGTTTCTGTACGACGAGAAGTCAACGTCATCGTAATCCTCGGAAGTCTCGGTCGCTTTTTAAAGCAACAATCGACCTCGTCGCGTTCGATTTCACAGAACCGATAAAAAACGGACGGAGAATGACGGGAAAGACGAAGGGAAAGATAGTTGATCGGAGGACGGTTAATTAAGGACTGCAAACCAGTGGACAAAAGTAGTTGCCTTAAAAAGCACGAATTATCGAGACCCCTTGATACGTTGCGCGGTCTTTATAAATTTTTGTCGTTCCGTGGATTTGTTGCAGATCTTTATGTCGTTAATTAGTTCGCGGTTCTTCTCCGTTTTTCGATCGGGAATGCCCGCTTCGATCGTCTTGGAATTTGCTCGAACGTTAGACGGTACTTTTTGCGAATTCCCGTAAAAATAAGTGGGCCTGCAGAAGGAACTGTAGACTGAAAGTCACAATATAAAATCTTTTGATGTAAACTATGCTTCGTTAATAGTATTCGCGATGAATAAATGATTAATGGAGATCTTTTTTTTTTGTTTTCAGGATGTTCGGAAGTAGCGGTGCCTGCGCGGGTTGCGGCAACGCGATACCTGCCAGTGAATTGGTCATGAGGGCGGGTGGATCGGTGTTTCATCAGAAATGCTTCACGTGCAGCAAATGCGGTAGTCAACTTGTCTCTGGCGATAGGTAAGCGGAAGGTTGACATTAAAATGCAACATTGCGATATGACGTAGCGCAATTCTTAAAACGTAGTTACATTTCACGGAAGGACACGAAAAGTCATTTAAATTTCAAATAATCGCTCGAGTCATTTTTCAAACATCTGTCGATGCATTCACTTTTCAAGACGAAAGAGCCAATGCTTTCGTAGAGAAAGACAACTCATTTATGAACACGAATTTTCACAATGAACTTGAAACTACTGTTGAAAGGCGGCAGAAAGGACTTACATTAGATGTCTGATCGGGAATTTGTTGGCTACAGGTATTGCCTACTCTCGGGGTCACCGGTCTGCGAGACGGACTGGCACAAACTCGTGAAATCGTCGAGCGTGGCGGCCGCGGCCGCCGCAGCGGCTGCCGGGAACGGCGGTGCCCCGGTAAGAAAAGGTAAGGTCGGCCGGCCTCGAAGAAGTCGCGAATGAGGCGGCAACCCGGTCGGTCGCCCGAAGAAGGTACAAGCCTCTCTGCAGTCGACGTCCACCGTCGTACCGTCCCAGGTCGACGTGGTGGACGTCGCCGTCGGGGGGGATCCCTATTCGCCGCCTCCGCCGGGTCATCAGCAGTACCACCATCATCACCACCATCACCACCATCATCATCAGATGGGCCTCGTGCATCCGGGACTGGCGGTACAGCAAGCGCACCTGCAGGCGTCCACCTATCAGGACTGGTCTCCGTGGGCTCAAGATACCTGTGACTGAACTACCTTTCGGTCTTCCTCGGCCTCGCGCCCGGGAAGAAAAAAGTCACGAGAAGCGCAGGATTCTTTGGACTTGGACGGCCGATAGATGATAGTTCTCCGCGCGCGCTCGTCGGCCGAGAAGAAAGGCCGGAAGTTCCTTCTGAGAATCACTCGGAGGTAAACTTCACCGAGCGGTCAATGTGGCTCGCGTCTCGCGCGTGGTAAATCCGCTGCTCGCGTAAAGACTCAGTGCGCGCGGGAGGATACCGTTGGTGGACGAGGACTGTGACAAGATGGTGAGAAATCAAGAGAATTTTCCAGCGTGCTATCGTTATAGCCCGAGAAATTCTTTGTGAGTCTTTCGGTGGTGTTTATTACGACCGAGTCGCGTCGGTTTGGTGCTCGGTTCAGTTCTTGCGTGAACCTTTTGCGCCCGTACACTTGCATGACTCGCGGTGTTCGAGGAAAAATCGCACGAACTTCGCGGACTCGTCCGCGATTCGGACAGGACGCAACCCCGTTAAACCTTTGGGTGAGGGTTGTGCGCCAGACCACGAATGCGTGGAAAATGGTGCACCGCGTGTGCACTGGTCTCTATACCCAATCGATAATCGTTGCTCAATCGTGGAAAATCGGAAGAAAGAAGTCTCAAGGCACGAATCGCGTGCAAGTTATCGTCGCCGGGAGCAGCAGCAGCAGCAGCAGCAGCAGCGGCAGTTTTCTTCGGCTTCGATACCGATGCTCATCCAGCCTCGATCGGCCGATCGACGATTCCTTTCGTCGTCGCGCGCATCGACGATCGCTTTTATCCTAGTTTACTCTGTAAATCACGATCTTTCGCGCTCGTTGCGATTTAATAAAAGGATCAAACATACCTCCGAAACTTCCTATAGAATCTGATTGACCTGAGTGAGGAGACACAATAAATAGTTCGGTAAGATTTAATCGTCCGAAAATGTCGGATTTCTTTTCATTATCTTTCGAACTTTACTGGCCATTTATGTTATTGTTATGTTTATTCGATGAACAATTTATGGCAGAAAGTACATTATCACGGATGAAATCTAGGAAGAATTTCTAAGCGTGCAATTTCGGCGGAAACAGTCGATATATGACGAGAGAAAGAAACACGATCCAACGTGCTGACAAGAATGGAAGAGAGAAAAAGAGAGACTACTCCGATTTCGAGCGAGATGCGTCACGTATGAGGCGAGGAAATAATTCGACGATTCAGCCCGTGTCAGGTTCCGACTCATAGAAAATTATTTTTCTTTCAAAATTACCGCTCCCTTCGATACGCTCTCGTCGACTGGCTCCGTAAACTCATTAAGCGCTCCTTGTTCTCACGATCGTTAATCGAGTCCCTCGGAACGAAATCTCGGAGGCGAAACGAACGGAATTATCATTCGAATCCACCTTGTTAACGTTCGCTCTTTTGTCTCGTCAGCCACCGGAAGATTTTTCGTTCGCGAAGACGTACAATCCAACTTGCTGTGCGAAAACGATCGAACAATTCCCCGTGAATTAACCTCCGCTGCGCGATTTGATATCGGTAGACGACGAACGGACTTTATAATTGTAGAAATCCGATCGAACGTTGCCGATGGATCGCATTGAAATAACCTCATGAAATTCTCTCTGATTTGTATTCAATCAACGACGAATTCGAATTCAAACACTCGCAATCTTTTCCGTCGCTTTTGCGCTGGCTTGCTTAAACTTAATTGTCTCGTATTGATTAATAACTAAATTTTATTCGGATAAACCGACAAAGAAAAGAATCCACGAGTAAAACGGTTCGTATGTACAATTCTGGTGTTAGCATGCATGCATTTCTCTATCGGGATGAAGCGAGGATGAAAATTGCCCTTGTATTATTCTCAACTCCGAAATCCCAAAGAATTTGCCGCGTCGGGCAGAATAACGTTCCTTCATCTGCTGCCTTCGTGCAAACGGCTGTGAATGTAGAGAATCAAAACTGGATGCATTGCTTCGGGGCATGATTGACGACACGAGGAAATCATTTTTGCACAGTACTCCCGCCGTAGGTCACTGCGAACTCGATTTCGCAGACGTCGGCTTAGAAAATTCTCTCGGCTGGCCGAATCCTTCGCTCATTATCTCTATCAAGGTCGACGTCGATCGTGCGTCTTTGGCTGGACGCGAGGCAATATCGAGGACGAAACTTCTTATGCTAACAAAAACGATCAAAGCTCATTTTTATGGCTGTCTAGAATTCCGATACATTGCTGGAAATATAGTATCTTGATCGCTAATAGTATCATGACTTTCTTCTGTCGAAGGAATCATGCTGTTTGTGCCTCGTAATCGATTTAGATCATCAGAAGGGAATCGACGTCTAAACGATTACGACGCAATACGACAAACTCATAACATCGTGTGCCATTTAAGACACTAATCGGTGACAAAATAACGTCCAGCCTCAAGTAAAAACTTTTTCCGCCGAGATCACGCTTCGTTGTCCCATGGAACTATAAATCTCAATCTCAGAGTGCACCAACGATGATCGACGTCTCTCGGAGGCGCGTGATCGCACGACGAAAACAGGGAATCTCGAAATCGAGCGATGAAAATGAAAGAAATGCGATATCGAAGACCAATGAATGGCTTTAGGAGCGGGAAGATGAAAGATATACATACTTTTCTAAGTGGCAGGGTTTCGACACAGACCGGAGTAAATTAAACATAAATGTATAATCGTGAACACATTACGATGTATCCTCTATCGCTCGAGGCCGATGTCGTTTCCGCAGAAGGTTGTTCTCCCGCGAATCCCTTCGTTGCTTATGGATTGTACAAAAAAAGTAACACAAGCAAACACTCTTTTTGCCAAACCGCTGCAAAAACGAGAACATTAATCGCGCGCAGAGAACAACGGAGAAACGACATGGGCGGAGGCATGTTCGAAGCTCAATGCTAAACTTAACAAGAAGAGCACACAAAGTTTGAATGTAAAGTTATACGGGGCTGCTTTCTTTCGTCTTAAGTTTGACGATCGTTCGGCTGGTCTCTGAGGTCTATCGAACGATCGCTAACTGAAGAAATTAAACGGAAAGTTGTAATCGACGCTTTTTCGTTAGATCGAAAGTAAACAATCGTTCCGGGACGTATTTCTCGCGTTGCTTAAAAGTCGTTTGTGCTGATATAGTTACGAATTTACGGAGTCGTAATAATGCAATTTTATTAAACGATCGTTGTAATCTCAAAGTTTTTTCATACCTGCAATGTACATGTAATTCATTCCCTTCTAATAATTCAAAATCGTGACAAAAATACATCTTATGCACCTGTACGATAGTGAAAACGTGCCACTCAGTAAAGCTGTGAACTTCGTCGATCGAAAAAGCGTAGAATTTCTTGGGCAGGAAAAGCGTAACCGTAAAATCCAGCGAAATGATCGTTATTCCTGGGACGAATCGAAGGCCGCTTCCGTGGCACACCACTGATTGTTACTCGTTTACCCTCGTCTGTCGTTCTTAGCAGAAAAAAAAACTTTCGTCCAAACAAAACATCAGCCCCTGCGCGCCTACGAGGTTCCGAGGTGAGAGAATGAGAAACTGAAAGAGCGGGAAAAAAAGAGAGAGAAAAGGAAACGAAGATTCGACCGTCGTCGCGCGACCACACGTTGTCTGGCAACGACTTTCGACGTCCTTCGTCAAATTCGCGTTCGAAATTGCGCGTTTTTCTACATTCGCGCGTTTTCGATCGTCGACTGGACCTCGATCTTCGCGCGCGTCCCTCGCGACGTTTGACATCAAAAGACGATAAGGAAGAAATTGTGAAAGAAGCGAATAATCAATTTCGCAACGAAAGAGAGAGACAGAGAGAGAGAGAGAGAGAGAGAGAGTGTGTGTGTGTGTGTGTGAGAGAGAGAGAGAGAGAGAGAGAGAGAGAGAGAGTGAGTGAGTGAGATAGAAAGAAAGAGAGAGAGAGAGAGAGAGTCGCGCCGAATGGATCGTGTAATTTAATCTTGTACATAGGGTACATTTTGTATATTGTTAAAAGTTTGTGTGATATAAATGGTTATGTATTTACTATTGAAGCGGCAATGGGGCTCCCGCGCGCCCTCAATAGGGTGCCCGCGGCGTGTACCGTGCTTTCGAGGATCCGCGCCCTGGATTTATCAACTGACAGTTGTCTCACATTTTTTTTCATTCCTCCTGATTATATTCTGTGCATATTAAGTCTGCAAATATGTTTTCTTTTACACGCATCTCATTCAATTTGTTTTTAGATGTACCTTTTTATTTCTTAGAATCGGAAATTCGTCGTTTTGATTTTTGACCGTATATGATTCTTTGACGCGATTTTCGAAAATCAAAGAGTATTTTTATTTTGTGGAGAGATAACGTAGATTTTAGTTTTGAACGGAAAACTGGAAAGAATCATGGGATAGACGAGGAGAGTTATGAAAAATGCGGGACAACAAATCTGCG
The DNA here is from genome assembly GCA_963989415.1 of Cerceris ruficornis. Lineage (NCBI taxonomy): Eukaryota > Metazoa > Arthropoda > Insecta > Hymenoptera > Crabronidae > Cerceris > Cerceris ruficornis. The sequence goes on along the minus strand of OZ022520.1, from coordinate 13,855,455 downwards.
ATTCAAATCCAATGGTCCCGGAAGGTGCAACAACGTCCTCGGTTGAGCGAACACGCGGCTGGATCAATCACGATCTTTCGCGTTTAGTTAATTTTGTTATTTGATTTATCTCGACTTCTTATCCGGGACCCGACTTCTCTAAGTGGTTTCGCGGCCTCTTGTAAAATACAAATACACCGACACACGGACACACATACGAACACGTTTATTAATTAATAAAATCACAAGTTTTTAGAAAATTACCCGATCTCTTACCATTCATCTCCCACATCAGACTCCTTCCAAATGTCTTTGCATTGCTGGCGCTTCTTCGTAAAAACAGGTAAGACTGCATTGCAATTATTATTGACACTGCCGCTATTCAACGTCTGCTTGAAAAGGACTTTAAAATTTCTCCTTACATTCATTATAAAACCTCCGAAAACAGAAATACAGTTATAGATTTACGATGGATGAGAGAACAATTGCAAATTATACACCGATACTCCAGTATCTCGAAATGTCTAATTAACCCCTTGGGTACCAATTTATTTGAAAAAATTCTTGCGTTTGAAACGGATTTAATTTGCTGATGTGTGCAGCAGTACATAAAGGCAGTGGACTTTGTGTGAGAATTCATTTATTTGAGCGATATGAGTAATTAGTAATTAGTAATTTATCATCACTTTTTAGTTCACTGCTGTTTTCGAAATTTTCATCTTGTAATTCACTATAGTTATTCACATATTGCTCAAAGTCTTCACTTTCATTAAAATTTTCGTTATCACTTTCGTGAAATATAATACTTATTTCTGACATTTTGGGGCAGTATATCATAAACAAGGTTCACTGAAGCACTAGAAGTAACGCTCTCTTATAACTGTTAAAATTCACTCTTGCCAGGAATAACATTATTCATGTTTAATTTTGTTCTAATTTTCATGACGAATTATACTCGTCATCCGTTTTTTAGGCAAAGCAAGTGCATGACGAAACTTAGTCGTCAAATGTACCCAAGGGGTTAACGAGCCAAATCCTTCGTGTATCGACAAGATTACGCCCAATTCATTAGCTGGAAAGCATCACTTTATTCCAAAATTTACATCATAAACAAAACTTGCGAATGGTTTCTCAGTGCAAGTAAAAAAGTGTCGAGGAAACGAAGCCGCTAGAACGAGAACAATAGCAAGGGGAATGCTGAAAGAACTGATAATCGAGCAATCAACACGTCAGATTTGGCTCGGCTGTGGATTTCGCAACGGCGAAAATTGTCAGTGAGTGGTGCGCTACGCTACTTTTCCGCGTGGCGTGGCTACAACGTAAACAACGATTCATTGAAGACCGATACCTAGTCGACGGTGAGCGGCAGCACTCGATTGAATATCGAATTTCACGAGCGTAAATCCATGAGTAGAGAAATTTTCATAAAAACCGTCCTCTCTCGCTGGCGTTGCATGAGCGTCTTTTGTTTGGCAGCCGGCGGAAAAACTTTCGACCGATCCAATTACTGCCCGGGGAAAAGTGCTGAGAGCTGTCACTGCAAATAAACGATTCTTACGCGTGTCTATTCTGGCGAAAGAGAAAGAGAAATGAATAAAAAGAGGGACAGGAAACACAGAATGTTAATGAGAAACGCGTTGTAAAGAGTAAGAATATACACTTTCTCGAAAGCCGTGGATTGGTAAATGTTCACCGAACGACGTTTCGATTTAGAAAACAATGCCGGCTTTCTGCGTCTTCGCAAAATGTCAATCTCAGCTTCACGCTCGGTGGGCAGTCTCGTTTGCGTTGTTCGGTAAACGTGCGTTACTTTCTCCGTTTACTTCGATGCATGTAATCAATTCTTGCCTCGCTCGAGTGCCCGTTCTGCCGAGGGAACCGTGGTGAATTTCGTTAATTGCGAGTATTACTCGCGAAACCCATTCGATTTCGTTTCGATCCGTGCTCGAACAACATGAAAGAGCGTGGAAAACAGACGTTTCTTCCTCGTAATGATAATCTCAAAGGCCAAAAAACTATATTGCCAAAGAGTTTGGAAGACGTAAGTATTAGATGCAGTAAAAAGATTTTACGATGAGTTTCATTTGGCTGCTACATTTATTTTACCTGAATGTACCTCCTGCTCTTTTAAAAATTGGAAATATAAATATTAAAAATAATAAAGTACAGCACAATCCGGAAAACTTCACAATATGACTTCCTCATTTTATCAACGGTAGTGCTTTTTCATTAGGATGGACAATTTACTCATATGCGGCTACCTCGCCAGATATAACTCCGTCTGATTTTTTAACTATTCCGCTCCTTGCAACACTATTTGGTCAGCACAAACTTTCAAGAAACTACTTCTCCAAAACATCCGAATTTCTATCGTGATGAGATTTGTATGTTGCTAGGAAATTGGTCAAAGATTATAAATGACAGTGACGATTACTTCAGTGATTAAGCATTTGTATGTTATTTAGAATAAACTTTTAGTATTATCGTAACATTGGAAAGAACTTTTTACTACATCTAACACAAGGATCGTTAATCGGAAGCAAATTTTGGTAGCATTCCGCGTTGAACATTTGCCTAATTCACAAATGTACGACACAAACAAAAATGATGAATATGGAAATGAAAGATTTATAAAAAAGACGAATATATAGAAATGCAAATGTATATGTAACTTTTTCAGTCATTTAGTAATCAGTTTCGCGTTGATAATTAAAACGATATAACGATGAAAATTTCGCGAATGTTCGATGTTCGTTATAAAACTTATTGTTTGTGGCTGGGCAAAACTTCTCGCGGGATCGCGCTCTTGAAATCATTAACGATCTAAGTTGACCGAATTACCAATATGTTTTCACGATTCTCGTCATTTGATATTTGATATTTAATGTTTTATCGCGTTTCTACTTTTAATAGCCCACGTTTTTGTGTTCACCCGATGTCCGTTAAATAATGACGAGGACCGATTGAATTTTCTGACGCTTCAGAAGCACAAATACACGAGGACGAGAAACACGTAGAAACAGCTATTGTTGGAAAAAATGTAATTTTCCTATGATTTCTCTGCGCTTTTCTCTGTTCAGCGATTTATCGACCGAGTTGCCGCTCGGATTTTCGAACGATTATCTCCGAGTGGTGAAGATATTTTGGCAGATTCGTGATTTGATTGCAATAAGACGCCAAAAGTTATTTAAGCTTTCTACTAATTTTTTATTATATTTCTATTAATTATATATGCAATCATCTTAGACTACGAAATCGGAGGATAGTAAAAAGCGTTACGACTATTTACCAAATCAAACATATTTACCAAATTCTTAATAAATTCTGCCTACCTTTAACTTCGGTATAAATAATTTTCCAACTAACTAACGGCAGTTTTCATCTTTATCGACTAAAGTATCAGCTGTAAGTAACAATACTACTACTACAGTTGCGATTATTGTGGCTCTTGCAAAAGAAGAGGCAGAAGGTTAACAGCATTGGCAAGAAACGGTGGATCACCGGTTCCAAAACAGAATGTAAGACGGACGAAGAAACTGACAGAAAGAGAAAGAGAGAAAGCGAAAGTGTAAAAGAGAGAGGAGAGCTAGAGAGAGGGAGAGAGAGAGACAGACAGACAGACTAAAACCCGACGATGCATTACTTTCGAGCCGACACTCTTCTTTGCAACGGAATCCCTTTGAGAACGCAACCTGCAACTCTCCGTGGCTTTGTTAGAGAGGGTGGATGGTTAGGGAGAAGAGGGGGAGGACGTCGAAAAAGGAGCAAGGGGTCCTGGAGAACGTCGAGCAGGGAGTCGAGGGTGGGCGAGGGTGAGAGCTACGGAGAAGAAACGAAAACAATCGATACCGTCGGTAAGAGAAAAGCAAGGCCAATCGGGCCGAGCTCTATTCGCGGACTGGCCAATCAAAATGCCTACTACGTCGCCGGCAGGCCCGCTAATTAGACGCCACGTAAATCAGTCCTGAAACTCAACGTTAATTAACACGGGTTTCTGTTGGAGTTGCTTACCCACCTATTTATCGAACGACACACAAATGCAATATGCTCGACGAACACGTGCGCGTCCGTTAAATGCCTCCTCAAGAGCAGAATGCCGGATACCGATGCGCTTACCGTGCGCCTATACACTCGTGTTTATAAACGTATATCGCCGTTGTACGTACATATACAACTTCATCTACGTACATACGTATTATATCCATAAGTTTATGCCACTTTAAATAAAAGTTTATAAATAGACAAGGGGATTCGTGTGACGGCAATGTGTGCTGCCTTTGCGAAAAGCGCGACGTGTTTCTGTTGCTTGTTATAAACGTTCCCCGCAGACGACACTCTGAGGTTCTCTCTAATGATCGCGGATCCCTAATAATAGGATTTCTTTTCAAGCCATCGCGATGTATCCGTCCCTGCCATCGGGCAATTTTCGTTTTTTTGGTATCACAGTCGATAGCTTGACTTCTTTGGAGAAGTTAGAAAGATCTGAAACCGTGATTCTGATTTGTATTTCTCTTGCATCAAGAATGATAAGAATTCAAATTGTGGGAATTGTGCTTGATGAATTTGGAAGATCCGTGCGAATGTCTCATGGAAACGGAAGTTTGATGATACTTTTTACGAATGGCGGATAACTCAAACTGTAAATTTTAGGGGTAGCGGTTGAAAAAAAAATAGATAGAAGCCAAAGAAATGATTTGACAAATGTTACAAAGGCGAATGGATGAACAATGTTTCCAAACGAGGTTTGTAATACCGCAACGGAACATCCCAATGGTGAATTGCACCTATAAAATCACCATTGTCCCGGTTAATCCGTATTGCCGATAATGCGAATCTACCTCCATCCCGCTTATCTCCGGAATATCAAGAATCCAGTGTACTTGTAGATACGTAATTTGTCAACAATACATGAACGAAACTGTGGCTCCTATAACGTTAATTGCCACGAGTGATAAATAAGTTGTAAATTAACGAGTAGGACAGTGCGCCGAGCATTGTTGGCGTTGTATCAAAGGGGATGAGGATATAACTTTCTATGATCGAGCATTCCTGAGGTTAAATATGGCGAACGCAGGCATCCGATGGAAGAGCCATGATGTATCGCGAATCAACGAGCTTAACTCGCTTAATAGCTGCCGGTGGTCAATCGAAAATGATGAAATACGGAAATCAGTAAAGGAAGAAGAAAACGTTGTACTAACTTTCACCTCGCGCCAAGTCAGGGATGATAAATTTGAAAGGTTCAATTAGAGTTGAAAGGGCTGATATATATTAGCGGAACTTTGGAGAATGAAGCATTGTTCGAAAGATGGGAATAAAATTAAAAGAAGAATGTCGAATATCTCACTGTTACATAACGTTACCGAGGAAATAGAGATTCCGGAAGTTCCCCTTTGTTAGGATTTTTTTGTCTATTAATTTATTCTTCCTAAGGAATCTTTAATGTTCCTTAACGAGCGCTTGTTGCTGCAAGAAAGAGACTCCGGGGGAGAGTTTTCATGCAAATTGAAATTAATTATTTCTCTTTGAAAGAATACGTTCGTCTTAAGCGAAAATCTATACTGCAATTATATAAATATTGCATGGAGCAACTCGAATCGGGTCGATAATAAATCACCGACTGGATTTTCGTTGCCCGAATAGCGAATAACGAGTACCTTAATGCTCGCAACAAGTATTACCTTGCAGTGACGATGGTGGTTCGAACGGATGAAGTTCGTCCTTTTAATTGGAAAATTTTACATCGATTTCAAACTATTGCACTCTATGGAACATTTTTTAATTGCACAGCTCGAATGGATTAATTACCATACACCGAAGATTTGAGGGTACAATTCCAACGTCAAAGTTTACCGGGCAATGCAATTATTGTTATTTCGACGGGGGGACAGTGGATAAGAGAGTCTTTCGAGCCGGCAAATTCGACGGAGTACCGTTTCTGGGACTTCGACGGTAATTAACAATCGGCTGCGCATAACAAACTGAATTTAATTAATTGCATAACTGCACGGAGATCCGTGCTTCTAATCGAAGCGGGTACATATTGTTGCAGCCACCCTTCTACCCCTCATCAGCCACCGGCAATTAATTATAGCATTCCGGGTTAGCCGGGGAATTAATTACGTCCAGAAGTTGGACGTTGGCGAGGGATCGTTAGAAATCGTCCTTCGTTAGAGTTAGGCGAACACCGGACCCCGCTAGTTATTGATGGTTTCTGCTTCTTCATCGCCCTGTTACTGACAGCTTCGAGTATTCACCGCGTGTTGGACTCTCGGACTTCCAATTGCCATTGTAGTGTAATAAAATTAACTGTTATTTTTATCCTATTCCGTTTTTTACTTTAGACGTATTACAATGTTTTCACGAATAATCGACAACATTTTCTTGGCTCTGGTTCGAAGCGATACTTGCCGCGGATTCAATGCATTGATTGCACAGAAAGAATGCAGATGTTACAACTTACAAGTGAACCTCCCGCGGTGCCAAAAAATAACATATTTTTGACAGTTTTACCAATTTAATGTCAGTAAATCTTCTCAAGTATTTTTTTATAAAAACTACATATCCACTATAAAATTACGAATAAATAGGAATTTCGATTTTTTCATCGGAAAAAAATGTATTACACTTGAGATGGTACCGGTCGACGCTTGAAATACCGTTTGGCTGCGACAAAGAAGGCGCGCGGTATGAGGCACGGGGTAAAGGGAGAGCGTCGCTCGCACCGCCTATCCCCGCCATATCGGTCCTGGAAACCTGTGATCGACTAATGACAACCGAAAACAAAACACTTCTTTCGTCGTTCACATGACGACGCAGCGAATGTGCAGCATTATCGGCCAGTCACGCGTTAGAATTGAAAATGACGTCAGAACGAGGAATGTCTCTATCCGTCAGGCGAATCAGAACAAACCACAGACCAGAGGACTTCTTTTAGATATTTCGGCTGTATTAGAGTGCCTACACGAGGCGAACTCGTCCGTACCGCGGCGGTCTGGGCATGCCCCACCATACCCACCCGTTGCCATGCGTTGCGCGGTAGTCGAACATTGTATCGTGTTGAAATAACCGAAAATTCAGTTATTTTCGTTAGCAAGGAATGTTTATCGGTAAAATCAGCTTATTTAAGGACCGACTCGTGTAGGTACACTATTTCGCGCGTCGAACGGTAAAATTTCACATGTAATAATTTTTTTTGTGATGGATAAATCGAAATTCCTATTTATCCGTAATTTTGTTGCGGATATATAGGTTATATAGAAAAATACTCAAGAATTGACATTAATTTGGTAATACTGTTAAAAATATGTTATTTTTAAGCATATGGTTTAAATAAATGGAGATTCTTCGAAAAAATTGTTACCGTTAAATTCGTCATAAAAAGGCGCTAACTTCGTCAATTTACGAAATTACTCTGTCCCTCATAGTTTTCGCGATATTCAACGAAATATGCTTTACCATCCTAACTTTGGGGGCGGTTTTCACCCTTTTAACGTGGACGATTGCCGATAAAAAAATAGGTATAAAATATTTTTGTGAGTATTACATCACACTTGAGTTTCATCAAAATCGGTGACTGGCACCTCCGGAGGTTCCCTTGTTAGTTACATCACCTAGAATGCGTCTATTTTGTCTCTTAAAATAAGAATAATTCAGGCTCGCCGATATATCTATTGCGTTGATGTATTTAAGATCAACTAAAACTCCCCTAGGATTTTCCCATAATTTTTCGCTTAGACTTGCAAACGTCCTAGAAATTCTTGAGAAAAATAATAATCATTCATCTTAAGATATACCGCCGCGCAACAATTTCGGCCGGTCCTCTCTGCTTCAATCCGATGCAAGTTGTACCCTCGTCTCTTAATTGCAACATCGCCGTGCCGTTCGTCAAAAGAGCATAATCATCATCCCAGGAGAAGAAGAATCGTTAAAGCGCAAACAAAAGAGGCATCCTTTCATCTTTAACTCGGCAATTTCTTCATTGTCCGATTACCCCGAAGCGCGTGCACTTGTCTTCGTGCTGGATTTCCTCTTTTCCGTTCGTTCTTTAACGTACTCATTCGTTGCGTGCAGTCCCGTGAAACGGTAGGGGGAAGGGAGAAATAAAAGAAATATATTAAGAGTGTCTCCCTCGGCGTTCCCTGCTTCACCGTGAGTCCGTTCAGTCTAATTTCTAATTATTCCGCCGGAGTGGCTCTAATTAGCGTAGGTACCTATGTAGCGTACAACTGTTTTCCTCGTGTCAGGGTCTACAGAGTGAGCCTAGGTAAATAAGCTCTTCGTTGGTGTTGGTGAACGTGTGCTGTCGGCCATCTACCAAGGATTTTATTCTCCCAACATTACATGCACACTGGTTTTGCTACAATAATTATTCTATCTTCGAGGAGATACTCGTCCCTTCGGGATAGCCGATCGAGCGGGCATTGCTGTTTTCCAAATAATGCTTTCGTTGACATCGGACGAGTAGATCGACTGATACTGTACGCTTTGTTTCTCGAATTTCAACGGCTGATGGTGATATAGAGAGGTTCTATACTTTCCCAATGTTTTTCTATTAAAACTCATCCTGGAGCGACAATTTGATGAGATTTTTTAAGTCTTTTGATGTTTGATATTGCGGAGGAATATTGAAATACTGTAGAATGTGTCTGTTTGAAGGAAATTGTGATTTAAAACAATTTCCTTGCGCTCAAATAATGTGGCGATACACGTCCATAGTTGTCTCTTTACAGAGCGTTTTTGATGGGCATAGCATGTCAACTGTTTTTACTGCTTTATGTTAATAAATACTTAATAAACAATCAGGAAGTCCTGTCTACTTTATTTTCGACAAGAAGTGAGTTGTGCAATTGTATTGCTATTAAAGAGCTGCAGTCAATTACAGTGAAATAAGTATAAATAAGAATATAATACATTTTCATTTCTTTCACCTGCATCAGCCCCTGTAATGCTTTTACAACCAAATCAAATTTTACTTTTACTAAAATTCACAAAAAATGTACACAACAAAAAGTATTATTCTCAATAAAGCTATTATAAAAAAAAATGAACAAATCACCTAACTAACCTAAATAACTGTAGGAACGGAATTTCTTACACTCATAAATAGTATTAATTTTGGAATTAGTGAGTGTGGATGGTTGGTATATATTTATATAAGCGAGAGTGGAGGTTTAGAGTACGTGATTCGGAAGGCGACGGGTGTTAGGGCTAGCATGAATGTTTAGTCTATAGATAATGAGAAAATGTGTGAGTGCAACAGAGAATGCATGCTGTGAGAAAGAATATCGAAGGTGGATGCGAGCGTGAATTTGGGAAGAGTCAGTTGACTTGAGAATATGCAGTTGAGTGGAGAGTTAAGAGAGTGGGAGTCATAGCGTGAGTGGAGAGAGCTTTAGCGATAAATTCAGAGACAGAGTAATGTTAATATTATTAAGAGTGTTGTATTTTGATATAGTTAATAAAGTTAGTCATTTGTTTTTTAATTACACGCGTTCAGTTCAGTTTCTAGGTTACGATATTGTTAGTTAATTCTAAGGGAATCTATTCGGTTTTTTCTAGGACGAGTACCGATATTCTTTGGTGGCTCGCCTGAGATTAAATTAGACTAGGGCCCTATATTCTTTGGTGGTTCGTCTGAGATTAAATTAGAGTAGGACCCTATATAAACTTTTTTTGTGTTTACATGAGGAAATCTTCATAAAGACATCCCCGGTCCTGAGGGAACGGCAGTGGGTAGTGCCGGATTCCTACCGGCTAAAACCTCATGGTGACTTCGCTTTAAAGCTTTATAAATGGGACCCGGGAAATAAACTGTGCATGATCTACCGAGCCCCATTCGTAGCCTGTTGCTCCCGGTGAAGGTGGTTTCCCACCCGAACGTCGTCTCCCATCCTTCCCCGGGGCTTCCCCCAAGAACTTGAAACCGTCATGCCGTCACGACATGACGGCTCCCCCGCCCCACCGTGGTTGCCGAGGCGTACCGAGTAAGGCCCTCACCTCTACTCGGTTTACGGTCTCAGCCAAGGCAGGACTCCGCGAGGGAGCAGGCCCTTCGCAGCGTCCTGCCCCGGCTGATCCGTCCTAAAGAGTAGAGATTTAAATCATTAATAATAATAATTAAACTCCACTTACCTTAGAATAAATAAATAAATAGTACATGCACGTACACTAACACACACACATACGTGCGATAAATAAATAAATAACTATTGCTGAGGGTGATTCTGTTCAGGCGGCCCGAAGGGGTGCAAGGGATCCCAGCATGCTTGCGGATCCCTCCCCTCGAGTTACCTTCTCCTCACGCGACTATGACGATGTAAGGCATTCCCCTTCAGCGCCTCCCGGTGTCGTTCCGCGCCTCACCGAGTTAGTCGTCTCTCCCACCGCTCCTGGGTCGCTCTACAGAGCCACATGGCCTGTGTTTTCTAGGTTGCCACCTTTAATACCAACCCCTTAATCGACAAGGAGACACTCTGAATCGCGTCTTCCGCGATCACGAGAATGCTCCTCCAGTCGTTACCGACAACGACGATCATAGTGTCGTCCGCGTACGCAACGAGCGACGCGTCGTCGGGGAGGGAAGTCCGCAGTACTTTATCAAAAGCGAGATTCCACAGGAGTGGTCCGAGGACCGATCCCTGTGGAACTCCTCGCTGTACTGAATTTGTACAAGGCCCATCCATACCAAACCACCCTATACATCTGTCCTGTAGATAGTCCAGGACGTCCTTCCTGAGATAGAGAGGGAGTCGATGATATTCGAGAGCCCTCCCTATAGCAGTCCAGGACACAGTGTTGAAGGCATTCGCTATGTCTAAATGTAATATAGAGGTGGTCACTTAGAGTGGCCACCTCGTTCTGAACTCTCCAGCCGGTCACACGCCGTGCCATGCCAGGAGATGCCGTGATTCTTTCTTTTACGTGCGGTACCAGCCGCGAGGCATAAACCCACACGGCCTCCATGGGCGCGGGATTGAGGTACGCCCAATCAACGCACATGCACAATGTGCATGCTACTAGTTACCTACTAGTGGAGGCGAGACCTTCCTAAATCTCTACTGGCTATGCAGTGTCAGTGCCCGAGCTGTAATCAGCGCAGCTCACCCGCCGAGGTAGCCACCTCTCCCCCTGCGATTTGGGGTTACTACTTGCCCCCACGAGTCCAACCTCATATGACCAGGTCAGGGCGAAGAATCTGCCCTGGGGCTTAGCCTGGTCCCCGTGGTACCAACTTTCCCCTTGGTGGGGGGGGATAGCCTCGGACATCCGGGCGCTACTACCAAAAAACCTTGGTTTGGTATGCGGACTCGGGTAACCCCGGGTGCGTCAATAGGCACCTGGGGGATGCCAGGAGATGCAAAAGAGAGATCCACAATGGATTCTCCTCTGGCATGGACGCACGTGCTCACGGTTCCCTCATACAGGAGAATGGGACCGTGACTCGCCGCCCATTCTACCAGGGCTGTACCCTTGGCAGTGGCCCTGGGACTTCCCCACTCTAACGCGTGGGCATTGAAGTCTCCCAGGACCAGCGTCTGACGAGGTTGGCATGCAATGAGGCATTGGCCAACCTCGTAAAGATACGCCTCAAAGAGTTGAAAACTCTTCGAGGGTGACGCGTAACACCGGATTACCACATGTTCCCCTCAGGCTATGCCCACGAAGCCCCTGCCGCGATGAAGCCGCGACAGGACGGAGCTCCGTGAGCCATGCTCCATGTGATCGCCACCGTACCGTCGAGATCTTCTGCCCAATTTGGGCAATCGGGGATCCGGTACGGCTCGGCGATCACTGCCAGGCCGATATTCCATTCTCGGAGGGTTTGCTGCAGCAAATCATGCGCACCCCGACAGTGGTTAATATTACCCTGGAGGAGGCGTGCAGACATTTTCGTCTGCTTACAGGCCTTCCTCCAGGGCAATCCCTACTTCGGCCTGGCCGCAAGTCGATGCTAGGCTGGGTTTCGGGGGAGGTGAAGCCTCCGCCCGCACCGTGGGGGATGAGGTCGATGCCTCCTTTCCCCCCACCTTCTCCATAGAGGAGGACGGTGAAACAATGGGGATGGGACTCACCGCTGCCGCAACCACCACAGCTGTCTCCTCCACCTCCATCGCCTCGTCGCTCCTTGTGGCCTGTCCAGGAGTTCCCACGATGGCAGTGGGACTGGCTGGCTTCTTTCCGGGCCCTTTGAGCGTCGGGGGCCTTGCCACCCGCACTAGTTGGTCCGGTTTTCTTCGTCGATGGGAGGCACGCAGGGCCTTCTATCCGATGCCGGGCCAACTTCCCCGGGCTGGTGCAGACGGCGCAAATGGGAGCGGTCCGGCAAGTTGTTGCCGTGTGGCCAGTCCCACTGCACCTGTAGGAGAGGTCGGACCTGTCATCCGAACTCTTGCAGTTCTGGCGGACATGTCCAACCTCCAAGCACCTGAAACACTATAGCGGCCTCTGCTGTATGGCCGCTACCTTGGCCCTGAAGAACTGGATTGATATGCGTCCAGTTTTCTTCAGGGCCCTCGCCGTATTGAGCGGACAGCAGGCCTAAGCCAAGAACAGCCCGGAATTCATCATCCGGAAGTTCCCGAACCGGACCTCGCTGACCGCGCATCCTCCCTCCTCGGCTATTGCCCGCCTAACCGCTTCTGGAGTGGCCGTCTCCATCAAACCGGAGACGACCAACTCCGCGGTCTTTTGCGGGCACGCTGCCCTTATGCCCGAGCCCTCTAGGGCTTTGCTTAGGGCGGTCACTAACCCGGTAGCCTTGAGGAAGCTGTCGGGCCCGGGGACCTCAAGAACGAGGGCCCCAGTGACCGCCCTTCTGGGCTTTATATCTTTTATGCCCAGGGCCTTCATGTCGACCCTGGTCATAGCCTCAGCCAGCTTTTGGCCCAGGTCTTTTTCTTGGCCAGCAGGAGCGGTGACCGTGACCGCCGACGTTCCGGGGGGACGTGGAAGTTTTGGCCTCTCCTGCTGGCCCTTACCTGCCTTTCCGTGGCCGAGGCTCTTCTTCGGCGACTGCGCCGCTCGTGAGCCTCCGGCTGTAGGTCTAGCCGGCGCCATCCTGGCCGTCGGCTTGGGTGCAGGTGTTGCAGGGGTGCAGGGTGCCTTCTTGCCCCTCTTCACCACCTGCACCCAGATTTCTTCCCCCCTTGGAGCCGGCTCGGTCCTGGCAGGGGCTGGAGGTCCCGTGGGGCCTCTACTCTGCGCCGGTGGGGCCGCCTTCTTCTTCTTCTTCCCCTTCCCTCCCTCAGTAAGAGGGGGGGGGGGGGGGGGGGGGTAGAAGGAGCAGAAGAAGGTGGAGGCGAGGACTTGCTTCCACTGTGGGTGGAAGCGGACACTGACTTTTCCGCCAGCTTCATCCTCGCCTCTAAGCGGGTAACCACTCGCCCAAATGCAAGCATTATATATATATATATATATATATTGATATTTGTCGCTTTTATATATATATGTACATATACATCTACTATTCGCGAGTTAATACCTTCCCTCGCGAAGACGAAGTGGTGCTCGTTTCGTAACCGTGACCACTCGTTAATGCTTTATAAGTGGGCCCCGGGATCCAAACTAGCGATACTTCCGGGGCCCACTCGTAGCATGTTGCTCCCAGTGAAGGTGGTTTCCCACCCGAAGGTGTTCCCCCAGCCTTCCTCGGGGCTTCCCCAAAACTTGAAATCGCCATGCAGTCCCGACATGACGACTTCCTCTCCACCGTGGTTGCATAAAGCGTACCGGGTAGGGCCCTCACCTCTACCCGGTCCACGGTTGGAATCGAAGGCAGGATTTTGGGAAGGAGCATGCCCCTCCACAGCCTCCTGCCACGAGTCTCCGTCTCTGTAAGCAAGTACATAAACAGTTATAAATAAATAAATATAAATAAGTATCAAGTACTCACTTACCTTACATAACAAAATACAAAATATATAAATATAAACGCACATGCACACACAACTCAAAAAAACACATACACCTGGAAAGTAAATATAAAATTAAGTACACCATAAAACTCCGTATACACACGTCCAGGGCGACACACACGCGGTAACCGAGGGGGTGACAGAATCCTAGCATGCTTGCGGCCCTCATTCTCTCGATTACCTTCTCCCCGCACGGGCCTTCCGGCAGGAGGTGCTCGTCCTGAAATCTTCCCTGATATGGCTCCACCACCTTTTTTTACATGAGGAAATCTTCAAAGACACCGGCACCCCGAGGAGAGTGCGGGTAGTGTCGAGATTTCTACCGACCAAAACCTCATTGTCCTTCGTGTGCCGCATATGAGAGACCCCTGGGATCCAAACTGGCGATACTCCAGTGACCTCCCGCGGCAATATGGAGCAGCCATACGAGCAGACTGCTCCCCAATCCCTCATGGCTGCAATGCCCCGTTGACTATCCTCGCCCAACGAGGCCCATGTTGTTGGAGGAGACGGAGACAAAACTTCGAGAGAGGGAAGGCTCAACTTGAAACCGTGTCCGGCGTTCCTACACCCTCCGGGGCCGAGTCTTGTTAGTAAAGACTGTAGGTCCGTGTAGGTCCGGGTAATCCCGGGTTCACCAAACCCGTATCTGACCAGGATCCCCTGATCAGGCCGCTGAGGCGGTTTTTGAGAGCGTTTTCCTTCCCCCAGTTTAGGTAACCCCGGATTCGCCATGTCCGCACCTGACTAGTTGCTACTCTGGCCAGGCCCCTGAGGCGGCTTTTGAAAGGGTTTTCCTTCCCTTAGCTCAGGTAACCCCAGATTCGCCATGTCCGCATCTGTCCAACTTTCATTTAACAAGCCCCTGAAGTGGTTTTGTAAGGGTTTTCCTGTAAAACCCTAAAACTGTAGCTTTAAGTTTATCGAATTGACAGAACTTGCGTAACTCAAAAAGGGTATAACTATAACGTACCAGAACTTTCAAATTAGTTACTTTTATAGTTGTTGCACGAAACTGTTTTGTATGAAAAATGCTAAATTACCGGCCTTTCTGACCAAGAAAAACAGGAGTTCGCCTTCATATACTATTTGTCTTAACTATTCTGATGTAAATAACATTATTATATAGACCTATTACACGCTACCACTTTACAATTTTTATAGAAATCGTTTCAATCGATAACACTGCCTTAAATTACTTGGTCCAGTTTGAGCACACAAATTTGTACATACATCAATTTGCAGCGCATAAAATTAAGGATTTTTATAATGAATAGGTTTTTTATTGGACTGATTCTACAGAAATTGTATTACCAGAAGGATAAAAATCAACATAAAATTTTACATGCATGTCAAATCTTGCCCATATGTCCCGGCAAATTTTAAAGGATTAATTAAATAGAATCAATTTTGGTATTACGAAGTATTCAATTTTGCAAAGCGGAAAAACTCTGGCAAAGATTCATCCGCTGGAACGAAACTGCCCGTCGCATTTACATATTGCGTTCCGCGTAACTGGCGCGTCAGCGTGCAAACAATTAATTCGGTAATCGAATTCGCCGTTCGAAGTAACACGTAATTGCGCGAGCAACAAATGCATCGCGATTAACCCTACGATATAGTAAGACGCGTTATAACTGATGCAATTGGCTTCTCTCAAAACAATGGAAACAATAGAATACCAAATAATATTCTAGTACCAAATGTTCAATAACTTTGAATATTCAACGAACTGAAGACCCCCAGAGATCTAAAGGAGAATATCTCTGGAAGTTCGAAGTTTCAAAGACGCAAAAATGCAAGCACTTGGAAATTCAAGGGGCCGTACACACCCATGCATACAAAAATTCAGATTACACATTTTCTCAGAATCTTTTCAGAAAGAACTCGGAAATTCTACGAGACAGGATTCTGCAACGTAATCGATTCCATGCTTCAAAACCCAAAAATAAAATTTCAAAAAAATCGAAAGTTCGAAACATTAGTAGCATGAGTCGATATAGATAAACATGCAATTATGTTAAAATTAACTACAATATTGTTATATTCCGTAATATGGGTCCAAAAAGTTTATTAAACCGAAAGGACTCGGGATTTTCGGGTACAAAAGATACGAAACACAGGCAGTTAAAATGAATTCATGAATATTGCAAGCTAACTGTTTAGCTTGATCCCCAATTTGTTCTTTCAATAACTCCAAAATAATGTGGTGGGTGGTTTAGGTAATTGATCCTCGTGACTAGGATTCTTCATTTATTTTGAAGAAAATAAGGAACATGTCCTGTTTGGAACCTGAGTCGCTTTGGGATGCACTTCACAAAATATCTTTACGTGTCGACCTCGTACGTAATGCCGTTTTCAACATTATAAACAAATTTACACTCTTACAAAGCTTTTAACTTTTATTGTATGACACGTCCGATACTGATCTATTCTAATATTTATAACAATCGATGTATCCTGTAACACAATAACAACATTAGTTCCACTAGGTGTCCCATGCGTAACAATATTTAAAACGAGTCAGTATATAACAGTACTATTGTATAATGCAGAAAAAACGAAATTTACTCCACCCAAAGAAAATATATCGAGCATTATGTCGAATCTGTTTGGATGTCCAAAAAACGACGATAGCAGCCTACTATAGCAGCGGCCCTGCTTCGCATTGCGATTACGTTAATGGCGAAAGTAAGATCATCTCCCTTCGTTCTAGTAGATCTGTCGTGCTTCTTTCCTTCTCGGTAAGCGAAGTGGCTAGTAGATTACACGTGCCACTTGCATTTTCTCCGAATCCTTTATTAAGGGGTCGAAAGAGGGAACAGGAAGATAGACAAGCTTGGTCCGCGATGAGGGGGTCACGAGAGCGAGGGTTGACACCGAGAGGAGGCAATTATTATTTTGAGTGGTTGGCGACGGCACGCCGGTAATATTTTATTTAAGATACAATCGCGTAATAGCTCGCTTCAAGTGGATAGATAACGTACCGCAGACGCCGGAGAGAGCGGCGAGGTTGAGACGGAAGTTGCAATCGAGAAAGAAGAGTCACGAATATCCTTGGCCCGACGGAGATGGAGATAGAAAAGAAAGAAGGGGAGAAGCCTGAATGAGAGACAGGATTGGATGCAAAGGTGACGGAGGAACAGAGATAAAGAGAGAGATATAAAAGGTGAAGTTTGAGGGAAGAGCGATACCAGAACGGGTCGGCTCTACATTAGTAAATTACTTGCGCGTGGTACCCTCTCAGCTTTTTCGCAAAGAACGATACCTGTCCGTACGAATCCATAGTTGCCTATAAATAATTCCAATGATCGTTCTTAATCGCGCTCGAAACTGCTGCGGGCTATCAGGATAATGCACGATAATAAGATAATGCACATAAACACTCGCGAATACATTCGCAGAAACGATCCAATTCGATTACGACGAATTTGAAGGTAACCATCTGAGAACGTGTAAATAGTCGAGGGAAAACTTCGAGGAATTTCACGTAGAATATCGCATGCAGGCTTTCTCTTTGTATTGCAGTCGGTTGTTAAAGGAACTTTTAACGAGGGAATACGAAGACACTTCGTAAAGCCTATCGACCAGAGAACGCTTGAGAATCGAAGAATTAAGGAAGACCCGCCGGGGTAACAGAAAATCGTGAAAGAAGCAGGTCCTCCAAAAAGAAACACGAGCGCAAAATGCCGTGCGATTCTCGGTCAGCTAACAGAAGGATTTACATCTGGTCGTTATAGGCGGCGGGATTGATTGAAAATTGAAAATACAATCGCGTTCTTTGATACGCGTCGGCTCGTTGCATGGCGGAATAAGCGAAGGGATATCGTATTTTTCCATTCTGCGCGTAGGACGAAACTGTAGAACAGCTAACGAGTTCGCGCGGTGTATCGAGACCGATATGAAACGTACATCGAGGGGCGAGAAGGTGGATAGAGATGGAGAAATAGCCGGTGGAGGAGGAGGAAGGAAAAGAAGGAACGGGAGGGAAACGGTAGCGCGTCGATTTTCTCTGCATGGAGCGCGGAGGTGCCCGCTGGCGAAGCGGGCAAATCGATGGGAAAAGTTAGGACACGCGCGTGAACACGTCGATATGACGTTATCCAATTAAAAAGCTGCCTTTGTGTAACCCGATCTGTCCCAGCCAGCCTCTGCTGTGCTACTCTTCCCAATAATCTAAATCAACCCTCTTCTCTCCTGTGCAGATCATGAAAAGACTGCATCCAATTAGTGCCTGACTTTTAACATATTGCAGCCTTATTTCGCTGATGCTTAACGTCCAACAGAGAAGACGTCTTGATGTTCAGAAACAGCGTAGTAGGCCCTGTCTCGTCCCCGTGATGGGGAAGAGGGAGTGAATGCTATTCTTTTGAAAGCTTATGAAAGGGAAAGAAGTTATAACGATTCGTGTGAAGCGTTTTTTTTAATGCTTGGGGAATTTTCTGCATATTTTCGATAATATTAGTAGCTGCTTCTTCTTCTTTCTTCCTTGTGTTGCATATACAAGTTTAATTGCTATGATAATTTTATGTTGGACCTACAGTTTTACGAAATCGGCAATTTTAAGAAAAGTCTCCCAAAAATGACTCGGACTTAAATTTGGCCCTATCAATTAGGAAACGGAGCTTTTAACTCCACCCTGCATAACCTCCACATTGATTGCTAACGCACAGAATCTCTGTTGATTACCAATAAGTATATCCTTGGAGTTTCGATGGGGTAGATTCGCTTCAGGTTTGATTGTAATTGTTGTGTTAAGTAATCGTCACTAATTGAGATTCAAGGTGGTGCCACAATATTGAAATTGTACGGGCATTAAATGCGCTCGGATAATGTTCCAAAACTGTAATCTGGTGTGAAAACGAGCGAAAGGTAACTGTTATTGGCAAAACCGGGAAATAAAGAAAATTGTTAATGGGCATCTATTTCTGCGACTTTACGAAAGTAATGAATTATAAATTGAGGATAATTTGTAAATTGCGCAACAGTACCGTTGAATTTCATTATCTTACAAAAATTTCTAAACTTCTCTCTCAGCGATACTGAATCGTAAACATTCTATATCGTGATGAGTTTTCATATTCCTTAAGTTCATTATCGAATATTTAAAAAATTGCAGTTTAGCATCAAACATCGGCTCAATATTTAGATTTAAGATCTATTTGAATTATGATTGCATCTAACAGATGGCGTTAAATTGAATTCCTCCTCAGTCTGCAATACAAATTTCTCCCTGTGTGTATGTATCGCCATCTGTTAGAGAGAACCTGCATTTCAGAGCCGCAACAGCTGGAGGTAAAATTCCATAGTTGGAAGCACTGGTAAAAGTCCAAACTCGTCACGTTTCTTTATTAGGATGATAAAGAAGAAAGGAAGAGGCAATTTTTAAACAAATTTCTTTTATAAATGTAAACTATCATGATTTAGTATTAGAACTCATCGACGTATCATATAACCACTTTTTGAATATTTATTTATTTAATTAATGCTCAAAATATCAAACAGATAAATTACAGCGCTTGTACAGTTATCGGCCTGTATTTCTAGTAACTTGTTCTCAAATTGGTGACACTGTAATCATGATATTCCCCTAAACCGATACGGCGCCAATTTTGAAGTCGCGCTTAAATTTCAGTGTTCAGTAAACATCAGTAAGTACAAATTTTATATTCACACTTTCTGCAAATAAACGATTCCATAAGACTCAATTCGATGAAACAGGAAATTAAGGAAAATTTCTGTGAATTCTCCAGTTGCTGATCTTTCAACGCATTAGATAACACTAGAATTTTCAGAATAAGCAAAATTCTTACAACTTTTAACAAACCCAGTATAAATTCACTGACATTCAGTTTCGAAAGATTTCAATCATACAACGATTCTTCGCAATTCGCAATCTCGTTATCGAATTTCACAGTCACTGTCAATCAGAATGCCAATAGTCTAGATTTACTTCGTCATGGCAATTCTCTTTAACGAGTGTCTTGGACTGTGAAGCCCGTTCTCATTGCCAAACGTACGCCAGTGACTTCCTTCCGAAACGGCATTATATAGCGCGTCGTGTCATCGTCCCTCGCAAGCGGTACCGTAATTGTCATACCGAGGCTGGTATTTAACGAACTTGGTGACCTGTGACCCGCTCTCTTTGCCAAGTCGAGCCTAAAACATCCGTGTATATTCCCGCGGTACACCACCACCGCTGGCACAAGCACCATCGACGTCCAACCGACATCGAGGGATCGCGGAGAGCCGAGGGAACGCGGAAGAAAGACAATTTGCACTTGTGTAGGAAAGAGAAAAGGACGATACGGAGAGGGGGTAGGAAGGTAGGTTAAGAAGAGGAACAGCATCATTGTACCCCAAAGAGAAACCTGACTTGTTAGGCTAAGTCGAATTTCTTAGAGGCAATTACCCGTATCAATGAGATAAATCGAAGATGTGGAAGATCAGCATTTAATCGCAAACGACTACTCGTTCTCGTTCAACGCTCGTTGCGTGCGATCGATTTGCAATTGTTAACTATTTCCAGGAAGCGTCCTCTCTTGATCTTACCGAGATTCGATTCGACTTACCTATACAGTTCATAATAATTAACATTAATTAGCCACGTATCGATGGTGAAGCAAAGACAAAGAATATGTATATTGTACCAAGACATTTTCCTTTCAAATCGAGAGACTATCGGTGGTTTGGAACCGATCGAAAACAGTAAGTCCTAGTGGAAATGACAATAGCTGTCGATGCCGAAATAGAAAGCAACAATAACGAAGGACTAATTGTAAGTAAAAATAAACAACTCGTTCTCAAATGCAGAAAGTTGAAGAGGCGCAAAAGTGAACACGACTCGCCCAGCGAAGCCATGGGATTCATTTCAAAGATTGCTCCAAATCCCACGGCCACCTTTAGAATTTTTCACCGCGACACGTGTATCGCGATCTAGGCAATCCGGAGTGCACCTACGGCTATAGACTTCGGACTGAATGGACAGAGTCGACGTTCGACCGGGGAAAAAGTGGACATGATGAAAAAGTCCGGTGCAAGCGAACCGTGTTGCCGCGCTGGAAGAGAGCGATCGAGCTAAATCAACTTAAGTAACGATTTCAATTATGCACGTAGTTTCTTGCATGGTAAAGTGTTATTCATTCGCGGAAGTAAGTCTCGCGTGTTATCGGGAGCTTATTACTCTCGTTACAAGCACCCGCGTGGAATCAAGGCCGTGGGATCGGGCCAGTTCATTCGAGCTCCGACCTTGCGGCACTCTTGAGCCTAGTAACCGCGATGAGAGGAGAATATCTTTGAGCAGTATGCCGCTTCAGGAAGATGAGTCGAGGCGGCGAAGAAGAAGAGCCGGAGAGGACCAAGAAACAGAAGAGGACGACGAAAAAGAAGGAGCAGAGGAGGAGACGGAGGACGAAGAGGAAAAGAGAAGTGGGAATTCCCTCCTCCAGGCTGTCTCGCGCATAGTTTCTTCATGCTGTCGCTCGGTGAGCGGCGGAATAACGACGATGGCGACCTGAAATTCATGCGAGGGTACCGGAATTCTCCTCTACGTTGGCGTAAACGTTGCTCGTGCATGTCGCATTATGCGAATCCTCGGAAGACTGCAAAGAAGGGTGATACGGAGTTACCAACGGGGAAGGAGGATTGAACGTTTGCCAAACTAGATCGAGCGAATAGATAAGCCGAATATTCCTCCGTATATATCATATTGCCACTTATAAACGTACAGAACGGCTCTTCGGATAGTAATAAAACAGGTACGCTTTAATAAAAAGTAACGTTCCGTTTCTACGATTTATATTGGCCTCTATTCAATTCCTAAGACCGTTTCCAATTCTATTTAACGTCGTTTCAATGGCAGACGGTGCGAGGTGTTCAAAGGGATTAAGTAAATGGTATTGAGAAACGAGGAAACCAACCACCGAGAAAGAGCGTAGAGTCGTGGTCGTAAAGTCTTAAACCATTGTCGAGGTTCAACGTTCTTTCTACGTATTCGTCCCTTTACGCTTCCGCGTCGCGCGTCAAGCTCACGTTCGTATTAGTACATACCTGCGCGTTAGAAAAGGCCACCTTTTAGACGGTGTTATAAAAATCGCCAAACGCCGCAGGTTCTCTCTTTCATAACGCGGCGAGGTTAAGGTCGCCGTTGTGAAAAAGTGACTTAATCTGCCTTAACCTGGAAGCCGTTTCTGTGGGAGCGACGAGTCCCGTTCGCTCGTTTTTACTCGCGGCATAATCCGTCTTGACCTAATACAACTTTGAACTTTCAGCTTTTTACCCCCTCTACTCTTTCTCTTTCGTTCTCCTTCTCTTTCCCCGTCTCTTTCCCTACCTTTCTCTCCGTCTTACCGGCCGCTTCGACTTACCCCGATACATTCAGGTCAGACAATCCGGTACTCCACATTTACGGTACCATTCGACGTTTTTATTGCTCCTCGATGTATTTCACACGGCCGACGCACTGTGTCTTTAACGAAAGTCCATCCCAATCCAATCTGTATTGTCCCGAAGAAATTTTCTTAGCGGTCAGATAGAATATGTTCAGGTAATATCGAGTGTTGAATAGGCTTAACGGCATCGAGCAGATGTCAGGTAGACAGATGGTATTGCTTTGTATGTTTATTATACTTATACAGGTCCTTTAAATATTTTTGGAAGGGCTATAATAAATCTGGGGTCCAAATCTACGTCCCCTCTGGTACATTTTTTATTAAATAATTACTACTTAATACATTATAGCCTCGATGGTTCGAAATTCGCCGGAAATTTGAGATCTTACGTGAAACGATCGTAGCAGTTAAAAGCGAAATGCAGAAAAAGAAGAAATATTTGGCAAGCAAATACTAGTTTGGGGCCATTGCGAAGCCTGATCTGAACTTCCATCATCGTCAACACCGCTTGTTACTTTCACTCGTCAATGACGCTGTATTATCTAATCAACTCTGATCTATAAATAACACGTTAAACGTAAGACCTCCCCTAATTTCATTAAGTCGTTCAACGGAGTGCAGCAACACTCAGTTTCTTAACACGAAGGTGCGAACTATGAGTCTCCTGCAGGTGTAGCCAAGATGAATTTGAATTCTCCGCGAATCTCGATTTCGCTTCATTTAAATTCCTCGTATGCTTAGAGACCGTTGGCGGCGTACGTATGGGAATTCTCGCGAAAGTAAAGAATCTAGCGTAATTGGCTACCTCGGGACAAGGAGAGCAACTTTTTGTTCGTTTCTGGGAATATCCATTGCGAACAGTCCGTACGACGGGTTTCGGATTATGCCGAGTGTCGATCATGCTCGTCTTAATTAGCGTAAAACGATACTGCTGGCGATTGCAAATTGTCACACGTTATAATTACTAACGTGAAACGAAAGCCTTGAATCTCCGGTATTCGACGTCTTTCATATTATAATTGCAACGTTTAGGTAGGTATATTCTTACGTTCGTTAGTTGTAGTAGTGGATTATATGAATAAAATCGTGAAATTTATGTTGGGAATAAATTGCTTGCAAATTGGGGAAAAAAGTTGTTTGAGGCAACTCAGTTGTATCGATCATTATAATCCATATATTTCAACGTCGGTGATTTCTTCCGAGGCAAATATCGCCGCAATATTGCCACGACATTTTGCCCCCATCGGTATGAAGACATGCCCGGCAATCGGTAACATTGATTCTAGTAATGAGATCGAGGATTTACCTATGTCATTACGAATAGAATACCGAAATCGTTTTTCCTCGCCAAAAGCTATCAATTTGCAGAACGCATTTTCAGGTATTACGACATCGACAATAAGCAGTTTTCGACATATGAAATTACACGAAAGAAGCACGCACCTCGTGCCATCCCTAAATCTTCAACGATCGAGGCAAATCGAAATTGCACAATTTTCAATTGACGATTCGCGTCGCGTTTCTCGACGAATTTGCAAAATCACCGGGTACATTCGTCACGTTTGTTGGTACGTATCTCATGGGTATTTATTAACACTGGCTGTCTACGTGTTCCTTATTGAAAATTTCCGATGAGACGAGTCGTTGAGATCGATCATTACTCAAGTAAGATCGACTGGCTCGTAGTCACGACTTTTACCTTTAAAGTGGCTTTCCTACGCTCGCGGTGACTTTCGGTGCCTCGTCGGATCATATCGTGCACATCGGCGTCCTTTTGCATGCGCTAAATTAATAGGTGATTTTCTCGACTATTCCATGGGAAGATTTCAAATTTTCGCGCTTCTTCGATCGTACAGCAGATACTGGAAATTCAATGAGGAAGTACGATCGAAATTGTACGGACCGACAGTTTGGCGATGAGCTATCGTCGAGCGGATATGAAGCGATCACACGTCGAGATTGACATTTACTTCGAAAATTGTGTAATCATTTTTCGATATATGCCTCCGACTGATGAGAGTATTAATATTTTAGTGCAATGGACTTAGGCAGGAACGTTGAAACACATTACTCATTCTGTTCCAAAATTAGTGTCTTATTTACACATTTAATTGCTCCGAAATAAGTATCCACTTAGCAGAATGTAACTCAGTTCATTGTAATTATTTCTTTTATAAGCTTAAATATTATGCAGCATAATTGTAAAGTGGAGAAACGACAATTAAATTAACTTATAAGTGTCGGCCGAGCAGTTGTATTAGGTTGGAAACTATGAAACGGGCGTTCTTGTTTCGTCTGTGTTCAACTGCGACTGAGAATGGTTCATTGTAACGTGCGCTCGATATTTTTATTTATAAAGTTCAAAGGTATTCTTCTTACTCATTTCGTAAAATTTTTCCGTGTTTTTATGCCATTTTTATATTGTCTTTCTCCGAAACTAAATGGAAACAAAACGCTATTTACTCGATATTGGTTCCAAAAATTTCGTTCTGGCAATTTGAGTATCGTCAACGAGCCTCGAGGAAGACCACCGGCCCATATTGATAACGAGGAATTAAGGATGACTGTGGAATCCGATTCACACACAACTATTCGCGAACTTGGGTCTAAACTAGGAACTAGCCATACGGCTCTGTTAAAACATCTGCGTACAATAAATAAAGTAAAGAAATTGGACTCATATGTGCCGTACGAACTGACGCAACTGCAGATGATCGACCGCAAGAGCAAGTGCACATCTTTGTTGCTTCGCAATACACGATTGCCGTTTTTACACCAAATCATCACTTGTGATGAAAAGTGGATTTTGCATGATAATCGAAAGCGATCAAGCAAATGGGTAGATAAGAATACACCCCCAGGACACACCCCGAAGCCGAAATTTCATAAAAAAAAAGTTATGGTTACCATATGGTGGAATGCCCAAAGAGTAATCCATTATTCCTTCCTACAACCGGGTGAAACCATAACAGCGGTGTCCTATTGTCGTGAAATTGATGTCATACATGAGAAACTTATGAAAAAACAACCAGCATTGCTCAATCGGCACGGCGCAACATTACTGCATGATAACGCACAACCACATAAAGCTTCAATTATTGTTGACAAATTAACTTCTCTACAATATGAAATTTTGCCACATCCTTCATATTCACCCGATATTTCACCGACCGATTATTACCTTTTTCGTAATTATGAATTATTTTTAAGAGAAAAGAAATACAATAACGGAAATGATATTATAAAAGACTTTGAATTGTTTATTAACTCTAAAAAGAAAGATTTCTTTCAAAAAGGCATAAGTATATGACTTATCGAATCGTTGGCAGAAAGTCGTAGATGCCAATGGAAGTTATTTGGATTGAATATAATAAATAATGTGAAAAATAACGCTTTTTGTTTTTTATTCTTATTCAACGCCCGTTTCATAGTTTCCAATCTAATAATTGCATTCTCACTACAAATAATGTAATGCAAACTCGGAATTTCGCAGCTTTGCAGGAGTTACCGAACAAGAAAACTTTTTGGTATTCAATATGTCGTATATTTCGATAGAGGCACGTGCAGCACGATCGTAACGAGTTAAATTTTGTGTCATAATTAAGCTTGAATTAGTTAATGGTTAGAATGAGAATCAGAGTGAACTTGTACAATGAGATTGAATTGGAGTTTATAATAATGAGAGCCGGCGAAAAGAGACAAAGGGTTTTAAGGACTTTAGGGAAAGGCGTGGGAGAAGGATGACGGAGTTTGAGAGTCGAAGGTCGAAATAGGAAAATAAGAATTTTGAACTTAGAACGGTGATTCGGAGATGAGTAATGATAGTGGTGACTGTGTTAGGGAGTTGAAAGGTCGGGATGGAAAGTATTATAGGACTTTGGACTTGGAGCAATGAATCAGGATAGTGATGAGTGCTGGTCGAGTCGCGGTGCTTGTAGCGGTACAAAATATTTGTAAAGACATTACTAATACTAATCGAAGGGTCGGTACATTACAATAATTTCTATATTTTTTTCATTAATAAATTTCCAAGTTCTCGTCTTCAACGACATCTCTATTTTATATCAGATTGGCACATCGATAAAATACAATCACCCCTTGCATTTGATTCTGACATCCACCCACTTGAAGACGCAAGAGATACACCCAATTTGTCACGACAAAACTTCCCGGAACATTACTCGACTCGGGTTCCGCACATTTCCACGAGTAATCCATCATATTGAACGGCGAGGGATCCCCATTTCCGTTTCACGACAAATGCAGAAGCTATCGACTATCATCGGACAAATGTCGATGAGCACTGTGCGCAGAAGTTATTAACGGATGTACAACGTGAAAGTTGTGTACATTATATTAGGTACCGAAAAAACCAGGGATTTTCTTTTTAGCAATCAATATCAATCGGAGATAGAAATTCGCAAAGCAGTTCAATGTGATGAGTCTACAGCAAGAAAGAGCCCGCACTCCTTGGGCGTGCGTAAACTAATGAATAAATGGATGACGTACCGTTTAACAAAGGAGAACAAGTACGCTTAGGGGCGGTTGCGTAAGTCTTACCCTCTAAGAAAAAAAGGGGTTGAAATTGTAGGTTTTATTAAATAAAGGAAAGAATTTTGCTTTATATACAACTTTTATGAATATTGCTACTATGTATTTCAAAAAAATTCAAAACACTGTGGAAACGGCATTTTTAGAGTTAATAAATAGCTTTGTTGGATTATTATTAACAATATAAGATTATATATATTGAATAAGTTCAAAAACGGCTCTACGTTCTATGAATTCCTATTCTAAACAGGAGATTCTCTGCAGTGTAGGGGAGAGTAACATAAACAGTTTATATTACTAATTATAAGTAGGCCCGATCTCGTCTTTTGGGCATCCACAGTTAGTTCGTTCTAAACTCCACCAGTATAAAAACGTCTCTTTCAAAACCTTATAATAAAAGTAATATTATCACTATGCCGTTCGTGCGATAAATAAAGATTGTTTGGTTTGGCGCCGGCGCTTTTCGAATCTGTCGAAAAATCATAAAACGTCGCGTTTTACTAATCGCAATAAGTGATAATTCTGTTCCGCAATATTCACGAAATTTTGAGGATTTGTAGCCTATTGCAGCCTGTACAAGATACAAGCGATACTTTGCAACTATTTGTGATTGTGAGATAGCCGCGACGCCTTTGCGATTTAATAGGGAACTGTCTTCAAATTTTAGCGTGACACCAACGTGGTGTCACCGGACGGCATAGTGTTAATGCAAAGTATATTGATTTATTTAAACATCCATTTCCAAGTAGCTTTATCTTTAGAATTAGTGAGTGTGGATGGATTGTTTATAAGCGAGAGTAGATGTTTTGAATACGTGATTTGGAAGACGACGAATGTTAAGGCTAGCGTGAATGTTTAATCTGTGGATAAGGAGAAAATGAGTGAGCGCAATAGAGAATGCATGATGTGAGAAAGAAGAAGAACGGATGACGAGAAAAAGTATCGGCGGTGGATGCGAGCACATTTTTTGTCAGCAAGTCAGTTCAGAATACACATACCGTGAGTAGAGAATAAGCCGTGAGTGGAAAACATACCCTGAGGGAGTAATAGTGTTTTTGAAAGTTAGAGAGTATTTTGAGTTATATTTAGTTCAAGTTAGTTTATGTTTAGTGAGTTTTATTATTTTATAGTTGTACATATTTTCAATGAAGTTATTTACTGTTTATCTTCATACGTTTAGTTTTTACGCTGCGATTCCGTTAATTTATATATGTAATTTAAGGGAACTTGTTCGGTTATATCTATAGGGTCTTACTATAATTTGGTCTCAGACGAGCAACCAAAGACTATCGGTACTCGTCTTCGAATAAACCGAACAGATTCCCTTAGAATTAACTAACAATACCGTAGCCTAGAAACTTAACTAAACGCGTGTATTTAAAACAAAAGACTAACTTTATTAAATAGATAAAAATACAAAACTCTTAACAATACTAAAGTTACTCTAACTCTCTCCACTCACGCTATAACTCTCACTCTCTGTAATCTCCACTCAACTCTGTATTCTCAACTCAACTCGATTCCACTGAATCTTCCAAAAAACCACGCTCGCATCCACCCTCGATACTCTTTCTCACAGCATGCATTCTTCGTTTTTCTCACAGCATGCGTTCACTGTTGCAGTCACTCATTTTCTCTTTATCTACAGACTAAACATTCATGCTAGCCCTGACATCCGTCGCCTTCCAAATCACGTACTCTAAACATCCACTCTCGCTTACATACAATCCATCCACACTCACTAATTCTAGAAATTAATACTATTTACGCGTAGGAAAAATTCCGTTCCTACATGTCCAAAAGCCAAGTACCCTATATTCATCGGGGGCTCGTCCGGGATAAATTCGAATAGGACCCTATAATACGTGCACGCAATCGAAGATAATTAACAAAAACTAACATAGTAACTTCGGTACAAATCACGAAACGGTATCCTAAATCGTACCACCTATGTTCTATGTAATTGTAAGTCGTACCAAGGAAGCAAACGAAACAAAAACAGCTCAAATAAATATTTCTTGCGTAAATCACTTTATTAGTAACAATAGCTAGTATTTACAAGATCCACAGAAATATTTAATAATAATTATATAATAATTAATTTAGATATTACAAACTTACAATTCGCGTAACTCTAAACCTCAACATTAGTCCGTTCCTGAAAATAGAAAAAGTATATTTCATATAACATGTTAAAAGCGTCAATATTCTCTTTCTAAGAACAAGGTGTATCTTAAGATGTATTTTAAGATGTGCAAGTATTTACTGATTCTCAGTTCGTACTAGGTAGACACGTCTTAGGCAGCGGCACGCGTAACACTTTAAATAATCATAATGAAATAATGAATTGAATTAGCACGTCATCCTTACATAGAAGCAACTGCTGAAATAGTACAGACAGACCCAAGAAATATCAATTTATTAAAAATATGTTGTCATACATCCTACCAAATGTGTACAAAAGACTACAAGAAAACACCCGTAAACTGAGCCTATGGTAGGACTTAGGTAACCTTCCCCTATGTATGTATTTCCTTATATTTCTATGTATTTCCTTTGCGCATCAAAACACGGTTTCCCGTTGCATCTACGGTTCGACAGAAAATAACGGAAGTCGGATGGGAAGTTTTACCCCATCCTTCTTACAGTCTTGTTCTGTCTTATTCTCAGTACTGCCTATTTTTATCATCATCAAAATTCATTGCCGATAAGAATTTCAAAAGTGTCATCGAGGTCAAAACGGCAATTAATTAGTTTTTTTTATGAATAAATCTCCCAATTTTTACAAGAAAGGGATGTATAAGCTTGTGGAACGCTGGAAAAGTTTCATAGAAACTAATGTCGACTATCATCGTAAAATAAAAATATATTTGAAAAAAACTCGGAATGTTTGAATCTTGACCTAAGAATCCGTCTGAACTTTGTTCTACCTAATAGTATCATCGTTTACTTTTTAGACACGACAAAAAGTATTGGTTCTTTTTTGAGATTTATTTTTCTGTGGGTACCGTTAATCCACGGCTTTCGAAAGATGTACATATACGTTCCTGATAAATTATAATTTTTTTGTGCATCTCATATAAAATATCGGTATGGGAATCGTGCCGGTAATTATGACAACGGTGTAAGTCATTTTTTTTATTTTGAGACGTTTAGACTTTTGTTTTGTTGTAAGAAGACAACTATTGATTGCGTTAAATGGTTACATTATGTACCATTTTTATAAAGTAATTGCACTATGCTGTAGTGTTGGCGCAACATAAAGTAAGGGACAAGCTCAATTTGTCAAATTTTTGAATTTGACATTGAAATATTTAAACAACGCTGGAATATTTCAGACATTTCTCATTCATTAAACTAGAAACCATTGACCAGAATAATTTTTATTTTGGAGCCATTTACTTCCATTCTATCCGTTCGTTATTCCATTGTTAAATTATAGAGTCACAGTTAATTTATGAACTTGTGTGCCAATGCGCAAAGTTCAATTTTCAGAACGAAATAGGCAAATCCCCGAGGCAACTATCGTCTTTGTCAAGCGTTCGATTTTACGATTTATGATAATGGCGTACTCGACTGAAGACTGAAGTGTATTCGCGTAACTTCAGTCGGTTTAACCGATAAAATACTACCCTTGAAGACGGAGCAAAGTTCTTAAGAGGAACGAGCGGACAATAACCGTGGGAAATGACGCCATAAAACAGGAAAATATAGACCGTTCGGCTGAAAAATATGAAACCCTGCCGTTTGGTGCACTGGGAATCTGAATTCTCTTGAACTTCAACGATAACATTTCTCTTTTTTTGCGATTATGCAAACTGGCACCAAATCTTAGAAGTCAAATAGTATTTCATAAAGAACATATTACTATTCGAAAAATCGATTTTTTCACTTAAACCTGAAGGACGAACTCATTGTCTTCAAAAACTGGAGGCGTGAATACATCGATGACTCTTTTATGATGGCTTCGAGATTTCGAATTATTCCCACAAAAAGAAATTACGATCTTCGGCGGGATTTACGCATTGCGATTTGCTAAACCGTACTGTCGGTTCGCGATAAAACGGCAGCCAACGTGAAACGAGTTTCATTTAGTTCTGCGGTCGACAGACCAGGTCATTACGTTTGATGAACGCCTGCGGTTACGTCATCCTGATGTTTCCTTCATCTCCCTTCTAGAACATCCGGCAGCCTTTTCGAAAACTCACAAAATTGCTCAAATGTGCACATATAAATTGCCCTGTTCCCATCGTTCAATTTTTATACGAATTACCGAGAATTATACAAAGTATCTGAACTTATTTCACCTTAACTTTCTTTACTGCCGTTAAAAAATATTTTATACTCTTAAAACCAGATGAATGTCGTGTCAAGTAATACAGTTTCAATAAAATTGGAAGTTTACTTCCGAATAATCACTTCTAGAATAATTTTAACAGCAAGTATTTTATGCGAGACTAAACTTGCAATAAGAAGAGTTTTTAGCAAATGCAAACAGCAAGGTGGCTATGGTGGGTTTGAAGTTCAGAGCTTGGACTCTCAATCAGTGGATTCAAGTTTAAATCGCTGTCACCTCTGGGACATTTTTCCTATGTGATATATACATATGACATAGCCTACGTGCCTCGAAACCCATCTGAAACGGTAAGTCCCAGGGCAGTGATGGGCCAAACTTTTTAAAGAGACCAGAAAAAAATGAATAAATCCCGGCGGCCGATATATGTACTTCATTAAGTATTTTAATTGCTATGGAATAGAAAAATTGTTTTTCTTTATTGAATTTTTTTGATTGAAACTTCTATATTATTATTTTACAATTTACGGCTGCCCCGATTTAACCCGTTCTAGGGGATATGATCATTGTAGTTAAAGCTAAAAGATACAAAAGGAAGAAAAAACGTTACAATACGTGAAACAACTGCTATTCTCAATTTACGTATTCGGAAACGTTACATTTCCTGGTCTGGTCCAATTAAGCCGTTAAAACGTTTAAAAGCCACTTAATTGTCTCCGTCTACTTTAGCATACAGGGTTCGTGAATTTTGCAAACTTTTCTCGCGCTCCGTGAAAGAAAAGACAAATTAAAACTATTCTCCCTCGATTTCCTTGTTCCTCGAATAAACAAGTAATTTCTCGATAACGGTCACCAATGGTTTCTCGCGCCTCGTGCAATTTCGTGCGGATACACAACGTCAGCAGAGGAACGAGCTAGTAAACGGCGACGTTGCATGCATACGCCTGAGTGGAAAAGCGGGACTCCGGTTGCTTGATTCGAGCCATATACGGATTTAGCCTAATTTCTGCCACGTCTTGCAATGAGCCCGAAGTCACCTCGTGGAATTCCTCCTCGATTTTGCAACCGACCTCCCGTGTATGCGTATTTATCTTCTCACCTGTAATTCCGTGCCTTTTGTACGCATCGGGCCAAGTTACATGGGTCTATACGCTTCAAGTGGGTCAAAATTACACGCCCGTCGAGTGCACTTTTGACCCCATCCTTTAAAAAAGAACAATACTCTCACGGTGTCCGTAAAACTGTACAAAAACGGCTAGATTACCGTGTTTAAAATATTGGGGATTTCTTGAAATAATGAAGCTTCTTGTCGATAGTCGACACAAATACTGATAATTACATCTACTCTACTACGTAGGAAATTATTGATGAGAGGGGTGGATACTCTACGGTAAGAAATTTCACAATGCTCTCTTTTCTCGAAATTCATAAGTATATACAGGGTGGGGCAATAACTATTAGCACCTCAGATATCTTCGAAACTATAAGTTTCACAGAAATATTTGCTGAAATAAAATTGCAGAGTACGAAGGGGGCCACCCGGTGGCGATAATAGTTTTTTTGCAGGTGGAGGTACTTCGGACATTTGAAGGTCACCTCCATTTTTTTAAATGGATCGGTATATTTTTACTTCCGTATCATGATAGAGGATCTTAAAACGAGTTCAAATGAAGGACAATACTTTTTTACTTAGAATTCGACATTCTTCCATATTTTGATATAAAAAATATAGCATTCCATTTAAAAAAACAAAGTTGACCTTCAAATCTCCGAAACGCCTCCACCTATAAAAAAAATAACTACACTATATAATGTGCCCCTTCAGACCATGCAACTTCTATATAAAAACTTTTTTGTGCAACGCATATTTTGGAAGTTTTTAACGGTGCACACGTTGTGTGGACCACCCTATATATATATCAGATCACCCGCGTACTGAATAACATCTTCACACGAACATATGTATTCCTAATTATCAGATCATCATACTCGCGCCATCCTATACTTGACACACGCATACGCATATTTATTCTTGCTGTTCTTTTTTGCATTTTTTGGCTTCAACTGTTATGGTTACATCGCCCAGGACCTACAATTTTAAGATATTTAACCTCGAGCCCACTGATCATAAATCCGACACTTTACCTCCTTATACATCATAGCCCCTTCTCACCTTCGTACCATCGACGACACATACACATAAACCGTCTACTCTATTTGCCGTCTACATTAACCCTTTCGTTACCAGCGCCGATTATAGTCGACATCGAACTGTAGCGTGCCGGTAAAATATCTCTTGATTCTATTGACCCGTATTGGATTAATCAAACTCAAAGAACATTTTGAACACACGTAATACATTTTGACCTTCGAGACGAGCTTCTGTTTTTTTTTATTTGACGGTGGAATATTTGTACGATAAGAAAGTGTTGTAATAAAAAATCTATTTCAAAATGTGCACACTTTTTTTGGCACCGTGTCACGTTCAGTGGCGGTTCCCTGGCGGAGTAGACTCCCGTAACGAAAGGGTTAACTAACTAATAATAATTGGTATTTACGATCATTCAGTTATTTTCAGTTGTACATTATTTCTATCAACCATTTCCATCTAACCCAACAAACTCGCGGCAGAAAATCGTCCTTTGAACCGCTCTTTCGCGAGACTCAAACATCGCGTCCGTGTTTCCTCTTTCTTCTACCTCTTCAATTCTATTTTCCCCATCGTTTTCTACCCTTCGGGGTCGTCGCATCTCATCGGCGTCGGGTCCGTAAGCCCGAAATCACGGGAACTCCTCTTTAGAATTTCTCGTCGTGTTCGAACTTTCTGCTCTTTAGGGTAGACCGTTTCCTTTCTCGCCGGGAGCGGAATCCAAAAAGAGAAGGTGGGGAGTGGAAAAGGTGGAGCAGGAAAAAGTGGAACGGGCATGTCGGCAGTTTCGCGGAAACGCCGAGGATTTCGGCGTCCTGGAAAGTTTCTCATATTGATCCCGGCGAGTACGCGAATGGCTCGACGTCTGCGTCTAAGATGTCCCTACGTGGAAGGAAGCTGCTCTCCCGCTGCGGAATGATGCATTGCGGCAGCCTCTCTCGATCTGGACAAACTAGAGCGCTATATTGCTTCCGTCTATTTCATTGAGACCTACGGTTGCGTTCGTGAAAGAAGCCGTATCTTACGCAACACGCTCGGACGGTCGAGCGATTTTCTATCGATTCTTGTTTACGCGATTTGACCGAAGGACTTATGCAAAACGATTGCAACGTTTTTGTTACGGTAAATTTAGAGCGTGGAAATCTTAAGAACGATCTAGTGGAAAAATACACAATATGGGCCGTCATTTTTGAAACTGTTACAAGCCCATTTTTGAGAAAAGTGCGTTTATGTTAGTTTTAACTAAACACAGGTGGTTTCTTTTCGCAATTCAAATGGCAAAGTAAATAGAAAATTCAACTGTTACATGCTATAGCATGGCAGCTTTTGTACGGACTTTCAAAGATCTCAACATAAGAAGACAGGGTCTTTTACCACTTTCAAATATAACGGATTATATAATGATTTAATCTCAGATTTATATGAATTAGAACAGATGCGAACGATGAAAGATAAATGTTTAGAAAGTAATTTAAAAGATATTCTTGTAGATATTGTTTGAAGAAATGATCATGAAACTAAGAAAAACAAAGAAGACGATGAAAAGTGAAATGGAATTTCGAATCGTGGGAGATAATATGTTACTCTTCATTATTTTCTTCTTGTTCGCGTATTTTTCAGTTTTACCTGCAAGGATTATTTCGCCTGGGACCTACTAGTTTAGGTGCATTTCAAATCATCGGGGATATAATGTATTAATTAATAGTGTAAGAAAAATTTCCCGAAGGTGAAGGGGGATTTGAACTTTGGCCTATTACTAATGAGGTGTCCGAGCCTCTAACTCCTTACCCACCATAGCCCTCTTATTTTTTTCAGGGCTCTTGCCTTAATCACTACCTTTTCAAACGATTTTTATGGCAACAACAATTTGACAACAGCAACGGTGGCATCATGTTTCAAGAAGTTTCAAATAGCAAAATACATTCTCATGAAAAACGGTAGAATATAATGATTCCTATCGCTTCGTCAACATGTTCAACCCGGCGCACTTTTTTATATTCTTCATGATGAGTCGGCGCGTGGTTATAAATCGTTTATTTTTTTGCCGGTACTTTTTTTTGCTTGCTTGACACTGAATTTGCCGTTTAGTTCATCACAAACAGTGTAAGTCCAATATTACAAGTTGTCGTTTAGTTGAATATAATTTTCAAAATATATAAATTGTAAATCAGTCGTTTGGAAACTTTTAGTTACTGTGCCTCTAATACATCTAATAACTCCCCCCCCCCCCGGATTTAATACTTCAGCACTCCTTCCGCTTGATTTACGAACGGAGATACCTTCTACTGTTGCACCTCTGAAATCGTAATTAAAATAAAATTATTTGTATGCTTTTATGTTAATGTTATTTTATGAAAATTACATTTTCATTAAACTTTTTGCGCCTGCCGTTGAATAATCTTGC
Organism: Cerceris ruficornis; assembly: GCA_963989415.1. Lineage (NCBI taxonomy): Eukaryota > Metazoa > Arthropoda > Insecta > Hymenoptera > Crabronidae > Cerceris > Cerceris ruficornis. The sequence goes on along the minus strand of OZ022520.1, from coordinate 13,819,772 downwards.
TTCCCCCTGGGGAAGCGTGCCTCCCAGTTTGGAAATCGCTGTTGTAGGTAATGTATGCAACGTCGAAAAGAATTGCGGAGTTCGACCTGATAAGAAAATGAAGTGTTGGTCACCAGTGATTCGCGTCGTGGGATAAAAGCACAGCTTCTGGCCACCGGTGGCCCATGTCGGATTGAACGTGTACAAAAATCGAACACTGTTCGAAGGAGAATGCGATAGATTGAAAGTTTTACCAAGTTTCCTTGGTGAAACGGCATCGCGCTTGAAATTCGTGAGGTCGATAAAAGCTGATAAAAGAAGCGGACGAATTCGTTAAGTACGTAATGTTAAGAAGGTATACACAAGCGCGCCAGCTTATTTATGGTGTACCGTAAAATGTTTTTTTACGAGGTACAGCGCTTTACGACGGCAGACGGAGAACACCATCGATGACCGACACGTTCTCGCGAAAGGTGCACCGTGAAAATGCCGAGAGTTTTGCGCATATCGAGACACCTTTCGCGTATTATTTTCCTGTGCGTTCTTCTTTCCACTTCTTTACGTTCTTGCAATAAATGTATCGTCACTCGAGATTCATTTCCATGTTTCGCTTTGTAGACGAGAAGGTCGAACTATCGGCGCGTATTTTACTTTCGAGCCTTACATGGTGGCCCTTGATTGCCGCGCGTATAAAACTTCTGTCGTCTCATTATTTTTATGGTAAGTCGTAAAAGAATTTGGTGAGCATCGTTCGTTAGAGGCGTAGAAATGCTTCTCGTAAAATGCACGAATACAGCTTCGGGAAAATTGTAAACGATGATATTAAAGTAAATGGGATCATCGTTCGAGAAGTAGAATAAAGAATAAGCAAGATAGAAGTGGGTGAGATGGGAAGAAGAACTCACAATGAGAGTGGAATTTACCGGAAACGAATATAGCGGGTGGAATGTAGTAAGATTTTGATAGATAATGTGCCGTAATTTGCGTTAATTTAATTGTACTATAAACTTGATAGAAAAAAATTTCTGTCAGATGAAAATAAGTAAATTCGGAATAAGGAATCTTTTCCATCGATATTTTATTAGAGGACACTTTCACAAAATTCTCAGGGACAGTTTCGATAATTTTTTTGTTAAATATATTAAAAAAAATAGGACATTTTTAATAGACAGAATACTAGGATCGATACTGTCGCGAGACTTACCAGTTTGTTCAAATTCGAAGAGTTTCAAGGTTAAAGTTTTCTGCAACGAAGATGGAGCGCAGCAACTCGTTCGCCGAATCGGTATTCCAGGATGGCCCGAGTTGCGTCCCGGGTAGTCAGACAAGTTTTAAAAATACTTTACCAAACCTGTGCCGCCGTGTCTGAGACTTTTTGCATGATTTGGCGCCAGTTACCGATTCGCAGCGCCGAATCTCGACCTGTTCCCTGTTACCAGCTGCACCTAAGTGCATCGAACTTCTCACTAATACGTCTCTTAATGAATGCTTCGCATTAGTAATTAATAACTCTAATTGCACTCTGCATCCAAGGATCTTTATCTACGCATTTTTCATACATCGAGAAAAATCAAACTTCTATTCAAAGCAAAGTAGCACACAAATATTCCAACGAAGCATTACAGCTCCATCAATAACCCCTTCAAAAGTTGAAAAAACATTTCCAAAAGTTTTGCAAAGTCGCGAAAGAACGGATGAATTTTTCAGGCACAATGGGGAACATTGTAGGTTTTCGCAAAAAGGTATACCAACCGCATTTAAATTTCAAGAATACATTAATACAAACTAGCCGGAGATTTGAAGGAGACAGCTTTCTTTCTGGTCTTCGGTAGACGGGTTGTTTATAAACCATGATTCCGGTATTCGAGTCTCGTATGAGATTCCTCCTCTTCTCCTTTTTTTTTCTCTCCACACGAACGTATGATAAACTCGGAGGTAGGCAGGCGAGACGACGCATTTTTCGCCGTCGTGCGCCTTCTCCTTACTGTCTTGCCAGAGAGAATGCGATATCGTTCAACCTTGCCCTCTTCGGAGCCGTGCAAGAAACCGCTTAAAAAGAAGAGACGAGTACCGGAGTTTTGCGAGTTTCGCGCGATGGCGGTACCGTCGCCCATTATTATTCAATGGCGCTTACATAAGTAATCTTTGAGTTATGTTGTCGTAAGTTTCTCATAATTCTACGTGGCATACTTAAAAAATACCTTGTGCATGCTAGTTTTTAATCACGATGATACGTCTACGACGTAGAACCTCGTTTCTTTTTGTTTTATGGTTATTACACTTTAACTATTATGATCATTTCGTTTAGGATCTACAGTTTTAGGTGGCTTCTGAACCACCGACGCTATAATATATTAAATGATAAATTAGAAAAACTTATACAGATTTGTCGAAGAGTCCGTACTTAGGCCCACTAGTTGTGACTTTGAGCCTTTACCTCCTTACCCATCACAGTCCTCTAAAAACTTGATAACGTAGATTAAGATATTTTATGGAAACAATGCGATAAAATCATTTCTCGGAACTATGCACTAGAAGGTGAAAATATTTGTAGTTCCTCGCGGTATAGAGAGGCAGGGAGCTAAGAAAGTTTATAAAAGTATCTTTGTACAGCTTATCCCTGATTATGTAATTATAAAATAATAATGAAATTGATCTATTGTCGACAAAAATTCCTCAAGTTATTCCACCTTTATCGTCTTTAAAGTTCAAACCTCAACCCACGAGAATTCGCACGAACGTACTTGAGATACAGCCAAGTCGCGTTTCGCAGGAACTGACAAGTCTTATTACCTTTGTATCAAAGCCACTTATTTATAGCTCCTTCGATCGCTAATGGTAGACCAGGTGTTTCCCGGGACTCTATTTTCGTCGAGCAGTTTATCTGTCCGGCCCACGGAATCGCTCGGAACTTTTCGCATGGCACACGTGCGACTGGCCGAGTAGATAAGCGTGGACATTACTATATAATAATGTGATTGTTAACCGCAATTCATTTCACTACCTACGTTACACCCCGCGTGGTCTCGCGTGAACGGCGAAAGATTTATCGTTACTTGACATTCTTTCTGCGAGCGAGCTCGCAGATATTTTGCTACCCTCGTAAGTATATTTAGCAATTTACTTTCGCGTTTCGAGCATGTGCGACGCAAAGACCAATTATTTGACACGCTGAACGTGTTTTAACGTCGCTACACTTAGCCTGCAATTAGGGCAAATTAAAATGAACGTGTGGAAATAATTGGGGCGTCTTAATTGGTCTCGATTTTCATTCTGGCCGTGCTTTACGTGTCTGCATTTAAATTGCGATATCAGGAACGGAGAAAGACACCATCTTTTTTACTACTTTTCCACATTCTTTAGCCGTTGATAGAATCACAAATATTCGTGTAATCCGAAGAAGAAAAGCAACGTGACGGTGGATTGGGAAATTGTCCTTGAATGCTGTTTAAAGTAACGTTGTAACGGCAGACGCGTACTTTTCTCGGCTTCGAATCATGATTCGTTGGACGAGATCATCTAGAAAATGCTACTTAACAGCTATCGTATATCTTTCGTTGAGATTGAAACTTTTTGGTGGGTTCCAATCTACCAAAGTTCCGATGTTATCTACGTGTAGCTAAAACCAGTATTTCAGAGACGATGCTTTGAACTCACAGGCACCTCTTAGTAACACCTATCCTGTTAAACTTAATTTGCAAACACCAATTCTCTCCTCGTTCCTCCTCTCGCACTCCCAATACCACCCACGATCTTCTTCTTCCAAATATTCTTCTCACCACTCCAATTCAAGGAGAAGAGAACGCGTTGCTTCTCGTTAGCACGTTTACAGCCTCGCGTTTTATGCTCGAAAGTGCTCGTCGAAAAGCGGCTACACGATGTCTCGCCGAGAGGAGATTAAAGTTCACCGAACTCGGTGATCAGAAATGGTCCTGGGAGGATTCGAGAATCGATCTCGCGGCTACTGGCGAAAGGTTCGTTTTGGGTGAGTCATCGCGTGAGTTAGTGTAGTTGTAGATAGGTAGGAAAAGAAGGCTCCAGGTACCGAGTGCAATTCGCCGCTTATACCCGTATGAGTGTGCGTATGCGTTGGGCACACGGTGCGTAATATCATGTAGGTGGCACTAAAATGGGTGAAGGTAGCCTCGGGCACAATGGTTGGTATACCGATATCCAGCGACGCAACAAGTGTTAGCCCACGCATTCCACCACATAAAACACCGGCTACAGGTACGTATATACATAAATAAATGCGACAATGGCCAACCACGAATCGCGATATTCTCAGCCGATCGGGGCATAACGGACGCTACATTACATGGTCGCCGTTGGCGCGCGAGGAAAAACCTATCAAATCGCGCAACATGTTCCTCATGCCGACTTCAACTGCTGCTCGATTTGCATGGAGCACAACGGTGCGGTCGACTCACCTTGGAGCCGTTTCTCGGATTTCTAAGCACCGCTAACGTACCATCGCTACCGGCCTCCTATTCTATCCTCTCTTTTACCCTCTGGATGGATTGCGATCAAGATTCCGCCGTGAGAAACGCCGACCGCTTAGCCGTTTTGGACTTGATACTGTGCGTACGATCCAACGAAGTTTGAATTACACTTTCAGTCTTGAACGATGCCCAGGACGGAAGTATTGCGATGAAGTAACGAGTAAGAGAGAGAGAGAGAGAGAGAGAGAGAGAGAGCTATCCTAGTTACCAGATGAATTTTACGACTAAAGTTATTGTACTCTTTCCTTACTGTTATATTCTGTGCGTTATCGTTGACCGACTGAACTTGTATAGGCACCCAAAGAACGAAGTATTTGCAAACAACGAAAGTTTTCACTCAATTCTCCCCAAGAATGTCTGAAGTGAATTCAAAATTTCATTCTCGCAGTGTTGCAGTAAATACGCTTCTCCTTGGATTAAGAAATCGTCCCTCGCATTTGCAATTTTCATCGCAGGCGTGAAACGTAGTTCCCTTCTTACAATTACCGCCGGTAGCTTGATGCTCGAATTGAGGTTGAAGGCTATGCTACGCAGACCATAATTAAATAATTTCCGCGCATTACATGCCCGTCGCTCGGTGCATTGTACTTGGAGGACGAAGACTTATGCAAATACTAATTTAGCTTGGTGGATACGCGCAAGTACACACACGTACGCGCCCGCACACAGAGAAATCTACGGTGAATTTTCAGGACGTGGAATCATCGTGTTCTCTCGCGAACCCCTAGGAATTAATGCGCCGCTCCTCCTCTTTCTTCTCATCGTGCCTCGTATCATTTTCACGACGATGAGACTTTCACCCGGCTGAGACCCGCGCCGTTCCCCCTTTGTTATGGAATCGCGTGCCTCTTGTCGGGTTCGGTGATTCTCACGCACATATCCCTTCCTTAATATTTGCGCTGTTATTCCTGGTACTTTGACGAATTTGCCACGTGTAGAAACAAAATTTTCGAATTCTGTCATCATTTTATATTTGCAACGTTCAATTTCGGTAGTTGTGGTGATCGTTTTCCAGTTTCACAGCTTCAGAGAGTACTCTGATCCAACGATTGTCACATTAGCAAGTAGTCGGAAGCAATTCCTAACCGTGTTGCTTCTCCAAAGTTTCAACTATATGGAACAATATCACTTTCAAATATATCTCACCCCTACATCTGTCATTATTCAACACATGCCACCAAAAAATGCTCTTAATTAAATATTCCCGTATTTTATTCTGCAGATCGCCGCAACGATCGATTATGTACACACGGGGAGGCCAATAATAAAAAGTCAAGAACAATGGCTTAACTGCGATAGAAGCTGCTGCATTCGCAGTTGTCCTTAGTAGAGAAAAGAGCATACGAGTGGCCGTTTAAACCGGTAAAATTAACCGCAACAGGTGTAATTTATACTACTAAATTTCTCATTCTCTTTTTCTTTCTATCTTTCCGTTTCTTTCACCCCCCCCCCCACCTCTCTCTCTCTCTCTCTCTCTCTCCCTCTCTCTCTATCTATACGCTTACTATCGGCTATACACACATAATTATATGGTTTCGTACGCGCATATATATTTGTCGTCTGCGGGAGGCACATCGGACGTAAGTCTTACGATAGAACCTCACCGCGTATGCTTCTGTAACATCATCCTCGTAATATCTTACCCATACACCACTACCCTCCTGATTCATCGGCGAAATTACCATTTTAATTATCCATTGTTCGGTCAATTTCGTAAAACCGCGCGAGCATCGATCTGCCTTGGTCCAGCTGAGCAATAAATTTTGCTAATTAACGGGCAGACACGTTATGACGTGAAAAATGAATATCCAAATTCGGGCGTGACCCGTGGACGCGGTCGATAATTAATCACGGTAGAAATTTTTCGAGTATAGCCAAAAATCTTCCATCGTTCGGCCAGCCATACGTTCGAAACGTCGGCATTGTTTCGTTAAACCGACGCCACAATCCGTTACAAGAGGGACGGATTCTGGTCGAGGTTACCGACGAGATGTCGGCCTCTTCTCCGCTTTCGCAATTGATTCTTTCTCCCGAAGTCCGCCCACGAAAACCATATGATCCTCCTCCTTCGCTGCTGACCTTATAATACAATATCGAGACGACATGCGAGCAAGTTAGATACATCTTACCGATCTCGCGAATGCCGTCCGGCCACGAAACGTCGAGTATGCTCAGTCAAGTTCAAGGAGAACCGACGGTTTACTCTCGTGATTACATATCGCGGTAATCTCAACTTGGTTCCCGCGGAACTGCCAGGAGAAAGGCGCCAAGTTTCGAACAGACACCTAGAAACGATTTAGAGCTCACGGAACGGCACGTTTATGGAGACCACGGAGGTGATAACGCGGATGGAGACTTGCTTTTCTAAATGACGGAACGGAGAATTACCGTGCTTTTAGCGTTCAATCTGATGAAGTTTTTAAGCAATATTTGTGTCGTGGGTTTGGAGAATTTTACTAAAGCCTGACTGACATAATTTGTAAGAAACAAAAATTTTATTTGGATTCAATACACTAACCACATAGAAACTTCGTATTTCAGAAATTATCTAAAATTGGATGTTTTAGGTAAAAGAACATTGAAAGATTTCAAGCAGCTGAAACGCCGCATCTTGGAAAGACATTTTACGCTTGGCCCATGCAAAAACCTTCGAGTACAGTTAAATCGTTTTGAAGGCAAGACTATCGAGATAACTTTATGAAATAATATAATAACCACAGGTCGTATAATACCATAACAACTTTGGCGACCGGATTATAAATTTCATGAATAAGACTCTCGGGTGTTGCGAGGACTGTGTGCAAGATTGAAGAACGTTGGATAACATTCCACGGCCGTCGCTTATCGAATCGCCGGAATATTTGCATACCAATCGAATTTCCAGCGCCTCGATCACCATTTTCGTAATGACTTGACGCACTTCATTCCCCGCCTTCTCTCGGTGTCGTGACGAGGAAATTTTTTTTCTCTCTACAACCTTCTTCATTTCGTTTCGTTGGCTTCCATCGCGAGGACGAAGAAAACCGTACCGGCTTATTAAACGTTACGTCGTAATGTGACTACCCCTCCTTCGTTCTCCTCCTCTTTTTCTTTCTCATCCGCGTAACATTCTTACGCAATCTTCTTGGCAAAGATCATTGCGAATCGCTGATTTTCCCATTAAGTACGTCTCACTTTCGTCACTCCCGTTTGGAAAAGACCGCTCGGACTGTAATTGCTGGTACCGTTGTATCTTTTCGTCGTTACGTGTGCTCATTAAGTTTTTAAGTCGCGGTTGTCTCGTATTCTCTTAGAGTTTAAGATCAATTAATAATGACACGCGTCTACGGTGTATAGAGTTATTAAAGACATCGACTGCCCAGTGAAATTTTGCGGGAGTCCTGTAATACTTAACAGTTTACAACGTTGGCCGGCTGTTTTATGGCACATCGTATATCTGTTTTTTTTATTCTTGATCAAATCTGGGTAGCTATTATAACTTAATTCGATGTTCTCGCAAAGATATTAATATACTGTGTGATTTCGCATTGCAATGGATCGATTTAAAATGGTCAGGTTACTACTAAGTCTATTAGTTTACGATCGAAAGATAATAATGCCCAATTTTATTCAAGCGAATTGCAAGACATGAGATTAATGTAACCTGCCAGACTTAAATGCAAAGGAAACTAATGCGAGTGACGCTCATATTTTCAACTGAAGGTGTTAAATAAAGTATATTTGTTATTTAACTCTTTACACTTCGCTGTTGCCACAGTGGCGGCATTACAAGATAAGCGTATAACTCCACTGTCGCCGCAATAGCGATATTGTAATTAAAGCTGTTAACTCTGTTGTCAGATAAATCTGGTGCGTTGTAATACCTTTTTATATTGTAAAACATAGTTTTAAAATGTATACGTGTTAGCGTCAACGTATTTTAAAAAAGGTAGAAGGCCCTTTAGAGCAGAGTGTATCGGTCCACAGTGGGACCGTCGCGACTTTGTTTAGATATTGTCTGGGTTTCAAAGGGAGTTCTTGAAGGGTGACGGGTGTTTAGCAAAGGCCTAAACATCGTATCGCATTTCAAGGATCCGATTATTTAGAGTTTCGATACAATATTGCAAACTAGACTCCTGATTAAGAAGTGGCGTAGCGGACGATGACCCCACGTCATGGTGCCACGCAGATCGTTAGGGTTGTTTACAGGATTTGGCCACGGATTGGAAGAGTTAGAAATAACTCTTGGTAAGCGGACTGTGAGGAACCGTACTACACTTACCCCAGAACGTTAGAGCAAGCCATACTTTAAAAATATTACAGAGCACCTCGCGCGAGTTTTGGTTGGATTTTTTAAAAGAATTTAATGAAATAAACACTGAAATATATGTAGCGACCACCTACATTGAAGGTCTTTTCGCTCTCGTGCAAACGATTTGTCTGGTTTATGTAATTTCCAGCAACACAGCTATTTTTGAGAGAACTGCCTTTTGTATATATTAGGTTGGAAACTATTAAACGGGAGTTTAATAAGAATAAAAAAAAAAAGCGCTATTTTTCACATTATTTATTATATTCAATCGAAATAACTTCCATTGGCATCTACGACTTTCTGCCAACGATTGGGCAAGTCATATATGCCTTTTTGAAAGAAACCTTTCCTTTTAGAGTTAATAAAGAATTCAAAGTCTTTTATAATATCATTTCGGTTATTGTATTTCTTTTCTCTTAAAAATAATTCATAATTACGAAAAAGGTAATAATCGGTCGGCGAAATATCGGGTGAATATGGAGGATGTGGCAAAATTTTATATTGTAGAGAAGTTAATTTGTAAACAGTAATTGAAGCTTTATGTGGTCGTGCGTTATCATGCAGTAATATTGCGCCGTGCCGGTTGAGCAATACTGGTTGTTTTTTCATAAGTTTCTCATGTATGACATCAATTTCACGACAATAGGACACCGCTGTTATGGTTTCGCCTGGTTGTAGGAAGGAATAATGGATCACTCCTTGGGCATTCCACCATATGGTAACCATAATTTTTTTTTAATGAAATTTCGGCTTCGGGGTGTGTCCTGGGGGTGTATTCTTATCTACCCATTTGCTTGATCGCTTTCGATTATCATGCAAAATCCACTTTTCACCACAAGTGAAGATTTGGTGTAAAAACGGCAATCGTGTATTGCGAAGCAACAAAGATTCGCATTTGCTCTTGCGGTCGATCATCTGCAGTTGCGTCACTTCGTACGGCACATATGAGTCCAATTTCTTGACTTTATTTATTGTACGCAGATGTTTTAACACAGCCGTATGGCTAGTTCCTAGTTTAGATCCAAGTTCGCGAATAGTTGTGTGTGAATCGGATTCCACAGTCATCCTTAATTCCTCGTTATCAATATGGGCCGGTGGTTTTCGGTTAGCGTTTCCGTTAGCCCCTCGAGTGCAGGCCCAGCGTCAACCTTGGGCCGCACTAGACTAGAGAAAACTTGCCGCCAAAACCTTTCCCTCTTTTCCCTGAAAAGTGCGCCAAGGGCGCAAGGAAAAGAGGGCGCAGTCGGTGAATTTCTCGTCTTCCGATTGGCTTGAGCGGCCGCGGAAATTCGCCGGTCTGCGGGGGCGCGGCTCCTTCGAGCTAAGCCAGCGCGAAGTTCAGACATAGTATTTTGAGCTGCCCTTTCGCAAACTACTAGTCACTCGCCTCTAAATAAAAGTAAAGTGTTCACGGAAATACCTCTGCTAAGTAATTTCTAACCTCGTCCCGACATATAAATATAGGATATAAAACATAAAAAATTAAAAATCGCTTTTACTATTTAATTGCTCTTATTGTTAGTTTACAAGCAAACAGGAACAAGCTGAGTAATCTGGGTGGAAGAGAATCATATTCTTTGCGGTACACGGTTCACTTAAAAATTGAATAACTAAAAAGTACCGCAAGGTATCGGGTTGAAACTTCTCAGATATATTCCTTAGGCTATATACAAGTAATTTCTGCAAAGATTTCGTGCGTCTACCTGTATCCTTCTTTGTTATACCTGCCGAAAGATAGGGCGACAGTCAAACAGGTCCAACAAGATACAAGACTTATACAAAATATTGGAGGATAGGTTGCGGGTAATTGATGAGAGGAATTGTATGTAAGAAAAGTATATTTTGAAATACAAGCGATGTAGCCTTCGCCAGCGACACGGTTTCACTGCGTGCCTCGTGGCACGGCAAAGTCGGATACGCGGAACATAAACAAAACAGTGGCGACACAGTTCGGCACACGATGAGCTAGGCCCGTTTACAAAACATTAGTCGCGTCTTACATTGTAAACTCAACACAAAAGTTTCATTATTTCTTCTGTAGAATGAAAATCTGAAAAGAAAGATATAGATTCTCCTATAAAAAATGAAGTTGACTCAACCGAAACTCAACCGAATCGCGCTGGGCGACGAACGTGTTAAAAACGTAAGATTTCTGACGTACGCTTCTTTTTTAATGACAAAGAATTTTGTATCTGTCATGGAGGTGCACTCGCACAATAGCAAATAATTCTGGACTAGCTGATATCTCATAGTAAAAATGGTTCGGAGTTGCTGAAAGGTCATGTTAAAAATTGCTCGGAGCGCAAAGGGTTAGAATACTGTTGACAACAGGTTATGAATTTTCCATAGTATAACTGACATTCAGATGTAACAAAAAATTCAGATTATGTCTGAACTGATCGTTTAAGTGAGAAAGTATGCGCAAGACAGCTATTCAAGTTTCGCAACGATTCCGAGAGTCACGCGCCTGCGTTCATTAAAGCCTCTCGGAATCGCAACACCGAGGAAAATAATTCAATCGCGTAACGCGGCACGGTAGTTAAGGTTTCGAACGATCGAAGCAGCTTTCTCGGCAATTACAATACGTTGGAATTGCTTGCTCTTATTTGTACATACGAGATCGTAGAAGAAACGTTTCATTCCCAGTCTACAGACGTGAGAGCAATGAAATCTAATACTCATTGTTATTTCGCTCGACCCCGACAGCTAAATGACTGGGAGATATTAGCCGCAAATTTGTCAAAAATCAAATCACCTTTCTACGAAGGACAGGCATGCCGGCTAACTTTCCCGCTCACTGTTTCTCCTGTTCGTCTTAATTGGTCCTATGAGAAAAATTGCACCGACGGTGCCGGGGTGTAAACGTTTATATCGACGAAACGGTGGATTAGAAACGACTCTTACGGGTAAAATTCGTCCCTTTCAATTGTAACTCTCCGTTGAGTCAGCATTTAAGGTTTCTTTGTTGACTGTTCCACTGATTTGTTCAACTTGGCATTTTTAGAAAATTCCAATTATTTTAATTTTGTTTTGCTGCGGTACGAGTTGCACTCATTGTTGTAGACTAATGGATTAAAATTAGCACTGCGCGTTAAACATTCCATGTGCTCGTTAAATTTCTCCGCGCCTGTTATCGTAGGAAACAAAATTGGAAAACGAAACGATGTTAAATCTCTTGATCGTGTCATAATGTACCGGAAAAAAATGACGGAAAATCGGTCCACGGAATTTATCACAACCTGAAGCATCGGAAACTAAATTCCTACTATAACGCAGATATTATTTATACTCGAACGGGCTTCCTACTTTTTATTACGCCCAAACGGCAAATGTATAATTTTATACGTTTTCGCACATTTCAGCCGTTTTTCAATATCAGTGAATTGCAAACTTTCCGTTACGTAATAAGTGTAATGCGGAAACGTAGTTCCGCGGTTTTCGGAAGCACCAAACTCGAGAATCGGACTTCAAACTATTTGGTTTATTGTGATGTAGAATTACGTAGAGCCGTAGTGGTGAGACAGAGTATCAGTCTTAGCGTAAGTATTTTGTGTAAACCTAAGTGACTGATTTTGGTCGGGGTAAGGGTTTTTAAGGGCTTTTGAAAAAGGAGTGGGAGTGATGTTGTCGGTGGTCAGGGCCAAGGGGTAGGGATAGGAAGATGGAACTTATTGTTAGATTTGAACGATGATTCGAGGATGAGTAAGGAATGGTGACTGTGCTAGGGAGTTGAAAGGTCGGGATGGAAAAATAGGAGATCTGGATTTGAGGTGGTGAGTTAGAGGTGATGACGGAAGTTTGCTAAATACAAAATATTTGTCCTTATTCGTTAAAGTTATCCTACGTACTATCTAATCGGAGGGTCGGTACATTACATAAGATTTGCAGAAACTCCGAAGTGCGCGGGTAGTTAAAGGCAGAAATCGAGGCTGAAAATAAACTCCGTAGAATATTCGAATGACGGTATCGCTTATTAATTAATCAAGGCTTGTCCACTGCGCAGACGAACACCTACAAGCAAATGAGTTTTAATTTGAAACTTCGTCTACCTTGCGGTAGCCTGTGCTAGTACCCATGTGTTGCGGAGAAAAAATACGTCCCTGAAGCTCACAGATGTAGCTTCCAACCTCGCATCTTACCTTTCTTAATCGTTCATATAATGGGTGAAGTAAAAAGTTCTGAGCGTTTTTTCTCTTTATTTTGATGATAAAATTAACAAACTTAGAATTTTCGGAATTAAATCAAATAAGCGCCGTTTTGTTCAATAACTTTTTCCCATTTTGAAGGCAATTTCATAATTCCACGATTGAAGAAGTCTTCGTCCCTATTGTTAAAAAACTCGACGAGCTCACTTTCACAAGCCTCTCTTGAGGCCAGTTTTTTGCCATCAAGAAAATGTTGTAAATGTCTAAAAAGGTGATAATCGCTTGGTGCCAGGTCTGGGCTATACGGCGGGTGCGATATAACCTCCCATCCAAACTCTCGGAGCTTCTGGCGTGTCGTTAAAGATGTGTGCGGCCTGGCTTTGTCTTGATGGAAGACAACACCCTTCCGATTGGACAATTCTGGTCGCTTCTCGTTGATCGCCTGCTTCAATTTGGTCAGTTGTTCACAATATAGGCCCGAATTGAGTGACTGACCCGATGGGAGAAGCTCATAGTGCAGGATTCCCTTCCAATCCCACCAAACACATAGCAAAACTTTCTTGGTCGTTAATCCGGGCTTGGCGATCGTTTGGGCCGTCTCACCGCGCTTGGACCACGATCTTTTTCGCCTGTCATTCTCGTATGTGACCCATTTTACATCGCCAGTCACCATCCGCTTCAAAAATGGGTCCATTTCGCGACGCTTCAGCAAAGAATCGCAGGCATCAACTCGCTCCAAAAGGTTCTTTTGCGTCAGTTCGTGTGGCACCCATATATCGAGCTTCTTTTTGAGACCAGCCTTATGCAAATGGTTCCAAACGGTTTTCTGGCTAATCTTCAGTTCCTGGGCAATGGAATAAGTGCTCGCATGCCGGTCTGACTCGACGATTTCCATGATTTTATCGACATTTTCAACGATAGGCCTACCAGAGCGTGTCTCATCTTCGACGTCCATATTACCAGAACGGAAGCGTTGGAACCACCGCTTTGCTGTTGCATTCGATACTGTTTTGGGTCCATAAACAGCACAAATTTTTTTGGCTGCCTGCTCGGCTTTTTCCCCTTGATCGTAGTGGTATTGTAGAATGTATCGAATCTTCTCTTTCGTTACCTCCATTTTGATACGCTCTAACAAACAACTGGCTTCACAAAACAAAAGACTGTCAGAGAACTTTTTTAAAGCGTTATGTTGCCTTTAAGTCACAGTATAGAATGACATGATGCAACGTATACATTGTGAGATATGGCTCACTAAAGTCATCTAACAAAAAACGCTCAAAACTTTTTACTTCACCCATTATTTCTTACAATTAGTAAAAATAGCAGGTGCGCATTGTAGTCCATTTATGACTTTAAAATCAATGCGCTTTATGGGCCTATGGCGTCAATACTTCTCCAGGAAAAGTCTGGTCCTGCAAGAAGTATTGACCGGGGACTTTTCCGGCTCCGCCGATCGGCAAGGGATGCTCTTAACCAATGGACAAAGGACGATTTCTTTGCCCACAAATGGAAAAATTAATATTTGTTAACTAAAGAGTCTCCCAATCAGCAACTTTCCCGCTTCGCAGCAGTGACTGACTCCCCGCCAAATCGTGACGGAAGCGCGTCTTTACGCGCTTCAAAGAATTCAGTCTTCGTAAAATTATTGAACAACCAACAGCTATCGATCAAGATTCCTTCTGCGAGACCCTCGTCCGGACGTAACCATATTAAGAACTTGTACAAACTGTAAATAAATTGTTTAGAGTAAGCCAAATGGGCCTTTCCTTCAGTTGCAAGTTACAATACCTTCGTGCGTGGTTTAATTCGGGTGAGGCTAATGAAACATATGCTCACCACAGAGGTGTCACCTAGAAAAACACGAGCAGGTATAACTCGTGAGGCTTGCATCTGTAACACCATGAGACCACGAAATTGTACGATACTTGCTGAGCAATACATTTGCTTCCTATTTTCGTTTTATCACGTATTACGAGACTCCATTATAAGCGACTAATTTATTCCCCGTTATCGAAATTACATTCAGGAGTTTCGGAATTATAAGTGAAGAAGTGTAAAAGAAAATGGATTCCATTGCATTCTACTGCATTGCGCACGTTAGTCTGCGGCTGTAATGAAGATTCTTAGAAAAAATACCGAATTTTAAAACACTATAAAAATAGTATAAAGTTGTTGGATACCGACCTAATTCTGTAAGATAGAACGCCAAATATCTTCAAACGTGATTCAGGTTCCAAACAGGAAATTTTATTTACTAGTTATCACTTTCCCTGTAAAACATATTTTAAGGACCTTTAGTCTTAACAAGAGGCACAGGAAAAGCGGCCGATCTTTGGAACCCTAATCACGAGAAGTCGGGGTTATCCGAACCTCCCACCACGCTGTTTTGGAGCCCTTAAAACCTCGGCTCATTGAGAATTCATAATCAATTGTCTTGAATCGCTGACAGTCGGTATCTTGCGACGACGTTATCCTTACTTGTAAAAACTCCAAACGCGAAAGTAATTCTTCGTTAAATAAAACTGTTGTAAAACTCCCCACGGAATACAACATAAAATTTGGCGTCAGAAGTGGGATACAACATAAAATTGGTGTCAGAAGTGGGATACAACAAAGTTGGTACAATAGTTTTCTACTAAAATTTCGTTTACTTTCGAGTAAATTACCATCGACGTTACACGAGCACGTCCACGATGGAATCACCTACCTTTTATCCATCGTCCTATCTCCAATCTCTTTATTGCTTGCAATACGTGTTGCTCGCTTCCCAATTACAACTACACTTGCGAAACAATAGTTACTTATCGCATTATAAAGGAGACTCTCAAAATCGTTACGCAATTGCGATATGAAATTTTCGTTATCTATGTGTTCATCAACGTTGCCAAAAAGTTATCTCACTCGTTCGTTTAATTGCAAGCGCAGCCACGTCCGGGTTATTAAATATTAATTGGCACACTCTCTTCTCGATGGCCTACTTGCCTCTCCTCAGGTTCTTGTTGTCGAGAAATTTCATTACATCGTGTCTGGTATCGCCGGTGTCGAAAGGTCGGGGAAAAGCGAGCGAGTGCACGATTACAACGTCCGTGGGCGAATTCTTCGTTGATTTCGTTCTTCTGCCACGTTCTGTCCCACGGAAAGGCTACAAGTCGATAATAATTGTTGGTGCAATCGCGTTGCAAAATGAGAAATCGCTTGCTGGTGGTTAATGACAAGTGGATAAATAATAAAAGGATAGAAAATGACAGTCCGAAAGAGTTCCTTAATTATAAGTTCGCGAGATTCGCAAACTTCCGCGAGTGCTGCTTTTTGACACAGTATCATATAATCATTTTGCGCAGAAATAAACCGACTCGTCTGGTCGGTCTTCTTTTTGAATTTTATACACGTCACTTTCTAAAGCCTACTTTGACGAGATTGACGTTACTTGCGAGCGTATTACTTGCGGGGATATCAATTTTAGATAAATGTTTTGATAGGAATCAATCGAGAAAGAATCTCGGAAAAAATTTTCTAATTCTTCTAATTCTTTTAAGGTATCGATGCACGGGAAATGTGTGCGAGAATGTTGTGGATTTCGAAGAAGAAATTACATTTGAAACTTGTTACACGTAACTCGGTACAGGTGCAATGATATTTAATTTTAGCACGGTAGGCGTTATCCTTGAGTAGCCGCGCATGCCGCTCGAAAGGTGTGTCTGCACAGGTTTCACGTACGTTCGTTAAATGTATTCCAAACATTCTTCGGTCCACTTCATTGAAGCATTCGAAGCGAATAATACAGTTGTTGTTACCCGATAGAAAACAGTTCCACGATCCAACGATTGCTCGTGTCGCCCGTAGACATACCGAGGAATACTTTCATCTCTTTGATCCAATGCGGAATACTTCT
Organism: Cerceris ruficornis; assembly: GCA_963989415.1. NCBI lineage: Eukaryota > Metazoa > Arthropoda > Insecta > Hymenoptera > Crabronidae > Cerceris > Cerceris ruficornis. The sequence goes on along the minus strand of OZ022520.1, from coordinate 13,802,963 downwards.
GACCACATAAAGAAACGTCATAGTTTAAAATTGTCTTAAAACTCGTGCAAACTGAAATACGTTGGTAAAAGTATGATCACACGTGGAGTAGCTACTAGAATTAATACTTGACGTTTTTAAGGAGTAAGCCATGCAAATTGTTGTAAACAATAAAAAAAGAGGTTCTGTGGTTTGAAATTCTCCAGTCCGGACGTATACAGGTTTTGCAATCTAAACCCATCCTTTAGCAAATCAAACTCACCCTTTTGCAAGTCAAACTCACCATTTTGCAAATCAAATTCATCCTTTTGCAAATCAAATTGAGAAATAAAGAAATTAACCCTTTTAGTACCGGATGCCGATATATCGTCGTTAGCAACACTCTTAATGCCGATCATCATGGGATTATTATTTAGTTTGCTCATATGATATTAGTAATTTTATTGCAAATATTTGAGAATACACAGTTTATGCTCCATATTACATTATTCTATATTAAACTATGACCAAATGATTATTCTTTTTAATTCTAACGACTATCAACAATCAGTAACCGATTTGTTCATTTTTCCTAACAATGAGATAAATATTAATTCTACGATTTTCAACGAATATTGAAATAGATTTGTCATTAATTTAATACATTTTTCCGGTCGGCACTAAAAGGGTTAAATATTTTATTACAAAGAGGTATATTAGATACTTCTTTAAAAGTAATTACCAATTCACTAAAGGCAAAGTACATATTACGTAATTCATAATTACATAATTAGATTCATAGTAAGTATAAAAACCGTGTATAGATAATTTATGCATACATAATCGAGTCCATTATGGTTCTCCTGCAGCAACTGCTGGTAACATTAGGGGTTGGGATTAGTTAGACTTTTGAAATGATCAACGATTTCCATTTTCTTGTTGATATGGCAACGCCATTCAATTATTGTAATTTAATAGCGTTAATTAATTAATTAATTAAAATGTTACTTCCCAATTCATCTATATTTTATGTTTGCTTTACTAAAATATTTATGTTCATATAGTTAATTTGTAAAAGGGTAAATTTAGAATGCAAACCCTGCAATGTATTGTCATAAGCATTCCAAAAAATGTTGCATATCTTTTTCTAAACAATTGCAGTTGCCTTCTCTGTGTCAAATACAGGTCCATGAACGCATAACGCCTGTTGGATTCCGACCTAATTGTCTAAGAAAATGCACCCAAATATTAACAAACGTGATTCAGGGTCAAAACGGGAACTCTTACTCATTCTCTATTTTGTCATCGTTTTCCCTTCAAAGCGGTCGCCCTTTGGAACCTTAATCACGAGAAGTTGGGGTTATTCGAATCTGTCACCACGCTGCACAATGTGTAATTTAGCCGATCTAGCTGGACAAAACTAATTTTTGAAAGAAATTGCGGTTTTCATTAATTTTACTAACTTTTCTACTAATACAAAACATATTCTTATTCTTAGTGTTAATCACAATATATATTTTAGTAATTATTTAATATTTATACGTAAAATAAGAAACTCTCGACTTTAACATTTTTTTGTACTTTAACGGTAATAGATATTTACATTTTTCTGCTCAAAATGATTCTATAAATTACCGCGAATACAAAGATGTATATTATTTTAATGTGATAAAGATTTAAATATGTTTAAACAATGTTCAAAGCGGAGCAACGCCCAAAATGCCTCCATTTTTATGAATATTTTCCAATTTAACCCTAAAAATTAAACGTTCAGGAAAAAATGTAATAACAGGAGGCGATAGGGCAGACGTTTTTCTTGGGAAAAGCATAAAAAGAGTTGCTACAACAATTTTGTTTTCGGCTGAGAAATTAAAATAGTTCCGCAAGACATTTAGTTTCGTCCCCTCACAAGACCCAAGACCCAAGGCAATACTCTTTGCCCGCAGCTAGAAGAAGTCGCGTCCGTCCGTTAGGGACGGAACAAAACAAAAAAAAAGGTAGATGTCGTTATTTGTCTGCAATGGCTCGTCGCATTTTCAATTGTTTATACCTCAGCTTTGAGCACACAAAATTGCAAAAGTGTATTAAATAGTAATCTAAGTGAATTGTCTACATGCTTTTTGGAACAGAACTTAAATTACATGTTAATTGTTAGAGAGGATTAAAACGGTAATAAAAGGTCGTTTAGAAAAATAAAAAATTGTAAACATATCCCAAATAAGTGAAAATAACAATACATACAAACAATTACCATTCTCACCTATAGTTAACTAACAATTGTCGAAAATTTCTGGGGCACGATACGAGTGTGTAAAAGCAATGTACGGAAAGTGCAATTTTGAGGGCTGTTAATTAATTATTGCAGATTATTAATTGGAATAATTTTTACATTTTCTGTTTATATAGACATTCTACTATAGATTTACAATAAAATTTTATACATATGGACCATTATGAAAATTGACTTTTGTGCAGCTAGATCGGCGAAATTACACACTGTGCGCTGCCTTGGAGCCCTTAAAACGTTTGTCTCGTTTCCAAAATCAGAACAATTGTCTAGAATCGCTGACAGTCTGTACCTTGCGACGACGTTTATCCGAATTTTGTAAATCTCCGTTCGCAAAAGTAGTTTCTTCGAAAATGAAGTGTTGTAAACTATTCATGGAATACAACATACCTGTAACAACATATTACATGTCATCATTGACACATACATATTACGATCATTGATAATTGAAGTTCGAAATACGTAAACTGTACATATTTTGTTGACCATTAAGATTTTGTTCCCAAAATCTGACAAAATCGGCATTGCAGAAATAACGTTGAAGAAAATGGCCAAGTTTACGGCAGTCGCAACAAAAAATTATCTTTAATCTTATTGTCCCTCCTTTCGCACAGATTCTAATAAACACAAGCCACTCGTAGAACATGAAATATTCATAGTATAAAGCGCATTTATAGTCCCAGCAGCATTTCAGAGAAACTACTCTCGGTCTCGGTCTCGCCCTGTAATCGCAGCGTGCTCTCTCGTTCGCACAATCATTCAACTTAAATTCAATTCCACGGAAAAGCCGAGTATTTCTAAACCGGGAACGATCGTCAGTGAGATAAAAGGCTCTATTTTCATCCGCGAGGCAAACGAAGCGAATAAGCGCGAATAGACTCATTTAAATGCAACATTTGTAGGAATAAATTACGCCGGCCGTTGTAACCACGATTTCTACAATATACCGTGGAGTCCGTACTGTAGGAAATAGCCGGATATCGCTCTTTTTCCGTTCGTTTTACACGATAGGTGTGCATTATCAGGGAAAAGGAGGGTAACGCGACACGAGCGTAACTCGTCCGTTGTAAACGGTGCATTAGTGAAAGTGGCGCGGCCATGTTTACACCGATAAGGCTACTCGCGAATGAACGGGTCCCTTCGACGACGCTTTATATTGGCGCGGATCGCCGTCACGATACTTTCTTCTCGTTACTTGGTGACCTTCCGTCCAAATCGATCGAACCGAGGCCATACTTTTATTCTTGCATCCTCGTATTGCCTCCTCTTCTAACGTACCGCCGCGTTTGTCATGACAACCGAAGAAAAGTATTCGATTACTGATTCTATTACACCAGTGCACACGATACCTTGACGATCGGAACTTTTATGGGGAAGATCGTAATGTTTGTTGAAAATGGACGTGCCGTTGGTGGTAATTGGTGCAGAGATTTCCGGGCGATCGACTATTTTAGTTGAATGTCGGTGAAATAATGGCCAGGGAAATCTTTGTTATCGCCGGAATGATTTGTTTTGGTGTGAGAATTCATCGCGTGGTTCCTTCAAAAGATGAGAGATGAGAAAACCGAGGATTGAGTAATTGGTAATTTAAGAAATTACAAAATGAAAGAGAGAAGAAAGGAAATCTCTGTTCCTGCGTGCAATTACGCTACTGGGACATTCACCCGAGACATTCATGATTGGAGAAGTGAAATAAGAGAAAATGAGAAATTCAGGACTAGCGTATTTTGCATGTTGTGCTAATACGTCCCAGAATCCGAGCAGAATTGTTCGAACAAAAGGAACCTTACCCTGCACGTTTGATTCATTAGAAGAATCAAAGACAAACGACGCTGTGGTGAAAGTAATTACGTAAACACGCCGGATATGTAAGGAGAGGAAAATAAAAAGAGACAAAAATTCGTGTTAATCAACGTCAGACTTGGCAAACGTGAGCGTGAGATGATTCAATACACCAGTGTCGAGGGCCTGCGTAATTTTCTAGAAAACAGTATTGTCTGCTTTCGGCGGAAAATCAACTCTACGAGGCCTGTTCACAATTTCCTACCGGCGAGCAAGTAAGAACCTTTCACCGTACGAGACGTTTGTTTTTCTCTTTCGTATGAAATTGTTACATCGCGTCTTATCTAGGCCTCAGCGTTGCTGGTTTCACCGCCTTGAAAAGGTCGCATCGTTGCGCGATAAGAGTGCATTAAATCGGCCGCATGGTAATTATGCGTTCCTTGCACTTTGCTCGACGAGCGAGCGTACGTGAGAAGGAAAGACAGAGAGAGAGAGGGGACAGAGATTCGTACGTGAGGAAACGCGCGCACGTTCCATCGCCATGCGCTGACGGAGTTCTGCGTTAAACCGACAACCTGCTTGCGGAAAGTCCAAGAATTTTTGAATGAATACTCACCGAAGGCATATATCTGTGTTAGAAATTAAAGATTAAAAATAGGATTAGGGTTCACAGGGGCTAAAACGAATATACCCAAAAGAATGATTAAAAATTCCTAAAAACGTATTGAATAAGAATAAGAACACTTGGCGAGACCCAAGTTCTCGAATCTCCAAAGACTCACCTTCCTATCTCCCGATTGCGCACAGTCCAGTATGGAAAGTCGGCCCAAAGCTTCCAGGGTAAAAGAAATGGATTCTCGTGACGCCGGTATCCATTCCGGAAGAGAGGCTGCCCGGTCGCGTCCGAGATTAATCGCGGACATTAGTGGGATTTATCGCGCGTGCATCGTTCCGTTTGCAGTGTACGGGGCCCTCGCGGCACTTCGATATCGTCTCGTTATTCAAAATAACATTTCGACCGTTTCCACGCTTTTCAGTCGCATCCGTTGAAACCTGCAACTCGGCCCATCCTCGTGGCAGCCGAGATCTCACGATCCCATGAGACGTCCATCCGAAGCAACCTGCATCTTGCTGCACGTGGGAAACGTGGCGAAAAAAATTTTCCACCTCCAGTGCGCACGCCCAGATTTTCTTCCGTCTCGTCCCACATAGACGCAAAATTTCATTAACCACGTCCCGGCAATTTTAATGGCTGCATTGTTTAAATGAGGTTGCTCTCGTAAGGTTACAATAAAATCTCGCGAATCAGCATGAGAAAGACCACATTAATCCGCGTATCAAAACGCGTAATGCTCATTGTGTGTGCCTGCGGTGATCTCACTATGGCACCCTTTTCTCGGTTCTCGCGATTTTCCTTCGATAAGGGTGCGTGGGTCGTTGGTATACGGGAATCACTTTTACCATAGAATCGTTCGAAAGCGTTTATGAAGGAATGGTAATTGTTGACAGGACAATTTTTCAAAAGAAAGTTAATAAATACATACAATTAGAGGCAGATGGTGAAAGAGGCTCTTTCGTTCGATATACAGGGTGTTCAAAAGAAACCACTCAATATTTATATCGTATATAGGATACACTGTACTGAGTAAAAAAGATATAGTAAACATAGGTCGAAAGGTCAACCGTTTCTGAGATATAAACATTTTTGTTTGCTAGTACCATGATTGACTTACTTGCTTCCATCGCATGCGATGTTTACTTTAATGTTTATAAACCGCGTTCTGAATGTTGTTACTCGAGTGCCGACAGTAGATTTCATTGAGAATCAGTCAGTTGTGGATCGGCGATTGTAGATATTCCACAGTTACAAAGTATCGTGAAAATGTCAGCGTATTATTTGAATGAAGAAATGGCAGATATGCATTTTATGTATGGCCGTGCTAATGGAAGTGCTTTAGCTACACGACGTTTTTCCGCGGAAAGATTTCCCAAGCGAACGGTTCCCCCTCACATGCTGTTTCAAAAACTTCACCGACTTCACCAACTTCAGTAGTAAGTCAATTATGATAATAACAAACAAAAATGTTTATATCTCAAAAACGGTTGACCTTTAGACCTATGTTTACCGAAGCTTTTTTACTCAGCACAGTGTATCCTATGTACCATAGAAATATTGACTGTTTTTTTGGACACCCTCTATAAGCTGCTCGCTGCACTTACGTTGTCCGTGTTACGCATAAAATTATATTTGCGAATGTTGTATCAACTTTGCATCAACATCTAGTAGTGATATTTCGTTTTTCGTCGAGTTATAAACGTTTATTTGCAATGATGCTCATTGGATATTTGGTTGCTTGCATATATAGGATGGGGCATATATAGGATGGGGCAATAACTATAGAGAGCGAAGTTTATTTTACTACCATATTTGACCTTCCTCTTAATAAGCCCACCTCTATACCGTGCAAGTTTTGTAAATATATAACATTTTTTCATATTATCACAAATAATGGTAATATTCACGGTGAACATAGTTATTGCTCCACCCTGTACACACCTATAAGTATAGTAGCAAGCACTAACAGTTTCTTCACATGTACACCTTACTGTTTTACTTACTATACCAGCCGAAATTATTTCGGAGTTCATATTTTAATCTTTCCGGCAAAATTCTACAATAACAATAACAGCACCTTTCATATATCCGGCCATTTCTTTTTCAAAAAGCAGATAATCAAGCGAAATCTGCAATGAGTGTTAAGATAAAGAATCGTATTTTCAATTAGTGGGCCAGAAATCAAATCCCCCTTGCCCCTGGTAGATTATTGCTGCATAATATGTGTATAATTGTCTGGCTGATTCGAAATCCGCCTAAAAGTGTGAGTGCTCGGTGAAATGATCATAGCAGATGAGTCCAAAAAATTCAAAAGTAATTGAGACAAATGACAAAGCTCCGTTTGGCCAAAGGAAAATGAAACTAAAAACAATAGTAAAACGTGAGGGCACGGAGGCAGGATAAGAGTCAGTAACAAGTGGTACCACCCGGTTATAATAAGGGGAGCCGATGCACGGTACGTTGAATACGAAACTTCCGGTGCGTCGGTTTCCCACACAATGGATCTCCGTTGTCCTAGCCCACGAAACTCACGACACTTCCACACAGAGATACACGACTAATTAGTTGCCGGCAGTCGATCTACCGGTCGAGTCAAGGTCGTTCGAGTTGCGCGCCTCTCTTCCGGCCGCGTGGTATTCGCGGAGAAAGCGCGCTGACGATGAATTAATTTGACGGCCGAGACGTAATTGCGAAAATAATGTTGATTTATAGCGGAACGGAGTAAAAACGATCGAACGCTATCGGTCGGCCGTGTCGCGACTACTCGGCTCTTCGAAAGGATCACCTTTCTCTCGCTCCTCTTGCAATATGCTAACGATATTGAGGGTGAAAAACCGATGTTAATGACGCGAAATTCTACAGCTTGGTTTATCAATTTATAAACGGAATTGCTTTCATCAATTCACAAATGTAATTGCACGCCCTTTCTGGCAGTCCCGGTTGCCATGCATGGTGAACTGTAAGCAGGACAAGTGATTTCAACGTTAAAGATTTTTGCGGCTCGGGTCAGTTGCTGTTAACAGAACAGTAATTCTGAACTTGATGCTAGACAATTTGAATTCGGACAGAGCTTATGGGAATAAAGATTAAGGCTTGCATTTGGATATTGCAGTTGCCAGTCTGTCCCTTTGTAAGTGTACGTGAAAGTTGCACAAATTTCCAGTGAATTTTTCGACGCCAAAAGAGTGGAACCACTGGCAAAGGGGAACACGGACTCTATATTGCATATCAAATGCAAATAACTACCTCGATGTATACGTTATGTCTGCGCGATTGGATTAACACACAAACGTTTCGAAAGTAAATTTGAATCTCTATCGTGAGTTTCCAATATGCTTCGTTCTTGTAAATCTATTTTGATCGCTTCATCGATGCGTGCACAGGAACTATTCTTTAACCTTTGGTGTCAACATCAACTTATAAAACTGCAATACTTGCATAAATAAGTGATTGATCCCAAACTTTTGCGGAAGTGTTCTCAAAACAACAGTACAATTCGTTTAATTGCATGAGTCTGTCTTACATAAAGTAAACGATTAAATCCATCGATTTTCATCTCCCCTTTTTAACTCTTTTCCTTACAATATACTGATCTAATATGGTTAAATATACCTAATTACTCTTTAGTAATCCAATCATTAATAAACCTTGATAGACAATACATGAACTCTGTGCACTTCAACCTTTATCAACCATGAGCTCTAATGCATGTACTTTTTTCCAAGCAGATCTCAACGACAATATTTGAAGTATAGGAGTAATTATGAAACATTGTTCTGGAACAGAATACTTTTTGACTGCATTTTTTAATTTCAACTGCAGTGGCCATGTCGCCTATACTGGGTGAATCACGAATCATTATGAGTAGAGATTACTTTGTTATTAGCAGTCCGATCGAAAATGTTATTATCAGTTTTTGAATGGTTCGAAGAGAGCTTTAACGTGATTATAAAAAACTATTTGTCATGTTCTCCTTTTTTGTTTTTTCAAGATCATTTTGAATTTTTTGCAAATAAACACATAATTTTTGTACACTTATCTGTTAGAGGATTTCGAATTGAATCTTAGAAGTGAAGTTAAATTCTCAACTGCCATTTAAATTCTCACCACTATATTTAGCGTATATAAAAAAATATTTCAATTTTTATGGAAATTTTGCATACGCAAAGAAAGAACCACCCCTGCAAAGGAACACACACGTCAAAAAATGAATTTTTTAAAACAATGAAATTGAAAATTTCTATACTATTATTTTAACCTTTTAGATACGAGGCGCCACTATAGTGGCTTTTGCGGATATCATATTTCAGGACGACGAGCCGCCATAGTGGCTTTCCATGTTTCAAAATATATCATGCTCTATTATATTATTAATTATTAAAGTGAATTGTTATAGTTAAAGTATGTGTAATATACATTTTTAAAAAATTATGATTTAATCATCAAATACTTCATTTGAATGTTCTCCTGCACAGAACGGGATTGCCCGTCACACTTTGCAGTGTTATATCGATTATACATCGTTCACGTCGGACCCTGCCGTCCAGGGAAATAGCCACACGCAGAATTCAGCCGTATCTAAAAGGTTAAAATCTGCGGCGGATCGGTTAGAAGTTCTCAGCGGGCCGCATCTGGTCCGCGGTCCGCTGTTTGCTCATCATTGGTCTACCCTACGCAACCCGGTGCATCGACACGATTGCAATTCGTAGAAAAGGGAAACCCATCGCGGCGTCAATTCGGGCAACAGAGTCTCAGTTGCGTGAACGTAATTGCTGTAACCTTGGCATTGAGTTCTTTCCCTCTTTTTCCTCGGCAACCGACTCCGTTCCTCCTTCTGTGTGAACGGCTTCCATTCATTTACCTGGCCGTCGTTCCTCGAGCGTTGCGGAGGCACACGTTTGCTCGCGCCGCATGTTAAATTGCGCGTAGATCCCAGCTGCTCCGTAGGCTCGAGTTCTCCGGAATTCTCGAGAGCGGAAGAGGAAGGAGAAACGCGCCAGGACGATGCCGCAGCATCGCGTGCGACCGATGACAAAGAAGTTTTGCGAGCGCAGCTTTACGATGTAGTTTGCAACGTCGCGATGTGGAATCTACGCGTTTTACCTTGAACTTTCTCCGTTAGATTACTCGCTGTACGATACTGCTAAGAACACGAGCACAACTGATTTTTTTTCAAGGTGAAATGATCGGCAAGTTATCGTCATCCTTCGAGGATATTAAAGTAAGAGGTAGGTATACTTTATTAATAGGAAAATATTGATTAACGTTGAAATTGTAATAAGGTTGTCGAGAGAAACGAAACGTCAGAACTTGCACCGAAGTATTCATAGCTAGAGGCTATAACGACGTTACTACTAACACGGAATTTAAATATTACTTTTCCTATCCTTTGCAACACCAGTAAATAAGTTATTACACGGTCTCTCTTTTTATGCTATTGCGTCCCACTGAAAGTTCAAAGACCGCCACGACTTTCTTCAGCTCTTATTCATCTGTCAGTCTTTTTAAATCCAAATTAGGTACAAAATTGACTTCGATTGTGGCCAAAAACTTTCAGCGTATCTCCCGGCCGAAGAAATTAACGACAAAAAAAAAGAATATTTGCAAGCGCGTGCGCACGGGAGTGCAAAGAGAACGAGGGAGAAAGTCTGAACTAAGTGGCACTACCGAGGCAAATTAGACGGACAGATAATGGACCGATAGACCAGTTCTTCTGCGTTAGAATACTAATTATCGCCGTCACGCAGAACCGTCACCCACCGCTACAATCATTTTGCCCGGCCATTGCCACGATATTCAGGTCAGGAGTCGCTCGCACGTTTTTTTTTTCTCTTTTAACGCGGAACAACCAGCCGGTGTTGCCAGGCGATGCAGGTGCGAAAGTGCCAGAATGCATTTTATGAGAGCACGGCGTTGGCAAAAGGTGCATACCCCTGCGATATCGACTTCGTCACAAGCAAACACTTTGGTATTTGATAATAGCAAAATAAGGGACAAGTAACAAAGCGGTACCTTGCGTATAATATAATTAATTGATTAGATAAACGGTATACAGTAAAACCTCTTTTTGTGCGGTGGATAGGGACCGCATAAAAGAAATCGTACAAAAAAATATTCGGAAATTTTATAAATACTTACATATAATAAACAACTTTGTACGATATACCACCTAAAATTTTTTTTATGCGGTGGATAGGGGCCGCATAAAAAAAGTCGCACTTAGAAAATACACCAATTATTTACGAAATAGATGAGAAAATGCTTTCAAACAAATTAAATTAGACCTGGAAATATTTTAAAAACATTTAATTTTTCATTGTATACATGGAGAAGCTTTCAAAATGCACATTAAATAATTCACTGCTACTCGTCGTAATCCAAAACGCGCGTCTTCTTGCGATGAATTGGTTCAAAACAAATGAACAGAGCGTCGCGAAGTGCACATACATTGTCGTCGAGGAGTCCACGTAGTCAGGGTTCGTCCACGCATGTATATGTACACTGATAGGAAACATTAAACTGGCGCCAGCACCGCTGAGATTCATATACCGCATAAAAAAAAATCGCACCAAAAAAATCGCACAAACAGAAAATCGCATAAAAAAGGACCGCACAAAAAGAGGTTTTACTGTAATTTGTTAATAGTACAAAATTATATTATTAGTTTGCAAAAACTGGTAAGCGAACGATCTTGAAGAACGATATTAAAAAATTAATACGTTGAATACCAACCGTATTTTAAGTGCCTCGTTATATCGAAGTGAAACTATTTCTTTTAAAATCACATATTCATGGAGTAATAACGTCAAAGGTAAAAATAGTTATATATTCAATAATACACTTGCTTTGCACTAGTATTTTAATGTCGAATATATCGGTAAATTCGTAAATATTATTGCGTACAAGGCACGAGAAATTCCAATGAATTTGGCACCGCCGATTCGTGACTCCCATTTCATTCAACGTGTTAATGATGTTAATAAGTATTTAGCACTAAACCTGTCAAAACAGCTAAAGTAACTGCTAAGCAACATGTCCAATACTTTGGTATTCTTCGATTTATTTTGTATCTTCATTTCTTTCCTTCTAAGATATCTGATTATCACCTTCCAGCGTTAAGTGTGATTTTATTTAAAAAATATTGACCACTCCACATCTGTGAACGCGTCAAGAATAAAAAACAACTGACGAACCGCCAAAGTAATATTAACGTAACATTCGTCTTCGTTCAACACTAACCTGTGGCAGCTGTTGGCGACAAGAGGAAATCTAGATACCAGTCCCTCAAGAAGGAAACAACCCGTAAAAAGCGATGCTCAGAATAACGTTGCATCCTAGGCCTTCCGGTGTCGCAAATCGTTTTTTCTCCAGCGCACGTAATTGGTAGTTAGGATCGACAGATAGGGAGATGATACGGTTCTGTTAAATGCTCTTGTAGGAAGATCCTCTTGAAGAAAGAACAGGAAATGACAGAAATCCCGCGTAACACACAGTGTCAACGAGGATGGCCGGGCTAATTATTCGTCGTACAAAAATTAAAACACGTATTAGGGCACGAGATCTTTTTCCCGCGAAAGTAAAGCCGCGGCTAATTGGATTTTACTAATTAGCTTTCTCTTTTGTACAATTAAGCCAGCCTTTTTTGTGTTCCAGCCGGAAGCCCGAGTTGTGTGTTTCTCTAACGCGATAGACTGAAATCAAACGTAACGCTTTGCCGGAATTGGCTTTTGTATTATTAATCTTACGACGGGGCACGTTCCTTTTGCGGACGAACCGTGCGCGTCTCGTTTAATGCGATTAGGTGTCTGTCGCATGGAATATTTCTCAACGACGGTTCCGCGATTGTTCTTCCAGACAGGGTCAGGAGAATTTTTCGTTCACGTTGACTCGAGTGAAAGTGGGAGTGATTTATAAGAATATTTCAACGATATTGCTCGCGATGAAATGTCATTAAGCAATGGAATTCTTTTTAAATGAAAGGCAAGGAAAGAATGGAAATTTAATATTATTTTTACTACGTGAATTCGGCGGATGAAGGATAAAACTCTTCGAATCTGCAGTAAGACAGGAGCAAAAGTGTCGTTGATTCAACAGAGTTGCACCATTCATCGTAAAATTTAACGTCGAATTACCTCGATCGACGAGCAAGTGCGACGGTGCTTTACCTTCGGCGACACTACTGACCAAATTTAGTAATCGAGATATTTGACCCAATTTTCTGACATTTTCAGCAGACAGAGCGAGGTACACCTGCTCCGCATAAAAGAACCATCGTCGAAAAGGAATCGTTTACTTATCACAGCGAAGCCTCTCAATTTGGCTTGCATTGCAAAGTAGGTATATTTTAAGCGTAATTTCTCTTGAAACTGGATTATGAATAATTCCCCAATCATTCCCATTTGTCCGGCATAACATACGTGCTTCTTTTAATAGTTTTCCTAACTACTCCTCCATTCGCGGCGCATGGGCGGTGCATATAAAGTAGTATCAGATATTACGTCAGACAATGACGTGACGAGCACGATAATTATACCGATCGACTCTGCTCACGAGAAGTCGGTACGTCTCACGTATATTGTTACACCATAGTTTAAGGAAATATTAATTTACTCATTGAAACTCTATAAATTAAAATAACCGTCTGTTAATTCAATCATCGAACGCATCTTAAACTATCCCCTTTCTTTCTCTTTTCCCCATAAATTTTAACTCTACAAAATGAACAGCAATGAAAACTTTAGATTGTACCATCTGTGCGTCAATTCCAAAAGTCTTATTCCTCAAATAGATCTTCCTCCCTGTCTTTTTTCCTCCTAAATCTTAACGCCAAATGGTAGATAAAAATTCAAAGGAACAATATAACAACAATATTCCCGTATCAGTTCAAAAAATCCGTTTATCCAGCAGGGTATTTCATCCCGTCCGTCGCTGACGTACGCGCGCAAGGAACTCGACGTCCTCGGTGGAATGCGTTTCAAGTACCCAGGCGGCGCTGTACCGAGAATTGGGCCCGTCGCCCTCCGTGGAATGCAACATCGAGTAATGTCATTTCGCGATTATGCTCTAGCACATTTTCTCCGGGACAAGTACGTGCCTCCTCGTAGGCCCGTATCCCACGTGTAACTTCATCGCCACGTCGGCGCTACGAGGTACGCAGATCGTGCATCTAGATACGAAATGGCATACGTGCCAGGCCCATTTCCAGAGGCGGATCTCCAGTTTCGCCGGTGGGGACCGTGCGAGAGAGCCAGAACTGTGAACAATTTTCTGCGCGAACCTCTTTGTTCGTGGCTTTTCGCGCTGCGGAGCAACTCTTCTGTGAAATTAAGAATCGTGACGATTATTAGACGCAATCGTGTTACACACCGGCGCGGCGGCGATTTGTTTTGTCGTAGTTTTTCACTCGTTCGGCCGAGGACGTGGATTCGGGTGAGCGTGTGTCATCGCGGAAGAAAGATGGAATAGACGAAGCGTTACGTTACTTCATTCTCGATCGGTTTACAACGGTTTATGTAGTATGTATATACAGTGTGTCTCACGAACCCTGTCCACCTAAATAATTTGATTAATTCAAAAGATACGAGAAAACGTTCCCTATAGAAGTTGTTGCATTTAAGAAATTACATAATATGCTGTAAATATTATTTTTGCAAATGGAGGCGCAGAGAAGATGTAGCGGTCACCTTTGTTTTTTTAGATGGAAGGTCCAATTTTTTATGCTAGATTTCGAAAGATCGGCGTATTCTGAGTATAAAAATGATAAGGTTCTGTCTTGAAACTTACCGTTTCTGAGATATTTGATTTTTTTCACACTATTACTTTCATTATGAAACGCATTCGAGGATATGCTCACTACGTCAAATGCAAAGTAGTAAATGTTATGAAAAAAGTCAAATATCTAAGCAATGCTAAGTTTTTGGACACATCCGCCTCAGTATTTTTATACTCAGAATATGCCAAACTATCGAAATCCAGGATAACAAATTGGACATTCCATTTAAAAAAACAAAGTTGACCGCTATATCTGCTGTACGCCTCCATTTGCGAGAACAACATTTATACCATATTATTTAGTTTCTTAAATCTCCAACTTCTGTACCTAACAATTTCTCATATTGCTTGAAATAACCAAGATATTTAAGTGGACAGAGTACGCGGGACACACTGTATATATATGCTCGAGGAAGATAAAGTCAAGCTCTCGATGGTAAATTGCAATGGTATATAATCGCAGGCCTTAGTTACGCGGGTCCCCGCTCCGTTTTTAAGCGTCTATCGTCATTTTTTTTCTAGCGAGGGAGATTGTAAAAAACAGAGCACGGCTAACGGTAACGCATGGGAAGGTTTAAAACCGATATGTCGTTCTTCGGCCGAACTAATGGCGAATTAACTTTTTATAATGTACGGTGGAATCTCGATTAACAATCCCGGCTAGAATCGCGCCGAGTCAGATCACGTCTAACTATTGGAATCCTATTGGCAAATAAATGACCACGCCATTGCGGTAGGAATTTTAAATTGAGCGGACTTTAGTTATTGCATTGGAGAAATTATTTGAAATTGTTGATGTATGGTGAACAAAGTAGGAGTTCGGAAACAGATCGTATTTATTGGTAATGCAAGGATAGACAATATCGATGATTTTTGTGTGATCGTTGTGAGGAAAAAAGCTTCAAATGAAATACCTTCATTTCTGTATCACCTGCGTTCAAAGAATTTGTTTCTCCAAGGTGTCGAAGTCAGTGCTGCATAATTGATTACCCATAAAATGCCTTGCAATTCCTTCCTCAACTTTCTTTTCAAAAAGAAAATTCCTATAAGTCCCCTGTAACTGCAAATTACAATTTTCATATTTTCACCCAAGATCCAAGTTTAAATACACAATCCTCGTAAAAAACTCATCAAACAGATCGTTTCTTTCTGAAACAACAAAATCCTAAGCCTCACCCAAGCAACATTTTTCCCTACGAGAACGATTCCAAGTCGAGATAAACGATATAACGCGAAATCCTCATCAGGCAGAACATAAAGATTTCGCGTAAAGATAATGAACAGCCTGTTATATCGATATACCGATAGGGGGAGGATACTCGTAGCTACGTAAATGCGCGGTCGGTTCGACCTTTCGTCCAGGTGACAGAACCCCCGGGGCCACGAGCCGTTTAATCGAGAAAATAATAAACGAGGGGAAAGTCCGAGCGAGTTATCCCCTGCACGATTATGTCTCAGCTTGCAACAGGAGAGTCCCACGTTATATTGCGCAGAGGATTCGCCTCGGCCGTAATTTACGGCCGTTTGACATTATCCCGTGGCCCTCACAGGCGTGACCCGTGTGTTCAGTATCGGCTATACTGTCACCGTGCCAGCAACGTCCGTTAGATCGCTCTAAGGACCCTAAGATCAGGTGGAAAGTATGAACAACTTCGACGATGGATGCTGTGGTGGGCATAGAGGCCTCGAATTTCATTTCTGCCAATTAGTGGATCCGAATACAAAGGATTCAGCCGGGTAAGGATGGAAAAATTGCCCCTAAAACAAATTAATATTGGGGCATACCATTCGATAGGTCTCTCAAAAAAAAACGTCCTGCAAAGTATCAATCCGCTGTCCCTACCGTAGGGGTAGTTACAAGGTGAAACATATTTTACAGTTTTTGCCCGATTTCGCCAGTTAGGCTTCTTTAAAAAATCTGAAAAAATTACACATTAATAATTATAATATGCTTAAACAGCCGTAACAATATAAATATGGTCAAATAAATAATTGTGTCATTATTATAAATAAATATCCACTTTTCATTTTTTATTCTTTTATATGATACACTTTTTCCAAAAAATCTAAAAGAAATTTAGATTCATAAACATAGTGGGCTCCTAAAGCAGTACAATTTTGAATGCGGTCACATGAATAATTAAGCCAATAATATAAACAATTGTTGATTTTTAATTTGTTTAACTGTGTTTTACCACTCCTAAAAATCTGAAAAAATTACACATCAATATTTACGGTACGATGCAAATACTGTAAAAATATAAAAGTGATCATCTCATATTTTCAATAAAAAATTAATGTTTTTAAACTTTTTTCATTTCTTAAAAATTTATTGGCCAACTAAAAAATCTGAAAAAACTTAGAAGTATGCATACCGCTGGGCACAATATCTGTGATTTTTTCAGAACTTTCAATGAAGCCAAACAGGAGAAATCGGGCAAAAATTGTGAAATACGTTTCACCCTGTAACTACCCCTACGGTAGGGGTAACGGATTTATACTTTGCAGAAAGGTGTTGGATACCGACCTAATTCTATAAGATAGAACGTCTAATATTGTCAAACGTGATTAAGGATCCGAACGGGAAATCTTATTTACTTGTTATCGCTTTCCCTGTAAAACATATTTTAAGGACCTTTAGTCTTAACCAGAGTCACAGGGAAAGCGGCCGCTCTTTGGAATCCTAATCACGAGAAGCTGGGGTTATCCGAACCTCCCACCACGCTGTTTCGGAACCCTTAAAACCTCGGCTCATTTCCAAATTATAATCAATTGTCTTGAATCGCTGACAGTCGGTATCTTGCGACGATGTTATCCTTACTTGTAAAAACTCCAAACGCGAAAGTAATTCTTCGTTTAATAAAACTGTTGTAAAACTCCTCACGGAATACAACATAAATTTGGTGTCAGAAGTGGGATACAACAAAGGGTTCTTTTCGAGATACCTATCGATTTGTATGCCCCAACATTA
Organism: Cerceris ruficornis; assembly: GCA_963989415.1. Classification (NCBI taxonomy): domain Eukaryota; kingdom Metazoa; phylum Arthropoda; class Insecta; order Hymenoptera; family Crabronidae; genus Cerceris; species Cerceris ruficornis. The sequence continues at coordinate 13,785,578 of OZ022520.1, read as the reverse complement.
ATTTGCTTTAGTGGCACTTTTCCATCCTTATCCGGCTAGACCCTTTCAATTAACTGTGAAAGATTTTTCCTAAATGATTGTTTAATATGTCATAGTTTCGGTGGTTTGGTTTCTATCTAAAAGTGTAGGTCGTAAGTGGAACGATCATAGCAGTTAAAGCCGATAACTATAATACAAAAGGAGAAAGAAACTGAAATAATTGTACCCAATTTCTGCAACCTGGACGACTTTGATTTTATGTTGTTCTAACCAGATTGATAATTGCCACTAGTATGTACGTAGATTTTCAGGAGGTTAAATCTTTTAATTAAAAGAAGCAGTGTGAAATTGAAAGTTTTTTTCATGGAAAGAATTCAATAGTTTAAATGATGTTGTCGCAGGATGGGATAGAGATTGAGGAATAGAATAAATAATCTGGATTAACCTGAATATTTCGCGTGTACTTTTACGAAGTAACAGTTTCAAAGATTCAAATTACAGTGAACACTTCGGATTTTAATGTCAATGACCTTAACGCCCGACATTTAAAGTTCATAATCGGAATTTAAAGTTAATCGTCCACTTCCGCTGCGGTGTTTTAACGCCAAATGCCGAGATCCGCGACTGGAGCAAGGTACGCAGAGGATTTTCACGATCGTAACGACCTCTTCACACTTCCTTGATTCTTCTAACAATCCCGGGCAAATAGGATGCCTTGAAACAGAGATCACGCAGGATAACCAAGAAAAGTCTCTGTTATTCTGAGTATAATGACCTCTAAGGACGAAATTCTCGGACTAAAATTAAAAGCGAGTCTCTCGATGCTTCTTTTTGATGTAGGAAGTAAAAAGTATGAAACGTAGACCAAAATGATCCCGAACATTGCACTGACCTTTTGCGTTCTGCTTGCAATTCTGTGCTCTAGAAATAACGTGTAATTTGCTAATATCGATATAATGAAATTTCGTTCATCTTGCATTACATCACTAATGAGCATGCTCGAACTCTCACTTTTTTAAGAACAACTGCGTCTCGTAATTACTTTTTAAGAATCAACACTCAACGACGGTGTCCGCGTTTCACTGGAAAAATGTTGTGCATAGCTCGTAAAGAAGTAACATCGTACTTGCGAGGAGTGTCGAAACGTTGTTTCTGCTAATACCGTGGACCGCCGAAAATGAAGAAACAAGAAAGAGAAGAACCACTCGTCCCACTTACGACTTGCCATAATTATGCAATTAAATCCGAAATTTATTTACCATCTCTCCATCGTGAAAAAGTTAAACTGAGTATCGGTTAAGCCGATCGACGATGCCCGAAGACGATATCGTGAGCGGATACTTAACGATGTTTACACTCTTAACGTAATTAATTAATAGTTTTCTCCGTATACACATTGCACCCCGTAAATCTCGGCAATATTTCAGTTGAGACTATGAGGAACACCGTTTGAACGCGGCAACGTACGCCCGTATCGGCCGCCATCGGCTTTCGTATAGCAATAAACTTCAAATTAGAAAGTCGTACTCTTTTCGAAGCGACGGGAGAAAAAAATTTGCCGAATCTCGCCTCTGAAATTACGAGTATAATCCCACGGTTGTACAGTACCGGGCAAGATGATAGGACGCAACGCATGTAGAAATATTTCTTAAAAGGATTAAATATATATTTTACACATTCTATAAATTAAACTTGTCCTCTAAAGTAAGCATGAATAATTTGAAACTAATGAATAAAAAAACTGAGTTAATGCATGCGTTGGAAGCGGTTTTCATAATTACCAATTATTTTAAACCTAGGAAATAGACATTGGTTTCAAATGTGAATCAAATAAAAAATGAATCAGGATTATTAACGTTTAATGAATAAAAATGTTTCAAAAAATATTGAGTTCTTTTCTTGTTGTTATAAGATGGTGAGCAATTTGTATCCCACATTATGGAGCTTCTTGTACACACCTAACTAGTAATTTAGTCACGTATGATAATGTTTAAAGTGCAATAGTAATACCATTTTTGATAATTTAATGAAATCAAGTAAAAAATAGTTTGCCCATGAAAGAATTAAAGAAAAGAACGTATAGGTAAGCTGATACTAACAATATTTAGTGTTATCGCCCATTTGTTGTATAACAAGGATAAAACGTTTTGAAATCGTATTTTATACAATTTGTGTTTATACTTTTTTTTTAATAAAGTAATATTAAATTATTTTCCTCCCTTGTATGTATTTTTGGATTGATCATCCCAAACGTCCGCAATGCTGTTAAAACTGTTGATAAATAATTTTAAAACTGTTTTAGTTACAATCAAAATTGAAGTTTTTTTCGTGGCTCAAAATTATTTTTCTTCACCCCTTTTTTCCAAGAAATATAGTCTTGTGCAAACTGCAAACGATCTTCTATATCTTTCTTAATAGCTGTCACTTTAATTTATAATGAAATATGTTTGCTACTTTAAAGAATACGTCGCACATTCCTTACATTAAATGAAATCTCCTCCTTCTTCTACAACTTTTGTTGATGTTTCTACAAAGTTAGATTTAACGAGAAGTATAGCTCTTTCTTTCGGTCTGTTATAACATGTGAACTCAAAGTATATAACTCCTTTCCGTACATTTTCGGTTTTCTCAAAAAATTAAAAATTAGACATGCCGTATGGCACGTATTTAATAGTTTAGCCATTTTTGTAATTGTATGCTTATCTGATCACAAAAGTTGGTTCCAATCAGTCCCACTTTTATCTAGTCGTTTTCCTCGATCAATTTTATATTATTATGTTCACACTTTTTCACATACCCGCGATACACACCGTCTCTAAAAGTGTACAGCGCGACAACAAAGGAGAAGTCTTGGAAAAATGAACTTGCCAAATTTTGTCTCTTTGCTCCACCAAAATCAACTCATTTTTACATTTTTTTGTCTCCAATTCGAGTCCCCAATTTCCGACAGAAATTTGAGATTTTACAGTTCTCTTTAGAAAACAAGTTTAATATCGGGTCACTCTCATAATCATTACATTCAGATATGAGCCGTTTATTTTGAAAGTAGCATAAGTAACTTTCCGTAATGAAAAATGATGATTTTTCAGTGACTGTACGAAATTGTATATAACTACTGAAAAAATATAAGTATCGAAAATAATAAGTACAAATAAATCTTCTCAAAAATTGGCATCAATACTTCTAAACACGTTGAAATGTAAATTCTCAATATCTCGATTTAAAATAAAAGTGGCATATGCTTACTTCAAAATAAACGGCTCATATTGTAAAATACGCACGAACTTATGGAATGACCTGACATATAGTGTGTGTGGAATACTCCTACTTACTCTTTTTAATTGTAAGAAATGTGAAGTGTCCTATCCTTTTGCGCGGTGTAGAGTAAACGATTCTCGGGGAGTAAAAAGATAACAAAGAAAAGTGTAAAAACTTCTCGCGAAGATGAAGATGATCCCCTCGAGATACCAAGAGAAGCTCAAGAAGTTGATCCTCGATTTCGCGGCGGGAAGTGAAAAGTAAACTCGTCTGCCCGACATTTTCTCCGGGCGCTGAGTGTCTCGTTGTCAATGTAGGTGACCTCGTCTCTTAATTAACATGGCTTCGCTTGCACGTAAGAGTGAGTTTAACTAACTTTTACATCGACGTGCTGGCGTTACTTGTTCGGAGAGATAGCTTCATTAGCGCTGGATTATCCGCGCACATCCGTGCAGTTTAGAAAGTGCCCGATGAACGTGCAATATGCGCCGGAACCGCTTTACACTCGCGGGGACACGCTCGCTGTTTTGCTTACGAGGGACCGGTCGGATGAAAATCAGAGATCGGTTTGCGCAGCCCCGTTTACCGAGTACCACGTCGAGGGTGCATCGATCGACGTTTTTCCAGCCGCGACCCATCGCGTGAAAGTGGCGAAACGCTTCGGCATTCGAGAAATTACCTGTCCAAACGTTATTTTTAAAGCAGAGAGAATTTGCGCGTTGAATCGGCGCGTCTTGCACAAAAAGAAAAATCGATCTGACCCGATCTTTTGTGACACGTTCAACTTTCAGATCGAACGCTAATTTAACAGGTTAACTGCCGCAGTAAAAGGAAACTGTCAAAATCGAGTACTTATAATAATACCATCATGGCTCATATATGAGTCGGTAATCTATAAGATGGAATTGATCGGTTCATATATAAGATACACACTAACCAATGTGTTAATTTAGAGAATTAAGTCTGAATTGTGGGAAGAAATCTGTATATTAAATTTTCACTGCCTCTTAATATCACTTGTTACGCGTTTTCATTCAACGGCAGGGTGTTGTGAAAGTCGAACGAATCGGCGATTTACGTAGATTAGTTCGACGGTAGACTATTTCGACCGGCGTGGCGCAGAAAGTCCTTGAACCTAGCGGAGTACGCGGGAACGATACGCGAGTGGTTGCTGAATGTGGGAGAGTTGTCCCGTCGCGATAAGCCACGCTGCATATACTTAGCAACGCCAGAAGCTCCATAACTGGAAACCGGATGCGTGCTGATCAAAAAAATTCGCAAATCCAGAACATTCTACTATCGGTGCGCCATGTGGGCGTACGTTTTGCGCAAGTATCTGTGAGTCGTGCCGAAGGTATTTATAAACGTATGGCACATTATTACGTAAATTTCGCTTAATTGCAGCTGGCGCAACTTTTAAATAATAATGCAGGTGTCCGCTCGTTCGTGAAGTTGTCGACAGCGAGGAACTCATCGATCCCCCCTTAATGGATAAATACAAATTTCATGAATCAAGGACAAATTTGAACTCAAAAACGTTTCTAACGAATACATTTTAAGTGACTGTTAATGAGTGCATATACATGCTGTAAAAGGACCCCCTTTTCTCGAAGTGATTAGCTCACAGTTTCTCTTTCCGGTCGACCCCTTTCCCGTCGGTTTCCTGCGGCAACTGCGTCTGTTGATGCCAAATAAGCCGAATAAGGCCGCCGTGTGTATCCATCTCCGTATCGAACTCTGTGCGCGCATTTTCAAACGAGAAAAACGTCAGGGAAAACAGTTGCGTTTTACTTAACCGACGAAATGTAACGTCGCGTTTGACTGCGGCTGATACTATCGCAATTAAAATCCCGATAGCTCGACAATGTGAGATGTGGAAGATCGAAGATATATAATAATATTGTAGATGGGATTTTTTCGCAGAATTATTATCAAAATTTTCGTTCATGTTTTGCAGTAATTTTGCAACGAAAGGAACCCTGTTTAAAGAGAGATAATCGAAACAATGACACGGATATTTCTTTCTTTACGCGCCCGAGCGTGTTTTTTCTTTCTTTTTCCTTCCTTTCCTTTTCACTTTCCGTGGATCTTGCACTGGTGTCAGGAAGTTTGGACTCTCGGTGAACACCTACGGAATCGTGTCAAGAGCACAATAATGAGAAGAATAAACTAACGATACGTAAACGATGGTAGTGAAACTGTACCTAATTCGTCGTCGTAAAATTCACTTCGCGTCGCTGTATAGTTTACGAGGCTATTACGTCTTCGAGAACACGCTCATAATTCCTCCGAAGTTTCGATTCAACGATCCTCCATAGTATACGTTGATTATTTTACCGTCGTGTACACTCTGTACGGGTAAGTTTAATGCTCGAGAAACTTGGAGAACACGTGAATAGAACCGTAAACCATTTAAGAACTCCTGTGGTCCTTTTTTTTATTCGAAGACCATCACTTATCCGCCGGTGAATGGAGACTTCGAAATTTTAATAGCCGATAAATAACAATCACGTACGTAAACATTATACTGATTTTATTACAGAAAATATTTAGCTTCCGTATTCAGAAATATGCAAATTGCTTTGGAATAATTCAATTTTCTGGTCTCCGCTCGTTTTTCTTCATAGATCCGACGAACGTGTCTTCATGGAGATTCGATGGGTTTTAGTGAATCGCAATGAAGCGGGTTCATTATCCTTCAATTCTTGAAAACGTTCCAACCCACCTATCGATGTGGTTATCGAACTTTCTCGTTTAAGAACTATAACTCACAGACAGAATCGAGCCACTCCGCGGTATAATAGCTCGACCTAAATTCTATTGTCAACGGCATCGAGTACCGCTTCTTTTTAAGTACCAGGCTAAAGAACAAGTTAAAAGATAGCCACACAAAATATATATATACAAAATATATATATACATACAAAATATATATATACATACATATACGAATGCGACCGTGTAGGTACAATGAACGTCGAAGAAAACACTTGTTGTCCATTGTTCGCCATAATGGCATCTCGCTCACCTAGAATCACCTACGTCCTCCCCACCCCTCCCGCTTTTCTTCGGATGTCTTTTGCTTTATAGCATCCATTTATAAGTATTCATAAGAAGTCACCGAAGGTCGCTTCAAACGTCGTACATATCGTGCATTGTATAGACCCGCGCATATTTAAATCCGCGTAAGTTATGCTGATTATATTCGGCGACCATTCTCACTGCAGATAAAAATAGTCGCTCGCAAGAAAAAAAAACGTTGTTCTGTTGATTTACCATTAGGAAAGCGGCAGTTCCGAGGATTTCTTGTTAACTATTAGCATTTATCTGTATTTAGAGTTTACTGGTAATTAGCTTCTAGAAGCCAATATCGAATGTTTTTTCTTTCACGTCTAAAAATATTGCATTGTTTCGTTCAGATCGATAGACTATTTGTTCGTTCTGGATTTACCAGATTGGATTCCATTTTAAAGCTGAAATCGAACGAAAATAATTTGATGCAACCGTATACGATGTTGACACAGTTGAAACAGTTAATTGTAAGAAATTCGTTAATAATCCATCGCCGAGAATGGGATCGTTTGCGTAAATATTAGCGATCTAACGGCGCATTCTTGCAGCTTACTCGGCCAATTAGCCACTTGGATCGGCGAACGTTGCGACGCGTCCGTTCTTTCATTCTATTTCGTCACACTTGACCGTCCACCGTCGTCGATAACGGCCACTAATTGGCATTAATAGTAATTCGAACCAAAAATGAAAACCCGTTTCAGACGGTAATCCGATACATCGAGATGGTGGCATGAATTTTTACCGATGTTACGAAATTTTTACCGTTCAAATAGCCATCCTTCTCGGGTATCTCTACGAGCGTACGAAAAATGGTAACTCCTTGAAATTCGTCGATCAAGATCTACATACCAATGCATTCTCGATATTTTCGAGGAGCGATGAAAACATTCCGGTGTGGCACTAAATTACAGTCCGTTCAAGAATGTTTCTTTTAAGTCCCGTATGCCTGTAATGTTACTTGTAATCTTCTAGAGCCATTGCATTAGGCATTCAACAGCGCTGGATGCAATAAAGTGCAGGCACGGTGAGTAACTTGTTCGAGGCATTATAATGCAGCATGCTTTACGGTTGCAGCTTTCAATGAGAACAGTAAGTACATTAGAGTGTAAGGTACCGTAAGAAAAATCGTGTGCAATAATGTCATAAAATATAGACCGCGATAGAGTTACTGGGAGCCAATGAAGATGGACATTTCAATTTGTGAGCACAGGATTCAAGTAGGGGGAATAAAGTACAATTACCTACCACATTCTCTCCGTGTTGTTGAATCCACGTGTGCTCTTAAGGTGCCCGATTTCTAAATCGAGATAGGTATTTTCATCGATTCGATATTATTATTAATGAATGCCTAACCCACACATAATTAAATTACATTAATCCTTGATGCAGGTTATAAAATTTAAATATTAAAATCGGTCCTTCGTTATATAAAGTGTGAGATCGCGCAGAATACTCGAATAAGAACAATGAAGAAACGATAATGGAACTCAAGATTCTCCGACAGCGTTACGAAATACTTGCACGAATATCTATCCACCGTTTGAATCGGAGATTCATTTCAGGGGTCGCGGACCTTAACGGTCGCCAGCCTTTTTGGGCACAACACTTCGTTCTGGGCGTTGGAGTTTAGCTACCATGCCAAATACTACAAACGCTTTAATTTATCATTTATAGAATCGTTGGAAGAAAATAATCAGCTTGTCTTTCCTGCACTTCTACCCGCGCGTACCATCAATTTTTACTTCTTTGTCCACAACTGGCACACTTCATCACAGAAACCCATATAAAATAATTTTAGGTCGCGAGAAGACACTGAATTCCTCTCCCTCGCTCATTACACTATTTATGGAATAATCGCATCGCCGGGAATTATCGAAGGTACCACTTCGCGAATTTGACTTTCTTCTCTCCGGCCTGAAATTATTGTGACATTCAATCAAGAGCGGGAAGAAGGGTGATATTAATTTTAAATGCCAATCCTCTCGACGCCCATAAATGGATCGTCGTGATTCAGCCGGTCTGGTTTCGTGCAATGCAGAACTTGACCCGCTCGTCTTCCTGTCAACTTCTCCTCCGCTGGCTGCTGGACTTTCTCAGGCAACTATTTCAAAAGGTCTCTTTTTATCTTTCAAACGTGCAAAGCTGCCTTTGAAACTTAATGAAAACGCATAAATCTTCGTCATGATAAAAAATATTACGCCTGGATGCGAGTTCCTGTTATCAATTCTTACGAAGTTTTTGTTACAAAGTTTTCTTTAAAAGAAAATGCATCAAACTTATGTAGTAGATGACGCGTTAACTATACTTTTATTTAAATTGATTTGACACTTTGTAAACGATAAATTCTATATTAATGTTCAGAATTATTTGTTGCATTTTATTATTTGCTACCTATCGGTAAACATGTTACACAGTTTTGTATCACTATACAAATGATCATCTTTTTTATGCGAACCCGTTGAAGTGGTGTTTGTAACTCAGCTTCGAAAATGATGGGAAAATCATGGCGCGCGGAATGCAGGTTTGATTCATACCCCTTATCGACCTAACGGTTACTGCAAGCAGCATAACTGGTCGTATTATTGTTAACAATTAATTATCCGTTTAACGTCAGGAATTTATCATGACCCTGACTCTTGTTAACAGTAAGCAAAAAGAAGGTACTTCAACGATTTTACGTATTTATTTTAACCCAACGACACGGGGGTAAGTCAACACCACCTGCGTAAATTTCGTTTAAAATAATTATTGCCAAATGGACGTTTTGAAATGCTTCATTCCTTAATTAACAGTTTCGGCTTCATGCTACGTAATTAGAAATCCAGTTTTATGTAAGTTCTAAAACGTCAAACTGACACGCAAATGTCACATTAAAAATATTCTTCCCAAAAATTGTACCAAGTTGTGCTAGAAGCCAATATTTGAAACTCCTTACTTGTATACTCATTGTCGCCACAACAGGTCTCGAGTTCTCCTAAAAAAATTTCATTAGCTCCACTTTTTCTAGCATCAATCGATCAAGTGAAACGCGAAGCTGCTAGGCTTTTGTTATTAAAATTTACAGAGACTTCAAGACAGCATCGCCGTCGTCGAAAACGCATTCAAAACCATTCAAATGAAATGGTTGGCATTGTCGTTAAGCAAATACTGTCGTAACGTACGTTCGATTTATTAGCATTCCGGTCTGTAGCATGCATAGTAAGAAATTTGCAACGGCCGCTAAAAGCCAAAAGGTACAAACGAATGGAGAAGCTCGCTCGAGCGTGGAGACACGAGCCTGGGGCCAAGTCAACGCACTCCGATCAAATAAACGCAACACAGGCCAGATCTATGTACATGGTGTGTATCAAACAATTCATTCTTGCGTAAGATGCTCGCCATAAGTTGGAACACCATGCCAGATCCAGAACTCGATCTTAATATATTCGCTTGCATCGACGGCCTGTCATTATGAAATTCTTCTGAGCTGTCAAGAAGTTTGCAGCGGTTGTTGGTGTCCCGTTTTCGTCATTCCGATTTCATTTAGTCTTTTTCTATTTATTTTTTTAATGATCCGATGACAGCATCCTTGGAGTTTCGTAGAAATTTGTTACAAACTGCGGTACGACTGTGTGATAAATTGGTTGACTAAATCTACTGCTCAAAATTATTGTCATCGTTAATTTTGTAAAAATTCGCAAGCTTCTAGAACTTCCTACGATGAGCACTGGATCAATTGTTATCCTTCGTCGAGCACGTGTTTCGGCTATATGGATCAGTGGATCATTCGATGTTTCGCCGACGCAATCATTACCACGCATTAAACTGGCATCTCTAATGCGCGCTTTTAACTCCAAGTACCTACTTTTTACGTTTTGCATATTTACGTAAGCGATTTACGTACATTACCGCTACCACACGCGTCTCTCTTCTCCGTTGCGTGCACTGTCTACTCCTTCCTTACGTCATATTACACGCACGAGACTTCCATAGCTCGCCATTCCCAGAATATTTGTGCTGTCTCAGCGTCGGGAATGGAATCTTCAAAACGCGGCGCTAATGTACCGATACGTAAAGTGGACACCGAGGCGACGAGGTCAAAATGAGATACCGTTGCCCCTTGTCCTGGGTTCTCTCGCGCAAATGGCCATATAATACTTGATCAGGCGCTTCAATTTCCTGCACTTTCGTATTACGAAGTTCCTTTTTTTCTTACATTTCCGAGACCAGGATAAATCGACAACTCGACTCGATTGCTTTCCACTATCGATATCTTCGAGCTCTTATTGCTTCAGCCAGGTAGCTAATACTGTTTGTACAAGAAGGCTTTCGACGATGACTCCAGCGCAAATCCGACCCGACGATTGCCGTTTGTTTGACATTGTTTAACACCGTTTGACACCGTTCCTCCTCCAGCCTCATCTGCCGTCGCACAGTGTGTAATTTCGCCGATCTAGCTGGACAAAACTATTTTTCGGACGAAATTACAGCTTTCATTAATTTTACTGACTTTTCCACTAATACAAAATATAATCATATTCTTAATGTTAATAACAATGTATATTTTAATAATTATTTAACACTTATACGTAAAATAAGAAACTCTCAACTTTAACCATTTTTTATACTTTAACGGTAATAGTTACTTAAATTTTTTCTGCGCAAAATGATTCTGTAAACTACCCCGAATACAACGATGTATATTATTTTAATATTATAGAGATTTAAATATGTTTAAACAATGTTCAAAGCGCAGCAACGCCCAAAGTGCTCCAATTTTTATGAAGATTTACCGATTTAACCTAAAAACTAAACGTCTAGGAAAAAAATTAAAAGCAAGAGGCGATAGGACAGACACTCTTCTTCGGGAAAGCATAAAAAAAATTGCAATACAAATTTTGTTTTCCGCTGAGAAATTAAAATGGTTCCGCCAGACATTTTTCTTGGATCTTGTGAGCGGACGAAACTAAATGTCTGGTACCTTTCGGTACATTTTTGTTCCCTTCCACCCAGATTACCCAGCTCGTTCCTCTTTGCTTGTAAACTAACAATAAGAGCAATTAAGCAATAAAAGTGATGTTTAAGAAGTCTTCGTTCTTACTAATGCCAATGGGATTTTCTAATTATTGCACGGTACCTTGAAGAAATCCGGGTATTTACTGACCGCGCGCCTCACTAAAAACTCGACGGTCGCAAAGAAGAAAACATAGGTTAATCATCGCACTAATTTTTGTGATTCTTTCCCTTTAGTGTGGCATACGCTCACTTCTGTTTATGGTACCATTCCTCGATAAGCTGCGCAGTTGTATTAAGACAATACTGTTTCCCGGGAGGTACAAGAAGTTACGTCCGTCCGTTAGGGATGGAACAAAACAAAGAAAGAGTAAATGTCGTCATTTATCTGCAATGGCTCTTCGCATTTTTAATTTTTTATAACTTCAGCTTTGAACACACAAAGTTGCAAAACAGTAATAAACCGTAAACTATGTCAAAACTTAAAAAACATTCCGAAGCAGAACTGAAATGCCTAGCAGCGCGACATAAAATAATAAGAAATAGATAGATGTCGTCATTTGTCTGCAATGGCTCTTCGCATTTTCAATTGTTTATAACTTCAGCTTTGAACACACAAAATTGCAAAACTGTAATAAATAGTAATCTAAGTTAAAAGTCTACATACTTTTCCGAACAGAACTTAAATTACATGTTACTTGTTAGGGGGGATTAAAACGATAATAAAAGGTCATTTGGAAAAATAAAAAATTGTAAACATATCCCAAAGAAGTGAAGATAACAATACATATAAACGAATACCATTCTCACCTACCGTTATGTAACGATTGTCGAAAATGTCTGGGGCATGATATCAGCGTGTGAAAGCAATGTACGGAAAGTGCAACTTTGAGGGCTGTTAATTAATAAGTACAGATTATTTTTCGGAATAATTTTTACATTTTCTGTTTATATGGACATTCTACTATTGATTTACAATAAAATTTTATACATATGGACCATTATGAAAATTGACTTTTGTGCAGCTAGATCGGCGAAATTACACACTATGGGTCGGGGATAAACCGCTTCGCAAACTCTATCGGTTTCTTAAGGGGCCACTATGTAAATATTTCGTTTGGCGCGAAAATCAAAACATCGCGTCTCCGTCGCCAAGGTGCAAGTTTCCTTAAACCCTGCCCCTTTCGTGCGCGCCTTCCCGTTTTAATAAAATTGTCACGGGTCCGGGTTGCAGGTGTGCGTGCAGGCTCGCGTTACCACTACTGCAGAATTTACGATGTCTGCATATAATAATTCCAACGTTGAAGCTTTTCGTTTGAAATTAGATTGTCAAGTTTTGCTGCGTTTCTCGATATAAGCGCTGGCGTCAAAGGGCTACGCGAAGTGACAGTATTTTTGAGTGATAAGACTTACGAGAAAAATATGTATTGAGTAATTACTACAAACCTAATTTTGGCCGTTAATTTCAAAGGCGTATTGGGTCCATAAACTTTGATTTTCTTCGCTCAATAGTTTTGTAAGAATTGTTATATTTTTATCCATCAGCGATTTAATTTGTTTGGTGCAATCATTGCTCGATAGTGCGAATCGATACTTCATAAACTCCACAACTTTTAACTCCATTTGACTGACTTGCGAAATCGTAGTAGTTCCACCGTTGTTTTACAATGGTGTCTGAGAGGCAAGGCAAAAAAATGCAAAGTACTGTTCTTCCTAATGAGTTGCATATCCACACGAGCTTATATGTTCCCGTGCTCAGCGATATTTATGCTAATTTTATCCAGCAAGAGATGTTGGTTTTGAGGGAAGTATCTGGCAAATGACGTGACCATACCCAATAGCGAAACTACAAAACCGCACGACCCTGTAACGCAGATGGAACGAGCCAAAATTTTTTTATTTGTTTATTAGATTAAAAATGCACAAGCAAAAGAAATATAATTCTTGTTCACGTTTTGCATAGGGCTTCTAATGACTTACAAAGCTACTCCGGAGGGAATCAAAATTATATTTTGCGGATGGGCTGAAAATTTGTTGTTCCACCACTGACCGTGCCACCTCGCCACGAACTTGTATTCGTGGCAAAGTCGTTCTTCCACCCTGGCCGAATTACACCTAATGCGCTTATGCCGCTTACACGTGTTTCGCCGTAAAGTTATCCATGGAATTATGCGAAAGTATTATCTATTTTCAAAACACGATATTCGTTTCAACGATGTACAAGAAACAAATTACATGTTAGTATTTATTTTGAGCGTCAAAGAACTTACTATTTATACTTTAAGTCATGTTTGAAATTGAACTTTTAAGCGTAATTGAGTCGTACAATATTTAGAAAATTTACCAACCTAAAAGTCCCATTTTATCCAAATAAAGAAAGAAAAACTATTCGTTCATTCCTCCGGGGAACTGAATGTAGAAGCATAGGTAGTACTTGAGAGAAAGAGAAATAGAGGGAGAGAGTAACAATGGAGCGATGTTGAAACGGCGCTCAGATATTCCGATACGATAGAAACGGGGAAATAGTGAGAAACTTCCATTAGCGGAACTTTAATTAATAACGTCAACATGAAAATCTCGCGTTTCCACGTCGTTTTCGCTTCTTTCGCGGTTAATTTATAAGCCTCCGCGTATATGGTCAGCCTTCGGTGCCAAAAAAGGGCACCGATATCATAGATCTTACCGCAATTGTTCAAAGGATAGAAACTCCCATTTATTTGCAGTTAAATATGCTTCGGCGGTAATTAAATGTAGACATCATAGCCGACAATAGTTTCACTGAATCTTCAAAATCGGTACCCCTTTTTCCGTCGCAAAGAACAACAAGAACGCAGTCGCATGTTTCACATGGTCTTCGTGGAACGTTTAATTACGCGGAGATAATGTATTATTCAGTAACGAATGCCATCGCAACAGATTCCTCAAATATTTGAAAGTAGTTAAGCGTTTGCATTCTCCCCACCCGGATCTTTCCCGATTAATAGGACACCGGTGTTTGATCAGGTGCTACTGCTGCCTCTGAAATTTTCAACGGCAAACAAGACCGTTCGTAGGCCGATATTAAAGGCGCAGAAAAATTTACCGTCATTCTATCCGCACTGTTTACCGATCCCTCGTGCGCGGGATAAAAAGAAATTGTCAAAAAATACGTGGGACATATATGCGCCAGTAATTATAACAGTCGTCCAACTCGATTATTCTTCATTTCGTGATATTCAGAGCTTTATATTGATGTACGCGTAATGAGACAGCTATTGATTCTGTTAAAGCGACTTTTTCTTCCGTTTAATACAAATCAGTTCAATCACAGTTCATAATTATCATCGTTGTATATGCAGAGAAAAGTAAGATGGAATTCAATTTTGCAACGTTAATGCGTATTTCCAACATTACAGTATGTTCTGTAAAACAGATTGTCGCCAATATCGCGAAAATGTACCCTCCTATGGTTGAACGCTATAATTATTCTTAGCCTCGTGTCCGGTTTACAGCATACCGTTCACAGGCAGGAAGTCAAGCAGTTCACATACTAATCTCAGCGAATTAAAATGCACCGCATGCACGCGACTTTTTGAACTAACCTCCGCTGCTCATGGAGTACCTTTTCTTAGTCGGAATTGATATATAGAATAACTTTTGGTGCAACAGAATATCAAATTCTCGTACTAATCTGAAAGAGCTAACTGAAGAGCTAATACAGTAGGCTACCATCCAACGGGAGTAATACGTTAAACGATGCATGAATTCGCGTTAAAGGAAATCGCGGTGCACGATACAATCTCGTATGACGCGTGTAATCTAAAGTGTCGTTTCTGTGACAATTATTACGGTGTCCATTTTTCATTTCTATGCTTTATCAAATGGACCATCGTATGTTACTAACTCCTCGGACGTTTATTTAGTACTGATGTTCATACAGTTGAGAGTAACAGCGTGAAGAAACAATTAAGAAACGTAAAAAATCAACAAAGATGAAGAAAACAGGGTGATACTGGACTAAAATTGATTCAACTTTCAAGTACAAGGAATTCTTGCATTCGATTACACAGCGCGTTCCGCTGTAAGCTGGTAGAAACGAGCAATATTTCTGGCGTGTTATAGGAATTCGAGGTGTCAAAACTCGCTTTATACGAGAGCCTACTGTACACATTAATTTTTGCTTCGATTTTCATCATACACCGTGTTATAGTATTCCTCAGAAGGTCGCTGCACATCTACGAAATTAGTCGTAATACTGTTTCGAAGTTTCATCGCTGTCGTAATTTGGCAACGCCGAAAGTACTTTCGAAAATAACAGCGGAAGCCGCGTTACAACGAAATCGCAGACGGGAATGCGCGCCGACCTTTTATCGCGCGTATTCTGCAGACGGATCCACATGCAAGTGCGTGGATTCATACGAACATAGCGGGCCAAAGCAGGAACAACGCGGAGAGAAACAGGTTCCATCACGGCACTGTAGATCCTCGAGGCATCATCGTGGCACATGGTAACCGGCCTCGCCGCACCGTCCACGATTTCATTGTAAATGTCAACCGACGGCATGTAAAATGTCCCACCGATTTGAAAGAAAGTCGTTCGCCCGCGAGAGGGTACTGGCGTTTTACGTGCGTGCATCTCGTCGTACGCTATTTTCCTCACCGTAACGTGCGAATAGGACCGGCACCGCTGACGAGGCCCCGACGGCTCATGAAATGGCCGGCGAACCAGGACGTTTTCGATCGTTATACCGATACCTTTGCAAAACAAGTGCAACTTTACGATAAGTTCGAGGCACGATTCCTATAGCTGTGTGTGTGTATGTGCGTGCAGAGGTGCGCGAAAGTTATAAATTCTTTTGACTATGAAAAGGATAATTTTGCTCGAGTCTGGATGCCTAGCCTCGGGATTTCGTTCGGAATGCCTTCGCGAGATCCTGATATCTCGAGAGCAACGTATGGTTAGTCCGACTCGGTTCGTGCCATTTTATCAGTGACATTATTATGCCGGCGCTGTCGCTACTATTTTAAATTTATAGCGACGAGAGAAATGCTTCGACGGTTTAGCGATTGCCGGGAATTTCTCGCGATAGAGTGCAGCCGTTCGTCGTTGTGAATTATAGCAGGGTCTCTCCTTCTTGTTGAGCAGATTCTTTTGGGGTCTCGGGACCAAATTTCGGTGGAGCTTTGATTCAACGAACGATCATCGCGGCAACCTTCGGATTTAGAAGGGTCTTTCGTCCCTCGTCACGATCGTTTCCCTTCGTGAAAATCCCACCCACGGGGACGAACTTGCGGAGGAGAGAATAGTCAATTGAAGAGGGTCTAATGGTCGTTCGGGTGCCCTCTTCGCTTCGAAACAGCTGTCGACGAAACGTTCTTTTTATATTCCACTTTCCTTCTCGTGAGACAGAAACATTTCCTTCTTCTTACGGTGACACGAGCGGACTTTTAAAAGGAGAACGAGGCGAATGGTCACTTTGCCCGGCTTTCCACGTGCCGTGCAATATATCAAGACTATCATTGACACGAGTCGATAAATCCGTTCGGTTCGATGTATTATTGCACTCGTGACCGATGGAAGCTGCGCCAGTAGTCCTTAAGTGCTCATATAAAACGTTCGACGTTGACGCGTTCCTTTCTATCGGCGTAGACCGTCTTCCCTTGTTTTCTCTTCAATTTCAATTGGAATCCGTCGTTACTTGAACGAGACGAACTGTAGTTGGATAAATACGGTCACCATTAAAGCTAAATATTTCGCCGCGATCGGCCTCTCTCTTTCTTCTCAATTTGCATGGATCAAAATACTTTCTATCGTTTCTGAGAAGCCTTTGATACTCTCACTGCAGACAGCTGACTTTTTTCAGTTCTGAGACAACCGCCGACGCGGATCAATGTGGACAAAAATAAAGTTCCTTTTCTTCGACAACGAATCAACCAGTCTGCCTCGCACATTTCATCGTAATCCAGCGTGGCTGAAGACATATGAGATCCAGACGAATCAAGCGAAATACCGCGCCTCTGTCACGGACAGAAATAAAGAAACTTTTTAATTAGAGACCAAATTCATTCTACACCTTGACCGCATAAGTAAATAAAATGCAAATAAAGAAAAACTTCTATTCTGCAATTTACCAGAACGCAAACATCAAAAAACTCCTATCCTCCTAATTGAAATGTCTCATAAGTTGCTTTCCCTAAGTAAATTGATTCACAATTGCCAACCTTTCAAAATTAGCGGTCGCACTCTAGAATACTGCAAAATGCTTCAGACGATCGAGCGAAAATTCAAGCAGATCTCACATCGACGGGAGTAAAGATTTTTCCAAGACATCCGGGCTGGCCCCAACGGCGAGAGAGCATCAAGCGTTCTCCCTCATCTCGAAACGCAATCGTTTTTGCAGCCGGTCCGGTTCTCCGACGGCACCGACCTACCGGAACGCGTGGAACTCGCCCAGCATCCATCCCGAGGACCGGCTACGAAGTGCCAGCGTTGGAATATCGATCCTCGTGTATCCGTGAGCAGGACTCAGGACTCAAGTCGCAGGACTCACGACTCACGGACTCGCCGGAATGAATCGGGAGGAAGGGGTTTGCCCGATAGGGCGAACGCGGCCCGAGAGAAGGGAGAGTGACTCGGACTCGTATTATACATAGGTACAGATCCACGCTCCGGGGATGGCTACCCCCACCAAATCGTCAGAGTGGAGTCGAGCGGGGGCACCAAGGAGCGAGCGCACGACGACGCCGAGGACGACGGGGACAGCGGCGGAGAGCGAGCGCAGAACGAGCGCAGAGGTTGCGCTGCCTCGAAGTTTTCGGTGCCGTCACCAGTGGCAGAGTCAGTTTCTCGTAGGATCGTCGAGCCGCCGGCGTCGCAGCGCCCCTTCAGTATGAAGCCAACGACCGTGGCAGCTGCACCTGTCGTCCCGCACAACGCGACCGATACCTTCCAAATTACCTCGTACGATCTATCCGGACGCCGATCCTGATCCTGGATCCCCTTTACTGGCCGCACTTCGATGGATATCGTGTTCGTGACTCCGATTTCGTTCGTCGTGAACTGAGACGAGAGAAGTAGCCGGGTACAGGAGAATAAAGTTTCTGCGGACGGATCGGTGCACCAACTTTATTAACGATTCCTCGAGATCGCGGTATTTCGCGATCTCTTTCTCTCAGTCTCTCATTCTTCCTCTCTTTTTCTTTTTGTTCCACTCTTTGTCCTCTCTCGCGTACGGTTCCTCTTGGACGCGATCGGTGATCGGCCTGTGCTTCCACTCAGTGTTTCTTTTTTTACCGACCCCTCCACGCTCGTTTCCGCCAGTCGTCGAGGATCTTGGAGAAGAAACTGTGATACGCGACCGAGGAGGAAAGAGGAGACGCGCGCGGGTCTCTGTAAAAGTGAAAACTCGTTCCTCCGGTGACGTGGTGGTTTGCAGACCTCTCTGGCGATTCACAATCGATTCGCCCTTTTTATCTCCCCCTGTGGTACCGGACGATTTGGACAACGAGGGCTACAATACCTACGGATAGCGTTCCTTTCGACGTCGGATAGAACGGCTGCAGCGTGCATCGGCGGCGAGGTGAGTCCTTCGAACGATAAATTCCAGCACCCCGGCTCTGTCGGGTCAAGAGCGGTCAGACTTCTCGCGCGTCGCGACGTGTGTAGACTGGTTTTCGAGTTCTAGGACTCTCGCTCTCTCTCTTTCTCTCTACCTCTCTCTCTCTCTGCCTCGATCTCTTTCAACCTCCCCCTCCTTTCTCTCTCTCTCTCTCTCTCTCTCTCTTCTCCTCCCCTCAGTCTCCCTTTAACCCTCTCTTTTTTTCCCTTATCCGTCGGCTGCGACTGGTGATAAATCTTCGCAATCGCAGGGTTCGTCGACTGGGCAAATTACGAGCGCGATCCTTAATCTTCCTATTATCGCGTGGATACTGCGATAGAAATTATTTCGATGCACGAAACAGGGAAGCCAGATGCAATGAGATTGCATCGCTGATGATAAAAAGTGAACGTGTTATGGTATTCGCGCAAAAAGATCGAAGGGAGTTTGAACAATGAAACTAACGAAGACCGGCAACGTTCATGCTCGTTCGACTATCGCTTTCTTTGCCGAAACACAGGTCTTAAATGCACAGAGATACTCCTTCCGAGAAACGTAAACGCAGAATTAAAACTGCAGCGGATACAGATACATCGTTCTTAAAAACCGTACCAATTGAAGCCTACTTAATTTGAACATAAAGAACACAAGATGGACGTGTGTACGCGTGAATTCTCCAAATGGTGTATGCCGTGCGAATCTAAGGACAGATACGGTATAAGGATCGATCGTAATAAATCTCTCTAACCGCATTATGAAGCAAAGTAAATTGCCGGAGCAATCCTTCATCGTCCCATTATCGTTCAACCAGCACGGTCAGGATCGCGCTGATCTTTATTCCACGAACGATGCAATTGAATTGGCTTTGAGAATTACGCGACTCGGTATATCGGGTAGATGCCACGGTGACCTACGATCGGGTGCGCGATCGTGCAACGAAACGATGTAGTCGTTCGAGAGATCGTTTCGCGTTACAAGATAATACTACCCCGTAACATTGTCGGTAATTATTTATATATAAGCCCCGGATTGTTTCGTGCTCTTGATTCGGCCTACGACCATTTACGGAATCGAAATGCGTTGCTCATACCCGTCGATCGTTTCTTCTTCGACGATCGGTTGCCGCAAACGACGCAAATTAATCTTAACGCGCCGCCGCTCTTTCGGACGTCAATCAAACGCTTTACGAGCCATTTTCATCCGTTGCGTCAGATAAGCACCGAAAAAGTTCTGCCGGCCAAAATCGGCGTTTTCAATTAATCAACCGAGAATCGATTCAGCGGGTGCTTGTAAAACCCGCGCTTCTTTCGGCAATGGTTCCGTTCGATTGGTTAATAGTAGTTTCGAGCATGACCCACATAAACGTTTCTGAACGTGATCCGTCTCGTCGGAATTCCCGTGTTGACGGTGTTAAACGATCGTGCAACGGTACGAGTTACGTGTTTTCACGCGCCTTTCTTTTAGCTTCATCTTCGATAAGACGACGCGCTCGATCGTAAGCTTATTAATCGACCGGGAAGGCAAAAAGCTGGGAAGGTTTAAATATCTGCGACTATATTTTGATTACTATTCGATTTCAACCGCACTCGAGAGGCTGTCTCACACAAGATTATTCCTCTGCATCTTCCGCAGCGGAGGTCAGTGGCATTGCCTCCTTTTCTGCATGAACCACGAATCCCGAGGCTCCTGCGAACTCGACCCCCCGAGAAATAACGCGGAATTCTCCTTCCAGACGTTTCAAACTGCCGACGTAACGTAAACTCTCGGTCCAGGATAATCATCGTAAAAATATTGAAAGAAATACGCTGCGATCTTTAATAAGATCCAAAGATAATATCTGAAAATAATGTAAGATAGACATTCGGATCTGATAGTTTTATATAAAATTTCATTCCGCTCGGTCGAAGTCCTAGGTTGGAGTAGGATTCTATTAAATTTTAGAAGAATGATTTCTCTCCATTAAAACTCCTTAACGTTTTCAGAGGAATGTAGAAGAGATACGGAATGCAAAAAAGATTGAAGAAGTTCGCTTTTAAGATTTCATTCAGCCCGACTATGAAATTGAAGTCCCTAATTAAAAAGAAAAATAGTTTTTCTTCGTCGCGACTTGTTCCTTCCACAGAATTGCGTGCACCGAGAAATTAACACGAAGAAGACGGTATACGTGTCTCCATAATTATTGTCTCTGTTTAAATCCCACTTACGTGGTCCGTGTTCGCGCGTCATAATAGTAATCAAATGCAATCTACCTTCGGTGGCCAGAGGCGTTCTCACTTCAAAAGGAAGAAAATAGAAGACGACAGTTATTAACTTTCAGTGCAATGACGATAATTAAACTCGATTGCGTCTCTTACGAGAAACTGCCCTAATCTACTTTCCGACTGTCTAATCACCTATTACCTCAAGAACATGACATCCGTGGAGATGCAATACCGTCAAAGTCTGCATGGATTTCTTTCCTCATATTTTTCGCCCCACCGTATGAAAGTGAAAGATAAAACGAGGATAACAGTTGCAACAGAGAAAGCACGGAGCTACAAAGCCAGAGTCGTCGGAAAATAAAATAAGTCTTACGAAGCTGTAGAAATCTTCGAGTTATCTCAGCGCGTGATAACGTTGATTCTCCGCTTTCATAGTTATCATTTTCGGTGAAATTTCAAAAGGAATATTATACTGTAATTACACAATAATGAAAAATTAATTTTTTGAGTATCATGACACTACTTATGGTTTATTCAAAGCAACGAGAAGTAAATTATTTCTGCTGCAACAACCTCGTAAGAAATAGTACCGTCAAGCAGAAAATTCTGCACAAAGAAAAACAAAGCCTCCATGTCCACACAGACCGTACAAACGGACGTTACCCTGAAAATCCACCAGATGCAAAGCATACAATCATCCTCTCGCTAAAACCTCGCCACTGTTTAACCGATTAGCCTCTCAAACGCGACAATTTCAACGAACTGCTAAACACGGTGTTTCAGGTATCACTCCCCAAGAATTTGCATATGAAAAACCCCATCGTTTATCAGACAGATTTGTACGAAGCTTGCCGCAAGTACGGCAAAGCCGGTCGTTAGAAACTAAACAGAATCTTCGCATAGATTAGCGGTAGTCGATCGCGATTTCCTGCTAGCTAAACGCGAAATTACAGCTCGATCCTTTCGCCGATCGTTTACGGTATCCCCGTTTGCGTTCGCGACTCGAATCACCGTTTGGCCTGTGTTTACGGGCCACCTTGGGCCATTACGCGCACTCAGAGTCCGTGTCCGTGAGGCGGTTTAACGCCGCCGTTCGTAATTCAGACGGCCGCAAGTTCTGCTGAAAGTAAGTTAATCCGGGGTTACTGGTTACCGACGTCATTCACTCAGGGACAAAAACCGCGCGAAGTCGGGCGTGAATACAAGATCCATCTATCTAAGGAGGTGGTGCAGATCGCGCCGCAGATTCTACGATTCCACCGTGTTCGACCTTCGCGATTGACCGGCTTCTCCTTCCCTCGACCATGCGGAATCGCTGCTCGACTTGCCAGATGCAAATTTCCTTGTTTGCTTAGCGCTGTCTCTTTCGAGCAAACGTTATTTGTTCCTGTTGCGAATAACTGCATTTTGGGAAATTCATAACGAGAGTTATCGATATTTTTGTGCCGATTATTATAAAAGCGATATAATTGTAAGTGAAAAATTTGAAAGATGCAACTTATCAATTACTGGTGTTTTATCAAAATACGTTACAACATGATCAAATGTATGATAGGCTTTGTAGAACATGTAAAAAATACAAATCTTTTAATAGTGGTGACCTCTCCTTATACGGAGGTCAGCGCTTATCCCATATTAAATATTTAATTATCTCATAATGAAGAGTAAATGACTTACTACTCTGTATCATAATTACCGGAAAATTGAAAGTAGAACCGCATTTGTGTTTACGAATGTTTTATTCATGAACTAGGTATTTCACACTGACCGCGTGCAAGAATTGCTCCATTGAGTTAAAAAAATCTACCTCGATTTATTACAGATCTAAGCATCAATATTGGCAACAGACGTCGATTGCAGCCCCCTTCTTTTTAAATAAGGGCGATAGACGTCTCGAAAAAAACGAGTTCCCAAGAAAATTAGACTATTTGACCTGAAGTTGGAAGATTTAATTATCAACTTACACACTCACGCCGTAATTTAATCATTCCGTTACAAAGTCGTCAAAGAAATAACCGTACGCGAATCGAATTGGTATTAAAATACTAATGCGGTAACGCGAAATTCGATAGATTAAAGGTGTGTACTTTACGATCAGTCAATGGGCCGATGATTCAAAGTATAATACATTTTGCACAGCGCAAAACGGAGATCGACAATACGTTCGATTCGTGTTGCGCAAACGTGTCATTCCGCGTTTGGGTTTTACAGGAATAATGATACTCGCGGTTGCTCGACCTTTGCGAGTCACGGCCTTGCTGTACATACGTGATGTACATACATACAGTTAGTCGTTCGCCACGTTACCGCGTGTTCGTTCTCTCGCCTGGTTTTAAGCCACCTGTATTAGGTGTAGAAAAAAGTTCTTTCTAATAAGTTTCATTTTGCTGCTACAATTAAAATGACCCGAAAGAATGTCACTCTCTTTTAGTAATGTGAACTCCAAATATTAAGGATAATTTAATACAGCACGATTCGGAAAACTTAAAAAAAATAACCTCCTTAATTTACTACATCGTAAACAATGGTACCAACGAAGGAGCATATTCGACATTTATACTCGTACTACTGCACCGATGTAGCCCAAGGGACAGAAAAAGAGATTTTTTCATTAGGATGGAAACATTTTTTACGACTCATCTAAATCTTTATTCCTCATCCTACAATATTGTTTGATCGGAATAAAATTTCAAGAAATAGATGATATCACAAGATGCCTAGATAAATTCATTTTATCAAAACCTCCAAATTTTGATCGTGATGAGATTAGTCCGCTGCCAGAAAAGTGGGTAAAGATTATAAAGAATAATAGCGATTATTTCAATGATTAAGCGTGTGTATCAAATTTCGAATAAAATTTTGACAGTACCAAAAAATCGGAAACAACTTTTTACTATAGCTAATAATATCCTCGATTGCCGTCTTTCACGCTTCTTGCTATTGTAATTTCCTCTTTGTTGGTCGTTTCATTGAAAACTTGAAAGATGTAAGTATGTTAGCTTTATGATACCGTAGGAGAAGTTTTTTAGACGCGAAGGAGATTAGACATATGTACATCGCTCGTTTCAAACTCTCTTCGATGGGATCATATCGTACGACTTGTAGTTCTATTATATTTGTTCCCCTACAGTCCGATGTATTTTGAAAATCTAGATTCTATTGTTGCTTTTACTGCATTATTATAATTCATTGTTTTGCAATGAATAGTAAACTATATTTTGTGTTAGCGTATTATACAATAATAAAAATCCAATTTCAGAATTATAATAACCAAAACTAATTAGAAACGCAAATGATTAAATGCCTATTACGAAGTGCGTAGACAGTATTACGTTTCTCCTTGAGAATGGCGACGACTTTTCGATAATTGACAAAGTAACGTGGCGGATAAATTACATTAATTAGGGGATGATAGGATAATTTCCAATGTCCGTCGATCGAACGATGGTCATTAATAAAACGTACTGACGAGCAAGAACGCATCCCGAAAGTCGTTACTTTTCTAGCCCTCGGGGCATCTGTCGCTGCAATTATTTCTAATCGTTTTAGAAAATCACGTGCCAAAACGTCGCATCCATCAAAGGATCTCTTTCCTAACTTCGACCGGCATAGTGCTCGACATTTTTATAACATGGATGTTTAAGACCTCCATCCTTTGAAGTCCTTGTAAATTTATATAATTATATCCAAAAAGTGTTCAAAAGTTTGTATAATCCTTCGAGATATACGTATTGGGTCGTATCTTAATTTCCATTTATTAAGAAACTCTTTATTAAAGTATCTATTAAAGTGTAATATAGAAAAGTGTCCTCTACATTCGCAATATCTCCCAACAATTACCGGCCCCAGCCAATTAATAAGGAAACGCACGATCAAAACGAGCTTCCATCTCGGAAGAGTCGTTTTTCACCGCAGCGCCTCGCGTCGATGCAATTATTTCTAATCGCTTTAGAAAATCCACGCCGTCGTTCGCCATGAGTGTGACTAATCTCTCTCTCTCTCTCTCTGTCTCTTTTTCGTTCTCTGCTTCTGAACTCCGGTTTCAACCTCGAGATTTCTTCGACGCGTCTGCCTTCGCCATATCTGGCCAATAAAGTCTCGCGGCAGTTCTATGTATTCAGACGCACAGTGAGAAGAGAGGAAAGGACGTGTCTATGCGCGTCGAGAATCCCCGTCGTCGTCGGCCGAACGCTCCTCTTCCTACTGCCGGTCTTGTTTTTCTCGCGGAATCGAGCGTAGGAGAAATTACCGGCTCGCCAGTTCGAAAAGCCGACCGACGACGATCGTTCTCCCATTAGCCTCGTTACGAGCGGCAATGGGTCGAGGAACTCTCTCCCTCTTACCTCTCTATGCTACCACGAAGCCCCTTCTCTGCTCCCCT
This sequence comes from Cerceris ruficornis, assembly GCA_963989415.1. Classification (NCBI taxonomy): domain Eukaryota; kingdom Metazoa; phylum Arthropoda; class Insecta; order Hymenoptera; family Crabronidae; genus Cerceris; species Cerceris ruficornis. The sequence goes on along the minus strand of OZ022520.1, from coordinate 13,760,118 downwards.
CGCTGAGTTTTCTCGCTAATCGGTCTCACGTACTACTCGAAGGATAAAGATGATAATTTCCAGCGTGTCAACTTTTATACGCGCATAGGTGCGCGGACCAAGGAGAACGGGTAAACGCAGAAATTTTGAAGAGCAAAGAATTTCTTTGTACACTGATGTGCCGGTCGGTTGTGAGTGCAGGATCTTTGGATTTCTGAGAGGGCGACTTTGAGAATAGAGCAGTTCGGATCGTATAACGTGGAATTGTGTTAAGATTGTTGGGGAATCATATTTGAAAACGGTTTGATTCGAAGGAAATTATGACTTTGCGGGGAAAGATGCTTTTCTAAGGGAAAAGGATAAAGAAAAATGTTTGCAAAATTACTAGAATTCCGATATGTAGGAGATAAACGTGCATCAAGAAAGGTCCCCCGTTCGTGGGAGAAGACCTTCTTTAAAAAAAATGCGACGAAAAGAATCTTATTCCCACAGTCAAGTATTCTATTTTCCTGTCATCTAGGCAGTCGCGCTAACAATGAGACAAATTATATCAATTTATAACTCACGGGAAAACTTACAGGCAAGACACCCACCGACGTACTAATTGCAAGATATTTCCCAAGAAAGTGGCCCGATACTAGACTCGGACAGGTGTCGATAACGCCTTGCAAGACCGCCAAACGAAAGTTAAAAATCGGCTGAATGATTTGCGAAATCACTTGATCCACCGATGCATAGCATCCCCGCGAAAAGTCTCGCGTTTATCGAAGCGTAAATCGTTCTACAGGCCGATTCTTTATCAGCTGTACACCGCGAGCAAATACGCCTTCGCCCCTGGGGCAATAACAAATTTTCAATCTTCTGGCAGCGGCCTACGTAATGTCAGTAATCATTTCTCTGCCTGAGCGGGCACGTATGAAAATTTCCCTTGAAAATCCAGGGGTACGTGATTTGGTGAATTTGAAAGTTTCAATTAAAATCAGCACCGTCCATCGACAGAGGCAGCGCTACTCTGAGTTTCTCCCTCTTCGATCACGTATTTCATTATAATTTACGTATTCGAGCACGATCCTTGTTATCCGCGCGAGCGGCGCCTTAAGCGCGGAATCCCGGTTGCGGAATCGTTCTAAGTGGAACGAGGCTTCTGCTGCGCCTTTTGCGCCTCCTATTCCCTCCTATTCCACGCGAATACCACCTACAATCAGTTTTACGTGCGAGTAATAACTTAATCCCGCCCACGTTCCGTTTCGCTTCTTCTACGATTACGAATACTCCGGCATTCGCAGGAACACCGTCCGCCTGCAGGAACGCACAAACATTAACACGTTGGACTATCGTGACGGTTCTTTAAAAGTTTCTCGTCTCTAGACCACCCGGAAGACTGGACTTAATTTCAAGAACTTTAAATGGCACAGTTTCCTTGATACTACGAAAGAATTATTGTTATTTTAAATATTTGTAAGAAGGCCTTGAAGACATTGAAATATTTTTTTCATAATAATGAATTCATAATAAGGCACGTATTGTAAATTGTTTCCGGAAAATTAAAACCGTTAGACGTATGAGGTTGCCTTGACATTTGTCGGGAATGGAATCGTTCGGAGGATAAGCCGGATAATTTAATCGGTGAATACCGTCTTCGGTGGACGGGACTGCAATTACGATATGCTCACAGGCGAAATTTATTTTCCGCCGTTAGATAAAGACCATTTTACGAGCGCCAACGAACAAATCTGTCGATCTTTCGCGAGCCGGTAGAGCCGAATGTAATGAACACCTTAAACTCGTAACAAAGTTGTAAATCAAGTGCAGTTTACTGGCTTTCTCGAAACGTCATTACTATCGATCATGCGTAGTTGGAAAGAACTATTCGCGTGCTATTTTACGAGACCTATGCTCGTTTTATTCTCAGTATTCACGTGACCATACATGGAAAGTGCGTGAAACGTACTTTTACGCGCAACGGTACATGCATGTCGATCGAAGGAGAAAAGTCCTCGGCATCTTTACACATTTCCTTCATTAAACTTCGTTTCGCCTTTAACCTTGGAATACGCTTTGAGTGTAATTGAAAAATTGAAACTACGGCCGTGAAACTGAAACCGATTGTAGTTAATTCTAGTGCGCGTGTCTCTTCAATAATTCACCTATCTTTCTTACGGTAATTACGTGAGAAAAAGGTATACTTCCGTCTAATATAATTGCATAACAATTTAGACTTAATTCGCTTAAACATCACGCCGGCGTTCGATTCTACAAATTTTTGTATCGGCAGGCAATAAATTATCTTAATTTCGTAGAAACTCCTTACGCTTATGCAAAAGATCAACGGTAGGAGTCAAAGCGCGTGAAAGGCAACTCGCCACTAAATTATTTCTCCTCCAAGATCTTCCGTTGAACTTATTTGCATGAAGGAGGAAGGCATCGGCCGGGACATGTATATACGAATACATACGTACGTTGAGCAAGAACACCTCAAGATGTCGACTCGGAAGCAAATCGAGTCTTATTTTCTTACTTTCTATGACAACCACATTTAAGTAGTAAATTATGTAGCACTTACGGTAAAGAAATTCACTCGCAGTTTCTTCTGGCTCACACCCGTTTACTTTTCCTCTTTAAGATACTCAGGTCAAAGGTTATCGAGACACATTCTGTCAGATAACGCATTTACTTTCTTTTACCAGAGCACTTTCTATCGTTCGAATATCGCCACGATTTAACGAACCCATGTGATTTACATTATCCCTGACTACTGTTACATGCATTCGGATAATGCCAAAGGGAAAATTTTCCCAAGAAAGTCTCTTGCCACGATTGCCTCGTAAATTTCTTACGCCATGAACTTTATTTCGTCGTCATCGTCGCATTGTTCGCAGATGGATATTTCTAATTTAGCGGCAACTCGAAGACACGTACACTTCGCGCGTATTCTTGATATTTACTTCCAGGAGTCGAACGGGAAAAAAATTCGCATAGATCATTTCAGAAGCCGGCAGACGCGAGGCCGCTTGATGTGTATATTTCATAGATAGCGTGCAAACTAATCAATGCGATTGGACGTTTCACGAAAAGTCGGCGGAACAAACGCCAAAGGATTTTCTATCCGGCCAAGTTATAGATGGTTCTTGACTTTCTACGCGAACCGCTATTAAGAACTGCCACAAATCATCCACTCCATCCCCAGCCGAGTGCCTTACAAGCGGTTTCACGAGATTTACGTCCCCTATTTTATTCTTTCGTGAATCCTCCGACGAGATCGATCGTTCCTTTGTCGATTAATACATCTTTACAGCTACGATCTCGTCCTGCCAACTGCATAGTTTATTTATGGATATCGCCGTGGAAAATCGTGGCGCCGCCAGTGGATTATGGTAAATCTAGAACGAGCTGTGCGCCTTTTCCATCGTTAACGTCCAATTTAACCCTTTGAATGCTTTGAATAAGTATATGTATGTGTCAAACGAAATCTATTAATGTGGACATTGGTCACATATTTGTGATCGGAAAAAGTTATTAACATAAATAATGGACATGTATATGTTTGGCAATCGGTTCCATGATACGCATACTGCAATTACAATTATCAGTTATGTAGGAAATGTAATGTCATATTTGTTGGTAGAAAAAAAGGTTTAATTTGCACTATATACAAATATAAAAATTCGTGCACGTCCGTATTTCTAATTGAAACTTACTCTCACCCTAAATTGCACACTCGGCTCCCAAAAAATGCTCTCGATTCCTTTCGCACTTTTCCTTTTATCAAATTCGCATCAAACGACAATCGGTCCCTATCAATCCATATCCTTCTACAACATTAGTTACACTCAGCCCCATATACAGACATATCTCATTCTTCTAGAACTTTCGTAAACATCTCCATGCATGCTACCTTACAGCCGATCACATTCACACTTTTTTACAGATCGTACTGCACACAGTCATTCACGTATGTCTCTCTCAGCTGTTCGCTCGCCTTTATACAACCTCTAATCACACACATATATTTATTTTTCTTATTTTCACACTATACAGTTATCATTTTATAAAAGAACAGTTGATACACGGAAATACCTTCTCTGAATTATTTAAGTTGGTGTAACTGACAAATTACAATTATATATTAAAGGCTGCAACAGATCTGATGGCAAGTGGCAATTATTTTGATCTACTTCGCCAGACGTTTGGAAACATCCCTCAGTAGCACGTATTTTCAATTCTAACGTGCTCTACGAGAATGCACTAAGAGAATGAGTTATCCGCATCAAAACAAGTGAGAGAACGTTATAGGTCTGGAACGGTAACTTGGCAGCTGAGACAGAAGGGGAGATTGCTCGCGCACCCCTATCCCCGCCATGTCGGTCCTGGAAATCTGAGATCGACGAATGACAACCGAAAATAAAATACTACTTTCGTCGTTCACATGACGACGCAACGAATGTGCGGGTCTCTCTTGCCAATAGCGCGTCAAAATCGAAAATGCGTGAGGGAGAGGGATGTCCCTATCTGTCGGGCGAATCAGAGCAAATTACCTCTCGGCTGCCTTCTTAGCGTTCCAGCATTATATTTGCCGGGCGCAAAACACTTGCTGGCGCGTGGTATTACACAGGGGAAAGGGGAGAGTGTCGCTTGCACCACCTATCCCCACCATATCGTTCCTGGAAACCTGAAGCAGGGCCAATAAGAAGCGGAAAGAAAACAATTCTTTCGTCGTTCACGTGAGGACATAGCAAATGTGCAGCTTTTTGTGCCAGTAGCGCGTTAGAATCGAAAATGACGTGCGAACGAGGGATGTCTCTATCCGTCAGGCGAATCAGAACAAACCAGAGGCCAGAGGACTTCTCGTTGATATCCGGGCAATAGGTGGTGCGAGCAACAGTCCTCTCTTGCTGCACTGATTTACCTCGCGCCATAAGATCTATTACGGCCTTTAACACTAGAACTACCGGCGGTGAATCTGTTATATTTAAATATATTAAATAAGTGCTTTGAAAAAAGGGGAATTCAGAGGTGGAAAAGATGATCGATTCGGTAATTTATGTTTTATGAGATGGACGTTGAATATCTATTCTATGACTCTCCTATAATCTTGGAGAATTTTTGGAAAAAATTGTGCACCAGTCATTTTGACTGGTTTAGTAGTTCTAGTATTAAGTGCATTTTGTACAATTAGTCGCCAGAGTTCTCACCAGCGAAAAAATTTTGCATCCCCTGTAATCGTACCCAATAGCCGGGCATTGAATTTATCTTTCGACTCCTGATAAGTTGTTAACATATTAAATATCGTGGAAGTTTCAGGCATTGTTAATTCAATGCAATTTCTTGTGACACATAAACAATATTATTCATAATTGGTTTGTATAGACGATAGCCAACTACTGGTATAACGTAAGCAGTGTACTACTGAGAATAGAACTATTTTTATCTTTAATGTTTTCACTTTATACAGCTGTAATTTTAACACGTTGAATGACGTGGGGGGTCACCGGTGACCGGTGCTGCCGAATTCGATGTGTGACTTTTTAATTTCTATATTTATGCATTTCCTAACATATTCAATATTGAAATATTGCTGTTAGAAAAGTGAAGTACCGATGAGTATATAACTATTTTTAACTTTAACGTTTCTATTCCATAAAGATATAATTTTAATAGAAAAAGTTTCAGTTCGTTAAGAATGTTGCAAAAACGAAATACGAGTGGCATTCAACGTGTTAACAAAAAAAGCTTTACATCAATTTACGAGATAGGCAAAGTACTGGCAGCATTCAACATCCTAATCACCGCTAAAGTACTTATAGAAGTGCATCGGAGCAATTATACATAACTGCATCCACAGGAAAATAGCTAATGAAATTTCCTATTGACTAACTACCACACTCAAGATTACATCTATCTGCGACTTGTCCCGGCGAGTCTTACGCAACATCTTTTTCCCCGCTCACATTTTTTTCCCGAGGCCGCGAAAAAAGCGGCGACCTACAGCAACGTACTTCTCGTTGCAAAGGTGTTTTCAAAATGGCGGGCAATCACAATTCCCATTCCGCTTATAATGGCGCACGGGTTGGGGTGTTTCCAGTTTGAAAATCCGGTTTCTCGATGAAAAGCAAGAGCGAGAAGCGGATGGGATTTGCGGCGCACTTCGTGATTTGTTTCGACGTCGCGACGTACGTACCGAACACCCACGTTATCGTGAGACTTTCATGGGGGCTCTCGAATTTCATGCTTTCTCTTCAGCAAAACGGAATTCGAGATCCTACCAGTTGACACTTGACGGGACTAGGCTCCAGGGACTTCCGGTATTTTTTCCGTTCTTTCGCGAGTGTCGTGGAAGTCGTTCACGCACGTGGACGATGGAACTTCATTTCCGGCAAGCACGTCTTGACAAGATAACAGCTTCAGGCGTGTGAAATTGGTCTTCTACGTTGAAAAATTATATTTGCCTCTTTTAACTCGGAAAAATAACGAAACTCATCCAAATGACCTAAATATTCACACACTAACATCATTCTGTTGAAGAAATCAATCCAATTTCTCGATGTCTACTCATAGTCAGTAGCAAATTCCTATTAAATTCTCAAACAGGATCATCGAGTTTCTTCTCGAAGACGTAAAAGTAAGGATGCAATAATTAACAGAACAGTGACGTAAACGTAAAAACAATTGAGTACAACGAGTCGTAACCACTGCTTTGAAGGAAAGCACACCGGTAGCGTGGTTAATAATAGTCATTTCCGGAACGCAACTCTTTTCAACACTGACGTCATGCGCGTCGCATTGCGGGTTTTCTACTTGACACGATTGCGTATTGGTACTTCTTTTTTTCATCATGTTAAGAGACATAACGTATACTTTCCCAAAGATTTCAACGTCCCTGGAAGTTTTCCAAAGGTCAAAAGGTATTACGGTGAACAACTTGGTGTGTTAATATTCGTTAAAAATTCCCCTTTTCCGTTAAAAATAAGAGAGAATGATAAGTATTTCAAAATTGTTTTACATTTCAGTATGTATATAAGTCGAGTGTAGAGGACGATTTACCGAGGGCAATATTCCTCGTTATACCGTAACATTATCGTTCCGAGCTAAATACATATGTATCTACGAGTCTCTTACCTAACTCGTCTTGCCGCAATATCACAAATAGCTTGCCTAAATTGCTCGATAACCCCGAAGGCCTACTTATCATGCGACTTCCCGTCGACGGGCGCCTTTAATGAGAATTTAGACTTTCCGAAAAATTTCTCTCGCTCACAATAATATCACGATTACCGCGCGCGGGTGTGCGTGTCTGTGTGTGTGTACATAATAAGGAATTCAAACTTCTTACGTAACGCGCGAGACGTTAACGGTTTCCCTTGTTAAAAAAATTCGGTCGTTTCGGCGAGTTTCTTCTAATTGATTCGAGGATAAGTTATCACAGAGAAATGTATTATGTTCGATGAATTGTTTGATATCCTTAGGCTCAGATTCTAACGCGATATTAATTTTCTAAGAACATTATGACACCGTGCCAGAGATTTATGTAATGTTTTCGTGCACTTCTGCAAGCGCGCAGAAATTGAATTAGCCCGTTAGTGGTCTGTAGGTGCGTTTCTGAATTTTTTCCAAGGTAAGAAATAAATGAGTATGCTAATAAACCCGCTTCTCGAGCCTGATAGCGCTAACGATAAAGTTTTCATTTTCTCTGCGGCACTTACGAGTCGTTTACCGCGATATTAAATGCAAGAACGTTTTATAACTTGCACAGGGTGGCTCAGACATGAGCGTTTAAAGCCATACTACGTTCGAAAGTTTCGCGTTTAACGATAACCCGTCCGAATGTCAATTATCTGCCGGTGAATAATTCTTCGTTGTTCATATTTATGATTTTAATCAGTTATTATTATAAAGTAAGCAGTTATATCTGTAAATTATATTAATTAATAATACATTACTGCAAATTCCTTCCTTGTTTATACATTTTCAATTTTCACTTCAACGAAAATCTGAAGTTTCAGCCACATTTCGAACTTTACACGTGTCGCACGGAAAAATAATCCAAATGCGACGGCGTCAAGATTCAACATCACCGTTTCTAAACAGAATCACAATCTCCCTCGCAGTAATCCTCGGAACATAGTTATTTTTATACCATCATCTTCGACTATGTTCATATCGCAGAGAAGCCCAATTTCTAAGTATGTATCGACATCATGCGTCGACCCGTACACGCGAAAAGTTCAAATGTAATTTACCCACTCGATTCCAAACAACATCAATTACTTCAATTAACAGACACTCCGAGAATGGAGCGTCCAACGTCCTATCCGCTTCTGCGATCGTATCGAAAAGGCAGGCAACAAAACAACCACCGGTAATCCTTGACGATCCTTTCTCATCCTGGACATCGGGCGGGTCCCGTAAGGTAATTCACGCGGCTCGCTTGCACGCGACACAGGATATCCTTGAAGCCTCCTAACGGTCCTGCCGGAATCGCCCTGTGTCTTCTCGCAGTACCACGGGAACCTCCATAGAATTTTCCCATACGTCTGATCAGGCCGCCAACACTTCTATACGCGAGTCTATGCACGAATGAATCGCGGCTGCCGTGTGTGTCATTCTACGTGCACAAGTTCACCTACGTACACCTGTGCTCGCTGATTCGAGTAACGGTTCATACGCGAATGTAACTTGCGATTTTTGAGACGTGGTGCAGTGTTCTATCGTGATCGTTAGGCGGTTTCGTGAATGAAAAGATCGTTTCCGGTATAGGTTTTACGAAAACGTGCTTTTGGAGGATGTTTTAATAGGGAAACTGCAACATTGGGGATGATTTTAACCCATTCACTGCCAGGAAAACTAAGCAAATATTACCTTTGCTTGTTAAAATTTGAGAAGATGACAGAAAGTTTTTAGAACATTGGTTTCATTAATCAAAAATATAATCTCGACATTTGTAATGAGACGAAGAACATTTTTGTTCCAAAATTTCTTTACACGCTCGGCCATTATTATTAACTTATTAATTCAAAGTTATAGTGCAGCTACGAGATATCTCGTAGTTGGCAGTCAATGGGTTAACACTTTTCGAACTTCAGGAGGAGAATGACAGAAACCGTTTACTTTTTTGATCTGCAACTTATATGGACTTTGATGCATTTAAAGAAATAAATGTATATTAAAATTCATTTCCTTCGAAGCTTTCTAATTTTGGAATTCTCTGTGGTGTACCTATCTCTACGAATACGCGTCAATTTGGCGCGATCGTAATGTTAGCATAAATGTTAATTTTGCTTCAGTCATGAAAGGATTGCTGCAGTAATAAATATGTATGAATGTGATAAAAGCGTTCATGAAGAAAGTAAGCGTCAAACGTAAACATAAACAATGCAGTGGCGGTACTTCGAACCCGATATCTCGAATTTGAAATCCTACGTATTTACGCTTGATAACCCTGATGCAATAAAAGGATAAGCATCAGAACGAAAGACGAAACTTAGTATGTGAATTGCAATCATAGTGTGAAGAAGTTTTTCAAGTTACATTTACTATTTGCTTGTGCATTGAAGAAGAAAATACTAGTGCATATTGTGTATTAGAAATATTATTGTGAAATTGAATTGTACTCGGTTTTGATAAATAGCTCTGCTTTATTCATCCGAATATGTCTGGAATAGATTATAACATATTTAAAGCAAAGTGCTGGGAGATAATTTTGTATGGATGAAACTTTTATTTAGTAAGTAGTTTTAATTTTTAGAATTAGTGAGTGCGGATGGATCGTATATAAGGATGTTTAGATTTCGTGATTTTGAAGGCGACGAATGCTAGGGCTTGCGTGAATGCTTAGTCTCTGGATGAGGAGAAAACGAGTGAGTGCAACAGAGAATGCTTGCTGTGAGAAAAAGTATCGAGGGTGGATGCGAGGGTGGATGCGAGGGTGAATTTTGGAAGAGAGTCAGTTGAGTTCGGAGTTTAGAGAGTGAAGTACGAAGCGTGAGTGGAGAGAGATTTTGCGAGGTTTATAATATTCTAGAGTTAGTTCATGTTAATGAGTTTTGTTATTTTATAATTATATATCTAATAAAGTTAGTCACCTTGTTTTAATTACACGCGTTCAGTAAAGTTTCTAGGCTACGATATCATTAGTTAATTTAAGGGAAACTATTCGCTTTTTTTCTAAGACGATTTTTCTATTGTTTGGGGGCTTCTCCGGGATTAAATTAGAGTAGGACCCTATAATTTTATTTGCACTTGAGGGCCAACAGTTTTTATATTTATATATTTTCTGTACAATTGTGAAATTTTAACAGAAAATAATTTTACCAAGTACAACTTACTTGAACGTCGACCGATTGGGAAAAAATCGGATCTTCTTAACATGTCGAACGCCACTGGTATTTCGCTATTTTCATCATTTCTACCGAAGTGAAACTTTTTCTATTAAAATCACATCTTTATAAAGCAGAAACGTCAAAGACACAGCTGGATATATATTCAGTAGAATTTTATCTTTTTAGCGCGTAATATTTAAATATTGAATATATTACAAAATTCGTAAATATTTTTAAAGGTCATATGAAATTTCATTGAATTTAATAGCGCCGGTCACCGGTGACCCCCATGGCATTCAACGTGTAAAATAATCGTTCCCCCAAAGACGTCGGAATTATTTCTCCGAGTACCCATCGCGTTCTACCCACCATTTAATATACCTCTCCAAGAAAAAGTAAATACAAGTTCCATTCGTGAAAAATATATTGGAAAAATCCAAGCGGAGTAATATGGGCTGCTATCCCCAACGAAGGCTGCTAAAAGTGGCGAGGACATGAAAAGGGCGAGAGCCGTCCTTTGAAACCTCTAGGGATTCGTGGCAGGGTATCAAGTGTATATGCGAAAGTTCCGACTCAACACGCATTTGTGCACGCTTCTATACGATTCGTGCCGTTACTGTCGTTCTTCACCCCACATGCGTGCCATTGTTAACATATTCTTCGTTTTGAACACATTGACATTTACCTTATTCTCCACTCGAAAACTACCTCCCTTTAAACGTTCACGCATAATTTATTCCCGATAGATTCTTCACAGATTTCAACTATTCGTCGTTCAATATCAATAAGTAAAATAACGTCGGACCGAATTTCACGGCGGGATTTTTGTCCAAGTTCGTTGGAAAAAAGGGAGAAAGAAGTGTTCGAAATGACAGAGAGATTACGAGTATAACTTTCTAGTCGGGATGTTACAGAGCGTAACTAATTACGGTACACGTCACCGTCTTTATAGAAATACGGAATGAGCTAACTCGTTATCCGGCAGAATTATCTTTTTGTTGCGGTTGTTATGTATGTTTACAAGTATGAAATAATAAGTTGCGATCATAAAGCACTTCCATTTATTTTCCTGGATTTAGTTGTAAGCAAATAAACGTCACGGTGATGAATGTTGATACGTGCTCGAAAATATCTAGGAGCAAACCTGCAAGGACTACTGATGAGTATACACATAATATTCGGGTTCCATAGGAGAAGAAAATATTTATCGTGTACCGACGAGATCCGTTGCACCGTAAGACTTTAATCCTCATCCTGGTCTTTCTTTTGAATCGTATTCCTCCTCGCATCGTGCAATTAAGCAATTGTTTCGCGTACCTTTTCGTGAGAAGAGTCATTCTCCTTGGGAAAAGTCATTACAATTGTCTACGTAGATATCAGTTTCGTGTAACGACCGTGTTGAATGAACCACCTTGTCGTTCGTGTGTTGAATTAAAATAGAAATTTTTACGTTTTTCGCATCAATGTTGCAAACTGAAAACCCTTCTCTCAACAATGGTGGCAAAGGTAAAGTCTTCGTATCTTTTGAACATATGGATGTTCTTTTTTCCACTGTCCTATTCCTCAGCACGAACATGACCTTTTCGAATGTTTCCACCTCTTTTACGGAACGACAAACACCGCATAATGCTCATCATGTCATTACGTTTTGTTACGAACAGTCATTATGATCTGTAAGATGTAGAAGCACCATCTCTTCTTCTTCTATCATTGTCAGACGTTTTTTACGCGCATACGCTTCACCTACGTTTCTGCTGCTCCTCTCGCACGATCCACCTGCTGATTTCACCTGGATCTCGAAAGTAAGCCGAGGTATCGATTGAACGATCAATTTTGAGGAGTTTGCGATTCGTGTCACGGTAACCACGGACGGAATGGATTCCTTGAGTTGCGCACGTCCGCCGTTTCCCTTTGCATTATCGCCGAAAAAGAAAAGAAACAACGAAGAATTCAGGTCCGTGTCTCTTCACGATAAATCGGCGATTAAAGCCCGGGTTACGACCCCATATTACTTAAGAAGTACCTCGAGGCTGCGGTGGCCTCGAGAATTGAGTAGAAAATGAGGAAGGGTGGTGGAAAAAGGACAGAGAAAATGAGAAAGAGAGAGGGAGGAGCAACGACTGGAACTTCCAGGAAAATTTTCAACGATGATGCGCGTTCCCCTCTACCAGTATTTTTCTTTCGGTCTTCATCTACCGTGAAACTAATCGAGTTAGCGCTGCCCCTAGAGAGTAATTGAGAGGTAAATTCCTTCTTTCGTAGTATACCTCTTGCGGGCTGCTTTCGAGGATGAAGAATTATTCACGACAGGAGAGGATGCCGTCTTGTCTCTATTTTCTTCGCACACGTTAATTTAATCGATGCCATTAAGTGATGCGAGTTAATTGAAGAATGATTTTTGCAAAGTTGGATTTTAGACCCGTGTATTTTTGATTTCCGTTACATAAAAAACCTTAACATTCGGTATCAAATACATTGCACAGTTATTACTCTTTAATTCACATTGAATAGGACGCAAATTTTTCATGTAAGTTTTCATGTTCATAGGAATTTGAACGAAAAACACTTAGAAACATTCTTTCACACTTGGTGCAAGAGTACATTTATTAACAATACTGCTAGAAAATGACTTTAGTCGCATTTAAATATATTATTTAGTTTGATAGTTATATTATTTACAAAAAAAGAATTTTTTACTGAAATACATTGGTGTATAGTGAAATAAAATGACAATATAAACCGTGTTATCCCGAAAGAAATGTTATAAAGAACTCAAATTAAATAAACACTCCTCACTGAGAATTGTGGAGCAAGAAACGATAAAACTGAACGTGGTAAGGGGCATAAGCAGACTAATGCACATTTATATTTACGCAGCAAGAGCAAACTATTATTTTTCAATAAATTTCAAAACACCTAATGAAAGAGTTTATTCAATATAAACCTTAATCAATATTCGTTATACTTCTCAAAAATAACAACTGAGAATACAAAATTTGTTTAGAAACTCGTGCACGTTTATGACAACCTCAAAGTTGTGTGTACTCCACACACGAACTGCTTTCGTTTTGGTTTATGTAAATACGGGAAACCGTATGATTCATGGACGACAATTGTGTCTAATGGCTAATATTAAAGTTCAGTAGATTTCTAAATGTTACCAATTAAAATTACGATCATATTATAATAAATGTGGTATCGAAAATCGATGTATGGCCTCATCGCGACCGCCTAGAGTTTAGTCTAGGCGGCTGTTTATAAGATGCGTGCTGCGGAGGCCCTACGGTCCCTATTTTAAGGAATGCATGCGCGTACGTATGAATGAGTGCATGGATGTATGAGTACGAACGAGTGACTGAGCGGAGCGAATGCTGTTTAGTTCTTTATAAGCCACGATACGAGACAGTTCAAAGATATATTCATTTTGTATTACCATTTAGTATATAGTTTTAGATAATAAATTTAGTTTTACCTTATATTTTAACATGTAATATAACCAATCCCACATATATAGTACCGATAAATGCTCTTGCCCCGTTTACGAACTTACGTCACTTCGCTACATCTTTTTTACGACGCAGACGAAGACGATTTTTACAGTTGATGTGATAGAATTTTCCTTTTGTTGTGAGCAGGTAGACATACTAATCCCTTGCCTCATAATATAGAATCACACTTGTAACGGAGAAAAATTAATGAAAAATTAGAAATGTTCAAAAATTCACTGTGTTCAGAAACTGAAAACGAGGTAATCATTAAATCATCTTTATATCATCGACTTTATTTTAAAATATTCACTATATAGGTACATACTAGCAATCCGTGGGCAAATTTTTATTGCGATATTTCAATGCTTAAATATGTCATATAGCAGAGGAAATGGTAAAGCAAGGAGTTAACCAACATGTCCCAAATTACGTTAATCATTACCACGAATCGGTAGCGCTTTCATCCAATCAGACTGAACACTGCCGATTGAGGATGATCGAACGCGCATCCGTTTTCCCTTCAAGATCGCGGCCCCGAATTTTATGGGATCGAGTCCAGGACTGGTTTGCAACGAACTATGGGGGCCGGCGGACTGGCGCGAATCCACACGAATGTCGGTCGCATGCAAATTGCATTTCATAACTCGTTACCTCTGGCATATTCACGACGAGTTTATCGATTCGATCTTTGGTCCCGATCACGTGCTCTTCCTCTTTCATTTTTCTCCAACGTTTTTCGAACGTGCAAAGGAACCCAAGCGTTAATGGTAAATCAGCTTCAGGAGCGCCGATCGCTCGATCATTTCTCCGGACGATGTTTTCTCGAGCACCCTCAAACTTTCAAACGGTCGTTTCCTGTTTGACAGTGTCATTTTCTACGCTGAAAATAGCACGACGTCAGACCATCGCTCAAACCGAAGCTCGTCGAGCAAATACATTCTAAGTTTTTGCTGTCCGTCCGGTTCTTCGATTATCAAGTCGCAACTGGCCTGCATACCTTTAATTAGGTCGGCGAATGACGCAAGGTCAAAGATCAACGGGAAGAGATGCATCGCAGATCCTTGGGTTACGCTCCCCGCTCCTATTTGCTCCTGATAGCGCGAAATTATATTCTCACGACTGCCCCGAGCTACACTCGATTCTTCTCGTACGCGCGAAGCCGTAGAAAATCGTTAAGTCGAATACCTAAACTTAATAATTCTAAAGTCTAAAGTCTTTGTCAATTTACAATTGTCTACGGTGCATTTTTTGCTCTCCTCTCAATACAAAAGAACGATCATACGACGCACCTAAATCCCCACCTGCTCGAGAATCTCCTTTACAACTCAAGTACAAATCGCAACCAGCTGGTCAAACCGCTCCGCAGGCCCACTGAAGAGGCTCGAAATAGATACCGGCGAAGTGTAAAAGTCCAAGGTCTCTCGAAAACGAAATTTCCTTTCACGGTCAGTCGGCGTGGTAAATCTTTCAGAAATAATCGTTCCTACCTGCCGCTCGGGAGACACGGTTCTTTGGCACGGTATCCCTCCGTCTTTTCTACCTGAAACTCCGAACCTATCCTAACTCCATCGGACGGTCAAGTAGCCGATCTGCGAGACTTCTGCAAGCTCGTGATAATCGAGGTTGTCCCAGAAAGTAGCCACGGGTGTCCGGGGCTACTCGAGGGGACTACGTATACGGTCTTATGGAAACAAGTCCACCGATGCGGTTTCGAGCGGTGAGAATCTAGCCAGCGAAGAGCCGATCTTAGGCTAGGTTAGGTTAGGTTAGCATAGGGCGCGACCACCGCACTCTCATGCCACCCAAGACTCCGCTGGTCGGGTCGCACCGGGTAGAACCTGAATCTCGAAGGTTCTCAACCGGCTCTCTCTCTCCGTCAACGACCTCTTTGAGCCTCGGTAATGCGATATAACGAACTTCTTCGTTATTAACCGACACTCGCGAAGAAGCACGTCGAGTCGCTGAGACTTTGACTGCCATTTTGATTGCCGGGCGAAGTGATTTCGAGCGGTGCATTGAGAAGAGGACGGAATATTTGTTGTTTAGCATTAGTATATTCTATTTTTTTACTTGTCTGCACGTTTATGTTAGCGGGTTGAAGGAATATCTAATTGAATAATGAGGTTATTTTTTTGCTAACGTCTGGTATATTTGAATCAATCAGGGGTTATTCTGAATGGTTGTCAATAGCCATGGACGTCACGTTGGACTTAGCGACGTTTTGCGATAAAAATACCTTATTGCAGAGAATAATTGCGGTCGAAGGAACTATGCAAGAATTGCATGGAACGGAATAATAAAATTGTTTCGCAACTGCAGGATTAATCGTCAAAGTAATAAACTGGCAAAACCTTCTTCGATAAGGAAACAAAACACCGTCAGTTATGGATATTGAAACTCGTAAAACTAAATTCACGGTCAGTGAACAAAACACTCGCGAATTATGATTTAATAAACTGCGGCTCTGTATTCCCATTGAGGTATATAAAGAAGGATTAGAAGCTAAAAGGATTCCGACCAAATTGCTTATCGTGCGTTTCTTGCAATACAACGAACGTAAGCCGAGGGGAAATTTTACTTAGAACACAATTTCCAATTTACTGTAGCCGTTAAATTCAATGAACTTGATTTTAATTTCATCTAGATCGCGACGCTTCCAGGTTCGATATAAGAAACGTGTTTTCTCAGTCTCCTAGGATTTTGCAGCGAGTTTACATGCCCCATATAATTGATAAATGAATATATGAGTATTAGCAACGGCCATGTTCCACATAGCATGATTAATGAGCATTGCCCATTTTTTCTCCTATCGTTTTATTTTATTTCACCGTACGATGCATCGATTTGTCGCGTGCCTTCCGCCGTTTCCCATTAAAAGCTCTTTACATCAACGATTCTTATTCGAACTACTCTATCTGTATGTACAGCTTCTCTTCTCGTACCGCAAAACGTTCGTCGAAACAACAGGCAATAATTTCAACGAACCTTCACAACTAAATAGGCTCTACCTACCGGTATTGTCCAGAGCATTAAATGTGCGTTCGCGCAACTCTATCCATTAAATTTAATTGAATTCTACGGGATCGCTTCCTGGTCGCGCTATTCGCGTACGATACTTTACATCTCCCATTATTTGCAACTTAAAATCACTTTGAGATACGAAAGTAATGTCTACAACTTTCAACCGATACCATTGGCGGCACGATCGGCCAGGAAGATCTTCTGAGGCAATACCGATCTAATTTCCGATTGAACGACTCTCAGGAGAAGGTTCGGCTTCTGTCTTGGACTCCTACTTTCCTTCCTGTATTTAGGCACGCGTTGTGTCCGGCTGCCGGACATACCGTACGGTACGGTCGCGTGTCCGCCGAGACAGATAGAAAGTACGTCTCTGCGTGGAACCGATCTCGAAGACTACCTGCCATGACATCGCCGAGAACAATGCACTCAGTGTCGAACAATGTAGGCTGATGTTAACGGAAGTCTTCGACCGTCGCATCGGTCTATCACTTTTGCGGCTTATACGAGAAAAGATTACCTGCCTTCGATTTCATGTTAATGATGCACCCTCATCGATACACTTATCCTTAGTGTTTAAAGTAAATACTTGAAGGTAGGACTGACATTTGGGGGAGAACGGTAGACAGGTGTTTATTTGGTGCTTATAACGGTCACTTAGGTTGTCCCCCCTTTGGACTACTATTCTTAACGAATTGAGGAACAACCGAAATGACCGTATACGGCGATCCTATAAAACAATTTTCACATGTATACCTACATTCGGCCTTTTTGCAGTTATTACCGAAACTGTTCTAAATAATTGTATATTTACACGTTCTTGTTAATCGTTAATAAACAAGAACATTTTCTCATCAACAGTTACCGAGAGAAGTAATGAATTAACAAGGATAATATTCATCGTTGAGGAATTAATTGAAATTACATTGCACGGTTCATCTCGTAGCACAACATATCACAACACTGCAAATGTAATATATTATAATTTTTGCCTAATAAACTTACCGTAATTGACCAATGACCACAGCAATTGACGCCATTAAAACAACGAATAGCCTAGAATAATAATCACGTATTTTCGCAAATAACAAAAAATACTTAGCTTACTAGCGTCGGACGCCTTGCCACCCTTTCATCGTTACCAATGTCCCCCGTATTTGAACATAGAAAAAGAAACCATAATTTTTCCTTTTGCAACAATTCTTCCCTGTCCCCTTTCTCCTTCCTCGACGAAGGCTCCCAATAGAATGAGTCTGATCGAAAGCTAAAAGTAACCCAGACGCTCTCGTCCGTGTTCTTCCTTTGGCCTCTTGTCGCGATGTAAACACGAGCCGCGTCGCGACCAACGTTCTCTCATAAATGGCATTAGGATCTCCTTTGATTCGGTGCCCCCGAGTGGCAGTATGATTGACGCTAAGAGCCGACTGTCCGAACAACGCACATGCATATATTTTCTCTTGCAATATACGCACAACGGCCACGGGCTTCGACTTGTTTTCGTAGCCGCGCGTTCGTCGCGTCACCGATTTTTCCTCTCCTACTGACAATGAGTAAATCGTTCGTATACTTTAAAACCATTCATCGCCGCGGATGCATCGACCTAACGCAGGTAACACGTTTCTCAGGACTTTTACCACGCTTCCCTCTTTCCCACGTGACTTTTCACATTTCCTTAACGTGACTCCTCTCTCTTTGCGGCTCCTTGGTTTTACTTTCCACGTTGTATCGTCAAAACTGACGAAATAGAGGCAAATAGAGAGACTTTCACGAATTCTCCATTCGCAGCCGACGGAGCTTCCTGCTTTCTCGATATCCCGGCGTTAATCCCGCGGATAAAGCCGGCATTGTTCGTTGCCTCGACCGATTTAATTGTTATTTAATTAGTCATTGTTACCGGATAAGTCTCGCACCTCACGCTATTGGCCCCGTAACGATTTCAAAGACCTTCCGAGAGATAGAGCTCACGAGGATTTCTCGTCAATCGTTGTCGATCATCATCTTCGATACTACGCCACGAATCGATCATTAGGGATCGAGAGAAATCAAACGAGCCGATCGGGACGTCAATCGAGTGTGTAGGACGAGAGGTTCGTTTTGTTCTCAACACCGTGGTTTATTCGTTATCAATCGATTACTCGTTTCACTCGTTACGCTCAATGCTCTGTAATTTGCGAGTTATAATCAATAAGTATAGAAGCTAAACTTCCAATGAAAAAAAGAGAATTATGCACTTCACAGGCTGCGGAGAAGAAATTATAACTTCTACTTTCGAATGGGATACACGCGTGTCTAAGAAGTGTGAGTTCTCAAATATAATGAAGAAGACCGGACTCCGAATTTTTGTGGGATAGATATATCAAATCGTGCCGTTGTATTGTCTTCTACACACGACAGTGATGGACAAACTACGGGCAATATGCGGCCCGCTTAGAGGTTCTGTTCTGCCCGCCGCAAATTTTCAAATAATAGTTCTGCAACTTCAGTGTTTTAAAGAAGCAATACATTGAGTCGTTATTGAGTTTTATAATAAATTATATGGCCTGCCAAAAGTGTTTCGTTTTTTTACCCGTTCCTAAAAAAGCTTGTCCACCACTGCTCTACGAGAACGATGAGTCACACAACTTAATACCGAAAAGATGCGAAAGAAAGATAGAAACGTTTTAAGTTTGCGGAAAAGTGTGCAGAAAGGTAAAATTCCAACTAACAATAAGAATCAGTAGAGAATCTTAGCACATCCAGCAGTAATTCTCCATTGTAAGAAATCTTATTCAGACTATAGATGCCGCGCAGGATCTTTAACACAATTATCTAATTATTTCCTTTTTCACTTTTGTATCTTTCGGGTTTAACCGACATGGCTATTGCATCTAGGACGATTACGAATTATTTATGAAAGATGTCCCAGGGATATGGGTGATTTTAATTCGAGCTCATTAAGCGAGTGTCAGAGCCTTTTGCTCCATACCTATCATGGGTCCATGTGATTACATATAACACCTATGAAATATACTGTAAAAATTACAACCCCGTTAAATTCCCGATGCAATGAAATTGATGAGATTGTTAAACAAATACGACTTTCTACGGATAACATTGTCGCATAAAGAGATTATGTGATAACAGTGCTCTTTCAAAAAGCACAGCTGACTTCTCTCGAATGTTCCTTACAAAAGCACCGTCGGTAAGTAGAAACGTAGTGCTATAAATTGAAACTTAAAGTACAGAGTGCTCGCACGAAGATAACCAGCCGCTTGTAAGAGGAACATTGCCCTTCCCGGAAGAGCAGATCGGAAAGACGCCGCGGAGCCTGTGCAAAAGAGAATCCCAAAGGTGGATACGCGTGCGTGGATATTACACTGCTCGAAGGCTGAATGTGGTTGATCATAGGATAATAGTCGTGAGAAATTGTACAAGAAGGAACTAGTTACCTGCGATATCACGCAATAACATAAAAGGATCACTGGCGTTGGAAAGGAATGTCAGGGTGTCAGCGAAAACAGTGGAATATAAAGATAACGGTAGCGTCCAAACGTGGCGATTCGCGCGTTTACAAAGCGAACATAGGAAATGGAAACCCGATAACGGCACTGCGAATGCTCCATCGAGTAATTACTTTCTAAGCTGTTAATTACTTTCTCCATGGCATCGGCATGAAAGTGCATCCATTTCTCGAGTATAAACAATTTTTATGTCATCGACCATCGTTTGCTGCATCTGTCGGAAGGTCACACCACGAGCGAAGAGAGAAGCAAGAGAAAAGAGAAAATCTTCGGCATTAAAATCTGTACATTTTTCAGAACGAAAGAAAAGAAGGAGGAAGTTTCGTTGCAAAACATTTACCATTTCTTGCAAGACCATTGGACTTGTTACGTAAGGTGGACGCCGTCTTGCCTTTGGGCTACGATCTTCTTTCCTCTTGTATCTCTTCCTTCGTCTACGTGCAAGCATTCTCCCGCGATTGGCCACACCCGAACCCTCCAGCGAAATCCATCGCAGTATCGCAGGCGCGTACATCTTCCTCCGGAGTTCCATTTCGGTTTGGAATTGCCATCTTCCTTCCTGTTATACCCGCGTGTACTTGCTGCCTGAGATTGTAAGAGATTATTTCTGTTTGCATGAGTTTCGTTTCTATCTCACGTCCTTAACGGATAGGCTCAGGCTTGTGTTGTAATTTCATTCGAAAGGTAATGGAAAATTTCGACGTTGAAGAATTTGCTTAAAAACCATTTTTTTGTTTAATACTAAAACTGTCAAAGCAGTCAAAGTAACGGGTTCCCAATTATCTGTAAAAATATTCGCAAATTCATGGGGGATCTATGTAGCAAATACTTCACTTATATCTTATAAAACCTAAATTACTTAGTTGATCATCTGATTCACATTTTGATCTCTGTTTTTCCAAAGTACGTATTGAGAGTATTTAAATATAACAGATATAACGCCGGTAATTTCAGTGTTAAAGATCTATCTGAACCACTAATTATTGAATAGACAATTTTTCTTGGCAGCTACAGAATATATAGAAAGACTCAAAATCTCAATTAACGTTTCCGAGTTCAAAACCCTATCACTTTTGAAAGACTTTTCCTATGTTATTACTTAGTTTATTTACTACCAAAATACATATTATAATCTCGGTGATTCACCACCTATCTAAAATTGTTAGTTCTAAACGAAATCGCCGTAGAACTTCAAGTGAGGAAAAACGAAAGAAGTAAGAGAGAATCTATTATAGTTTCCCTTTCCGCTTGGAGACACGGAGACGTAATCCGCAAAAAGCAGATTCCCGACGAAAAATCGCTGAAAGCACATCTCGTGTCGGCGCCTCTAGCCGACCAAGAAAGTAAAGAGAAGAGCTCGTTATCTTTTCTTTCAGTGTCTGCTAAACGTGGGCTCTACACAATTGAATAGTCGAGTATATGTATTTAACATCAGGGATCGAATCATCAACGAAGAGCAGTTGCGAGTTTTTGCTTCGGTCTGCTACCACACTCCTAACCCGAAGAGAACGAACATCTTTTCTCGCCTGTGTTAAAACGTTCAAAAGAACGTGGTATTTTGCTCTTCCTTCTTGCTCCTTTGAGAAATAATACGGCCACTCAATTGCCTCTATGTTTACTCTAGAAAAGTACAACTAGACAATACGTCGAATTTTACGAGCCTATTACCTACATGTAAATCTGCGTTTCGTAAAAATTTAAAAATCAAAATCGGAGACTTCTGCCACTCATTATTGTGTGATTTTGTGATTGAAAGGAAAAGAACATTCTCTGCTTCTATTATCCTCCTAGAGTTACAATGACGGCGAAGAAAGAGTCTGCCACGCGGCGAAACCAAGGTCGACCTTCGGTTAACTTCGAAGAATCTGTTCTACGTCGTACGTATATCATGGATTACTCATAACCCACCTACCAGCGTAATTCCTCGACGAAACGATCATAAAGCTAAAAATGACAAAACAAGACGCAACGTATTATTGCCTTTTTAATATTCTTAAATTTCAACACCTATCGTTCACCTTCTACACTTTCTTCGACGGTACACCTATATCGCCTCGGTAAAACTTCAAACTATTCATCATTGATGCAATAACCTAACCAGGCAAATCCCTAAATACAACAAACAAACATCCTCCTACGTTACCCATCTTCCCATAAAACTCTTCGGTTACTCAGTCACGACGATTTCCTTCGTAGAAAACGTCGATTCTTTTTACCGCATAACACGAAACGCTTGAGTTTCGAGTCCTCCAACGAGCGTTCTTCAGCACCGTTTATATGATCGATTACGATGTAAGGACGACGGAGAGCCGCGTAAAGTCGTTGCTCGCCGTTTTCACCGGAACTTTTCTTTCGTCTCTCCGGCGGCCTGTTGAGCGCTAAATCTTCGCTCTTCGTCTTTGCCGGAGCTTCCATCGGTTACCTGCGCGTCTCCTCTCTTTTCAACGTGCGTGTACACGCTGCTACCTCGGCTATAAGGTTACAGAAGAGGCCAACCGCACGTCAGACGAGAGTCAACTAGTAGAAATCTCATCGACGAATATTACACGCTGGGCGTTAATCGCGCTCGACGGGTGTGAAGCATCGGCGTTAAGGAGGGAAATCACTCTCCTCCGACTACATACTCTCTTTTCCTTTTCTCCTGCTTTTCATCCACTTCTATCCACTGATACATTTTTCGCCCTCGTATCTTCTCGCGAGAGCAATGAGAGAAACTGTTTTCATTCAGACTGTACTATGATTAATTAATAATTCTTGAGAATGTTTCAACGGTTGGATTTTGTAGATTATACGTGTAGTACTTGGAATTTTTATATAATATTTGTTACCGTGAATTTTCAAAGTGAAATCGTTCAGATACCAAACAGTGTGTCCGGTTATATCTCGATAATCATTTTCGTGTAGCGAGAGAAGAGAAACAGGCCGGTTCCGCCGGCGGAGAAAGGCTTTGGGGCTGTCCTTGCGATTCCACGAGGGAAAAGAAAAGGAAGAGTGATTTTAACCGAGAAACTTGCGTGTTCCGCGTCTATCAAAGTCTTCGGCGGTTGGTTTGTTAGTCCGCCGCGCAAAGAGGAGCCTAATAGAACAGGAGGTTAATGTAGTAAAACATCTTGAGAATCAATTACCCTCGTGAAAAATGTTGCAACGAAGACGGTAAGTGGCATTCGTGCTAACGCATTCCGGAAGAGCGATTATTCACGGGCACCTAGCATTACTGCGACAAGCAAGAGCTGTGCGCGCTGTGTAGAGCTGTGTAATGTAATTTAAACGTACCTTTACTTTCCACATTTTCTCCGAATGATTTTCACCAAACCCTTACTGAAATTTCGTCTCAACCCAATTTCGTCGATCCCAAGGAAATGCAAACCATATTATAGGTTCACCATCGTAACCGATGATAATAATTCCAGCGATCAAAATGCTATTTTCTATAAATAATCGAACTCGCTCTATAAATTCGAGCGCGGGGACAATCTACGATAAATCATTTTCTAGCGGCAGCAAACAACTAACGGTAATTGGTCTAGTCGCTGAATAAGCACTACTACCTCGCCTGGAAGTAGTTGATATTAATGATCGCTCCACGACGAGTACAACAAAGACTCGCTGTTCATTTTGCAGCGGCGCGCGAATAACTAAACCGCGGATACCGAGCCGCTTTTCCTTCCCTACGACTGACACTTTCTTTCGCGAAAAAGCAACGCGAAAAGATCTACAGACTTTCGACTCTTACGTGAGTCGGTTTGTCATTACGCGCGTCGAAACAATGCCATTTAATCGACCGTTATTTTCTCGACGCCGAACGAACGTAATAACCTACGGTGAGGGCTATTTATTCTCGATATTTTATCATTACGGTTAATTATTCTACGAGTCGGTTCAAAATTATTGCAAACCTGCAATACCATTGTCTTCGCTCCGCCGCGTGACCAATGTTCGTAATTGGTCCTCTGTGAGATAACGCAAAGAGAATTACCCGGAAAACGTCTGCGCTACGGCTTTCCACGTTAAACGGGTAAACCTTAGGGAATTTATATTTGCCCGTAAATATTCCCAAACGACGACAGTTTTTAATCACGACAGTGATAGCGGCACGTTATTAAGGCACTCGTAAAATCGGCCGCTAATTATGAACTTTCGAACGATATATCATCGGCCGTAAAAGTTGACAGAACGGACGTTTTAAAAAGGTTTCCGAAGGATTGTAATGGCGCGGGATAGAAACATCAATGTTACGGTAGATAAATTCCGACTCGTATCGGCAAGTGTGCAATCCAGGCCTAGTTATAATAATTGAATAGGCGATTTAACGAGCGCATGGCTATTCGCGAACCGCGGGATATTAATGATCCCGGGTCGTACGTAGATACATTTCGCGTTGTTCCCTTTTGCAAACTGTTCGCAACAAGAGCACACGATGGCCGACGAAGTCAGGTTGTTTTCCTCCTACGACCGTCACTTTCCTCGACGCCTTCGTCGCCGTCGTCGCCGCCATCATAGTTCACCCTGAAAAAATCAGTCTTTCGATACTCGATCTGTCCCCACATCTGTCGATCGACAGCAACAAGAAGTAACGAGAATAATGACTCCGTGCGGATCGGTATCACGCGAATTTCTACACGCTACCCCTGCCATTGGGAGCGTATGCACGTCTGTCTCGTAACCGACGGTATTATGTAACTTGTACGATGTAGTCTGTACAGGTATGTACAGACATGTACTTGTGTCTCGACAGAATGTGGGAATACTGAGAAAATTATAAACGTATGCATAGGTGAATTATTGGAAGATCAATGGGAGCAGAATGAGTTTGATTTGTACCTGCACTATCTGCGTTAAATTTATAGAAGGTACATTATAAATGATGGCCGGGGAGTTTTGGAGATTGTAGAGCTTTAACTCCACAGTTTTAACTGTGGGGTTTGGACTTCGAATTAGTGGCGCCACAATTCAAATTCCTATTGCTGCTTGGGAAAGTTTTCTTCTTTTGCTTCGCATTGCTGCTTAAACTGATGTGGCTATGTCGCGTAGAAGCTAATGCTTTAGGTGAGCTTCGAATGTTCGGCGCACAATTTATTATATGACGTAGAGAAAATCTCTAATAGTGTACAGAAATATGAACTCGGGAATGAACCACTGAGCATCGCCACTTTGTTCAGATTTTGTCTGGGTATCGAGCAGAGTTTTTGGAGGCTGCAGGGTGTTGGGCAAAGTCCTACACATCCTGTCGCATTCCAAAGTTCTGATTATTTAAAGTTTCAATCTGATATTGTAATCCAGACCCGTCCTTAACACGTTCACGCGACGTCAGTTCCTGGGCACTGACACTGGACTTTCCGTTTGAGCCGCGTTGGTCCGTGGGACTGACAGCAAACTTTTTGTTTTGACGACATTGTTGCATGGGACCGGTATGCACCATTATCAAGGTTATACAATAAATGTTGTAATTTTAATAAAATTTATTAAAATATTCTAGGCAAAGATGTGGTTTAGATTCACACAGATTACAAAAGATAACGACCGGTTTAGTCAATTTCCTAACTAAATCGCAACATTTATTTTATAACCTGGATAATGGTGCATAACGGGCCCATGCACCAATGTCGTCAAAATAAAAAGTTTGCTGTCAGCCCACGAATCAACGTCGCCCAAACGAAAAGGTCACTGTCAGTCCCTGGGAATTGACGCCGCCTGAACGGAAAGTTCACTGTCAGTCCCCAGGGACTGACGGCGCACTCAACGTGTTAAAATATGGCGTGGCTACTGATGAACCGAAGTTATGGTGCAGCGCAGATCGTTTTGAAAGTTACGGTTGTTACAGGATCTGGCCGCGGAATGGGAGAGTTGGAAATGACTCTTGGTAAACTGACTTTGAGGAACCGCACGACAGTTATCGCAGAACCATAGAGCCATTGATACTTTAAAAATATTACTGAGCATCGAGCACGAATTTTTACAAGTAAATTTTTGACAAGTAAATCCCAAGTATCACCGATATTTCATGATTAATATAGTCGATTAAATTCCTTATTCCTTGAGCTAATGAACCATATATGAACCGTATGCCTGCAATTGAAATTGTCGCTCGCAATTTAATGAACGATGCAGGTGTTATATATACTTACAAAAAAGGGTTGTTTTGCGAAGTACTCTTGTAACATGCGACAGGAAACGATTGTAAATTATTGCTTTCCGATAAAAGATCGATAGGTAGGCAGAATAAACGATATTCTTGGTAAATAAGGAAGATCGAGCGTGAACAAATGTGACAAGGACGCCGTGCAGTAAACGAGATACAAAAAAAGTCGATCTGATATCTGAATGACGCGATGTTGTTTCACAAGTATTATTCTTGGAACGAACATAAATATAGCCCGGATATCAACGAGAAGTCCTCTGGCCTCTGATTTGTTCTGATTTGCTCTGAGACATCCCTCGTTCTGACGTCATTTTCGATTCTAACGCGTGACTGGCCGATAATGCTACACATTCGCTGCGTCGTCATGTGAACGATGAAAAAAGTGTTTTGTTTTCGGTTGCCATTAGTCGATCGCAGTTTTCCAGGACCGATATAGCGGGGATATGCGGTGCAAGCGACACTCTCCCCTTACCCCGTGCCACATACCGTGCGCCGTTTTTATCGTAGAGCTGGGGAACCGTTTCTTGGCAGCTGAGACGAAAGGGGAGATTGCTCTCGCACCGCCTATCCCCGCCATGTCGGTCCAGGAAACCTCAGATCGACGAATGACAACCGAAAATAAAACACTACTTTCGTCGTTCACATGACGACGCAACGAATGTGCCGGTCTCTCTTGCTAGTAGCGCGTTCAAAATCGAAAATGCGTGAGGGAGAGGGACGTCTCTATCCGTCGGGCGAATCAGAGCAAATTACCCCTCAGCTGCCAAGTAAATATTCCATCAGTATAGCAGGACGATATGCATACTGAAGGACCAGAAACAAGACACTTGAGGGATAATTTGCTCTGATTCGCCCGACAGATAAGGACATCCCTCTCCCTCGCGCATTTTTGATTTTGACGCGCTATTGGCAAGAGAGACCCGCACATTCGTTGCGTCGTCATGTGAACGACGAAAGTAGTGTTTTATTTTCGGTTGTCATTCGTCGATCTCAGATTTCCAGGACCAAAATGGCGGGGATAGGCAGTGCGAGAGCAATCTCCCCTTCCGTCTCAGCTGCCTTCTTACCGTTCCAGCATGATAATTAGCCAAACTTGAAAGAAGGCGCGCGGTATGAAGCACGAGGTAAGGGGAGAGCTTCGTTTGCACCACCTATCCCCGCCATATCGGCCCTAGAAATCTAAGATCGACTAATGACAACCGAAAACGCAACTCTTCTCTCTCGAATGTGCGGCTTTATCGGCCTGTAACGCGTTAGAATCGAAAATGACGTCAGAACGAGGGATGTCTCTATTCCTTAGGTCAATCAGAACAAACCAGAGGCCGAAGGATGTCTCGCATCTTTCCGGGCAATATCCTATGTATCCTCCGATTCCACTTAAGATTGTTACTTTGAATAAAAGACATCACGTACGCTCGTTTAAGGAACCGTTCAAATTAAAAGCCCTCAGAACCTCCATAATGTCTCGATTGACCAATCGAGTCGTGAAAAATTATTTTGCTACTCAAATATTTTTAATAGCTAAGAGAACATTCAAAGGGCGAACATAGCCATTGAATAGTGACACTAAAACGTAGTAAATGCATCAAGAATTATCAAAGAGTTGATAATAAAATGCACCTTACTTACGAAATAATGATGTCCACGATCTCGTGAAGCGGTGTACACGCAGCTAACTGTCGACAAGATTCTGGATAAGTTCACGCGAAATCTCGAGGTCGATGGAAAGTGAAAACCGGTGACTTCTGTTTCCATCGAATGACTCGTCATAGCCAGGGGACCGTGACGCGTACGACACATCGATAATGATCCACGCGCCTGCAATTAGCCTCTACGCTCTCGGATTCTCGATTAATCGTCGCGCGATTGAAGCAAGAGACGCTCGAAATGACGGTGTACATGACGATCGTTCGTGCAGGCGCGATACGCTTCTGCAATTAATAATGTACGCGAGTCGGCGCGTGTTCACGATCTTGGATATTTTCGAGATCTCCTGGTGATGAACCCCGACCTCGTCGGTGCAGAAGTTCAAGCTTTCTTCTTCGTGCCACGTGACACTTATTATTCGTAGGTCTACGCTGATGAACTAATGACTCCTTCGTTTCCGCATTCGGATCTGCAATTTCATTGCTGGCCTCTATCACGTGCAGGCAGTTAGGGTTAAGAATAGTTGAATTTATGATGCTTCATTAAACTTAGTTTAGCTCGTCGATGATTCTTCAGGATATTGTTATATTTTGGTTAGTTTTCCATGAAAATAATTCTTTAGATCGAAAATAACTTATATTTAAATATACAGCTTTCGATGGAGATATAATAGCATTCGTGAAATGGTCGTTATTACGTAACACTTCCTAAGGTTTAACGTTCTGCAGTAATCACAATTTTTCAGCCACTTTTGTTACTTCAGGAACCTTGTAGCACGAAACGTTGCTCCATCAACGCCAAGGATCGCGTCTCTCGTTATGTCCTGTGCAATTTATCCTGCCAGTTAGTATTACCCTCCCGACAACCGGTAGTCACACTCGACTGCAGTTGACATCCTTTACCTGGTTATATCTATGCTTTATATTCCTCGATTTACGTTTGCTCGTTAGTACATTGCAAAACCTGATTTCCACGATGACATTTTCTACGATACGAGTCGGCCTGGCGTAATTAAACCTTCGTGTGGAAAAGACATCGAAGAGAGTCCAGTTTTTCGCGCATCAATTACCTTGCTAACAACTCCCGATACTCTCTCATGTATATACGTGGCACATTTAATATTGGATCATCGTCTTCGTATTAACACAATTTATTTTTTACCTCCAAGTCTACGTCCCGTTGAAAGTTTCTTTACGCGGTAAACACGAAAATCTGACATGTTTCTACCACGATGACCCGGCGGAATTTCAATCTCACGGCTAGTATGTTGGCAATTAGCGAAATAACGTCTTAAAGCGCGTTACCTGCGATTTATAATAGGACCCGGCAATAATGCCGTTACCTCTATCTACCGCCAATCAAGGCTCAATTCCAGAACTCGAATTTACGACCGAACGAAAGGCAACTCACACGCGATCCTCGTTCCATTGTATCTCACGGCGTTCCACGATCTCACGCGGCAGTAGCTTTACGCACGTGTGAGAAACATTTGGAAACGTCATTATCTTCGTTACGCCTTCGAATCAACCAGCGGCGATTCTCGCGTCAAGACCTCGAAGAACCTTTCTATCTCTTCCTCCCTCTCCCACCGCCTTTAACCCTCCCTCTCTCTCTCGCTCTCTCTATCTCTCGTTATTTCAATAATGTTCACGTACGGTGCAATTTATACCGTCGAGCCACATTATCCACGTGATGACCTGTACTAGCGCTCGAGCGCAATTGACATCCTTTGGTCGCGAGTGCATCAACTCCTCTCGGCGTCATCGTCGTCATCCCGCGTTTTACCGTTGCTTGTCATTATGGAAATACGAACCCTGAGGTACCGCGCGGTAGCCCTGGTGACCTCTGTCGGGTATCTTCCTTCACTTTTTTACAGGTACACCTGCAAACCTCGCGATAATGTGAATTCGCACAGTCACGCGACATCGAGTCGGCGAATATCGAGATTTTCGCCGGATGCAAATAGCGCGAGAGACGCTTGCGATTCTAGTGGCGAAATATACTTTTTTGCGCCACTGTCAATTGTCTCTCATGGATTTCTGCATGACGTTGCTAGATCGATGTAACGTGAGGCGCAGAGATTCGTGACGGAATTACTTTTAGCGGAATAAAAGATATATTAGGACATCCCGTAAATAATGTCGGTTTAATTCATAAAGGACATTAGGTGAGGAGATAAAAACAACTGATAATATTTAAGCAATTATATGTTCACCGTAATTTCTTACAACCCGTCAGTGTCTTGTTCCTATATTTGCAATGCCCTTTTTACAAAAGTCTTTGGGTTCTGAGTGAAAAAATTCAATGATCACTAGACGAACGTCGTCCACTTTGCTCCTTATGCAGTTGGTGGGGGAACCCATTTTTAATAGAATTGCAATTGGGGACGACAAATGGGTGTTTTATGACAATGTTAAACAACGTCATCGGTGACTCTGTTCTCAGAATGCACCTGGACCTCAATCGAAGCTGAGTCTTTATCCACGGAAGGTTTTATTTTACTTACGGTGGAATGTGGACGGCATCATTCATTTTAAGTTGTTCAACCCTCATTAAATCATCACGGCAAAATTTTACTAGGAACACTTGAACCTTTTATGGACTGCTTCAAATGTAAAGCGTCTTTTACCAGTTAACAGATAGTGGGTGTTATTTTAGCAGGACAATGCTAAGTCATATGTTATAAAAACAACCTCGGAAGAAATTGTATCAGTCTGGCTGGAAAATCGTAAGTCATCCACCGTATTCTCTAGATATCGCACCCTTCGATTAACAAATTTCAGAAGTTTGTAGAAACATTTGGATCGGTAGCATTTCAATACAGTGGAAGATGTCCGCAGAGTAATCACCGAATTTTTGTTTATATCAAAACCCAAAGACTTCTACAAAAAGGGCATTACAATTTTAGAAATAAAGTAGCGACAGGTTGTAGAAAATGACGATAAATATATACTTGCTTAAATATTATCAGTTGTATTTATTTCGTCACCTATGTCCCTTATAAACTAAAGCGACATTACTTATTGGATAACCCAAGACAAATGTCCCGATGACGCCGAAATTGTTCTTTTTTTTTCATTATGGTGAATTGAAAATTTCCTCGTTACAATTTCTGGTGACTGCTAAATGTGTCATTGGTAAAGTAAGAAAGCTTTTAAAATAAATACCTAATGTATTTTAGGGGATGCGTGAAAATGAATCTTGTGAAATTTGTACTTCCTGTTGGCGAATGTACGCGAAACTATTCGAACGTGTAATTTACACCAATTATTGTCGCACAGCGCTCCGTAAATTACGGAGAATCTTAACTATCTTAGCGGCAATTTGCAGGAACGTGCAAATTTTCGCAATCACTTACCAACAACCGGCCGTAGTAACGAATAAATAAAAATGTCGAAATTTATCGTCACGATTCGGATTAATGAGTTTGATCCAAGATCTAGCTTTCTTAGCTCGATATCGCTAATTAGAAATTCGTCGTGGCATTCTTATCCGCAAAAGCGTTAAATATAAATAAAACAAAGTGCGAGATGAAAGTAAATGCATTATGGATGCAGTAAGAGCGAAAACTGGTTTAACACTCTATTTAGCCAAACACGACGGATATCCAACAATCGTGAACAATTTCGTGAATTTCGCGAATGAGATAGTCATCTCTTGGAAATTAATTGCACTATTACATGAGCAATTATGATGTTATATACGCGTGTCTGCAAGTTAATCCGAACAAATGCTTTCCATGAATCGTACAAAATGCATGAGGAAATGTCAGCGAGTCTAATTCCAAAAAATCATAGATTAACATTTATAACCGCCATCGAGGAAATTGCATCGACTATGCTAATTTACATAATACAGTATTTACCACTTTTGACGAGACCCGACGGAACGCGTGAACATTACCAACAGAAGAAAGTAATACTGGGAAGTGTGAAACTGTCTTAACTGAAGGCTACGTTACTAGAAGACGACGATAATGACGGCGAGTGTAAATTCGTTCGCAAGAAGAGATGCATAACGAATAGAATCTAGCCTGTCGTACGTTTTGCAATAGCCTCAAACTGCACCGATGTTCCAACGATTACTTTCATGCATAAATGCAGGATGCAATTAACTCCTCCGTGTGAATATTAACACGTTACTACGCGCGTACTAATAAATATTTTTACGGCCGATAAAACTGCTGATGTTTCAACGGTGATATTAAATTCTTTTTTATCGTAAAACAAACCACGTGAATTACATAAAGATAAAACTCCATTACTGCATTCCACGCCCTGTTGAGACAAGTCTCAATTGCTCATCAGTGACGCTTTAGGTTAAAAAGAAAGTTTACATTTTTAATAAACCGACCCACGTAAACATGCTCAATACAGTCAGGAGTCGTTCAGTAACACCGTTGAAACGTAAAATCGCTGAAGATAAATTTCCCAGGTCAATATAAACTATCGTTACGCATCGAAAGCAACAACAGCAATGACGATACGGCATGCGGAGGAGCTCTCAGAAGGGTACCATGGGCATCCAAGTACCGTGGGGGTCCATAAGGAAACGAAGAACCTCGGCGGGAGCGTTATGTCGGTCTCTACGGCAAGGTCTAACCAGCAATACAGTCGGATCATGGCTACAGGTATATACACGGGTTTAACTGTGTAATGGACGAATGGGCAGCTGCTGGCAAGGATTTAACGCGGGGATCTGGGTGGTCCCTGGATGGATACGTATTCAGGAGAGTTATACGTGCTCGCGGCGCTACGTATTCATAACCTTATCCACGGTCGGCAGAAAATAATACCACGCGCTATTCATTATGTATACGTACGTAGTTACGTACGTGTGCATCTATTCAACGCCGCTGATACGACTACGTTCATGGCGCGGTTAATCGGTCCGCGCGTGCTAGTAACGAGACCGCATGCCGCGCAACTTTTCCCGGAGTCATCGAAAGAGAGCGCATACGTGTCTTCGACTTCATTGACGGGTATAGCAAACGCTTACAATAATGCCCCGACGAATCGATGAATGTTCGATATACCTGGCATGCCTGCCACGGTATCATGACCGATTTAATAAATCACGAAAAGCCTTTTTATCCTTCCTACTTTTATCGTTCATTCTTCCGCGCCGGGAGAATGTAATTCTTTGCCGGTGTATTTAACGAGATACGGGTCTCGTTCCTTGTTTACAAGTTACATGCTCGAGCTATTATACCAAGTTGTTGTATAGATTCATAGACAGATTTTAAGGAACGTTAATGCCGTGAAAATGAGTATGTAGTCCGTATCTGTGGCACTACAACAAATTTTTGGTACGTCTGCAAAATATAATTCTGGCCCCCGGTAAAAAAAAATAAATTATACCCACATGCAACGAAGACTTAAAGATAAATTATTCCAAAATATTATACCAAATATCAACATTCCAATTTGTTACTTTGCTACTGAAATAATTCTGCTACACGTTTCCCTAAAGTTGTAACTCTTTCAGATGGAAATAAATATGCATATGTGTACGTTCTTCAACTATTTCACTTTGTAAGTGATGAGCGGCCCTATGCGAAACGTGAAAAAAAAATTGTTTTTTGTTAGTGTATTTTTAATGTAAATTAAATTATAGTCAATTTTAGTGAAATTCAAAAAATTGTAAATCAATAAATTTTGTGTGGTACTGCGGTATTACAGTTCCGCCTCTGGTCCGTACTACAATATCTATTTATACCGTTGTTACATTTTTAAAGCGTCATTTTGCAAAAGGGAGCCAGTAATTAAACGGTACAACAATTATTGTTATATAATTATTTATGATTCGTATCGATGCGGATTTGAATGTGTGCAGACACGATTTTTTACGGAGTCTCGCGAAACGCAGATAAGTCGTCTCTGAACGAAGCAGAGACAGGCCTCATTGTTCCGTTTCGTAATGCTTACAATGAAGTCACGTTGAATCGATGAATGCTATAACAAAACTCGCCTGGCTGCTTTGCATCCTGTTGGATTTAATAAAGCACGAAAGTACCGCATTATTGTACGTGTGTAACATCGATTTGACACACGGAACGATGTCTTTACACGAGGATACACGACGATACCAACGAATCCGATCAAAGAGGAAGACGTACGGGGAGCACGGAAAATGTACGATAAACGTTGACAATAATTCTATACTCATCGCGCGCCAGTGTGTAATCATTCCGATACTCTCGATAATTCAGATTCGCTTTTTATTCATTACGTTTCCCCGCGAATTATCTTCGTTACGGTGATCTCAGAAAAATAAGTGACTATGGTTACCTTTAACCGCACAAAGCATCTTTCTCACCTGGCTTTTAATTATCTAATTTCTCCCCGTACGTTTGCCTGTATTTGGCGTTCCATTAACTCGACTTTGCTCGATGGTAACCCGTTAGACAGTATACGAGGCTGGTCCTCGTTGTGCTTTCTAGACATTCGACGAGGTTCATCTCATCCTAATCGAGAGAGTCGGTGCTACATCAAAGAGGATACCCGGGTTAATATAAGCGATAAATTCTCTTTATGTCTATTACGATTCTATGGTGCGCGAATAAATAAACGAGGCCAAGGAATCTTCTATTGACACGAGTCGAAGTATTGCCATAGGAATATATTTGCATACGTGTTCCAAGAAGTGTGCGAATTTTAATTAATTACAATAAGCCGTCGCAATCGAAAAGGATGCCGAGACTGCATTTATTATCTTAAATTGCCTCGGGATATATCTGAATCTCATACTTGTATGTATCTCGCGTTTCAGATCGCAATTATCGTGTTCGATTTTTACATTGATGAAATGGAAAAAAAGGAATTACCGGCTGATCCACCCACCGATCCATCTTGCGCCTTTCCCATGGCACGATATTCTTCATGATGGAAGATGAACCGTGCGTTCTACTTTTTCACCATAGCATGAAACACCAGAAGCAATCCACTCACGATCTACACACAGGGAACACAGAACTCGTGAGACCTCCTCGATCGTCTCGTTATTACATAGCAATTAAGCACCGTTCTGCCGTTTCTCGGATCAATTTCGGACTTTGTAATTACGATGTACAAAATATCGCGCGGATAAGAAATGCGAAGGATCACGAAGAGTTCTTTCTTCCCTTTCTTTTTTTTTATCTTTCGGGAAAAAAGTAGCAGGCGCATCGATAAATCGCCTGTTCGAATTGTTTTTCGCAGTGGAGCAATCATCTTTCCCGATAACGTAAGACATAAGATATCCCTTGGGAAGGAAACATAACCGACTTAAGGAATGCATTTAAATCGCTCCATTGTCATGCGAAACCCCACACGAACGAGACGCTACGTGCGATTCGAATAAGTACTTCTATCCAATTTTGGGAAAGGAAACGTATCGACGAGGAGTCGCTGCGATAAGGCTGTTCATGACATAATTTTGCATACAGAAATAAAAAAGAAGCCGAATCTTTTTTTTGGCGGAGGATTATTTTCCCTCATATTTCATTGTCAGTCTATGTAATACCGGGACTTTGACAAAGAAGTAGGAGAAATGAAAAATCGAAAATTCTCCGTGAATATAAAGTGACTTCAATATTGCATAAAATTCGTTTGAAACTGTCTGACAATAAGTAATCTGTCAACACTTTCTCTCTATACGTATTTTCTGAAATATCGACACTGTG
Organism: Cerceris ruficornis; assembly: GCA_963989415.1. Lineage (NCBI taxonomy): Eukaryota > Metazoa > Arthropoda > Insecta > Hymenoptera > Crabronidae > Cerceris > Cerceris ruficornis. The sequence continues at coordinate 13,724,368 of OZ022520.1, read as the reverse complement.
TTGGAAGTTGCTTTTGAAGGCTTGCGGACTTCTGAAGGAATCGGTTTATCAATAGATGTAGTTGGTCCGCTTTCGAGATCCCTGTGATTGGGAATGAGTCGCCGCAACTAACGGCAAATTAATGAGAACCGTCATGAACTAAAGACACCCTGATGAGTCACACTGCAAGGAAATCATTTCTGCGTAGAGCGAGACCGGACGTCTTCCGCTCTCCCAATTCGTACAAGGTGAAACGAAGTCACCGACACCTATCGAATTTCCTTTGCACTAATTAAACATTGTCTAAGAATAGAAAATATTTGTAACATAATTATTGGTTCTATATATTCATCTTTGTTTCATATCTATGAAGATCTGACGATTGAGTTTCCTCTTTTGGGCCCCAAGTGCCATTTCGCTATTCTTTGTTGCCTTTCTTTTTGTTGGCATTTTTTAGCTTTATATGCTGTGGTGGCGATTTCGTTTAGTATTTACAGTTTCCGTTGAATTCCGAATCACCAAACTTTCGCTATTAGCCGACGAAGAAGATCGAAGACAGAATTGAGCACACTATGGGAATGCAACCCCTTTACCTCAGAGAGACCTCAAATAATGCGATTACTCGATTTTGTGAGACAAATTCGATCGGTCACAGACTCGAAGATGCATCGATGAATCACCCTGGAACAAATTCATTTTCTCTGACCATTATCTTCCATTGATGGCACACTTAATGTAGATTGTATTCTGAAAACATCCGATATCTTTAATTACAGCATGCTGCAGAACATTCTCTTCGAAGGACACTGCTAATCTAGCTCCACTCACGTAGAATATGTTAAGCTGGAATAGATACGTTGAATACGTTAGGAAAGCTCGTGATACGTCGATGAGTCACACCGGAGGATGTGCTTTTTCTGTGATTCGTGTATCTGGACAATCGGTAAACTGGTACAAGGTGAAATGAAACGAGCGAAAAAAGAAAAAAGTGCTGTGACAATTTTACCAGACGCCAATCGCGTGCCTATCCGCCATTGGCATCTACATTTCTAGTAATACTTCCATCAAGAGAAGGAAAAAATCTTGCTAGTTCTCAAGATCAGCTTGATAGCAAATTATGACGAACGGTCGGCTAATTGAATACTGGGAAAATACGGCTGTTTTTCATCGTATAAGACACAGTCGAGATTTGAACTGAGTGAAACTTCCACCAAGAAGTTCCAGTGGTGCTCCAATTTCTGGAGTTGTAACAGTACATAGAAAAACTGCGGCAGTATATTAAAGTAATCATTTGGATCCCCTATTCTCTGGAGTCCTGCCAGAAGTGGGAGATTGCTTCGTTGATTCTTTCCAGGTATGACAGTTCGATACGACCTTAATTTCCTGCCTCCCCGGTATCGAAATTTACCACTGTGCCATTTTTGCGAGAAACATTATACCTTCCGGAACACCTACCAACTTGGAGATCATTTCTTCCGCGATCAATTACTGAGAGTTGTGAGTGTTTTCAATTCGAACAAACTGGGACGTCCGTCAAATGAGAATATTCATCTCTCCAGTGATTCTCAAGCTGAAATACCCATGCTCAAGTTGAGAATAATAATGTGTTGCATGTGGTATTTTCCGTGCACATGCAGAAATCATGCTTATCTGAAACATCTATCTTGTTAAATGCGCATCTGAATCATGTGCCTTGTTAAACCTTGATAGCAGTCATGTGTCAATATAACGCTGACTATACATCACAACAAATCGTGTTTTGTTCTATGTTGAACACTTTGAGAATATTAAGAAGACATGAATACTAAAATGCACTTAAATAAAGTTAGATAAAGCTATATTAATTTTATGTTTCGTGTTAATAGGTAGTACCTATTTAAGTTTTAGAGAAAATAGTGCTGCTGCCATTAACAGTGTACACGAATTGCTTCATCAAAACGAACTCCTGCAAAACTTAAGGCTTCGAAAGGCTCATTTAAACGCCTGATCGGCTACAATTCGGAAATTGGAAACCATATGTTTACCATTAGATCATTCGGTTAGATCATTCTTACACACACACACACACACACAATGTATAGCGATATTAGAAAGCATTCCCAATGATTGCGGAGAGGAAATTAAAAAAAATATAAATGTTATGTTAGAAAGAAATGTAGGATTCATGCGATTAAGAAAAACTTTACATATTTCAAGCGGTGAATTTGCAAAAAAACTCAGATGCACGTGCCACAACACTGCTTAAGTAAATTTAAATATGCACCGATTACATCATGTGATGCGGGGCGATCATTTTTGGCGTACAAATTAATTTCTACCGACAAACGCCTTCAACAAACGCCATCAAATTTAGAAAAAATTGTTCTAATCTACTGTAATTATAAATATAATACAACAAAATAACTGTAAAACGTTTGTTGATACTTAATATTACACTCAGTCCTTAATATAGTATGCGTACCTAATATAGTATTTAATGTGGGGGACAAAAGTATTCGTACACTTGGAATATAGAAATTTATTAAACAATATTTTCTATATTATTAATTATATTCAAACAGACGTAGCTGCATATCATATATAACACTTATAACAGTAAATGAGCAAAAAACAAAGGGAATAACAACACTTAGTAACTTCAAATGAATTGAAATTTACATGACCGTAAGAAATTGCTGGGACAAAAGTATTCGTACATTATCATTTATGTTGATAAACACAACAGTTACAATGAAATATCAACTTTCCGATCAATGTAAACATTATATTAGTAGATGTCATGTTAATATAATGTGTACAACTTGTGGAGAGAGCACGTTATCATTAATTATTTGCAATATGGGGAGAAAACGCAATGAAACAACGTTGGAAGAAAGAAAAATTATTATACAGTTACACGAAGAGGGTAAAACATATAGAAACATATCAGAAATACTAAAAAGAAGTTGATCGACTATACAAAGTATAATAAACAAATATAAAAAAAAAGGAATGTTGCGAAATAAAGAAAGAACCGGCAAAACCCGGAAAGTAACTGCGAGAGATGAGCGTAAAATCATCCGAATTATTAAAAAAGAACCAGATACCAGTTCATCGGAAATTGCATCACACCTTCAGGAATATATGCACAAGGAAGTTCATCCGAAAACAGTACGAAGAATGCTGCATCGGGCAGGATACAGCAGCAGAGTTGCAAGGAGGAAACCACTCATCAGCAAAGTAAATAAAAGAAAGAAAATTGAATTTGCAAAAGAATATCTAAACGCTAGCGACGACTTCTGGAAGAATGTAATATTTTCCGATGACTCAAAATTTAATATTTTTGAATCGGATGGTCAGAAAAAAGTGTGGAGAACAGCTAATGCTGAATTGGATCCCAAAAATATGCAACCGACGACGAAACGCGGAGGTGGAAGTGTGATGGTGTGGGAATGCATTGCGGCTTCTGGAGTTGGGAAATTAATAATAATAGACAGAATAATGGATAAACATTTATATTTAAATACTTTAAAAGAAAATTTACAAGAAAGTACAGATAAATTAGGTATCGGAAGAACATTTTACTTTCAGCAAGACTGTGACCCGAAACATACAACTCATATTGTGCGTCAGTGGTTGTTATATAATACTCCCCACATGTTAGTAACTCTTCCGCAATCATCTGACTTAAACCCCATTGAACACGTATGGGCGAAACTTGAAAAAAATGTACGAAAATACGATATAACATCAAAAGAACATTTAAAAGAAATATTAAAAAGAGAATGGTGTAATATAGAACCTGACTTCATTAAAAGTTTAGTTTTATCAATGCCCAACAGATTACACGAAGTAATTCGCCAGAAGGGCTACCCTACAAAGTATTAACTTAGGAAATTGCCGTTAAATTAATTACAACACTTACAATAATTAAATGTACGAATACTTTTGTCCCTGCCGTTTCTCACCATTTAGTGAAATTTTTGCCATTATAAGTTACCAGATTGTGAAATTAAGTTTTGTTTTTGCTCATTAGTTATTATAAGTGTTATGTATAATACACAGCTACGTCTGTTTGAATGTAATTAATAATATTGAATATATTGTTGCTTTTGTTTCTATATCCCAAGTGTACGAATATTTTTGTCCTTCACTGTATATCGTCCGTACGTGCACATTTGCATATTTTTAGAGCATAAACATCCGCAGTCTACTAATAAGATGTACAATTCTTCCATATCCAACGTAGTACTCGTATGAGTTGGTGGTGCATTATAACCATGATAAATGTCAAGCAGTAAAATATCTCTAAAGTTTCAGTGGGAATATTCATGTAAGCTGTAATTAGAACTGTCACATTAAGAGAATCAAATGGCGCCACAATATTGAAGTTGGAGAGACATCAAATTCGTGCGAAGAATATTTAAAAATAGTAACCTGCTGTACAAATCTAGTGAAGGATAATTGTTATTGGTACAACCGGGAAATGAAAGAAATGCAAAAGTTAGAAAGCAACTACTCATATAAGTTTAAAAGATGAATTAGTCATAAATTGTATTTAGTTTCATTTTACGCAATAGTGAATATAATTTTCGTATTCGACGAATGTGATCCTTAATTGTCTTCCTTGCAATTGGATTGGTGATCCATTTTTTAACTAATCTGCATAAAAATCTCGTAATAATCACTTTCTAAAGGTCTATCTTTGACTCAATGTCAGACAAAAGCGTAGATATCTTCACTGCTCACAACGCCATTAAGTGTGTCCACCCGCCAGCAGGAATCTTTACTTTTCCCGCAAATGATTTCTCCTCAACCACTTCGTTCCTTCTAACATCCTTCGAGGCAGTTCTTCAAAGATGCCACGTGGACTTTCGTCGATGAGATTCCTCCGGCCCTCTACTGCCTGAAAAGGGCCTAAACCAATTAGGCAGCCGACGTACTAGTTGTTGATACAATAAAGAGAAACGTGACGTTGCCTTACGGCCTTCGGGAAATAAGGCAGGAACGCGGAGGGTGAATTGAACGTGTCCCGAAGGCAACGAAATGCTTTTCCGCATCCCATGATCAATTTTATCCTCGTTCCTCCTCCTACGGATCTGTCGCGTAAGAATTGCTCGTGCAGTGTCTTCTTTTATAACTGCTAGTTACTTCTAGGTGGCTCAAAGGCTTCATTTCATCCGGAGAAATGAAATTCTAAGTATAATTACGAAGATAATCATCCTCGTAAGTTCAGGACTTTAAGTACAAGAGATGATCGCTTGTACAGTGTACTTCTCGTACTTTTTTTATCTCGAGCGAAAATTCTACTGCCAAATATTCGTTATATATGTCGATAATTATTAATAAAATTTGACAAGTTTCTCATTTCACGAATTATCGTTGACTCCAACAGGAAATAGTACTTCCATCTACATTTTACCGTGCACGTGCTTGACGTAGAATATTTATACACGAAACTTTTGCAAACAGGAAGAACGGTACAATGAACTCCTCGCGTTATCTTTCTCGCAGCATATAATCGCAGATAAGAATAATTGCGAGAAAGTCTCGACTAAAGAAAGTGTCTGCCCCAAAGCGGCAAAATTCGCAGTCTACTTGGAACGGTAGGGAAAGAAATCGTTAATGGTGCGACAATTAGTCGTTTTATACTATTTACCTGCCACGTAGTACAGATTGTATGCAGGGTTTTATGTTATATTTATTAATATTTTTATTAGAATTTCATCTTACGTTCCTAAATCACTCTACTTAACGTCGTCGCTTCTGAGAAATTTTGTTGTGGCTAATGTGTATCATAACGTTGTAAACTACACCATAGCAGGTGGAATTCAGAACAAACGGAACGGATACGGATACAGTTTTGAAAATCCCAAATGGTTCGCGTCGAAAGAAAAGTTTACTCGGCTTATACGTGCATTATCACTTCGATGATTCAAAATTCACCTAAGACTATTATAGATTAGACCTACTGATGTACTATATCGGCACCATCCATTTCCTAATGCTAGCTACAACATAAATTTCGCATTCAAAGCTTCTATTTTCTACTCTTCGTATCTCTAACTGCACAATATACATCTTCAGAAAAAATCTAATGAAACGACGTGTACACAATATTCCAAGATTTATCGTAACCGCAAATCGTTTAACGTGTTTCTTCGGCATTTTCCAGGACTCGTGATGCCACCGCTGGGTCGTCGGTATCGTTAGCGGCAGGCCTGAAAAAATGGCCTCGATCTTGGGAGATCGGACGGGCCCTGGAGGGTCCGGGCCCTCCCGATGCCTCTTGCTTCTTCAAAGGTCCCTAGCGATCCAGCTGACCAGGGGCACGCCTCCTCAGGTTCTGAACGTCGGCCAACGTGAGACTCCGAAGGAGCATCCAGCCGATGAGATGTGGATGTACGATAAAGGTTACAATTTGTTTCAGGTGAGTCGACGTTGCGCTGCATTATCGTGAATTATCTAGGCTCTATGTTGCTTTAGGTACATTGCTGCGCATTCCTCTGGTGGTAGCTCGAGGATTTTTCGATGTAACGATCTGTTACATGACGTGACTACCGTCTACCATTATGCATAGTGAGGCTTTTCTTTTACCTGAAAACACGGGGGTTTACATGACTCATGGATCGTACAGAGAAAACTCTATGCCGTTGGCTTTATCCTTTTCTTCCCTTTTCCGCCTCCTTTCGTACGTATAAACCGCGATAAATAACGGCAGTACGAAGCATTAAACCGGGGAGTCTAAATCATTGTTTTGCCGCTACCATGGCTTGTGCTTCTACGATCGTATCTGGATCGAAGGATCTTTTTATCCGCGACGCCACCAAACGGACAAAGTTCTCATGGCGTACCGTTTCCGAAGTGAGATTGACGTTGATTGGATGCACCGTTATTCCACCATGAAACAATATGAATTACGAGCAATTTTGTAAAGTAACCTTGACGAAGGAGTGGAACGAAGGAATGGGCTAAACGCCGGATGTACCATCGACTCGCCGGCTCCTTAAACGTGTCGCGCCTTCCTCCTTTTTCTTCCATTCACTTCGAAAGACATTCACTCGACGATTATCAGCGAAGACTGCCCACTGATTGTATAATTTATTAAATCTTTAACATCTTTGTCAGTAGAGTTCAGTTAACTACGAATTTTCGTTGAATTATAGTAAGTTCGGCAGGGAGAGAGACAAAGTGACTTAAGGAACTCCCAGACTTTATATCATTCAATCATGCTGTTAGTCATCGCCAAAGATCAAAGAAAATAGAATTGAGACACGCCTTGCGATGAAAGTGTACCCTTAACTTTCAATGAGCACTTTCCGCAAGATGGAGTATTCTCGAGGGAAAAGTCAACCGTGACTACTTTTGACGTTTTTCTGAACGGCAGAATGACAACAATGTTGTTACTTTTGCGAGCTTGAAGGAGAATCTGCTGAATCGTCTTATCTGTGACAAGAGCATCTTTGTAAAGCCGTCCCCAAACCTGGTAGCCTAGTCTTGTTACTGCGTTTTACATTGAATCGCCGAGAGTTTCTCCGAATGTCTTTACAAAGTTTAATAGTAAAAAAACATTACGATTTCATCCATCGACTGACACTATTTAGTGTTAACCCCTTGTCTTACGATTTCTATTTTGACAGCGTGCGTAATACCCCAGAATTAATTCCAGAAATAAAAATTTCTCTCTGATCTTTAACATTTGACACAATTGACTGCAATATTAATATTATAGAAATAATTTTACCGTCTCGTGATCGACTGATATTTTCAATTTAATACTTATTGGAAAACTTCAAAATTTCGTATTTCATTTATCTCCTCATGTGTGTCACACGTTATTGTAAGCTAAGGGGTTAATACACCTTTAATAACACTTGTTATAGTTCTCCATTTCGGCTTTGATTCTCATTGTCAGTTTTAGGTAGGTTCTAAATCACGGAGGCTATCATATGTTAAATAACAGTGTAAGAAAAATCTTCTCAGAGTTGACGAGGATTTGAGAACATGGGTTCACTAATTGGTAGTCCGAACCGTTAGCACTAAGCCCACCACAGTCCCTAACGAAACTACCATTTATACTTCTCAGCATATACTTAAAATTTCGTATAGCGAAATATCTTGACTGCAACAATAAAATCGTTTCGAGAACGACAAAATAACAAGCGACTAAAATAGTAAAATTATCGTAAGAACGATCGGGCGAACGGACGACGAGAGAATTTTAAAATGGCGCGAACAAACTCAATCATTCATCTGATAAGGAGATACAATCTCGCGGCAGATCCAGAGAATTGGATCAACTTACTCATATTCGTTGGAGTAATTAGGATTGCCGTAGAGAATGTTATATTTACAGCCAACGTTATCGTTTCACAATACAAAGACCGGTTAATTATTGTACACCGTGCAGCGACTTTAAGATATTATCGGCCACCGGCAATCAAGCCACCGTAAAGCCCCATCACGTTCAAGTCCTGCACAATTTTACGCCACACTTTCCTTCGAAGATTATTGTATCCTTCATATCTGATAGGTATTTAGATAAAATATCAACGGCATCTAGCTGCAATCTCATCGGCAAATTTACTTAATAATAGCTTCGAATTCGAGATACTTCGACGTACGATCTTTTGATTTCAATTAGGAAAACTAATTTGCGCGCTCTTCCCGATTCTCCTTCATCCTTCGCAAAGGAAAAGAAGATCCAAGATTATTGAGACATTATGTAAAATGCAAGAAAGGGGCGGTCCATTAGAATTCCATATAACTATCCTTCACGTAATCTCGCAACGGAAAAGGAGCCGTCCTTTTTCCTTCCGTTCGATGGTCGATCACTGACATGTGAAATATAGTACGCGCTATAATTAATAATAATGGTGAAATCATCACAAATGAATTCAAACCAGTTGGATAGGTACAGTGAAAGCGCGCACTGCGAGCAAAACATTTCCACGGGGTGTAATAAATTTGCGCAAACTGCGGTAAACCTTAGGATTAAGGATGCGGATAAGAAAAATGAAGGAGTTTATTCTCGAGGCATATCTCAGCTGTGTACAAAAGGATATAATATTGCTGGCTGATGAAACGGACACGATTTTGCGACGGAAATAATATAATGTGCGTATATACATATGCAAGCCATCGTGAAAATCATGTAAATTGACATAAGCGCAACAACGTATGCGAAATGCGAAATTTCCGTGCATTCAGATGTGCACATTCTAATTACTTACTTATCTGTCTCTTAACTCTGCGTGTGACTTCGATGTGTAATGCGAACTCGGATTTTCGCAGTTAGCAGGAATTACCAAACAAGAGAACTTTTCGTTTTAGAATATATTGTATATTTCAATAGATCCACGTGCAGCACGACGGTATTGAGTGGAGTTTTGTGATGAATGAATCTTGTGTGATGAACGTAGAATATAGAATAAGAGTGACTTGTAGAATGATCTTGTAGAATGAGATTGAACTGGAGTTTGTAATAAATGAGTGAGAATTAGAGTGAGACTGACAAGGGAACTACCCGAGGTGTCCGCCTCCGATTTTAATGAAACTCCGTAAATTTGTTAAGCACGTGAAAATAATCGACCCGTATTTTTTTATATCGGCAAAGTCGCACGTTTAGGGGGTGAAACCACCCTTCAAAGTTTCGACATTTTTTCTTCTTTCGCTTATAACTTCAAAACGGTTAATGATAGAGATTTACGACAAATGTACGAAATATTCGCTTTTTTGTGTACTAAAAACCTATAGAATTTAAAATTTTATTTGACGATTTTTTCTTCATTTTTTATTAGCCGTTAAGGAACGAGCGCACTTTTCTAGAACAATGACTAGTAGATCGACGGAATTTTTACGTATATCACGTCATGCCGCCTGTATGGGGACATTCGATTTTCTTGGGACATTTATAATGTCGCAAATATGGCGGCATTCGTTTGCTAAGGGTTAAAAAGTGCCAAATTTTTCGTTATACCTTTAAAGTTTGCGATGCGATTATAACCAAACTTTTTTTAAATGATAGAGCAATAAAAATAAAAGCTACATGGTTTTGTGTTTTTCCGTAATTTACTGTGGAGTCGTGGAATTAACCCTTTTCTTTTGCCGGTTTTGGCACTTTACGTCACTATATCTGATAAACGAGTGACAATGGAAAAAATGTATTATGCAACAAATGCTTCCCTCGTACACATATTTTAAATTAATCAATTAAAGTAATTTTTCGTTAAAAATAAATCATGTTTTAAACTCTTTGCAAACAGTTTCCTTTTGTATGTAAAAAGCCATGAAACTTTTCCTTATGGCATTTTTTGGTATCTAAGATAGTTTACGATTTCTGCGCCGTGGTGGATCTGCAAGGCCTACATATTGTATAATAAAACAACAAAATTTTAATTTTGATTTTTTACAAAAACAATAATATTCTACAGTACGAGGGAAGCATTTGTTGCATAATACATTTTTTCCATTGTCACTCGTTTATCAGATATAGTAACGTAAAGTGCCAAAACCGGCAAAAGAAAAGGGTTAATTTCACGACTCCAGAGTAAATTACGGAAAAACACAAAACATGTAGCTTTTATTTTTATTGCTCTATCATTAAAAAAAAGTTTTTAAAAAATTTGGCATTTTTTAATAAAAAATTAAGAAAAAATCGTCAAATAAAATTTTAAATTCCATAGGTGTTTTACATTTATCGTAAATCTCTATCATTAACCGTTTTGAAGTTATAAGCGAAAGAAGAAAAATTGCCGAAACTTTGAAGGGTGGTTTCACCCCCTAAACGTGCGACTTAGCCGATATAAAAAAATACGGATCGATTATTTTCACGTGCTTAACAAATTTGCGAAGCTTCATTAAAGTCGGAGGCGGACACTTCGGGTAGTTCCCTTGTGAGATTTGGATTGACCTGTGTGAGTGTGAATGAATATTGAGCTGTGTGAGTCGACAGAAAGGGACACAGGGTTTCAAGGACTTTATGGAAAGGAGTGGGAGAAGGATGACGGAGTTTGGGAGTCGAAGGTCGAAATAGGAAAATAGAAATTCGGACTTGGAACGGTGATTCGAGGCTGAGTAAGGATGGTAGTGACTGTGTTAGGGAGTTGAAGGGTCGAATTGGAAAGTAGGACTTTGTACTTGGGGTAGTGAATCAGGATGGTGATGAATACTGGTCGAGTCACGGTATTTATCGCGGTACAAAATATTTGTAAAGGTATTATTAATGCTAATCAAAGGGTCGGTGCATTACAGATGCGTTGGAAATTTTGCTGGTTTAGCCATTTTTATTGTTACCTAGCCCAATCGTGATGATGTTGTCGTTGAACCTTTGGATATAAGTCGACGGAAATGTAAGGAGAGACCAGAGGGAAAAGTCAATTTCCCCTGTTTACCGTGAAGATCGAAATCTCTAGTTTATACGAGGACCGATCGGTTTGCTGAGGGTCGTTCTTTATCGAGATTGCTCGTCCATGGTTCCTACGCAAACGAGAGTTTTATCAGAAAATCGGATATTTTGGAAGATGAATCCGATGACTTCATGCGTACCTGAGTGGCCTCTAAAAGACAGAAATAGAGGCCACTTATTTTTTGAGAAACAGAAGTACGGGATTATGAAATGGTGCACCTGAAAGTTTACGGGGTGACGAAGTTTCTTTTTTTAGAAAGTCAAAGTCCATGCTACAGATAGGGTGCGATGAGATACGAATGAGCGGAAAAAATAGATTTTTGACATGGGCTTTTGGTATAAGCTCGCAGAAGATGAAAGAAATAAGACGAGCAGCAAGGAAAGATAAAAGGGACGAGGATGAACGAAATATCGTGAGTGTAATAGCGAAAATTCAGGTGACTAAAATGGAAATTGTGAATGATAAAAGATCGAAGCAGTTCGTTTGAAAATAGTATAGTTGCAGGTTACTTATAGAAATCCTCGCGACATTTTATTAATGTTAACCCTGTATGGGCCGAATATTTTTGTTGCTATTGAAGATTTTACCAGATAGCACATTGGCAGATGTTGAGATTAGAATTTTATACACTGGGTTTCATTTGATTTGCGAGTATTTGATTGTATAGAAAGTTTGTAGCTCGCAAGGAATGGATCACAATAACTCATAAGTTGAAAAAAAATGAGTTTAAACAATGGAAGTACACATGTGTCTTTGGATACTTCAAATTCTCGAAACTCGGTGAAACGTAAACCATCCGTACGTACTACTGGAAACTCCTCGCACATTTGATCAATGATATTAACAATAACGAACAGAACGTACGGATGGACTAACGACATCCTCTGCTTATAAACACACGAAATTTCCATACATAAACAACGCGTGTACATTACCGTCTTCATTACACCTTCGAAACGGAACCCCGTTTCGTTTTATTGTGTATATTATGCCAGGGGCACACATATTTGCAATACATTTTCCATTTCAACGTGAAACACGATCTTAAAGCGGACACCATTACAAGGATCGAGCGCACTGCTGATCCACCGCGGAATCGTATTACCCGTAGGTAGGACGAGATTTGTCCGGAAATGGACTGTGGATAAGAGCAGAAAAGCCCGACTGATACTAAAATTGCATTTCAAGATGCAGCGGAAAAGGATGCAGTCTTTCGAATTGTTATTCCTAGTTTCCTCCTATTTCTGCGAGACTGCTGTTGCGGCGAATATAATTTCGCGTCTATGTCTCTTTACTTTTTCTTTCTCCTTTGAATTTTCCGGCTTTAACTGCTGAACTAATCTATCCATAGGTTTAAGATGAATTCCGGGTCATCGAAGTTATTATATATTTCACAATAATATAGTTTTTGAGTTTTTCAGGAATTAAGAATCCGATCGTTTCTCTCCAAAGTAACACTGATCAACGCAGTTTTTTGCCCGAAGAATATTTATGCTGATTCTTATAGATTGCTTAGTGCTACACGCGAATATGAAATCCGTTTGTCTCCCATAACCTATACTTTTGAGAAAATCAGTTTTGAAAGAAAAATGCAAATTTTTAACTTTAATAATAACTTAAATAAGGACAAATATTTTGTATTTAGCGAACTTCCGTCATCACCTCTGACTCACAATCTCAAATCCAGATCTCCTATTTTTCCATCCCGATCTTTCAACTCCCTAGCACAGCCACCATTCCTTACTCATCCCCGAATCATCGTCCAAATCTAACAATAAGATCCAACTTCCTATCCCTACCCCTTGGCCCTGACCACCGACAACATCACTCCTACTCCTTTTCCAAAATCCCTTAAAAACCCTTACCCCGACCAAAATCACTCACTTATATTTAAATACTTATACTTAAAATCACCACTTATACACTTGGACTCGTACACTTATACTCTGTCTCGTCACTACGTCTCTACTTTATTCTACGTCAATAAACCAAATAGTTTTAAAGTCCAGTTCTCGAGTTTTGTGCCTCCGAAAACCGCGAAACTACGTTTCCGCATTACATTTGTTTTCGGCTGAGAAATGAAAATAGCTCCGCAACACTCAAGGTATATACTGCCAGTGATTCTCAGCGCAGCCGCTTCACCCGCGCTAGTATTATGATATGTAACTTGCTTTACAAGTACATTTATTGTTTCTGATTGTGAGGTATTTCATGAGAATAATGCTACATTAACATGTTCAATCCAGCGCTGGTACGCACCACCTGATAAGACACTCAAGCGTGAGCTACCGATGGTACACGCCGGCGTAAACGTGTTAACCGAAGCATTAAATTTGTAAAATTTCATCATATAAATAAATAATATTGCTCAATTGCATTCACAATTTTAAGATTAATTATACGAGTTATTAAGGTTAAATATGCCTGAAGAAAAATTGAAGTACTTTTTTTGGCACGCAAGGTTTATGAAGTGATTCGAACAGTATTTTGGTTTAATATGTGATTCTAATAATACTATTTGTGCTAAATTCAGATATCCAATCCGTTTATCTCCATCAGGCAAGGTTCGTTTGTTACAAGCACTCTTCACCTCACACTCATAGTTTAATACCAGGCCCACCATAGCTCTGATGTATTTTTCACGTGTAAGGCAGATCTTCATTTCATATTAATGGATCGTTTTTTAAAACAAGGAAATATATAATGTATAAGTCCCAAATTTTCTTTGAGCTTTGTCCTCAATTCCTCATTCTACAATTCACTTTCGGAATACAGATTACACAGTCAAGTATTGTAATTGCTAAAATAAACGTCTAACTTATGGTTCCATTTACATCATATACTTTAAAATAAAGTAGATAAAGTGAGGGACCAGAAACAAAGCACTTGGGCCGGAAGGAGAGATTGCTCTTGCACCGCCTATCCCCGCCATGTCGGTCCTGGAAACCGAAGATCGACGAATTACAACCGAAAATAAAACACCCCTTTTGTCTTGCACATGACGACGCAAGGAATTTTCGGGTCTTTCTTACCAATAACGGGTCAAAATCGAAAATGAGTGAGCGAGAGGGACGTCCCTATCCGTCGGGCGAATCAGAGCAAATTATCTCTCAAGTGCCTTGTTTCTGGTCCTTCAGTATACATATTGTCCTGCTACGATAAAGACGGCGCTCGGTATGAGGCACGGAGTAAGGGGAGAGTGTCGCTCGCACCGCCTATCCCCGCCATAACGGTCCTGGAAACCTGTGATTGACTAATGACAACCGAAAACAAAAACACTTCTTTCATCGTTCACATGACGACGCAGCCAATGTGCAGCAATATCGGCCAGTCATGCGTTAGAATCGAAAATGACGTCAGAAAGAGGGATGTCTCTATCCGTCAGGCGAATTAGAACAAACCAGAGGCCAGAGGACTTCTCGTTGATATTCGGGCAATAGCTTGAATACAAATTTATACTACCATTTTCACTGGATCTTTAACTTGAGCAGTTTTAGAAAATCTCAACCTCTTTTATTTAACTCCATTTTCTGCACCAAGAGTGTCGTTGCTTTTATTTTTTATTGCAAGGCAAGCGATTAACTGCGATTTGTTACAAATATTCAAATGGACTGAGCTTTTACAGATGTTGGATTGAACTGCGTAGATTTAAAAGGGGGTCTGTTCTACACAGACCTTTTGGGAAAAGAACAGACAAAGACAGGTAAATAGTAATTTATTACCGATGAACTGCAAGGTCGTAAGGACATAAAAGTATTTTCCACGATTACGTCACAGTCTATTAATAAAGAATGGTACAAATAATCGGTGGATAACGGATGCTCCATTTACAACAAACGGATCTGAAGAAGTAAAAATCAAGGAATACAGAATAAAATCGACCGCGTTCGTTTATGCAAATCCAGTGACACTAATAATTCCATGTTTCCGGTAGTAAAATGCTGCGAGCACATTTAACGCTAGAGATTCCAATGCTTAAGTACCGCCATACAATGTTATGTATTCAGATAACATCCGGTAACGGTAGTTCGAGTTAAATTAACCCACGTGCAGGATACGCTAATGTTAAAATCTTGACATCTGATAGATGTTCCCCCCATCCACCTGGCGATACTAACGCACTAAGAGCAAACCTCCTGTATCTACAATTACGTAACAGCACCGCGCGATACATTACACATGCAAGACATACGCTGATCACATTCCTCCTCTGACTAGCATTTGAAACGCGCTATTAAACTACGAATAGACGAGACAAGCGACGTTGACGATTTCACCGAAGAGTCGTACGACTGAGAAAAAAAGAAGTATACCTATTACAGAGAGAACTGTAAAAATAATCAAACGAAAGAGAAAGGTACGTCGGAAACGAAAATATCTCGCGAGACATTGGCCAACAGGCTTTCCCTCTATTTTTATCTACCCCGAAAAGATACGAAACTTGTGCGTGTACGGGTTTACACGTTGTAAAACTGTTCGTTAAACTTGAAATACACCGATAAGAGGATAATTTCGGGGAGGATGTGCCTCGTTAAAACACAGCAGTTCGTAGTCGACCTTCGAAGTAATATTCCTTGTACAGGTAATCTCCGTATAACACGGTAGTTACGTTTCTAAGAAATGACGTGATATGCGAATCCGTGTTATACAAAACGAAGAACTGGTGCAAAAACGGCGGCTAAGTTCCAAAAATGAGGAAAGTATTTTTAATTAGAAGAAATATATTTATTGAGGCAAGGTAATGCGAACACGTAGTTTCGCGGTTATCGAAGTCACCACAAACAAGAGAACTTTTACTTTTTTTGTCGATTTATTTTGGCCTAGACACGTTCATGCAGCTGGGCGGTATAGAGTATGACTATTGACAGATTGAACAAATGAGCATAATGATCGAATTGCGAGTCGACAGAAAGGGAAGCAGGATTTTAGAGACTTTAGGGAAAGGACTGGGAGGAGGATGACGGTGTTTGGGTGTCGAAGGGACAAAATAGGAAGTAGGATTTTTGGACTTGAAATGGTGATTCGGGGATGAGTATGTATCGTGGTGAGCGAGGGTCGAATCACGATGTAATCTCGGTACAAAATATATTTACAAGGTGTTTCATAATTATTTGTCATGGCTTGGAGGGGTTGTTCTACTCCTTCGATTGGTTGGAGATTTGTGAAAAAACCTGCCGCAAAATTCCAAAATATGGGCGGCTGGCTCAGCGCATTCGTCTTATTACGTAGGTAAAATGTCTCAGAGGAACCATGGGTCGGAAACGAACCGTCCTCTCGCAAATTGACTTTTATTTGGGCCTCCGCGATTGAATTTTTGCTAAGTGTGTGAGACTATCAGCTGGTCCTTCGGAAAGAAACACACGAAATATACTTGCTGGCTCGAACAGTTTAAGCAGAAGCGTGCTGCATGACATTAGAAATTGGGGGACTGGGTCACCGAACCACTAAGAAAAGTGCAAGTGTTTATGTTCGTCTCCCCGAGAGGACCCTTCAGCGAACCTGACGCCGAACGCAGGTCATTGACGTCTTCCTAGCCTCCGAAAAGTCACATCGAAAGATTTCGTTCGAAACGGAGTCTGGAAGGACCAGAGTCTATCTTACTAGGCGAAACTTAAATCGTGGAGGCCCAATTAAAAGTCAATTTGCGAGAGAACGGTTCGTTTCTGACCCATGGTTTCTCCCAGACATTTTACCTACGTAACAAGACGAATGCGAAAAGCTGGTCAAACAGATAAGCTAAAATATTCGCTTACCGCGAATTTTGCGGCAGGTTTTTTTCACAAATCTCCATCCAATCGAAGGTGTTGAACAACCCCTCCAAGCCATGACAAATAATTTTGAAACACCCTGCACTTATAAGATGCTGACTACTCCTAACTTATATATTAGTAATGGGTGTGTAAGCTATCAAGTACTCTTTATTGAATGCTTTTGAGAAACTGTAACCATAATAACTTAACATAATCGTAAAACATAATATACAACAAACTGAGCAAGTGGCCTCGCTGTCGATCTAAACAACACCGCCTCTCGTCGCCACGCTCTCGTCTCGTAGCAACCGAAACAAATGCTAGGCGGTTCGGGAACACGCGGTGCAATCGGACAGCAAACTTGTAAGACTACTACAGGCGAGAGGGTCGGTACATTACAGCAATTTTCATCAAAAGCATTAACCCTTTGAACTCGAGCGGCGCCTCTCAGACGCCCGGGCAGTGGTGTGCGTCCACTCGAGCGGCGCCGCTACGGCGCCCGGCTCGTTTGAGGTGTCGACTCGAGCGACGCTGCTACAGCGCTACGGACTTTTGCAACTCGCTCTGCTTATTTACGATGTGCGATACGATATTCCTCTCGGAAATGCTTTCGTGGACTAGACTCGGCTTACATTTTTAGCCAAATCTTAGCTGAGTTTAGTTAATCTCGGCATAGCATTCGTTTGAAACAGTCTTGGGAGTGAATATAGCAATTGAAAAGTTTTTGAGCCCTAAAATGATGGATCAAGAGCAGATCAGCTCAAGTTCGGAGGAATTCAATTTCAAGGAACCCAATATTGCATTGAATTATATAAAATATATGGGTGGTGTTGATCGGGCGGACCAATATGCATCAACGTATTGTTTTCTGCGAAAGTCACTTAAATGGTGGCGTAAGCTTTTTCTGGGGGCATGGAAATTTGCCTGATAAATTCCTACATTCTGTATAAACTAGAAAAGACCAAAAAAGGGGAAAAGCCACTCAGCCATTTACGATTTCTAAAAACACTTGTCGAGCAATTGAGAGGATCATATCGCCAGCATCGAAAACAAGCGTCTACTTCGCATTCCGATGAAATCCGACTAAATGGGAAGCTTCACATAGTACTAAAAGGTTCAAAAAGGGACTGCAAGGTTTGCTCTGACCGTAATACGCCTGGAGGTAGGCGGGAAGTAATATATTATTGTGATACGTGTCCTGATAAACCTAGGCTGCATCTTGGCATTGTTTTATGAAATATCACACAAAAACTAATTACAGAGTGTAATATTTAACAGAATTTCTTGTATTTAATATAAAAATTAATAAATTGGTGAAATTTTGTTACTTATATACGTTTGTTTGAGTATAAAATGATTTTGAAGTACCTATAAAATGCTTCCCGAATATAGCCGAAATCGTCTCAAGTTGCTGGTGCGCTCGAGCGAAAAAGCCCTCGAGTGCAAAGGGTTAATTATTAATATGCATTATTTAATGTTTTCGTCATCATTACTACTAAGCACATTAACCGGGGGAATTTTCTTCTTGACAAGATATTCATTAATCAAGGGATCTGCATTTTCTTTATATGGTACTAAGTACTTCTGGAGTTCTCTTTTAAACTTTATCCTCCTTTCAATGGAAGGATCTTCATTTAGGAAATATTATACATACTTAATATTCCGCGCACAAAATAGATTTCAAATTGTAATATGTTTCAAAATTCTGCAGGCAAATCTGATACGATATACACGCTCAAATGAAACATTTCCAATGTGATACCTTGTGCACTTAAAAGCTGTTGCTTCGCTCCGTGTTATATAGGGATTCCCTCATTTCGAATGTTGCTGTTATAAATTGTAAGTGTTGTAGGCGAATTATGCAATTCTCAAACCGTGTTCTAGGAGTGTACAAGGGTATTCCCCAATTTTCGAACCATGTTAGAGTGAAACCGTGCTATAGAAGTACCGTGTTATAGGGGAGTTATCTGTATCTGATTGCATTCTATGAACACTTAAGAATATCTATACTTGTAAAATATTCGCATCCTTGTGAAAGAAGAAAACTGCTCTCTCGAGGGTGCTGGCTGCGAAGAAACCAATACAGAGACCCGGTCGAGTTTCTCGTTTCCACGCGAGCATTCGACCGGTGCAAAATGCCGTGAAATATGAATAAAGATAAGGGACGGCCTCTTCGAAGAGATACAAACACCCTTGGTCGCTTACGGTGAATTACGAAGTCGAGTATTCAACGCCCTCGGCGATTTAGGATCCGTTCGCATCGATACACCGTGAACTGCACGACCTCGGCAACGATTCTTCGCCGGTTCATTAAACAATGGCTTTTGTCCATAATCGTTTGCAGAAAAAGGGATCGACCGGTTTGGTTACTGGAAGGGAGAGATACTGCACCGACGTTAGTCGTCACGTTGTATCTGTAATTCGTCTTTGCTCGAATATACGGTTGGTCTTTATCTTTTGAAAAATCCGACAAACGTCAAGGAGGAGGAGGCGGAGGAGGAGGAGGAGGAGGAGAAGGAAGTACTCCGGCGAGAGGATACAAATAGACTCGTCTAAAGGACTTCCTCGGCGTTGTGTCGGAGTTTAAAGAAATTCAAATTAGCAGCTTGCTATAGAATAACTGTCATTGCGATAATACTTTGATCCCACCAGTTCGAAGACAGTCGTGAGTTACGCGTAGAGAATCTGTGAACGTACGTAGATGCAAAACGAACGTTAAGTTTCGAACGATTGGTCGCCTAGCTCATTTCCACTTCATTTACATAACTCCGGAATAACTGTACAAGGATTCTAAAAACGATACATCTATGACAGAAGCATCCAGACGGACGACGACGAGCGGATTTAATATTTGTACATTCGCCATTTGGATTTGTCTCACTGCAGGATACGATATTTATTTTTTCTTCGATATCGGCTGGAGGTCGTTCAAAGGACTGCGAATCAACGGTGATGTCCTTAAATGCCGTTATTACGATACGTTGATCGCGTTACCTTGAAGATGGCCGATGCAGCAATCGAGCGGACACTTTCCATCCGCATGGCGATTTCTGCCACGAGCGCCGCCGCAAAAACACCATGCTTTATACCGGCCTTCTCCACCCATAACCGCAGTGTAACCAAGGATACCAGTTTGTTACATTCACTTCTTTACAGCCAGACTACCGAGCTCGTATTTTTCTACAAACATTTTCCACCGGTTATGCTTTTTGAATATTTAGAACGCGAACATGACGAGGCGGCAGCGGATTGTTCGTAAATCGATCGATTTCATCGCCACAGAATCAAAACAGGTTGCAGGCCCGAGTACGTGAAAATTACTGTTCGCAAGACACAATTTTCTCAGATGAGATTTCCTCGTTTCCTATACAATTTCTTTGTCAAACAACATATCGTTCGGAAGATTTTGTAGTTTAAAGCTAGGTTACTACTCGGCATTCAGGATTCGCGATCCGATGAGGCTGATAAACTCGATGCCTACCGACTCCGATCGATGTCGTCCCGGGCAACCGTTACGTCTAATCAAGAAAAAAAGTCTTCCAGGCTGACTTTTAATCGTGTCTATAATCAGATATTAATTAGAAAATAAGACATCTTTGCGGCAGAGTCTCGATGAGTAGTTGTACAGTATTACGTCGAAACAGGCTTTGAGATTAAGATCTCACGCGCGTTCTTTCAAGTAGAATAACATATCATTCCCTCAAACGATCGTCGGAACGTTCTTGTTTCTTTGCTGGAAGCTTGAAAATCGCGCGCCACATCACGAATCCGCTATACGGTTAATAATCGACTTACTACTTATCCCGGGAGCCACTTCTGTTCCTGTTTATTTCGTTAACTTATTAGGGATTCATCTGACGACGTCCAGAACGTCCAATGCTTTTTTCCGGCACGATATTAAACGAGGTTGCCGTCCTCCTCGACGTCGCCGTCGTTGACCACGACTTCGTAAATCAGCACGGGCGTAACGTATATCGCGAACAGCCTCGTGACTTTTATCTCCTGCGCGAGAACTCGTTTATCCACGGGATGCCCATTCACCTCGGAGGTAACGTCTTCGTTTATTTGTTTGCCAATTTAATTACAAAAAAATCGAGCGACTAGTACCCCAGACCCCGCTCTCTCTTCCTCCACGGTGTTCCTCGACTCCTTGTCTTCGGGCAGGTTCCTCCCCGACTTTCTGGTTTACGATGACATAGAACGACGCTGTCAGGATCCATCTTTCCGATCGGCTTGGTTATCGAGTTGCACGGACGTGCATCATCGAAATTTCTCAATTTAACTTCATTTTCAATGCATTGTCAAAAAACAAAGTTTTTTTACTTTTTTATACAAATATCTTGCCTTCTATATCTAATGCGTTTATAGTTTTGGTACTTTCTCCTTTTTGTTTTGCATTATTCTAACTGTTGTGGTAATTTCGTCTAGATCCTACAGTTTCTGGTGCCCTCCGAATTTCAGGGGCCATAATATAATAATTACTATATTACGTAAAAAAATCGCGGACATAGCAAATATTTGAATTGAGGTATATTAATTAGAAGTCCGAACCTTTAAGCCTGTACCGACCATAGCCTCCAGCTTTAACTGCCCCTTTCCTGGGCTTCGGTATTACGATATCTTATATTTTAAAGTATTCTTAAACCAAATTCATTCCTATATGCAATTTCCCACGTATTCGCATCTGTGAGAGGTTAATTTTATCATTGATATTGAATTTCTGATTACTTCAACCACATTATAATTGACGAGAAACTAAAGAAGAGAAAGACGATATTATAAATGTAAAAAGGAGAACAAACTTGGTAAGAATAAAATCTGGAATTTAAAGGTTTCGTGCTAATTAATTTCTTTCGAATTCATCCAGATTTATCGACGAGTGAATTTCTGATTACTTAAACTACATTATAATGTACGTGAAACTAAAGAAGGGAAAGTCGATATTACAAATGTAAAAGGAGAATAAACTTGGTCAGAATAAAAGGTGGAAATTAAAGAGTTCGTGCTAATGAATTTCTTTCGAGTGCAGCAAGATTTATCGACGAGTAGCACTCTAGAAAATCCGACGCCAATGAGGGGTTCCCGAGTACGCAGTTGCACCCAGTTAGATCCCCCATTCTGCATTGCTTTCGTGCGAACGCGCACGCTGCACTCGCATTATTAGCATATAAATTATGTTATCGTGATTTATGCTTGGAAGCCGCATGCCCACACGGGCATCGGGGGGCTCGTGATGAAAATTCGAGACGAGACCTTGCGTCCGTTCGTCCACAAAAAAGGAGCGATTTAATTTCTCTATTTTTCAACAAAGGACTCCCTTACATCGAAAAATTCAAATTTGAAATGCATTTACAGTTTTATCAGCATTTCCTATATATTTTCTCAAAAACAAAAATATAAGAACTCCAAATAAATTTACTGTTATGTCTTTTTATATGTGCTCTACATTTATCGTATGTGCCAATAATTATGACAGTGGTCCAAGTTATGTATAGTTCATTTTGAGATATTTAGGGTTTCCCATTGTGATGCGCATACAGTTCAGTGTAATAAGATAACCATCGACTATTATTAATTTTATATAGTAGTTACATCGTATTGTAATGTATGCCGAATAACAAAAAGTAAATAAAAGGCTCGAGTACTATATTTAGACCAATTTGATAATCATCGGCACATATTGTCTTCTAAAACTTCAAATTGAACGCACTCCTGAATCTTTGGCAATTCTCGTTTCTTTCAGAGTCCTAACTCTAATTAAGATTGTACAATGTTCCGTTGACAGAAACTTATTTGGCTACGATATCCGCCTACAGTTACTCTCATTTTCTGGGTCTTCCTCCTTCCATCGAACAAAAGACGCTCCCCGTTCTCCGGCGAACGTGTCGTCAGCCTCAACAGCATCATGGAAAGTCCTCTCGAGGACGACTATAATTCAAATTGTCAAATCGAACAGGGACTTCCTCATTGGTCATTTATTCAGCTCCTTCGTCTCCCCGCGCTCCTAACTTCTTACGGCCTCGTAGTCAAGGCTTTAAAAGGATAAGCATGCTCGCGAGAGCACGGCTAGCATATTGCATAATAATTAGTGGGCAGCCAACGACCGTATACCCTGTACAGTGAATTGCCGCAAGTTCATTGCCGGCAAGGAAATAGTAATATAAACGTTACGTGTTCCAAGAACAGCGAGCAGATTAGCAACGCTCATGCGAGCTCTGTCTCTCTTTCTCCCTTTCATCACGATTGCTTTGGTGTTTCCCGCGTGTTGCTCTTTCTGCTTCGATTTTTTCCCTTGTCGCAGTGCGATCAGAGGTAACGGATTGGTATAAAATGCGATATCGGATTTATAGGGCGTTTACACCGTCTGCGGCTCGTTCGACGAACATTTTCCGACGCTGTTTTCAATGGGGTGTGCGAGAAGAATATGGGTTGCAGAATGGTCTTCGCAGATCCAAATACTGGACCCGAATTAAAATCACGTTGTTGATATTGAAATCTTGATTGTAACAATAAGCGATGAATCTGCCCCGAAGGTTTCAAAGTTTCCTACAATTGCTGGTCCTTGGTGTTCGTAGTAGCTCAAAATACAAAATTAATAATTACATCTCTTGGAACTAGGAATAAGAACAGTATTCGTCTCATTTTTAACACCAGTGCACCACAATATATTTTGTGGTTCTAGTTTAGTCTGGAAATAGTTACAAGTATTTCTCTGATATCCTTTTACGAATGTGACTTCTAAATATTACCTAGAGATTTAAGCGTAGTCTGTGATTATTACTTTCATCATTTACTTCCATTAACCCCTTAACGCACACTTTTGTTGAAAAAAAACGGCCAGAAAATACAATTTTTTTTAATGCAAAAGTGCATACTTTAGAACATTGTCTCGGCAAAAAAAATAAAAAAAATAAAAAATTATATTTTTACTTTAAATTTGCATTTTTATTTTCTGTAATCACAAAATAACTGACTGTCTATAAAGATACACTTATCTTTGCAAGTTTCCAACACTTAGGTAAATATTGAACTAAACTATTATTGGAAATGGGTGATAAATTAATATACTTTATATTTATTACTTTTACTATGAGGCTATGTAAGAACCATCTTTATATTGCTGGAGTTTAGAAGGAACTGACTGTGGATGCCCAAAAGACGAGCTCAGACCCACTCAGTAATATAAATTGTTTATGTTACTCTCCCCTACACTGTAGAGAGAGTCTCCTGTTCGGAATAGGAATTCCCAGAACGTAGAGTCGTTTTCGAAAATACTACGACGGATCGACTTCAGTCGTCAGGAGTGCAGAAATATACTGCGCTTTTGTCCCATGGAAAAAGGCTATATTTTATTCTTGAATAAATAAGTGTTATAGCTTCCAATCCTATGTAAATGATAAATATCAACAAAACGATTGTTTTTCTTAGCTTTCACATTGTCATTTTCAATTCTCGATTATGTACGAGTGCGAAAAATTATAGCATCATAAAATAAAACCTCGCTCGAGTTATCTCGAGTGTGCACAATTTCGCCGGTTTAGCGCGCTCGAATTAACACGAGCATGCACGTTAAGGGGTTAATATTATTTATTGGTTAATTGTAAAAAAGCCACGTTAAAACTCGACCCAAGTACAAAAGAGTCGCGTTAAAGCGAACGAATTACTTTCTGCCCGCCAGCATGTTCACCGAAGCAGGAAAAATGAGAGTTTGCACGATTGGGTTACGGCCGAAGATGTTACGGAGAGAAAAGAGATCAGGAAAAGAACGATCTCGTGAAATTGATCTTGCGCGGTTTGGCGGTTTGGCATTACGCACCCGCCAGAAAGAAAGTTAACGTAATCAAAGAGTTTCACCTGTCAAAAATCGAGGATCGTACGCCCTGACAACTGTATCACGATTCCTTTTGAAATCCGGAAGGTCGGGCATCTTTTGCAATTTCAAATTGCAAGATCTATGAAACATCCTTGAAAGCACCTTGACACACATAAATGCGCCGATCATCGCATTAAATGGTGTTTCTACGAAAAACGAAACGACGACCCTGTGCCATTCTAAATATTGTGTACAGTCACTCGTCTCTTTAACTAAAACGTGTTCATAAATTCAAAAGATGGTTTCCTATATTCTATCCAGGATTTCTGCTAACTTTTAAAAGTGCATGCACGCAAGAGATGATGTCGAGGCAGAAAGTTTCTAACTTATACATTTCTTACAACTGAGAAGATGCTGAGTTACAAAGTGCAAACAGATGATTAACGTGTCTGATTGCTTACAATTAGTAATATGCTAAATATCAAACACAATTTCTATCTTCTTATTTATGCCATTGTGCGAGGAATATTTTGATTTTAACCGTGTGTGGGTCTTCAAATTATCTCGACCTTATCGCTCACATGTAGCATTATAACATAGGCTCAAAAGGAACAAAACCCGAAAAACTGGATTTCGGCACTGTCATTTCTGTCTCGTGTCGAATCTTCGAGATTTCACTTAAACATCCAATAAAAAATGTGGGATCTTTCTTAGGAAATCATGTATTCACGATGATGAACGATATATTTAGCAAATAAACGGCGATATAAAATGAGGAATGTCTGTCTCGTCCAAGCACACATTTACGACTCACTCAGGATGGGCTAGTCGAAATTCGCGATAGTTCTTACTTTTTCGCCAAATTATACTGGGCGCAAAGGACTTTATGGCCTGCGGCATTGCACATGGGCAAGCGGAGAATGTGGCTCGCACCGTCTATGCCCACCATATCGTTTCTGGAAAGCTGCAGTTTCGCCAGTAACGATCGAAAACAAAACATTTCTTTCATCGTTCATATGACGACATAACGAATGTGCGGATTTTTCGGCCAGTCGCGTGTTAAAGCCGAAAATGACGTGCGAACGAGGGATGTCTCTATCCGTCTGGTGAATCAGGCCCAAACACTTGCAACAGGCCAACAGGTCCTTTGCGCCTAGTACTTTGTTGTCACCGCAACCGCCTAGGCACCTTGAACGTGTCGCGAAGTTTGACCGCACAGAACAAAAAGATTTTCATGCAAAACTATAAATCAACCAAACACCCCGAAGTTTCACCGATTGAAAATCAATGCTGCAACCAGCACCGAGGAAATTTAACTTCCAAACAAGGAAACGTTTCTGGCCCTTTCTGGCACGGCATATAATATCCGTGATCGATCTGGAGCACAGTGATATGAATGTCTTCTCCGGTTTTGTGTTTGTGCAGTCGAGCAATGCGAAATTCCCTCAGCCAGAATCGCGCCCAGGATTTCGAACGGGGACGATGATCAGATGCAGGAAACGGTAACATATTTCAGACATTCACGTGGAGAACGATAACTGTTTCTCCGTGATTGTACGGGTGCATTTGGTAAATGCATTTCAACCGGAGGATTTGCATGGGAACTTATTTCCACTACGTTGCAGAGTACGACGTCGATTTACCATTTTGCCGGGTAGACAAACAGGAATATAAAAATAACTGTACTCCTATTACGTAAGGGACCCCTTTTCAATCTCACCGCAAAACCTTTCTCACAGTTGCACCGTTCTCAATCTGGTGCAAAGTTGCAACAAAACTTTCGCAGACTCTGTATCCTCGGGCCAGAGCAGTTCTGACACGTACGGAATAACTTTCGCCTTAAATTCGATTCCATTAGCGAAAAAGTCACGCCTCGTGAGCACAACTCGTACTGTTACCGTCGACTCTCTGACTTCTTTGCGACGTTTCTGGGAGGAGCCTGCGAAACGTTTTCAATGGAGGCTTGGGGGTGAAAAATGTTCTGTCAAGTGCAACGAGCCCAGAACCCGTTGAGAGTGCCCTTTGGCGCATTCTCCGTGTTCGATGAGAAAACAGGGAAAAGGAAGAGAGGCAGAGAGAGAGAGAGAGAAAAATAAATTGAGCGAAAAAGCAAAAGCGTTTTGCCGCGGTCTACACAAAATTACTCGTAAGATCAATACCACCGGATGCGGTTACAAAACCATCGTCGGAACGAACCTACGAATACTACTTTTAAAAGTCGTGTCGTTAAACGAGTTTGTGCCAGTTAGACGAAACACCGAGATGAGAAGGGAAGAAGGGAATAAGTCTAGAGTACCGTAATTGGATGTGGATAAAGGGAGAAACCTGTAGATAAGAAAAAGAAGCTTGTGGACGTAACTGGATGCAAGTGAAAATCGAGAATTGGGATTGCAATTATGAAGGTCAACGTTCAGAGAGTAACTGTTAAGTAGTAAAGTAAGTTTTAGTAAAGTCAAGCAAATCATGAGATAACATCAATATCGCAGAGTACCGTGGCTATAAGCCGTCTAGTCAATAACTTCCATGATGTCATTAGCACTTTAATTAAAATCCGAGCAAAAGTGAGAAAAAAGTCGAGTGAAACTGTAACAAGAACGTTTCAATTCGCTCTTGCCGCAAGAAGCGTATCTTTACGAAGTACATACATATTGCAGAAAACAAACAACAGTTTGAGCATCGCGTTTACACGAGGCAAAGATTGCAACACCGACGGCTGCGGTAATTTCAACATGTATTCGACGAATGCCATTTGTAATTAAATTTTCGATCACATTTGTTATTTCAATTTAATGGTTTCGGTTAAAAATGATGCTCTCGATCGACACGTGGTAATATCAATGTCACGCCGTGTGCCGGTATTAACGCTATATACCTTGTACGCATTAAGCGCGATACTGGAAACAATCCAATTAATAATTAAACATATGCGTTCCATATCGAACAACTTGACACATATGAAGAGCCAAACATCACGTACGAACGCCGAGTATCCCCTTGTTTCGAGTGGAAATCATTATGTCAAGGGGAAAAGCATGGAGCATCGTTTCCATCTGCACGAAGGCTGCAATGAATCACCATAAACTCGTATCGACCAATCGGTTCGAACACTTCTCTCTAATTTCACGGTTTACCGTAGCTGCGGAGTGGAAAGTGGTATGAATGAAGGGCGATAGAAAGAGAAAAGGAGAGAAAACGAGAATGAGGGAGAAAGGGGAGAGAGCAGAATGGCTGGCGAAAATCCTGCGGGGCCATTCGTTTACGAGCACTGTCTGGCTTATTCGGTCCCCGTCACGGCTCACGTGTTATACGTATGTATGTACGTATATACTTGGTTAGTATGTATAGAAAGTACGTGGGGATCGGGAAAAGTCCGAGGGTGGCACAGTTTCGTTCGGAGTTACGGGAAGGGTAAGCGCTAAACAGCCTTGTGGCGGTAAACACTTAAAGTGGCTATGTCGTATTTTGGACGACGAATCTCTCCGAAATTCTATCTTGCGTGCAATCGCGGTAACAACGATTCTATCTGTCCCCTTGGTACGATATACCGTAATCTCGTGGAATTATTATCGCATCCACAATTTATACGTTTTAACACTATTTCTACCGTGGTTTCGTGTATACCGATTTCGACCGAAAGGTGTCTTTAGACACCTGTGCGCTTGAACGCAAACATCTTGGGAGTAATTGTCAAAAACTAATTTCTAGCTAATATTTTTTCTAAAATCAGTTAATTAATTCAACATTGTAACATTATTAACTAAAAAGCAGCGTTATTAATGAAATATATGTACACATACACAACGTATGTAATGCAAATATCTTTGGAGTAATTGTTATAAACTAATTTCTGTCGAATATTTTTTTCATTTCTCAGTTAATTAATTCAATATTGTAACATTATTAACTAAAAAACAGAGTTATAAATTAACACTAGAACTACCGGCGTTAAATCTGTTATATTTAAATATATTATTTAAGTATTTTGAAAAAAGGAGAATTCAGACGTGGAACAGATGATCGACTCGATAATTTATGTTTTATAAGATGGACGCAGAATTTATATTCTATTACTCTTCTATAAACTTGGAGAATTTTTGGAAAAAATTGTGTACCAGTCATTTTGACTGGTTTGGTAGTTCTAGTGTTAAATATATGTACATATATGTATATACACAGCATTTTCGCTCTAATGCAACGCACTAATTTTCGTCCACTTCCAGCTATATAATGAAAAAAAGTTTGGAACAAGAATTGTAGGATGTGGAGTGTATTATAAAAAAAAAATTCAAGGACAGTTTGGTCTTAGGGCGGAATTGAGGTTTTACATATGGGAACACATATTCTCTTCTTTTATCTCATTTTCACCCTGAAAACAAGGTGTTTTTGAAATGTTGTTACTGATATCTATTGTATACTTCATACCCTACAATTCGGGTTCCAAGCTTTTTTTTTATGCGATAGCTGGGAGTGGGTGAAAAATAATGCGTTGCATTAGAGTGAACACGCTGTGTATATATACAAGCATTTCCTTTATAACGCTATTTTTTAGTTAATAATGTTACAATGTTGAATTAATTTTAGCCGATAAGAGAAAAAATATTGGACAGCAATTAGTTTTTAACAATTATTCCCAATATATTTGCGTTCAAGTGCACAGGTGTCAAAAGGCACCTCATGGTAGAAATAGGTATACTACGTACGTATTTTAGATCTAGAAAGAGATTGGAGGAATCAGATACCCCATAATTAATTTATCAGCCATTATAGGAAAAGTGAAAATTTCATTTGAGATACAACGGTTAAACTAGTGATGGTAATTTTAAGCGAAAATTTCAAAGGTGTCTTTTAACACCTTTTGGTAGAAATATAGTGTTAAGGAATACAGTATTTCAGAACAGCGCGTCTTCTCTAGTTTTAACTCCATAATGTACGACTGGAGGGATTAAAGTCGAGGAAAATCTGCGAAATAATGGCAACATGTAATACCTTCTTGTTACAGAGCTTCTTAGAGGCAAACTCGAAATGTTGGTGGAACGCAGCTTTGGTGGATGCAACTCGACAACTCAGGTACAAGGGTCACGTGTCGCCCGGCGTTTTAATGGTCAGTGGACCACCCTGTGCCCTCGAGGTCTTGAGGGCAGCCTGGGCTCGAAATGTCCTACGACCGCCTGCCGATCATGCGATAACCTGCCTCGGTGAGTATACGATATATTATTTTCTACTTCGCCTGAATTCGGTAAGGATCACTTTGCCACCTATGATCGTTAGAAATGAGAGAAAAATTTATTACGCCAGTTAACTCGGACTTCGCTAAAGAAAATCGACAATAATGTCGGTTCGGTGTGATTCAGTTTCGGCGATGGCATCCGAATCAAGTATATAACTCCCATTTTATCTTTACTCGACTATGGTTCTCGTTCTATCGGTGGTACTTTAATATCCGTCTCTTGACGGGGTTGTCTCCGTTGCTGCGTTACATGACGTCCCTACGTGACGTTGGGCATTGTTACTCTCCGTAGCCAAGTGCATCGATGCAAAAATACGCATAGAAATTGTATTATTCATACAACGAAAGATAAAAGTTGCAGACGACATCTACGCGATATCTACAGACAGTTATTCTGCAACCTTTTCCAGTTCCTTTTTTCATTCTTGCCCACCTTTGCCATTTTTGAACCAGCCGTGCTCGTATCTATATACACCTACGCATTTCTACTTCGCATACCAAGCATATGCTAATGCGTGTAAGTTCCAGCGTACATTGGCGTAACAATTAATATTCTATGGGATACCCTACGACAATGACATCGAAACTGCTTCGCTCGTCGGTATTAAGTGACGACGAACTCGTGTATACTGGTACTTTTCAATCTTCCGATATGTCGTTGCTCGTCCGTTTTGGTTATTCTGCTTTTACAAGAAAAAGTCAGACAAGGAAACTGGAAATGAATTCCGCATCTTAAAACTTATTCACCCCTGTGATTGTGTTTTGATCAACTACCTTCCAAAGGAAGCACATCTCGATACAAGCCAACGAAATTAAACGGCTCTAAAATACCGTAACTTTATAGCACGTATTGCGAAGAGTTATCGATGCATACAGCGATTAATCGCAGCTTCGGATTTCCGCTGGCAATAAAATTCGAGCCTATCGTAACGGTAACACTTAAATTGCCGAGTCATCGTATTCCACGGTGTATCTCGGTCCGGCTAAG
Organism: Cerceris ruficornis; assembly: GCA_963989415.1. Classification (NCBI taxonomy): domain Eukaryota; kingdom Metazoa; phylum Arthropoda; class Insecta; order Hymenoptera; family Crabronidae; genus Cerceris; species Cerceris ruficornis. The sequence continues at coordinate 13,693,224 of OZ022520.1, read as the reverse complement.
ATTTCTGCTCTATCAACGCTATTTTAGCGCGCCGCTGATAGACGCACTTAAAGACCCAGCAGGGTGCATCGCGTGTGCACGCGCCTATGACTATTCTTTACGAGTCGCCGCAGCAGTCCCTAGTAGAATCGCTGCATCGATAGTTTCTCTCGTCTCTACGGTTTTGCGTCGTTTATTTTCTAGGATTATAGAGCATCCGCGGTGTAAGTATGCTCTGCTTTCCTTATACGCTTACTTTTTCGCCGTCTCTCGTTCTTCCTTTTCCTCTCGTCCTTCTTTTTCCTCTCGGCCATTCTCCTTCCTTCTTTCCCTCGTTTTTCGCTCGCCTTCCTCCCTTACCCTCGTTCATGGACCCTTTTATACCCCAGACGATCTCCCAGTACATACTCTTACATGCGGCTATCTCGCTTATCGAGCCTATATGCTAATGCACATATGCATTCCGACATGGTTCGATGCAGACATATAATTAACGATATCCCCCTGTCGCGCGAATGCCTTTTCGCGGGCAGGTTTAGAAAATTAATTCTGCATTGTTCGCGTCTTAAGTTGCACCATGCTCGCCTGAAATGCTACCAACGATCATGGCTATAATAAGAATGTCATTCCATTGCTTATATGGCCAAAGTAATCCTGAAATTGATCGCGTGCCACGCTATGGAAGTTACTCGAGCATGTAATAAGGTTCTAACTTCAACGGCTATCAATTGTTCACCGCGATCTTTGAGCTAAATTGCTCTCGCGTCCGGGCCGTTTAGCTTTTCGCGTGAAACTTTGCTCAAACTTCGATTCCAATCACGCCTCGGTGATAAACGTGTCCTTTCGTTCATCGATCAATCTCATCGTCCGGCTAGATAGGAATTTACATCCGGTATTATCGTTCTATCGCCTCGAATTGGGAGATATTCACGAGCGATGCCCGGCGATAAGTATTAACGAAAGAATGCTATCCGAGAGGACGGAGCCATTGAGCAGACCTCGGCTTTATCATAGATCGTTAAAAAGCGAAGATGAAAATGTAAATGACGTGTGGCGTCAAAGCTCTCCCTACAGCCATGCTGTAGATTCGCGGCGTACGGCAGCAGGAGTGTTTAAATCGCGGAGTTAGTTTATCGAGTTCCTTATCTTTACGCGGCTACGGTTCTCGCTTTATCGGTACCAGTTTTAACCACGGTTAGGAGAAGAACTCGCACTCGCGATAGGGATGCTTCACGCTTGTACGCGCTTACGGTTGTTCGACGTCGCCATTTATTACTGAACCTGGCTACCTTACAAACCGAAATCATTCCCCGGATTTTTCTCCCCTCCGTCTACGCGATACATCTTGGAGACGTCTTTTAAAACCGTTTTCTTTCACGGCGAATCTTCCTCCGTTACTTTCTTTTTCCTTTTGAAAATATACATATTCATTTCACTTTTTCTCCCTTCTTCGTTCCTGGATTCTGTCTCTCCTTTTTTCCCCCTCTTAAAAAGCAAGATTCTGGCAAATAGAAATAACTTCCTGGACTTACTTATGCTGCGTTCACGCGCATTACTTCTTAAAAGACCTACACAACTCCATCTTCCTTTTTTAGTTGTAAATCTTCCGCCGCAATTTTCTTCTTCCTTTAAAAATATGCGCATTCATTCGACATTTTTCTCTCCCGTTTATTCCTGAATTTCCTCTACCCTTTCTCTTTCGTCTCCAGGAGACGAGAAGGATTCTTTTTGCTCTCTTTCCACTTTTTTATACCCCGTCCGATCGTATCTATAGACGCCTACGCGTGACTATCTCGCATACCAGGCTTATGCTAATGCACGCGCATATCCACGTTCACTGGCGTAGGAGCTCGCTTAATATTATCTGGGTGTCGTGTGACCTTATTTTTACGAGGCAGTCTTACAAAATTATGGTCCTCGATCCTCCGTCTTTTCGAGCTTTCCGTTTCTCCTCAACGTGTTACCGGTCTTAGGGGAAAAAATCAAGTGTTGCCCACTGGAGGACCGCCAACCGTGCAGACAAATTAATCTCAATAGACAATTAGTAACGTTTATCTACGACTACCAAATTGTGCCAGAAATTCACCCAAATTTCGAAAATTTATTCCCACTACAAGTGTTGGATACCGACCTAATTCTCTAAGATAATACACCCAAATATTACAAAAGGTAATTCAGGGTCCAAACGGGAACTCTTATTCATTTTTTATTTTGTCATGGCTTTCCCTTCAAGTCATATTTTGAAGACCTTTAGTCTTGACGGAAGTCACAGGAAAAGCAGCTGCACTTTGGAACCTTAATCACGAGAAGTCGGGGTCATCCGAACCTCCCTTCACGCTATCTAAGAGCCCCTAAAACGTCGGTCTCGTTTCCAAAACAAGAGTAATTGTATAGAATCGCTGACAGTCTGTACCTTGCGCCGACGTTTATCCGAAGTTTGTAAACCTCCGAACGCGAAATTCTACGAAAATAAAGTGTTGTAAATCATTCACGGAATACAACAAAAGATCAATCGAATGGTATGATCCATTAACGTAATTATTGCGCTTAAACCTTCGAGAGTTTTTCTCGGTGCATTTACCAGCAATCGAGAATTTCCACTGTAAGTTTAATGTTTCGATAAATTCCTGATTTCTCCGCCGTTGCGTATACATAAGAGGTGCCCCGTGCAAGTATACCTAACGCACACGGCAAAGCGAGTTTCACACCGGCACATAATTGGTCTGTCGTCTACCTCATGGACAGCCGGCTTATCCGATCTCTTTATTTCCCTCATGTCGCCGTTTCTTCGATCACGACAAGAGCATAAAGCTCCCATAAACATTGCCGAGCTCGAGAAACGCTTCTTCTTCGATATTTATCGCAGCCGAGAGCAGAGCTTCCTGAAAGATGGACATTGAGGACACGCATTACGTACCAATAGCAACAGCGATCACGTTGCAATAATAATGGCCTCCGAGAATTCATCGTTTGCACGTTCGTCGTTCGTTGTTCGTTACAGAAATTACATTTCGTAAAAGCGGGCCAGTCGTGGCGTTGTTTATCTCGGCAAGAAATCTTCGACGTTCACGGTGAAACGATGTTAGAAACCGGCGATTCGGTGGATTAGCAAGGATTCCTCGTAAAACGAGAAACCGTCTCTCAATTTTTCGCGCGATCGACGCAAAAGCGATATTGGTGTGTCGTGAAACTGTTTTAACATACGCTCAAAATGTAACGTTTGACTTTATTATAAAGATTGTTGTTTTGTTATTGATGCAATCAAAGAGAAAGGGAATTACAAGTTGTCGCACTGTTGAGAAGTTAGTGTGGGATTCAAAATTAAGAGAAAAGGAAGAGAACGGAAAGATACGATAAAGTATAAACACTCGGAAAAAAGCACGAACAAGAATTTCAGCCAACGCCTTGGAATATAATCTTAAAGGATTTGACTCGAGGTATTTGTCACTGACGTTTAAAATATTAGAAAATACGACAGGAACGCCCGATAAATTACACTTCCAATTATCTATCTCGAAGCGAGTAAGCACGCATTCCCTCCTGTCTCGTAACTTCTCCAACTAATAACAGCCTCCGCGCGGACCGTAGAAGCTATTAACGCCGTCAATCCAATCTTCGATTGCTTTAGTTAACGACATACGAAGCGGCGGGTAATGGTGATCGAACGTTAAATATTATCCCCTGCTGCTTATCCAGGACAAACGGCGTGAACCTGTCCCCATCGAGCTGATATGAGAATATGCCAATTGTATCCAAGTTTCAATACCCTCTTTTTTAACCCTTCCAACGTTTTTCGATGCCGCGAACGGAACATTAGCGAATTCACCGTGTATGTTATTCCCCACATCTCCCCGTGTTGCCTGGACACCATACCGTTGACAGGATCGTGGCGATAAATCGAGCTGAACCATATGACATTAGCTGCATTCCGAGTCGATTGATTAAGCTCACACGATATTGGAGCAATGTGTACGACAACTTGCGCGTTGTCTGTACATAATTTCCACACGGCGACATACGTATATGGAGTTTAATAGTCTTTCGCTGATAATATCAATACGGAACAATGTGTTAAGAGAACAGGCGGTTAAGAATTGTTCTAATCGTTCTACCGCACGATTATTCATTGATAAGGACGGAGATTAATTTCAGATCTACAAGTACGGTTTATCTCGCGACACCTTAATTCCAGGATCGAATACTCGCACATGCGTCGCGAGATCGACGTTTTAATTTCACACGATTATTTATATAAGCGACGAATTATTTACGTTTATGTAACGGACACGTTTCCCCCGGTGAGAGATTTTTCCTTCATACAAACTCATCTAATCTCACCCTAGCATCACGTTACGCCGTACCGAGTATTTACTAAAGGCTTTCGACGAGCTCTTAAGACGACGTTTAACGCGCTAACGTTTCTTCGTCCACAAATATCACGATTGATAATAACGATCTATCGAAGGATCGTCCGCAAGATCGCGGTAAAACATGTACGAGGAGGTTGGATCGAGTTTTACAGGCTCGTAAAGTACGAACGTGAAACCCTCTAGTTAGTAGTTTTATACTTTCACACCTGGCGACGAAGCGCGGCCTTGCAGGAAGGAAAGGGGGGACGGTTCGGAAAGGTACGTTTAATTCGCCATAAATCAGCGCATCGGTATGTGGCATTAGCATACCCGACGCACTGGACACCTGGAAAAGGGGTCTCCGTTATCGGACAACAATGAGCGGCAGAGCGCGACTAGGAAAGTGGTTTATGGGTCTCCCGATATCTCGGCGATTGCTCGCAGGAATCGCGAAGGCGATTCGCTTCGCTTCACCACTCGCCGGAATTGACGCATTCCACGGAGATATATCGATAGCAGCGCGATTTGAATGTACATCTCTCGTGTGCATTATGTCAAATGATATACAGTAAAACCTCGATAAAGGCATCAGAAGTTTCCCTCGGTAAATGCATCATGACTATCCCCTCCACATAGGGGGATCCCCCTTAGCGAACCTCGACGCTCGACGAGGGAGCAGTGTAACATGATACCACCCGAACGTATCGGTGAGTTAATACTAACTGGAGGGTCGATCGTTTTCATTTTCGATTTTTTTTGGAAATCTTTGCTAACGTATTTTGTGAGATTTTTCTGATTAAAATGATACGAGACACGATATAGTTTGAATTATATTTACTTAATATTTAATAAATTTACTTACTATTCACATAATTCAAACTGTATCATGTTTAGTATCATTTTAACATATTAAGGACCGCTCACGAGTTTTCTCGTGTTTCGCGTCCCATCTGTTACGGACCGCTCACGAGTTTTCTCGTGTTGCGCGTTCCGTCGGTTACGGACGGATCACGAGACAAACACGTGTTTTCTACACGTTTTCTTCAAATGTCAATAACTTTGATAATTAATTACATTGTATCTACTTTTGTATGGTTCCTCTTCATAGAGAAAAATGTTTCACGCGATATCATACTTTAAAAAAGTACTAGAAACTTTGGTAAAATTTATTTTTACATAAAATTTTATGATAATTATTAAAAAACAATTTTTTTTAACAATTGCCTCAAATACATCCTATTTTACAATTTCTAAAAACTTTGTAAAAATTTATTTTTTAAGTAGAAAAGTATGATAATTATTAAAAAAACATAATTTTTTTTCAATAATACCTAAGATGCACCCTATTTTACAATTTCTGAAAGTTTCGCAAAAATTGCTTCATAAATAAAAAAGTAATGAACATACAAGTTTGCCCAAAAACGTGCGGTCCCAGGCGTATGAAAAAAATACATTCGGAAAAGTTACATTTAGCAAAATTAATAAATGAACACGTTTACTGCTGCATTAGCCCCGCCGATACTTTCGAGCAGCTCACTTTGTTTGCTTGCTCTCTCTGTCTCTTCTACTCTGTCTTTTTCTGTGTTCACGCTCAGCTCGTGCCCTAATGTAACCATAGATTCGACACCGGTACTCGATAAGAGCACTGATTTGCCCCCGAAAGCTGTACATTTATCGAGGTTTTACTCTACAAGTTTTTAAATCCGGGACACGTGGATCGTGCGATTGAGAATTCCGGGCGCTAATGCGGACAAGTTAATACTTCGGTCAGATAAGACCGCTCGTTAGAACAGAGATAACTCATATGTCTTGCCGGAAAGAACAACGAGCGCACTCAGTTACACTCTACGCACGGTTAATTCCGATTGAGATTAGGAGAAATAAATACGCGTTGCAATTAGATCAGGAGAATATCGTTAAAGTGCAAAATAGTAAAAGTGGATCTCAAAGATAACGGTTAAAAAATCGTCTTAACCTCGGTAATTAAGAGACCCTTCGACGCATGTACGTGGGACTTTCACTCGGATTTTTGCGGCCGAAAGAACTTCACGGAAAGAATATTTCGCGATTCTCGTTTTATCGATACGAATTTCATGTAGATACATCGACTTCGTTCTCGGAATACGGTGTCGCACTCTTGAGACGCGTAAGCGATTAAATTATTTTTCGTCGCCGTTCGCCCACGATCGACGATATACGATCTCGATACGGCCCTGGAAAACGAGATTCCAGCATAACTCCCTCCTTCACGTTTCTCCTGTCTTCTATCGACTGACCCGATTCGATCGACATTTTCTCTGCGGCCACTTCTCGGGATTACTTTCAATTCCATTTTTTACCTTTGTCGATCTGTCTCTTTCTCTCTCTTTCTCTCACTCTCTCTCCCTCTATCTATTTATCTATCTATCTATCTGTCCGTCCGTCCGTCCGTCTATCCATCCATCCGTCCAGCCGTCCATCCACCCATCCATCCACCCTCTATCCCTCTATCCCTCTATCCCTCTATGCAACTATCTCTCCTTCGAGAGGACTCATCCAAGCGGCGTTCGTTGTTTTCGCTTGCTAGGAGTATTACGGCAAGATGATTACAGTAATCGGTCGGTGGGACATGGTCGCGTGAAAGAAGTGTCGCCCGGGGGGAAAATTAAGACGGGGTGCTGGTATGAGTGTAATATCGACGAGATAGAGCAGAGCGATCAGGACGTCGCGTCTCTCTGGGTCGAGGGCCCTTGGGCCATCATTTCATCCAGGAGTAATCATAAGGTCAGCCTCTCACGCTACAGAGTCCAACGTCTCACGATTTTGCTGCTTACCCAATCTCGAAATAAACTTCGGCGTATGATTATCTTTCCGTATTGGGGAAACGATTTTCTTGTTGTTTTATAGTTTTATTCTAACTACTATTGTAATTTCGCTTAAGACCTAGAGTTCTAGGTGGGCTTCAAACCACCAAGGCTGCGATACATGTATCACATAGAAGAAAATATCCCATAGGTGGCGCGGATTTGTACTCGAGCCTACTAATTGAGTCTTCGAGTCTTTAATCAACACCCAGCATTTCCTCTAGGAAACGGCTGTTCATACTCTCATTAGTCAGGCAATCTTCTTTCCCCGACTTCGTCCCTGAATTCATGGGACAACGGTGGAAGAAATTGGGCGGTAGAACATGTTCTAATATATAACAAAATGCAACGATCGTATCGTGAAAATACGAAAAGATAAATAGCCAGATGTATAGTTTTGCATCGAACTTAACCCCTTGTCGTACAGTAACGAGTGGCAGTCGCGATGCGGTAAACGAAATACGAAATTTAGAAGTTTTCCAAAAACTGTTAAATTGAAAATATCAGTGGCTCACGAGACGGTCAAGTTATTTCTATACTGTTAATATTCCTTTAAATGATACGTGGTATCAGGAATCAGTGAAAAATTTTGATTTCTGGTATTTCTATTCTGAGTTATTGCTCACGTAGTCACAGAAGAAATCGTAAGACAAGGGGTTAACAATGAAACGTTTGATGATTCAAATTATTCTTTCGGATGCTTGCCGGCTAAGCTTAATCGTGAATTTAAGGGACACGCGTATTTATCTAAGCATGATGTCTTTGATCACTCACGATCACTGTGTCAAATGTTGTAACCGTTTTATTTATTTGCCTCGACACACCATGGTTTCGTGGGATTATCGTGTGAACTGGCATCGGTTAGAGCACCAATGGTTAGCCATGAGGCACCTTATATGTATTCGGTCTCAAACAAATCCCACGGTTCCCCTGTCCCGTCTTTCACCAACACAAACATCAACCAGTGAAATAACAGCGTCGAGTCCCAAGTAGCTATCTATTTACCGCGACATAAATGTTTATGAGTCCGTCACTCTGGCCCATGGTGTTTTCGAGTGGCAACTTCCTGTGGAGAACCAGCCGCCTTCTCACCGTCTCGTGATGCGACAATTACATCGACGCCTTTATGTCGGGATGAAAGCACGTCTTTACTCTTTTTCTTCGTCCTTATTCAGCGCGAACTTTTTTATCTCTCGGCTCTGTACGAAGAAACTTGAACGCCTTTTCCGAAACTTCGTTATCATTAATTTCGTATTTCAATTTTAATTGCTAAGGTTATTTTGTTTAGGAGCTACACTTCTTGGTGGGTTTTTGAACCACCGGAGCTATGATAATACATTTGTAATGTACCGATGCTTCGACGTTAGGATTAATCAATATCTTTGTAAACACAAATATTTTGTACATCGACTTCGTGACTCGATCCTTATTCACCATTCCTTACTCATCCACGAATCGCTGTTCAAAGTCCAAAAATCCTACTTTCTATTTTGACCCTCCGACCCCCAAATATCGTCATCCTCCTCGCAGTCCTTTGCCTACAGTCCTCAAAATCCTACGTCCCTTTCTGCCGAGGTTCCATTGTTCGATCATTCTAAACTTATTCTATACGTAATTCTAGATTATTATTCTTGAAGGCATTCGAACCGAAACTCTGTAGCGTCACGACTTAACCGAATAAAGCGCCATAATACTAGTTCTCACTCTTAGGTGGACCTCCCCTGCAAAAAGCAGTCGCCCCTCTGGGAGTGCATTACACATTTAATAATAATTTTGGAAAAAAAATATTGTTTACCAAATATCAACCCTGTATCTTGACCGGGAGGGTAGTTTGGGGGAAACTTAAAAAACCGGTTTTTGCCCTATTTTCTCGGTTTATTGAGGTGCAAACAATTCGAAAAAATTCTGACACATTTTATATGCGGAAATACATGTTTGAGATTTTTTTTAGATTTTTCCATTGGAAAGTCTAAGTGCAAAAACTGAAAAATCTGAAAAAAATCTCAAACATGTATTTCCGCATATAAAATGTGTCAGAATTTTATCGAATTTTTTGCACCTCAATAAACCGAGAAAAGAGGGCAAAAACCGGTTTTTTAAATTTTCCCCATAACTACCATCCCGGTCAAGATACAGGGTTGAAATTTGGTAAACAATGTTTTTTTTCGATTACCTACCGAATGGCACGTCGCCCATTGTAATCGGTTCAAGGGCACTTTTGACCCCCTTATCTGGATATACCCTTTAGATGTGACGATATATTGAACACAGACCTGTTATTTGGCACTCCGAACCTTTAACTGTACCCCACTATACATAGTCCCTGTTCTTCTGCGTTTCAGATTTAAAAGATTTTATATAGATTTCCGAACCGCCAAGCCTATGATATGCCCATTACATAATAATGTAAAGAAAATCGGCCAAAGGTGATGAAAACTTGATAATAAAAAAAAATTTCCATTACACTCGTCAATTACTTCGCAATGCAATTTGCACTCGGAATGCTCCCGATACGAGTTAGTTTTCGCTGTGGTTTCCGGCGCAATCATCTGCATCGGGAATGGTAGCGTTCACGTGCCAAGTAAAAGATTAGTCGAGGCAAGCAAGTCAACCGGAGCACCACTTAATAAGATCCGCACGTAATTAAACGATTATTTAAGACCGGTAGCGAGCACCTTTCGTCGAGATAGTACTCAAGCTTTGCTGCCTTAAATCAACATCACATCGTCAGATAGGAGACGTCGAGAGCTGTGCGCGATCTCTACGCGGCGGTTGTGCATTGAGTAACGGATAATTGTATTGGCTAATAAATTAATCCGCGATCTCCTTGGGACACGCCCACGAAAGACGTGTAGTACGTCTAATTCTCTAATAGCCACCTTACACCGTTGCAATTGATCGTTCGGGTCAAGGTGTCCGTGCGCGGAAAAATAGACGTAGATTAATCGCACGTTTGACGTGAGAAAACGTGATCTTTTGGCTCAACAATTGTATTACTGACTACTCAACGGCTATGAGATTGGGTCGTTCGCCGTCAGATACGCGGACTATCTTACTTCTAGGAGCTACGGAATGTAATGAAAGTAATTGCAACGCAATTACAAATCAGATCGCTCGCGCGTAATTAATGTGAAGTAATTAGTATTTTCTGAGGGTATAGAGAAAGAGAGATGTCAGGTTTTGCGTCGTTTTTAAGCACTTGGCCGAGCAACGTTCGTAGCGTCACTGCGCATGTGCATACTAATAATATTTTTGTGCTACTTGGGTTGTTACGATACGACGATGTGGTTTTTCTCACATCCTGTTTATGTGTTGCCGTTTATATTGAAATTTACGGCGTAACGTTCGTCTGGGTATTCTTGCCGGGAAGCTTATGTTTACCATGAAAGCAAAAATGGTTCGAGGAGAAAATACAAAGTTCTTGGAATACAGATTCCTGCATGGTTTCAGAGGTTTCTGGTGTGGCAGCCTTAAATTCTGTTACACGTTTCGCTCGCATTTCTTTCGTACGCCAAGAGTGAAAATAAAGCACAACGTTTGGGAAAAAATGGCTTTGAAATGAAAGGAGATTAAATACTTGGAATCTCAATATTTACAGTTTGTCGTCGTTCTTTTGTTATAACAACGCTAAACTCCGTTAATTGTAAGTTCTACTCGATGTCCATTTAGAAACAACTGTTTAAATAATGTAACGTATTTTAAGAAAGATTAACTTTCAATCTTTCTGATTCGACGTCCAGGTAATACAAAAAACACCTACCATTGGATAGAATTTGTCTCTACTTACAAACTAATATAACATGAATAAAAAAAAAGGAAACTGAGTTTATTGGAAATGGGTGTTTAAATAAGTCGATATACGTTATATTAATATTATTATTTATTATAAGGCTTTGAAGAAACGTCTTTATACTATAGGAGTTTAGAACGAACTGACTGTGGATGCCCAAAAGACGAGCTCGGGCCCACTCATTGTCAGTAATATAAACTGTTTATGTTACTCTCCCCTACACTGCAGAGAGAGAGTCTCCTGTTTGGAATAGGAATTCCTAGAACGTAGAGTCGTTTTTGAACTCATTTGTAATATGTAATATTACATTGTTAAGAATAATTCAACAGAGTTTTTTGTAAACTCCGAATTTGCATTAGTTCATCGCGTTTGATTACAAAAAGTGTAGATCCTGTTATGTTACACTGGTAGTTCGTTTCTTCATAAAGTGTGAAAATAATGCAACCAACGTCGATAGGAAGAAATAGATGTCCAATAGAGCAGGCTGAACACCCTATGTATATACGTCGAATTTGCCTTTCCCTGAAACATATATCGTAAACAGCATCTCTCGAACATCGTAAAACGGCGGGTGAGAAGATGATTTAAAGTCATCCCTGTACGGTCTGGAATTGCACTCAACCCTGAATATGCGAAGCAGAGGCTCACTGCCTATGCACCACTATCAAAATCCGGATTTACGAGAATCTCGAGAATCTCGTTGATCGATCTCCATCGATCAAAGTAATGATCATCGATGCGGGAGAAAACGAGTGGAAAATTACAGTACAGAAGACCCGCGTAGCAACCGAGGGTAAAAAGAAAGAGTGCGGCATTCTGTCTGCGAAAGGGAAATTCATAGTCATCGAGAACCATCGACCTGTCATTACAACGGGAAAGATGTAAGCTCGGTTAGAGCGTAGAGTGATATTGCTATCTCAAAAAAAGAAGTAGACTACATATCACGAAGTATTACAGATCGGATGTCGCGTTGCTCTTGTATTCTTGAATTTCCAAACGTACCGCCCGAAATGAACGTAAATCGTGTGGCAAAAAAGGTGCCTGATTTTTTTTATCGCAAGTAAAATGTAAGATACATACGGGTTATATGTTCTTAAGTTGGAGATTTCACTCTATTGTTTATTCTCGGTCTGTAATGAATGAGCCTTTTACTTTTGCCGTGTTAGATACATAAATACTAGCATGCGGACAGAAATCTGGGCACGTTGCAGAGTATGCTTAATAAGAAGAGAAGGATAAGGTCTCGTTTGTCGAGAAACATGATGCAAAGAGTGCTGGTTTATCTTGCGCGAGTATAACAACGTCCGTTTACTTTCGAGACCACGTTGACGGTTATCGTTGCATCTTAACGAGAATCGGCAATCTTCAGAGAGTGTCGTGCATAGACGGCCTTGCAGTGGTGCCACAAATGTACAGGGTGTCAGAAAACATTTGATGTGATTCTGAACGATACCGTTCATATTTCGATGAAGAATTTAAACAGAAATCTGCAGCGTTACATTCCTCATTCATTTACAAATTTTAAATGTGTATCTTTTTTCTTTTAAAATCAATATCAATGTAATTGTTTAATTAACTATCTCTTCTATGGTACTATTTCAAATTTCCAATACAAGCATTTCCGAGTAAAAGAAAGAAAATGCATCGACGGTTAACATGAACCGTTCTCCATGTTGCGAACAACACCCAGTATACTGAATAACTATCTCGTGGAGCAGAAATCTTTGCGTATTTAAGCGAAACGTAATGGATGAAAAGTACGAGAAGATCTATGTACCGATTCAGGTTTCCAGCAGATTCGTAATTGGAGAGAGTGAAAGTGCACACTTTCAAGAGGTACGACCCAATATTCATACAAATTTTCCAAAACAGTACCCTCGTTTCGATGCTCTTATTGTTAGCAATCACGTTTACGTATCTGGCATGCGATACCGTACGGTCCCTGGCGGAAATAATGGATCTTCGAAACGCTCTCATAAAATACTGGAAATCTCTATGTTTTGGGTGAACGGAATGTAATCTTTGCGCGCGTTATAAAAGTATTTTGAAACGATATTCGAAATTTAGACCATTTAATTATACAATTTATATCCTAACATCGTGAATGCCATGTAGACCACCGGTTCCGGGTACAACTAAATTCGATGTTACTTTCGACTTTTAACGATAACACTTGCAAAGCTAATATACATATGTAACATTAAAATACTACAGCAAAATAAGTAAAGTATTGATTATAGCTGTTTTTAACATTCTACTCTATACATATGTAGTTTCAAGAATGCAGTTTCAATTCAATAGAAATTACAAGATAGAGCAAATACGATCGGCATTTAATATGCTAAAATTGTCGTTCTAAATACTATATTTTCGGACTCATTTTCGCAACATTTTTCATAGAAAATCAAATATATAGAGGATTCCTCTTCTATAAAGATGTTCCACTGAAGAAGAAGGACAGAAAGCAAGATGGTCGGAACGGTTTAGTTCCCATGGACACTCCAAGGTGTATATACGCTTCTACACGGTTCTGCACGACATTGCAGCGCCATGGATATTTGTTATTCATAAGCCTGCCAGTATAACTTCTCCCGGGCTTCTCGTTTACCGATACTGACCTGTACCACCGCAGGCGCTACGCATACTCCATTTAAATCCTGGATTCACGACTCGTATCTTTATCCACATCAATTGTTAGCTTTCTAGTAATTCCCGCGTCACGCGCAAAGGATCACTTTATTTATCGTCGTATTCTGTTCACCGTTAATTATTTACCGCGAGAATATGATGTCCCTTTCCTTCTCGTTACACGAAAATATGTTGTCCCTCCTTGCTTTCTTGCGTTTCCATTCGGTCGAGCCTATTTTATTCGCAGATATTCAGCCCACAATTTCAGGCTGAATGCCTTTCGCGCACTTCCAACGCAGAAAACGTCCGACGCGTTTAATTTTTATTCCTGTCGTCCTTTGTACATCCTGGTATTTTCATGCGGCTGGCCGCGATAATTACGTTCCCTTCTGAACGCTTTGCTGCCAGTACGTAATTCGAATTGTACGCCATTAAGGGAAACGAGTTAAAACTGTGGTGAATCCTTTGTTACGGAATTTTTTTAATAAAAAATGAAGAATCAGCATTATCTTCTGCCCTTGTACGATTTAAATAAATCCAGGGAGTCAAAATGAAGAATCAGAGATTCGTTGTTGTGCAATTTTTTAAGTTTGATACGAAGTGTTTTGAATTGTATGCATTTAGGAAAAATGAAAAACAACAGGGCACCGTTTTATCGCTTTCCATTAGAAAATCACTTTCCACCATTAATCCCGTGGAGAAGTTCTTAGTATACTTCAAGGTCGCAAATGAACTTTCTTTACTTTACTTGCAGACACCTGTTTGCATAGTTTCGTCCTTGAGTGTCTGAGGATTGTGGAGAAGTATTCTCAGCGGCACTTGGAGCGCACAGAAGGAACCTCCGAGTGGATTTCCATGTCTTGCTTTCACCGACGTTGCGTCTTTTAAATCGATTAGCGTCTTTGAAAATAAAAAAAATGTCCCTGCCCCGCGGAGATACTTTTAATGACTTGCACTACGCAAATAGCTTTCAACATTATTCCCACGACTGCGATTCCGTTCGAGGAAGACTAGGCTGTTGATTATAATTGACAGATTTATTGTTAGTACTAAAATACCTTTAAATTCGTCCAAGTTTGAAGAGCTTGTTTTCAAAGAAATACAGCTATTATTTTCACATCGGGGTGACTTTAACCGATGAAAACATTCAGCATCATCCCATGTCCGAAATTAGCATGAGGGACACATTCACGTCTTTTGCAACGAAACCCAAGATCGTTTCGAACGTATCAGAACGTGAAAAACCCGTGCGCTGCAGGAGAATTCTGATACTGTCGTAAATGTCGTTTTTACGACATGCCTTAAATATTCTGCAATGGCACGTTCCTGTTAAGTTTTGTCGCCGCGTAACACTTGTTCTGCCATTTTTAGATCCCGAGAGAGGACCATTTTCAGAAAGTGCAATTTCCCTGCGATTCGGTTTTAGCGATCATATATTTTTTTCTGGTCGCAAAATGAAACACAAATGTTTAACACCCACGATCATCGAAGTTTACCTACAACTATCTGCCAGCCAAAGGATAATGGTGGTGACGAGGATACTGATATAGACTTCTTATTTTTAGAAATTTTTTCAGATGTGATGTTTGTGTATTATAGTTTCTGTAATTGAATATTTAGGTATAATCATACATTTCCATTGAGTGTACGATAACGACGGAAGTCAAAATTAATTAAAAATAATAACTGCATCTTGAACGCTGCAACTGAGATGAAAAGAAAGCCTCAGAGATACAGTCTAGATATAACTCAGTGCACTATTAAAAATGCAGTATTTCTGATTCTATACAATTGTACATCACTCATGATGAATAAAATATCACCTAAAACCGTAAAAAAATCACACAGATACAAAACAAACCACCAGTAATTCGTTATGATACCTAAATACCGTTTGGCTACGACAAAGAAGGCGCGCGGTCTAATTCACAGGGTAAGGGGAGAGTGTCGCTCGCACCGCCTATCCCCACCATATCGGCCCTGGACACTTGAGATCGACTAATGACAACCGAAAACAAAACACTTCTCTCGTCGTTCCCATTACGACGCAACGAATGTGCGGCTCTTTAGGCCAGACACGCGTTAGAAACGAAAATGACGTCAGTACGAGAGATGTCTCTATCCGTCAGGCGAATCAGAACAAACCAGAGGCCAGAGGACTTCTTTTGGATATTTAGGCTGTAGATATCGTGTACTTACGAAAATAATTGCAACGAATAAGAAAATGTTGATGCTAGCAAAAATTGAGTCTATTGTCCCTTAACGAAATAGACCGGTACAAATAATTTCTTAGGTGTGACCACAACAAGAGACGCAATTACGACGGGCGTGTACTAATTTTCTATCCATTGAGAAGAAAGGTGCGGCGGAACGTTCGTAAAATGGACCTCGCAGCCGTAAGACCCATTAATGCCATATGTAGGCTAATGTCAAGAAAGCATGACAATTCGTAAATATACGCGATGTGATTGATGACGTACATCATCGCCCACTCTTTAATGTCGGATTGACGACCTGGGACTAATTTTTAATAGCAAACGTAAGCGCAATTCGCTATTTCGATCGTGTCAATTGACGTGACGATTCACTTATAACGGACTGATTTATTAAATTTCGAAATTAAGGAGAAAGTTTTCGGCAAGATTCACGTTTCAACGTCACAAAATTCTTGCATTTGGCTAGCACTCTCTATTTTTGTTTTAGCATAACGATGGTAATGTTGGCAAAGTTATAATTAGAAAACTTCATTGTCGATGGATAATTAAAGGCGCACGTGGTTTATTAAACGAAATTGTCATGTGTACATACTTCAACAATGCTGATTTCACTTTTCCCGTCTGTGTGCTTTTAATTGTATAATAATACAATATCTTCTCGTGACGGTATTATCTTGTCTACAGATAATATTGTGTCTACCTTCGTGAGATATTGAAGTTGCATGTTACTAGCTTTGAAAACCTTTGAAATAAATCTATCGGGTAGATATTTAATTACATGCTTTTAAAAGTTACGGTTACACATGGACAGAATTATTTCTATTCTTTCTATTATTCGTAAAGTATACGTCAATATTCTGCGACTTTCAAAGCGTAATTTTGCAGACTGTATCTTATATTTCCTTTGGTTTGTACAATAACCATCGTGGCTGACGTTTACAAAGAACGAAAAAAAAGTTCCATTGCAATTTCGTAAGCGATATCCACAGATATCTGCAATCAAATTAGTCACGATAGTGGCTTTAACATGCTCGTAACAAAGTTAAAATTGGTGGTTGCATATTTAAAGATATATTACGGCATACGTTTACAGAGGAATATGAAGCCGGCTATTAATATCGCCCACAACTCTGTCGTTACTTATATTATCCTTGATACATTAACGGCAATAACCGGAGCATAAATTTACTAACTATCGGCAAACGTGTTCCTCAGTGTGCAGGAAACCCCGGTGCAATTGCAAATCAGAAATTCCACGCGTCTGGATTACAAGACGGCCGTATAACGTCCCCATTCGTGTTCGTACACAATTTACCTTATGTAATGAACATATCGTTTGACCTTTTCCACTTGTGATTTACGGAAATACTCTCCGAAGAGTATTTTCCTATATATATATAATAAGCCAGTGCCAGTGTAATTATTTACGACGCACCTACCGTTAGGAAAGTGAAAATAATTCATTGGTATCGCGCCGGAAAAACATAAGCGCTAATAAATCGACTAATTAAGTACAATGGAGGTTGGAACGTTGAACGAACGAAAAGGTCGTTAAAGCTAGCCGATAAAACTCCTCCGTGGATTATAACAATAATTTCCTTACAGTTACGACGTCCGCTTAACCATTCTCTCTAACGATTCATGAAATTAGTTGCGAACTTTCCCGTCCTGTCGCAATAAGTCCGCGGACCGAACTCGCCCCCATAAATCGTGCACCGCGTTGCGGGTATCAACGTTTAGAAACCTACCGAAAAGGCGGAGGAACGATAATTACGAGGCCGACTCGAAGAGGACGGCGTGAAGTGAATCGTATAAATCACCCGATATCTATGAATTCAATAATTCAAACGAAAGGTAATAAGTAACACCACGAAAAATTGCAATAATCCTTTCGATATTGCACAACTTTCTAACCGTGCAAAACAATGGCCGAGGTAAGCGATAGCACTTTCATAACGGACGGAGTCCACATACGATGATAGCGCTCGCGTCCCTGCACGATTCGCAATGCTTCGTCAAAGGGTCTTGCTAATTATCACTAAAACGGCTCTGTTCGAAGGTACAGAGAGTCAATCCCTTTTGCCGCGATGTAGCTCCGCCATTATCGAAAACGATCGATCGTGATTGACCGGCCGGTGGTGTGCCAACAAAGAACTGAAGCACCTACATCTGACCCGTTAAAGGACGATTTTTTCCGCGGAATACCGGACAGAAGTTGCGCGCACTTCTTTTTCTGAAACGCTTGACATTAGAGAACCGATTCATGCACCTATCCAACGTTGAATGTGGAGAATACCAATGAAACGACAGAGTGACTTTTTTAGGGAGGTATAACGACCACGTGGGAGACGGAGATGATATGAGGGCGACGGTGATGAAAACACGAACTGCCGTACATCTGCCTCTCATAGAAGAACGAATACGAAATTGAAACACAGTTACTCTTAGGATCTTATTTCGCATCATGCGCATACTAGTTTTGATGTTTCGAAATTGATCTAAAACTATGAATCTTCGATAAATTTATCCAAGCTAATAAAGTCAAAAGTAACAAAATGAAAGCAGAGATCGTACATGTAGAAAATAATCGGTAAAAAGGAAATAAAATTCCTTGAATACTTCAACTAAGGTTAAAAAACTTAATAATTAAAATAATTCGTGTGAGAATAATGAATTTAACAAATTAACCAGATTCTTCTTTATTGGTAAACGCATTTGTCGAGAGAAAAGATGTAACATCCAGCTACGAAGTGATCAGATATAAGGTAGGAACCAACGGCTACGCCCTTATCGGAAAGAGCTAATGGTACCGGTACACGGCGCAGCATCGGACGGCGGAATCCAGGCTAAGAGCCGATTCTCATGGCCTCTCTCATATTCCCGTTCCAACGAAAAATCCTGTGAATCGGGTGATTGATTTTAATTAAATTTTACCATATCGGACCGACAGTTCTGACGTGACAACGTACACCACGGTTCGTGCCTTTTTCATGAAACGCAATGCCATTATTCTAAACAAGTTACTTGTACGTCTCGCCGCATCTAATTTAACCGACACACAATCTATCAAATGCCACAGGGCTCTATTTACACGCCGTAATCTATCACACACACACACACGCGCGCGCGCACGGACGTTCGGGATTTGCCGTGAAATACAAGAGAACGGGTTGGGCGTAAATTGATAAAAACAGAAGACATATTGGGGTTCGGAATTTTTCACAAAATCCCAGAAACTTTGCGGAGTTCAATGCGTGGAAAGCATGAATGAGATAACTGCCGCAGCTCACGTGTTGCTGTCTATGTAGAATAGTGGGTATAAGAGGCGAGCAATATACGGATAGCGTGAGATAGTTTAAAATTGAAACAGCCTACGCCTCGGCTTGCCATAAATTTTCGTTTCTCGCGAGCGATATGCTCGCGCTACCCTCGGTGTATCTCTCGACTCAGTCCTCTGGATACGCTTAGTGCCGGTAGTAACAGGGTCGACGGAAATACCCCGACTGCCTTTCACATTACGAACATGTCGCGGTAATGACGATGCATTGTTTGCTTTTTTTCGCGATTCTTTCGAAAAAATTGGAACAACGCCGGAACAGCAGTGGGGGAGTACTGGTTACTTTACAAAGTACGAGTTCTCGAGGAAAAATCATCGAATGGCCCTTTGCAGACTCTCGAAACTCTTATTCTTATAAGTCAATTCTTGTACGAACGAGATCGAAGTGGGCGAAAAAGTACTCCGTGAAATCCAAATTTCTCCATTTGATGTTGAAAGAGAGAGGACACGGTATTGTAACAACATATCCCTGTCGACGAGGAGATAACCCGTAACGCCCGGACCAGCGCGCATCTTTACAAGACCTTAAACGACGATCATTAGGAACGTGAAGATCGTCTTCGTCGAACACTAACCACATTGTCGCGACCCGGATCCAATCGCAGAATCCTCGAGGAAGATCACGACTCCTATCATTCCTCGTGACTGTCGTCGCTCAAAGGTTACCTACCTACCAAACGAGCCGGCATTCTATTTGCATTTAGCAGCGATGTCGGTCAGTAGTTCCTTCCGAATGCTTTGCGTACACGTGCACGATAAAAAGATGCTGCCGAAGGGAATTTGGGACAGTGTGCCGGATCAAGCGTTCGTTAAAGATGCAATTAATAAATATTGCAATAAAGATTGGAGAAGTACAAAAGAATAAGTGGGAAACATTTTAGCAGAAAATTATGCGTATTTTGAATCTTGAGGTTGCAGATTAAAAGGAACTAGTAGCAGAAACTTTTAGAATAATAACTAAATAAAATGATCTTAAGTGTAATTGAGTGGAATTATTATAAAATTTGGTGGAATACGTACAAATAAATGGAAGGAATTGTAACAGTATAAAATATCTGTGAACTCCGGGTTTCGATGCTATAATTTCAAATTGTGTTTTTTGAATGAAATTTGATAAAGCGTGCCGTGTAGAGTAATCGTTGAGAATTACTTACAATGGCAACAAAGTTTGTTTAAATATTAGTAACCAAATAAATTTACAACCATGTGCAGTACAAGTTACGTAACAAACTGTGAATTTCAGTATGGCACAAATAATTTCAGAAGAGAGGTTACTGACCCTTAACTTTATAATTCCCAAGAATCCCGTAAGAGAGGCTGCGCATTCCCATTGTATCCTATGATTGTGGATTTCACGAACATGGTGAAAGCTGACGAATTCAAAGAAAGTCAGGATTTGCATGAAATTTTCAACGATACGTCCTTTTTGTACCGTGATTTCTTCCGTTTATTATTAAAGGTCGTGGGTACCTCGATAGGTTTCGCCAAGATATCATCATTCGTGATCGCCCATATAAATAGGCAAGCCGGTACTAAAGTAACGATGCATCGAGTTACAAGAGCGCAACGGGAAGTGCCAATCATCTCTGCAAAGTGCTGCGTTGAACCACCCATTGTTACCCAAATAAATATATATTTACGCAATTCACTTCTGTATACACTTCTGTCGGCTAAATGAATTAAGGGGCCTGTGGGACCCTAGCGGTGTATTGATCAATTTCAGTGGCATCGCCAATCGTTTCTACGTCAATAGAGATAAATGGACTAAAATTTAATCGTCTATCTTTCTCCTCTTTGGTTAGGAAATTTGTACGAAATTTTTCAGCCATTATCCGAATAGTCTGAAAAATGTCAACAAAGGGTCTAGCGGGATAAGGGTTTTAAAAGTGCACTTGAAGCTATTTTATTCCACGATGCGTCATTCGATAGGTAACCATAAGAAACCATTGTACACAAATTTTTAATCCGATAGCTTGACCGGGAGGGTAGTTATGGGGTAAATTCGAAAAACCAGTTTTTGCCTCATTTTCGCCACTTATTGATGTGTAAAAATGTCGAAAAAATTCTGACACATTCTAAACATGATTGCACACGTTAGGAATGATTTTCAGATACTTCCGTTGCAAGTGCCACGCGCAGAAACTCAAAAACGAAAAAAAAATTGGAAGAATGTAGATTTTGCACTGAAATCTTCAGGGTACAATTTTTAAATAATTACAGTAAGTACCTGATGTAACCATTATTGTGCTCAATTTTTTTCATATTTTTTTGATATGGTGCAACACTGTCGGAAAAATCAAAAACCGATTTCTGGGACGCATTTCGGGCTGAAACGCAATCAGTATTTGCTATCTTTGCATTATTTTAATTCAGTATGTTCATTTTATTACCTTCAATGACTACATATAGTCACCGGCCACAAGATACCACCTATACACGACGGGTGACTATAGTCGCCGGCCACAAAAATAAAGTCAAAAGTTACACGGACAAGTTAAGTTAAGATAAATACGTTCATAGAAAACTTATAAACACATTGTTATGAACACAAATCATTTTGCTTCTAAAAGCAGTGTCACAACGGCGTTTTTAACACATTGACAGGCGGCGACCTAAGAGACATTTAAAGTCTGAGCGCCGGCAACAAATCGGCCACTTAACCGTTTTAGTGCCACGCAGCGCGATCGCGCTGTTCGCGTACTGTGATGAACTGTTTCGCGATATTTGGTCACGACCGTCAATTCGCAACGCGCTTGGTTCCTAATTACTATTTTTTTCAAATAATCGTCAACCACCTGCAGAAATAAGCTGTTTTTATTGAATTTACTTCTATACGAAAAAAAGAGCAGCGCGATCGCGTCGATCGGTATTTCTTGCAAATAAATGAACGCAGTGCTATCGCCCTGCATGGCACAATCCGACACGGATTCTTAAAAAACCCTGGCACTAAAACGGTTAAATCCCAAACGCCGGCCCTATTCGCTTGTTTCTGATCAATTAATAGCCAAAAAAAATATTCAAAACATTATATACTTTCGTAAAATAGTAAATTTTATTAACATATTCGTCGTATACAATTTAACGGTAATTAAAAATAGAAACAAAATCGAAATTTTTAATTGATAATTATAGGAAAAAATAAAGTTTCTCATTTCATGATGGATTATTACATATGAATTACGTAAACAGCAAATAAAGGTTTTAATATTTTAGGCAAGTGTGGTATTTTTCGAAGCATTTTCCAAGATGTAAAGGTACTAAGCATTCACCACAGATGTAGCTACTTTCGCTTCTATTTTCACCAGTAAATGCAAATCGATGTGTAAGACACTCATACTAGCAAAAAAACCCACATCATCGCGGGGCCGTCCCTCAAGCGACAGACTCGGAAACCCGCGTTTTCGCGGTGCCAGCGCTTAACTGACAGACTCAAAAACCCGCGTTTTCGCGGGGCCGGCTGTCAATGTGTTAAGACAGAATATGTATTCGGCCCCGAATGCTGAAGACTGCGCGCGCTTAATGTTCCCCCTTTTGGCGCGGCGCTCCGTTCCAGAGGAAGGACTCCGCGGCGATGCCCGCCGTAGCGAAAGGGTTAAGTGGGGAATATGACGCAGCAACAGGTTTTTCAAATTTACCCCATAACTACCCACCCAGGTCAAGGGATCGGATTAAAAATTTTTGCTTAATGGTTTTTTATGGTTACCTATCGAATGACGCATCGTGGAATAAAATATCTTCAAGGGCACTTTTAACCCCCTTATCCAGCTAGACCCTTTTCAGATATTATTGCTCGGAATACCAACAGATAATCCGCGTGCACCTACCGATCCGATTAAGTCGTGCTTATTACGCAATGTATTTCCATTCCATACTCGGATAACAAAACGGTTAGCTGTTAACTCGGTGGAGTATTGATTGCCAACAGAAACACATAAATCCGATAGCAATGAGCAGAAAGGCCAGTCTGCATCGGGCGAAGGTGCCACCAACCACACCTTCCTCGAGAGAATCGCGTATAGAAGCACCATATGCCGTAGGAAGGCAGCAAAGATCTGGATCCGAGGCTCATTCTGTGCGTTCCTTGCCTTTCTCTAGTTTCACCCCGTTTCTCTCGGTTCCCTTCTTTGTCCGCTCATTCGGTACCGAGAAATCATCGCGTGCGGCCTTCCGTACCCAAGAATTCGAATCTACTCGCACGGTTTCTAATTCCATCTGACAGGTACTACACGTTTTGTTCGGCCACTCCTTGACCTCTGGAGATGAGATATCACCGCGGGTAGGCGAGGATATGGTTTTGACGTAAAGACAAAGTTCGGCAGTCGTTTCTGAAATCCGATATAGAATTAAGTGCGTAAAACTAGTGCGTTTATCGTAATATTGGCTACTCAGTTCGATGAGGAGGTATGGTATTTCGACTGCCAACATCCACGAAGAAATAAGAGCTTTCTTTTCCTAGAAACTCGAACAATTTTTCAAACCGGCATCATGCATCGTGACGAAAGTACGAGCATCGAAGCTTGATCTATCTATTTTGAAGATAAGCCTCATTAATCAAGGATAGTAGAAAGAATCAAACAAAGCTGAATGATCGATCTCCGGTACTAGCTGTACCACTGCGCTGTAACCATAACAGGCCGCAGTTTGCGCTACGTGTCCCGCTACGAAATCAATGACACGATATATGCCCGGCCGTGAAAAAATTCGAAAGGCTCGTCGCGGTAGACGAACGCGGAGAAAAAGAGAGAGAGAAAGGAAGGCGGATGCCCGGGGGGTACGGAATAGCATCCTTCGTATTTGCATAGAACAGCATCGCCGGCTGGTTTGAGGATAGGCCGAGACTCAAAGGTCGTCTTGTTACGAGGTGATTCCTTGCAAGTGGTCTTTGCCATTTCCCATGGGCAGCCCTATAAAGCGGCGGAGGTCGGCCAAACCAACACGATGGATTACGGCGATAAGAATATATGCATCGTGTTTTGCAGCGTGTACCAGTACACCGGAAGTGATCCACGACCGTGTGTCTCAAAGTTCGGAGTGCGCTCGTTCCCGAGTCTCCTCCTCCTCGTTGCTTTCGTCACCCATCCGGGGGTGTCCTTTTCCATCGGTGATACCCGAGGATATTCGCGTGGGCGAATCGACCGCGGCGGCCGTTCGACTGTTACTCGGCGCGTTCGCGAGCGCTATCTCTACGTGGGCCGATGGATATTATAATAAAGGCCTCTCGGAATGATAGAAAGGTACGAGCTGGTAATAATACCGACTCGCAAGACTGCCGGGTTGGCAGGTGTTCGTCCGCGTCTACCGGTGGTTTCAATCGATCGATGTATCGTTACACGACGACACGGGAAAACGATGCTTTCTGGCACGATGGAAGATACCGATCGTTCCTCGGCGAATTCCTCGATGGAATCGTGACACGAAGATACAACGCTTCAGGGAATCGAAGTTTCTTGTTGTTACGCGAAAACTTCTTGGGTCTTCTATTGTAATGTCCGATGATATTCGAAGGCCATGTAAAGACGATCTTCGCGAATGCATTATCTCCGTTGGCGGTGGTCGGTATTCGAGATAGGCACTCCAAGTGCGTGGCACGTTATGCGCGGGATATACCGAGGAGCATTCAAAACGCGTCCGAGACGAGATTCTCACAAGGAACACGACGTTCCACGCCCCAGAAACTGACGTATCGTGTTCCACGATTCAGCTGGCCTCTCTCTCGACGTTCCTCATTCCGTCGTCGTCGTCAGACCCCTGAAAATTGTGCAACTGCGTCTGTTTCTCGTTTTCTTCGCCATCTCCGTCCCGACTGGCAGCTCTCCATGTAACGACACAGTACTATCCTGCGCTCTTTTTCCGAGCGTCGTTGCACCGGATAAGATCTTGTAAACGAGATCGAAACTGGCCTCTCCCACGCAAGCATTATGCGGTCTTAGTCAGACCATTTACTGTCCCGTACACTTGTATGCATGCTTCCACGTACGAAACTGTCCGAGCTCGCAAATAAATTTCGGCCTCCGATATGGCAGCCTGACGTGTCCGCTTCGAGAGAAAAAGTTCAAAATGAAATTCGATGACTGTGCTTTATCGCTCAATTTTGTAGCTACCTTCGAGCCCAAGTAATATTTCGATGTACCGGGGATTCTGTCACAGTTTCAACCAAGAATTATATCGTATCGTGAATTTCTACTTGGAAGAACATTTCCAGAACTTTCCAAGAGACGGAAAACGACCACCAATCTTATTTCAATTTCAGTATCATTTTCTTTTTACAAATTACACGAGCTATTATTTCAAATGTTCAACCACTTCGAGCCACGTTAGAAAATTGATCCTGCAACGATTTATCTTCAAATGGAATTATTTTTCCTCGTGACAGTTCTCGAGTAATTCCTCTGCTTTCGGCGCGACTGGTAATTCGAGATAGGCGATAAATATATCGGTGCAACGAGACTTCTACGTGCCACTGATCCTCATTTCATTGCGCCATTACCTTCGTGCATTATATTTCGCGAGGTGAAAACACGCGCACCCCTTTGGCGAGGCCGTCGGCGATCGGTCGTAAATTAACCCCGATATAGGGTCCTGCTCGGAAATCCGAAGTCCGCAGAAGTTTTACGACAAACTGCAGTAAACACGCGGTTTCGCGCACCTGTCGGTACTGTTTCCAAGCTTCTCCTGTCTGCCCTCGTCTTGTCTCGTCTCGACTGGCTTGGCTCCTTAAAAGGCAAGCGTGGGTAGCTACCTCCTTGCATAATTACGTATGTAACTCCTTCTTCGCAGTCTGGAAAGACATACCTGAGAAGTGGACAAGTAGACCTCTGCAGTCTTCGATTCTGTTATTTTTAGCTTTGATAGCTTGGATGTTTTGGTCGAGGACGTTGTGGACTCGCAGGGAATATTTTTTGTCTTTTATATTCGAAATTTTATAGTTTTGGAGGAGTATCTGCATTAACCCCTTGCCTTACAATAACGAGTGACAGTCGTGACACGTAAATGGAACAGGAAATTTTTAAGTTTTGCAAAACCTATTAAATTAAAAATATCAATGAGACGCGTCATGATAAAGTTACTTCTATAATATTAATATTACAGTAAATTGCGGGATATATAAAGCATCACTGATCAGTTTTTATTTTAGCAATATAATTCGGCATTATTGCGGAGGCAGTCACAAAAGAAATCGTAGGGCAAGAGGTTAACATCTAACTGGGCGGACTGGCTTTTATTTTCCCAGGTTTCTAGCAGTTTTGCTGAAAAGCTACACGTGTAGGTATATATAGAAATAGATTTAGATCGATGCAATAGAATTTCCATCGCTACCACAGTTCAACGATTGAACTCATCAAGTAACAGAACCGATAAAATAAATTGCAAGATTCTTCACATTTTCTCATATAAATTAGAAGAAACGGAGGCGGGTTTATCACACTTGAATATAAATGCAGAAAACGAGGGATTCTTTTGTTGTGATCCCGTATAAAATAACTATTCGAATTTCTTAAAAAGCTGGTTTTATTTATCCGGAGGAAGATGTTTTTCTACTTAGCGATCGAATTGAAGTGTGGCTTTAGCAAGAGCGTTAGGGATGGATGGAAAAATGAGTAGGAGAGAGGGAAGTGCGTAGAGGGAGGAAAGTCAGGATTTCAAGGGAAAGAGGAAAGAAGGGAAAAAGAGGAAAAGGACAGAGACAAAGTTAATTTATGGCTCGTAAGTAGGGCCCAAGTGTGGGTCTCTGGCCCTTCCCAACTCGGCAGCTTAGGGAGAGAGGGGATGCTCCCCTACACAGGGACCGTATGTAATAATAATATAGTAAAATAAAGAGGTATCCAACACTTTGTATAACGAGAGTTTCGAAGAAGATGGCTTTACAATGCTGACACGATAGTACGTGCCTTTGAAAAGATATTCAGAGAAACAGACAGTTTAGCCGGCACTCATTAATGGTCAAACGAGAAAACTGCAGGAGCGCAAAAACTGCAGCGAAGTTTTGCCGGCAATCCCATAGAGAGAGGCCGTCTGGCCTATTACAACAAACCCTTTAAAAAGAGCAGCCGAGTAGGCGTTTTCTGGCGTATCTGGACGCGTAATTGCAGCTCGGTTCCTTCCTGTCTCTCAACTACAAATAAGGACTCAAAAAACAGCCTAAGGATTCCAATGGCGACCTAAACATCCGCGAAATTGAGAGCGATGCGACTCTACTGTGCTTTCGCTGTAATTATATCACCGAGTAGTTTACTCGAACATTATAAAATGTCTTCGTGGGGAATTGTAATTTAACACAAATGCATTTAAACGATTTTGTCCCACTCGTCTTTTAATTGATGCGATCAAAAATATTTGATTATACAAAAATTGCAGAGATTAATTTTTTATTTCGTGCAACTGAAATAGGTCTAAATGGGTAATTAAATGTATTTGGTTTACTAAATAAAATATAATTTAACGATATAACTATCCGAATATAAATACCTTTTCCTAAGAAGAGAATCTAAAGTTTCCCGAGCATCTATTACTCAAATTTTAAACTTACGATCAATATTTGCCAGAGGCCAGTGCAATATCCCTCGCACTGTTCCGAATTCGATATTCGCATATGGCCGAGAAGGGCGAGAGTGAAATTGATGAAAATGCATCCGAAGGTTCCACGGCGCTTCAAAGCGAGGGTGAAGGAATAAAAGTATCGGTCGAGCGTTTATTGTGTCATGGACGGCAATGGCCTGTGTTACATAATAGAAACGGCAGTCGAATTCTGCGGTGTATTATCTCTACGAAGCAAATTCACGTGACATCTGCTCCATCTGCTCGTAATCTTTTACCCCATCATAACTGCGCAAGATCAGACTATTAAATTTATTCACGACAATCGTTAATGTCATATACGAGTATTGCGGGGCTGCTGGGGCAAGGTACTATTACTACAGAGACTGTTATTCGACCATGAAAAATTTTTACAGAATTAAGCCCAACAAGCGCTCCCGAGACACGCAATTCACGAACTGTTGTGTGCAATATCCGTGAATCACCGTATATTTATCGTTATTGCGGAAGTCCCTTCCAGTCAGAACTGAACAACCGGGACAATTTGGCACGTTTCCAGAACCGGCAAGAAATTACATTATTCTTCAGTATCAACGAAGGCGTTGTTTAATTGCTCGACAGTACAATATTACGCTGTACCGATGGAACATCGCAGTCATTCAACAATTTCTAACAACAGCAAGAAATCCAAAGTAAGATTTCAGCTCCCATGGGAACAGAAGCGAGAAACCGATGAAAAGTCGTTCGCCACACTGACGCGACCCATTCCCAGCGAAATTACGTATTCTTACCACGATTGCGCAGATACCACGGGAATTTTGGAGTCTTTCGGAGTCGCGGGCTTAGAATAATCCGTCGTCGTTTCGTGGGCGTGGACCAGATGTATGAGAACGCGAGGCCTCAGGGGTTGGAAAGTCACCTTAAAACGTGACCGGAACAACAAAGAGTTTAATTTCGCCACGGTGCCACCGAGTTCCTCCCTGAGGTCATTGGAAATTTCACTTTAACCTGGCTTAGCGTTTCTCACAATGTACAATATGATACTTATAGAAATCGCTCCTTAACCATTCTCCAAATCGCTCGTTAATTGAGTATTGTTAACTCAACGAAGAACTTCGTTTCTTGAGCACACGTTTTCCCTGAGCGACTCTTTTACATTACGTGATGGATATAAAAAATTTTACGTTCGAATCGCGAACGCATGGGAATACTTCTTGATGGCCTTTATGGGCGTATGCACTGTTAGATACCGACCTAATTCTATAAGATAGAACACCAAATATTGCCGAACGTGATTCAGGATCCAAACGGGATATCTTATTTATTTGTTATCGCTTTCCCTGCAAAACATATTTTAACACTATTCTTACCACGACCGGTCAAATGACCGTTTTTAAAATTTCGATTAGAATTTCCTATATACAACGTAATCAAATCGCCTTTAAACTTCACGACTTTTCTCAAATATACGTATAATACATTCACATTATAATACATTTTTCAATATTCACTTCTTTTTTTACTGTTCATTTTCTGGGAAAAAATTATCATTTGACAAATTCACCGGTTGCGGTAGGAAAAGGTATACGTGAAGTGTCGGTAGTAATAGTGTTAAAGACCTTTAGTCTTGACAAGAGTCACAGGAAAAGCGGCCGCTCTTTGGAACCTTAATCGCGAGAAGTCGGGGTCATCCGAACCTCCCACCATGCTGTCTCAGAGCCCTTAAAACCTCGGCTCATTTCCAAATCTAATCAATTTTCTTGAATCGCTGACAGTCGACATCTTGCGACGACGTTATCTTTCACTTGTAAGAACTCCAATCGCGAAAGTAATTCTTTCTTTTAATAAAACTGTTGTAAAACTCCTCACGGAATACAACATAAATTTGGTGTCAGAAGTGGGATACAACAGCACTGTTTCACTATGAGATGTTGGGACGTTCAATGGTACAGACAAAAAATATCTGACCTTTACTTTATAAAATCTTTAACCCTTTGTAGGAACGGAATTTTTAGAGTTAATAAGTAGTTTTAACTTTAGAATTAGTGCTTGCGGATGGATTGTGTATAAGCGAGAGTGGATGATTAGAATACGTGATTTGAAAGACAACGAATGCTAGGATTAGCGTGAATGTTTAGTCTGCGGATGAGGAGAAAATGAGTGAGTGCAATACAGAATGCATGCTGAGAAAGAAGAACGGATGGTCAGAAAAAGAATCGAGCATGATTTTTGAGAGCGAGACTGTTGAGGATATAGCGTGAGTTGGGAATAAGCCCTGAGTGGAGAACATACCTTGAGAGAGTAATAGAGTTTTTGAGTGTTATAGAGCATTTTGAATTATTTTTAGTCAGACCTAGTTAATTGTGAGAGTCTGCGCCAGCGAGGCGCCGAACTGGGCGTTCTCACGCTTGGCTTTCGTCAAGAGGACTTTCTCCAGCGAGGGAGAAAGACAACCCTCGCCTCTCTTTCGGGGAAAGAAGGCCCTTAACGGACCCCATTGCTGAAGGAAGGAAAGCGTCGAATATATAGTCGACGCAACGCCTGGAACCCGCCGGGGTCACAGCTTTGTCACACCTTTGCGAGGTCTCCCATATACTCTCTTGGAGAGAATTGTTACACGCGCATCCTAATGATTTTGTAATATCAGCTAAATATCCGTCAGTATCTATAGCAATGCTATTATTAAAAAAGATAAATAACCAAGGATAGAAAATTATGTGAAGTTAATTTCATTTAGCTCCATACAAAATTGAGAAAATAATTCGGGTCGCAAAGAGTTAAAGGTTCTGTGAGATTCGTGACACATGACAAACTCAAACACTGATGACAATTTATTTCAATAGAGACGTTATGGTTGCGCTGAAATCACTGAAATTAACGTCAGTGAACGATACCCCTACACAGTTTCAGCTTTGTAGCCAGCATGTTAACATCTCTCATATCTCACTAATATATACGATTTTGTAAAATAAATCTCCAATTAATCTACTGAGTGTGCGTACACTCTGCCATTCTCACGTATTAGCAACACTCATTACCGGATGTCTCAATCAATTATAAGAAACCGGGATTTATGGTGTGCGAATTATTTGAGCTGCATGCTCGTTTCGATTTTCCGCTTTCACGAGCATCACCGTGCGTAGGGCAATGTCGAGAAGTTCACGAGATATATTCCGCAAGTGAATCCGCGAGCGCTCGCATACGCACGTAATGGTGATTTGCAAGAATATACTTGCCACGAACTTGGTATTATCCTGCGTTGAAAATGAAATTGAATATGTGTCTGCATATTAAATCGTTAGTTTATTGCATTCGAGCCGATAGAATTTACTTCGGGATTATGTGAGATAACTCAATGTAAATGTTCGATCGGAATTTGTTTGATTGGAATTAGTGAAAATTGAAGCTACGGAAATTAACGCTTTACGTAATAGAAACTCCGTTAAGCTTCTATAATATTACTCGATGAATTTTTTTGAACGTTCGCCACATTAAACGGACACTTCTTGAAAATTAAATGTTACACATTTAATGGTACCAGCGACTTTTAAAATATTGGAATCGTTTCGACTGGGTATTTTCCATAAAAGAGGTTTTTATATAACCTACGTAGGAACGTGGCTGAAAAGCTACGTTAAATATCTGAAATCTTAGGTATGATCGTCAATAAAATACTTTTTTTACAAGTGGGATGCGCACGGAAACTCTAACCATCTCGGTTGGAGGCGGAGAGTCGGTTGCTTGAACGATACCAGTTGCCCACGGCAATGTGTCGTCCGACCTTTGTTTCTCATGAAAATGTCCCGAACGACTAACGTTCGTTAAAAGTTACAGCATCAGATTAAATAAACAATAATTTGGGTTTATTATGCATATCTGGCAATTATAACAGTGCCGTAAGTAATTTATTCTTCACTCCGAGGCATTTATTACCTTCAATTTCAATCAAGTTTATTTACTTTTAATTTCAATTAAATGTTAATTGTTTGTCTTGCGCCACTTTCATAATTTCCGTCAAACACACATTATTGGAATTGGCGAATATCGCAATTTGGAAGAATAGCACGACCAATCCTTTACAAGTTTAATACAATTTTGTGCGTAACTTATCCGAGTACCGTTATCCTTTCTAAAGTGGTATCCCTTGTGGGATAAAAGTATTTGTTATATTTCTTTGAGATGGGCTCCGAATTCGGTGTAATGAGACAACTATCAGCTTCTTTAAACGCTTCAATGTTTCATAACTTCCACAAAATGATTTCATCATATTGCAACGTGCTTTGGTGTACCGCGAAATAATTGATGAGTTCAATGCTTCAAATTTTTCCATTATATCACTTCCATTCTCGCGGCTACCTATAAATATACATTTCAGTAGCTAACGTGCCGTTTTAATATTTAGCCCATTCGGGACGGATTACACGCCGTGTGTGTAACGCATTTCCTAGCCAAAAAGACGCATCACATACACCGTGTATAATGAAACCTGCTATAAGAATTTTATTCCTGAGGATCGTCTTCGAAATAATTCTTCGTCCCGATTGGGTTAAATCACGTAGATCGTTGGTCACAGTAACTACTCTATTCAACAATGTTTTAAGTATTTGTCTATCTCTTCCTTTGCAGGCGACATCGAGGATTGTCTAGTTGCCCCAGTGTCCCAGGGACAATTTACACCGCTACCCGAAGCATTGTGCTGGGCCATCCTAGAATTAACCTCTCAGAGGCAAGCGGCAACCTTAGACACCCTTAGATCAGCTCTTAGGAATGCATTTCCGGCGATGCAAAAGCCGAGTCGCGAGCTGGTCTACGACGCCCTTGCGAAGCTCATGCAAGAACGAAAGATCTATCACACGTCGCAAGGCTACTTTGTCGTTACACCGGAAACGAGGAGGCTCAGGCGCGATTCTAGTAGCTCCAGAAGGTGTTCCAGAGAAGTGAGCGGCTCGAGAGGCCAGGGTAGCATGCTGATGTCCAACGATGAGGCAATGGCACTCGTTCACGGGGAAATGCTTACCCTCAGAGATGGAGACGTGACCCATCAAGCCGTCCAGACGAATCTAGCGGATGTTATTTGTGGAGGTAAGAGAATTTACAATCGGAAGATTGTATTGCCCCTATACTCTCGGTTATCGAAGAGAAGGATTTCCTCGAGATATTCGATGACTACGATAGAATCGAAATTTCTTCCTCTGTTCGTTTATATAAGAATTCGAAAAATACGCAATTATGGGGAGGAAAATATGCGGCATCGAGAGACTAAGTCAACCTCGCTTTCGTCGCGTTTTATAAAAGGAAGCACAGGAAATGGAGCCCTCGTAAACTCAGGGAACTCGCTCCGGCAGACCGGTCGATCTGGGCAAACCCGTTCGGCACGTGTTCGGGAATCGTTCCGAGTGTCCAAGAGGAGCCTCTCCCTAGCTTCGCTCAGAGAATTTTTTCTTTGAACTCGATGGACGAGTCCGGCGCGTTTATGTTGTTGTCGTCCTTGGCAGCTACGCGAACTACGCGCCGGAAGACCGTGGATTCCTCCGGCCGAGCGGATCGAAATGGGAGGGAAAAAGGAGGATTGCCACAATTCGATTTAAATTGTAATACCTTATCTTGGTATTCCGAGGGCTTTTAGCATAGCGATGATATTTATGGTGGAAGAACGTGCGATTCTAAAATTAAAACTGAAAGTGTGCGCGAACGTACACCGATAGTTTTCCTCGCACAAGAACGACCCTGAGGTTCGCGCAGTGCAAAAAAGCCCATCCTTTTACCTTGACATCCGTATCACGTCGACTGCATACATCGGAACGCGCTTGATTCTTCAGATTCACCTCCTTATTCTCCAAGCTCGGCAATGCCATTGCACGCAGCGATGCAACATTGTTACACGCGTCATTGACGACCCGCAGGTGTACCCGTAACGTTACACCGTATGTGCAATTCTTCGTTGAAGCGAAACTACGAAGGGAGCAAACTCACGCATCTTTCATCAAAAATTTCGGAGCCGCGCGAACTGGAATTTTCTGGCGCAATGACACGGAAACACCTCGAACACTTTGCATGCTTTGCCTTTTACATACATCGGTGACCTATACGCGTATAGAAGACATACACGCGAACATCGGTGTATACACGTAGGAGAGGAGAACAGGCTATGCCAACTTGGCGATCCCTGGAAAGCGTTTAGCACAACCGATATATTAGCTATTGGTCACGACATTGTCTACCGTTACACACGCTGTCGGGATCACGTGGGGGGCCATGTATATAATCTTCCTACTTTTCTCTTACTCGCTTCTCGAGTGATTCTCACGCTGTTAACCGACTCGGTCGTCGCCACCGCCTCTGGCTGTGTACCGCGATGAAAATCAGGAACACGAGGGTGTTCCACTTTTTGAGAACGCAGTTCGTGCCTCTGGCGAGAACGCACGGTCGGTTTAATTAAGACCAAATTTTAAGGGCACTGAGTTTATTGACGTTAGAGCTTTCGCAGAGACATGGTCGAAGGATATAGATGTTCGTTGATTTTTTGGAGCGATCGATGCTTTCAAGGGCCACCGCGATACGTGCCAAGAGTGTCAAGAAGCTTCATTGGGATTATTTTGTCTCTCAAACTGTCTCACAGTGGTCCAGAACTCCGATTTAGCTGTTCAGGCACCTCGCACAGCTTTCGATCTCTTTGAAATCTTCGCCAAAAGCGCAAAACACATCCGATTTAACTAAAAATTAGTATTCCTATGTTTTTCGATTCGCTGATTACGAATCTGAACTCAAAATTTCCAAAAATAAAATGACGGATTCAATATGGCGACCAGGTATATCGAAAAATTAATGGTTCCGCGTAAAAATTAGTATTCTTCTGTTTTTTGAATCGGTGATTACGAATCTGAACTCAAAATTTCCAAAAATAAAATGACGGATTCAAAAGTCAGGCAGAGTGTCATAAGGCGGAGCAAATTTACAGGAGCTTTTCCCTTTTACAAAATTATTGATTTATGCAAATGATTGATTAGGAAAACCACCTTCCACATTTTGTTATTTTTGCCTAGAGGGAGGATAATTAGAAAAAAACGTTTTTACCTGACTCATCCGCTGGCCAACATTTTCGGCTTCCTCGCCACCCGCGGTTTATAGCATGTGCAACCTGGAGGTAGACTTAGAACCATTAAGTTGTAAAACCCACATTTAAGAAACTATCAACTTGTAATTGCCGATGAGTTTTTTACAAGTTGGCTTAGCGAATTCCGAGAAGTTGTGAACCGCATGTCGTTACAGTAAAACCGCTCTGATTGTTTTCCGAATCCATTTAAAACGATATTGTTTGAACTACATATAGACAGAAATTTCGAATAGTCATTTACAACACAAGATTAACTGTTTACCCTCTTCTAATTCAACCAATTCATAGAAAGCTTTCCTTAAAACCGCTGACAGACTCTAGCGGCGAGCAACCGCTGAAATGAGCGCGAATCTTTAACCGCTTAACGACCGAATTTATATTCAAAATTATGCCGAAGATGCCCGATTTTTTTTATACCATTTTTATCATCTACGGATATAGCTCACTAGACGTGCTTGGTAGAATGTCGATTGCCACGCAATATTTCGGGCGCTGGCATTAAATATTCCTAAAATTTTCAGCGCCCTAGTTAACTCGTTCATAGGAAAATCGAAACGGCATCTATGCCCGAGATATCTCGGGCATGATCGTTAAGCGGTTAAACAATAAAAAATCAAATTAGTGGGACGAATAGGGAAGGTTTCTTTGCAGGATCATATAGCAGAGAGCTTACAGAAAAGGGGCCTTATAAGTCAAATCACAAAAAAATACAAAACCAAAAAGATGCTGACTGTCAATGATAGAAAACTTTGATGATTTTCTTTCATTCATTGAACGTTTATTTTGTAATAAACTACAAACGCTAATTTTATATTCAGTATGTGTATTTTGATCGTAGAAGAATGCTCTCTAATTTAAAAAAAAAGCATTAGAAAATATAAGATAGATTCGTCAGAATGTCACGAAGAAGACAACGTGTTTTTTCGATAGAA
The DNA here is from genome assembly GCA_963989415.1 of Cerceris ruficornis. Classification (NCBI taxonomy): domain Eukaryota; kingdom Metazoa; phylum Arthropoda; class Insecta; order Hymenoptera; family Crabronidae; genus Cerceris; species Cerceris ruficornis. The sequence goes on along the minus strand of OZ022520.1, from coordinate 13,657,501 downwards.
ATTGGTCTCGAGAAAAAGTTCTAACTTTAAGCGTTTGTTGTAACTACAATTTTTGTCGGATTTCATTAATTTTGCCATTTCTGAAATCCATGGACATTTAGAAATCGATATGCAGAAAAAAAGGCGATTCGAGAAAATCGACTTTTTGGCAAAAGCGTGGCTAATCGCTCGTTCTGGACCACTGTGCGTCGTTTGAATAGTTGAATAGCTAGTGTTTTAGTGTAGTTTTTAGGAAAGGGTTCTTTTGTTTTGCGTACTTTCCATCTTGCATGTTGTTAGCGCGTTAAAAAAAATTACCAGACGGTTTTCTTTACTAGACAGACTGTCGTGAATTAACATGTTTACTTACAAGGTCGGAAAAGGTAATCTTGCACAACATTGCAGGTGGGTTTTTGTTAGAAATGTCCTTAATTAATCCTTAATTAATAAAAAGACATCGTACATTTATCTTACTGCTATTAGCTCGACAATACAGTCCGTTCTTGATTTTTTTGCAACACGTTACCATAAACTAATAAAAAATACGGATCTCAGGACAAGTTTGAAATAGAAAGAATTGGGACACGGTGGTAGCGAACATGTTAAACACTTTTCTAGACCGCTCAGTCTGCTATAACATACACAACTGTATGTAGATTCTCCTATTTACTTTAACAGTATAAACCAAAGACCCCCGTTTTATCGAGAAACCGAGGCCATCCTCCTATCTCAACTATCACCGTCAGTTCGAGACTCGAGAGAGAAGAATCGCAATCGCGCCACTTGGCACCGAAACCGTCGATTTGCAATGTAGACCGATGCATCGTGAAAGTGTTGGATTTTCAACCTCATTTGTGTTTTTCAGGTAACCCCAATGACAAGGTCCTCTTCGCAAGGTGTCGATCGATGCCCGGTCGCCTCGAAAGGCGACACTCTCTTCTGCTTTGGGGATCTGCCAGACGCTTGCATCGAAGTGGAAGTTCGCGGTCTTTGCCACGAAGACCAGAAAGAAGCGACACTTCGTCGAGCGCAGAATACGCGAGCACCGACAGCGCGCCCCATAGCCCAACCAGTGAGTCCACTCGGGGAAGGGAATGTTTTGGTGATGGGTGATCCTTTTATTGGGACGCGTTCATTTATTCCTGTCAAAATCGAACAATTGATTGCATCTCATTATGAGACCGGTGATGGTTATTTGCAAAAAAATGATTATATCAACGATAAGCTAATAACGTCAGAATGAAGGTATATAACGAGATTCTACAATAAAAACTCGTGAAACAAATGTCAGTCGATTCAATTTTCAGATTGATGGATATAAAGTGTCTTGCGAACGAGATGTAAAGTTGCAACTGCTTTTGGGTAATGAAACATTCTTATCTCGGATTATTCATATACATTCGTGACAAGTGAATTGTTTGACCGGGCTTTCTCTCGCGACTCATCAATTTGTATGTCGAATAAAATCCATGGTAGAAATGTTTCTTCGATACCTTGATTCTGACCGAAATTGAAAGCAATATTGCGATACTATACACGTTCGCGCATCCAAAGCGAAGCTTCTTAGTCACCCCTAGCTGGCAAGCCCTTCCTCGATCCCCGATCTCTCGTAACGCAATGCGACATCGATTTCTCCTTTCTCAAGGTTTCTCCGGGATTTTTTCAGAGAAAATAGGTCTACTCTCCAGGCTGTTTCGACGCAGCACTCGCAGGAAGGGTGCACCATTAATGGGTACGTTCAGTGCTCAATATCCACCTACCGAGTGGTTTAACCCGCGAGTCGTTCATCTGCATAGCGTTGCGACGCAGACGAGGGCTGCCAGGCCTTCGGTAAGTTGGATAAGATTAATATAAATAATTATTAAGCACTAGTTGTACCCTGCGCGTGTCGCTACGTCTACAAAAATCGGTTTTAAAGAGAACTCGTTATAACAATTCTGTGCTCATTTTTTTATTGAAGTGTTCGTCGATATAGAATATTTTTTTTTCTTATACTAAGTCAGTAACCTTCGCGGACATGCGTACAACATATCAAAGTTTCATCGCAATCGGATGATCGGTTTAGGAATGCATAAGGGACAAACAAACAAACATTCATTTATATATATAAATTATATATAAATATATTTTATATTTATATATAATATAAATATAAATATAACAATTATACAATACCAGATTGTATAATTGTTTAATTAAACTACAAGAGAAACGCTTTTGCCCTTCGGCACGAAAAACCATTCTGAATATGCATCATCATTAACTACTCAATTTTTAGCTTAAATAAAAGACCATTATAATATCCAAAAATCGTTCTTACTTTAATAAGATTCACAACAGAAATAAGAACCGATGGCAGAAAAATGGGAGCCCAGTTTTTTCGAAGAATATTTAGCCATAACTTTGTATAAGAAAATTGTTTTATTTTAAAAAACATGTTTAACTTCCCTCTCTACAACAGCAAATTGTATCGTTTCAGATGATGGAGGGTTTAGATCAATCGCAGGCCAGTTTCCAAGTTTGGGATGATTCTAGTTCCGTACGATCAGCGACCTTGCCAAGGCGACACCGGCGTCAAGCCAGCGGCGATTCGTCAAGTTTACTGGCAAATTCGACCCCAAGGAGTTCCAGACGACACCGATCGCCGTGCTCGACATTACCCAGATCAAAGTGTTCCAGTTTAAGTAGATGTACGTCCAGAGCATCGGTCCTACCGTCCAGTACCACTCAAGAACCGTACCAAGGACGTAATCCGACGCAAAATGGCAAGAACTCCGCGAACTCGTCGCCGAGTCGGAGCGGCGGAAGTTCCGGATCGGTCCGAACGACGAACGTAAGTCCCGCGAAAACGGCTACGCTTGGAAGATCAAGTACGAGACAGTCAAATTCGAGGCGACCCAGTCACGATTCCACTGGCAGTGGGACGAAATCGGCGAATGGATCGCCACAACATAAGGTGAGTCGAGAGGATATTGGAAAAGTTTGCGAGAAATTATTACCTTAATAAAATTGACGTTTATATTTGTCTTGCAGATATTGCAAAAAACTTCGTCTGGTCATTCGTCTCACTCCAGTGGAAAATCAATTTCTAGTAGTAAGCTTACGTCGTCGCCATTGAAGACGTCCACTCTACCGATAAAATCTTCACCGCTGAAGGTCGTGCAGCACGGCTCGTTGACCCCGCTGCAGGAAGCACAAAATTCGATAACCCTGCAGGTCTCTACTAATCTCACGCCCGTAAGTCCGACACAAGAGCAACGTGGCATACAAAATAGCGTCACTTTAGCCTCGAACGCTACCAGCACGACAACTATTTCCGGTTCACCCGGGACGAAGATTTATGTGCAACAGAATAACTCGCCAATGAGATCCGTAATCACGTTCGAAAATGGCACTGTAAAGACAAAAATGGCAGACAAGGAGACTGTCGACTGCAAGGAGAAACAGGAAAGGGAATTAATCGGAGAGAAGGTTTACAAGACCAGAATAGACGAGGAGCAGCTCCTGAAAGCGAAACTCGACGATGAGAAATTGAACAAGTCGAGCAAGCTCGAACGTCCATCCTCGCTTTATTCATCCAAAGAATCAAAACCAAGCTTGCTTCTGTCGGAGTCGGATAAAGAGAATAAGCCAAAAGTGGAGGAAGAATTGCCAAATAAATTGAAGTTGACCAATCGTTTGAACAACAGCCAGGCACATCTGATCGACGGATCGACTAATAATATAGATAAGAATTCCTTGGTCCACGATCATCCTACCCCTACGTTACCATGTATGAAGAACACCAACGACGCCATGAACAATTCTCGAAAACTCAGTCTGTCGTTGTCGAAGGATGCTCTAAGTTACAGAAACCTCCTCCGTCCAGGATCGAAGAACAACATCTCTTCTAACCCACCGTCGCCTACTAAATCCTTCGACGGTTTCGGAGGATCCTTCAACAACGTTTACATCGAGAATCTTGAGACCAACAAACAACACCGCGCTCCTCAAGGGTCGGAGCCTAATTTGGAGAAGACAGTCAGCCGAGGGGATCTTTATTCTTATCCCAGTCTGAGCGACATGCAAGTGCAATTTACCAGCTTAGCAGCGCAAAAGATTCTAAAAGGTTGTCCGATTAACAGCGTGGATACTTTGGTCGAAGTCAACATGGCAGCTGCCGATAAGCCAAACAATTGCGACGTCACAGTTCACACCGACTTTGGATTGGTTTAAGTTTGCTTGCATTTGAGACACACCGTCGATTTTTATAAGAGTCCAATACTTTGCGACGCGTCGTACAGTCAGGAGTTTCGATAATGTCCAAACACTTGAATATCGTCGTCTTGTAATTTTACATTCACTCCAAACGCGTCAAACAGAAACAATGAAATCATAAGCTGTTGCTTTGATACTGTCAAGGAATTTAAATACCGTCGTCTCGTAATTTTACATCGAAAGAAACACGTCGAGTAAAACCGAAGGACCCGTAAACTGCTTAAGCATTTAGAGGATATATTAATAGTTACCAGTGATGAAGTTTGATGTTTTGTATAAGGTATTTTCAAAATGTAATTACGCGGGCAGAAGCGCTTTCTTTTACCGAATACCGGTGATTATTATCCCGTTCATCGACTTCGACGTACGACTCGCTCGTCGATCAAATCCTCTGTATGTTGTCGCAGTTTAAAGTTCAATGATACTGTGAAAATAAATGCAGCCGTTCCACGGAAAGTATTGTTAAGCTCATACCCAGTTGCCTCTATATTCGACAATCCGACACAGTATGTTCGAGGGGAATTTCTTTTTTTCAAACTCAACGATTCCCGTTATCACGATTTAAATCTAAATAATTACGTATTACATTTATATTTATTGTATACAACTATACAAAGAACCCGACTTTTTAATACTTTTTTATATTTCAAGCTAACCCGCAAAGATCTTACAAATACTTCTTTTCCATATCGAAGCATTTCATCGCAATTCTTCGTCCCGATTTATCGAATGCACGCATTAGTCGGATTTTATTGTTCGGCATTTACAGCAGAAGGGACGTTCCCTAAACTAATATTTCTTCATTTTTTGCACCGTCAAGTGCAAAATCAACCAAACGGATACCACCAGCGTCGTAACGTTGGCAGTTTTGCATCGCTTTACCGAGGTAAAGCGATTTGCTAAAGCAATACTTCATATACGATAGCCTGACAATTGCCTTAATCCCAAAAGGAGAGAGTAGGAATATTTTATGTGAATCCAAAAAATACCATCAATTTTATACTATCAATTTAGAATAGCACGTACTAATTCGCGGTCTCTTATACTGTGCGCGGAGACAATGTATAGAATGGTAAGAAGAGAAACCCCTAAAGCGCACCATTTCACTCCGGAACCTATTGTCTCTCAGTTGTGCGTCTAGAGACATTGTCTAAATATTTTTTCGATTATTATGCCAAAGTAGTAACAAAACGTGGTACGGTCGACTTTGCGTAAGACCTTAGAGATCGAAATTCTTCGACGATCAACTAACCTATGCGTACTACGAAAAGCGAAGATTAAACATTGCGATAGTAATTTAAACTTTAATTTCTAAAATAAGCTATCAACGTTACAACTTTCGTGTGTAAAATTTATCATTGATGAGTATCGTTGATATACCGTTCATTTTCATAGCGATAAGAAATGTTCTTAATTTCGATATCCTTATTTTCAAGAACACTACATTTCATATATATAAATCAAATACGTAAGCAAAAATTTTAGTCCGAAAGGTAATCCTAAAAGTGAACTTTATTAAAACGAACATAGCTCTAAAATAGCTCGTCTCCCAGATGCACATTAAAGGAGCACCGATATACGGTGTAGATATACAAAGGAGAAAGAAGTGCGTCCCATCTCGAAACAAACAGTACCATTTATAATTAGTGCAATCATAAATCTAAGTGCCAAAACCTTTGTAGTACTTAAAGCCGCCTTATAAACCGGTTGCAACGCGACTTCGTGGCGTTTCTCGACGGCGACGTCGCGATGTTAACGACGTTTCCCCGTTTTCTCCAACGGGGAAGACACACAATATTAACCCATAAACGTAAAAGCTGTAGCCCTAAGAAGTTAGGTAATTGGGCATCGCCGAGACATGGCATGTACCTGCTTTGTACATTTCGTACCTCTTGTATTAACGATTAACCGATTAGTAATTTCATTACACTGCCCCCAACCCCGCCCTTCGCTCTATGTCTTCCAATTTTTCTTTATTATGGAAATGGGAGGATGTAAGTCTTTATCACCTTTATTTCTTATCAAAACTAACTTGTAGAGTACCATGTGTAATCTTGCTCTATCATGATTATAACAACGAAATCGTATGATAATAAAAGACGAAAAATAAAATCGTAATCATTGATTTACCTGTGCCTTTTACTCGGTTTACAATATAATAATTAAGGATCTTCGAAATTATAATTATGGTACATTTATAAGCATTTGTACTTGTAGTCAGTTTGTAAATGTAAATGGTAAGCAGACGGTATGATAACAAAGTTTGATCACTAATTTCTTCTTTCGTGTAGTATTAAATATTTGTTTGCTATATTTAATATGTTTTTTTTCGTGCAGTGAAATAATGTTATATGTCTTTTTCTGCTGATATATTGCATTGTGAGATATTCAAATAATTTTAATTTGGCGTGTAAAACATGACTAAAGAAATCATGCGATCGATCGGTCGCAGAGTATGCGAAACAAAATAAGTTTTTCAAGATAAAATTAGGGCTTTCACAGCTGAATACTAAACTATTTCTACAATTTCGTCAATCTTTTTTCATATAAAGTCTCATATAAAAAATTTTCATATAAAAATATAAAGTCTCGAGTATTGTTAAACACAAAATTGCATTACAAACTTCATTCTTTAAAATCATGTAGCCATTGTTACAACATAAAACCGATTGAAGTTGATTTTTGATTTGATTCTGAAAGGTATTTTAATGGGCTCGCAGTTTAACCTATATTAATTGAAATGTAAAGATCGAATAATCATCGTATTTTTTGAGATTTGCCTAACTGCACAGTTCAACATGATTTTTGTTTTGCAATATCTATGTAGTAGTGACCCTCGTAAAATTCCTTGTACCAAACATGAATTTGCAAACGGAATCGTTCTATAATTCTCAGTTTTTGAAAAACACATGTTATAATGAAGTTATAAATAACTCGAAGGTAATAAATTTTCAAAAATTATTACAAAGATTACAAGTTTTAAATCTGCGTAGTATTTTGATTGTTTGATACGTACATTACCAAATCTATATAAAGGTACTTACGATTTTTTCGAAAAGATGACAAGAACAATTATGAATGTAATGCAAGCGAATACACTGACCGCGATTTCATGAAAGTTCTTGTAGGAAGTACCAAAGAAAAATGAGAACCTGAAAGAATGAACAAAATATTACTGGTACTTTGAGAGATTTCACGGTGACACAGTACGTCTAATAAAGGTGTTTGTAACGGGAAGATAAATTAGTTTTTGGGGTAGTTTTTAAAAAGGGTCGCCGTCAGGCGGCCCGATGAAGAATTGGAATTATATTTTTCGCACATTCTTATAAGATAGCTTTTCGACGAATCCACCCGGTACATATAAAGTTTCTGAGCCAGGTGCAGCAGAAAGAGTAGAAAAGTGATCGCATCGTGCCGGCGTACACATTGCTGTGGACGTGCATGTACGTACATATAGGGAAAATTTAATGTAGAAGTAGCAAAAGATTTTTGCCGATATCTCGAAAACTGAAGCCGAGTGGGGGTTACATGTATAGGAAAAAGTTGTTTAGAATCATGATTCTGACAACATATAAAAAAATTATCGAAATCGGTGGGCCGCGCCATCATCTGTATAATTACTCACACCTACAACTTAAGTCTGTACGATCAACAAACATGTATGTAGAAGTGCATGCGGGTAAGCGACATGTTTTATATTATACCTAGTTTTTCTATGCCAAATATTAATAAATAAGTTCTGGTACGCATATCGTTCGAATATAATTACCTCTGTGCAACCCAGTTCTATATTTGGGGGCTCGTCCGGGATAGAAAAAGTTTCGAAGGATATAAAAGTGTCACTAAAGGTGTAAAGTTGTGAAGTTGATACAATCAAGGAGCACGTGTTAAAGATGGCCAACAGGGGGTGTCAACTTCCATACATTTGTAGTGCTATGCGTGTTCACTTATGTTTAATAACTTTAATAATGTTGTAATTAAATTATATAATATACTTAATAGCAACACAACAATATATTTTCTTTAAAACGATTTATGATACGGTAACAAAACTTTTTCAACTCGCCTCTTCGTATCTAACCAGATTATTATTACAATTGAATTATTTTCGTGTTTCTTTTCTTCACCCCGCTCGTTCAGATGAGCTTCAGGTTGGCATGGTCGGTGATCGAAATGTCTACATTATCAGTAGCCAAGGTGTCTACCTTTGTAGTCGGTAAACAAAGTGTCTACCTTAGTATGCCACAAATTCAGAGACAAGACCGCCTTCTGCAAATATTAACATGAAACATATTTCGAAACTTTGGTAACTCTGCTTCGATTTAAGTTCGGATCTGTGCAGCAATAATTACTACACCTGCCAGGTTTTCTCACAGAGTGCGTTGCAATTCCTTGGATCTCTGCACTGGCGGTAATCTAATTCCTTGGTCACTAATATCAATCAAAGATAAAAAGTTAGTTTATTCCGAAATTGTACAACCCATTATATCAGCGGTAGATACACATGCTTAAAAGATAAAGAAGCGACCGCTTATTTTAAAAAAGAAATGCATAAAGGATATGATAACCAACAGCTGTAAAATTGCAATAATTTTACATACCCCCTAGCACACTCTATTTGAAGAATACAAATTCCATTAAACTCTTAAATATAACATCGGTAAAACTTTCATAATCCGACAATATTTTTCACCAATTACAAAACATTTTTAACGTCAAAGTTTCACCGGTTCAATATGCCTCATATAATATACAGTCAATAAACAAAGCTCAATAAATCTAAACGAACCCATTTATTTCAACATCGACCACGTTATGCATCCTATCATAAATGAACATTTTCTACCGCAAAAAACTTCCAATAGTTCTCTCTGTACTATGTCGCGAAAAGCTGATCGAAGCTTGCAATCGACAAACTCCTTTCAGAAGCCCTCTCTACCACTCGCATGCCTCGTAAAAGGATCCCTAAGAGAGTTCAACTACAATACTACTTTCGTGTTAAAGCAACGGCTATCCAATAAGAATGAAACGCATTAGGTAATCCCATTTCCGGTTTCCTTCCTAATTTCCCAAATTGTCGGAAAAGTTTGAGCGAAGATGGAATGACGCAGGCGCGATACCAAGCACACGCTGCGCCACTGAGACTTGGTTAGGTAAGGTTAGATTAGATTCCACATCGTTTTCCAACCCTCTCCTCATGTTCAGTACACCCCAAGCTATCACTGCGGTCGGTAGGTTTCACTCGCGTACACTCATAATCTTCAAATGCACGCGTCCACGTAGTAACACGCGCGCCACGGTAAATTCTTTTGTTCGCATTACTTCTCACATTTGTCCCTTCTTCTTGTTTTTTTATCGATAATACCGGTAGAAAGAAATTCCCCTAATTGACATGTTTTGCAGCTCGTTGATATCATGAGACCGCCACTGTCAAGTATACTTTAGAGTTTGCAACACCTGATGAAATTCTCGTAAAAATGACTTTTCCATTGACGATTTAGAGTATCAAGGTAAACACAGTACCGTCAAAATGACACGGCGATACATGCACACGTAAGGGTACATATATTCGGTGTCACTGAACGGGGGTGGAAAGTGGTGTCGCGACAGTGGTAGTGGTAGTGGCCGTGAAGATTCTTACTACGAAGTAGCCTTGAAGGAAGCAGTTATAGCAGGGTAAGTGGAACGTATTATACACTTCACGAAATTGATATCTATCCTTAACCCAGCTGGAACTCATCCCCTGGGAGAATGCAACCCCCTCAAATCGATCTCCGTTGAATAATTCAATAAAGCTTTTCTATGCGAGAAACCTACCCCAAGCGCATATACGAATATAGTACGAACTTCACATTCTAATTGCGACTAAAAACTGCCGTTATTATCAGTGTAACAATACTCTGAAAATTCCATAAAAGCAATATTTATAGTCTACCAGCTGAAGCAATCGCAAACACAAATATAAGTCACCCTTATACTTACATATTCGTTCGTAGCTCTTCCCAATATCCGACAAAATGACGACGTGAAATCTCGGCTACGATAAATCAACAATTTATCTCGCAAAGCCGACGTTCGCTATTTGTCAGAAATAACCAATATTTTCAATGTACAATGCAGTCGGTCCTATTAACCGGTTGCACTGGTAGTTGATTAAAGGGAGCAGGAAACTGAAAAAAGAGGGGAAGGAAAGGAGAAAAGCGTGGGAAGGAAAGGGGATGATGGCGAGGGTGAAAGAAAGAGTGAGAGAGAGGGGCGGGGGAGATCTCGGGTGAATTGATATGGAAGAATTCCACGGGCCTGGCTGGAAGTATAACACGCGGGGAATGAATACGTAGAGACAGCTGCATATCCGTAAGCTTGAGGGTGTGAGTGACACCCATGGACTACCTGCGGGGATGGCGCGCAGGCGCCTCCACCTGTAGATACGACCGTGTACGCGAGGGTAAATGCTAGATTTATCTCTCGGTGGAACAGAGCGCCACAGGAATATGCGGATCAATAGAATTACTTTTTTTCATTTAATAGGAAACCAAGACTTTTTCACCGAGTACCTTTTCTTATTTACTTTCGAAATTTGAGGTCACGGTGATTGTACGCCGCTTACATAGAGGACGTAAGGAAACGTAATGGCAAGGGAGCACGAAGATCGATGGAATTACATTTTCAAAGAGAACCGTTCTTCGAGAAACTTGCCTCTTTCTGAGCCTTTCTTTTCGATGCTAGTGTAAGAAGTATTATTTATTGTGCCGTAATGAAACTCAGGATGAAGTATGTTGTAAGAAAATTACTTGACACTTGAAATACAGAGAAAAATAAGGGATGAAGATTTCATTTAACTCAAAGCGTCTACATTGCGAATGAATTCGTTTCCTTACTTTTTCTTTAATAAGAAACCTTTTTGTAAAACGCTTTGATGGACATTCTATCTTTCTCCCTTGTGGATGTTTGTAGTTGCAGAGATAAATAGATTTCGAGGGAGCGAAAGAATCGCAGAATAATAGAACTTTCTCCGCTGCCCTTGCAACTATGCCTCGGTAAAAAGTGTTTCAGTACATGCGCTTGCGATTCAAAAAACGACCAGGCAAATAGCTTGTAATAGAAGTCGGGAAATAAACGTGCGACCCGACTGAGTTGATTCTTTATTTCTCTCTTTTTTTTTAGAGAGAAGAACGCATTTTCGGAATAAAAGGACATCCAATTTCCAATGGACAGTATCGAATTTTTCGGTTAGGAAAATGGGAAACGTTTACGGCAAAACGCGGCGTGTTTCGATATCCACGAAAAGCCCGGAGCTTCTCTATTGTATTGCACTTTCTCAACGATACGTTTGTTTCGACGAAACTTCAAGCGGTTTGTCTACACAAGCGACACGGCGTATAAATTACGAAAACAGGATCGATCTCGTTGAAATTTATGTGTAACACATTTACCAGTAAAACCCTCGACTAAAGAGTGAAATTTATACGACGCAAATACACGGACACCCTTCCCCCTATTACATATCATCTACGGCCTCGTTAAATTACTTTCCACGCTTTACACCGTAAATACGTTACAACGATATTCACGTCGCTGGTTTTGTTTCCATTATCATCCTCATTACTGTCACCGTTGTTTTCATTATTTCAATTATTCCTTCCCTTATTCCCGTCCGCCCGCACCCCATTGACGTCCTCGGCACCGCAGCAACAGCGAGTTATTAATACGGCCAAGTATAACGGTCATCGTTAACATTAGCATTTTTACGATTATTAACGCCGTAACAATTGTTATTTTCGTTTTGTGCTCCCCAGAACGAGAAACAACATGTAACACTGCATCGCGATGCTTCGTTATGAATTGCATTACCTTTTCAAAACGGCGATGCATTATACGCCCCGCACGCGCGCCTTCCCGCATACCCGCGCTTATACAAAACTGTAATACCAAGAGGGGTGCGTGGTGCGTGGTTGGCTGGTATTCGTACATAAAATACGGAATAGAACGTCAGCAGTACAATGGCCGTTTCTCGGGTCAAAAGTTCAGAACTTTTGTCATGTACCTACACATGTAGACCGAACCTAGGAGCCGTATTGATCTCGCGAGCGAACGAACAAAGTTCTTGGAGATTTAACGAGAGGCTCTTGGCGATGAGCTGCTTTCCAAACAATACGTATGCACTACCGGCAGAGTCCCAGTACGAGCAACCGCTTACCGAGAAGCAACTGCGCGGGTTCACACATCACCTCCCACGTAAGTTCCTTCCCTTCGTCATTTCTTTCACCCTCTCCCTTTTTTCCTATTTCTCTTTTCTCTTTACACTTTGCACCTTTTTTTCTCCACCGCTTTAGAACGACGTCTACAACGCCATCAGCACTGGCCTTTTTGGTTGGCTTCGAGCCGGATCTATAATGCCACCCCCTTTTTGCTCTGCATCAACCCCGAAACGCGTTGGAAATATAGCCGCCTAGTAATTTATACCGCCCTCGAGCCGAACGCGCGAATTTTCACCGAAGTTCGACGTACTTTTACCATTTTTTATGAAATCATCTCTTTTTTTGCCCAGCTACAACGGAAAGTTTTAACACGGCACTGATTACACGAGACTATTTGTATATTGTAAAAATTATGATTATTTAAATATTAATTCGACACGCTAATCCTCGCGCGGGTCACCGAAACTACTTTCAACGCTAAAACTCATTTAACAGAAAAGACCGATATTTCAGTATTCTTTAACTCTTTGAGGACTACGGGCGCATTTATGTGGTCTGAGGAAAGATCTGATTATAGTTTATCGGCGCATGTATATGCGGTTAGAGTTACAAAATTGAAATATAACCGTTGCAATATGATTACGCAAATAGTAACTTACAAAGTCTACACGTCAACACTCTAACTTTCTGATAAAAAGGTGGTTTTTGATCGCCGAAGAAATCTTTATTTCTCAATATTCAAAAAAGTCTCTGTCCGCAAAGAGTTAATACTTCCAACGACGTAAACAAAATTTACATTTTAACATTATAAACTATCAAAAAACTCGCTTCGATTCTTTCCCAAAGAAGAAATTCTATATGTCTAATTCAACAAGCAATTCACCGAACCCATACAATTATCTCGATACCCACCACGACAAGAGATACCGTCAGAGAAACTTCACTTGACTGGATTCTCGTGAATATTTGCGACATTGTTTCGCAATGAAGTATAAGTGAATTCAAACCAGTTTAGTCCCCGTATTTGTGCCTGCGTGACCCAGAGTCGTATCAGCAAATAAAATACAAACCAATGGCCGTCGACGGCAAACTGTATTGATACATAGATCACGGAGATTTCCGCGTAAACTCGAGTGCTTTCGAACAATGGATATATCTACGTAATTCGACTGTGCGCTGCGGCAAGTTTCTTGCTAGTTTAAAGCCAGGCTTGGTAATGTATTTATGCATACTTGGCACGCGTTGATACCTAATAACTACCATGATGCATTGTCACATATATCGCGGCATTAGACCGTAACTGGTAAACATACTTTACCTTTACGTTGTTACTTTGACGGATAAGGAAGGAGTTACGTTTATTCACAGCGGTGGAACTACAACACCACACGATCCCGCAACTCAAGGGGCCTGACGTCGGAAGCGGCCATAATTATTTTAATTTATTATGTTTTTAATGATGCTGAAATTGTCCCCAATCTAAATTAGATTGAAAATACACTGGCAAATAAAGCATAATTTTTGTTAACGTTTTGTATAGGGCTCCACATCAGTTAGAAACTGAAATATTTAAAACTAGAACTATCAAAGCAGTCAAACTGAGTGGTTCATCATTTTTTATAAAAATTCTCCAGATTCATAGGGTAGCCATAGATTAGATATTCTACAACCATCTTATAAAACATAAATTACTGAATTAATCATTTTTTCTACCATTTGATTGCTCTTTTCCTAATGTAGGTACTTATTTAGTATGTTGAAATTTAATTGATTTAACGCCGGTAGTTCTAGTGTTGAAACACATGTACACTTACATATTTAATTTCTTTCTAGATCCACGCGATGTTAGTAATTGTTCTAATGCTACTATTAAGAGATAAATATTAATAAATGCTTGAAAATTTATGTGTTCCTGAAGTATCCAGAAAATATAGTTAATATTAAGTATTGCATTTAGGGAATATTTTATGTAACTGATATTTTTGAGATTATTTTCTATTCCTCGTGGAATTACTATTATATTGTAATAAAAATATGACTAGATATAAATTGTTCTTTTTTTCCTGGGTGCTAGAATTATATTTTGCAGGGGAGCCGAAAATTTGTTGTACCGCCACTGTTTATTCGAATGCTCGCAAAAAATATTGCCCTGCTATCTTCCAATATACCGTTTAATCCTCATATAAACTTCTACACAAGTTGAATAAAATTTTAATTGAGTTAAACTATTAGAAGATTCGCGCAGCTTTTACTGCTCGTTAATTGAATACTTTCATAGAATGTTGAAAAATATTATATCGTTCTTATTGTCATTAAAGGACGGAAAATAAAAAAAGTTAACGAGAAATGAAACGTTGATTCCACGGTAAATAGCACCTTGTCTCGTACGAAATTCAAATTTATTTAGTCGAGGGTACGGTGAAAGACACATCGAAACTGTTCATCTACGAAATGGTGCCCTATCGATCCATCCTATTGCGACGGTCATGATAAATTCATGGAAGAAAATATTGACAAGTGTCGGGTAAGACAAAAATACATCGTATTGCGGTGAAACGCTCTTCGGTCTGCCGTTTGACAGCAACAGCGGATAAAAATTGTAAAAAAGACTCCCGGTATTTCCTGAAAGATTTATTTCCTTAACAAACAGAGACAGTTGTGTATAAAGAAGATAAAGGACCTCGGCTCGCAAAGGTCATAGAAAAGGAGGAAAAGACATGAGGATGCCTTTATTTTCATGCACATCCAAACCGAAATGGTGACCGCATTAATTACCATTTTAAGATACGCAATGGAATGATTTCGCGGAAAAATCTCTGACGTAAAAGTTCGACACAACAATGTTTGCGTTATGCTATACGAAATGGAGGGTCGAGTGGAAATAATTGTCAAGGAAAAACGCGATGGTTGATTCTATCGTAGCGAAAGTTACGGCTGTAAAACGAACTTCTTTTATTGTTAGGCTAAAAATAACGAATCGATCTACGATTAGGTCGTTGCGGCATTCTTATAGCAAACCCGTAGTATATTTTTTCGCGAATGTGCAAGAATATTCTGTACAACGATCCTCGATTTAAGAATAGAGTATGTAGGCCTACGAGGTTCTATATATAGTATAAAAAGAATCGCAAAGTACGTATTTAATACGCTGGATTTACATAGGAATCTCTATCGCGTTGCACGACAGAAATCCATGAAATATTAGACAATCGTAAAAAGAAAACAAATAGTGTTTTATTTATTTTATACAAGCAACAAGCTCGCGTTTGCTATTGTCGTTAAAGCTCTAGTTACCATTGTTGCAATGCTTAACAATATACGCACACCTATTGCGCGAATCAACGAGATAAAGTTAATGAAAATTAAATCTTATGTTTTACAACATTCTAAATATTCGTATACTAATCGGCAATCGCAAAACGGACTTAAACGCTCGTCGTCAAGAGCACGATGTTGATCGTGACATTGTTCAGGAAGGCGCGATGTAACGAAGAGAGTAGCTGCAAATAATTACAGAGCAGCCAATATCAATAATTACAGCACCGCACGTGTACAGCAAACAGACTACATTACTGCAATATTCGTTGCAAATATCCTATAACAGCTCCTCTACTCTAACCCTTTCCGCAATTAATGTCTGCAGCGTAAAGTCCTTTTAGTCTGTTCACAGTCACTCCTTAAGTTAATGGACAATGGAGCGAGATGCACGACGATCCTGAACTTTCTATCGAAAAGGTTTCACGATGACAAATAATCGTAAAACATTGCAAATAGTCGATTATTCGCGTATATTCCGATAATTCCCTGAATTTCGCCCATTCTGGCGATTAACGTAAAGGAATACACGATATCGTCCGAGTACGGAGTACGTATACACGGAGATTAAAAGACGGATGTTAGGAGAAAGCTTCATAAATAACTGGCAAACATTCCACCGAGTTTTGAAATGTCAAAGAAGCGTATGTCGATTAAAATGCAAACGTGGAGTCTCCCTTAAATAGGAATATGTCTAGTATTAATGAACTTTGCGTCCCCAAAAGCTATTGGTACCGTCCCCCTTTTTCAGCATTGTCCGCTCGATGACCTCCTTGCTCGGGCTTTTTAAATTGTACGCCAATCCTAGCCACGCCATTAATTCGATGAATGCAGTCGAACAGTTCAATTCGTAGTTTCCCAATTCAGCGGCTTTGTAATCCCATGGGAAGGAATGATGATAATTGTGCCAGCCTTCGCCCAACGCGAAGAATGCCACTGCTGCATTGTCGGTGGATTTTAGTGTTCTGCAAGAAATGAAAGGAATCGTACAAATAATACTTGGAACGAAGTTGAAAAATTGATCGGTTACAGCAATTGTTGCGATTGTAACGTACCTGTCGTATGGCTTGTTACCCCAGAAATGTGCAAAACTGTTGACGATGAAAGTCAAGTGTAACGATAAGACGTATCGGATGAACACTGAATGAATGGCTATGTACCAAGTTTCGCCCCATCCATAAACCGGCAATAGCGCCGGGAAAATGAAGCTCACGAGTGTCATAATAAATGGGTAGTACCTGTGATTTAATTATAAAATGTATTAATATAGAGATGGACACACTTTTTCAGGAGCGAAAAAAAAGAAAAATAATAGAGAAGAAAAAATAGAAAAATTTTGGCGGGTCAATATAACTGATTATAAAACTCAATGAGGATTCAAAAAAACATTGTTTTAAAAATTCTTTAATTTCTAATTAGATGAATAAGCTGTGACTGCATTTCTTAAAGTTCCTTATAATCCGGTTCGAATCGGGATGCATTGAGTCGGAGAAGTGAAGTTACGTGGTCATCTGACATTTAAATTTTCACAACTACATATATTATGCATGTACAAAAAATACTTTAGCTTTTATGGAAAATATTGATTTGGTAATTTATATATTTTGAATTATTTTTTAGTAAAACATTGAAATTGAAAATTTCTATTCTATTATTTGAAAATCGGCGTCGCGCCTTATAGAACCTCTAGCAATAGGCTCACTGCATCTGGACCACGCAACGTGATTTGCTCATCACTCTACTAATGTATCCAAAACATCTTTGCCCTTTCCATTTTTCAGTATATCTTGGCTATTATTTACAACATTTCTACAATTACAAAATTAACGCAGAAATGTGAAATTGTGAGAAGAAATGGAATTAAGAAAATTGCGAAGTTTCAATTGGCGATATAAAAGTATGAAATAAGTACGAAAACAATTTGCTTACTTATCGAAAAATTGTACCACGGGATCCGAAGCCATATCGCTCATATCGATCTTACTTCCATACTCTTTGACAGCCGGATGACGTCTAACCATCAACCATCCCATATGAGAGAAAAAGAATCCGCGAGATGCATCGTGCGGATCCGCGGCCGTTTCCGTATACCTGTGATGGGTTCTGTGATCGCGCACCCACTTCGAAAGATGCGTCTAATAGAAAATTCAAGGTTTCAGCTTCGCCGCCTCGCTTTATCGTCGATTAATCATATTGTTACGTAAAATACAATCGTGAGTTCGCAGACATCGCCTCACCTGTCCGGCTATGCAATGCAAATAGCACAAAAATATTCGTAGGGGAAGTTTCGCAGAGTAACTTCTGTGAGCAAAAAGTCGATGAGATCCCGCCGTTATTCCGACACCACCCACAATTCCGTACAGCGTTGCTTGAATAATAATTATATCATGATAAGGCATATGAATACATTCTGTTTTAATTTACACTTCGTATTTCCGAAGAAAACGAAGATGATAAGAATTTGTACCAGTTGCTACGCATTTTGTTAAATATATTTGTTATTTTTGTACGTCATAGCGCTTCATATTTGTTTCACTTTGAAGTAGAGATATAAAAAAGGGGATATAAAATTTTCCTAAATAGCACACAAACAAATGCTATGGATAAAATGTTGAAATACACACAACGAGATATTAACGTTTCCTACGCCACGTCGGTCACCAATACAATATTTTGAAGTAAATTTATATTTCACAAAAATTTCAGTATTCTAATTTTCTGAATTATATATTTGATCAAGAGAATTAGGCAATTATTTACATATTTTCCAGATATTGATGTTTCTATGTAATATATATTATAGAGCCTCCTTTTGTTAAGAAATTCCACAGAGTTCGCGCGGCAATTAACGTGTTAAAGTAACCGCATTAAGAAGGAATCTTTTACAGTATTCTAGAATATACATATCAACCTTGAAAAAAGTCTAATAAAATCTAGGAGAAACCACAAGGGAGTAATGAAATAAGTGGAGTGAAAGTAGTGGAAAGCGTTTGATTTTGTGACACGACCGCAAAGAAACTTTCTAAGAGAAACAGAAATTAGTAAAACTCACGGAAAACCCAGGTCCAGAATTTAGCATCACGGTAGCCGTTCACGAAGCCAGAAAGTGCGAGATAGTGAAGGACGAATAACCCGAAAACGTTTAGCCAAATTATTTGTTGTTTCACCGGACCCACATCCTTCAGCAGCTGAACGGGTTCGGCTTTCTCCTCAGCTTTTTTACTGTAATCCGTACTCTGCTGCTCATCATACTCCGTCACCGTCGACGAATACATATTTGTGGCTGGAGGACCCTCAACGTCTTAATTTTTTTGGTGCTGGAATAGCGATTAATCTGTCTAGCGAAAAGTAATCTTCGCACGCGTTTTGCAAGATGCCAAATAAACAAGTATCAAAGGAAAGCAGTATCAAATAAACAAGATAATTCATGCTTTGCAAGAAAGTAACAGCGGTAATCATTTTATTCACAGCCACGCGTGCTCAGCGGAGCGAGGAACTAGTAACATCGGGAAACAAAACGTTTTCTATAAAAACCATGTATTAATGGAGTAGAAACATTAAAAGTAAAAGCAGTTATATGTTCGATAGTATTGTAGTTATTTTAACGCCAATAATTAAATATCGAATATATTAACATATTCCTGAATATTACAATTTAAAAGTCATAAGAAACAGACACTTTATAGAGCCGGTTCCTGGATCACCTCAATGGTAATCAACGTATTAAAGAACACTCAGCGTGTCATTGAGAGTGTCATTGTTTGCAAATGTAATAACATGTTTTTGTATATATTACCGTTTACAGAACGATTGCCGAAATGTGCATAGTTTTTGTAGGACTGCGATTTTCGATGAAATCATTTCCTTGTTGATGGTAGCTCGTGCTATTATTATCTCTGCTATTATTTTGGATTAATGATACTCGATACTTTTTTACGAAACATTGTAGGAATCTTTCCTCGTAAATCAACATTAACCAGTAAAAAGCGAACGCAAACAGTAACTAAAGATATTCTTCGATTTCCCAAGGTAAATGATCGAAACGGGTTTTTCCAGTTTCATAAACGCGTTCGATCTGCGTTACTCTATTAAGTGAACGTATTTCTATAGGACAGTGGCTGTTCATCCGTCTCACCGAGGTAAACCACATTCTCGATTCAAGAAACTGCAAGTTCGAGGCCGAGACTGGATATGCCGTCGTGGCTTAACTCTAGCATTGCCAAATTACATCGCGACTCCTCTAATCAATACCACAACTATGTTAATCGATTCTCGATATTGCGGCACCGTTCGCCCTATTTATCGTCTGATAAACCGGCGCTTTGATACGCGCGAAACGATCGGCTCTCTTTGGAGATGCAATGGAACAAACGAGCTTCCGATTGTCTATCGATAGTCAGAACGAATAGAAAAAAACGGGAGCACCTGTCCCGGCGTTTCGATAGCAACATTTGTAAATAACAACTCCTCGTCTGCACGAAGAATCGGAGCATCGATACCCTAATTATTTTTTTTAACGACAGAACGTCTTCTAACGACTAACGCGCACTTTGTTACAGATCAACGGTAATGAGATATACAGCACTTTCTCTTTGCGATGAATCGTTTCCCACTACCGTTTAATCCGTGCAGTTTGCGGTGGTGCACATGCCGTAAGTACCGGCAACGAACGTTCATAGTGCCGCAAATAGTATAGAACAATATTCCACGACATTAGTGATTAAACGTCATCACTTTCGTGCGCTCGCGTGCAACGTCTCTTAATCCCTGACAGTCTTTATGGCACCAGGCGTGACAAACTGATATTTTTACTCCGCTAACAAATTGCACTCACGTACAATGAAACGTTAATCTATCCAAGAGTGTATTGCGCCACGTTTATGGTGCGTGAAAGTACGTTTGTAACTTTTCCCGTGGATATTGAAATAAATCAGCCGTCCACCGAATGAAAAAGAACGTCGTCGGAAATTTGTAACGCGGTCTGAATTTTCGATCCACCACTGGAAAAGAAGTAGAAATAAAGCGATGTAATAACGTGGAAAAGGGAGTATTGAATTCCATGATCTGTCGTACATGACCAATGTCATGTCGATGTGCTCAGAAATTTCTTAAATCGTTTCGCTCAGGTCGAGTACATTTCTCGTTTCTTTGTACATATATAATTCGATAAACCCAGTAGCGCACATAACTCTACAAATATACTTGAACGAAGCATAGAACGCCGTGTCCAAATAGACGAACGGATAAAATAACGTGCAAAATGGGACAGGAAGCTCTATGATCTTTCATCCTTCTGTAGCAGCCACCAATGCACTCTGAAACGTCTGAAATCTCTTCTCTCCATTCAAGTACATTTCCTGTTTCCCGATCTGTACGCAATTCCCAGCGTAACTCTAAAGTTATAACCGAATGAAACACAGAGACCCATATTCAAACACGCGACAGATCGAGTAACTTGGGCGAAGAAGTAGCATGGTTTATGATGTTTCGTCGTTTAGTACCAATTACACGAATTCGCTTAGAAGTTTCGCAAATCTTCTCCCTATGTTCTGTTGCGTCCTTTACTGTTCTATCTCGCGCACAATTCGCTAAATCCAACGACACATTACGTTCGAAAAGAGTTCAGAATCCCCATCCGACCACCCCGATCCAGCGATGCGGAGCGCAACAAAGAATTCGTCGGCACGTGAAAGCTCCGATAGAAATTTATCACGCGCGATTGTCTCCTATGTCCCGATCGGTCGCTAAAAATCTACCTCGAACAAGAATCAACGATTTTCTCGTCTATTCGTTCGATGGTTTTGCGCATATTGTTATCGTTAACACATCGAACAACGAAAGACATCACCCGAACGCCTTTCTCTCTTAATCGAAATGCTCACGACCATTGCATGCACCGATTGCCGTTTCCTCCCTCCGCGATTCGTTTCTCTGTGGTCCTTCGTACATTATCTTCTATCTTTCGTAATACGCTCACTGGCTCTCTTGATTTACGACGCTAACCGAACATCAAGCCATCGCGCCGTTCACCCTCGTAAAAGTAATATTTCAACACACTCGGACAATTATCGTCTACTTTTCTACGGTCATAAAAAATACACGGCGCTACGTGCAACCGTAGCGGTCCTTTGAAACTCGTCTGTGTAACTGGGCAATTTTCTAACTGGCCCATGAAGTTCAACAACGAAACACGTCATAATTTCGTTCCGTTGCAAAAGTTCATCGTAAGATATTATCGATGTATCGACACGCCCGCTGGAGAAAGGACCGAATAACGAGGAACACAGAAATTCGAGCGATGTCTATTTAGAAAGTATACCTGTCCGTTGTGCATTATGATGTAACGCGAGACATGTCGAAATCCTTTAACAAGTACCACCTGCTTTGTTCCAGCTTAAAACTGGCTAGATTTATGCGCCTCGAAAGTGGATTTAATCGGGGCGATAGCGAATGGGAGAAATGATACGACGAGACGTCTTATATTGCTATCATTGTAATTTCATCTACGTCCTACTACTTTAGGTGGATTCCGAACCATCGAGGTTATGATATTAACACTGAAACTACCGAGGCGGACAAAATGACCGAATCCCAATTTTTTATAAAAATTCCTCAAATTGATATGGGAGCCATGCACTGAGTATTCCACTTTTATTTTATAAAACGTAAATTACTAAACAGATTGTTTGCGGGAGACGCTTAAACGCGTTCTACAGCAAAAATGAGGTTCTGAGTTGTGAGACATGTAGTAGGTATGAAGCAGTTTTCAATTTATTGTAATTTTACTGAATGACCAAACTGCCGCGAAATTCAGGAAAAACCGCCCACTATACGCGTAAGTCGGCCGCGAAAAATACCTCCATTTTCCAAAGTATTTATTTAGTATATTTAAGTATAATAGATATAACGCCGGTAGTTCTACCGTTATATAGCAAGAATTTTCCAGAGGTGACGGGGGAGGATTGTTCATTGAACATTATTGTAAGTTGTTGCTTTTCACGCGAGTAAGATGTCTGTCGAGTGATCGCGTGATTTTACTCGACCGTGAAAGTGACACGACACAGGGGAACAAATGGACTGTGGTATTTATGCTTTTAATATCACTTATTGTCTTCTGTGTAACGAGAAAGCATAAAACGGCATTGGCGGAATGGAATGCGTAATTATACGGCGAAATGAACGCAAGATGCTGCCTACCCTATATTTGTAAACCGTTCGCTTCTATCGGAGCTGAGAGCGGAGGTTAATTCTTTTCCTGTCACGCAAAGTATGTCGATGCACCGGCGCGAGGAAATTATACGCACCTGTGGTACTACTAATTTGATTGGCCGCTGACAAGAGAAAAATCAACGTCGTAAATCTAGCTGAGAACATCTGCACCGCGGGATTATGGAGCAATGTCCAACATCGTTTCGCGAAACCCGGAGCAGATTTCAGTTTGCCAAATTTTAATCACTTCGCGAGTACCTGCACCCGGAAGACCAATTTTTTCCGTAACTCGCCGCAATGCATGATGCAATATCGCGAATATTACACACAGTGCTTAAAACTTCCTCGAGCTGTTTTTTTTGTTCGTTCTCTTCTACCTCTTCCTTTTTTATTTTTTTGGTTTATTTCTGCAACACCGACAATCCGTAGAATTTACGTAGCCTTGACGCCAAAAGGCGGTTAATGCTCGTACTCTTATTGCGAAGTATTTTTAAACGTACTTTTTTGGATTGTTCAATTAGTCAATGACGCGCGCGGTTATACGTCAATTAATCGACATGCATTTTTGTATCTCTTTAGAAAGTATCGGAACTTGCCGGTCGTTAAAAGGCAGTTTCACGGATACGCACGAAATATCATATCAATAGCAATAGAAAGCATCTAATTAAAATGCCGTTCCCTTTTCTTCTTTCTCTATCTCTCTTTTTTTTTATTTTTCATGTTTCTCATCGAAAACTCCAGTGCTCCGAGGTTTTTACTTCTCAATGCTCTCGGCCTGCGAAATCCGATAATAATGGAAACCGTAAATCAATAGGCCGTTAATGAAGCCAGTAATTAATAGAGAGTCGATGGACTTCCATTCCTCGGGATTTTGTGCGCTTTAGATCGAATCTTGCGTTCTTCCCGAGATAACGCTCACCTCCGTGTAATTACGATGATTCGACATGGTATATTAATTTGGTCTTTTAGCACGTCTAACGCCGAAAAAAGAATCGCATCGCTGCTCCACTTGTTTGCATAATTGCTATCGTACGTTCTTTCGAACATTACTTAACTGTGACGGAACAAATCCTATAATCTCCGATCGCATTCAAGTTTTCATCTAATTATGTCACGTTGTACATCTCACTGTTTTGCCGCACATTCCGATGTTTTACTTTTCCTTCGCTTAATGTGCACTTAATAAATGCGCCCGCATCTTATTGCCGGCTGACATTTCGATATTTTTTTCATTCGGGAAAGAAATTTCGAAGGTCCGCGAGTTTAAAATGACCAACAGGAAGCAATTGTGTTTTAGTTACGGAAGATTCAACCGGCCTGACACTGCCTAGTCAGACTTTGATGACTATGCATTGTGTTATCGGTTATCGGATATTCCCGTTACGGTTACCCCATTAGATGTCTGTAATTATGCTCCATGAATTTCGATGGATATATATCTTATCGATTATCAATAATACCGGATAATGCTGTTCGAAATGTACACAGTTACAGAATAACAGCATGTTTAAGTATCGGTAATTACTGCGCACCCGTACATTATCCCCGTTCCAGTTCTTTCCATATTTTCCTAAATTCGTCTCAGTTATGTGAAAATATATTCCATTTGCCAATGGTCGGTATTAAAATAAATGTTATTTTAAATCAAAAACCATTGCACACAGTATCAACATCGCGAATACGAAAATGATTCTATACGAGGAGCATATATTTCGATTCTTCTGCCATTACATCTGATCTGCCTTAGAATCTTTTTCATTGGAATCATTCATTCAAACATTATCCGCCGCATAATGTTGCCGCTAAATATGAATGAGAAAACCAAACATCAGAATACTCGACATTACTGTAACATTCACCAAGGGACGAGCATCTGTATTTTTTATATGTCCTTTTATACTATCGTTTTCACGTCGAAATTCTACCAGCTTTTCAAATCTACTATCATCGCACTCATAATACCAAAACTAAATATCAAATATCAAACCGTACCCCGCACTGAATATATGAATAACACAAAGATACGTTCATTTTCCTGCCTCAAATATTTCACCAAATCAAGTATTTTTACGTGAACGTTAAAAACACGATATCACTGAAAAATCTCCATGAAAATGTTAATTCGCAAAATGTCAATACACTCGATATCGTCGCTACGGGAATATTTTCGCAGTACGAGTCTAGAGGACCGAGGCGAAAGCATTGGATAGCGAAACCTAGCCATTCCGGTCGCAGAGCGATGTTTAAGTATCAGTAATCGATACATCTTGTCTGCGCCGATGTCACCGATGCGAATATTGCAGTAGGATCGGGTAGAGTGTCGTCGTTATTGCACTCCACTATTCTCGTCTTTTGTACTCACCGACTCGAAAAGCGCTATAAGCAGAAACCGGGAATTCTCGACTCTTGTCGTCCGCGTAACCTGCCGAAAACGTTTCACGACATTTCGCGTGTTGGCCGCTTATTTATAAAGTCCCTCGTAACCTCGTAGTTTTCTTTATTGTATAGAGAACCCGAACTATCAATGCGCTTCGAGAAACGATGGAGGGAGAGTCAGACTATGACGATCAGTTGCGGTTTCTCTCCATGGTGGCGGAAGAAGGGAGGAAAGACAACGTTCCTCTATTTTGACTCCCCCTCTTTGGTCTCGCTCCATCTCCCGTAATATCATTCCCTCCCCTTGCCGATGGCACTTTGTGTTTTGTACGTTTGCAAACGCCCGTTTACGCACGTACGTCGTCGACGTATTAGCATATCTCATTCCGGGCCAAGATGGTATATCTTTGGTGCACATCGTGCGTCGACGTCTTTCGCGGTGGATCTTTTCGCGAAGCGATAACGGAAGAGAGTCTCATGACACAATAAGTAGCCATCGACAAGTTTACCAGTAATAGTCGATAGAAAATAGTCGAACAGTTTCACCGTTGTCATGATGAAAGTTGTTCATTCCAAGATCAAGATCCTGAATCTGCGGAACGGTGAAAAATGAAACGCTCTCTTGATGATGACTATTTTTACCCTTCCGGTATTTTCTCGCAATTTTAAGAATCGTCGTTTTTTTGTATGGGTAGTGGCGGCACTTACGGTTTCAGGTTTGCCGGTTCCGTAGAGAAAATCCTACAACTAGTACTCTGGAGAAATTCAGTACGGTGTAACTATAAGTACTTAACGAACTACATAGGCCGTTCACTTTACGATGATTGATCGCATAGACAGGTGATTTAAAAAGGTGGAATAAACACCGAATACTTTCACCTTCAATTTTTCATCGTTATGATACGAAACGTGCGGAAGATACTTCATTTCGAATACAGATATGATTTTTAATTGATATACACCACTTTCAATTAAGTGTACACTATTAGATCATGAGAGATGTCTTACACGTTAACTAAAAATGACTACACGATATAGTCTCGATGTTTATCGCAAAAATACGCTCGGTTAGCTGGCGAGTAATTAGGAGCAGAGTTGCGCTACGTATTCTTCCTTGTTTCGTCAACTGACTTTCATCAAACAGATATTAAAAATGTATTAAACAGCATTGTCCGTCGAACGTGCACCGTGGCAAATTCGTCTTGCGACATACGCGAAAGAAAAGGTAACGTATTCACGTAGTGTACTTGTGAAACTGAAATACCAAGGATAATTAGTCTTACCAGGGGAGTTTGGCAATTTAGAAGTTAATTTTCCTCCGCCAATTTAACGCTTTGAGATTCTGTGTCCGCAAAAACCGTTACGTTCTCCCTATGAAAAACATTTGCGTAGAAATCGCGAACGTGAAAGGTACTCATCCGACATGGATCATAACCATCTCCCACGAACGACATGATTTCAACGAGGAACGATGAGCCTAAACGAAAACTTCTTTCGACGAATCGCGAAAATCTCTTTGCCTAGCACGATTCTTTACGGGTCGGTATTCCTCCGTGCTTAAGTAAGATCGGAATCTCGCATGAAATATCGGCGCTGATAAAATATACCATGGCTGTTGCAAATCGAAATCCGCACGGATAAAGTATATCCTCGCGTGCTGCGATTTCTGCGAGCACGGAGGCCGCAATCAAAATGCAAAACTTCGCTTTTCAATTGCATGGAATATTGAAGAGCGAGTCGGATATCGAGCTTCCCAGACACGTGTTGCTACGTTCGAAAAATTTGCATTCCCGAAAGTCGAAAGTTCACCGGGAGATGAAGGTAATCTTATTCGGTGTATAGGACATCGTAAATTGCAAAGTGGATCACGTTGCGGCTCGTGTTGCTCCAGAGGCACGAGGATAGAACGAAAAGTAACACGCGCCCCGATAGAATAATCCTCGGCGGTGGAGCTTTCCGTCTCTTATTCTTCTCAGTCTGCTGGTCCTCCCGAGTGGAAATAACTCGACGAATATTCTCCCTCTTTCTTCTTCCCTTCGTCGTCATCCCCTGCGCGCTCGTACGAAGAATCTTCCCTGCTTGCATATAATTTCGGCCGACAATTTCCGAAATTATCCAATCACGAAGGTAAAATGGATCGTAAAACACGATGGAACATATTCCCCCTACGATTATCTCCATAGACGTTGAACGGCCAATGATGAAACTTCGTACGTTTCTCTTGGGACTTTATCCTTTAATGTAACGTCCACCCGAATCTTTTCTGTACTTTCTATTTTCTAGTGCATCTGAATCTGTATTTAGAATTGATCGCAGCACGGGAGAGCACATTGCATCGGAGGACAGTATGCGATCGGTTGACAGGGAATGGAACAAGGTTGGTAAAGTTGGCAAGGTAGAGGGTAGCTGCTTATAGTTGGACAGGGTACACACGGTGGCGAACATATTTTCTTTGGCTTCTCATGGAGTCCGACGTTAATGGCGCTCTTGCCTTTTCTTAACTTCTTTAGAAGCGCAAGTAATGCCAATATTCTCGCTAATTCATCCTCGTACGTCCACTTAGGTTTACGTTTTCGTTTCTTTTTCAATTTGTCTGCCGATTCCATTAAAGCCCCCCTTAAACGCTCATACTCTTCGCAACGGCACTTCAAATGTTCGGGTTTCAACGGCGGTAGAATTGTCGCACTACCCCAACAACCCGTTAAAAGGTCTTCCATGGTCAGCTCGCGGAGCTGATAAGCATACTGCGGGGCAGTTTCTTCGCGCGCGTAAAATGCCTTTCGTGTGCTCCAGGGCGAATGGATTTCGGTTACGATACACTTGCCGAGGTAGCTGATGCGTATGTACAATTCGATCGTATACTCGGTTTTTCGTTCGTCTTCGTCCAGCAAGGTGTAAATGCCACGCGTCGATCTAAATTCGAATGACTGGTTGAGTCGTCGAGTTTGAGCGATAAAAAAAAATAAAAATTACTCGACGCATCGAGGAGGAAAGAAAAGGAATCGTTACGTAAGGCCCGTCCGGTTCTCGTGGTTGATGGATGGACGAGAAATCTCGAAACTGAACCCAAGTATGGGATTGCAAAATAATATAATGTCATTACCGCGAAGAGAGCAGGAAAAAGAAGCAATTTTGAGAATTGCGTTTCGACCCGGGCAAAAACGCTTCCTGCTAAGTAATCTCCTTCGTCGAGCTATTTACATAAATGCTGGGAGAGTCGTAGTTAACTGCATTCACCTTGATATAGGAGCCCGGTCCAAGGAGCTGGACATATAATCTGCGAGATCCTTTCGTTCCTGGAGATCCTTAATAATACCATTAAGGAGATCGTCGACGCTCACGAGGGTAAATCCAAAGTTCTGTCGTGGATTCAGTTCGAAATACTCGGAGATCCCCTTCGAGACGAAAAATTGCACATCGACCCCGGATACTTTCTTCTCAAGGACGAATTCCGGGAGAGAAAAGAGCACCGATCTTCCGCCATAGAAGCTTTCCTTTTCGTAATTGGAGCCACGATAAAAGTGGTAATCGGGTCGGTTGGGCGATAACGACGTCCATTCATCATCGAGCATCCGAAACATTATCACGGTCTTTTTCATGAGCGCCTCGTCGAAGACGTCGGACCATGGTACGAATAACTGAGATCAGAGGGGAATGATAATACAGTGTCGAAAAAACGGGAGAACAATCGGAGACGGGGAGTTTAAAAAACAAGGGGGATAAAAAGTAGACTTTACATTTTCCACGGCTACTTCCAGCATGATAATTTGCAGATCGTGCGCCAGGATCAGCGAAGACATCTCGCTATATGATGTTGCGGTTCTCTTTTTCCTTATTTAGTTGCCGTCGATAGTTTTGTATTTCTTATTGGAATTGTCTGAATCATGGGTAATATATGCGGAGGAAAGCTTTCGCAAATTTTCAAGCATTATCTGTTTTGTTTGTACGAATGTTCGGGATTGAGGTTGGAGCGTGTCGCGCTTCCAAATTTCGCGACATCGCTACACCGTTCCGTACCTCTCGCGCTGCAAAAAACTCGTTTTGTTTTCTCTATTATTTCTCCTAACTTCACGTCCCGCCCCAGTTGACGATAACTTGACATTAGCCGAAGGAACGGTATCATTGATTTTCATTCAATAGAATTGCTTTATCATTCGAGAAGTAGACTCGAAATAACCCGGGGAAAGAAATCGATTAATTAAAAGGCAGGCAAATTGTATCGGGCAGGGGTGCTAATAAAATTAATCTCCTCGAGAGTAGTAATCAAATGCCCGATGCAGAGGAAATTGCTTTAAGTAGAAGAGAAATGTGGCTCGGGGCAACCTATAAAACTAGTACGGCCACTCTGTTTCCCTCGAATTTTGTTCTTTCTCTTCTTGTTCCGGGTTAATAGCTGTTTGTAGTATATTGGAAGCACTCAAGAACCAGTTCCCATTTCGCCATCTAGATGGAAATAACATTAAAAATACTTCGAAAATTTAGCGTACAATAAAACGTAGAGAGCGAATACGGAGGAAAGGCAAAAATAACGAACAGATTACATTAACACCATAAAGGAGAAGATAATAATTCACCGATACGGTGTAACTTTATTGACAGTAATTAAACTTGCTTCACTACTACAAAGATTCCGGATAACTTTCCTCTATCTCTCGCAAGCGTATATGCATGTTACAAGAAAATATAAAAATCAGTCGTCGAAGGTATAAGAAGACGTCGACAAAACTCGACGAACTTTTTCCAACAAACTCATAAATGCGACGTAAGACGGTAGAATGCAATCTCATTTCTCTGCGTTGCTTAACAAGAGTCAAAGTACTCGTTGCATTAGTCGTGTAATAGGCGCGAAAGCGGGCAAAAAATCTACACATTTTCTAATCGCTGCGCATCTTTGACGTACAAAGGATACCATCAAAAGGTATCGTATCGGAGCTTTCTACGGACTTCAGAAAAAAAGGGAAGAAGAAGATGAAAGGGAGGGGTAAAATGAACGTGTAATTGCACGCCACTCTCACAGAACACGCATCAGAGGAAGCTCACAGAAAAATGGAAATGGCACGTCGCATGCAACGTCATCTAGTGCGCCTTCCCTCATGAAGGCCCCGCAATTTTGTCTACCACCTCCATTATCTGGCTGTCCACCCCACTTGTCACTCCATTCCGTGTAGCCGGTTTTCGCAAGCGAGTCACCTAGCACGGTGACCCAATCACCCTCCGAATAAAGATCGTGTATGCCCAGAAGGGCTTCGTCCGGATACGAGGCACCCTTCACCGGACCCGATCGATTAAATATATCCGTTAACACCTAAAACAAAAACGTTTTAGTCTCGCCGGATATCTGCCGCTGGCGCCTTGAAAGTGCACTCTTCGAAAGAAACATGGTATAAAGATTTGGACAATTCGCGAAACGAAGAAACTGTTAAATATGCAATACGTCAGAGAGAACGAAAAAGAGAGCTCATCGGAGTTAAATTTACAAACGCGTTTCGAGACTTTACGAGGAGAAATGAATTCTTCAACGGGTCTGCAAAGTTTTTCAGATTAACCCCCACGTTAATTTACGGGAGAACTAAATATTCGAGTTGCAAAAGAGAATTCGAGTAATTCTGCGCGACGCCGGAGACATTCTGAAACTGCATTACAGGCGCGAAATTAAAGGAAGATTAGAGACCCAGGAGGAGACTTACGTGTGCCTCGGAAATGGAATTTACGATGGCCAAATGGCCACCCTCCTCAATGCAGAGCCTTCGCGCGGCATTCCACGTCGCCGCCCTGGTATGCAACTTGTGCGAACCGATTCCCGGTGTATAACGATAATCGTCACGTGCAGGTACACCCCGTAGGCCGACGTTGCAGGAACAAATCATGCCGTGAACAACGATGTTTCGAGTGAACGCCTGATCCAGTTGCTGTTCGCGAGAGAGCCAATCCGATCGGACGGGCTGCTGAAAGGACGATTCGTTTCGCGAACAGGGACACTTGCGTTGATCGATACCTTCGATCGTACCGGGACCGGGGTTCGAATCCGTCGAAGTCTCGACTCGATCGCCGATGGAACTAGGACCGGTCGGCACACCGATAATTCCTGTCGGATGACCGAGAAGAACGATACAACAAACGAAGTAACTCACTACTGACATATTCACAATTTTTCGGTACACCGAGAAGGAAATTTACAAATCGAGGAGAAATTAGGTAAACCTGGAGGTAGTTTTTCTCTCGCTACTACGTTTTTACAGATCGCTCTGTCCAGTGGCGAGGTCACATTTAACAAAGCGCTTACTTAGCCGTGATTGAGAGGGAACTGCGAGATACCCTTGCTTTTCCGGCGGACAGAGCCGACAGCCGAGAGAGGCCGAGACTACCTAAACGACGCAGCCCGAACTCGACCCGCCCGAAAAGGTTCCATGTTTCGAGGGACGATGGGAATGGTCGGCCGTACGAAGGTCGAGATCCTTCGGTACGTTTTACACGGTCGGACGTTCCGGAGCATTTGCATCCGTAGAAAAGAAAAGGAACGAATGCAGGAGCGTACCAGCCGACGTTGCTCGATCTCCGGGCAATTAGAATAATTGCAGCTTCGGGCAGAAACGCCGCTGAAAGTTTGGCGGCCGTAATTTAATCGGAATACATATTGCCTCTCATCATTGAAATCCTAGGAATCTATAAATAATAGCGATTGGTCACTTACGATAATATAAAATTTTTCACAAACGATCTCGAAAAATTCCTCTTTCTTCCCCCTGTCTATCGTTTCCCTCTTTTCTTCGACAGAAGTCACCTCCCGTTGACGACGACTGAAAGAGGTTTCGGAGGCATTCGCGGGTGAAACGTAAATTGCATCGAAGGTCGGGGTTAGATTTCGTTCGCCATGATGCACTCCAATTATAGTAATTGCAACTTCGATCGAAACTCTGGCGACTCGTTAGAAATTAAAACAATTTAAGCGCTCCCGAACGGAGCGCCAGTACGTCACCCAGGACGCTGATTGGTAATCGCACGATCAATCCTTTCCTTTTTTCTTTTCAACGTCATCGAGAAGATTGTCGGTCGGTGGACGTTTGCGTCATCTGGTAAAAGTTGGCCGGCAGCGATCCGACGTCCTTTTAACGCAACGAAACGGCGATGAAACATGCGCGAAGGTGAAGAATACGATGCAAAAACGTAGCAACCGTTGGTTCGCTTAGTGGCGATGAACAACGGGATATTAAATCGCCAATAAAATATACCATTTTTATAAACCTTCGTAATCGTCGGTTCAATTAGGGGCCATGCGCTACGTGTTGCGTAACTGTGAATACATCCTTCGAAGGAGAAACATCTTTTTATGCAATTAACGGAGACCGTATGTGCAAGAGATGATTTAAAACTACACAATGCGCAAAACCCACATTTATACTGCGCCTCGTTGCTATGGCGCATAAAAGCTACATTGTGTATTCAAATAACACGTAATAGCTCGTTAAGCTTGAGGCAAGTGCGAATAAAGGGGCAACTTGTTTTTTGAGAACGGTACGGCCAATGGCGCACCGACATTAAATTGTTCCATATCACGCTCGGTACGCCAACGAAACGTGGGTTCGATTTTATTAATACTCCCGATTCTGTATTTGCGTTAATATAATAGCCCGGATAAGGTACAAGACAACTAATGTTACGAAGCTACAACGGAAGCCAATCTGGAGCCGGAAACTCGAGCGGAACCCACATCGTCCCATTATCTCAACATGCAATAAACCATTCCTCCTCCTCTTCTGCCTTCTCCTCTTCCAACGTAACTCTCTATCTCTCTCCCTCTCTCTATCTCTATCTCTCCCTCCCTGTTTCTCTTCTCGTTCCTCTTACCCCCGGGTCGTCCTCTTTCGCGTCCGTCACTACAAAAAATATCAAACTCCCCCGTTTCTTGAATAATTACGTATGCGCTCCGTTTCCCGACGAACGTTTTCCCCAAAAAGGACAACGAAAATGCAGACTTTAGATATCGATTATAAATACTCGGAAATTTCGAACGAATTCTGCAACTCCATCATCGGGGAAAAAAATAGTACAGGTAAAGGGTCAACGAAAGAGTCAACGAATATAGATTTTGTTATTGCAAGCCCGAAGCATTAAAGTAAATTACTTATCTTACTCGTGGAGGAACAGACGTCTCGAAAGTTTTTCAATCGTATTTCAATCTCTCCCTATAACCCTGGTGAAACTCATAAAACTTGGCGGAAATCAAAAGGTTAAATGGACCGTGAACGGCTAAGTTAAGCATCGAAAAGCGAGGGATTAAAGTTTCGAAGATAAGGCAGAGTGTGACGAAGGTTGAGCCGAGCGTATAAGTTGAACTCGTATCAAAGGAATCCACCCAGAGACGCGAAAGCCAGATGTGTATCCAAGGAAGTCGGGCGAACCTCGAGGAAAATCGATCGGACGCTCTTGTTCTTTGAAATGGCTTCTTCCTCTTCTCGTGCACGAGAGAAGGTAATAAGAATCTCCCGCGAGGATCGAGAACAAGATTTAAGGTAAGCCGAGACCGTTGCCGTATAAACGTTTTTCAGATATACTGCCGCGGAAAGCCGAGAGTTCAAACCAATAACGATATTCTTCCTCTCTTCCCTCTTTATCGATACGATTTGTCTTACGATTGAAAACCCAGAAGAATCTTGGATGGGCGGTACCAGCTTCGAGCGATCCTCAAGATAAAGAATAATTTTACCTCCCACAAATTCGCTATGCACGATTTAAGTCGCCTTTCGATTTATCTCTCTCGCATTTCCCGCCTATTTGTAACAACAGCCGCGAGAATAAAACGAGACTTCCGTAGTTTCGTTCCATGGAAAAAAGAGAACTTTTGTTTTTAAATGTAGTCACGCCGATAAATATACAAACACGTACGAGCGTTAATATGAATGCGTCTCTTGTTTCTCGAGATACGCGAAAAAAGGCGAATAAGACCGCGGAGGAATTAAATCAACGATGATTTCAGCCGCGATTTATAAACACGTCGCGGACTGTTTCTAATCTGCCATTTAAATGCAAACATAAAGTCAACTCCGTAATTTTTGTTCTACCCGCGAAGTCGTTCGACGTCGAAAGAAAAGGCCGCACGTTTTGCCGAATGCTTTTAATTATCGCATCCCGGCATGCCGGTGTATTTCGTACACGCGGTTCATGGCCGTATATGCACCTGTATTTTCGACGTCCTCCTTTCCCGTATGTAATATTTACGTACATTAACCAGGTCACGTGAATCCGGACGCTTTGGAACTCGCCTTCACGATAAGGCGATTAGAAATGAATAGGTGCTGCATATAAGTTCTCCCTTCTATAACTGTGTCAGCCGTTTATTGAGCGTGCAGTACGTTCGCGGAAATCCAACTATAAATGTGCACCCTGCGATATTTCAGCCCCGTTACATATATGACATTCTTCGGAGAAAAATTTCGACGGCATCCACTGCTGGCATTTCGACTCGTTTTTGCGATTTCTAAAGCGTTACCGGGTCGAAATAAGTAAAAGAAATCGCGTCTCGAACGTAACAGCCTCGTCGCGACTGAATTAACGACGTTGATAGATGGCCGCCGACAGTTTAGGAAACGGGTAATGCAAAAACGATCGAACGTCATTTTAAGCGGCGGCGTTAAATAATTCCACGTTTAAATTTAAATAACTCGACTTATTACGCGCGGGGAAATCACAGGAGATTCCAAATGCGGGGAGAAACAAAGAAAAAAAAATCGTTCATCGATTACAATTGAAAATCTGACGGTAATATTTAGTCAACGGTAATAATTATTTATTTTTCCCGTTTGACGCCGATCGTACAATAAATTAAAGCGAAACTGCCATCTGCTTTTTGCTGTTGCCCGGGTATATTTGCGTA
Organism: Cerceris ruficornis; assembly: GCA_963989415.1. NCBI lineage: Eukaryota > Metazoa > Arthropoda > Insecta > Hymenoptera > Crabronidae > Cerceris > Cerceris ruficornis. Next base: position 13,622,296 of record OZ022520.1, on the reverse strand, counting down.
TGTAAGCGTTCAACATTTTATTGGAAGTGAATGATATTTAAATTGGCTGACGCAGGCAACGGCCTTCTCACATTTCTATCATATTACCCCGCCAATTTTTTCCTCCCCTGGGTATCGCCGCTATTGAAACAACCGACATATGTCAAAATATTAAATTATAAAATATTAACCCACCCCCGAGCGAGGCAGAATATATGTCGGTATTCGACGGTCCTCGGTGCGTGTCTCGCGAAATAGATGTAGCAATTTTCGACGACCATAAACCATCTCAGAATCGTACGAACGTAATTTTTCCGGGTATCATCGTCGAAAAAAAAATGAAATATATTGAGCACACACAGGCGAAACTACGATTATTAAAGCAGCACGACGATACTGCCATAATACTCTCTTCTACATTTATTCCGATCTTTGTTTCAGATGAGACGGAAATCCCATTTGGCGCCCTTTTATTTCCTCCTGCTTTCGATCGCCTCGACCTACATCGTTCCCGTCGTCGGACATAAGGTGAGTACCTAAGCCATCGCTATGTTTATTTGTTCATTTAATTGCAACACCCTTATTACCTCTCGCAAAGACGTTCACGAGAACATAGCTTATATAGGAACAAAGAGAACGGAATAAAGAGGCCGATGCTACTAAAAATAGTCCCTTTACTTCTCTCTCCCTGTCTTTTTCTTTGACACCTCTCTACCTGGGATGCTCAGTTTTACCTGCAAGCGCGCCATCGTTTTGTCCGTGTCGAGAGCGCACAATATTTCTTCAGACAGATTTATGGCTCGACCGTGCACATCCCCCGAAATCCTTTTTCCCTCGTCGTTGTTCTTTGTACCAGCAACGCTCCAACAGGAAGGATAATGTTGCAATCTGAGCTCTCGCGACATGCCGAGTACTGAAACGGAAGTGGAGGAACGGCGAGGAGGAACGATAGAAGGAGGAGGAAAGCAAGACGGCACGGAAATTGCGAAAGGAAAACAGTCCAAGTGGAAGGAGAAATCGAGTGAGATTGTTTCGGGAGATTCGAGGAAAAACAGTACCCAGTCGGAAAATACATTTAATTCGGATGGCTTCGATAAACGTTGCCTCTTGCCTTCCCTGTCGGACATTGATTCCATTTAAAAGTTTGCGTTCCGTATGTACTCATTGGGTCAAGGATTTAATAAATGGTACGAATAATACTATTGTAACTTTTATCGGTAGTAAAATGAAACGTTTTCTTTCTTACATTCTGGCTTGCGATTCGCAATGAAAGATCGTGCTATTAACGCTTTAGAATCTGGTAATAATAATGCTGACAATAACGGGCTGAAAAGAACACGAAACGCTCGCTCGAACGAGCGCAATAACGTTTACTATTTATTCCATGAAATCTCGGAGATCTCACCCCTTTTTCATCCGGCAAAGAACCCCTTTTTATGCGAATGCAGTACAAATCACGGAGTCACGTACACATGCATGGAGAAATGTGCTTTATCCGTGTCTTCGTTCGCATACGTCGTTGGCTTTCGTTCGAAAAGGTTTCCAATAATCTCGTCCTTTGATGTTCCATCAAGCGGTACGTCGGTAAACGATACGTTACGTTAAAAGTACGCATTGTACGTGCGCTGCTTTGAAGCCACGTCAACTATACAATGGGAATCACAAGAAGAGAGGAGAGAAGAAGAGAAAGAGAAAGAAAAGAGGAAGAGAGAGAGAGGGGGGCAGATGAAAGAATATAAAGGACAAGAGTCGTTGCAGCAGATGTTGTCGGGACCACCCTGCCAATCCGACGTCCTGCTTGCACTCCGATTCGTTTGGCCTATTTCTGATTATAAGAGATACCAAAAGGGCATAACATTTCTTACGACAAATTCTCCCAGCACGGTGACTCACTCGTTAGATCAACGATAGTCATCGATCCGTTCCATCCCCGCACGTACCACGGGAAACGAGGTCGAGTTTTCTGCTAAACGAAATTAGTCCACCTGTAAATGGAGTAGGCGGAACGAATATGAGATGCATATGGTAATTGCCCTCTGTAATTTTGGAGATTCTAGACTAATACAAATTAAAACAGAGGTCCGATCCGCACGTTTTAAAAATGTACCACCACCGAGGCACGGCATGCACAGCCATCGGACTGGTCAACGTTCGTTTAACGTTCATCTGGGTGAAGCATTTGGCAGGAATATGAAATTAGCCTACCGCGAACGTAAATTGTACGTGGTGTAATGTAACACATTCAATCGGCGAAATGTTGTTTAACCGTAGTAAACTATTTGTCGATTCGGCCATAACTATCTTGGCGCAAATGCAATGCCCGATGGGTCCATTAATTATTAGAACGTATATCAAACCAACCGTGGGAATCGTATGTGGACATTCCGGCGAATTCGTCGATGTTTACTCGTCGATAAAATTCGAGACGAGCACCGACAGACGATTAGAGGAAGAGGGGGAGATATCGTGATGTTATTCATCGGAAGTGAAATTTACGTTTGCCAGAGGTTAATCCTATAATTTAAATCCTTCGACATTTCAAAACAGCCTTTGACGGCCATACCCGTCGGCATAGACGAAAGCAATTCCCCATTTCACATGAATTCAATTTTTATTCAATTATGCAAAAACGCCCGTAATACACCGAGACGGAGTCCCTGAATAGATCCAATTTCATTCCCCCGTTGAAATTCAATCAAAAAATTCGCATACCTTTTTATTGTGCTAATCGTCTGGTTCGTGCCGCGGTATCAGAGCCGAGTTTCCGGCCCGAGATCGATAATAATTACGCAAATCGCTCCCCTGGTTGTCCAGCCGTGTCAAAAAGTACCGGGCATACCGGCAGACTTATGCTCCTATCAACCCAATGGCCGTTTCGTACAATAGGAAATGTATGCGATGCATACGCAAAGCCGTCCCGTTAATGTTGACCGGAAGTGTTTGTTCTGATGCATGTGCAGGAGAACGGTGTATGCCACTTGTCTTGCGAATCGTGTAACTCACTGGTCCAATATAATTGTCCGCAAGCGCCAGTGTGTCTCTCCACGGGCGGCTAAATCGGTGGTTGCATCTTCCTCCGTGTGTTCATCCACAAGTAGGGATCATTCGCGGCAGCCTCGAGCGAATTTGATCGTGCCGTGTCCACGATAAACGTAAATGCAAACAACGTTGAACAACAAAGTTCGAATATCATGGATATGTTGATCTTACCCATTTTACGACCTTTGGAGGTCTTCGTGCCGTGGTATTTTCATATACGGGGATTCAAGAACTTAAAGTAACGCTGTTTTATAGAATGTTGAACATTTTCATATCTGCGCGGCAACTTTCGTTCCGCGATAAGTGATAAATGAATTAGTGTATATGAAGCTTATAACCGTAAAGTCTATCGTTTAATCCTTCTTTGATATTCCTTTTAAACTTAAACCACTGGCAAAGCCCTCCTGCTTCGTCCACGGCACGCTTCTGCTTTTACGTGGGGTACATTCGGGTTAAAAGTATCGTATGCAGAATAAATACATTTCCGAGGCTCCCTTCCTGCGGAAATTTTTAGCCTAGTGTACTCGTTCGGTAGAATAAATTATCGACTACCAAAAATAACTCGCAAACTCGTGACCTCTTTATTTGGCAAACGTAAAAGGTTCCACCGTCGGTGTTTGATCACTCACCATGGAAAATAACCGTAGCGGTGATTAATTTGTACATTAATAACTGTACCAACGCAGGCGGGATGTTGATAAAGAACGGCACGTCATTACTTTGCAAATTAGTTCGCCGCGTTATCTCCTAATGAACGAGGAACCGCTTCTCGTTCTTCTGGCTGCCGTGGCTTCGGCAGACCCACTTCTCGATGCATTTACTTCGTGCCACTTCTTTCGCGAAGCAATCAAAATCCTCGGCGAGAACCTCGCCGAGATAACGAATTTTAACTCTCACCTCGGAAAAGCGCTGCAAAGCTGGAACAGCTTTGCCAGATAAAAAGCACGTCGTTAAAAACTCGGCTCGTATCTCCGCTGGCACGCTAAGAGGGATCAGCACTTCCGACAGTGTTAGTCGATAACTCGAAATAACGCACGTTAAGGCTATCACGACAGGAATCCAACGAAATCGCCGACTCCTAATTGGATTGGACGTTATTCCAATTGTGCAGGATATCTTAAAACTAGAATACTGGACGATACGAAAATACGATTTCAATTAAACGGATCGACCATTGGCTTCGCGATAATCGACTTTCAGTAGAAATACGTAGAAATAAAAGGAAAGAACACAGAGGAGGAAAATAAATATTCTCCTCAGCGGCGGATGAGATCAAGAGGGATAAAAATACCTGACGGAACGTTATAAACTGATTTTGTAGACAAAATCCTGGAGTGATAGAAAATTCCGAACATGGCGGAATTAAACGGCCTATGGTTGTTGATGCATTAAAAAGTTCATTCGCGACGTTTCTACCCTTGCAAAGAACAGTGTCGTCGTTCCTGAGAATTCGCAGGAAGAATTCGCGGCAAGCGCCCTGTGCACGACGAATGAATAGTTTAAAGCACCAAGAAGTTAATGGAGATACAGTAGAACGCGACGACCTCGTAAATTCACTGCTAAAATGACGGAAGTAACCAGTGAGAACGAATTGTGCTCGAAATTACTCATATTTTCCAACATCGCCCCGATACTTCGGCTTCGTATATTGACCCCGGAATCGATCGACGTTCGGCGCGAGAACACTTCCAACCCCTAACCGTCCCTCGTATTTTCTTTGCTCTCTCGTTTTCTCCCCGCTCTCTCTGCAATTTGCCCAATCACGCTATATTCGATCGTGTCTCTTTTCCCGTAGAAAACCCCATAGATAGATATACGACCGTGGAAACTGCTGTGCTATCAGCACGTTTTGTCTCTCGTGATATTAATACCTTGACATCCTTCATTTGCTTTCTCTCAAATTTTTGATCACGACTCGCCGACATTGCCAAAAAATTGCACCACTTTTTACCTGCCAACGAAATAATCGGCCGATATTTCCAGTAACAATGACATGAAGGATAACAATATCGCGGTCGTTTGGTAGCTTTACTTTATTCGAAATTTATTTCCGTATCGGTGTCTCCGAGGTCATAATTTTTTTACGTTCCGCAAACCGTGCAAATTATTTCATTAATATTGGAGAACGACTTTACAGAGTATATTTCGTCAAGAGAACACTTCGCCGTGGGATTTTCAGCAGAAGAGTCCTTCCTTAATTTTAGCCAACGCGGCAGAACTCGCGAACTTTGATCGTGCCTAATCTGAATAGACGATCGTGACTTTTTGATCGATTTTCTCTGCACTTCTTCCCAAGATTCTCCCCTGGCCCTCTTCTTTAACCCAGTTTAACGTTCGTTTCTTACGTATGCATTTCCCTTTGCTTTCAGCACTCGAGAAGACATGGAGTCTTCACAGTCGACGAGACCTATGGCGCTACACCTTCGAACGATGAAACTCTACCGATGACGGTAACATCGACGACCGTCGATCCATCCTCGCTTTCGGGAGAGTCATATTACCCTGAAAGTCAGTGACATTTTATCTCTCTATTATCGAAGTAAAGACTCTCTTTACATGTTTTTTATGATGTTTTATTGGTAGCTCGGGATCGCCGATTTAACGGAGAGTACCGTCGCGTTTAACACGTTCGTCGCCGCGTCACCCATATCTGGGTGACGGGTATGCTTCCGTGGGGGCGCCGTCACCCAAATATGGGTGACGCTTTTCTTGTTCAAGTTAAATACGATTTTCAGTTGGATTTTTAAAAGGAATTTAATGGAATAAACACTGTAATATAAATACAGGATATACAACATAAAAATATTAAAAATAATTTTTATTACTTAATTGCTCTTACTGTTAGTTTACAAGCAAAGAGGAACGAGCTGGGTAATCTGGGCGGAAGAGAATCATATTCTCTGCGGTACACGGTTCACTTAAAAATTGAATAACTAAAAAGTACCGCAAGGTATCGGGTTGAAACTTTCCAGATATATTGCTTAGATTATATACAAGTAATTTCAGCAAAGATTTCGTTCGTCTACTTGTACCCTTCTTTGTTATACCTGCCGAAAGTTAGGAAGACAGTCAAACGGGCCCAGCAAGAAAATGAGTTTTACAAAATTTTCTTTATTTCTTCTGTAGAATGAAAATCTAAAAAGAAATATATAGATTTTCCTATAAAAAATGAAGTTGACCTTTAAATGACATTGAAGAAATATAACAAATAAAAAATTAATATTGAACCGATATTCTCTCCACGATACTATGAAACTTTTGTATATAACATTTTTCTCTAAAATCAATGGTTCTCGAGTTATTATTTTTTTCCATCTAGATTGTCGATTCGTTCCACCGTGCGACAGTCGTATTTGGGCCCCGCGAGAAACTCAACCGAATCGCGCTGGGCGACGAACGTGTTAATAAAGATATCGATATTTTGCGCGCACGCTTTACGAATTAACGACAACATGCCCGGTAAAGGACTTTTCAATCCTTCATCACGAATCGCCCATGACTACATCTGCAAACTACTTTTCTGGGTCTCGCGCAGAGAGAATAAGAACCGAAAGACCAACAAAAAAGTTAACCAGCTTGGAAAAAATTAATGAACGCTCTTGCACGCGCCGGAGTTAATACGTCGCTCTAAAAGACACGGGGCTACATAAAGCGACTTGCAAAAATTAAAAAGCGTGCCTTCCTCGTTTGTATCGCCTCTGCCTGCCTCTTTTAAGGCCTTGCATTATCTAAAGCGCATTTTCCATTACCCTCCTATTGACGTAGTATTTTTTTACTTAAAGATTACCCAGATTTAACGAAACTACGTTCCCCGAATAAATTTTGCTTGAGCCGACGTTTAATAAACCTGCTGCATTCGTGAGCACTTTAAGATCGAAAAATGCCTTCAGCTGATTCAATTATTTGTACCACGGATAAAAACGATTCGAGTGACATCCAAGTGGATCAACGTTTTCATTAAAATAGATGAAACATATTTAGATCTATTGTTTCACTTAATAATTTCATTTAATTTTTTCCATTCAATGATTTTAGTCAACGTACTTTATAAATACTGTATTTTGAGGATGAAACACACGACACCGGTGATGATAAATGCGGCGACGATTTGTAAACCTACGGAGACCTTCGTGGCTGCTCGTTTCGTGTTGAGCTTATTTCTGTCCAATCTTCGCGCGTCCTGTTTTCAAGCTAAATGATAAGCGGCAAGGATGCCATAGAGGATAAGGCCCAAAATTAACGCTATTGCGACTATGTAAAATAACGCACACATCTCGTTTAATTCCTTTAATGCGATATCGGCAGGTATCAATTTGTTTATGGCAACGCCACTCAATCGTTTCTATTAACAGAATCGTTGGAGTATAATCAAACGTCTGTAATACGATCGACCACAAAATCGAGTGTAATCGCATATACGAGCGTGTAGTTTATATATAATTATAATACCGACATCCTCGATAGCGAGGATTTCGAGATTATCATTATTATTTAACATACATAATGCATTATTGTAATATGTCTGTTTCCGAATTCTAATACACAACGTTGCATTAATAATTCCCCGTACGCGATATCGACAACGAGACATTTTAATTTGTATTAATTACAACGATTCATCCTCTCTCGTCACGATGTTCGCAAATTCGGCGAAATTTCAAATTTAACGTTATTCAGACACATAAACGTCCGCGTAATTCTGTTCTCGTCTTTCGAGATATGAATTATCGTCTAAACCCAGCACGAAGCGCCATCCGAAACTACTCTACTCGTAGGGCGGCTAATGGTAAAAATAAATCATGTCGCGCGTATCATGATGTCCGATTCGTGGATTTCATCGCGATTTCACAAAGAAGAATAACGACCTTACGATCCCTCTTCCATTCAGACCTCGAGGGCGATCCGTGTGCAAAAAAATACTGCGGCGCTGGAAGGGAATGCGAACTTTCGCCGAATGGCACCGTTGCCATTTGTGCGTGCATACGAAGATGCCCCCGAAGGCACCGACCGGTCTGCACGAGCAACGGCAAGGTCTATGCTAATCATTGCGAACTCCATCGGGCGGCCTGCAATGCCGGCTTTCCACTAACCCGGAGCAGACTTATGAGATGCTTACACCGTGGTAAGAATGCAACCACCCGCGCAAATCTCCAGCTTCCGTGCTGACTTCGCGGTGCAAACATTTTCTCTGCGATTTTCCAGCGAACATTTACTCGGCTCTTTATCCAGGGAGGATTATATAAACGTTCCGTTAAACAGATTAAATGAACGAGTTAAATGAATCCCTCTGCGGACGGCCAAACTAACAATCTTCCGGACAATGGTTTTGAATTTCCATTCTATCTCTCGTCCATCTTTTCTCTCTCTCTCCCTCTCCCTCTCGCACTCTTTCTCCCTCTCCCTCTCCTTCTTTCTCTCTCTCTCTCTCTCTCTCTTCTTTTTGACGCGATTTTTTTATTCCCGATAGAGATTCAAACCACGCACATACGAAGAACTTTGCACATAGATCATACGTCACCAAAATCTGGAAGGGTCATATCTTATCCACGATCGAGAATCCGAAAGAAGGGCAACGCGAGAGATAGCCTCTCCAAGGATTCGGAGAGGGACAGCTCGATCTCGAAGAAATGTTCGAATCAGGAATACGAAATCATGAAGGTAGGCTGTCGTAGTGCAAACTTTCACGCATCGCCGGCCAACGACCCCATCTTGATTCCATCACGATGCTGCGATTTTTTTAAAAAAATATATCCCCCAAACGTCTATCGTATGGTTATTCGTGACTTGTAATTCGATTCGTTTACGTTCATCCAGGACAATTTGCTGCTCTATAATCACGCGAGATTAATGGCCCAGGACAACCACAGTAAAGAGTACCTCGTTAGTATAATGTTTTCTCATTACGATCAGAACAACAACGGTAATCTGGAGCGGGACGAATTGGAGCAGGTATTTTCCCCTTTCGACTCTCTCGAGTAAGGTTCGATGGTTGCCTTAACCCAGGCTCAATTTTTCCTACCGCAATTTCCGGCTTCCAGATCGCCAAGAACGAAAATTTGGGAGAACTGTGTAGGGGATGCAGTTTGGGGCACATGATCAGCTACGATGACAGAGACGGAGACGGCAAATTGAACGTGAACGAATTTTATATGGCCTTCAGCAAACTCTACAGTGAGTATTTTTTACCTCGGTACATGTTCACGAAACTCCTCTTCGTGAACTGTAAACAGGGTGCGGCGAAAATTGTATTACGATTGAAAATGAAACCTTTTTTTCTCAATAGCGTTATAGGAGGGGTGAAAAAAATGAGATTTAGTGTTTTGTTTAATATGCTATTGTTACCAACGCTATGGTTTCAATTCAATACATGCTCATGACATATTAAAATAAAATATTTATAACATCTAAACAAAAATAGTTAAAATAAACAAGAAGCATTCGTTTCCTCTTTCCTTTTAGACTACCTTAAGAACAATTAGTCTTTATCTTGTGAATCATCGTTATTCGCCAAAGAGACGTTCAGATAGACTAAAGATTCAACCCCTGTTACCCTTCTTCCCTCGCATCCCTTTCTCATACAGCTCAAGAAACGAGGAAACACGGAAAAACTTCTCCGATAAAATCATTTTTCGATTCGATCGTACGACTATCGTCGCATCCTGTACATGCGCGCTCAAAAATCCGTAGAAATGCTCAAAATATTTTTCACGTCCCAAAAATTTGGTTTAGGCGTGTCGGTCGTCTCTTTGGACAAATCACTGGAGATCAATCATATCTCCGCGAGGGTGGGTGACAACGTCGAGATCAAGTGCGACGTAACGGGTACACCCCCACCACCCCTGGTATGGCGGCGAAACGAAGCAGATCTGGAAACTTTAAACGAACCCGAGGTACAAGTAACTACCGACAGTCTCAAGACAAATAACGGTAGGGTTGTCTCGCCGCAATTACAAGATTTCCACTATGTTCACGTAGATCCGAGTTTTCAACGATGGGAGCCTGTATTTGACGAAGGTGCAGCTGATACACGCAGGAAATTATACCTGTCACGCGATCAGAAACCAAGATGTCGTGCAGACACACGTACTGACGCTACATAGTTAGTTTATTGAAAAATACAGCATTTGCTCCGTGTGTTTTTGTGTTTACCTCGTAGCAAACGCGAAGAAAGTCCTGAGTGATCAATACTGGAAAAGTAACGTATACTTTTTCAGCGATTCCTGAAGTAATGGTGATGCCTAGATTACAATCAAAGCTTCTAAAGGAAGAAGCTGTGATATGGTGCCACGTGACTGGCGAACCTCTACCTCGAGTGGAATGGCTGCAGAACAATGAACCCCTCGGCGACGAGCAGCCGGACAAATACGATATAATTGGAAACGGCACTAAGCTTATCATCAAAAACGTTGATTACGCGGACATGGGAGCTTACATATGTCAAGCCAGTAGCGTCGGCGGTGTAGCCAGAAATATCAGCGGTCTTGTCGTTCACGAGCAACCAATTCCAAGTAAATGTTGAATTCCGCTTTGCAGATTACGACATAATACACCGTCGAATGATTTATGCCGTGAAAGTCCGCAACATTTAACTACAATATTATCTAGGAAATATTAACGATAGAACGGGAGGAACGTTAAATTGCCGTTTTCGTTTGTAGGTGACGAAAACGAGGAACGAAGATTTTTTTCTTTCCACAAATGGGGTATTTTGGTTTACGAGCCATCTGCTTGTCAACTTCGTCACGAGATCCGATCTACGGACATTATACCTGGCACTCAGGTAAGGGGAACGATATTCGAGAGTAATTTAGAATGTACATAAATCTCGGACTTCGCCTCCCCATTTTCACCTACAGGAGCACGTTTGCGGGATCAAAGGCGTTCCATGTTCTTGGGGACGAGCCATCAACGTTGCCAATCGTTATGTCTATGTCAGTCAGCCGAATAAAGATCGAGTGTTAGTTATTAGCAAGATACAAATGGTCATAGTCGATGTAAGTGATCGCTTTTAACCCCTTTCACCCTGCGGGTACCTACAGTCCTCTGTGAAAGATTTACATACTACGAAAAAGTGACGACCAGTGTCGACGTCCAAGCATCACTCAATGTATAAATTCACGTTCTCGTTTCCGCAGGTAATAGAAACGGATAAAAATCCTGTTCAACTATGGTACGTGCCTTCTCTCGATCAAATCTGGCTGCTGAACTGGAGAAACGAGAAAGACGTCGGTATGAAAACTGTACAGGTGATAGAGGACGCGGCACAGAAAAAGAAACATCGCGTCATTCGTCCTGAACCAATCGACGCGCAATTTGACATCGTTAAGAGCATTTATATTCCCGAACCGCAAGTGAGCTTGTCGCGAAATTTATGTAAGATGTTCGTGAAAATGGAAAACTAACGGAGGGATGCGCTGGATGTAGTTACCAGCGCATATAACTCCGATAGAATTCCGGGCTGCTTTGTTCATCTCCAAAATTAATAAATGGAAAATGTTTCTCACCAATTAGGACGTGAATTATAACTTCAAGTACGGTTACGTAAGTCACTCGAACCAGCGCAGTATGTACAAGCTAGATCTGATCAACATGAAGTACGTTCGAAGTGCTGATTTGAGTCCCTACAATTGCGTCCCAGTAAATGTTCAGTTCTCGGCTCTTTGTAAGCATTTTTCTCGACGTTGCCATTAATCATCTTCTTCAAATTTGTCAACGTGACTTGCAATACCTTTCAGATGGCTTCGTGATAATCGAATGCGAGGAGCCGGCTACGAATCGACCCACGGGACAGCTATTGCTGGATTATCTTACAGACACTGTCCTCGCTCACAAATCCAATCTCTTCGGGAAGCCAATGATTTCGCCCGATTCGAGACACTTGATAACTCTGGATAAGCAAGACACTGGCGTGACTCTGGTTGTACAGGAAATATCCCGTAATTAGCTTTATTACCCTCTCGTTTAACAAACGGACAGAGCGTACAATTCGTTACGATTATTTTAAATCGTTCATGGTCTCCTCAGCCAGCGGATTGAAATTCTCTTTCGACGTGAAGACGACGTTGAACATCAGCGATATCGCGTTTTATCCGTCTCAGAGCACTCATGGCTATGATATTTACGCATCCTCGTCTGACAAAGAAGACATTCTCTTCCTCGATTTGTCGATCGGTGAGACTATAACACTTATCTTCGTATTTCTTCGAGGATGCTGTAAAACTTTTTATTCTCCCGTGTTACAGGTAAAGTGGAAATGATCACGGGAGTAGGGAAAGCTATATCGCCAAACTTAATACAATGGGGCAATCCAAACAGGCCGATCGTACAGAGCGACATATTTGGAAAATACATGGTCACCCCTTCCAACGATGCGTTGTTCGTCCTGAATGGTGAAACTCGAACGATAAATTGCGAAATCGGTGGACTGGTGCACCCTGGACCGGTGGTGTGGTTCATGGTGTCTTTGCATTAAACCGAAATTCCAACAACGACGCATAGAAGACTATCTATTGGGTTGGCAATTAAGTGATTGCGGATTTTATATAAGGAATTTCCTTAAGCTGATGAGGGACCCATAAATCGAATTTTTTAAGAAAGTGAAGCTGTTTTAATTTTTTTTTGAACGTATGATGCGATACATTAATCTTCTCTACAATCTCATGCGTTGTTCTATGGCGATCTGAATCGATAATAGCCTTGATATGACTCTCATCGACTGTAACTGGACGGCAAGATCGTTGCGCATTTTTGAGTGAAAAATCACCCGCAAGAAATTTGGCAAACTAATTTTGACACTGTCTATCTTTCAAGGCTTCGTTCCCATATACGGCACATAACTTCTTGTATGCTTGGGATGCGTTCCTGCTTTTTCGGAAATACAATAAAATATGTCTGAAACGAAAATGAAAAATATGTAAAAACGAAACTAAATAACTCATCGATACGATTTTTTTTACTAACGAAAGGTGGAAGTCCAAACAACAAGAAAACTATAGATTAGGCGCTTTGAACATGTTGACCAAACAAAAAGAAGTGCTAAAACCATCAATCGTCAAAATCCACAATCACTTAGTTGCCAACCTAATAGATAGCTAGAACAATCGGTAACACCTGAAAAGCGACGAATATTTAATCACTGCACGTTTATCGTGCCGATATGATACATCATCGTGATTGCCGAATAACTGGAGAGGATAAATTAGAAGATTATCGTTAAATCGAAAGAAATCACCGACACGCGTGACACTACAATATCGGAAATGTTCATTCACGATTAGTGTTAAGATAATGAAACGTTTCAAGGAACAAAAATATCATTGTCCGACTGTTACCTGGCATATTGGTAACACAATTGAGCGAATAAACATTTTAATCGTTACGTTGCAAATATTTATCGCGAAACATTTTATCGATAAGATTTTTAATGTACATAGTACCAGAGATCGTCTTTTACATACATTTAATATATGTAATAGTTGTCGGTATCAGTGATCTTGTCGTTAGCTCTCCCCCACGATTTTGCATATCTCTTTATCGTTGTATTTGTACTCGTCTTTCGGATACCCCTGGCATAGACATTCAGTTATACTTTTAAAACGAACGGTCAATGTTTATCGTCAGTTGGCCGGTATGGACGGCGAATTTATACCTCAGCACCATACCTGACCATTCACGCAACTTTGTAAATTTAGAAATCTGGTATTTTTATTTATATAGATGTATGAAATTTTATAAAATAAAAAAATTCGGAAGTCAATATCACACCGTAGACGATCATCGATTCGTGAATTGTACAATAGTAACTAATTATCGTTATGAATTTATTCAACAGATTATCGTTATGAAATTATTCACACGCGAAATGAAAACAAAATATTAATACAGTATAGTCAGTCTCTATATAGTCCTCGGAGTCATGAAACAATTTAATCGTTACAAAAAAAAAACAATTTTTACAATAAAATGTCTGCAATTATTGGTCTTACGTCTTACGTACCTTGTATCATGAACACGTATAATAAAGATATTTGACCACGAATAGCACATTGACACCGGATATAATTTTTACGTCATTATAATGCCTGCGATGTGTATATGCGTGTGCGCGCCTTTTTCGCGTTTGAGCGTACGTATATTAATTAAGATGAATGCCTTGTAATAAAATTGCAACAAAACTAATTTAATAAATAATCTGCAAATACAACATTTTCTGCTACATGTACATGCAGATTTCAAATATCATAGCAGTCTTGTATTCGTTCGGGTAAAAAGGAAATGACGATACAGTGAAATGGTTACACTCGGTCGTTGACGGGTATGCTTTTAAGTGTCTTTTCTAGTCGTAACGTTCACCTTTATTCGCTAATAAATTACGTTTGCTCAGAATCCTGGAGTCTACGTTAATTACCTACTGTACAAATTCGACGTACGTTTACACACTACACGGTATAAATATCTTCAGTTCCTCCCAAACAAAATGAGAGGTTTTACCACGTCTAGGCTGCTTTCACACCGAGCGTCACCGACGAGTTCTGACAATTGCAGAAAAATTGCTTTCAACCAAATAAACTGCCGTCGAAAGAAATGTACGAGAAAGAGAGAGAGATAGGGGGGGGGGTGTGTGTGGTACATGTAATTCTATTTGACAGTCATCAGCGAATTTGCACGAGTATATCGCACACGTTGTCCTGTGATAGTTGCGAGGAATATGAAAATAGCGATAAGTCGCAGGCTATAAGGAATAGAAGGATTAAAGAGAGAACTTGAGCGGATAGTAGGAAATGTAGGTAATGATATTCATGAGCAGTTTTCCATTCAATCTGTAGTTCATTCGACACACAAACGCAACACTCTTTAAACTTCTCCCTAAATCCCCCAAACTCTTTCCTCTTCCCCACTCTTTCGGTCACACTGGCACTTCCCGTCCACCAGTTTCTTCGATACAGCACTGGTTATATATTGCACGGTTTCAAATTGGTCCCTTGCCGACTGTAAAAGAGTATATATGCGTTGCTAAAGTCCTCGTCCTGAGGCTTCTGTCTGCTCGTGATTTCATCGTTATAATAATACCAGACGTCGGTCCGAGGATTCTTCGCGTACGCCGTGTAATGTCCAGCCGACATGCCTAAAAAATTGCGTGATACATTACTAATCTAATTGCAAGTTCTATCGTATCTACCTTAAAATAAATTAATATACGCACCACCAAAGTGACAAACGCAAGCGTACAGATCGTACAGATGTCGTCCCACGCTTAAACCGACCAAAGGGAATGTGACTTTGTCATCCAACTTCATGCTAGCACATTCGTAAAACACGAATCTGTAGTTAACAATAAAAAAGAGAAAGAAAAGAGAGTAAAGATCAGTATTTATTGTATATTATTTTCCGATATAACGATAACGATCAAACTATGCAATATTCAAACGTACCGCTTAAGGTAAACTATAAGGAACTTTGGATATCTGTGAACTGTAAGCGTTTTTGTAGCACACTGATTACGCTCACACTTCGGACAAAACCAAGGGTTGTGTTCGTCTAACGTTTCGCTGAAAAAACAGATCGAATACGTCGGTTACGGAAAGAAACTTAAAAAATAACTGTTCAACTATAACGGTCGATAAAAAATACCTCTGACTAAACGCTTGAAGGCAGTCGTATAAAGACAGAGGATGATGTGGCCTTTGTTTACTAACACTGACGTGATCAATGGGATGTCCGATCTTAGGAACGTGTTCGGTATAACGTACAGCTAAAGTATCGCCATTCTGCAAAACTACCATACCAGTTTCGGTAACGCTACAGCCAGTACAATGCGCGGTATACATACACCGAGAACAGTGATGTCCCTACAAAAAATTTGTTTGTTTATCATTTACATTTCTATATACGCTTCTGCCTACTAAATAAAAAATGTTATTGTATATGGACATTCTAACCTGGCCGTCAACGAAATGCAACGTGTAACTTCCTTCTTGCGGCACATTTCTCCTAACAATTTCATACAAGTCTCTGGCGTTGACCCTCGAAGGTAATCTTACTAAATGCGGATAGCCAAAAAGTTTTGTTCCTTTTCGATTGTTTGTTGTTTCATTGGTTGTGTCGTGTCGTAAGACTAACGGTACATTGAGAATTCGAACAGCAGGCCTTGGTCGGCCAGTTTGATCTATTTTTGTAAATGACGATGCAGTCATATACGTCGAACACATTGGGCACATCTGAGGTTCCGTTTGATTCTTGAAGTAATTCTGTTATATAAAACAGGTTTGTCGTTTTGAACGTATTGGGCATACATTATACATGAATATTAGGTTGGTGCATATGAAATGTCGGATTGTATACGGCGATATTAACATGCCACCGTTTTTGCAAAATGTCTGTTTATAAATCAAAATAATTTCCATCGATATCAATACACTTCCGCCAAAGATCCACAAGATCTTTTATACGATTCTTAATAAAATCTGAGTTTTTAGCAACAATGAAATTCGAGACTACTTTTTTCAGGTCACCATCGTTATTGAATTTTGTTTATGTAATGAAGTGGTCTAAGTGTTTAAAAATCTGATAGTCCGTTAAAGGAAGATCAGGTGAATAAGGTCGGTACCGTAAAATTTCATATCAAATCACATTTTTTTTGTGTTTACTTTTGACGGATATGGTCTTGCGTGTCGTGCAATAAATTAAGCCCCTGCCGATTAATTGAAACCGAACGCAGTATTTTCAATTCTACAAGCATTTGTTCAATTTTTTTTACAGTAGCTGTCAGTAGTAATGCTTTCATCGCGTTGGAAAAAAGGAAGTTCAGCTTTCCACGTGGCACAGAAAAATATATATTTTTTTTTATATAGAAATTAGGAGTCTTCCAAAAGAAATAAACTCATTATTGAGCGTATAGACCAAATAACCTGTTTCAGTTATAAAATTATTAATTTTACTGCTACCTATTTGCAAAAATGTAGTGTATAGGCCTAATCCGACATTTCATATGCACTAACCTAATACAACGTGGCAGAATAGTGTATCGGCGAAAATTGGAATATGAAAAAATTCCATACGAATACCGAGGAGATGAATAAAAAAACAATGTGGGGTGCACTAACGATAGGAAGGCGCATCAAAAATTCGATGATATACCCTCAGTATACAGCAGCTTCAGATTAGTCTGAATTGAGTTCCAGAACATTAATCGCCTGGCTTGCGGATTGTACTCAAACAGCGGATCATACGGGTTTCCATCTTTTCGTTACCAAACGCCTCTACTTCGAGCGAAGTTTCCTAGGCTTATCGATAACGTAAAGCTGTTTCTGGTTCCCATACATACCATTATGATACCGTCCGGCTAGAACGTTCGTGGATCTTATCTCAGACCTTCCCGGGGTGAAATAATGGTAACGATGTACCTCGTTTGTACACCCCCGCCGCTAGATTGAAACTGCTGTTATCATCATCGGGTTAATTTAATTAACAATTTTAAGATTCAAATTGCAATAAACCTTCCAAGCAGTTTAAGCATTATAACAAAAACATAATTATATTATTTGATACGATAAGCAGGAAACTTACCTCGATGCACGGATCACACATGATGAAGTTACAGCTATTTCCACTGTGCCTCTTCAAATCCCCATCCAATTCCTCGAGACAAATCATACACGGAATTTCTTCACCCGTAATTGTACACCTTTGACAGGCATCAGCTTCCATCGCACGATCGCCGCCACCATCTGGCACCGAAGTGTACGCATCGGGTGGTTCCGTAAGTTCAAAGGCGTATATAGATCGATTCGTATCATTGATGTGTCTCAAAAGTGTATTGTCATCCTTAAATTTAAAACCTTGATGTAAAACCCGACAGAGTGATGTTTCTGCCTAGTGCGATAAGCTACAGCAAGCAAGGTACGTATATACTCGATACCTACGGTGCAAGGGTAAAATAATGTAGTCGAGAAGTAATGGCCGCAAAGGGCCAATAATGAGCGAGAGTGTAACGAAATATAAACAAGAAGAGAGGATGCAAGGAACGAAACACCGAACTTGTGCGATGGAATGTAGCCTCGTAACTAAGTCTTTGCGTTACGAGAATGTTCTTCCATAAAATTTTCTCTCGGAGGACAGTATCGGCGATTAACGAGTCTGCTCGATAAGTCGCCTTCTTCACCCTCCATAATTTCGTTTCGTATTAGAGACTAGAATCAACGCATCGCTTTTCGAATAAAATTGAATTTCAGAACTATTAATAATCTTTTAAATCATCACGCGAATATATACGTTCATTGGCAAAGAGCAAAATCTATCTTACACATAACTATGGAAATAACTGAGTCAAGTGAAAATTATAATTAAAGAGAATGTAAAGTAGGAAGTTCTACTAATGAATTAGATTACCCAAATGTCGCTGCGAAGACCGAAGATTTGCATTAAAATAACATAGCACAATGCCAAGTACACCAATCGAGCAGAAACCTTTACGGAACGTGTACATGCTGCGTTTTGACTGACAATAACCGCATCGAAAACATCTATGCTCTTGATCACCGCAATTATTACGAACGCAACCAACTACATCCCACATGCTTACCAGAATTTTTGATATATGGTTTTCTAGAACTTCGGCAAGTGCAATGTTTGCTACCGCAACGTTTTCCTTGCCAAGCGTCTTTAATAGTTCTTCCTTCAATTTCCCGATGCGCGACTGCTTGTTCAACGAAACAACGCACCTTACTGGTTGATCGCCATTTGCAGGAACATATGTAACTTTCAACTGCCTTTCCATAGCATGAGGTAACGGCACCGACAGATACATAAAGGGCTCGTAGGTAACGGAAACGTGCTTACATACTGCACAAACAACCTGCGAAAGTACGAAAGAATGAAAATTATATCCAATGTTCGAATAGATCGGTGAATTTAAACCATCTCCATTTAGTATTTTGACCCTTTGCTCTCGGAGATTATTTTCACTTTTCTTTCCACTCACTACTCGATAATGATAAATACAATTTGCAACGAAAAATTTTCGCACCATTCTATTTCTTTGTTATCCCCTTTCTTGTACCTTATTCGTGCCAACCATGTTTGCACTCCAAGTTGCCGAAACAAATTATCATGCCAGCAGCGCTGGCATTCCGAGTGCAAAGAGTTAAAATTTGTATCAGCATAATGAGACCTGTATTTCAAATTTCTTAAAACAGGAAGGAATCAATACTGAAAGTTGATTTAGGAGACATTTTACGGTAAAAACTAACTGTCCGAGAAGTCACCCCAACGTACCAGTCTCCATAGTATAGAAATTAACGCAAAATCCTATTGATCTCACCTTGCTCTTGAATTGTCCTTGAAAGGTATCGACAATAATGCTCCTATTGGATTTTAAATGTTTTGCCCAATGTTTATCAGCTTCGATTTCATCCTGTGCCGCTACAGCGCCATTTCCATAAATTTGCGAAACTCTGGTACACTGAGTACTGACACTTCCAAGACCATCGCGTTTATGATTCTTCTCTTGGTCATCCAGTCTCATACGCTTTACGTTACATTTTTCCAACCCGTTGTCATACTCTATATCTGAGCCGCTAGATGCATACTCCACGGCACAATTAACTTTTTGAACGTTGATTTCTTTTATTCGTTTGATACTAACGCTCTTATTGTCGAAATCATGATTCTCCATGAGATTTGAATTGTCTAGAGGGGTCCTACGAACGTTCTCTTTTGGATACTTTTGGGAATCGTAATGAATCTCATTGTTGCATTCTTGTTGTGTTACTAAGAAATTTGCATTGCTAGTCTTAGCCTCTTTATGTATGTCATAAAGACCACGATACTGCGGTACATTTTTTGACAGTTCAATTAGTGTATTCAATCTCAGCGAAGGAGTAACTTCATTGTTTCCCTTCTCATCGACCTTATTATGAATGAGAGCGTTCGCCCTTGCTTCAATGGTTTCATCGGAATCAAGTGTTTCCTCATCGTCGTCACCATCATTCAAAGGTGAACCTCTTGGTGAATTTACGACACTATCTAATTCTCCAATCGGCGAGTCTAGATCTAAAATATAATGTTGAAAAATAACATAGCTTTATATTTTTCATAGTAATTTCTGCAAACACCTAAAAATGGCAAAATATATATTGAATATCATCTTACCTCTCGGAGAACCAGCCATTGTAACATTAGGACTATTTGGACATTCTGGCGACGGTAAACAATCATACATTTCCAGTAAATCTGAACTACAATTGGAATTACAAGTGGCAGTGATAGGGGAAACACCTTTCCCATTTGAATTTTCAACTGAACTAATTGAAGTGGCGGTGGTTGTTGATGATGGGTTTTGGCAATTTTTTGTACACTTTGCTGTATTCATTTGCTCATGCAAGGAATCTAACAAAAGTGCAAGAAATTCTTGACAATCATGCTGCAAACAATAATATTAGCAATTACCGGCTCGATATTGAAGTAGCTGTTTCGTTAACTTCATAAAACTCATATAAATTTACCTGTCTGTAATCCTTAAATTGCGAGTGATAGGCACCTAAGGTTTGCTTGAATTCCGTAGGCCTGAGTACGCTATATCTACCGGACCACATTTTGCCAAGGAGTACGCTGAAATGTGCCATTAATGATCCGGGAGGAGGTGGCTTCTCCCCCTTTTGCTGCAAATCCAAAAAATGTCGCAGGACGGGTGGAGTTGCAGTTAAACATTGCAAACCGGCAGCCATGAAGCAAGTATTACCAAGATTACGTAGACCACAAACTCCTGCACGCAAAACTACATCTTCTACAGAGATAAACATAGACATATATGAAATACATCATACCTATAAATTTATACATCGCTTTGAGATATAGTAATTTCATTATTGAACACGATAAAAATAAAAAGTTTTCTATCTCACCCATAGGTGAATCATCTTGAGAATCTCCAGCTTCTGAAAACAGATTATTTAAAGCTGGAGTACCAAGAGGAAAAAATGGGCCATGTTCTATCCCTGTCCCATTATCTCCGATAGGATCTCCACCGACGTCTGCAAAATCATTTAAACCAGGTGGTGGAGGTAGTGGAATGGCATAATCTGATGTTGAAGTATTTGCTTCTGTCCTGTGATAAATTTATAAATTCAATTAGTAATTATAAATTGATGTATATGTAGCCTTATTTGCAAATCTATAAAAAAATTAATTGTACCAAGTATCTTCTATGCCCATGTTAACTTCGGAGGAAAGTAGTTTGTCTTCTTGCAAAGTTAAAGTATGATCTAAGGAAGAAGTCAATGGACTGAGACCAGTAGACTCCAACTCATCTGATATCTCTGGGGCCTCAGGCAGGTGAAAAATTCCAGATGATCCGATCATTGAAATATTTTCTACTTCTGAGGCATCCACCTTATTGTCCATTCAGATAAGAAGATACAGAGCACTACCTAAAAACATAATTGTGTTTTAGGCAGAAGTACAATTTGCCAAAAAAAAATGCCTAACAGAAATATGCAGTTAGTATAATATAAATAAATTTACACATATGTATTATATACTTTTTTCATCATTTACATAAATGATGTTACTGAAAATTATATAAAACAAAAGAATACTGGCACAATAGTTTATGCAATTTATAAGAAACCTATGCATTTGTTGATCACCGGCACGTAACTTTCAACAATTTTATTTTTAAAGTAACATTATAAATTAAACCCTTCCTTAAGCCGAGGAATAAAATTTACAATACATTTTACAATATCTTTAGTTACGATTTTAAACAATAATGTGCACATTGCGGTTTAATCAACATTTGCTGATATGATAATCTACAGTATGAAATTATTAGAATTGTCACGCGGAAAGTTTAACCTACATGCAGTAAAATATTCTTCATTTTGTTTCAAGTACATACAAATATTCAAGCCTTAACTACTTTCAAATATTCTAACCTAAGATATCAAGACACGATTACCGCGAACCGTTGGCCGCCATACTCCTATAAGGTGATTATACTCGTTAACAAACAACACTTATCAATAATTGAATTTTTTATCTTCAAAGAAATACGACTATTGTATATTGGCTATTACACTGATCAATATGGAAGAAACAGAATTCTCAAGTCTATAAAAGTGCAAGCAGACCTTGCCCATTCAAACCACTGCAATCCTGCAATGTCACAGCAACACAAATACGAAATAAAAGTTCACACGGGAACGCACTATTTTATAATCGATAAGGGGACCCTAAAGAAAACAAAAACAATACTCACTTATATTATAGAAAATTCACTTTCTTCTTTGTGAAATATCTATACCGCCATTGCAGTAAACGGCATGGTCAATGGATGCGCTAGAAAAGGAAGATTCGCCCACGACACTCCAGGAAGTAGACATATTTTTCGGTTTGCAATGTATTTCCTGTTACCTAGGGAAATTCAATTCACCAATTTAAAATAGTAGAGAGTAATTCTTACCCAAATTAACTTCAACATTTGAATTAACTTGTAAAACTGTAATTAAATATAATAAAATTGCTATGCTTACAGATTTATCGGATTTTTCAATTTCGCGTCGATATAATTTTTGAACTGACGGATTCCTAATGTTAAAGACTTACATTTTTGGATTTAACGTATTTAAATCTATAAATCTGCCAAAAATGGGGCAATAACTTGTAGCCTGAAAACGTAAGATTCAGTCAACAGTAAAATTGAATAGGGACAAAAAGGATATCGGTATGCGAACGTGAAGGAATCTTTAAAATTTTATCCAAAAGCAGCTCAATAAAATTGCATCAATACAGTTCAATGCGCTAACCATAGATGAAAACTTCCCTTGTTATTTGTAATATAGCGCGCGCTCGTGTGTATGTGTGTGCGAGCGTGCGTGCGCGCGCGTGTGTGTTTGTGTGTATATGCTAATCAACACATGCTAAGCCTGCATTTTCTAACGTCAAATACGACAAACGCGATAGTTTATCACACTTGCATGATAAAACAGCAAGTATAAATCTCTGAATAGTACGTACTTTGATAAAATTGTACAATTAACACGATAATCTTTGACGATAATTGTATATTTTAAAAGTGAAATAACATAATAAATATCACAAATAAAGAAAATACAACTTTTAAAAGAAGTGAATGTAAATTTTGTTGACTTATGAATGGAACTATTAGAAGAGTAAAGGCAAAACTTTACAGAAAATAACATTCATATTTATAGATGCAATGATACATGATATATAGCAAATGAATAATTTGATAATTTAATTCTAATAAGTTATTATAAAATCAATTTATACAGTGTAATACCAAAAAAGTGAAACAAAAGCATTGTTACATTCAGTAGTATAATATCCTTAAATTTATCTAAAAGTATATGATACAATCTCATGTATTATAAGAATCTGACACCAAAAAGTTTGAGAAATACAAAGTACTTCATCATTGAGCAAAATGTCATCATCGGAGCAGTCAATGGTTGTACAGTCAAAATTTGTTTCAGGAGAAACTGTCATAATAGTATCCTTTACTAATTATATGAAATATTCTGGAATTTAAATATTTGTGATATGTACAAGATATTGTGTATTTGTAAGATCCTTAATTAAATTTAAAGGCAATGGAAGCATCATTGATACAGGGTTGGGTTAAAGCTGCACGAATCGTAGCACTGGTTAATAAAGGATCAACCCATGCACTAGTTGTTTTAATTACTTCCAGAACACCTCCACAAGTTTACAGTGATCTTACGATTGAAAGAGTATTACCCATTGATCAAGATTTTAAATGCAATATAGGTATCACATTTTATGCATTGAATATATATTACAAACTTTATATAATTACAAAGTATAATTTGTTAAAGATACTGATGAGAAACAACAAAATGGCTTAGATGTCTACCTTAATGTCACATCAAGGAAATTACGCTTAATATTTGAAATGAAACCTGGTGTAGCAACGAGCTCGTTAGTCTCTGAAATATTCCGTGCTATAGAAGGTAATAATACGTTGCTATCCTTATCTGATTTTTACAATAATGAATTAATTCACATTTTGATAATTCTAGTAAATCAAAAGACAAAAAATTCAGCATCAGAATATTTATGGATACAGAAGTTAACAGGAAGCACACGAAATTTGAGTACTACCAATGAAGGTGTACAAAATGTTTCTGACCCTGTCAGTATATAATCTACCTATAATTTTCTATTATATGTAATTCATTGACAAAGAATGGTGAACTAACTTACTAATATTTTTAGTTGGTAGATTTGGAGAGTCCTGATTTAGTGGTATCAAGGCGAAATATTGCTTCTGGTAAATCTCCAGTAGCTGCAAGAGAGTCTGCAGTACGATATCAAATGGCATGCAAGGAAGATGATTATACATATAGTAAAACATTTCGGTGCGTTTTATTTAACTATATTATGAGATGAAATTTACAACTTACACAACCATTTCTTTACGTTAAATCAATGTTTTCCTTATAGTATATTTATTGGAACATGGAATGTCAATGGGCAGCCACCAAATGGTATCAAATTAACAGAGTGGTTAGGTTGTGATAAAACACCGCCAGATGTTTATGCCATCGGATTTCAAGAACTGGATTTAAGTAAAGAAGCATTCCTTTTTAATGACACTCCAAGGGAAGAGGAATGGAGGTACAGTATTTGATGGAATTATAAAGAAACAATATATTGAATTTCACGAGCATTAATTTTATAGACAAGTTGTAACCAAATCCTTACATTCGGATGGTACATATCAACAAATCGCTATTGTAAGATTAGTTGGTATGATGTTGCTTGTATTTGCCCTAGAAGTACACGTGCCCTTCATTAAAGTTGCATACGTTGATACAGTGGGCACTGGAATTATGGGTAAAATGGTAAAATTTTTAATTTTCTTAATAATAATTGAGATA
The DNA here is from genome assembly GCA_963989415.1 of Cerceris ruficornis. Lineage (NCBI taxonomy): Eukaryota > Metazoa > Arthropoda > Insecta > Hymenoptera > Crabronidae > Cerceris > Cerceris ruficornis. The sequence continues at coordinate 13,597,358 of OZ022520.1, read as the reverse complement.
GATCACGTTATAATTTACAATCTCTTATTCCTGTAAAATACTACTTTACATCGTTATTAGGGTAATAAAGGTGGGGTGGCAGTCAGTTGCTCTATTCATAATACATCTATCTGCTTTGTTAATGCACATTTAGCAGCACATTGTGAAGAATTTGAAAGACGAAATCAAGATTATGCGGATATATGTGCTCGATTATCTTTCTCGAAATATGTTCCTCCTAAAAGTTTCAAAGATCACGAGTAAGTTTTGTTTTAATGTATCAATAACAGTTAATTCCAAGCATTTAAAACTTCATTTTGGATATAGCCAAATCTATTGGTTGGGTGATTTAAACTATCGGATAACGGAAATGGATGTTGCAATTGCTAAACAACATATTCAAGTAGGAAATTATGCTCCTGTATTAGTTTTGGATCAACTTTCCCAACAGCGACGATTAGGTCGTGTTTTTCAAGGATTTCAAGAAGCAGAAATCACATTTCAACCGACGTACAAATACGACCCTGGCACTGACAACTGGGATTCAAGGTTGACTTGTTAAAACCTTTACTTATACAGGGGATTCTACACAAGTAGAACAGGCTGTAAAAAAATTAAACAAGATCAACAAATAGGAGGAGAAGTTATAAGTAAAAGTTAAATTGTATCAGACTGTGCATAATATGCAAGTAATTTTATGCACTTTTGTGCATCGGTGCATCAGATTTTTATTCTCCAGTCGACTCAGTTTCTTGTGCTCTTTATAAAAGTACTAACATACTTATGCCCCAAACTTATTCATTAGAAAGTTATCAAAACTGAAAGTTCTCAGACTTCTTTTTATGGGGATCTCCAAAGTATTGGTTGTATTCGCACCTCATTACTAATCTTAAGAAGCTCCAACAACGCATTCAGCAAGAAATATTCAAAATTACGGAAAGCGACATCAGGAATGTGTTGCGCAACGTCAAAAAGCGGATGGAAAACTGTTTGATTGCAATGGAGGACCGTTGGAGCAGTTGTTGTAACGTAGATACTCTGAAACACTTGCCAAGAGACCGAAATAATTCAGAGAACTTTTCGCTTCGAGAACTTTCTATCGAATAAGTTTAGGGTATATAAGTATGTTAGTATTTTTATGTAGAGCAAAAGAATCTGCATCGATTGTTGCAGTCAAAAACATAGGTTTCCAGTTAAAAAAAAGTGTAGTTGCACTTTTCTGATGCACCGATGCACAAAAGTGCATAAAATTAGTTTCATATTATGCACAGTCTGATACCATTTAACTTTTACTTATAACATCTTCTATTCCCAACCGCTTAGGAGGTACAGCCTGTTCCAGTTGCGTGGGACAGCCGGTATATATTTTTCGATTAAATGGTAATAAATCTATAATATAATAAATACAGTGAGAAAGGCAGAGCACCAGCATGGTGTGATCGCGTGTTGTGGAAAGGAGAAGCGATTACATCGATTGATTATAGAAGCCATCCTGTACTAAAAATATCCGATCATAAGCCAGTTAGCGCTATCTTTGATTCACAAGTACGAATGTTTCGTATCAAAAAGTATTATAATTGTTTCATAATAACCCTATTTCTAAATTATTACTTGCAGATCAGAATTATAGATATGGTGAAATATCGTAAAATTCACGAAGAGGTAATGAAGAAACTCGATAAATTGGAAAATGAATTCTTGCCTCAAGTAATGGTTGATACTACAGATATTATCTTCGATACGTTGAAGTTTCTTGAACCCTGTAGCAAAGAACTTATAATCGCCAATACTGGCCAGGTATATAATTCCCGATATTGTGAAATCAATTCAAAGTGTTCATTAAAACTCATTTCTCGCAGGTGCCAGTCCAATTTGTGTTTATAAAGAAATTGGATGACGTCAGTTATTGTAAAGATTGGTTACACATAGAGCCTTTTACAGGATTTATAAAACCAGGTACAATTTTATCATTTCATTTTTTTAAGAATATGAAATAGTGTTGTATCTCAATATAAAGTTTGACAAACTTTGACTTAGGAGAAAAATGTGATATCAGATTTGAAGTATACGTCGACAAAAGATCAGCTTGCAAATTAAATTCTGGGGAAGACATATTATATGACATTCTAGTTTTACATCTCGAAGGAGGAAAAGATATTTTCATAACTGTTACAGGTATTAATCGACATATACGTGCCGCAATAATCATTACAAATGAGAACTATGAAAAAAATTAACGTAAAATGTATTTTTCAGGCACTTATGAGAGAAGCTGTTTTGGATCTTCAATGGAAGCTTTAGTTCACATCGTTAAAGTGCCAATTAGAGAAGTTCCAATTGGCCGATTGGTAGAACTTGTAAATATAATAAGGAATATATATTCCTTGATTTCATCATAAAAATCAGTGACACCTAATTTTCATTACGTTTCAGGAAAATCATAAAAATCTTTCGCAAGAGCCATATCCCGTACCAAAAGAGGTATTCTTTTTAATCGACAGACTACATCGGCACGGTATTAAAACAACAGGGCTTTTTGAGACCCCTGGTCTGCATAGTGAGATTATAGCTATAAGGGATTGGTTAGATAATTGGAGTGAAGATCCAATGCGTATCCTTTTTTATATTTTTTATAGAAAATTCACTATGTTGTAGTATTAACTTTGTAATCTAGAAATTTTCTTAATATTTATAAAGCTGGTAGCGTGCATTCCGTAGCAGAAGCATTGCTCCTACTATTAGAATCAACGGCAGAACCATTAATTCCGTACAATTTGCACAGCGTATGTTTGTCTGCAGCAACAAATTATTTACAGTGCAAACAGGTACGTTAATAAGAACTGGAGATACTTTATAACATCTTAATGTGTGATGTATATGTGATTATATTATTTCACAGATCGTAATGCAACTCCCTGAAATAAGAAGATCAGTGTTCGTTTATATTAGCTATTTTCTACAAGAATTACTAAATCATACTCAAGACAATGAACTTGATGCTAAAACTCTTGGTAAATAATTATGTGTTTTTTTATGTACCATGTAAATATTACATTATACAAAAACTCGGTATATATTGATATTTCACTTCATAGCAACACTATTTGGATCAATTTTTCTGAGAGATCCACCGAGAAGTAGGGATGATCGAAATCAAAGGAGCCGTGCTATTCAAGCTACGTTTGACAGAAAAAAAGCAGCTTTTGTTTATCATTTCCTAGTGAATGATCAAAGCGATTTCATTTTAGGTCGATAGCGTGGTAGAGCTTGAAAATATTTTGAGCAAACGAACAAACTATCTGCCAAATATATTGGAATTAGCATAAATTCCAAAATTAATATCAACAATACCTCGACTTTTTTTAGTTACAGCTATGTATGACATTTTAACACATTATTGATGAAATCATCTTGACTTTTATTATTGAATAAAAGCTTCTATCATTTAATAAAAGGTTTCGCTAAATAAAACATTTATATTTTTTTCAGTAGTCACATATTTGCTGTAAATGTGTGACACTTGATTTTCGATAAACTTCATAATATAGCATTTCTAATGTGTTACATAGCAAGAAAGTAGTTAAAAAAAATTATGCTTTGTAATATTTCGTTGACGTTCTTACAGTAATATTTACCATAATTATTGTAAATATAGTACTGCAAGATTATATAGTAAGCAACGTAAATGACTTGCCAAACGAACATATTCTTAATAAATAATGTACTCGTAATTAGATAAACGGTAAGACATACTCTAATAATACTCTGCCCTGATCTAGTCTTTGTAACCTAAAATAATGAAATATATTAAGTTGTAATAAATGTCATAAATTATTTTTTACAAGTTTATTTTATCTTACATTTATTTTACGCATTATATAATTCCCAGTAAATAGTTATAAACCTGCAAACTAAAATTTACAAACAGTGTAAAAATCATGTTTGCTAAATTCGTTATTTATACCTAATAAGTGTGATGTACGCATGTACACTATTTAAACTTCAAAGATACATGAAATTTGTAATGCACTCGTACAAATATGAAATAAGTATAGTCGAGTGTTTATATCAAAGTTTTATTAAAAAATACATAGAAAATGCAATGAGCAATATGGTCTGTAATATTGATTTTTTAGCGAAATGATATAACATATTATAATGGCGACTTTAAAAAGGAAAAGAAAAACTTAAGAAGCTCATGAAAATAAAAGTTTATATGTAATCGAATCTGAAAGTTTCTCTGCAAAAAATGTTTAAATTCAAAGAAATGTAAATTATAGCACACTTGTGTGTTCTCAAAAAGAACATATTTAAATTACGATATAATTACGACAAAAATAAAAGAATAAACGAATGCGAGTTTGACGACATTTGTCGAAAGAAATATTTAATAAAATTTTCCGATGTCATTCGTCAAAAAAGAGTTATGAAAATAGACGTAATGTGCATGATAAAATGCATGATATATGAATACCGTCTAATTTGTCTTTATATTTGTTTTAAATGACAAAAAATGTAAATGTATTTATAAACTGAACTGAAACACACCCTAAAATATTACATGGTGTACGAGTGATAAAAGCTTCAAAAGTTAAAACCTTTTTGGGTTGTTTCAGCCGGTTTAAACTCCAGCTGGCCATCCGGTGTTGCGGGCGTCAACGTTGAATCTTCAGGATCCTGTAGATAACAGTTTATATATAATTTTATTTCAATCGTAGATAACACAAAATTCATTATTTCTTAATTACACTTACCCCATCTGAGAAGTAAGTATCGATCATCGCAATTGCCTTTTGATACACTTCTGCTGTATCATGATGCTGAAGATTTTCCAACTTGTCTAATCCTCCAACTTCTTCTATCATAATAGCTACCCGTTCGACTTCCCCCATTTTTTCTGCCGCAGTCAAAATATTCGACAAACCGTCCAATACTACAATTACTGTCTTCGAATCTTTAGCTTCCAATAAATTGCAAAATGGTTTTAACACTCCCAGTTGCACCATTTGTGCAAGTTGCTGAATCGATCCTCCAGTAGTTAGATTAGTTACAGCCCATGCTGCTTCTTTTTGAGACTTAAAATCTCCCTGTTAATAACACGTAATATTCTTATTCATTTGAAATAGTTTAATTCATTTACCAAAAACCGAGAATAACTTACAGATTGCAGAACATATATCAAAGGTGGCAATAAACCAGCATTTATAACATGTTGAATTTGTTCCACATTGCCAGCTGTAATGTTACTAATAGTCCATGCTGCTTCTTTCACAACATTGGTACGATGATGTTGCAATAATAATCCCAGATATTGCAAACCTCCTGCAGATATTATTGCATCAGTTTGCACATCATTGCCTGTAACTATATTTCCAACTGCTCGAAGTGCTGGAGTCAGAACTGATACTTCGGTTGAGGCAAGCAATTCTACCAATTTTGGAATGACTCCGCATTCAACCACAGCTTGTATCTTATCATTTGTACCATCAGTGAGATATGAGAGAGCCCAGCAAGCATCCGCTATACATTAAAATTTTTGTCTTCTTAAACATTTATTAATAATTCCCAAATATTCCTGTACTTCTTACTTCGATAGTATAGAATATAAATAAACATAACGAACTCACCCAAAATGTCTTTATCAGTATTACTTAGTAATCGATTTAATGCCGGGAGTGCAGATCTAACAATTTGAAATGGTGGTGGAGGAGTTTTATTACGACACAAATTAGATAATGCCCACACAATGTTACGAGTTAGTGTTACCTGTATCAATATTAAAATGGATCAACAACTTTTAAAATTCAAATTCATAATAATATATGTATGTATATTATACCGAAGTATCTGGTTTAATTAACTCCAATAAAAATGGCAATGCATCATTTGCAAGAACCAGATCCCGAGCAGTTGGACCATCTCCAGCAATATTTCCAAGAGCCCAAACTGCTTGTTCGGTAACATTGAGCGATGAAGATTTCAGTAGTGCAACTAATTTAGGTATAGCACCATGTTTGACAACAACATGTGTTTGTTCGGATGTACCAGAAGCAACATTGGTCAGAGCCCATGCTGCTTCAAACTGCAGAGCAGCACTATAAATAAATAAAAGCAAGTAGTGAAAACATACAAAAATGATGTCTGGGTTGAATGTAATAAGACAAATCCATACTTGTGATGATAATCTAAGAATTCGATGCAGCGTGGCACAATCCCACGATTTATCATAATATCTATGGGTGGATTCTTTTCACAGCTTAACATCTTTCTACATGCTTGAGTTGCTTGGTGCTGAATTGCTTCATCAGATGATCTCATACCAGCAACAATTTCTTCTATGGATGTAGACGCAGGCGAAAGATGACTTTCATTTGGACTACTCTGTGGCTCTTTGCCAATATTGATATTACGACGCTTTAACAATTGGTCATCTTTTCGGGCTTTACGTAACTCTACCGACACTTCATTTCTTCTTCTGCGTGCTTCCTACAATATCAAAATTAATATTATGGAAAAACAATTTGAAATTATTACTTAAAGGTTTAAGTAGTTTCTAGTAATAAGTGAAAAACAAATGTTTATTTAGTTTATTTATTTGCATAATCTATTGCATCGTATACATAATTAACATAAACTTACTTCATGTTTAGCATTAAATTTGTAGTTAGCTTTGCGACCGCAGCTATCAGCTTCTGGTGCTGGCATTTTTCTTTAAAATCAAATCAAATATACCAACTGAACCTGTTTCTGGAAAAATTTAAGTAATATCATGAGGCTAATGTAAGTCAATAACATCAGAAGATTAACATAACAAACTATGATAATTAAGCATAACTACTTTGTAGCGATATATAAGAACGGATATATATATCTGTTTCTTATTGTATTAATTAATAATACATGATCTAAGATTATAGGTATCAAACTCTCCACAACGTAAGAAAAGGGGTAACAAAAATGCGACTCTATTACGTCGTCAACCATTTACATATGTAAAAATTAACACATCTAGAATTCCCCAAATTACAAATCTCATATCATAAATTATAATAACGTTACATGTTATTTGAAACCTATCTGTTCTAACGGTTATTTACGATTTTTTTTATAACCCTTTATGTGACATAGGAATACCATTTAAAGCTGATTTGAAATTCTACCCTGAATCTGAAGTGATTTTGCATGAACTAAATATATCGCATTTTACTCACCGTAAATATATTAATAAATATTAAGGCAGTGTATGAATAATCGAACACTTCATCAAATGAACACGACCAGCGCGTCAAACAATCAACCGCTAATGGAGAAGTGCCTTTCAGTGCCTTTGTACTTCGCGACCTGTTGCTACGATTGCTACGGTTGCTACTGACCGGAGGACGAAAAAGAAATGTTTGTTTATCCCCTCGTCCAATTAGAAATTCGAGAATTTCATGGCAGAGTAGAACATTGAATTACGATTGGCGGCTTATACCTCAAAGATGCACGGTTGGTCGTTCAATGCTTAACGTTCAGTTTTTAAACCGAAATGTTCTCTGGCACCTTAGGCACAACTTATTTGGGATATGTTTAAAAATTTTTATTTTTCAAAACGATCTTTTATTACCATTTTAATCCCCTCTAACAATTAGCATGTAATTTAAGTTCTGTTCTGAAATTCATGTAAACTTTTAACTTAGAGAACGATTTATTACACTTTTGCGATTTTTTATGTTCAAAGTTGAAGCTATGAACAATTGAAAATGCGAAGAGCCATTGCAGACAAAGGATGACATTTGCTTTTTTTTTATTTTGTTCCGCCCTAACGGACGGACGTGACTTCTTCTAACACCCAGCAAAGTTAGTTTCGTCCGCTTACAAGACCCAAGAAAAATGTCTCGCAGAACTATTGTAATTTCTCAGCCGAAAATAAAATTTGTATTGTAACTTTTTTTTTATACTTTCCCCAAGAAAAATGTCTGCCCTAATGCCTGCTGCTATTAGATTTTTTAGTTTTAGACGTTTAACTTTTAGGATAAATCGGAAAATATTCATAAATTTGGGGCATCTTGGGCGTTGCTCCGCTTTGAACATTGTTTAAACGTATTTAAATCTTTATAACATTAAAATAATATGCATCGTTGTATTCGGGGTAGTTTACAGACTCATTTGGTGCAGAAAAAATTTAAATAACTATTACGGTTAAAATACAAAGAATTTTTTAAGTTGAGCTACTTATTTTAAGTAGAAATGTTAAATAATTGTTAAAGTATTTATTGTTATTAACACTAGGAATAAGATTATGTTTTGTATTAGTAGAAAAGTGAGGAAAATTAATGAAAACCGTAATTTCTTTCAAGAAATACTTTTGTCCAGCTAGATCGGCCAAATTACACACTATGGCGTCGCCAGTATTCGTTAATTGCAAACATCAAAAATTACTCTTTCCACTCGACTATACTTCACGAATGTTGACACTAACTTTATAATGTCAATAAATTGTATCAAATCTGTAAATTACCTTTTCTTTCTGTAATTATTTTATAATATAAATGTTTAAAAATAATCACTTTAATATGTACGCCAGAAAATGAGACACTCCTTTACTTTCCTAATTATACCTTGATGTTCTAGCGTTTATAGTAGCTTACTGTAACATATATACTATAGAGAATATTTTAAAATTTATTTTAATAATAATTTATTATTGTTTTAGTACTTTAAAAATTACAATTGTTTTTTAAGAACACTATATTTAATATAAAATGTTTAAACAACTTTTTTTATGTTTAAACGCATCATTATATAATTATGTATAACAATTGGATTAAATTCTTGACAGTATTGAATATTTGTGCGTGAACTGTCGTAAACAATATTACATATCTACATTCTTATTGAACTAAAGTATAATACATGTAATTATCATTCAAGAATACAGCACTCAATGTAAATGTTTCTATTAAAGCTCGGAGCAATTACATGTTTAAAAAATATGAATATTCTAATAATTTAATGTACAAAAATATGTATAACATATAAAGGATATGCGATACGAGCATTAAAAAGAAACAGCATTATTACTGTACCCTTCAAAAACGTACACTTACAATTAAATTACTTTATTTAGTTGCAGTAACCTCATGAGTTATTACACTGTTCAATTTTTGTTTGACATTTGTGTATCATTATCAATGATATATAAACATAGTCTCTGATAATTAGAATCTGATGTAATAAAAATGCAAAAAATTACTTATTTACAGATGTTCAGTTATCTTTACGGTATTCCAGTGTGTTTAACTCAAATTCATGTTATAATCCAAAGAATATAGCTTACGCAATGTACTAGAATAGTAGTAGAATCTCAATATGTTTATTAAGTGAGAGTTTCACCGCAAATACTGTACACCTTTCACGTAATACATGATTCCACTGTTTTCTTAACAGCATCACGTGCATATGGAATATAAGATAGGGAATACCAAGTCATGGCCAATGATTGGATAATTATAAATAAAAGTGCCAGTCCAGGATTTTTCAACTAAAAATTTAGACGTTAATTAAAATAAAATTATATATAAAATAGATAATAAAATAGACGAGTATATTTTTTTTCATACTTACACGTAATGCTGCAAGTAATGTTAACGCAATTGCAACAAATACCAATATAGTGGCGATTATTCTTGTTGCAGCAAACATTTTTTTCAATTGATTGCAAGGACCCATTAAAAAACATGTACTAGAAAAAAAAGTAAACATTTTGGTTTTGAAATAATTTGTAAGCTTCAAATATACTTTTTGCTGTAATTTCAATGTGTATTCTGACTACAAAAATAAATACTTCTAAATGTAAAGGTATAGAAAGGACTAGACGGAAAATGATCATGAAAAAATGGTTTGTTACAGTATACATTTTTTTTTATGGAAGTTTGAAATATTACGAGGTTCATCAATATTCAAATAAAGAAATATATGTGGTTGGCTTAAACGATAGATCATAGGTAAGATACTCTATCTATAAGACCAAGATATCAGTATCGATATATTGGAATTTTGGTTTCATTAATCCCTTAGCCCAGAACAATACGGGACACTCGAGGGACGGTATATAGAATTAGCAATTTTCGAGTTTCATTGAAACCTATAAAATTGAAAATATCAGTGACATGCAACACAATAAAATTATTTCTATAATACTAATATTACATTAAATTATGCGATATTTCAAGAATTACTAATCAATTTTATCTTTAGCCATTTAATTCTGATTCATTGCAGAGGCGGTCACAAAAGAAGTAGTAGGGCAAGGGATTATGGAGGTAACTTACCCACAATCTATCATTCGTAATACTTATACGTGTTAATGTTTTATCCCACAGAAACTTTTAAAATGAATATCGTTCTACCTTGCTAGTGAGATGATATTGCCTAGTGTATAAAATACAGCAAATACTGTGAGACCTCTATGTAAAAATAAGGCAAAGGATCCAAGGAAGGAGCAAAGAATGCCAATGATAAAACATGTAGCAAAACCTTTTATCCGAGTTGACCAGCTTAACGTAGTTTCGTCCATAACCTATGAACAGTTACAGTAAAAACATTGCTATAGTACAAATAAAAATAATAATAAAAGTAATCGATGAAAGTACGAATTTTTTCATATTTTTGGCAAATGTTATATTCTTACCGTGAAATCCACGTCAGCCTTTCATTACCGATCGCGAGCATTAAAATAACAATTTTACAATATTACCATATATTATAATTGATTTATTGATAAATAAATTGTCAAATTCAATAGGTAATAAGATAAATAAATATTCAATCAACTACCTGTGTAATAATACCACTTTCTTCATCGCATTGATCATTACCGCTGAGAGCTTTTCTTAATTTATCCATGTTTTATTTACAAATACGTAGTCAATAATGCCTCAAAATATGATTACTAAATTGTTTATGATATTAATCAAAATTAACATAAAAATATTTCGTTTTTTTGCGAAATTATAAGCCTTCCATCACTCGTAAATACATGAGTCATTTCAACGTTCGATTACGGTTTACGAGACGATGGTATTTCTATGTTAACACGTATTACATTATATGAACCACAAACGTTAAATCGCATATTGTAATCACTGTAATGTGATATGGAAAATGATATTAAACAAAAACATAATACAACAATGGTTGTTGTGCGTAAAACGCAACAGCTGTTTTGCTTTTATAAGTTAGAATTTTATAGTATAAATACGATATATATCCGACATATTTCGATATTGCGATATATTCAGAAGTTAAGATATGAATATAAGAATATTTCAAGTATAAAACCTGTAACTACTACAATGATAATTACGGCAATTACGACATTACTAAGAAAATTTCAGCATAGGAACATTCTTATAATTACAGAATGTTAAGATATTGGTCGATAGGTTCGATAGGTTATGCCGATAAACGTATGCGCAAAACTTTCTTCAGATAGAGTACGATAGAAGTCTACGAAGTTAGAGATACGTATCTCGCGTATCGCAACTAATTAGCCCAGAAGGGATTAAGAGGAAATTAAGTACAGACTATACAGTTGTTACTAACATATTTCACATAATTATATTAATTTAATGTGGTCATATTTACATGAAATATATTGCTTGTAAAACTAGTAGATTCTCATACGAGTTGTACCTCTAAAAAGTCTTTTAGTACATATCATGTGACTTAAGCATTTAAAAAGATTTAATATTAAAATGTACACTTCATTTAGAATTATACATGGTTCATTTCACTTCATTTATAATACATAATATATTTTATCCGTTTACGAGTAGCCAGATTTACTTTGAGAGTTCGTTGATATAATTTCTGCGACATAGTCTGCTGCTTCATTTTCCTCAATATCTTTTAATATATTTTCCAATTCAATAAGAGATAAAGATGCTTCTACCTAAGAAAAATCATAGATAATATACTTGCTATTGCATTGCTGCAATATAGATTATTGTTCACAGAAAGAAATGTCTTACATCAATATAGTTCAGAAGAAGTAGAGCCGGTTTCGAACTTTGTTCAAGTAATCTTAAAAGATATGCAAAGTTTACATGCGTTGCAAGTTTCTTCCATCCATATGTTTTATCCAAAATAATAGACAATTTTTGTTTTTGTTCAATATTCAACCAATTTATATCTGCATTTTCTACTATTTCTTCTTTAGTAACAATTGCATGCGTTTCATTCCTGGATTCATCTGTTGGACTACTAAGGAGCTGCAGAATCTGTAGAAAAAAATTGTAATCTGTAGAAATAAGTACCTATAACTTTGGTTGTAGATAGATGATTTATCTTACATCTGGCTTATTTGATGCCAAATCAAACGACGATTGTCCAGGACTCTCTTCTGTATTTTCTTCTTCCGAATCGATTTCTTTCTTTATGTCCACATTTTGTCCTTTCCTTTTGTCAGTCTGTAGAAAAATATAGACGTATTACTACATTCAAGAAGCCAACTATAAAATAACAAGCTTTAAAATAAATATGTCAAACATTTACACTGCCTGATTCTCGATTATGATTTTGAATGTGTGGATCTGCACCATACTGAAGTAATAATGAGCACAATTCTCTTGCTCTTTCTCCTGAATATACAACTGCGGTATGCAGTGCAGTATTCCCACTAAAATTCCTTTTATTCACTTGAATATTCGTCTGTAATAGTCAATAAAAAGAAAAGCAAAATTTCAATCATTAATTATACAATGTGTTATTTTTGATTGAAAATTAAAACGTCGAAAAGTATTAGACCTTTTTAAGTAAGAATTCCACAACTTCCTTATGACCACCTTCTACAGCTATGTGTAGTGCTGTTCTCCCGTAAGTCATATCAGTATTATTTACATCTGCTCCGGCTTGAACAAGTGAGCTTAACGCAAGGAATGATCCTGCTTCTGCAGCAAGATGTAAAGCTGTTCTTCCATCATCATTATAAGCTTTAATATCGATTGTTTTTTCACCTAACAGAACATCGACGCACGCTCCTGCTTCCGGTACTAAAATATGACGATATGCAAATAGATATAGTTTATGTTGAAATTTAATTTCTTTTTTCTTTTCATTAAGATGTACACTTACACCTTACGGCGGCGTGTAATGGAGAAAATCCGTGTTCGTCCGATCTGTTTGGATCTGCTCCAAGCATAAGCAATGCTTTTGTGATTTCCGGTTGGTTTTGTAAAACGGCATAATGTAACGCAGTCTAATAAAAAAATTTTATATGCATTAAAATATTAATTTATTAATAAGTGGTCAGTTCTTATTGTATTAACGTAAAAACATTTCAAAGTTAAAAGAAACACCTACCTTACCAGAACTATTTTGTCCATTGATAAGTGTCTTACAATCTTTATCGGTACTTAATAACATTAAAATGTACTTGATGATATCCCGTTGACCGTAACGAAGTGCGGAATGTAATGCTGAATCCCCATAGGTAGAACGATCTTTTAACAGTTTTTTTACACATTCTTCCATACTGTTTGGATTCATTTTAATACTTTTTATAGTTTCAATAAGAACATTTTTAGCGAACATTGTGTCGTCTTGGCACTAACGAAGGAGTTAATTTATATTATTTGAATAATAATCACAACAAAAATGAATAAAGAAACACGCCAAAAAAAAACGCATACTTGCTTAGTTGATGGCCCATCGGCAGTGAGCATATTATCTTCACTATTTTCACACATGCGTATGTACTCTGCAAAGGCTTGTAATTAAAATAACATCAGAAAAATTTTAATTTTCAAATACTACAACAAATTCTTACTGTCGACATCTAGTTGTGAAATACAATCCACTAAGTCTGCCGACGAACATCCATCAGATAAAATCTTTTTTATTTCTTTTGAAAGTTCGCTACTTTCATTGCTTGGCATTGTTTTTATTTCTTCTGTTGGTGTATTAGTGTACATCGATATTATTTGTGATAATTCTGCACTACCTGAATACGATATACGTTGACGTTTCCTACCTGTGCATGTATGAATTATGAATGACATTTGTTATTAACAATTTAGTATGAACTTTTTAATACGACATACCTATCATTCTGTCACTTGGTTTGTAAGTAAATTTTATTGGTTCGGAACAATCTGCATCAGATGGTCGCTCTAGCTGTATGAAAACTTCTTTTGGTGAAGTAATATTAAGATCTTTGTATGGTGGAGTCCTAAAACATTATTAGATGTTTAAAAAACATATTATCTCCTATATCAACAGCTATTATGGTTTCAGGAATCATCATACCGAAATACAATAGCATATTGGTGGTGCACATCCAGTTCCGAAAAACGGCCATAAGCAGTCCAAATTTCATAATCATCGTCATTCAATTCAAAAAATTTAATTCTGATATTTTCTGTAAATAATAAAATACCAGTTTTAGACAGTAATATCTATTTTCTGGCTAAAGTATTTTACTACAAAGCACTATTAAAAAGAGCTAGGTATATCAAATTATATAAGTAATGAACTGTACAATGTATTCCTGTAATGTATGAGAAACTTAATGTGCATGAAAATGAGTTTTTCATAGAATCCATGACATCAAGGGCCTGCACTTACTTTTCCCAACTTTCTCTACAAGTATGAAAACCTCTTCTCCTCCTTCACAACTGCTAGTGTGTTTGTCAATTCTGCATATTTTGAGTTCCCCAGTCAAAGCACTTTCTAACAATAATTAAAAAATATGTGTAATACTTTATCTTCCGATCACATGTTTAAATGACATATGAATTTGCCATAACCATGTACTTACTAAGATTATTAATAGCATTTGAATAAACAGGATCTGTTATTGGTCTCATAATATTTTGATCCATAATAAATGCTTGAAAACATAATGCAACACTATTCAAATTCACACATTTTTGGTAAAAGTCAGCATCAGATTTAATCTTTAAAATGAAACAACAGTTATTAAAACACAGTGTATTAAATTTTGATATTATATTATATTATGACCATCTTTTATTTTAATTACTGAAATGTAAGTTAAATATCATAAAATGGTAATCATACCTGTGCATCCTCACGTGCTGTCAGAACTGTAGTATTTATATTCTCTCTTTTATTTCTTTCCAATGCTTCCATTCTCATTTTTTTTATAAGCTCATCTCTGAGGTGCTTTTTAGCAGTGTGTATAATTCCCATTCCATGAAATCTGAATGTTTAACAAACGTTACGTTTTTACAACATATAACTAATATATAACTATTTGAAAACAGTAGTCATTATCTTATGGTTACATACGATGCAATAAATCCAGTTTCAGCAGAAACTGTAATATGGTGTGGATCATCTTGATCTATACCACTTTCTCTGCGCACCAATCTATGAGCATGGGGTATTCTATGATTCTCATCCGATGTCACTAGCGTACATCGTATTATTGCTTTCTCCGAATAATTGTGTAGCTACGAAATATATTAAAATGTTTATTAGCTATAGAAGCGCTTTAAAAATATTATTATTCTTACTTGAACAGTGGGTGCATGTTTTTTTCGGCTAGAATTAGTATTTGCTCCAACTAAACTGCCATGAGTCCCTATCATTTCGGATTTATATCGAAATCGGAATTTTTCTACTGGTTGTACCAAAATTGTAATGTGTGGCTCTCCAACTGCTTTAATATTTTAATAAAAACTCATGATGATCTTAATGTTTTTTATGTAAAACTAAAATTAAATGTATAAAATATGTCAAGCTTACATACCAGTAACATTGTTTAAAGGTAGGTAATCGCTTCTATGCAATGGAGACAACAAAGTTGACATAGAGGAAACAGAGTCCGAAGTTCCTTGTGAATTTGTAGATCCATTAAATGGGCTGTACATGCTACCATTCGTTGGCTGCAAGTCTTAACAATACGAATTTATTATTTTATAAAGACATTAGAAAAATCATGTATTACAATTGTCACGTGGAACAAGAACTTTAAAGAATCCAATAATATGATCGGTAAACCTCGAAATGATGGCATTCATATTAAAAATAACCGCACCTTGTTATGTTCTTATATTCGTATTTAGTAACAACTTAGTCTCTTAGGAAATAAAAAGAGTCTCTTAATTACCATAAAAGAATTCCTGAGTATCAGGAAAAATATTTTGATACGCCATCAAATTTTCATACACTTCGGGCATTTATAATGATTTATAAAAATGTCACAATCGTTAAATGTATAATTAGTAATTCTATCGCAGCAAAACCGATAGCCACTGGACCTCGATCGACAGAAAACTATATTAAAAAGTAATAAAAAGCGATCTGCACAATGACACGATCGTAAAGGTACACAACATATTTGTCAAATGCGACGTCTGCGGACTTTATCTCGCTAGTACGACGGTACAACCTTGATAAATTCTGCAGGTTCTTCCCCAAGAATACCCAGTGCCATTGACCAATAGAGCTTCGCGAATGGATTTTCCGCAAGTAGGACTGTGATATGTTTTGCAAGTACCCTGAACATAACATATGTCGAGAATCATTTATGCCAGTCTCATATAAATCGATAAAACTGCTGACAAAAGATACATTTTTATTCGATGAAAAATAGTAAACTATATTTCACTGTCAGAGGAGCTAATTACATTCAATCTGTAAGTTTGTCGAAAGTGCATAATAGAAAGTTAAACCGCAAATTAGCGTCACGCTGATAGATAAGATGATGCTCGAAACGGTCGGTAGAGGTAGTTCGGTGTAGGTTATGGGAGATTTTAATCTACTGTCAGTAGTGGGGATTGCTTGTAATTACATTTATACATATATATACTCGAAACCGTGGAGTGACAAACAGTGTTCTCACTTGCTGCATTCGCAAATATACTTTCGTTCGAACTGACCCAGTCGCTAGCCATGTCTCTCAAGAATGAAAGGATTGGTATAATCGGAAGGTAACATAGTTTCCTATTTTTATTGATCTTTCGAATTTTAATTAAGATAGAGTACCATTTTTTAAGGATATTTTTTCCTTTAAACAATTTTAAATAAAACTTAATGAAAAATACATTTTATACGAAAAATATGTTGATTTATATGTGACAACATTTTAATTGTGCACTTTGATTTGCGATTGAGAGAGTTTAGAAAAGTAAATTGCACATCAGACGTAAAAAAAAGTCATTTTTTTTATATGTTTCAATATATTTGAATCGTAGAATTTATGACTCTCGATAAACATTTACCATATCCATTTATGTGATATTAGTCAATTTGATGTACAACACCGACACATGTATCTCTAAATTCTTCCGCGCGCAATCTATATTAGAAAGCAACATTCCAGATACGGCCGTCGCACATTTCTTTTATTTGTCGCAATAATACTCGACTATGCAACTATATGGTACAAAAAAACGGCCATCAAACTTAATATATTTTACAATTTGTCTTCCACATTATGCATACAATGAATACATTTCTTAATAAATCTTTCACAAACAGACATTAACTTATGTTGCAATTTAAAAATTATATTCTTCAGTATAGTGCCTTGAATCTTGCTCTGCGATAAGATATCAGTGTAAAATAACGTGATACATAACGAATGATTACATGGACTGCTGATGAAGTATAATTTAAGTACGTGATGTATTTGTGAAAAAACATCACGAACTTTATATTTATTTTAGAAATATCGTATAGGAAAACATATAATGGAATATACAATGATAAATATGACTATACATGATGTTAACGATAGATTTAGGCAATATCATCATAATCGAAAATATTGGTGAATAATATATTGATGTGTAAATTTGAATTGTTATTTTAGCGGATTGATCGGTCGTAGTTGGGCGATGCTTTTTGCCAGCGTAGGATATCGAGTAACCGTTTACGACATTGTCGAAGAACAAATTAACAAAGCTCTCGAAGACATCCAGCAGCAATTGAAACGCCTTGAAAGTGGCGGTCTTTTGCGCGGGACACTGACTGCGGATCAACAATTTAAATTAATAAATGGTTCGTCCGCAAACTCTTGTATTAATATATATCTCACTATAGTTATGCAGTATTATACAACCGAACAAGATAAGATAACAATGTCGGTCATTTTTGCTACATTTCGCGAAGTAAACGCGCTAATTAAGTAAAGTAAATTAAAAAGTAATATTACGAACAGGATCCTCCAACTTGACCGAAACTGTGAAGGGTGCTAAGCTGGTTCAGGAATGCGTTCCTGAAAATTTGCAGCTCAAAATGAAACTTTATAACGAGATTGATAAAGTGATCGACGATAAAGTAATTCTGTCCTCTTCAACGTCGACATTCCGTCCGTCACTCTTCAGCGAAAAACTAAAACATCGTGGACAGATTATCGTCTCGCATCCCGTAAGTATACGATATATCATAGTTCGATTTTCTCCTATATTAAGTTATATTTTCGATTAATTATTAGAAATTATTTAAGAGAGAAATCAATCAATGATCGATCAATCAATCATTACAGGTAAATCCGCCGTACTACGTGCCGCTAGTAGAAATTGTACCAGCACCATGGACACGTCCTGAAATACCTTCTCAGACGAAGGCTATTATGGTTGAAATTGGTCAAAAACCTGTCGTATTTAGCAGAGAAATCGATGGATTTGCACTCAACCGTATACAGTATGTATATTTTCGGTCCGTCAAACTGCTCTACAAACGATAATTACAGTCACATATTAAGAATGGCCAATTTATTTCAGGTATGCGATCTTGAATGAAGCATGGAGGCTCGTCGCTGATGGGATATTAAGCGCGAAAGATATGGATGCAGTTATGAGCGAAGGTCTTGGAATGCGATACGCATTCCTTGGCGCTTTCGAAGCCGCACATTTGAACGCAGAAGGTGAGCTACTTTATTACCGAGGAAAGAAAATACGTCCGCCTTTTTATTCATTGATTAAATATCTTTTTTCGTATTATTCTGTGTTATAGGAATGAAGAAATACTGTGAAACGTACAAGAATTCCATTTATGACGTAAGCATGACATTCGGTCCAGTTCCTAAATTTGAAGGTGAAATGGCGGAAAAGATTAGCAATGAATTAAATGAGATGTGCCCGCTTGACAAGCTTCAAGAGAGACGAGCATGGAGAGACGAAGCTTTAACGAAGTTGTCTTTGATGAAGAAAGAATTGAACCAATCTAAATGAAGAGTAATTAATATATTTAAGTACTGTGTCAAACAAAAATTGGTATTGAGTCAATATAACTAGTAGAAATTATTAATAAAGATTATACACAAAAATATATACCGTAACAGTTTTTTATAACAATATCATATTATATATTGGGAAATAATATTTCTATTTTTTATAAAAATGATTTGTATCGTCTGAAATGCCCCCCCCCCCCCCCCACAATACAAAAAGTGTTAATAGAAATTATTTATCATGCATTTTTTCTAAGATATCAGTTATCTTGAATTTTTCTTATGGTATATTTTTTCCGAACAACTTGATAACTCCATTGAAGACGCAAGGAATAATAATTAAAACTATTACTTCGAGTGCCCAGTTTTAAGAAATCGATTTGTCACGCCGATAAAGCGATAGAACCTAGCGGAAAATAACAGGTTGTTTAACCAGTTAAGTGTGGCGATCTCTTTGCAAAGCGCGCACCAGTGTGTGTCGCGATAATCACTGCTTACGAGTTAGCTCTCAGGAAGTTATGAATCCAACTCAAATTATTTACAATTTTTATTTGTTTGTTTCATTTCGTCTTGACCTCTAAACATTTTAAACATATTAAAATTTACGAATATAATTTAGTTTTCGCCAAAATTACAATGTAAATATCAAATTGTAACAAAATTTTACGCATGACGGATATAGCCGTCATGACACAAAATTCTGCCACATCTCCATGACGGATATATACTTTAAGTATCGACTTGAAATAAAATTCTGTTAAAACAAATATATTAATATTTCACGGTCGTGTTCTTCGAACATAATAATTAAAAGAAATTGATACGTAGAAATTTGAAATATGTCCGTTCATGTGTACGGGAAAATATATAATTATCTAAGTTGCATGAAATTATTTAACATTCAATAAAATTGTAGTTAACTTCTATTCAGTATCATTGCTTACCTAAATACAAAGTTGTCATGGAATTATTAAATTTCTTAAATTACAAGGAATGCTAGATCGAAAACATAATATTTCCAAAGAAAATTTATTTTTATTATACAGTAATATGCCTTAACGTTTTCCTCCAACACGAGGTGCCGATTTTTGTGTCACTTTAGCAGCTTTATGTTTTGGTGCTGCTTTCGCTTTAGGAGCAGCAACGGCTTTCTTTGTTGCTTTTGCAGCTTTCTTCTGTTCCTTTGCAGCTCTGAAAACAGTATATAAAAAGTTATTACGTGCAGATGACTTTTACGTTTTAAATCTAATTTATAAAATAATTTTATTAATGTGTATGAACCCGCAAAAGCCAGACAATGTGATCATATAACACAATTCTGGGTGAAGCAATTCAATTATTCTAAGACATTCTGAAATCAAACGTGATATAAAGTATCTTGTTCGAGGAACAGATGTCTATTACATTAATGCTTTAACCTTTTAACTACGAAATGCCACTATGCATAACTTTCCTCGATGTCATCTTTTTGAGCGGCGTACCACTACAGTGCTTTCCGCGGTATTATATTTTTACATAATACAGTTATATTTATGTGGCCACCATAGTGGCTCACTTGTTTATCGAGTATTTAAAATGTTACACATTATGCATATGTTATCGAATCGTTTATGTGTTTATATTAAATCGTTACTCGCGTCCTGTATTTATAAACATTTGCATGTCTACTTTAAGAGAGATATCCTTGACTTTAAGTTTTGGATATACTTGCAGAGTCGGCCAAATACAAAAAATCAATTGCGAAGATTGGCGATATTTTAAAGCTCATTTGCACAGTATATCAAATTTTCTGAATTATAGTAATAATTATTAAAATAATCAATCATGCATTGTTAAAATTGTTTAAGTGCTATGTTAAGATATATTAAAATTTACTCAACTGTAAATGTACTTTAATGTAAATATAATGAAATGTATAGTAATATGTATCAAACGCTGATTTGGTTATTAACATCGTTTTTGCACTGTTCACAACAAAACTTTGCATATGGAGATGTCACTCCCCTTTTAGTATTGCCGCAGCTAAGAGGTTAGTCATAATGTAAGTTGTACCAGGCAAAAACAATTCAAACGTACTTAATTGCTTGATCTCTCTGTGCTTTGCGAATTTCTGGTTTCATGTTGCGCTTGGCTAAAATGTCTGTGAGAGAAGCACCCACAATAGCACGCTGAAATTTTTGAGTACGCCTTGTCCTCTTCTTTGCCTGTTCTTCCTCCTGACCCTTCTTATGTTTTCGCCTATTGGGAAAAAACAAATTTATGAATCAAACTTCTTTCATGAATTTAACATTGATATCAACATTATATGTACCTGTATAGAACAGTCCATGTGACTTTTCTGGGGTTACGTCTCATTAAATGTGCAGCTTCACATTTGGAGTTCAAAAAAGTGAATGTCTGAAACATATAGGTTATGATCAACATATGAACACGACATACCTGACATGTTAAATATTTCCGTTCATTAATCCGAACTATAAGAGAATATTTTTTGTTGAAATACTTAGTTAATAAATTATAATACACTTACTTTACCATCCACTTTAACCATGGTTTTGCCATGGCCTGGATATATTTTATATCCACTGTAAGCGCAAAGACCGATCCTGGAAAGATTCACGGCATATTAATGAAATATATTTCTCTGACATTATGTCATTCTCATATTACAAAAATTTGTAACGATTGCAATACCCTTGACGGATACCTATTCCGTCAGAAATTCCAACTTACTTCATCTTGAATTATCACGAAAAGACGGATCCGACAAAAATGGCCGATATCTCGCGGTTCTAGTATGTTTTGAGTAATCTAGCAATACCAATAGTTTCAAAATAAAATCCTTGAAATATTGAGAAACGTAACTATTAATGCATAATGTAAAAAACGTACACTAATAAGATAATAAATATAAGGAAATAATAGATAGAATTCGAATCAGGATTCCCGAAACATTTTGGAATAAAAAATGATATAAATACTTGCTTTGTAACGTCCGGTGAGAATAGTAGTACCACCACCCGAATATTTTTGCTTTTCCTTTTTATATTTTTAGTTAGTAACTAGCGGTATCCCTTCCTACTGCGCCGGTCGCAATTCACAGCAGCGCAAAGCGCGCGTAAATCGGAAGATGACCATCGCCCTTCTTCAATTGTCTTTTAAAGGCCAAGAAGAGAAGCGACGGGATAGTGGGAGGATACATGTAAATAAGAAGCGCACTGTCGGCGCAGAGAGTTGCGGTTCAACGCCGTTTAGTTCCGTTCACTTCAGTTGGACTCAGTTATTATGAGAAACTCAGTTGTGAGAGATTCAGAGAGTACAGAGTAACACTCGGGGAGTGTCTAAAAGTAGCAATGGGTTAGTTAACAGTTCAGTAGTTATCGAGAGTTAGGCGGTATAAGTTAGTAAGAACAATGTAGTTCAATAGCCAATCAATTTCAAGTTCTTAGTCTTAGTTCTAAATCCTAAGTTCTACATCATCGAGCAACATCTCCAAAACGAGTCTAACAATAAGTATAATTCCAATTCTAAGCTCTTAGAGAGCCAATTCTAATTCAATTCAATTTCAATTCTAAATCAAGACTCTATTCAGACTCTTAGGAGTCTATTCCAAGTCAACGCATTCAAAAACTAACACACACACATATATATATATATATATATATATCGATAATTTTAACCAATATTTTAATTATATTATCTCTAGAATTAATTTCATTACCTTTAAGTTTCATTTGTAACAATATACTCATTTATTATCTTTAACCCAGAACATTTTAATAGAGAAACCTATTCGTGCAAATTCCTAATTTCTCTTTAATCAATTCCTTTCCTACAAAATCCTAACTTCTCTGTCTCTTACAACCCCTTTCTTCAATCTTACCCTAGACTGCGCAAATCACTTCGCATACGGAGTTTCTTCCACCTACATCGAGAGGAACGCAGAATTCTACACAGTGCCAGTGCAGCGCCTAAGACTTGGCAACCCACTTAGCCTACGTCCGCTAAGTAAAACCTCTACACCTTTGCTGTCTTCTTCCATCCTTGAAGGAAGCAAAGGACAGATACGGCGTAGCTCTGCGATCAAGCCAGAGAGAGACAACAACGATAAGTTTAACCATCATATTATTCTCTTTCGCCTACATCTCCAAGCTTATAAAGAATCGACGTAATAGCTGGGTCCCAGCTGGTTCTAGCCATTTGACCGCCCAGGCGGGAATGCAAAAATCAGCATTTATCTCGGCAATACGGTTTTGAAGAAATTTCCCAATTCGATCTTACTAGACTAGTAATTTTCTTTCCCTCCTCACTTCACCACTGTCGTCGGGACGTGACATCATAATACTTACAAGTAGTTTCGCAAGGTTGCATACATTGACTGCCAATTTAACGTGTATAGCTAAAGTTGAAACGTGTTTTTATATGTAACATGCTATGATAACAAAATTGGAATTTCTATTAATTTCCTCTTTAAAAAGTATATATTTTACTTTGCCGATTGTTAGCGTAAACTACAATAAGAAGTTGTGCTTACCATACTAAACGAAAGTAATAAATATGAAGAAGAAAGAAGATACAGATCTTGTAGGTTTTGCTGAACCTGCAACAGTAAGCGAAAATGAAGAAGAAAATGAAATAGCTAATATTAAAAAGAAAGCTTCGAAAAAATCAGGAGGATTTCAATCTATGGCTTTGAGTTTTCCTGTATTGAAAGGAATATTAAAACGTGGATATAAAGTACCAACACCTATACAAAGAAAAGTAAGTTATGAAAAATATATTTAAAGGGTCTAGCAGGATAAGGGGGTCAAAAGTACCCTTGAAGCTATTTTATTTCACGATGCGTCATTCGATAGGTAAGCACAAGAAACCATTGTACACAAATTTTTAATCCGATAGCTTGACCAGGAGGGTAGTTATGGGATAAATTCGAAAAACCAGTTTTTGCCTCTTTTTCGCCACTTATTAATGTGTAAAATTGTCGAAAAAATTCTGACACATTCTAAACATCATTGCACACGTTAGGAACGATGTTCAGATTCTTCCGTTGCAAGTGCCACGCGCAATAAATCAAAAACAAAAAAAATGGGAAAATGTAGATTTTGCACTGAAATCTTCAAGACACAATTTTTAAATAATTACAGTAAGTACCTGATGTAACCATTAATATGCTCAATTTTTTTCAATCGTTTTTGATTTTTTGCGCGTGGCACCTGCAACGGAAGAATCAGAACATCATTCCTAACGTGTGCAATCATGTTTAGAATGTGTCCGAATTTTTTCTACATTTTTACACATCATTAAGTGGTGAAAATGGTCATGAAAGAGACACACAAGATATCCTTGTCGGCTCGAACAGTCTGAGGAGAAGCGTGTTACTAGACATTGGAAATTGGGGGACTGGGTCACCGAACCACTAAGAGCAGTGCAAGTGTTTATGTTCTTTTCCCCGGGAGGACCCATGAGCGAACCTGACACCGAGCGCAGGTCATTGACGTCTTCCTAGCCGACAAGGATATCTTGTGTGTTTCTTTCCGAAGGAACAGCTGACTCTCTCACTTACTAAGCGAAAATTAGATCGCGGAGGCCCAATTAAAAGTCGATTTGTGGAAGAACGGTTCACTTCTGACCCATGGTTCCTCTCAGACATTTTACCTACGTAACAATACGAAGAAGATAGCCGAGCCAGTTTCAACCGATTTTTTTACGAAATTTTACAAATAATTTTGCGGAAAGTAATTTTTACAAATCTTCATCCAATCCGAGCTCTAGAACAACCCCCCGAAAACATGACCATTAAATGTCTTACACCCTGTACAATGGTTTCTTGTGCTTACCTATTGAATGACGCATCGTGAAATAAAATAGCTTCAAGGGCACTTTTGACCTCCTTATCCTGCTAGATCCTTTAATTACAATTTTTAAATTATTCTGGAATATTTACCAAATAGTTTTTATCTATTATTATCTGTAATGTATCATGTTTCTAAATTTTTAGGCAATACCATTGGCATTAGAAGGTCGTGATATTGTAGCTATGGCTAGGACAGGTAGTGGAAAAACAGCGTGTTTTCTAATTCCCTTGTTTGAAAAACTTAAAACAAGGCAAGCAAAAACTGGAGCTCGAGCATTAATTTTATCTCCTACCCGTGAATTGGCCTTACAGACGTTGAAGTTCATAAAAGAATTAGGAAAATACACAGGATTAATGGCTGCCATAATTTTGGGAGGTGATAGCATAGAAAATCAATTTAGCGCAATTCATGGGAACCCTGATATAATAGTAGCTACACCAGGAAGATTATTGCATATATGCATTGAAATGGATTTGAGATTAAAGAACATCGAATACGTTGTTTTTGATGAAGCTGATAGGTAGTCATCTTCCGTATTATGTACTTTAAATTTAAAAAATTATATATTAATTGAAACTATAAATGCTTTATTATAGATTATTTGAAATGGGTTTTGGAGAACAAATTAGCGAAATTGCTAACAGATTACCAGAGTCACGACAAACATTATTATTTTCTGCAACATTGCCAAAAGTTTTAGTAGAGTTTGCAAAAGCAGGATTGAGCGATCCTGTGTTATTACGTTTAGATGTAGAAAGTAAAATACCAGAAGAGCTGACACTTTCATTTATAATATGTCGAGCAGAAGAAAAATTAGCCATTCTCTTATGTCTCTTAAAAAATATTATTAAAAATGATTCTCAGACAGTAGTATTTGCTGCGACAATGCATCATGTAGAATATATTCATCAGGTATTTTAGTTAAATATTTATTTTTCATGTAATCCTTACAATTATTGCAATTACAATACTTGCATGCTTTTACTTAACAGATTTTAGACAAAGCAGGAATATCCAATACATTTATTTATTCAAATTTGGATCCTTCAGCACGAAAAATAAATGCAGCTAAATTTCAAAATAATATAGTCAGAGTCTTAATAGTGACGGATGTTGCTGCCAGAGGTCTAGATATCCCACACTTGGATAATGTAATAAATTTCAATTTTCCTGCCAAGTCAAAACTCTTTGTACATAGAGTAGGTAAGTATTTATTAGATTCCTCAGCCTATGAGATTCGTTTCAATTACCACTTTTGTTCTTATAGGACGTTGTGCACGAGCAGGCCGTACTGGGACTGCTTACAATATTCTAAGCCAGGACGAATATGCTTACCTCTTAGATTTACATCTATTTCTTGGTCGACCTGTGTGTATAGTACCGTCATCTGGGTTAACACAGAATGCTGAAAATCTTATTGGTAAAATGCCACAAGCAATGGTAGAAGAAGAGCATTCAGAAATAATAAATTGGCACAATAATTCTGTAGATCTTGTACGTATATCGAATATTAATAATTGAGAAATTTGCATTTTTCACTATTGTTTTATATGCATGTGTAGGAAAATATGGAAAGAGTTTGTAACAATGCGTACAAACAGTATATCAGATCACGACCAGCAGCTTCATCTGAAAGTATTAAGAGAGCTAAAGAATTACATCTCAGTGAAGCAGGAGTTTTACCAGAATATACAGATGTTTCTTTACAAACTAGAAATTTACTTTCTAGGATGATGAATTACAGACCGCAAGGTGTAAGTATGTCATTCTTTAAAATATTTTTTGCGGTTTGAACTTTATATATTTACGAATATATATTTTCCCAGACAATATTTGAAATTGGAGCAAAAACATCTTCTACAGATTATCAAGTTATGAAGACGAAGCGATCGTTTCATAAACACAGCATTATAGGATTTCATAGAAAAGCAGAAGAATTGGAAGCTACGAGGATGGCACAAAGTAAATAATAAAGTATACATACATTATTCCTATAATTATAATTATTTCTTCTTTACAGAGTTACCTAAAATAGCCGATCTTCCATCGTGTACAACCGATGAAATTAAAGCAGCATTTAACACAGTCGTACTTCCAAAGAAGAGAAATCTTGATAATTTGTATAAACCGTCAAAACAGAGAAAACTATCAGCAGTACGGGACGAAGAATTTTTTATTCCGTACTCTGCACCTGATAAACATACGGAAGACGGGTAAGTTTTTTTATATAAACAGTTCTGGAAGTTAAAGAATGGCAAGGAGTATATATTTTTAGATTAGCGGTTAATTCTTTCAATAATGAAGCAGAAGCCGCACAAATTGATCTAATTGCCGACAATGAAGAATCTCAGCGGCTTCAAACACAAATTAAAAAATGGGATCGTAAGAAGAAGAAAATCGTTACAGTTAATAATGTATGTAATACACGTTCTTAATATACTTGCTCATTCAAAAGAATTTATAAAAGGTATATTTGCATTCTCTTAATTTTAAAGGATCGTAAGGTTGGGAAAATTCGCACAGAATCTGGGAGATGGATACCTGCCAGTTACAAAACGAATCGTTATTCTATGTGGAAGGAAAAAAGTAAAATCGATGCGACTAACGATGATGATAGCGATGCAGAATCTACGCAATCACGAAACTGTAAGTCTATTTATTATTTACATTTAGTTTAACATGTATTATAAATCGTATAGTGTGATGTACATTCATTCTTCCTAAATTTCAGTGCAAACAAATGTGAATACACGTAGGGGACGCCACCATCCGAAGCAAAAAGATAAAATTAAAGGAAACAAGGAACTGAAAAAGCCAGAGCAAATTTTGAAAGCACGTAAATTACTCGAACAGAGACGTAAAAAACACGGCCAAAAAGGTCGAAAAGGCCAAAAACGTCGAACAACCAGGCATTAGCATGTAATTTTACCTATTGTGTACAGGATTTTCATTTTCAATATATTTTAGTCCAAATAATGTTATGTATTAATTTGAACATTTTTCAAATCGATTTCACCAACCCAAGTTTCCATGCATTATGCTTTGCATTACACGTATTTTCATAAAACTTTTACTAACAATTGTCATTTACAGAGATTACTTTGACACACGCAGCGTCAAGGTAAGTATAATGATATTATGATACACGTGTAAAATGTGTTATAAAATGTTATACAATGTATGAAGATTTGTGTTGAATCATAGCAATTCACGTGCGTAATTTCGATGTTTTACGTTAGAAACTTCTAACGCAGCTTTATTAAATGGCTTTCTACGGAACAATGAAGGCCTCATAAAGTTCTATGAACTGTAAATGGTATATAGCTTTTTGACGTCATATGTCGCTCATCCGTCAGAATTTACATTAACTTATTTTCAGGATCAACATAGTGTTAAAGTAGCATCATCTCATTTTGAATTTCGGAAAATATTTCAGATTAAAATGCATTGTATGATACAAGTGCCTTTAATAATTTATAAAATATTCATAATAAAATCTCTGATATTCTCGCGCAAATTATTTCGCTGAATTATTTGAGTACCACGGTATGAAAGTACGTTTAGGCTTCATTTTACTATCTTTGTTGTTTATAACTGCTACACCTTACATTTTAATGAAACTATATCGACTATTTTGTGTGTCAAGAGATGAGTCCATAATGAAATGCTAATCTTCTAAATCAGTGGCGGGCCAGGTACGGCCCACCGCAGATTTTAAAATAATAGTATAGAAATTTTCAATTTCCGTATTTTAAAAAAATTCGGATGAGTGCTTCCTTTTTGTACATATGCATAATTTTCCATAGAAATTAAAATATTTAATAAATCACATTTGCCCGCTTTTGGTTCTTTTATTACTGGCCCACACCTAAAAATGTTTGCTCATCACTGGTCTAAATCGTCTGAAATTATAGTTGTTAAAAGTTATAAGACTTCCCCCCACATACGTTTTCATTGTTACATGCTATTGTAAGATAACAAAAATAAACTGATACAATAAAAGACTTAATGTTATTAGAAGATGATTACATTATCGATAATTGAATTTCGCTTGAAAATAAATTAGCGTTACTTTCCAACAGCGGGAAAAGAAGTAAAAGGAGTGAAAGGAAACAGCATGAGACAGTTCGTGAGTCATGGATGACTGTTGGTTCAGAATCAGTTTTGGTAGTATGTAAAATACTGACACTGGAGCATGCTGAATCACATATCGAATTCGGTCATCATTTATTTTTATACATAAAGTAACACCGTTGAAAATAATTTGAGTATTACTTTCGATTATTCGAAAATTAGCGGAAATATTTCAATTTTTGATAATATCGACTCGAGGCCAGGAGTTTCGTTCGAATTACGATAATCGAAAGTTCGTACGTAAATATTAAGGAGAATAGGCGCCCCAAACCAATTTGGCTCAGAAAATACTGGAGTGGGACACAGTTTCCTAATCGAGTTTAAAACTAATCAAATATCTATTTGAATTTGGCTTTGAACTTGGTACATGTCGAATTTTTTAAGCCAACTTCCGCTTTGTTTCATAAATCTTACTGCTACGTGCCTCGATTAATTAAAAATGTGTTACAACTTTATGCAATTATGTACATACATTTCGTCGGCAGATTCTACAACTCCAAGCCTGCCTTAATAATTGTTCTTAACATTGTCGATCATTCCGTATTATACCACGATTTAACAGTTAAAACTTAAAGCCAAGCTGACAACCTCGACGCTATTAGACCTTACACCTGTCATTCGACCCATAATTTGATAAGTTGTCAACTTTTCACATGTCTCCACATATTTATCTTCTAGGCGATACTTTGTTTACACACGGTTACATAGGCCATAAACAAAGGGGCTTACGTTGAACTGCAGAAATTGATCAGGGAGACATCTTAAAAATAGAATCGATTATTATCATTTTAAAGAATAATACGAATTCCATTAATACTATGTTTATTCGGAAGCTAGGAGTCGAGAAGGAGGTCGAGGTCGAGGGCGAGGACGAGGACGTGGGGCTACGCACCGAGGCGGTGCATACTTTCGTAGGATCCGTGAGCATAGACCCGTCGCGAATGTCTAGCTCGGAGTCGTGCAACACGAATACGTGATTCTAGTCAGAAACAGCAAATTTTGCTGATTGCTTTTTCGATTGGGAATTTGTGCCAAGGTAGCGGCTACTCAGCCACAAACCCAGTGACGCCGGCCGTGGAAATAAGTCTATTCGTAACCAGATGGTCACGTCTACCGTTCACCATCCGCATCGTTACTGATTCTCTTGCCTACGTCAGACAGTTAAAAATACGAGCTACTACCCGGACGCTTGTACGCAAAACGACGACGCCGTGTTTTCTGTGAAAGTAGCATCACGTGTTGCGCTTGTAAACCAGTGCAAAAAAAATTCTGTACGTACGCGCAGGCATATTGTATTTGTTGTCTTTTTCGACACGAAGAACACGCATTGCGTTTCGTATATATGTAAACATGTTTGGTTTCAAAAATAAATAAACAGAAACGTTGATTATTTTTATACTCCACGTGTCGATAGCAATTCTTAAGTGACGAATTCAGATTTATAAAAGTATTCATAGCTAGTATATTCCTTGATGTCGAGAAACGAGAAACTTAAGTAAAGAGTTAGCAGCAGTCGGTGTTACTATTCACGTAGAAACCAATCTGAAAAACTGTGTGCCCTGGTTTACACTGACATACGCATGTATGCATAATCGAATGCGTAATTGCAACGCTGCGAATTATGGCTGTGTTTTTGCTCCCTGATAAATCAGTTACAACATATCTATTGCATTATATCTCTATCACCGATTCTTAAAAATTGTTAGAATTTAGTATCGAATGTATAATTAAGTATACGAAACCGGTAATTACACAGTCAACTATACATAGCATTATTTTTAATCGTATCACATGAAAAAGATTGCGCAACTATTATAATATTTCAAAATAATGCGGTGCTGTATCGATTCGCTGTCTCACTATATTGCATCTATTTTTGTGTTATAAATTTAATGGTATCTGTAACGGTAAACGATCAAATGCCTAGTATGTGAGCAATCCTGTTTTTTTGAAATAACATTCCACGTGTTTGCGCAATTTGATCCAAGCACTTACGGACAGGTGCACTTTTCCCTTGCTACCTCGTGTTCCGGTTGTTTTTGATACCGGAAAATTAACGCAGAATTGACCAACTATTTTTGTAACACGTAAGTGAAAACGAGCGCAACGACATCATGGCAAATTGCCTTCACGCTTCGTTCTGACCGTACGCGATTTACTCGTAGTAGTGTTTCGAGAAGAGACACTTTGATTAGAAGATAACTTCGTCTTCGACAGTTAATACATTTACGGTATGAATGATGAAATTTCTCGAGTTTGGAAAGTAACTTTCCAACGATGATGACAAATAATTCTGTTATATCGATTCTGCTTATAAATAGACACATATATTTCTTCACTCTACTAACAATATTGCCTTTTAACCATTTAAATCCCCGGGCTCATTGGAAAAATCTGGCCGAAAAACGCCAAGCAGCGCGATTGTGCTTCTTTTGTTTTGTATCAATGAATGCGAGTCGATATTTTTTGTTTGTTGGTTAAAGATATTATCTATATTATACCTACATTGTTGTAAGTAGAATATGTTACTAAACTATCTTTACTGTTCATACAAAAGGCATTATTGATTCTACAGATCGATTAGCTTGGCACTTTTAGGTACTTAAAAAGAAAACGCGATCGCGCAGTTTGGCATTCAAACGGTTAAACTGAAAAAACTAGAATTGCCGGCGATATATCAATTAATTTTAGGTATATTGAACTCTGGAAAAAGTGAAATTAAGAGATGATTAGGATGATCAATTAAGTAATTTAGGTCTTATAAGATAGAAGTAAAATATTTATTGCATGACTCCCCTATCAATTTGAGAAATTTCTAGAAAAAAATGGGAATCGGTCATTTTGACCGCCTTGGTAGTTTAGTGTTAAACACAAAACCCCAAATATTTTATTTTCATGGTTTACCACATATGACATACACTAAACTACAAAAAAAAACATTCCAGAGAAGTATCTGTATTTCAGAAGCCGGATATATTTTTTAGTAGCAGTATTACACGATCGTATTATCATTTATCATTTTATTCACCTACATTTTACGTGAAAAAAATTACATGCCCGCTTAAAATTCTTCGTTTACGATACCTACAGATGCGAAATATCATTCATCGATCGTGTTCGAACGTTCGGTTTTGAAAATCCAGTCATCTTACAACCCATCGTCCGTCTCTGCGACATTTACGGATGAATGGGACGTTGCTCAGAAATCGACGGACGACTCGGTCGTATGCTATGCACATCCGACTGTGCATACGTGTCATCTTTGCTGCAAGCCTGACACTCATGGTATCCGCATCCTAGTTGATTACTACTGAAACATAGACGGTACTCTCAACCATGTTAGCGTTCTATGAATGGACGCGCGTGCATTGTATTATTCGTCGAGGCACGTATGCAAAAAGACAAAAAGAGACGGTCAGAGGAAGAGGAAGAGAGTCAGAGAGAGGAAACGGAAAAACGGAAAGATTACAGTTCTTCGTTATAAGAATCCATGGTTGTCATCCGGTTGAATTTTTCGTTGGATTACTTTTAATCGTCGTACAGATACAAAGCTGTCTTTAACATTAGGCTTACAAACAATTTCTTATGTACCTATCTCTACGGACACACGTCGATTTGACGTATGAACGAAATAATATGTTTCCTTAAAAAACAACTTGAACAGCATCATAATTATATACTATTTATTTATAAGTGAAACTATGAGATATAAACATATATAAAATGTATAATTGTTTTATTCCTACATTGTTTTCTTCCTCTTCACAGCTTGTGCGATAACAGTCCTCACTTATACTGACTACTTTTTTTAATGTATTATCACTTCTTCTTGAAATATTCGGATAAATAAAAAATGGCAGTTTATTAAAACAGAGTGAAATTGAAATTCTCAATAATATCACACATACACAACGAGCACTAGTAATTTCTTCTTAAATACACAAATTAATAGTACCTTCAACTACAAAAACATCGTCACGCAATGACTGCAATTCACATACATAACTCCGTTTTTTCGCTGTTGTTTATCTCTCTTTTGTATAAAGGTTTTCCAACGTAAATACGTAACATTTCAGATTTGATATACCGGGTTCGAAATACTGCCACTGCATTGTGTATGTTTACGTTTGACGTTTATTTTTTTTTTCAATTCATTAGCATTTATGGAAACATTGCGATTGCGTCAAATTGACGCGTATCCGTCGAGCTAGGTATACCACATAGAGAAAATCAAAATTAGAAGACTTTGAAGAAAATGAACTTTAATATATATTTCACTCGATAAATGGATAAAAGTTAGTACAAGTGGTGGAAGAAAAATGTAAACGGTATCTATAATTTGATTGTGAAATTCCAAATGCGTCCAAATGACGCGATACATAAACCTAGTGATAACACGTTGAACGCCGTGGGGATCACCAGTGAGCGGAAATGATAAAAGTGAAATTTAGATGATAGTATTCACAAACTTCCCAACATATTTGACAATGAGGAAAGTACTATTGAATATATATGTATTTTTTTCCATTAACCCTCTATAGTCCGAAATGCTTATCAGGTTGCAAATTAATTACATGACAACACCTTGCCAGAGGTGAGAAGTACAATTTAAAAAAATAAATTTATCCTAATTTTTAAGCATCTAATTTTAAAGACCGTTTGTATCTTTCAAGAATGAAATTACAGTAATTTGGAAAGTTAAAAAAAATGATTTTGAAGAATAGAAACACACGAGTATCTTGCATTACCTCAAAGTCACAAGACATTATAGAGGATTACTGTTTCTACCCTACAAAGTTGTGATTTTAATAGAAAGAGTTTCACTTCAATAGATTTGATAATAATCCAGACGAAATATGGCCAGCATTGAACGTATTAACTGTAAATTAGAAAATAACAGAAAATATTGCATGAAATTGATCATGCAGACCCCAAACGTGACACGGCATTGACATTCAATTCAAATTAATTAATAAAGAGAGAGATGATATTTTGATTGCCCAATGTTTAACGATGAGATATAAAAATAGTACGATACGCATACATAAAAGCAAGACAGTTTTTCACGGTTTTATATACCGATAGAATCGTTTTCACAATTGTTAAATTTCGAGGTGTATTATAAAAATCATGATTTACAAATTTATTTATTTTTTATCCTTCTCTTATTAAACGAATTACATGCAAAATAGAATGCGTAATATATAAGATTTATTACGTGTAAAGATAGTATCTCGAAAATATATGCATAGTTACGCCACTGGAACGTCTTCTTACTGAAACGTATAAGAATGCAAGCTCAATATTACTTTCACAAACAATATAGCCGCGGTGAGAGCGAACAAGAAATTTGATATCTTTATGGTGTTGTAATATAATCTCACTTGTTTTGTTTATGACACATATCACGTGTGACATGCTTTGAAATTGGTATGTACAGAACTATTCGGTAGCCGTGGCGGTATGTAGCCTTCGGCAGAATTAAGCGTAATTTGAAAATTTTTTCGAATAATGTTCACGTAGATTACGAAAGGAACACTTCGTTTGCTTACTTCTTATGTCGCTTCTAACGGAAGTGAGAAAATCAAGAAATACAAGTGTATTATCGTTATCGAAACGTGGCTGCTGGCATGTAGATTACGAATACAAAGGTCAATTTATCTCGAATTTCCTTCGGTCCACTTGATATCTAGAAAAAAAGATCGATCCAACGGGTCTCTAAGTTTTTATCTCTTCCGATGCCAAATCGTATGGTCAGAAACGTGAATCTGTTCTAAACGAGAACGTCAGCAATGTCAGTCTCTCTAATGCAGCGAAATGACATTTAAGTAGACAGTTAATTGAATAACAGCCAAGACTGATGCCTCTTGATTCTCGCGTTCTTCGCGTGATTAACTGGGAGTACTGGCGGCCTGGAATTCAGAAACTGAAATTAAAAGATGACAGAGGGAAACTCTCTACTAGAATATTTACTTCGTAAACTCACGATTAATTTTCTGACATTTATACGATTTTTGGAAAGCTTATGCGGTTACAACCATGGCGTTTATCTGCGCACATTCTTGGCATACACTTATATATCTTTCCAAACGAGCTAATTGAATATCGTTATGATCTAGGTAATATTTGAAGATTCAGATAAATTCCAGAACAACTTTAGAAAGAACTTTAGAACAACTTTATTTAGGAAGAATTCTCGGAATAATTCTTCTAGGATTAAGGGATAATAATGGTCGTAAACAGTTTTTAAAAAGTAGACAGATATCTTGAGTTGGGGCTATAGCGAGTATGAAATTACACTGGGACTCCAAATTAGCGGGATTAAGTACAAATTTCCGTTGCATCTAGAAAATTGTTTCAACATAATATGTTCATCGTAGATTTGGTGGTTCGAAATCCAGTTAAAGCTGTATGTTCTAAGCAAAGTGACTATGGCAATCAAAGCCGAAATGCAGAATGGTAAATTGTCCATGATGGAGTTTTTCAACATTGCACGCGTATCGTAACCCAAATGTTCGAAGCCTTCTTAAAATGTTAAGTTTTCGACGAGACGATCAAAGTTGTAGAAGCCGAAAGTGGCAATGGAAAAAAAACAAATTTGCTTCATTATCAGACAGACATCGGAATGTCCCTCGACAAAGTCAACGACGCGCGAGTGTGTACATACAGAATGTTCTTTATTCGCGTTATCAAATGCTAGATTATACGTACATGTTCGAAGGTCGTATAGTTGGCTATCGCTGATACGTTCATTCACGTCTTTCCCTTTACGTTCGTTTCTTTTATCGTTTCCTCATTGTATCGCTATTGAATACGTAAAACCTTTCTTCCACGCGACAACACCATATCGGCACTGGTACTTCAATTGTATTCCCTGCTAACGATACTGATATTGTTCTAGCCTCATAGTGGCGACGTTACATCAGAGTCCGGGTTGGAATCAATCGGGCATAATAGAGGGGAATATTTTTCTTCATTATCCTTAATCTTTATGGGACGGATTTATATTTCTTCCAAAATATTTCGTTGAAATTAAGTAGTCAATATTTCCTACCGTTAAATATACCTTTTGATTTGAAAATAACGAGAACTTGACGCTGTAAACTTCATTGTTCAAGCTGTTGGAATAATGCCAATTACAGATAATAAATGATACAAAGAGTTAACTATACGACATCGTTTTTCCAAGATTAATTGAATACACAATTACCTACGAAGACAAGCTGACGTTTGTTAAGCAGGAGAGCAAAAAATTCGTATCAATTTGCTCGACATCGTATTGCAATTCAAAATGATCAGTGTCTACGATCATCGCCAGTGTTTCCGGCCATCCGGCTGCATTTTATCTGTTTGTCTATCCGTCTCCCTTGCGTAGCGCCAAATTCGGCCTTCTCCCTAAACGCTTTTAGCTCGGAGGAGAACATCTGCACGTACAACGTGTAGCCGACCCTCCGGCTGAAAATAGAAACTATTATGATGGAGCATCTGTACCGAAAGTAGAATGAGGAGGAGAAATCTTAGCAAAATATGGGATCGAGCGCGTTGGCTTGCCAGGCACCGAGAAAGCTTGGAAAGATCGCCGTTGGACGTACGGAAGAGTCGCGAATGCGTAACTATCGTGTTTTAGAAGCTTCGTCGAAGCCTGCCTCTTGGAAACCGTGCATCCACGGTTGTCAACAATGTACAATGATTTACGATACGATACAATTATTAGTCGGTAGTTCTTTTATGGTGCCGAATATATATTTTACTGCGCTCAGTAATTAACCGGTCTATTAATCGTGCCGCGATTATTGAAACACATGATCTCACTATGTTTACAATTTATTTGTGTTAACTTAAATAAACGTCACGGTACTTCGAATCGTCGAAGATACACTAACGAACAGGAAGGATGAGACGGTATTTGCGAGTCACTCGCAATCTGACCTTATCAGCGAGGTTAACCGTAACCGCGGAAAAACGATCCTGATAAGACATGTGAGTGTGCGTTTGCTGGCATAAACGAGAAATTGACTCAGAATTAACGCCATAGTCGTGAATGGAAGGGGGAGGTATTAGCGATACTTTTACAATCAAATATGGATACAAGAGCAAAGAAATCGTTGAACCGTTCGTTTTAAATATGTGCAAATTGCAGAAAGAACTAACAATAAGTATGACCAAACCGCCTAGGAATTCGACCGGACGAAGAACGATCCGTAACACGACAATCACGTCTTGTCTAACTCGCCCGTGCGTTTGTTAGCATTTCAACGAAGCAGATATTTTCCGATCGACGTGTCATCCCGATCAGCGTGGGTTAAAATGCGAAGCGAAAATCATCCAGACAAATTCCTATATCTAATTGATACGCGGTGGAAGGTCAAGGTTTGCGTGGAACATTGCACGGCATGTAAGGTTCAGTGAGCTGTCGCGACGGCTATCTCCGTTTCTTACGTCGCTGGTAAAGTCTGACTTCTCGCGTATCCTGCATCTGTCGGTTCGGCGATAGCGAACCGCTTACGAAACACGGCGTTAAACCGCCTGGAAATAGAAATCTTAATGAACACGCGCCTGTCTTTTCCAATCAAGCGTTCGAGTACATCTTTTCCAGAGGGTCAAAGGTCCGCGCTGTCGCCTTCGTTTCTTGAACGTATCCAACCGATGTAATACCGTCGATTACACGCGAGTTTTCCGCGTCGCTGGAATCTGCATTCTCATTATCAGCCACAAGGACATTTTTACGAAGCCCTCGATGAATCCAAAAACGAACTTCTACGATGCGCCACACTGACGAATGCCGCGATAACACGCGAACTGATCGTTCTGAGCACCGCTGTTAAGGTGACTACGTATCATCGTTGGGTGTGGGTACATACCGCATATACCGTATGCCGTATGGTCACTATCTGGCGTACGCTATACGACCTATGCCGTACGATATCGGGAGATGCTAACAGAGGGGAAAGAAGAGAGGTCTCGCCCTCCCTGGGCTGCAATATAGGCAGCAGAGTTGCCGTCTCGATATCCCGTTTCCAGCAATGTTTCCAGTTTGCGACCAGTGGTGCTTGCCAGCAAAGTCTATCCTCTTCCGGTACGATCGAACTCAAACGAGTAAAAGTCGCCACGCAAACAGATGCATCGGACTACAAAAGCCGCAAGGACGTATTTCTAATTCGGTGTATTGCCGATTCCATAACACATTTCTCCTGGATCTTTAATTCGTTGGAATAGGTCAAGGATCGTTGAAACGTAAAGTTCAAAATCATATACGGATGCAGAATCTATGTTTTGCACTCGGTCAGGCATTGTTGGATCGTTTATGTTAGTGAATTGCAGAATGGGTTCTTTCGTGATACTTGGCGATTACCGTCTCTCGAGTGACTAATTCTACGGAGAAGACCTACAGGTGCGAACGAACGAGGAGCTTCAGCGGCAACATTCGTTGCCCTCTTTGTTTTACTCGATTGACTTTCTATATTTTTGTTCGCTTTTTATCTTTGCGAGAACTGACGAAGGAAACATTCGACCTCGAACTATTTGGAAAATCGCGATTGTTGTTCCTGTAATGGCCGTAGCTTCATTTTGCTGCACGCATGTATTTTTAACACTAGATTGCCGGAGCGAGTCAACTTGACTCATTTACGATTTTATTGCTATGTATATAGAGAGAGAGAAACTTAAATAATTTTTCTTAAAACATGCGTTGGTTTTTAATAGAATTATGAAATGTATGCAAATATTAATTCCTTCCTCTCCCCACTCATTAGTTCCAAAAATCCATATGTGTTATACCTGTTTTGACGGATGAGAGTTAAATTGACTCGTTAAATATTTTTAAAGTTGGTCGTTTTACACACATATAACTTATTTCTTGTGCATAGAAATTTTCTGTAAACAATCTGATGCGAGAGTTTTCATGTTCAAACTTGTCAATTTACTAGTTAGAAATCTATTGCAAACTTACACATTCAATACTGTGAAATTAATTGTTGCAAGTCTTTTTTGTTGAAGCAATCAGTCCTTGGGTTTTATATAAAGAGGTCACTCAAATAAAAATCTCAAGAAAAGAATTTATTTTACAATTGGCTGAAAAACTAAGCGGTAACTGTGACCATATAGTCGAAAATACTTTCACGCCACTATCTAATATACAGAATATTGAAAAACGATTGAATTCAGAAATTCAAGTATCATGCAAAAGAAATAGAAGTAAGGACGTCTGTGCTAAATATAATAAAAAAATCTATCGAAAATGTACATTAAAACAGAATATTTATGTAAAAATTGGTTTGCATAAAGTTTCTTTAAAAAAAAATTTTATTTTTTTTAAAAACTTCAATTTTGATATTTGAGTCAAACGGACTCATTTTAGGCAACACAGATACATACCGAATATCCGACAATCTAGTGTTAAAAGAGTAGCATGTACATAGATCAACAACATCGCATGTAGATAGAGATAGTTAGCAGTAAAGAGAGATTTTACAGAAACGATCGATTCACGAAAATACCGGAACGGAATGCGCCTAAACATTGACGCATCTACCTGTAACCATCCACCACGTGACGCTGCAAAAAAGGCGAATTTTTACGTATAATTTATAGTTTGGTGTCGTAATTACGTAAGGCTGGCTGCAAACACCGTGATAAATGATTTTTCCTTTTTCTTAGAAACAGATAAGGGGAATTCCGTGTTATTGCAAAAAGAATAGAAAATCTACTCGGCCTACGTGTTTCTGTTGGTCATTCGTTTACATCGGAGAAAATTTTCGTACGTTCCTTTTTGATCGATGCATTATGCATAAGAACTCTGATATTTTCGTTGAAAGTGATACAGGAGGAAAATCAATCGTTATGCATGAAACGCGCATCGTTTTCGCGTGACATATCCGACCTGCCGTGACGTACGTATGTACATTGAGATGGATCAGATCTTAAGGTGCATTTGCAAGCTATAACTGTGGCATATCGCACGATAAGGTGTTTTGGGAAAACTCGGATCCATCGACTATCAAAGAGCCGATGACAATCGGAGGTATGCACGCTTTTCGCTCTTATGCGCGTGCAGAAAGCGTAAAAAATAGCAGGAAGCAACGACTATTGCTCGCTTTTACTCGAAGATTCGTATACTTCTGACCAATTGGAAAAATGGTTACATATATAGACCCACGGATGAGTTATGTCTGTTTTCTGGATGCGGAGTCTGTATCACCGTGGAAAAATTCGCAGATATCAAGGAGGCTTTATAATATCCCACATTCCGAGTTTCGGAAAGAATGTGCGCGCGCGTACTCACTCATTGTCAGTATAGTTAACACGTTCAAAGAAGCTGGCGCGTCTGAGGTTACGGAATATTCATTTCACTCGTATGACGTCATAGTTTCGTCGTTACGTATGCGTTAAAGATAAGGCAAACATGATTACTCATTTCACAGATCTCCGAAGTATCGGTAACGAGTGACCGATTACTTGGAAATTGGGTCTTCTATAGTTTTTCCTCCATGTATCCTTCCACGATTGTCTATTTGAAATGCAAGTGACAGTTTATACGCTACAGAAAGTTTTCAATTATCCTACATAGATGTTTATTTATGTAGGATGATACACAGATACGTCTGGGCCGGGAATTCCTAATAATTCTAATGCCGGCCTCCGAATCTGCACTCAGAGTACGGTTGCACTCACAGTTGCACGACCTTTCCCATTCGAGCACTCGAGTAACTACTACCAACCTAAGTCCAAACGTTTGCTAAACCCTACGCGAAAACAAATGCGTAAAGTCGCTGATCGTGCAACCACCCACGTATCAAGTAACAATCTTCTCCTTCGTGCTACAATGGGCGAATGTGTGCGTACGAAGGATCTGTACGATAAGGATTAGATACACACATTCGAGCACGTATACTGACCATGTATTCCGCTGTTATCTCCGTTCTTTTAATACCGGCGACGCGCCAGCCCCCATCCCACTCGTGGATGCAAGTGCGTGTACGTAAAAAGAATCACATTGATGGTGTCAGTCTGACTACGGATATCGAGATACAACACCAACACAGTTGAATAGACGTGTTATATACGATGTATTATACGCGCGTGTGTGAAGTTAATCGAGGATACCTCAACCTCGTTTTTTTAAAAATCTTTCTTCAACGCTATTCCGAAGTATGATTTATTAAATATAAGGATATAACATCGTTTTTAACGAAGCAACGACGCTTCTCTATCCAACTTCCATTTTAAGGAGAATTTGATTTTTCTTTGCATTTTTATTTTAAATATTTACGGATTAATGAGTTCTTTAATAAAACGAAGAAGCAAGTAGTTTAAGGTGTTTTTTCAAATTGAAACTATGATCGAGTAAATAATGTAAATCCGTTTCTTGCTACAAATCATACCGGCAGTATTATACCTATAATAAATATCGTAAACATCGTGAGATTTTTTGATATCTGTTAAAAAAGTCAGGGGTTCTCGACTGCCTTACTACATTACTGCGAGACAGTTCTCTCTCTGGATTTTGCGTCCATTTCGTTGGCAGCAATGCACTGAGTAGTATTCATTGCGCCGTGCGAGGAGCAGTCAAGCCTGGCGAGGTCGCCTTTTGCGTTGGCACGGAGGTTCTCCCGTGTGTGTTTTTAGTAGCAGTTCCGGACCAAAGAAACCGCGTACGCTCATGTTTACGCGCTTATTACGCTCTTGGTGCAATCAAACGAAAGTGATATAGTGTAGTTCAGTGCACGAGTGCATAGGGCGTATCCAGACATTGTGCGAAATCATTTGAAATTGAGCGACGGCAAGACGGTGCGTGACAGGCTGGGGCTGCCATTGGAAAGGATATCTCGTCGTCTTGCTTGCACCAGTGGCATTTTGCGTACTCGCAGGTTCTCTGCATCATCCTCACGCTCCTTCTCCGTCTCTTTCTCCCTTAGTCTCTCTCTTCTTTATTTAATCTCTTCCTCCAGCCCCTTGTCCCAAACAACGTTTGCCATCGAATTTGTTACACACATACAAACAGACACAATCGTGGGATATCCACGCATGGTGCAGTTCCAACCGCAACAAAGTTACAAATTCAAGTACGAGGTGAGTCGTTTTTTCTTCTTTCTCCGACTTCGGTTATCGTGCAGCGAAAGAGAACGAGCTTTTCCGCATGCGATTGATTTTACCGAGTGAGAATATGGATAAGGGAAAGGTATAATATCTATGGGGGTGTGGATTCCATTGGCTGTCAGCATACAGTCGGTGCTTTGTTCTCTTGTGCTTCTGGCACACCCATCGTTGGGCGACCACTGGGCAGCGTGTAGATATACGAACTCAGTGGAAGGATGATGTTCAAAGTAGAAGAATGAGAGCAAAAAGCCGGCATACCGTAATCTTGAACGTTGCTCCATTTTACTTTTTATCGAATCACTTTTCTCCCGCGAATTTCGATCTATCGTTTTCCTCGACTTTGCCAATTTACCGAAAGAGAAACAGTTTTACGATTTCGTGTAAATACGGCTACAAGTTCTCAGTTTTCATTTTGTCAAATATTTCATGATATTTTCTTGCGTGAAAGCTCCCGTTCGATGAAAGGCTATCAAAAAAAATACGCGCGGGACGCGTTCAATTAGGGAGGAACACTTTGATGTGCGTTTTGTTCGACTGGCAGCCGACTTTCTCGTACCTAGCACGGGTCTCGCGTTCCTGTCACGGTGCCACTTTGCGTTGTTGGTCATCGTTGTGCGGACGAAAGCTCGGTCTTTTTTTACCGAATCACAAAATATACCGAAAATGCAGCTGACACAATGTATTTCTGGAAATTGATAAAAACATGTGTTTATCTTCCGCGTTAAACCGCGATCGTCGTCGTTTTGGATACGCTTTTGATTTATTAGGAGAGATTACAAACTCACCGCGAGTCTGACACTGTGTTATTTACGATGTATGCGCCCCGAAAGCAAATCATGGAATTGTACCCGCAGTGTATTCGATCTCCGGGTAATTTTGCTTTTGCGCAAACAGAAGTCCCTATTCAAAGCTTTGAGTCTTTTGAAGCAACTTTTTCTTATGAAATTACATGACCGTATCCTCCCCACCCTCTCTCTCAATCGTATACGTTCGAAGTAGCACGATTGACACCTGTCATGCAGATAATCAATTTTTCATCATCGTTGGCATACAGCACTACCAATTCTTGTTTCTACCTTCTTTCAATGTTGCATGTTATATAACCGAATTATTGTACACATTGGAACATGTACTCGTTACGTGTATTTATCATTCTTTTATTGGTCCCCGCCGAGTACGAACGTGTGCCATTCAAAGATACGAATTTCGTTATCGTATTTTTTACCGGTACTGATAACGCGATGCTCTAAACATTGTTCGCCAGATTCGTCGTCATTTTCGTGTATACCTTGTATCGCAACAGTCTTTCGATTTATCGTCTTTCGATTAATGCTTATACAAAATACTGGCGACATCTTCGATTCAAACCGGGTACGTATTTCCCCGCGGTACGCATTTAATCTTCATGAACGTCGCATCGATAATAATTTCCGAATTGATTGCATAAACTAACATCCTTTCGAATTGCGCGTACAATAATCTTCTCCTGTTATCGGCGATCGTATCGAAGACTTCGGCAAACAATATTTTTCCTTGAAACCGGCGATATTCGATGTGCCGGGTTCTCGA
Organism: Cerceris ruficornis; assembly: GCA_963989415.1. NCBI lineage: Eukaryota > Metazoa > Arthropoda > Insecta > Hymenoptera > Crabronidae > Cerceris > Cerceris ruficornis. The sequence goes on along the minus strand of OZ022520.1, from coordinate 13,553,540 downwards.
AAACCGGCTTCGTATTCGAATCGTTTTACATCGATCGATCATGATTCGTGTTCGTAGGTGAACTGTCAATATGAACAACAGATGACTGTTGGCCGAGCTCTGATGCTCGTTCGTCTCTAATATGAGCGAAGTAGTGGCTGTAACACCTAGTGGTGGTTCGACACGCCAGGAAAGCTTGGAACATATCAAAAGACACAAATTAGCCAACTGTAATGTTCCTCTCGTGCACGGACGATCAAACCCGCCGATCAACGCCCGTAGTAGGCTGACCACTCATCAGCGGAATCACAGTTTGGACTTTAGGTACGTAAAGCAGCACCGATTGTTCACGAGTATCGCGAGGGATATTTATAAGTGTAGATAATGGAATTTTTTATCTCGCTATCTAAATGACATAGTTTGTGTTGCATTGCGGCTGTGTGTAGTAACGCGATATGCAGGGCGGCGTCGTGTGTGCTTGGAATAGCTGTTTGTGCGAAAAGACTTCAAACGCGTACCTACGATACAAAGTAGTTAATAAAGAAGAAAAAACTGAGTATTAGTAAACACGAGTTCAAAGATTACCACTTTTGATGTTAAGAGGCAAAAGTACACTTCGCTTCGTTACAAAACATGGAATCCGCTTACATTGACGTGTGTTTTGTTAACGTTAAACTCTGAAATAGTTAGCTCAAGCTCGGAAATTCTCATCTTCATACTTGGAAACTTTCTCCCACGCAGATTCATAGATTCACAGCTAATGGCCGTAAAGGTCAGAATTGTAAATGATAAAGCCGCTTACTATGTATTAAATTAAAGCAAAAAAAAAGAAACTAAAGTTCAAACCATAAATTTGATCGTGATTGCGTTAACGATGGTTCTCAGGTCAATGGGTATTCTTCTACCGCCGGTGCCGCAGGCGAGCGCAACAACGTTGACGCATCACCACAGAAACCGAAGCCTCGATTCCGCTCTGCAACGAATCCCGGAAGTGGACGTGACACCCAGCCCAGAATGCGAGACGACACCAGCCCCGGTAGTTAAGGCAGCCGTACCGGCCTGCAAGGGGCGCAGCCGGGAACGCGAGGACCTCGCCAGCCTCGGATCCGACGACTCGGGTATCCTTTGTGGTTCCGACAGCGGTTCCAGTGACGCGACCAACGTCGCCACCAGGGAATCGAGCGTGGACCACCTTCACAGCCGCGAGAGCCTCGATTCTTCTTTGTCGCAGCCGGGTGACATGGATAGCGTCGACGGTACTGTAGACGGTGAAGAAAGTGTTGCCTCTGTCTTGATGTCGGTTTCGGTGTCGGTGCCGGTGTCGCCAGTGGAACTGGTGCATTTAACCGAATCTCCGTCCAAGGTGGACGGCAACGATCGTAGTGAACCGCATGAACGCGAGAATGTGAACGGTGATACCGGTTCTCAAGAACCGCCGCGATCCCCCAGTGACATATGTACGGTCAAAGAACTCGAGGGTCATGAGTACGCGCACGAAGAACTACGTGAAAACGAAATGGGCCTAACGATCGACGCGCGAGATTTTCAAAATTCCCTTTCCGAAGTGTCGCCGGTAAATGATTCAGCACAAAGTGAATTGGCTGGTGCGGCTATGACACTGTGCTGCGGTGCGGCCGCGCAATCCGAAACCTCCGAGGCGGCTTCGAAAAAACAGACTGGTGTCGTTTGCAGGAGACAAGAGACGGTTCAGCCGAAACCATCCGAGGGATGCTTGCTTAGATTGTTCGAAAGTCAGATCTTTGATATGTCGATGGCGATCTCTTATCTTTTCAATTCTAAAGAACCTGGAGTTCAGAGTTATCTCGGTAAGTTTATGATTGTTTAGATAAGGCCGTTTGAGGAACATTGACGGATGCGCGTGTTTTCCTCGTGTGTGAATGGTTCTGTCATTTTTTCATCAATAATTATTTTTCCGCTGTTATAATAAATCGTTTGTGCAATAATGTGGACAAATGATGTAGCCCACGTCTCTTGAGAAAAATTGTATGTATTTGTATACTTAGATAAAATTGCTTATCTCTCTTTTATATCTTTCCGTAATTGAGATGCTTCAAAATGATGTATTTTTATTGTGCAAAGAATCTTGATACAGTTTATAACTGTGTTTGAAAGTTTATGAGCTTCAAAAGCATAATAGATTGTAATTAAACATTATCTTACTCGTTGATATGACCAAAAAAATTAAATTTTCCAGGTAACAAAATGTTTAGTTTCCCAGATAACGAAGTGGATTTCTATTTGCCACAGTTGGTTGTAATGTATATACAGCTTCATGATGTTACAGAAGTCCTTTATCCATATCTTGTCCATAGGTAAGTGAGAATTATATGCAACTTGTGAAACTCACAGAACATGCATATTTTCAAAGTGCACAAATGATAATGTTATGTGTGTGGGTGCATTAAAATAAATGTATGCAATTAAAATTAATGTTTTACTAATACATTTCTACTGTTTATTAGGTGTAGGCAGGCTGCAGATTTTTCATTAAAATGTGCTTGGCTATTAGATGCATATAGTTCCGACGCTCATTTGCCATCCAAGAAAAAGTCTCATGGGACCAAGTTAAAAAATCTTATTCTGTCGGATGAACTCAGGTACACATTTGTAACATTAACTTACAAAACGTGATAGAAAGGATTGTTTAATATCCCTTTTTATATGATACCTAACAGGCCAAAAGCAAACGAGGGAAGAAAACAACGCATGGTTGGATTACAAACTCCTGCACCTCCTCCATTACATTCAACGCAAAATGTAACATCACCGAATAAAAAAACACACCAAAGATCTCAATCCGATGCCACAGGTTTATTTCAAACGCTGCGTCGTAGTCACTCCGGTAGATAAATAATAATGAATCGATGTATAATTTTTAACAATAAACCGCGATAAAATACATTAGATTGTATACAAAACATTAGTTTCACTAATTTACTCGGTATAAATTTTAAGGTACAATAAATAAAGTAAGTCTTGGGGACCTGAGCTCTGGTCGAGCATTTGACAATGGCTGTACCTGTTTTTATTCCTGCCAAGGTGTGGTAAATGACTTACGAGGGCAGAAAACCGACTGTTTTTGCAATGTAATGTTTATAATTTTTATTAAATATTCTGCTTATTATGCAATTAGCAATGTATGTAGATTCTAAAAAATTAGTATCTCTTACTTTTATAGGCACCTCGTCTTGCCCCAGAATTCGAATTTATACAAGCATTGATATCAATTGGTAAATTACTTGGGACTATTCCTACAAAGGAAAGTAAAACTGTCCAACTAATAGCAGAGCTTAATACTCTTAATCTGAATCTCCCTGCAAGGGTGTGGCTTCCTTTACACAGTTCAATACCACATCATATCGTACGAGTGCCACCACAGTATGCTGCAGTTCTTAATAGCAAAGATAAGGTAAAGTATATCGTGCATCTATTATTTTCAGTTTGAATTTTATGGATTTGTTGCGAAATTTGTACTAATATGTCGTGTAATCTGCAGGCACCATACATAATATATGTTGAAGTGTTAGAAGTAGAAGACCTGTATACATCTCCAGTGCCAACGAAAATAATGGGAAGTTCATTAAGGCACACAAAATCGGAAGAAAATTTAACCGGAGGTGAACAATCCACTGTAATTGGTTCGTCAAACATATCCACTTCGCAAACGCAACAGCAAACAGTTCTTAGACAGACTCCAGTAAAAAATATTTCACCGTATTCCGTTAGAAGTACTGATATCGCATTTAGTTTTCCTGATGATGACCCTAATGATTGTTGGAGTCAGGAAGACGACGAAATTACGCAGCAGGTGTTTATATAATTGTACCTGTTATTCTGTACACAATCAAGGTGGATTAAGCAAAAACTAAATTTGGCTGTTAATTTTTTTTTGTTATAAATAGTATTTACAACTTCGTAAGCCAAAAGACAGAGACACAATATCGCAATTGAGTCAAGAATCATCGGACAGCAAAGAACCGATATTCGTACCTGGTGATATAAAGAGGCGGTTGAGTGAAATGGCTGCCGCACCCAGTGCAACGTTTAACCACGATCCGGAAGATCCGTCAGCTGCCGTCCTTAAAGAACCGTGGGAGTTAAAACAGCGTCGAATAAGAGCTTCCAGTCCATATGGTCATTTAGCATCTTGGAAACTTCTTGCTGTAATCGTTAAATGTGGCGATGATCTTCGACAGGAGCTTCTTGCGTCGCAATTACTTTCAATGTTACAAAAAATTTGGCAAGATGAACACGTACCTTTATGGGTACGACCATACAAGTAAGAGCAATGATATTATAAGTATTTCAAGTATTACAGCTTTGAAATGGATCGTTGAATATTATATATTTTTTCCAGAATTCTGTGTTTGTCCAATGATAGTGGTTTGATAGAGCCAATTTTAAATACGGTGTCGCTGCATCAAGTAAAGAAACAGTGCCAACTAACGCTCTTTCAATATTTTGAAAGAGAATTCGGTCCATCCACGTCAGAAGCATTTAGTACCGCGCAAAAGAAATTTATCCAAAGTTGCGCGGCTTATTGTCTTGTTAGTTATCTTATACAAGTTAAGGATCGTCATAATGGAAACATTTTACTTCATAGTGATGGTCACCTCATACATATAGATTTCGGATTTATTCTTTCTACTTCACCAAGGAATTTAGGATTTGAGACTAGCCCCTTTAAGTTAACTCCCGAATTTGTGGAAGTTATGGGTGGTAGCCAATCAAAAATGTTCCAAGAATTTAAAACTTTAATTCTCCAAGGATTAATTGCGGCACGAAAACATATGGAAAAAATAGTTAACCTTGTGGAGATTATGGTATCAGGTAATAATCTTTTGTATCACTCCTACGTGTTATCTTTGTGCAATTTCGGACTACGTAATGTTGTATACAAATGTTAGAAAATATAATTAATCGTTACAGGATCACAGCTTCCATGCTTCCGCAGTGGAGGGGCAGCAACGGTTCAAGGACTGAAAAATAGATTTCATCTTACACTGACGGAAGATCAGTTGCGTCGGCATGTGGAAGACTTAGTCGAAGCGAGTATTCATTCGTGGTCTACCAAATTATATGATCGATATCAATATTTCGCAAATGGTACCCTTTAATAAAATTAATCTTTTCGTCTGTATATGGCAAGACAATGCGATTTTTATAAAAAAAAGGAAAAGAATGAAAGAACTTAAGTTTCATAATATGATTCTTCTTCCATGAATTTCTAAACTTTATAGCATTCCGTAAGCACAAATTACCTTCGAATCTATTCTATCGCGTACAGATACTATCGATTCCTAGAAAATGCTGTTCTTTAAGGAAATTAGATTTATTCCCATTAGGATAGGCTAATTTCAATAGCTTAATTTCACCCGGCCAATAAATTATTCCTTGGTTTCGTAAGACAGATTTCAATAATTTTGCTTTTGTCATAAATGATGAACGAGTAACAGAGCCAGTGAGATAGCATAGTTCCGGAAAAAACTACTTGTTCACAAATCTTGCCGATTAAAAGAAATTCCAAATTATTTAATTTATTTATAACAAGAATGCAGAACGAAAACGGGGAATGATTTACGGAACTTTTATTGCCTATTATGTTAAGTAATATCGGATATATATAATTAATTTTCGTGTATACATAAAAATGACTATGTATGCCTTATTGGCAACTACAAGTTAACTATTGTCGGTGCAGACTCTGTGACGTTGACTGAATGTTGAACTGCTAGATCGTTGTAGCCTATAACAGCGTAATTTGTTAAAGGTGCCTTATTTGTAGAGAATGGCGGAATGATCAAATTCAAACACAGTGAAGTGACTAAGTGTGTTGATCAACCGAGAAACTGATCTATTATGAAAAGGACAATCTATAGTTTGTACATAAATATATTGCGTGAATTTTTGTCGAATTTCTCTCATAATTAACTTTCGGCAATAAATCCCACCATAATGGTAGGAAGGAATTATACGTCGTTTAACATAAGATTCGTGTAGAATCTTTGAGTGTGCAAGAAGTATGCGAAAGTGGGTTTAGACATTAGCAGGAGGCGAATACTCAAAATATTTCCTACTTTATAGATTAATATTAATATAAATATGTTCACTTGTACCGATATGCTAAGAATAACTACATAGCAAAACTTAAGGATCACATTTGAAAGTTTTTACATGTTCTTATTACATATATAATTGATAGTTATAATGCAAAATATCTTAGCTGTGTGGAGATAGTTATTTAATAGTATTTCTGCGTTACATATGTTCGTTTAAGTAAATTATAAAGTAAAAAGATATTGTACATAAAATGACAAATTTTATCACTTATCAGTTAAAATTAATTGAAAATTGATGAAGCAAAATCAAAGTCATTGCGAGTAAGTCCAGTGTAAGGAAGACCTGGGCTCTCTTGACTTCCAAGTGTCTTATCTCTCTCTCTCTTTCTTCTGTCATACTGTCTCATGATAGACGGGCGGATCAGAGATGAAGAATAATTGATATTGTACGACGCTCAACATAGTTTATATTTTAATGCTACACAGTTGCGTAAACTTTTGCACTAATTTTCTTCGACTATTTTACGCATTATTTCTTAGACGCATTAGTATGTGTACGAACGTTTAGAAGATTTCCATTGATTTCTCGCAATACATTTTTTACCTCAATAAGATTTCAAATGTCAATATCTCTGATTTGCCTTGCTCTTTCGCCTCATTACGAGCTATTGATGATATCAATTATTGAATAAATATGAATTCAATTAAATATATCTTTCATTCTTATATCCTAATATAATAATGATAAAAGTTGCAGACAAGAACATAGAATGTAACTTAAAGGGATTTATTCGTTTATTATTTTACAGTACTACCTACAAGAGAGATTTAACTATCTTACAATACTAGGTAAATAATTGATAATATAGGTACATCGGAACGTCAGTCGAAGAGTTTGGGAAGTACGGATGTATGTATGTACTTTATGCATATGACATTGAAAGCATAAGTATCATAAATATCACAATAAGTCTTGATTACGGAGATCATATTTTTTTATATTCTAAAGAGTAAAGCTAAATTGTGGGGTAAAATGGCTTCTAATTTGCTTAAAATATAATAAAATGGGTGGGAAAAAAAAGCAAGCATCGATCGCGCTACTATACCCATTGTGTCAGGATACTGATGAGTTAAAAGTGCTAACAGTGCTGTAAATGAGCATAGACCCGCTGTAAATAATATAAAAAATGGCAACTCCTTCTTTGGATATACGCTCACATCGTGAAACGACGGTAAAAGTTCGCGATCTGCACATTCGGTACAAGTAGGATATGGATAAAACAAGTGTCCCCTTTCCAAGGGGTAAGGTAACATTCTGAATGTACCTTCCCAAGTACAATGTAATAAATTAAGAGCGCCTTCCATCTGTTTCCAATGGGCCAGATGAAAAAATGCGTAAGCAATAGCTTCTGAATCGCCCCTTTTTAATACATGTTCTGGTGGTAAAATCAGAGGTTTCATTTCTAATAAATATTTAGGTACATGGGGATTAAATTCTACTGCCCTATGGATAGCCTCCACGGCTATCATTTCTGCGGTGGTCAATCCTCTTTTACTAGCTATATCGGTAGAAAACTTGTCAGCAACAACTCGTGCTTTCAACAATGCAGCGGTATAACAAATAGTGGCTGACTTGGGTAAGCTTATTTCATCGTACTTTGCTAATACTGCTTGGACATCTGCATATGCTTGCATTTCCAATAATGCTTCAATGAGATTTTCCTGTATATTTAGTACATTCATAATTGGTGGAACTTCTTTTGTTAGATCCCTGAACATTTTTACTGCCTCTTTCAATTTTCCCAATTTTCTAGCACACATCGCTAATCTTCTTTTAATATATATTAATACATTTGTGTCTCTTCGATGTATAGCTTCTGCTATCGATCCTTGATGCTGAGTGCTCTGTGACTTTCTATAATTATTTTCTGCTACCTTGAGAGCCTGTTTTAAAATCTTTTCTGCCTCTACTATGGTAGTTGCCTCCTCTTCCGCAAGTAATATATAAGCAGGTGCACAATCAGGATTACGATCCAGTGCGCTATGAGCAGCTTTAATCCGTACTACCGGATTACGCTCTCTCCAAGCTGTTTGCATTATTTCATATTCAGCTTTACCTGTTGCAAATAGACAATCTCACTTCACGATGCAATAATAATTATGTTAACGTGTTATATGTATTGTTTACCTGTATCTCCTTCGCAAGTGAAGAAAGTTTGATGATCCTGAGCGGACAAATTCATGTCATAATACGTTAATGGTTCTTTATTGGTTGTCCAATAAAACCGTTGATATTCTGCACCTCTAAATAAATTTATTGGATTTCGCCAAACTTTACACTCTGGAACATTTTGTTGATTGGAATTTGAACCGTTTAAACCTGAATTACCCCCATCCGAGCCATTGTCACCACCTCCGATCCACGGAGAGATGTGATTTAACGATACTTGTTCGATAAAAGATGTGCCGTATTTCCTAAAGTACCACCACTCGAAGATAAGAATCAGTCCAGAAATTAAGGATGATGTTCCGGTAAGAGCAACGTAAAATTTTGGGGTTAAAGTGCTTAGGAACATTGTAGAGTCCCACATGTTTGTAAATAATAAGGCCATTTATAATATTTCGACAGTGAATACAGTCTTGATTTTAAAGTATCTTAGATCGTGAGAATATTTGAACGTAAACGAGTACACTGGTCGAAAAACAGCATAACACTGTAAACTTTGTTATTATGTTGTCACATCACCCAGACAAATTTTACTTCAAGTTCTGCCTCGCAATTAATAGTTTAATAGAACAGATTGCACATAATATTGCTAACATTTAAATATGTTTTTTGCAAATTTTGATCGATGCGAAAATACTTTCACCGCATTCATGAGCGTGACTGTGTTTAATTTGTTTGAAGTTGTCGAAACCGGACTCCGATTATCGGAGTCTACGTTTAAACGAGATTCTTCGATATATCGTGCCTGTTGCGTTCTGATACTGTTTACAGATTTATGTCAATATCGCATCTTTAAAGAGGAAGAAAACAGAATGATATTGTTGATTTTCATAGTATACCCTTGTACACAGTTTTTATGATATAGTGGTATAGCACCACAGACAAGAGATAAATGTAGACTGTACAGCTCAAGGAATTTAGCAGCTGCAAAACTGAAGTATCGATCAGGGGATTGGTGTGAAGCTTAAATGGCAGCAGTAGGGGTTGCAAGTTTAGATGAGAAAAGATTTACCTAACGTAAGTTTTGAAAAATGTTTCGAATTAACCCCTTGCCCTACGATTTCTTTTGTGCCTACCTCCACAATAATTGAAAACTAAATTGCTGAAATAAAAGTTTATCAGTGATTCCTGATATATCGTCGAACTTAACGCAATATTAATAACATAGAAATAATTTTAACGTGTTATGTTCCACTGATATTTTCAATTTGATAACTTTTGAGAAGCTTCAAAATTTTGTATTCCATCTACTGCATCATGAGTGTGAATCGTTGTGTACGCTAAGGGGTTAATACGTTCGGCACGATGCACCGCGGTGTGGCATAACGCTGATGCTTCACTGGCTGTCTTACTTAAAGACGGTGAGGTATAAACAATGCCCCATAATTTAACTAACTAAAAAGTGATAAAACTGGATCTAAATATTTGAAACTATGTAAAATACTTGTTATAAATTTTTTGCAGATGAAACACTACCAAAATAGTTAGCAGTCCTTAATTAAAAAACATCTGCTGTACATCCGTGCTTAACTTGTTAATGGTGGTAGAAGGCGGTAGTGTCACCTGGTGTCACCGATTTCAGCGTTTGTAAGAGATAGTAGAAGGCGGCAATATCATCGAATTTGTAGCATACTAAGGTAGACACCATGTTTACCATCAAGGTAGGCACCTCGATCACGAACCACGCCAACCAACGCCAACCTATTACCACAGACGAGATATAGCATAGACCGGACAGTCAATGGATCTTCGCGGCCCGGAAACTGCGGCGAACTCAGGCTGCCGCCAATATAAGGAAAGGCAAAGTTATCGCCACACTGAACTACGCAACAGTAACTCGTCTTGCTTTTATGCCCATTCTCCAGCCTGTTCCAACACGTTCAGTGTGACTGCAGCCTAAAACTCATTGACGCGTAGAGTATGAATAAAGGAATTGTAACGAACTATCCGATTGTGAGTCTTAATACAGGATGCTGTCTTATTTAAAAATATTATTCTTATATCGCGCTGTATCAAAATGCTATTTATACTATTTACAATAAATTCCATATTCAAATTGATGCTTTCTTCCATCTTAGATCCACCAGTGCTGTCTAGGCCAGGCAGCCAGGATAGTTAATCGCCAGAGCTGTCCTTGGAAGAGCTCCGCCTGCGTCCCCTTCCCATGCGTTCGAGAGCTCGCTGGTTGCTTCGCCTTTCAGTTGCCAGGTTCGTACCTATTGCCACGCGCGTGGTGACGTGTTGGGGCGACATTCGTATCTAACCGCTCGCGCTGGAAAGACGTGCCACGCGCGTCGATCGCGGAAAACAAAACGACGCGCGTGGCACGTCGACCAAGGTTATTTGTCGAAAGACAGTTTCAGATCGCACGACGTCGCGTGCAGGGTAAAACAAAAGTATTATTAGTGAAAAAGTATGCTCTGATATGATTTAAATCAAATACAATTAATAGATTTTAATGTTTTTGGACTTCTGGCGATGATTTCGTGGAATTCAACCACCACGTGACGCCTTACGGCGAAATATAATGCTCGGCCGCAACAATGTATTCTTTAACCACTTGCGCTATAAAGACGTGCCACGCACGTCGAGATGCTTTTGTTCCAAAACCGAAAGCGACGTGTATACCACGTCGATAGGCATTTAGCGCAGAAACAAAAGCGACGTGTGTGGCACGTCGGCTAACAGTTCAACCGTTCATTATTCGTGGAGCGCGGCACAGCTACCGAAAGTTAACTCGTGGAGCGCGGCACGGCTACCGAAAGTTAAATCGTAGCGCAAGTGGTTAACGCGAGAAGGCCTTGCGTTCTGCTGTCGCGGAGTTTCTTAACTGTTTGCGCTAGAAATTAATTTATAGATGCGCGTACTAGAACGGAGCATTATATTTCGCCGTAAGGCGTCACGTAGTGGTTGAATTCCACGAAATCATCAATTTAAATCATATCAGAGCATACTTTTTCACTAATAATACTTTTGTTTTACCCTGCATGCGACGTGGTGCGAACTGAAACTGTCTTTCGACAAATAACCTTGGTCGACGTGCCACGCGCGTCGTTTTGTTTTCCGCGATCGACGCGCGTGGCATGTCTTTCCAGCGCGAGCGGTTAGATACGAATGTCGCCCCAATCCGCCACCACGCTCGTGCCAATAGGTCCGGCCATGACACCGAGAGAGTGTCTGTGAATCAGTGACATCTCAGCTGTATGAATGGGTGAAGTAGGCGGAGCTCTTCCAAGGACAGCTCTGGCGATTAACTATCCTGGCTGCCTGGTCTAGGCAATGAATTTAATATTTACAAAAAAGGAAACAGTGTTAACAGGGCGGGCCACTTTAAGGCGTGGAAAAAGGACTTTGTCACCCCAAAATATATTCAATGTCCATTTATTTAAATGCATGAAAAATAATGTAGTAAATAACTTATTATTAAATCGTATCGTTAAACGGTACAGATATTAAATATTTGATAAAGTCATGCTGATCGTCTTTATACTCTTTTGTTTTACTCACTTATTCTTCATTACTACATTACCACGTTGAACGCCATCGATATTTTGCTAGTTTGATCATTTTTGCTCAAGTTAAAATTTTCTATTAAAATCACATCTTTAGAGCAGAAACCTTAAAAAGAGACAAATAGATGCGTAGTCAACAGAACTTCACCTTTTTAATGTCAATATTTAAATATTGAATGTACCAGAGAATCCCTAAATATCACAATTTGAAGGCATATGAAACATTGAATTTAGTAGCGCGGTCACCGATGACCCCCACGGCGTTCAACGCTGTTAATAAAGTTGAGACATGCAAATTTGTGACTGGTTAGCATCAACTCCGAAGTTCTGGCGGGTTTCCGCCACAGGGGGGGGGGGGGGGGGGGGGGGGGGTAAAAAAAATCATTTGACTCAGGCCTGCTCAGGCCTATAGTGCGACACATTTAAGTTGGCGTCTGAGCGGTGGAGCCACTCGCTTTTAACCACCTATTCGCGCCATTTTATTTCTGGGGTCCGCAAGTACAGCCTCCTAAAGTAAACAGTCCGCATAGCCGTAGCATTGCCGTATTTTTACTTGTCTGGGTCGGGGTAAAAAATGTTTTATACTTGAAATGGATTAGTCACACTCTTTTCTGATCCGGGTTGCATCATGTTACACTGCTCCCTTGTCGAGTGTCGCGTTCCGCCAAGAGGGATCCCCCCACGTGGAGGGGGTAGTTATGCCGGAGTTTATCCAGCTTTTACTATAGTGATATTCTAAACCTTGTGCATACGCCAATGTCCTCAAATTCGCCGCCCAAATCGCATTCTCTCCCTTGCTCCATCCGCAGTTTTCTCTCTCTTCGTCCTTTCGTTCGCATTCTTTCCACAAGATAACTTAAATGTGTCGCACGATGGTCGGTGAAGGTGCATATGCCTTGCTAGGTCTTCTGCCCTTTTCAACGTCGTATTGTGTGAGCTTGGGATACGGGTACACCTACCACCGTGTCAGGTCGCCATCGTTAGGGTAGATACTTCCAACCGTCAGCATAGTGGTGGGCCCATTCCTATACGTGTAATACTACCCATTTAAACTGCATAGTATTTTTTAGCCCGTTTACTTGAACAAACGGTTTGTCTGCAACATATGATGTCTCTTCTTCGATGCGAAGTTTAATGAACTTAAACGCAAAGTCTTAGATGTAACTAAAACTAGGAATCCGAGCATTCGGTAGTCAGGGCTGGTCAGGGCTACCGATATTCGGATTTGGTGACTATTCGCTCGATATCACTTGCAATTTAGTATGTAGTAGGCACCGCAGGCTACGTAGGCACAATGGTTTAAGATATGTTTGAGATAACAACTGTAGGTGGCGGATATGTTTAATAACTTTAATAAGGTTGTAATTAAATTATATAATTTACTTAGTAGCAACACAACAATATATTTTCTTTAAAACAATTTATGATACAGCAACAAAACTTTTTTAACTCACCTCTTCGTATCTAACCAGATTATTATAACAATTGAATTATTTTCGTGTTTCTTTTCTTCGCGTCGTCCGTCGAGATGAGCTATCAGGCTGGCATGGTCGGCGATCGAAATGTCTATTTTATCAGTAGATAAGATGTCTACCTTTATAGTCGGTAAACAAGGTGTCTTCCTTTGTACGCCTTAGAGTTGTGGCGTTATCAACTGTAGTCAAAACGTTATGTTGAAATTATCAACTAGAGACCTCTGTTGTTAGTTTGTAAAAACAGAAGAGTTTGTTTAATTAAGCAGTTGCGTTCTTGTTAAAAAAAAAATTGTTATTTTAGAAATTGCTTACAGCGTGGATTTGTATTGAGAATTCAATTTGTCTGTTGAAGTAAATAAATTTAATTGAAAATAATAAGTATTGCCGAAATTAATTCCTACAGAGTCAATGTTATCTATAATGAGTTTAAAATGCCATCTTGCGTGCATTCTTACGAGCTTTATGAGCCCGATGTGGCCGAAGGAGGTAAAAGGGCACAGTGGTTGAAGATGGGCATAGGCGGGTGAAGATGGTGTTTTCTCTCCAATAATGCACAGGAAATTATAAAACGGTGACGATTGATGCAAGAACTTGTTACTATGATGTTTTTTACACGGGTATTTGACTTTTAAAGAAAATATGGTAAGTTACGTATTCATGTTATTTAAAACTACAAAATAATGTAAAGTTGATTTTAGCTTGTCACAGAAATGTATTTCATCGGCGGTATCACAACGACACAGGTTGTATTATACTGTGTATTTAGTATCTATTATTAATCGAGTACCGCTCTTCCTATTTCAGACTCCGCCATAAAACTGTTTGGTTGGCGTCACCTGACAGCAAAAACTAACCAGAATGGACAAGAAGATGTACGCCGATAACAACATCATTACAAACCATAATTTAAAAATAAATATTTATAATTTATAATTTCAATTTTGTTCTCTTATTTTTCCTCTGGAAAAAATATAAATAAATATTAAGTGCAAGGGAAAGAGCAACATAAATTACCTGTGCGCGCGCTTAGTTATGTTATATATATACATACATAGAAGAACACCGGTAGAGGCGCTATGATTGCACAAAAGTAGCGACTCCTACAGTTGTATACGCAAGTAAATTGTGTCCGCGAAACAAACACGGAGACTTGGACTCCCTGCTATTTACTAACGCTGCTCTGATATTGCACTTTTCTTAATTATGTGTCTCCTCCCAATATCCTGTCGCTTTCCTCATTTGGCCTTCAAGAAATTATTCAAGAAGGGTGGTGACCATCCTTTGATTTACCCGCGCTCGGCACTGCTGTGCACGGTCGCTGTGGATTGCGATCGGTACCGATCGGTACAGTAGAAGGGGATAACGCTAGTTAGTGTCCAAGGACTTATTGTTAGAGAGAAAAAAAGGGGGGGAAAGAAAGTACAATATTTGGGTGGTGGTACCACTAATTCCACCGGACGTTACAGTACATTTGTTCATTTTAGAAAAAAACATAAATGTTCAATATATCTCTTTTAATTTATTGAAGAAAAAGCCATATTCCTTGTTACGTACTTACGTAAGATTACTTATTTGCAAATTATAATACTAATTCTTATACTAACTGTTACCGCTTCTGCAGCAGGCGAACAATAAATTCACACATGTACATATACCTTTTAATTTCCATACTACAGTTGGAGCAAGTGTAGCGACTTTCTATGCGTTCATACATTCCCCCACCCTCTTACTTCCCGGGAAAGGCTGTATGGCTCTGTTGGTGTATCGTGCATATCATTAAATTAACAGTTTTCAGATAAATGTAACAACGGTATGTATCTGTTAATGTATATAACAATAATATTCCTTTTCCGTTGGTATAAAGATAAACAAAATTGTTGCATAAAGGTTTCTTTGGCAACTGTTATTCACTTGACAGTTAACCTATTCGGTATGATTTATTTATGACGTATCTAGCTAGATTGATCGAATTCTTGATCTTGTAAACAGGTAGATTGACAATAAGCGTTGTGTGTAAATATGTCTTTTGTCTATTTTGAAATATGCAAGGTGCGGCGGAATAGCATGTACAAGCCGGTACATGGTGATTCTTCATAAGAAAATAAATGTATGTTATTGTGTATATGTTATTCCACCGCACACCCAGTACATAAACAGATATGCCAAGATAAAGTTCATTAGTTTTGAGACATAAATATTGGAATTTGTGATTTTTTTCCTTGTTCCTCGACATTCGAAAGTCAATATAATGTGTTTCCCTTAAAGTAAGACCCAATCGTATATTAGTTTTGCACCCAGAAAACGCATCAGGTCTTATTTTCAAGGAAACATAGTGTGTCAAAATCTTTTGCAAATTTGTTATCTTCAGCTACAATAGTAAGAAAAAAAATATGTCATTCGCATTAAGGAAACATTTATGGTTTGAAAATATCCAAAAGATTCGCACGTAGATGAAAGAGAATTATTAATGACTATACTTTGTTTAGTAGATAAAAATAAGAAAAATATTAAAGTGAACAATATAAATGAAGAGAAGTAACACCTGTACATAAATGAGTAATGTTCTTTATTTACATACATTGTACAAATGTTGCAGATATGACTGATGTTAGATAGCAATACTGCAGTGGGAAATTGCACATATTCACTATATGTTTCTGCTATGGACAAAAATATGCACTGTTCTATCAGATTATAAATCAGTTATCTATACTGATAGAGTATAAAATACAAGACGCTCCGAAGGCAATAAGGAATAATGTCGGAAAGGATCAAAATTGGTAAATAATATTGTTAATTTTTCACATTATCATTAGAAAATCTGAACTACAATTTTGAAATTTTCACTTAGCCGCTTAACGACCATGCCCGAGATATCTCGGGTATAGATGCCGTTTCGATTTTCCTATGAACGAGTTAACTCGGGCGCTGAAAATTTTAGGGATATTTAATGCCATTGTCCGAAATATTGCGTGACATTTGACATTCTACCAAGCACGTTTCCTTAGCTGTGGAAGGGGACCACGCGGCTTTTGTGATTAGTTTCTCAATACCCTGAGCTGTCAATGTGGAGTATGTAGTAAAAAACGTGATGCTCAGGGCAAGAAAATTCGTAGAGAAATCAGGTATTATTGTCCAGACTGTGATGTGCCTTTATAGATCGTAAAATATATTTATTTGATTTTAACTTTATCTCTTATTACCTATTATTACTTAGATGACAGTTTTGTATTACTTTTGGTTTGATTGTGTTTTTTTTTTGGCTTTTTCACTGAAGCCCGAGTTAACTCGGGTTGGGTCATGAAGCATAATAAATATCTTGTTTTTTCTCGAAAAAATTGTTGTTTTTTGTCCCTTACAAAGCTACATCTAGTGAGCTATATCTGTAGATGATAAAAATGGTATGAAAAAAATCGGGGATTTTCGGCATCATTTTTAATATAAATTCGGTCATTAAGCGGTTAACACACTATCGGCGGGTAACACCATGATCTTGACTCACACATCTAGCGGGCGAAAATTAGTGAAGTATTATGAAGAATTAGTGAAGGTTGCTTACAAAGAGTTGTGCAAAACAAATATTCATTAAATGAAAAAAAAAATTGGTAAGTGCTTTACTAACACTTAGCGTACGTTCTGCATAAAAGGTATTAATACCCGACCCGTCGATCGGCGCCAGTCTGTGGAAAAGGTATTAATACCCTTCCCGCCGGCAGTGTGTTAAGTGGATGTTTATTTAATTTCTCAAAGGATTATTTTACGAAAGAAACTGTAACCATTTCTGTTTCTAACTTTTTAGAATATATTTACATGTTTTATTAATATTTATAATTCCTTTTATATAGAAAAAATAAATATTTATAATAGTGCATACCCTTATACCTAACTGCCAAGGAAAATATTTATAATTTTAAAAACTTGCATGATGACATCCATGATTTTGATTGGGCAATTATACAGAACAGATCCGACATCATCAATTTCAATGGTTATTGGATATGTTGTCAGGATTATGATTCTGAGCAATTTTTTCCTATACATATAACTCCCGCTCGGCTTTCGTTTTCGAGATATTGGCAACAAGTTCCTGTTACTACTACATTGAATTTTGCATAATATACATGCACGTCCTTGCATCTACTGTTTCTAAAAACTCACCACAGCGGCCGACAGAGTCTTTACAACGGGTGAACTCGTCGAGAAGGTACCTCACGAGGATGGACTAGAAATATAATTTCAATGGTTATTGTTAGTCGAGCTGCCGCACGGTGGTCCTCGGTTCAAACTATGCCCAACCAAAATTAATTTATCTTTTTTTTGCACGTACCAAACTTAAACTAGACTCTTCGGGGATAGGTACCTGAGGAGAAGTGTGCATAACAAGGTGCCTGCCTTCGAAGAGTGTGGTTCCATTTAGGTACTTATAACTAGAAGATAAATTAGTGTTGGTTGGGCATAGTTTTAAGAGATGCAACTAAGCATTGAAATTATATTATTCGCACATCATACTCAAAGAGTTTACCCGTTATTTAGACTTTTTCCCAGGCCCCGCACAGTGTGTAATTTACCCTACCTAGCTGGACAAAACTATGCCTTGAAAGAGATTATGGTTTTCATTAATTTTACTGACTTTTCTACTAATACTAAATATAATCTTATTCCTAGTGTTAATAGCAATATATATTTTAATAATTATTTAATATTTCCACGTAAAATAAGAAACTCAACTTTAAAAATTCTTTGTATTTTAACCGTAATAGTTATTTAAATTTTTTCTTCGCCAAATGATTCTGTAAACTACCCCGAATACAACGATGCACATTATTTTAATATTATAAAGATTTAAATGCATTTAAATATTATTCAAAGCGGAGCAACGCCCAAAATGTCCCAATTTTTATGAATATTTTCCAATTCAACTTAAAAACTAAGCGTCCAGGAAAAAATCTAATAGCAGGAGGCGTTAGGGCAGACATTTTTTTGGGGGAAAGCATAAAAAAAAAGTTAGAACACAAATTTTGTTTTCGGCTGAAAAATTAAAATATTTCCGCGAGACATTTTTTTTGGGTCTTGTAAGTACGAAACTAACTTTCCCGGGAGTGAGAAGAAGTCACGACCGTCTGTTATGAACGGAGCAAAACAAGAGAAAATATAGATATTATCATTTGTTTGCAATGGCTCTCCGCATTTTCAAGGGGGTCAAAACGACTCTTGAAGCTATTTTATTCCACGATGGGTCATTCGATAGGTAACCATAAGAAACCATTGTACACGAATTTTGAATCCGATAGCTTGACCGGAAGGGTAGTTATGGGGTACATTCGAAAAATCAGTTTTTGCCTCATTTTCTTTCAAACACGACACCACCCAACTCATTATCGACCTTCTTCTTCTTCTTCTTTTACCGACACGACGACACCACTTACCGACATTCTTCTTTTTTTCAAACACGATGCCAGAGACATCTAACGACTCACAAAATACACCATCCTCCCCACCACATCACTAACACACTTATCCCCACCCCCCATTCTTTCATCCCCACCACACAAAAAATCCCCACCACTTTTTTGGCAACGTCCATCACTTCCACCCCCCCCCCCCCCCCCCCCTCAACGGCGATTGCCTCACCCCCTCTGGCCACAATATCGTAGAAGTAACATTCGACACCTACTTCAGTATTTGCTCTCTTTGCATTATTTTAATGCAATATATTAATTTTATGACCTTCAGTGTTTCTGCACACGGAAAGATACGTGCTAAGGAAGAGAATCAAGATAATTAAATCAATTGCTAATTGTATACTCTTCATATGCTTGAATTTTGAACGGTCTCTCAATAGAAGAAATGTTGCAATGGTAAGAGTGTCTCTGCCTGTGGAACCATCGAACACTTTTGTCTCGAGTTCGCGTCCCCGATGGGGACTTAAGATTTTCTGCCATTTTTTTTTAAATTATTAAAAACATAGCAACAATCAATAGTCGCTTTAAAGTGTTTCATAAATATTTTTAAACATAATTATACAGCACACTTTTTGCTTCATCGAATGTTTTTAGTAATGCCATGATTTGCGGTTACGATTACTTTTAAACATTTCGTACATTGTATAAATGTCGATTTTTTAAGACATTTTTAAATAAATGGTAAATATAAAAGGATCATGATTTTATATCTTGATAAGTTGTAACAAAAATTGTATGTGATGTCCATTATTCACAGTACGGTGTTGGTGTTAATGTTACCCAATACTTTTTTCATAACACATTACACATTTTAGATGATCTCCGAATTAATGGCAAAGCGATAAATACAAAAGTTATAATCTATAGAAAGGAAGAAAATCTTTCATCTTCTTCTTCGTTATAACTTGTCAAGATATAATAATATTATGTCCCTTTAATATTTAAGGGGACATAAAAATATCTGTCAATCACTTTAAAGCGACTATTGATTGTTGCTATGTTTTTAATAATTTAAAAAACATGATAGAACAAAAACTTAACATTAAACGTACCAAGCGGGGTCAAATGACCCCCTTAAAAATTTGCTTTAAAATCGTACTTTCATTGTTACTTCTTCCGCTCATCTGACTTTCCGTAAATTCTTATATAATCTGATTATATAATTTCTGGGTTTCCACTTTTCTCTTAGTCATTTGACCCCTTATGAAATTTACGTATTTTTCTGCAGTTCTTCAAATGAAACCTTAGTTCTGGACTCAGATACACTTCTTAAGTTATAGTTTCATTCATCGAAATGTGTGTTTGGTTTCGGCGTGAGTATTTCAACGACACGATCGCATCTGTAGGACGTAACGCATAAACGGAATGGATTCTTTTTGGAGATTCACGAGCTACACTCTCGCCAATGAGTTCTCTATAGTTAAACGAAATAGAAATGAAGTCCTATATTGAGAGTGAGAGAGTAAAGATCAGAGTCTGCAGAAAACCAAGTACATTGGCCCTGTGTTTTGCTGCAGCCCTGAATATGTCCGCACGGTCAATGAGACAGTTATTGGAAAGAATTCGAAACATCAGCGAAGCGAGTTCAGATGGGGCATATTCTATATCTAAAGATGAGCAAAACAACACAAAACTTGCATAATTTGAAAAAAATTTGTTTGTGGAAAATTTATGAAGGAGAAGCCAGTCATGTGTAAAAAGTGTAATTAATTGATTATTTTACTCATTAAAATAAAAATATATGTTTGATTACTTTATTACAAGTACGAAGTTACGTTGCGAATTATTTCGTGCAATAAATTAAGAATTTCTTTTTAAAAATCAACGTTTATTTTATAAGGTGTCAAATGACTCCTTTACGGTAAGAATAGGTATTTGTAAAATGCCGGTACGTGTAATGTTTAGTCCCCGTCAGGGACACGAACTCGCGACAAAAAAGTGTCTGGCGCGCCGGTGCTTTAGGCGTGTGCACCGAACGGCAACCTTATCACGGAACTGGAACTTTAACATTAATTTACCAGAAAGCGGTTTATTTCAGATCGATGGTTCCCTTTAGATATTTTACCTACGCAACGAGACGAATGCGATGAGTCAATAAAAAAGTTTGACCTTAATTTTTAACCCTTTTCCGGATTTTGCAGCCCGGTTCTTTCACAAATGTCAATCGATCAAAACGTGTAGAACAACGCCTGTCTACGTAGGTACACTGAATTTAGAAGCATCCTATACATATTATTCAGCCGCATACGGTATAAGTAGTAACTATTCTGAATCGGTTGAGAATATTTTGTCTTTCTACTCTTCTGGTACTGACTTCATTCTCATAGGCAACTTTAACTTACCAAATTCTTTCTGAGGAAATGACTCAAACAATATGCTAGTGTAATACCGGTCTGTGTGCATGTGTTTACCCCTTTGCGGTAGTTACTCGATCCAATAATTTTTGGTAAAGATACAAGATAATTCTGTTGCTGGCAAGTAAACCTGGCCTTGGAAGAGTTTCGGAAGTGATGCTTCTTTAATATGGAAGGATGTTATACACGTATCTTGTTTCTCAATCTGCTAAAACGTATATTTAAATGTCATACTTGGTAGGTTTATTGGGATTATATGTTATAAAACTTATTATTTCTTTAACCCTTTGCACTCGTTGCCATCCCTAACGTTATCTATCAGCATCTCGGCAGCACTTACCATTCTGCTATCCTGTTCCATTTCAATAGAAAACTTTAGAAAAACATACACTTTTTAAATTCTTGTGGGGAAATAAGTTCATCTTCTGTAATCACTAATAAATTTCAATATCCCCTCAGAGGAAGCCATTGAGTGTTATGCTAGACTTACGATGCCTCCCTAAACGGGACATCCAAGTGCAAAGGATTACATTTTATTATGGATTCGTTAATGCAAATATTTTCTTCAGATATGGAATGGTTCGAAAGTCTTGAATTTTTATGTTCTAAAAAATTGCTTGCTTGTTGAATATGAGTTCTAATATCATTTCCTGCAGGATCAGGTGCTTTCAAATGCAGCATCCAGAAAATCTGGTTGACTCTTTTTAGCGTATTAAAACCGCGTAATGGTTTTAAGTTGGATGCCACATACATATACATGAAATCTCCGCAAAGCATAAATAATCGCTAGTTCTAAATTATAGTACCTACTTTCAGTGTCAATTGTGCGTTTGGATACATAAAGTGTAGACCAAAAATTTAGGTCCTCCTGTTACGAGTTACAATCTCTATACTCAATCCAAGGTCTTCCGTTTCATATTTTCCTTTAAACTTTTTTAGATTTTCCATCTGTACAACACTCACCCAGCAGGCAACATTTCGTAATTCGTTCCTTGGCCTTCCTAACATATCCTTACTTTCTACTTACTCCTCACCAACATTTTTTAAACACATACGCTAACTTTCATGTTACTTTCCTTGATTTTCCTATCGTAAATCTTCCATCTACAACCGTTCCTCAGACACTCCATTCACCACATGCACTCTTTGACCATTTCCTTCTCTTCCTTATTTTCCAATTTTCCCTGTTCTGATTTCTTGTTTGTAATAGGCCAAAAATTCGGCGTATTAGAAGTCAAGTTTAATGCAAAATTCTTGTAATCGCGAGATCCTTACTCTTCCCGATTTCCTGATTTTTCGTCCGCTCGAGCTCTTGCTGTTGGAGACACTTAATCTCGGCCCGCGAAACTATACAAACCCGCTACAAGACCAACAGTTATTAAAACCGGCACAGACATTTACACGTTTCTCTTTAAAATCCAAAATTGTATATGTGTAAATAGAGTTGTTAATTTACGTACTTAAAATCATATTACTTCAAGTTTCATTATAGTCCGACAACTCTAACTGTGCTAGGCAAACAAATGTGGGTCTCATTCATCAGACGTCAAGGGCCATGCCTCCGATCACATGTATTCAGGGGCACTTAACGTTCTACCTCGCAAGTCGCTGAAAGAACAAATACATTTAAATCGAACTAAGGAACGAAGAGAGGGAAAGCTGCAGATAGAGCAAGGTAGAGAACGCAATTTGGGCAGCGAAAATGGGGACATTAGTGTATGCCAGGCTCAAGCTTTATTTGATCGTCAGAGCCGTTCTTGGAAGAGCTTCGCCTGGTTCCCCTTCCCGTGCACTCGAGAGCTCGCTGATTGCTTTGCCTTTCACTTGCCAGGTTCGGGCCTATTGGCATGCGCGTGGTGGCGTATTGGGGCGACATTCATATCTAACCGCTCGCGCTGGAAAGACATGCCACGCGCGTCGATCGCGAAAAACAAAACGACGTGCGTGGCACGTCGACCAAGGTTATTTGTTGAAGAACAGTTTCAGATCGCACCACGTCGCGTGCAGGGTAAAACAAAAGTATTATTAGTGAAAAAGTATGCTCAGATATGTTTTAAATCAAATACGATTAATAGATTTTAATGTTTTTTTACTTCTGGCGATGATTTGGTGGAATTCAACCACTACGTGACGCCTTACGGCGAAATATAATGCTCCGTTCTAGTACGCGTATCTATAAATTAATTTCTAGCGCAAACAGTTAACACATTAAGGACCGCAAAGAAATCTGTAAGACAGACGCCTGGAACCGCACGTTTTTGGGCAAACTTGTACGTTCTAAAATTCTCATTACTTTTTTATTTATGAAGCAATTTTTGCGAAACTTTCAGAAATTGTAAAATTGGGTGCATTTTAGGTATTATTGAAAAAAAAATATGTTTTTTTAATAATTATCATACTTTTCTACTTAAAAAATAAATTTTTACAAAGTTTTTAGAAATTGTAAAATAGGATGTATTTGAGGCCATTGTTGAAAAAAATTGTTTTTTAATAATTATCATAAAATTTTATGTAAAAATAAATTTTACCAAAGTTTCTAGTACTTTTTTAAAGTATTGTATCGCGTGAAACATTTTTCTCTATGAAGAGGAACCATAAAAAAGTAGATACAATGTAATTAATTATCAAAGTTATTGACATCTGAAGAAAACGTGTAGAAAACACGTGTTTGTCTCGTGATCCGTCCGTAACCGACGGAACGCGCAACACGAGAAAACTCGTGCGCGGTCCTTAACCGTTTGAGTGCCAAGGAGCGATTTTGCGCTTCTTCTGTTTCGCTCGAAAAGTGCCAGCGCTCTAGGCTGCGAAACCGGCAACCAGCACACGTTCGGCTTTTGTCGATGCGCAACTTTACGACTACCATTCCGTTTTAGATAACAATAAAATAATGATACAGCTGATAAAAGGACGAACTTTAATTTCAATGTAACATTTGGATGCAAATGTTATTAAAATGTACAAAAATAAGAGCAGAAAACAGCGCAATAGCGCTTCTTGGTATTTTTAATCGGAGAATAAGACAAGCGCTATCGCGCCGCTTGGACTTTTGAATGGGGAATACGACAAGCGAAAAAGCGCTCCTTGGCACTTTTGGACGGGGAAACAGCAAAGACGCGTGGCACTCAAACGGTTAATGTGTTAAGAAACTCCGCGACAGTAGAACGCAAGGCCTTCTCGCGTTAAAAAATACATTGTTGCGGCCGAGCATTATATTTCGCCGTAAGGCGTCACGTAGTGGTTGAATTCCACCAAATCATCGCCAGAAGTCCAAAAACATTAAAATCTATTAATCGTATTTGATTTAAAACATATCAGAGCATACTTTTTCACTAATAATACTTTTGTTTTACCCTGCACGCCACGTGGTACGATCTGAAACTGTTCTTCAACATATAACCTTGGTCGACGTGCCACGCACGTCGTTGTGTTTTCCGCGATCGACGCGCGTGGCATGTCTTTCCAGCGCGAGCGGTTAGATACGAATGTCGCCCCAATGCGCCACCACGCTCGTGCCAATAGGTTCGGCCATGACACCGAGAGAGTGTCTGTGAATCAGTGACATCTCAGCTGTATGCATGGGTGAAGCACGCGGAGCTCTTCCGAGGACGGCTCTGACGATCAAATAAAGCTTGAGCCTGGTGTATGCTCCAGATTCAGAATATCACTATAGTAAAGGCTGGATAAACTCCGGTAACACTGCCTCTTGCTGAAACGCGACGCTTGACGAGGGAGCAGTCTAACATGATGCAACCCGGATCAGATTAGAGTCTGACTAATCCAATTCAAGGATAAAACTTTCTCATTTTTTACCCTTTTTTCTTGAAACCTTTACCAACGTATTTGTGAAATTTTTCAGATTAAAATGATATCAAACACGATATAGTATGAATTATATTTGCTTACTATTTAATATATTCGCTTACTATTTAACATAATTCAAACATATCGTGGTTGGCATCATTTTAATCAGTAGAAATTCACAAATACGTTGGTAAAAGTTATAAGAAAAAAAGGTCAAAGATGAAAAAGTTTTATCCGTGAAGTGGATTAGTCACAGCCTTACTCGGGGTTGCATCATGCTACACTGTTATCATGTCAAGTGTCATGTTGACAAGTAAAAATACGGCAATGTCACGACTATGCGGAGTGTTTACTTTATGATGCTGAGTTTGGGGAACCCAGACAAAAATGGCGCGAATAGACGCTTGAGAGCAAGAGGCTTCGCCGCTCCCTAGCCAAGTTAGAGTTGTCTGACTATACACGATGTCCCACACAACTGGAACAGGCTGTACCTCCTAGACAGTTGGGAATAGACGTTAAAACTAGAAGTTAAATGGTATCAGACTCTGCATAATATGCAACTAATTTTATGCACGTTTGTGTATCGGTGGATCAGAAAAAGGTAACTGCACTTTTTTTTTAACGGATACCTATGTTTTTGATTACACTAATGGATGGAATTTCTTGTGCTCTGCATAAAAGTACTAACTTATGCCCTAAACTTATTCGTTAGGAAGTTATTGAAACTAAAACTTCTGTAATGTACCGACCCTTCGCTTAGTATTAGTAATATCTTTATAAATATTTTGTACCACTACAAACACCGTGATTTGACCAGCACTTATCACTATGCTGATTCACTGCTCCAAGTCCAAAATCCTACTGTCCATTTCGACCCTTCGACTCCCTAATACAGTCAGCACTATCATTACTCATCTCCGAGTAACCGTTCCAAGTTCCAAATCCTTATTTTCCTATTCCGCCCTGCGACTCCCAAACTCCGTCATCCTGCTCCCACTCCTTTCCGTAAAATCCTTAAAACCCTGTGTCCCTTTCCACCGAAACTCACTCAGTTCAATCTCAGTCTCACTCTAATCCTCACTCATTGTCAGTTCAAACTCACTCTAGTTCAAGCTCAATATTCATTCTCACTCATAACTAATTGACATCTCATAACTCACACAAGATTCAATTCATCACAAAACTCCACTCAATACCGTCGTGCTGTACGTACTCCATCAAAATATACAATATATTCTAGAACGAAAAGTTCTCTTATTCGATGACTCCTGCAAAGCTGCGAAATCCGACTTCGCATTACAGTTCTCTAAATGATTTCGGTCCATTGGCAAGTGTTCCTGAGTACGTACATTACAACACGTGTTTGAACGGTCCTCCATTGCAACTTGTAACTTCGATAACTTCCTAACGAATAAGTTTAGATTATAAGTATGTTAGTACTTTTACATAGAGCACAAGAAGCTGCATCGATTGGTGCAGTCAAAAACATGAGTTTCCATTTTAAAAAGAAAGTGCAGTTGCATTTTTCTGATGCACCGATGCATAAAAGTGCATAAAATTAGTTGCATATTATAACTAACCGTTTAAGAGGTACAGCATGTTCCAGTTGTGTGGGACACCCTGTATATATTGTCTAACTTATAAATTAAATATTATCTCTCATATGTATCATATTCGTACATTCTGATACTTATATTTCGTATTAATATTACAGTGTCAGATCAAACTTTTTTTTTCAAAGTTGCAAAGGAATAACGATGCCTAGCATAATTTTGTTTTTTATTACACGATAAGTTATTTGTACGATAAAATTTCTTAATCAAAGAACGGTTGTGGCTACGTTTTGTGTCACAAAAATAAACTAATATGAATGTAGGATGTGGATGAACGGATTTCCAGGAATCACACTTAACACTAGGCTTACAACAAAAACTAATACGAAAATAACTTTATTCTAAATACAAAAACAATGAAATATAATAAACTATAAAAACTATGACGATTATACAAAAAACTGAATACTTTAAGAATAATAATGAATACTTTAAAAAATGCAGAGGACCGATATAAGAGATGTTGAGTCGTGAGGATCGCTTTTAGATCTCTACTGCGCCATACGCCCCGATCTTCTATCGTGGACCCGTCTCCCATGGTACCCCTTATATTCTGGTGGAAAATTTACTTGGCATCTGAGGGGTAATTTGCTCTGATTCGCCCGACGGATAGGGACATCCCTCTCCCTCACGCATTTTCGATTGTGACGCGCTATTGGCAAGAGAGACCGGAACATTCGTTGCGTCGTCATGTGAACGACGAAAGTAGTGTTTTATTTTCGGTTGTCACTCGTCGATCTGAGGTTTCCAGGACCGACATGGTGGGGATAGGCGATGCGAGAACAATCTCTCCTTCCGTCTCAGGTGCCACGGTGCCGTTCCCGCATTATATCATTTTCCACCAGAATACAGTCCGCCAAAACGTAAAATTGCCCTTGGTATGAAGTACGGGGTAAAAGGAGAGTGTCGCTCGCACCGCCTATCCCCACCATATCGGCCCTGGAAATCTGCGATTGACTAATGACAACTGAAAACGCAGCACTTCTTTCGTCGTTCCCATGCAACGCAACGAATGTGCGGCATTATCCGCCAGTCACGCGTTAAAATCGAAAATGACGTCCGAACGCGGGATGTTTCTATCCGTCAGGCGAATCAGAATAAACCAGAGGCCAGAGGCCATCTTACGTTTTGGCGGACTGTACATTCGTCGCAACCTCTCGGCACACGCACACATCTTGTGTCCTTCATGATTGTTATAATTCACTTCACTTACATAAATCTCCCAATTTGATATAAAAAAAATGTGTTTCCTTTCAAGACAAGTTGACACCTTTCTATAGAGTGATGGGGAACCATTGTCACATTTGTCTAGCTAGAACATAATTAAGTTCTGGATTATTTTATTTTAGATACTATTTTTGTACGGCAATATACATAATATGAGAGTATTGCAATTTTCTACTAACAAAATCCTTACATTTTGTAAGTACTGTGATATCCTTTACGTATATATAACTTTCAGGTGTTATACCAGATAATCTACGTCATGAAGAAACGATAGTTCAAATAGCAGAAATCCTTGATGATTTAGATTTTGCTGTTTCTTACATATTTGAGTGCATTGATAAAAGGCTGTTAGAAAATGGACAAAGGTAATTTTTCTCTCTTAATATTCAAAACGTGGTGATATACATTACAGGGCAAGAATTATAGAGCCATTATGTTATGTTCAAAGACGTTACGAGATATATTATTTGTAACAAAATATCAGTATTTGAAGATAAGAAAAAGTCGTATAATTTTCCAAGTTCTATTCCACTTTAATATTCAAGTTTGTACTCTCGGTGCCAGTCAGTTGCTATGCACACATTTTTTAATTTTAAGCCTAATTTAATATTCTGTCACTTGTAAATATTGTCTAAATCAAAGATGCACGAGATCTGCACGACAGAGTCGTCCTTGAAGAAGTAGCTGCCTACCTCCTCCTTCTGCACGGCTTGGGTACCACATATCCCCTCATGCTGGCATGTATGCAAGTCACATACAGGGTATTTCACCTCACTCGACCACCTTACATATATCGATTATTTTGTATGATAAAAAAAATGTCAGAGGTAGAAGACATTCTGTTTGGAGGCGCCAATACGGTGATGGGCCGAATTTTTTTCTCAAGTTCATCTTCGAGATTTCAAGGTCATCGTATTTTTTTTAAATGGGATTGCATATTTTCATTACAACAGTCTTATAGCTTATAAAAAAACGAATCCAACTAGGTGCAATATGTTGACCTTTACGTGACCTTTAGCGAGAAAATTATGAAATGTTTGTCAGTAACTTCAGTGCACGTTCGGGGACGGTAAATGAATGAATTTCAATTTCATTCAAACAGTGTACCGTGTAATTGTCCTTGGTGCTTGTAAATAGGCATTCGTATTCTCCTTTCATCGGTTGAAGTATGTTTACAAGCATTTTTGGCGTGTTCGTCGTTGCTATTCGCCGGATCCTCTATCGGGATGTTACAACGGCACGCGGCTACAATGTATCGTTTACAAAGACTTTGCTACGCCGCTACACATTATTATCTTATTTATTATTATTATTATCATTATTAACACCTTCCAAAATAAAGATTTAACTTTCAATGACTTTCAAGACTGTTTCAATGAAATTGAAATTCATTCATTTGCCGCCCCCGAACGCGTATTGAAGTTGCTGATAAACATTTCATAATTTTCCCGCTAAAGGTCACGTGAAGGTCATCATATCGCACCTAGTTGGATTCGTTTTTTTATAAGCTATAAGATTGTTGTAATGAAAATATGCAGTCCCACTTAAAAAAAATACGATGACATTGAAATCTCGAAAAAAATGATCTTGAGAAAAAAATTCGGTTCGTCATCGTATTGGTGCCTTCAAACAGAATATTTTCTACCTCTGACATTTTTTCTATCATACAAAATAAGCGATATATTTAAGGTGGTCAAGTTAAGTGAAATACCCTGTATATAGAGCACGAGTGGGTCTGCTGTACCAAAGACGTGATGACGGAGGAGGTAGGCGGCGGTCCTCCAAGGACGGCTCTGGCGTGCAGATCTCGTGCACCCTTGGTCTAAATCAGAGGTGCAAAAATTTTGCACGCCACAGCCGTCCTTGGGGGAGCTCCGCCTGCTACTCCTTCCCGTGCACTCGAGAGCTCGCTGCTTGACTTGCCTTTCACTTGCCAGGTGCGAACGTATTGGCACGAGCGTTGTGGCACATTGATGGCATATACGTGTTTAACTACTTGCGCTGGAAAGACGTGCCACGCACGTCGATCACAGAAGTCAAAACGATTTGCGTCGCACGTCGACTAAGGTTATTTGTTGAAGAACAGTTTCATATACACCACGTCGCGTGTAGGGTAAAACAAAAGTATTGTTAGTGAAAAAGTATGCTCAGATAAGTCAGACTGTGGACCGACTGACTCTGCGCTACAGGGCCTTCTATCTTCTTAAAATACTTTGACGCTATCAGATACTTAAAGTAGGCTCAAGCTTTATTTGATCGCCAGAGCCGTCTCGGGAAGAGCTCCGCCTACTTCACCCATGCATACAGCGGAGATGTCACTGATTCACAGAACTCTGTCGGTGTCATGGCCGGACCTATTGGCACGAGCGTGGTGGCGTATTGGGGCGACATTCGTATCTAACCGCTCGCGCTGGAAAGACATGCCACACGCATCGATCGCGGAAAACAAAACGACGTGCGTAGCACGTCGACCAAGGTTATTTGTTGAAGAACAGATTCAGATCGCACCACGTCGTGTGCAGGGTAAAACAAAAGTATTATTAGTGAAAAAGTATGCTCTGATATGTTTTAACCCTCTATAGCCCGAATTTTCTGTAGCATCTGAAGATCAGTTGTACAATGGCACATTACAAAATCATAGAAATACTATTATAATTAGTAGACTTAACTTGATTTTGAAACATTAAATTGTAAAGAACTTGTTAATCTTTAAGAACCAAATTGGAATACTTGGCAAAGTTAAAAAACTGACTTTGAAGAATAAAAGCTTAGATTTGTCTCGTGTTACTTCAAAGTTACACGGGCCCATAGAGGGTTAAATCAAATACGATTAATAGATTTTAATGCTTTTGGACTTCTGGCGATTATTTGGTGGAATTCAACCACTACGTGACGTCTTACGGCGATCAAGGGGAAAAAGCCGAGCAGGCAGCCAACAAAATTTGTGCTGTTTATGGACCCAAAACAGTATCGAATGCAACAGCAAAGCGGTGGTTCCAACGCTTCCGTTCGGGTAATATGGACGTCGAAGATGAGACACGCTCTGGTAGGCCTATCGTTGAAAATGTCGATAAAATTATGGAAATCGTCGAGTCAGACCGGCATGCGAGCACTTATTCCATTGCCCAGGAACTGAAGATTAGCCAGAAAACCGTTTGGAACCATTTGCATAAGGCTGGTCTCAAAAAGAAGCTCGATATATGGGTGCCACACGAACTGACGCAAAAGAACCTTTTGGAGCGAGTTGATGCCTGCGATTCTTTGCTGAAGCGTCACGAAATGGACCCATTTTTGAAACGGATGGTGACTGGCGATGAAAAATGGGTCACATACGAGAATGACAGGCGAAAAAGATCGTGGTCCAAGCGCGGTGAGACGGCCCAAACGATCGCCAAGCCCGGATTAACGACCAAGAAGGTTTTGCTATGTGTTTGGTGGGATTGGAAGGGAATCCTGCACTATGAGCTGCTCCCATCGGGCCAGTCACTCAATTCGGGCCTATATTGTGAACAACTGACCAGATTGAAGCAGGCGATCAACGAGAAGCGACCAGAATTGTCCAATCGGAAGGGTGTTGTCTTCCATCAAGACAACGCCAGGCCGCACACATCTTTAACGACACGCCAGAAGCTCCGAGAGTTTGGATGGGAGGTTATATCGCACCCGCCGTATTGCCCAGACATGGCACCAAGCGATTATCACCTTTTTAGACATTTACAACATTTTCTTGATGGCAAAAAACTGGCCTCAAGAGAGGCTTGTGAAAGTGAGCTGGTCGAGTTTTTTAACAATAGGGACGAAGACTTCTTCAATCGCGGAATTATGAAATTGCCTTCAAAATGGGAAAAAGTTATTGAACAAAACGGCGCTTATTTGATTTAATTCCGAAAATTCTAAGTTTGTTACTTTTATCATCAAAATAAAGAGAAAAAACGCTCAGAACTTTTTACTTCACCCATTATAATGCTCGGCCGCAACAATGTATTCTTGAACGCGAGAAGGCCTTGCGTTCTGCTGTCGCGGAGTTCCTTAACTGTTTGCGCTAGAAATTAATTTATAGATGCGCGTACTAGAACGGAGCATTATATTTCGCCGTAAGGCGTCACGTAGTGGTTGAATTCCACCAAATCATCGCCCGAAGTAAAAAAACATTAAAATCTATTAATCGTATTTGATTTAAAACATATCAGAGTATACTTTTTCACTAATTATACTTTTGTTTTACCCTGCACGCGACGTGGTGCGATCTGAAACTGTTCTTTAACAAATAACCTTGGTCGACGTGCTACGCACGTCGTTTTGTTTTCCGCGATCGACGCGCGGGGCATGTCTTTCCAGCGCGAGCGGTTAGATATGAATGTCGCCCCAATACGCCACCACGCGCGTGGCAATAGGTCCGAACCTGGCAAGTGAAAGGCGAAGCAATCAGCGAGCTCTCGAGCGCACGGGAAGGGGACGCAGGCGGAGCTCTTCCAAGGACGGCTCTGGCGATCAAATAAAGCTTGAGCCTGGCTTAAAGCCTGGGCGTCGGCATAATTCGCTTGTTTACGACCAATGAGTAGGTGAAGGAAATATTTACAACTTTATACATTTTCGCAGAACACTAAATTTTGTTTGCATATTCGTCATATACAATTTAACGATAACGAAAAACAGAAGCAAAATCGAAAATTTTAATTTATAATTATGAAAAAAATACACCTCAAGCGACAGATTCGAAACCTGCGTTTTCGCGGGGCCGGCGCTCAATGTGTTAAGACCAGTGGAGAAAAGAGAAACAATCGCGAGTGACGGTGAGTGTGTTCCGGACGAGAAGCGACGCACCGAAACAAAAGAAGCCGACGACACCAAAGCTGATAAAGTGGAGGAACGGTAAGAAGGATGGCAGCTGAGACGGAAGAGGAGATTGCTCTCGCACTGCCTATCCCCGCCATGATGGTCCTGGAAACCTGAGATCAACGAATGAAAACTGAAAATAAAATACTGCTTTCGTCGTTCACATGACGACACAACGAATGTGCGGGTCTCTCTTGCCAATAGCGCGTCAAAATCGAAAATGCGTGAGGGAGAGGGATGTCTCTATTGGTCGGGCGAATCAGAGCAAATTACCCCTCAGCTGCCTTCTTACCGTTCCAGCATTATACCGACGAGGAAATCGCGGATCTGATGGCGATAAACTTTGTGGAAGTAGATGAATTGAATGCCCGCGTACCGTACGAGAAGGAGATGCAGGATTCAGTCATAAAATATCAGCCGGACAAAAACGTAAGGACGACCGTACAGATGAATATAATTTTGCAAAATCAGGAATCAGTTTATGCACAGCCGACGCTATTGTCACCAAAGGAGGGAGCTATCCAGTTGCAGCAGATAATTGAATGGATCAGAAACGGCGAGTATTATTATTATTATTATTTGGTACTTGTGAGGCTCATAGAGCCTATTACAAGGGAATATATAGTCATACAAAGAAAATATAACATTGCTTGATACAGTGTGAATACCCAAATGCTGGCGTTGCAGTACTCTTATTCTAATGAACTCGATCAGGTCTATGACTAGACAGAAATGGCTATACTAAGTTACTCCTAAGTATTAAATTGAGATTGCACTAGCATCCCGCACTCACAGTATAATTATTCAGTCAGCACAAATGAACGAAGTTTTAAACTATTTGCCACATAACTATACAAATTGAAAGCTTCCTGCTTGTCGAGTGGACTCAATATCTCCGGAAAATGGAAGTTTGAATATTGTTGTCGGATTTCCTGGTACAAAGGACATACATACAGAAAATGTTCTAGAGTTTCTTTGGCACCTTGATTGCACAATAAACACACCTGACTAGTATCTATGCTATACTTATTGTCCATAACTCTAATAACTACTTTATCTCCGCCTGAGAGCCTCAATTGCGCGATAACTCGTTGCTGTTGTAGGGGCAGGTCCCATGTTAAATAATCCGCTCTATCATTCTTTCTGGGTCTGTTGAGTTTTTTATGTTGAGGGATAAAGGTAGATCTCATGATTCTTGCCAGGTCGGACTCGTATTGTTCACTCGCTAGCCTCTCCAAGATCGTATCGACTGCGTCTCTGACTGTGTTCCCATCTAGTGCACTCCAGAGATCCTCACAGTTCGTCTTAATAAAGATTTCTCTCATTTTAGAGCTCCAATTGCGACTAGTGATGTTAGCAGGATCATCATGAAGTGTCTTTAGACTCTGTAGACATATCTTGGGGTAGCGTGTTGACTCCATATCAAGAACCTTGGCCCAGAATACCAGGGCTCTCTTCACAATCATACTTTCCAAAGTAGCTGAGCCTGTTTCCATTCGGAGAGCGTAGCTAGGAGTCCATTGTGGTAATAAGAGGACATTACGCAGAAACACTCTCCAGACTTTATCTAGTTCAAAGGCATGGCTCAAGCCCCAGATGTCAGCTCCATAGAGAAGAGCTGCAGAGACAATAGCGTTGAAAAGTAGTATGCGCTGAGACCAATCGGGCGTTTTACTGGAGAGTAGAGTTTTCCAAACAGCGCTCAGTGACACTCTAGCCCGAGTCTGGAAGTATCGGACGGTAGATGTAAAAAGACCCGAGGAGGCGAACTGAACTCCCAAGTATATGAAGTTTTTCACAAATTCTAACGGTTGGCCTTTATATTTAAATCTCCTTTGCTTCGGTGTTTTGCCGGCTTTTTTGAACATCATGGCTTTCGTTTTTGGGACGTTAACTGTTAGCTTGTTTATTTCACAGTACATTTCCAGCGTGTTCAGCATGTGTTGCATAGTGACAATATCTGTCGCCATCAGTCAACAAATCAGTCACAAAGAAAGTCAACAAATGTAGCATATAACTTGCCTTTTTTTTTGCACAGTGTTGTAGTTATTCTGGTACTTAGAACGAAGATGTTGTCCTCGCATGTTCTACGTGGTCGAAAGCCCGCTTGCCCTTCTGGCAGTAGTCCCTCCGTTTCGCACCATAGAGACAGTCGGTTTGCTAGTACAGTAGTAAATATTTTAACACTGGCGTTTGCGAGCGCGATCCCCCGGTAGTTGAGTGGATCGTGCAAGTCGCCCTTTTTATGAAACATTACTATCTCTGCTTTTGACCATTCATCTGGGGCTGTTCCGGAGTTAAAGACTTGATTGAATAGTGCTGTGAGTTCCTCAAAGTGACTGTATGGAAGAGCTTTGTAAAAGTTAATATTCAGACCGTCCGGCCCAGGACTTTTGTTTGGCTTAGCCCGACTAATCGCGTTCCGGACCTCGTCGGCGGTTATATCGGCATCCAGTGTCGGGTGTCTAGTGTCTGAGTATTGGGTTGGTGGCTGATCTTGGCTTAGCATTATGGTGGAATAAAATTCCAGCCATTTATCGCCAGGTATAGGGCATTTATGCTTTTTTGACCTTCTATATTTATTAATGACATGCCAGAAGTTGCTCATATCCCTTGCCTTCATTAACTCTTCAGTCTGTTTTTTGAGAAACTCCTTTTTACTTCTCCGAATTTTAGCTAAATAATCATTTCTTGCTTTGATGTATTCGTCTTTTGAACTTGCATTTTTCGTTTGCGCCATAACCTCTCTTTTCGTCTTGAGATTTTCCTCTGAGCCCAGTATTCCTGAGTAAACCACTTTTTATTTTTATGTACCAAGTCTGAACTATACCGTATTTGTTTAACCATACCGGCGTCCCTAGCAGCAGTTCGAATGGTTGCAGTAAATCTAGAGGCTCTCACATTTACGTCAGCATTAACCGCAAGGTCCGGCTCAAGCGTTTCAGTGCGCAGCCACTCACGATAGCTGTCTGCCGCCTCCTCTTTCCACCTCAGTTTCTCAATTACTATTCTTTCAGAAGCCGTATGCCTATCCACTTGATGTCCTGTGGTGTTTAAAAAAAGACTGAGTACTACTGGCAAATGATCCGAGGTTCCAACATTAGCTATCTTTAAATCAGCAACCAGATTTAAGCCCTCAAGATTCACCCACATGTGATCTATAGTAGTGGCTCCGCGCCCAGCCACAAACGTAGCCTGGCCTTCAGCATCGGAGGGTGTTCTGCCATTCAACAGAACAAAGCCTAACCTCTCAAATGTTTCTAGCACCAGCTCGCCATTTTTATTTACTACCTTGTCCAGAGCCTTGCGATTTGGTCTTAGCACAGTATCTTCCACAGTTTCCTCGTCCAGTTGGTTACGTTCCCCAATTCTGGCATTAAAATCCCCACCTACGATTATTACATCCCCGTGATTCTTCTCGAGAGCAGCTTCAATCTCCTCGGCTAGCATTTCCAGTCGTAAAGCGTAGTGGTGGTCTTTTAAATATACACTAAAAGCGGTGATTTGTTTGGAGCCAAATGCAAGGGTGCATGTTGTCCATGCTTCGTTCGAGGTTGATTCACTAGGAGTGTTTGTGATCTTTTTATTATATAAGAGACAAGTGCCACCACTGGCCCGTCCCATGGCCTTTTCCTTCACTGCAGGTACCGTTGTCATGCTCATATGGCGTACAAAATACGGTAGGGTTATAGATGTTGATGTTTGCCAAGTCTCGGTAAGTCCTATCAGCAGACAATCTCTTAGATCGTTTATAAACTCGGCTTCTGTAATATCAAAAAAGTTACTAAGGCCTCTCAGATTCCAGAAAACTAAGTTGACTAAATTTCGTTGTTCGAGGAGCTGATTCTTCCGCTGGCTACCTTGGGCTACCTCTGAAGCAGGGTGTTCATGGAGAGATTTCTTCTCAGATTGGCTGTTGTGGGAAGCGGCTGACAGGTTTGTGTCTTGGGGAGATATCGCTGGGGCTGCCGATTCTGATTGATCGTTTCTTCGGCCTGGCCCGAAAGGGTTGCAGTTGATCCTTTCTACTATCCCAGACGTACCTTTCATTGTCGATAGTTAGTCCCCTAAAGTGGATCCGTACTTCCCGCCCTTTTGCTTTTTCCTCCCTCGCAAGGGTTTTGATTTTCTCTTGAATTTTGCTTCTTTCTTTGCGTTCACTGTCCGTTAAGTCATGATTTATGGATATGCGCGAGCCTCGTAGCTTGGAACTTTTGGCTTTCATCACATTATTTTTCCCCTCCACAGTTGCCATCTTGATCACTGAGAAGATAGTTGCGCCATCCTTTTTAACTGGAACTATGTCATCAATCTGGTCAGCAACACCCAGTTGAGTTGACAGAAAATCTCTCATTGCATCGAAGCCCTCAGAGTTCTCTAGGCCTTTAATGACAAAATTCCGATGCTTCTCATTTTTTTCTCTTCGATTTTCTTTAAACTCCAGATCTCGCAATTTTTCTCTAAGTAGCTTATTCTCCCTCTCGCAACTCACAAGGGGAGGACCAGCACCGGGGGTCACCGATTTTTTTCAAACTTGGTACACGTATTCTACTCGGCAAATAATTAGACACCTATTTTGCCAAAAGTGTAGATAAGTCCAAATTTTTGAAAAAATTGAGTTCAAAAAAAAAAGTTCACCGATCGACTCGAAACTTTGTAGGTATGTTCTACGAGCAAAATTAAGGTATACCTATTTTTTTATTTCGCTATAAAAATTTTTTTGAAAACAGACATGTAGTTTTAGTACTCTAGAGTTAGAAGTATTTTCAACATAACGGCGTGGCTGAGCGGACAAGGAAGCGGACTGCGAATACTATGGACCCTGGGTCGATCCCCGCATGGGGTTTACTTTTTTTTTACCCTGCCAGTTCCATTTTATTTCCTTGTGGGATTTGTTTTACTTATTGTCATATTGTGTTATACATATTTTATACATTTTAACTTCTACTTTACTGTATATTTTATTTACGGATTTCAGTGTCAGGATTACAATAAAGTCCACAATTATGCATTTTAACAGTAACCATTCATTTCTCTTTGTACACTGCACATTTATCCGGGTGGTAAACGTCATAGAAACATAGGCTTTGTTTTTATTTTGAAATATCTGTAAAATATCGTTGTCGGTACGACGGTTTACGATCCTGTCTCCACCATTATCTCAACTTCGGGCGACCGACTCTACCCTGGGTCCGTTAGCTATTTTTAATATAGCACTTTTCTGGTGCTTTGGGTCCCGCGGGTTTATGACTGCCCGCGGTATACGGGGGTCGAGTCATAATCCATTGAGAAAGAGAAAGTCATTGTCTAGGTGCGTACTTCGCCTCGTACATCAGCAACTTTCTGCACCGATATTTAAAAACATGATCGAATATGCGTGGTATGCGTCGAAATTAAGTCATAACCGAAGAATATTTTTCAATGTGAATCAAGTTTGCTTTCCGAGTTCGGAAATAAATAAAAAATGTAACTGCGGCGATATATCATTTATATCGCGTTCGTGGTGCAAACATCGCCTATGTTTTAAAAGTTTTTACGATATTTACCACCCGGATAAATGTGCAGTGTACAAAGAGAAATGAATGGTTACTGTTAAAATGCATAATTGTGGACTTTATTGTAATCCTGACACTGAAATCCGTAAATAAAATATACAGTAAAGTAGAAGTTAAAATGTATAAAATATGTATAACACAATATGACAATAAGTAAAACAAATCCCACAAGGAAATAAAATGGAACTGGCAGGGTAAAAAAAAAGTAAACCCCATGCGGGGATCGACCCAGGGTCCATAGTATTCGCAGTCCGCTTCCTTGTCCGCTCAGCCACGCCGTTATGTTGAAAATACTTCTAACTCTAGAGTACTAAAACTACATGTCTGTTTTCAAAAAAATTTTTATAGCGAAATAAAAAAATAGGTATACCTTAATTTTGCTCGTAGAACATACCTACAAAGTTTCGAGTCGATCGGTGAACTTTTTTTTTTGAACTCAATTTTTTCAAAAATTTGGACTTATCTACACTTTTGGCAAAATAGGTGTCTAATTATTTGCCGAGTAGAATACGTGTACCAAATTTGAAAAAAATCGGTGACCCCCGGCGCTGGTCCTCCCCTTGTCAGAACATGCTCGATGAGGTCGTCTTTGATGGTTTGCAGCTCCTGTAATGCTTGCTTTACCTCGACGATGTCTTTATTCAGGCTGTCCAACATATCCAGCTTTTTTAGTTTATTCAGAATGAGCTTCATATCTGACGAGTTCGAGTCCTGTTTATCAGGCTTGCTTATTCCCATCATGTCAGTTAGCAGTTTGTTGTTAGACGTTGTGCTGCGTGTGTTCTTGACTCCAGTTATTTCGTGGCCTTATCTATGTGTTTCAGCTGCGAGATAATGATGTCGCTACTGTCTGCCAACCTCAAAACTCGCCACACGCACTGCTTTTCGAATTGCTTGGCTCTCTCAAAGGGGCCTGCTATTGTTTATTGATCAGTTGAGTAATTGCGCCTAAAATTTACTATGTTGTTAATAAGTTTAACTATAACTAAGCTTTACTACGTTTTTTTCACTGCAAAATCCGGAGGTTCACCAAGCACTATCACACTGTACCAGCGCCACTTCAGAAACGGCGAGTATAAAGTATGCGTCGATAATCATAAGTTGAATAATCGAATTGTAAAGGACCGATTCCCTATGCCGCTTACAGAGTACAGTATAGACCCGTTATCGAAGGCACGAATATTCTTATTATCAGTAATAGATTTTAAAAACGGATTTTTCCACATTTCTATAGAAAGAGTCAGTCAAAAGTATTTATTCAGTCTTTATAATAGTTTAGCTAGTTTTCTAAGTTGTATTCCGGAAGTTTTTAAAGATTTGATTCCACGGAAAGTTGTTACGTATATGGATAAATTAATAGTGTCATGCGTTAATAATGAAGATGCCTATCGAAATCTGGTCGAAACACTTAAAATCCCGGAATTGCATATAAACACGAATAAGGAAGGTTACGGGACAGAGATGATCCAAAAGAATGTTTATTTTACGATTAGTAAGTCTTCCAACACGGAAAAGAAATATCACTCGCACGAGTTTGAAACTTTAACGGTGATGAAAGCAGTGCAAAAATTCAGAGTGTATTTATTAGGAATAAAGTTTAAACTAATTACCGACTGTGACGCGTTGCGGAAAATGTTGCATAAGCAGGATTTCTAGCCAAAAGTGTCAAGGTGGGCGTTAACCCTTGAAGAATTACCGTACGAAGTTGGGCCCAGACCAGGTTCACAATTACGAACTGTAAACGCGTTAATCCGATATTCGGCATTAACATTATGCCGCCTGGTGACACCACGTTGATGTCGTGCGAAAATATACGGACAAATACCGGTGACACCACGTTGGTGTCTCGCTAAAATTTCAAGACAGTTGCCTATTATATAGCAAAGCCGTCGCGGCTGTCTCACAATCACAAATTGTTGCAAAGTATCACTGCAATACGCTACATATCGTCGAAATTTCGTGAAAATTGCGGCACAGAAATATAACTTATTGTGATTAGTAAAAGATTAGTAGATCACAAAATGAACATACTGTATTAAAATAATGTAAAAATAGCAAATACTGACCGCGTTTCAGCCCGAAATGCGTCCCGGAAATCGGTTTTTGATTTTTCCGACAGTGTTGCACCATATCAAAAAAATATGAAAAAAAATTGAGCATAATAATGGTAACATCAGGTACTTACTGTAACTATTTAAAAATTGTACCTTGAAGATTTCAGTGCAAAATCTATATTTTTCCGATTTTTTTTCGGTTTTTGATTTTTCGCGCGTGACACTTGCATTGGAAGAATATGAAAATCATTCCTAAAGTGTGCAATCATGTTTAGAATGTGTCAGAATTTTTTCGTCATTTTTACACATCAATAAGTGGCGAAAATGGGGCAAAAACCGGTTTTTCGAATTTACCCCATAACTACCCTCCCGGTCAAGCTATCGGATTAAAAATTTGTGTACAATGGTTTCTTATGGTTACCTATCGAATGGCGCATCGTGGAATAAAATACCTTCAAGGGCACTTTTGACCCCCTTATCCTGCTAGACCCTTTATGAAATTATGTTTGTAAAGGTGCAGAGATACATAAAATGTTAAAATATAAAAATTTTATACATCAATTTATGTGTGTAATGATTTTAAGTCACTGGTTAGAAATGTATCAAACGGGCTGCGAAACGTCTGGAATCGCTGGTGCGTCGCGCGAAAAAGGCCCGGAGTGCAAAGGGTTAAGAGCGATCTGTAGTGTATGTTGTGATCCCGTATAAAATAACTATTCGAATTTCTTAAATACTGGTTTTATTTATGCGGAGGAAGATGTCTTTCAACTTAGCGTTCGAATTGAAGTGGCGATTTTTGGAAGAGCGGTGGGGATGGACGGAAAAATGAGTCGGAGAGAGGGAAGTACGTAGAGGGAGGCAAGTAAGGGTTTCAAGGAAAAGAGGAAAGAAGGGAAACAGGACAGAAAAAAAGTTAATTTATGGCTAGATGTAGGTCGTGTGCAAGTGCGGGTCTCTGGCTTTTCTTAGTTCGGCAGTTTAGGGAGAGAGTGGGTATTCCCTTACACAGGGACCTTATGCAATAGGAATATATTGGGCCACATAAAAAGTCTCCGCGGTGTTTAGGTACATTTTTTAACAAAAATTTTCTTTTTTGAAAATCAATTTTAATCAAGTACATATTGACCATTATTATCTATGACCTTTTGCCATTTTTCGGGTAGCTTCATAATTCCATCGGTGTAGAACTTCTGTGGTTTATCGTCGAAAAACTTGGCCAA
This sequence comes from Cerceris ruficornis, assembly GCA_963989415.1. Lineage (NCBI taxonomy): Eukaryota > Metazoa > Arthropoda > Insecta > Hymenoptera > Crabronidae > Cerceris > Cerceris ruficornis. The sequence continues at coordinate 13,512,145 of OZ022520.1, read as the reverse complement.
GTGATTTTCAGCGGCACTTCAGTCGGCCAATTTTTTACCATCAAGAGAGTTTTGCAGAGACCGAAAAAAATGGTAGTCAGACGGTGCAAGGTCCGGGCTTTACGGTGGATGCATCAATACCTCCCAACCAAGTTCCGTCAATTTGTTCCGAGTCATCAAAGAGGTGTGTGGCCGCGCATTATCATGATGGAACACAACTTCCTTTCTGTTGGTCAATTCTGGTCGCTCTTTCTGGATTGCTTCGTTCAAACGGTCGATTTGTGCACAGTACAGGACCGAATTGATGGTTCCGTCAGGTTGCAGCAGCTCATAATGGACAATTCCCTTCCAATCCCACCAAACACTCAACATAACCTTGTTTGCCGACAATCCAGGCGTTGAAGTCGTTTGTGGAGGGTCACCAGCCTTTGACCATGATCGCTTTTTTTTTTTTTTTTTTTTTTGTGCAGGAGGGGAAAATGCATTTACGCACACCCCCATTACTGGGGGTAGTGTGGGACTCGCCGGGAGTTTGACCTCCCGGAATACCCACTAAAAACCCCTCCTCCTTTACTCCTTAACGGTCGTCAGGGTACACAAGTATTACTTCCTGACGACCGCACCTCTGCCCTCAGGTTCTTCCTCCTATCCTTTCGATCCATCACCTAGCTCTAAAACCTCTTCACCGCAAAACCATGCCTTTCACGTCCCCTAACGCAGGCAATCGAGCCAGCGAGGTGACTAGCCTCCGCCTGGTTCGCACCCAGTCCCTTGCATATGTAACAGCTCGCCGCCGCCTTACACTGGCCTATCTCGTGATCGTTCTTCCCACATTTCCTACATATCACTTTCCCGTCATTCTTCTTGCAATCATAACTTAGATGTCCTACTTCATGGCATCTAAAACACCTAACTATCTTCTCTGCTTCCTTAATTCTGCACACCGGCCATCCTATTTTAATCTTCTCCTTTCCTATTAACACTCCCCTCCTTCTCGCCGGGATAATGAAAACCGCTCTCATATTTCCACTCACTGTCTTTCTATACACCTTCCATCTTGCCTCCTATATAAAGTCTTCACCTAACTCACGTGCCATATCAGCTTCTACCTCTTCTTTCCCCGCAAATGCCTCTATTCCATCTACTTCTATTTCTATCACAGGGCTTTTCGCTGTTATGTACTACCGGGGACGCAGGAGTTTGACGAACACACTTGTCTCATGGTAACAAGAATAAGAATATATTTATCAAAATACAGACCCGCGTTACGACGCCGCCACATGGCGGGACAGGTTATGTACAGACTCTCCGCACACACTCGTGGCTCGGATTCTCGGAATCACTCTCCGGCCTTTTGGCGCATCCACACACACAGCAGCACTCAAAGGCGGGTACACAACATCCCTTTCTTTCCCCCTTTTGAGTTTCAAACTTCGGACTAATGCTTGACAATTTTTCTTATGGACTAGAACACAATGATTACAGTAACATCTATAAGTACTCTACCCTACGTATACGATTCGTGCGTAAACCGATCTGGGGGTCTAACCACACGACCATATCTTGACGTAACAGACTGTCGCTGCACATCCTCGGCACTCTCAGGTTCTGTGTCCGAACTAAAATGCACTCGCGGTCGATTTTCAACAGTTCTGTCACTTCGCAGCCCGGCAAACTCTTCGCACCATGCCTCACTACTTTCCCGTGCCGGCAGGTGACTCACTTTTAGCTGGTTTAGGTGCACTTTCCTAATGTGCCCATTTTGGTGCATTTGGACCAAATAGACCTTCGGACATATTGCCAATTTCACCGTTGCCCTAAACCATTTTACAGGCCCCTTTACATTCTTTAACATGACCAGGACTTCTTGGCCGACTTCAAAACGGATCCCTTTTGTGTTTTCCCGACTCTCTCTCCTTCCTTCCCTACCTTTGGCAAGGATTGAGAGGGGTGTATGTGGTTCAAAGTTTAAGAGACTGGCCATAGGGGACACTCCTGTTACGGACGACGGTGTTGTGCGAAAACTTAAAAGACAGTCTACCAGTCTTTGGGTTGCGCTCAGACTTTTTGATTCCTTACCTAACATAGACTTAATTAATAATTTCTTAAACGTTTGTACCGACCGCTCCGCTAGACCGTTCGACTGAGGGTTGTACGGCGGTGAGAAAAGGAGTTTTATACCTTTCTCTTTACAAAACACAAAAAATTCATTAGCACAAAAAGGTGGACCGTTGTCACAGACGATGGTACGGGGGAGCGAGAATCTGGAGAAGACTTCATCCAATCTTTCCTTCACCAGACCCTCCTCCTGTGACGTTCCGGAGCTGGACCGAGCTTTTCATAATTGCTTCCATGTCCAAGACTATCTTGCACGCACCTTCAAAGGACAGATTCTCCTCTTCCGACAGAAGTTTTCTCGCCATTGCCTCGTTCTGTAGACCACAGACTAACTTATCTCTCAGCGCTTGGTCGAGGAAGTCACCAAATTTGCATGTTAAGGAGATACTCTTGATTGCTGAAATATACTCCGTTAACTGCTCCCCAGGCTGCTGGACTCTGTTGTAAAACTTGTACCTTTCTGCGATGGTACAGACCTTGGGTGCAAATTTGTCTTTTAGACATCGGATGCATTCCTCGAAGGAGACCTCTTTTATAGTCCTGGGACTTAACGCTTCGCGCAACAGCTTGTACTTCTCCGCCCCCAAGTATAGACATAAGCGGGATACCTTCTCCTTATCGCGCGTGCCCGTGACCTCGAAATACAGTTCCAACCGTTCCAGGAAAAATTCGAAAGACTCTGCTGATGGTTCGTATACCGGGACTGGCAAGTTAGCCGTATCCGTACTGCACGACGGCTTAACATCGCCCGCGTTTCCTTGGTCGACCGGCATTGTGGCAGCCTTCTAGCACGTGCTCCGCACTCACGTGTTTTCCTAATTCCAAGTTTTAACTTGGCACATCCTCGTCGCCAAAATGTTATGTACTACCGGGGACGCAGGAGTTTGACGAACGCACTTGTCTCATGGTAACAAGAATAAGAATATATTTATCAAAATACAGACCCGCGTTACGACGCCGCCACATGGCGGGACAGGTTATGTACAGACTCTCCGCACACACTCGTGGCTCGGATTCTCGGAATCACTCTCCGGCCTTTTGGCGCATCCACACACACAGCAGCACTCAAAGGCGGGTACACAACATTCGCTACCACTTCCACTCCTTCTGCCTCAACTGCAACACTCGCTTCCTCTATCTTTTTCTTAATCTTCTTAGCCTCTCCCTTTCTTGATAACTCTATGACTACTGATCCGTTTTTACTCTCCCTTATCGTTTTAACACTCTCTTTCAATTCTGGATTTCTTACTTTGAACTCTTCCACTACATTCTTATTCTTCTCTTTATCCTTAGCTCTGATTATAACCGCTTCACCTTTGCTTCTAAACGGAGATTTCTTCCTCATACTCTCCCTCGAAACTTCCCTCGCTCTCTCTTCTCTTTCTACGATCACCCTACCTCGATTTCCCTTCCTACTTCTGACCACCTCTGTCCACAATCTGTCTCCCTCTCTGTCTTCTGCTCTCCTACTAGCATGCACTTCCTTCTCTCTCCTATCAGCACTCCTATCTCTGATTTCTACTATCCTCTCCCTACTTTCTCCTCTCTCTTCTCCCTTATCCGTACTCTTCACTACTTTCCCTTCTCTACCTCTACTCCTGTCTCTAATCTCCTCTTTCTTCCTTATTGTCTTCCTATGTACTCCTCCTTCCTCTGTCTGTATGGCAACATTGACTTTCCCTTTAACCTCCAGCTTCTTCTTCCTACCCTTGTTTGTTTCCACACATACTTCCATCTCCTCACCTCCTTGTCCTTCTTCCTTTTCCGTCTGACATCCGATTTCCTTCCCCTTCATTTTCTCCTCCTTTCTTTCCTTAGCTATGCTTTCTTCTACCCTCCTGAATCTTTCTATCCTTTGTCCTGCTCTCTTTGATTTATTTCTAAATTCCATCATCTGTACGAACACCTTCTTAACTCCTTCTTTAACAGGCTTCTTTATGTTATGACTTGACTTAATATAATTTAAAAAATCACTCATTGTCATGATCATATTTTCCAAACCTTCCATTATCTCCGTCACGTCCTCCCTTAACCACACGCAGATCTCTCCAACGTTCCTCGGCATAACTCTCTCTCTGCTATCATCACTGGCCCAATCCGAACTTAGTTGTTCCGTTTCCGTTGCCTTTTCCTTCTCCCCTTCCTTTTCTTTACCATCCCCGTTCCCATTTCCTTTCTTCACCCTTTTCCTTGGCACCTTAATCGCCCTCTCCTTCTTTTTCACCGCCGATAACCATTCCTCCTCCTCACCAGTACTAATGTCTGTCCCCCTTGATGTTAACCCACCCCTTCCCGAACCCGTAACGGTATCTATCCAATCTCCGCCTTCCCCTTCCAAACTCAAATCCAACGACTCCCTCGAGGAACTATCCGACTCCCCAAGGTCTCTCCTTTTTCTTCCAGTAGCAGCTAAAACCGTAGGCGCCTGTTGACCATGATCGCTTGTGTTTGATATTCTCGTATTTCACCCATTTTTCATCGCCTGTAATGATTCGCTTCAAAAATGGTTCGATTTCGTTGCGTTTCAGCAGCATTTCACTGATAGTAATTCGGTCAATCAAATTTCTTTACGTTAATTCATGTGGCACCCAAACATCGAGCTTCTGTTTGTAGCCTGCTCTTTTCAAATGATTCCAAACTGTCATGTGGTTGATGTTTAGTGCCTCCACTATTTTCTGACAGTTTGCGTGCCTGTCTTGCTCCACCAGTTGCAAAATTTCATCGACTTTTTCAGTGACTGGTCGACCAGAGCGAGGTGCATCTTTGACATCGAAAGGGTCTAGCAGGATAAGGGGGTCAAAAGTGCCCTTAAAGCTATTTTATTCCACGATGCGCCATTCGATAGGTAACCATAAGAAACCATTGTACACAAATTTTTAATCCGATAGCTTGACCGGGAGGGTAGTTATGGGGTAAATTCGAAAAACCAGTTTTTGCCTCATTTTCGCCACTTAATGATGTGTAAAAATGTCGAAAAAATTCTGACACATTCTAAACATGATTGCACAAGGTAGGAATGATTTTCAGATTGTTCCGTTGCAAGTGCCGCGCGCAGAAAATCAAAAACGACAAAAAAATGGGAAAAATGTAGATTTTGCACTGAAATCTTCGAGACACAATTTTTAAATAATTCCTGTAAGTACCTGATGTAACCATTAATATGCTCAATTTTTTTCATATTTTTTTGATATGGTGCAACACTGTCGGAAAAATCAAAAACCGATTTCTGGGACGCATTTCGGGCTGAAACGCGATCAGTATTTGCTATCATTGCATTATTTTAATTCAGTATGTTCATTTTATTACCTTCAATGTCTCTGAATACGAAAAGATACGTGTTAAGGAAGAGAATCAAGAAAATAAAGTAAATTGTTAATTGTATGCTCCTTATATGCTAGAACTTTGAACCTTCCTTCAAGAGTTGAGATGGCGCAGTGGGTAGAGTGTCTGCCTGTGGAACCGCTGGAAACTTTTTGTCGCGGGTTCGAATCCCCATGGGGGACTTAATTTTTTTTTCTGTAATTTTTTTTTTAAATTATTAAACACATAACAATAATCAATAGTCGCTTTAAGGTGTTTCACAAATATTTTTAAAAATAATTATATCTACTGTTTTTAATAATGCCACGATTTGCGATTACTAGTATTTTTAAACATTTCGTATATTGAATAAACAGCGATTTATTAAGACATTTGAAAATGTATGTTAAATGTAAAAGGATCATGAAAAGTTATAATCTATAGAAAGGAAGAAACTCTGCCTTCCTCCTCTTTGTTATAACTTTCCAAGATATAATATTATGTCCCTTCATTATTTAACATATATTTTCATGCATTATAATAAACCAATATCTATTAAGCATACAAAATGTTTGAAAATACTCATAATTGCAAAATATGGCATAACTAGGAAAATCATACCGTATGATTATTTTCATGCTGGTTTTATATTTTTTGAAGACATAAAAATATCTGTGAAACACCTTAAAGCGACTATTGATTATTGCTATGTGTTTAATAATTTAAAAAAAAAATTACAGAAAAAAAAATTAAGTCCCCCATGGGGATTCGAACCCGCGACAAAAAGTTTCCAGCGGTTCCACAGGCAGACACTCTACCCACTGCGCCATCTCAACTCTTGAAGGAAGGTTCAAAGTTCTAGCATATAAGGAGCATACAATTAACAATTTACTTTATTTTCTTGATTCTCTTCCTTAACACGTATCTTTTCGTATTCAGAGACATTGAAGGTAATAAAATGAACATACTGAATTAAAATAATGCAATGATAGCAAATACTGATCGCGTTTCAGCCCGAAATGCGTCCCAGAAATCGGTTTTTGATTTTTCCGACAGTGTTGCACCATATCAAAAAAATATGAAAAAAATTGAGCATATTAATGGATACATCAGGTACTTACAGGAATTATTTAAAAATTGTGTCTCGAAGATTTCAGTGCAAAATCTACATTTTTCCCATTTTTTTGTCGTTTTTGATTTTTTGCGCGCGGCACTTGCAACGGAACAATCTGAAAATCATTTCTAACGTGTGCAATCATGTTTAGAATGTGTCAGAATTTTTTCGACATTTTTACACATCATTAAGTGGCGAAAATGAGGCAAAAACTGGTTTTTTGAATTTACCCCATAACTACCCTCCCGGTCAAGCTATCGGATTAAAAATGTGTGTACAATGGTTTCTTATGGTTACCTATCGAATGACGCATCGTGGAATAAAATAGCTTCAAGGGCACTTTTGACCCCCTTATCCTGCTAGACCCTTTCTGGAACGGAATAGAGCAAACCACTCCTGGGTCCTTCGTTCACTCACAGCATTCTCACCGTACACTTCACAAATTTTTCGGCATGTTTTTGCAGCGTTTTTACCTTTTTTATAGTAAAAAAGCATCACATAGCGTATTTCTTCAGATATTTCACTCATTTTCGAACCAATATAACTTTTTACACAAGCAACGAATTAGAAAACTATCTCCACAAAAAATGTAAGCTGAAATGTCACCTTTTAAGCACATGTTCGTTTGAAACAATCGAGTGAGTGTTGCCCAATAGATAGACATCAACAACATCTAGTGGCAAAAAACCGCGGAGATTTTTTATATGACCCAATATATGTATAGATTATATAAAATATAAATTGGAGTATATAAAGAAAATGATTACATATAAGATGATAAATGATTATAATAATACTGTAATAATAATCAGAATATCGCTCGCGATTTAATCCATGTTGACAAATGGTGCTCGTGGAACTGAACCTTTACGTTCTTGCAATCTGCTGGGTTGAGTGGGTGTGCGGCTGCGACTACGACTCCTTACGGTTTCTGCTATGCGTAAATCTGGTTCTTCCTCTTGGCTAGGCTGATTTTCTTCTTCCAGAATTTGCGATAATTGCATTCTTGTCATAGGCGTTGTATTAATATTTGTATTAATAATTTTTAAACAACAATTGTCGCTTGTAGTTCTGTGTCCCCAGGGAAGACAGAAATATTTGGCAAATGGTCGGAAAAATCCACACCAGCGCAATACATTTATGAGAAATACTATTAGGTCATTAAGTATGAAATGTCCGATTGACTAAAGTATCAAGTTTGTTACCCGATTTCTCCGATATTTCAATTCGACCGTCTTTTGTTTTTTTTGCATTGAGAAGGTATGCCATCTGGCTTTCAGACGCACTCTTTTGTTTTTAATAATCTATTGCATTGTCATTTGTATGTTAAATATTATAAGCCATGGATAAGTCAAAAATTCGCGTTATTTTCGAATATGAGTTCCGTCGTGGAACTAATGCAGGGCAGACAAGTCGAAATGTTAACGATGTGTTTGGCAATGATGTGGCTAATGAACGTACAGTACGTCAATGGTTTAAAAAATTCCGATCTGGAGATTTTGATCTTCAAAATCAACCACGCGGGCGACCTGACAGCAAGGTGGATGACGATCAACTGAAAGCTGTAGTGGAAGCGAATCCATCTGAAACGACGCGTGAATTAGCAGCAAGGTTTGGAGTTACCATTCGGACAATATTAAGCCATTTGAAAGCAATTGCAAAAGTAAAGAAGCTGGATAGGTGGGTTCGACATGCGTTAAGCGAACGTCAGCAAAGGAACAGCTTCGAGGCTTGCTGTTCTTTAGTGTCACGACTAAAAGACAATCCATTTTTGCACCGGATAGTTACGTGCGATGAAAAGTGGATAGTTTTCGATAATCGCAAGCGTTCGGCACAATGGTTGGACAAAGATGAAGCGCCAAAACACACCCCAAAGCCGAGTATACACCAAAAGAAATTAATGGTGTCAGTTTGGTGGTCCAGCGCGGGTATGATCCACTTTAGTTTTTTGAGACCTGGACAATCGATAACGTCTACTGCAATCAGTTAGATGAAATGATGGGGCAGCTACAGATTAAGCAACCGAGATTGGGGAACAGGGCCAAACCGATCCTCCTGCAGGACAACGCTCGACCACACGTTGCAAAATTTACGTTACTGAAACTACAGGAGCTGGACATTGAAACACTCTGTCACCCACCGCATTCGCCAGATCTCGCGCCAACTGATTACCATTTTTTCCAAGCTTTGGATAATTTTTTGCAAGGAAAAATATTTAATTCCCAACATCGATGGAAAACGCCTTTCGCGATTTTATCACCAGCTGCCCTCCAGATTTTTTCTCTAGCGGTATTAATAAGCTATGGTCAAAATGGCAACGTTATATTGACAGTTTAGGCGCATATTTTGATTAATTATATTACTTCTTGCCCGAGATATAATAAACCAAACTTCCAATCACAAATCGGACGTATCATACTTAATGACCTAATAATATTAATATTGATATTACGCTTAGAGCGTTATTATATCAGGGACTGCGTTGAAGAATTGGTTTCTCTTGTGATTTCTGTGCTAAATCGACCAATTGTTGCAGCTTGTGATCCAGATATTTTAATTCGTCAGTCCTGAGATCTGTAGATTTTACGTATGATAATCTTACCGGAACGATGGAAAAATTTTCTCGCTTATGCAGACAACAAGGATCTTCTGCGATATTGTATATATTTATCTGGTGGCTACAGTGGAGTTCGGTGGAGTCCTGCGTTGGTTCCAGGACAACGGAGTTAGTATATCCTTTGCACTCTGGTTCGAGACGGAGGATTCCAGTAAATTTTAAATTTACATCTTCAAGGTGTATACTGGAACAGGTAATAGTTAGAGGCAAAATTTCGCCACCAACAAAAATCCACTCGTTATTCGAGATGTAGTGCCATATTTCTAAGCTGTTCCGAATAGTTCGAGTTTCGCATGACGTTGGTATCCTCTTGACGACAGATGTTAGAAGAATAGTTTCGCAAATTGGATCTGCTATTGCCCTGACTATGTGTTTAATATAGCAGACATAGCCCTTGATGTTGATCCGTACGCATCTTTCGAGATTTTGCAGCTTTGAATAATATCCTTGATTGATACTCATGAGGAGGTAAGGAAAACTAGGTAGTACATAGGAGAAAATGTTAGATTCGTTATGAGGTGTAGGAAGCGATATTAATTCATAAAGATTATACTGCAATTCTTCGGTTATTGGAGTAGTAACAGTAAATATCAGATTATCATTCCTGATTGTGCAATCTAATTTACGAAAATCATAATATTTATATATATTGGAACGAGTTAACGGTATAGGCCAATTCTGTCCGTTCGGTAATTTAATATTATTAAGAGCATCAAAAAGACTTTCGGGAGTTAAAATATGTGAATGTAATATATCATTGCGTGCCAGAGTTATGGATGAAATAAGAAGATCATTATAATTGTTTAAATCTATGGACATCTGTGAGATTAGATGTAATTGGCTTAGTGTTACGTGTTGTTTGTAACTGTTGTTTAAATAGTTAGCTGTAGAATTAGAAAAATCGTTAAGTTTTTTTATATTTTCGTTTAAATTATTTTCATCGAATTTCAAGTGATTGACAGTTATGTTAAAGTTATGGATCGCGGCTGTCAAGATCGTTACTTGTTCTTTCATAAATGATTTTAATTTATTATGTCCATTTATTGCCGACTCTATTGCTGCTTCGTGAAGTTTAGATTCTTCGGCGTCCGGTATACCAAAAAGCCATTTCGGAATATAAGATGCACCGTCCAATAAATCTCTGTTCGTTGGTTTCTTGCCGATGCCGGCTCGTCCGAAATGGCTCCGAAATCGGAGGACTGTGATGATGTCCCAAGGACGCGTCGTTCCGATATTCGGTGTCGATGCTCTCTCGGGCGTGTATTATGTTGAAATCGGGATAATAACTCTCGATCTCGTCGCAATCACAGTTAGTCACTGCGACTAGTTTTTTATTGCGTAAATATATGTTTATTCAAAATCAAATTGGAGGTAACAAAAAATACTGGGTTTGATAAAATGGTGTAGCAGTCGTGACAATATGATTAACAAGAAGAAGTGAAAGTGGAAGTGATCGCCGGAGTGCGGTTACTCGTATTTATCTGTTCCGTTGTTGAGTGTGTGCGTTGTGTATGTATAAATGTTTTATTATGTAATTGCATAGAACTGTTTGGAATATTCTTGGAGGGGTGGAAAATGCGTGTAATGTTTGTTTAATTGGTATGTGTATCGAAATGTTTGGAAAGTTCTATGCATGGTTGTGTGAATATGTGTATGGTTGCATGCTATTGTACGTGTAGCGTGGTTGTCAAATGTTTCAGCTGAGTTCGACGACCCTGGCTCTGCCAAGAAATATCGATCGAAAACAGCTGATGATGTATGTATGTGTTTGGTGTGATACATAAAGGAAAATGAAAAGAATTTTGTTGGAATCAGATAAATACGAATAAATTTGAGATTATTACCCTTTCCAGGGTAGTAAGAGATTACTACCCTTTCGAGGGTAGTAACAATCTCTTTTAACGACTTTGCTAAATTTTGGCATGTTATTGCTCGCTATACGTTTCACGGTGTCCATTTTGTTTCTAATTGTTATTATTCGTGAGTTTATTATTTCAAGGGAGTCTTGGCACGATATTATGTTACTATCTAAAGCGGGGCGATCAGGGCACATACTTTTTGCTTCGTCGTAGAATCAAATCAACTGGGCATATTGTCGGTTTATGACACTAAAATCATGATTCGTAACTAGTGTGTGTGTAGAGTGTGAGAGCTTCGCATCCCCTATCAAATTATAATACAGTCCCGCGTGATGATTCAATGGAAAAATTGTATAATAGGTACCGTTATTACTATCGACGTGAGTAAAAGTTGTTATACTGGATAATAATATTAATATGAGAAAAGATTTGGGTAAGGAGTTGTTATTGTGAGTCATTATTGTCACCATCTTGAAACAAACGGTTTCAGCATGTTAGTGTGGTAAGTTATGCGTCTTCTGTTCTTTTGCATTTGTACAGTATTGTTCTCATTTAATTGCACTACCCTATACGGTCCTATGTAACTTGGAGATAATTTTTTATTTAATCCCGGAGCGACTTGTTTATTTTTAACGTAGACGAGATCATTTATTTTGTAATTGTGCAGGTTAAGCCTGTTATCATAATAACTTCTAGATTTTGTCTTTTTAACAATTAAATTATTTCTGGCTATCTTCTGGGTGTAATTAAGTTTTTTTTTTAAATTTATTATAGAATCGTCGTACGAATATTTTAAAGTAGGTTCCTGTAATATACTGCTTGGTAAAAATGGTTTGTGACCGAATACGGTTTCGTAAGGTTTGTCGGTTTGTTTGTCATTAATATAGTGTTTGAAGTAATCGTTTAATGTTAAATGAGATCTCTCTAATGCACCGTTAGTCTGCGGATGATAGGGTGAAGATAGTAGGTGTTTCGTATTAAATAACTTAGTTAAATCTTTCATTGGACGAGACGTAAAATCAGTTCCTTGATCGGACAAGATACTTTTAGGAATACTAAAAAGTGTTATAAATTTTGACATTTGATTATGAATTTTCCGTTGCTATCGTTTGAGATTCGTGGTTGGGTATGGAAACGGCGTACGAATATTTGGTTAAATCGTCTTGCATCGTTAATATAAATTGGTTATTGTTTACGGTTTGTGGTAAAGGTCCAACTATATCTAACGCGAGTCGTTCAAAAGGAGTGTGAGAAGTGGTAGTGATTTCCATCGGAGCCTTTTGATGGTTTTTGTCTTATTCGCTTGACAAGAAGAACGCTTTTTACTATATCGCTTTATCTCTTTTTTCATGTTCTTCCAACTATACTCCTCTTTGGTTCGTCTGTAAGTGCGCAAAAAACCTGAATGACCTGCCAACTTTGAATCGTGATTTTCCTGCAATATTTTCGATATTTCTTCCGATGTTTTAGGAACAACGCGCCCTCGTATTAAAACTACAGGAATGATGTTTGAATCGTTGAAAATGTAATATACTATCTCGCAGAACATTTCCTTCTTAATATTACTGTTATTAATAGTTACATCATGGATGTATAGTTTTCCCGAATAATTAATTTCAATTAGATGGGCTTTAAGATTTTTCAGAGAGTAAAACCTTTCTTTATATTCTAATTTGTGAAAATGGTTTGGAAATACAGAGATAAGTGTGTTCAGTATCATTATTATTATTAAGTTTAAGGAAAGACTATAACTCGTCCGGCTCTTTAACCTTAGACATATTGTATTTGCCTTGTAGGCTTTCAGAGTATAAATTATTTTCGTCTAAATCCTTTGAATAGAATATTGCATTTGGAAAATGATTAAGTTTCCGACACGGGATTGATTCAATTTTAGGAATGTCGAGAGTTTTATAGTGGAATTGTCTCAAATCTTCGAAAGAATTGCTACTATGAACTATAGTTATCATTGGAGGTTGTGACAAGGCATCGGCGTTTGAATTTAGTTTTCCCTGTTTATAAATTATTTTATAGGAGTATTCTTCTAGTTTTAAGCGCCAACGTATTAGGCGGCTTCCCGGATCCTTACAATTAAATAGCCAGGTCAGCGGCTTATGATCGGTAACGATGGTAAACTGTCGGCCATAAAGGTACGGTCTTATGCTCCAGGTGGACTTATGCTCCAGACAATGCTAAGTAATTTTTTTTCCGTGGTGTTATAATTTTGTTCGCTTTGATTCAAAGTACGCGAAGCTTACGCGATAGGAAGATCTTTTCCGAGAGGGTCTTGGCTTAAAACAGAACTTATAGTATAACTACGTCCCGAAAATCGGTTTCCGATTTTTTTCACAATGACGTAGGTGGTTTAAAAATCTGAAAAAAATTGGGGATAACAATCGTAGGTGTTAGATTCTTACTATATAAAACAAAAAGTTGTACCTCGAAGATTTCGATACGAAATCTTCTTTTTTCCGTTTTTTTTTACTTTGCCGATTTTTCACGCTTAGCTACTTCGACGGAAAAATCTGAAAAAATTCTCCAACATGTCCGGTACCGTGTAGAATATGTCAGAATTTTTTCGGATTTTTTACGCCTCAATAAATGGGGAAAAAGGGCCAAAAACCTGTTTTTTTAATTTTCCCCATAACTACCCTTCCGGTCAAGATACAGGGTTAAAAATTTGTAGACATCAATCGCCGAGCATTATCTATCGAATGAGGCCGTCCCCATTTCAATCGGTTGAAGGGCACTTTTGACCCCCTTATCCTGCTATACCCTTTTCTCGTCACCGACCAGACGGTTTACAAATCATTCTTCGTCGCCTTACGCGATCGAAGAGAATCATCAACAGCGCCTCCAGCGTAGTCCAGCGCCCACAGCGTAGTCCAGCGCCCGTCGATCTGCAGCAGTGGCACCGAGTAAGAATTCCTCTAATTCTCGCCGCGCCCCATGCCGCCATCCTTCTCTTTCTGCGAACAATCGTTTCCCACTTATATCTGGTACACAGAATATACTTATCCTTTCTCAAATTTTGAGTTGTATTAAATTGAATAATACAACATTCAACTTCCCTTTATTGTCCTTCGTCCGGCCATAAATTTGTGTCACCTAACGTTTCGAGCACCGTTTTTTTTTTTTTTTTTACGTGAGGGAATCTTCCAAAGACAACCCCTGCCCTGAGGGAGGGCAGTGGGTAGTGCCGGATTGGTAGCGGAAGGCTACCCCTACCGGCTAAACCACTCACGGTGACCTCGCGTTAAAGCTTTATAGGTGAGAACCAGGGGCTAAACTAAGCATACTCTTCTGGTCCCCACCTAGCCTGTTGCTCCCGGTGAAGGCGGTTTCCGACCCGAAGGTCTTCCCCCATCCTTCCCCGGGGCTTTCCCCAAAACTTGAGACCACCATGCAGTCACTACATGGTGGCTCCCCCCCCTGTGCCGTAGTGCCAAGGCGTATCGGGTAGGGCCCTCACCTCTACCCGATCCACGGTTATCAGCAAGAGGCACAGCCTCGTGAGGGAGCATGCACTGCACGGCGCCGTGCCTCCGCTGATCCATCTGTTAGGCAGGGGAATTACCCTGCCTATCCTAAGCTAACTTAGCCTTTCATTCATTCACGCCAATAAATACATTCATCCAAATAAATACATGCACACAGGCTAAAACCCTATGTACACATAAGCTTGGCGTCGAGAGGAGAAACAGTGAGGTGGCCCGAAGGGGGTGCAGAGGGATCCAGTCATGTCCCTGGATCCCTCCCCTCAAAAGCGGGTCACCCTCCCCATGCACGAAATTCGCGATGAGGAGACCATTTCCCTCCCGACGCCCCACCCGGCGCAGTCCACCCCTCTCCCGGAGGAGGGGGCGCTGCTTTACTATTTACACCCCGCCCCGGGGTTACCTCAACTTGGACCTGAAAACAGGCCAAGCGGCGGGCCCCCGGGGTAAACTCCCACCCATCACAAGCCCAAGGGCTTCTCCCCTCCACGCGGCTCGGGTAAACCCCCGGGTTCGCCACATCCGAGACCTCCGAAAAGGCCCCCTGGGGGTGGTTTTTACCAGGTTTTCCTTCCTGTAGCTCGGTAGCCCCGGAGTCGCTACGTCCGAACCTGAACTATCCTTTCCCGGACCCATCAGGTCCCTGGGGCGGTTTTAAGGGTTTTCCTTCCCTTAGCTCGGGTATCCCCGGGGTTGCTAAAGCCCCGTACCCTGATCCACTCTGATCAGGGCCCCTGGGGGGAGCTCGGGTACCTCGGGATCGCTAAGTCCCGTACCTGCCGACCCGGACCATCGGCAGGGCCCTGAGGGAAAGCTCGGGACCCCGGGATTGCTAAATCCCGTACCCCGGTCGGGTGGCGAGGCCGACCAGGGCCCCTGGGGACCACTCTGGAACCCCGGGATCGCTAGACCCGTCTCCGATCAGCGCAAACCAAGCCGACCAGAGTCCATGAGGACCGCTCGGGACCCCGGGAGCGCTAAGTCCCGTACCCCGGTCAGCGCTTCCGACCGACCAGGGCCCCTGGGGGGACGTTTCGAGCACCTACCCTGGTCCTAGCGCCGGTGTAAGCATTGTCGTCTGGCCGCATCCCTTTGGGTCTCGGGCAGGTAGTCATCGTCGGTCAGCGATCGTTGACCTCCGAATCTCACTGTCTACTCCACGACGGCGACCCATGGTTTCAGCCGTTCGACGGCGGTCAGCATTTTCGCCCGTCGATTGCCTTCCCGTAAATCCTCTACTTCGTAGCGATCGTTCTGGAGGACTCTGCTTACGCGGAAGGGTCCCTTGAATTTAGGAAGCAGCTTCCTACTGCTTCCCGTCGGCTGCTCTCCCGCGATTTCTACCATCACGATGTCACCCTCATTAAAGTCCATGTCATCCTTCTTTTTACGCCTAGACTTCTGATACCGTTTTCGCTTCCTGCGTACATTCCGTCTCATCCTATTCAATTCATTACTCCACCATCTTGGCCTACCGACACTAGCAGACTTCTTTCGCTTCAGAACCCTATCATTTACCGCTGCTATCCATCCCGTAACACTCTCAACCATTGCAGCCCCACTCATCCCCATAAATCTAGTCATTCCACATTCATCCGCTTCCATTCTTATATTTCTCATGTATTCATACCAATCAACATTATCAATAGACCAACGATTTATCACACACTCTACATTCTCACTCTCACTATTTGTTCGGCGCAACTACGTTAATAATGCGTCGTCTTGACGAAAAAATTAATTTTCGTCAAGTGATTGTGAGAGAGTGTGTATATATAGTAGTAGACCTGAGTTGTTCGGTGTAACGTTTAATATGTTCTTGATTTTCCACTGGAGTCCGAGTGTTGATGATGTTGTAGCGTGCTTCTTCCAGGAACTACTGGTTCATTAGCATAAATTACGATCTTATATACTAAATTCTAGGTGTCGATGCCTCCAACCCGAACTTGATCCTCCAATCACGGTGCAGGGTAAATTCGGGAGGGGGCATCGATACCTCCGTCCAAGGGGGCGTCCGGAACATCGGCAACCCTGAGGAACTTCCGGGGGTCGATGGGTCCGGATTCGAGCGTCGGCACTCGAAGGACTACCGGAAATTCCTCGCACCGCGCGGCCTGACCCTCGGCAAGGGGTCCGCAAAGGAGACCGCTCTGGGGTTGGTTGTCGATGTTCCAGTTCGTTACTTGTAAGCCGTAATACTATTATAGGCCATACGCATACAAATCATATTATGATCGCTCATACTCCATTCAGGCATAATCTCCCACTCAAATGTAAACTTATTACACACATCGTTCATCATAGTTACATCAATATCACTATCACCAGGAGCACCAGAGAAGCTGTACCATTCACTCGGTTCGTTTAAGACAATCATACCGTTTTCAAGCATCCATTCCTCAAGCATTCGTCCACGTTTATCACGCTCTAATCCACAATCTTCATTCTTACTGTACCACAGGAGCGACGCAGCATTTCCATCCATACCAATCAATAGAGCAGATTCGCACAACTTCTCACGAACACTTTCCAGATACACAATACACGGCTCAAATTCACAATTAGGCGCACAGTACACAGATAGAACATGCATCACCCCAAAGGCACCTTGCACACAGACCCATACTCCACAATCACCCATACACACATCCACGGCAACAGCGTCCATATTAACATCGTTCACAACCACAGCAGCTTTCACGTCACACTCAAAAACACCTTCATACCAGTCGGCAAACCACGCACACTTCCTGCTGAAACATATGGCTCCTGTAAGATCGCCAGATTTACCTTCTTCTCACACATAAGTACACCTAATTCGCACATCACGCCATAGGATTTCTGGCAATTCAACTGTACAATTCTTGGTTGCGCCAGTAATAAATAGCGCGAATTATAGTACTAACACAGTGATTGTTTATTTGCTGTCCAAGTAATGATGTCCAAGTACAAGTTCTGTGTTCTAAATACTAGTATAATTGTTCGCGTACAAGTGCAAAGGGTTTAAAGTTTAAGGTGTCCAAAAGCCGTACAAATTATATGCGTTTGTAGCGTCCAAATGCCACGAAGGTTCGTTTCGTTCTTAACTGTTCGACGTCCAAAATATGTCTCCCCTGATCTCATTCTTGAACGAGCCCGACCCGTTGCAATGGCATTTTTCGTCACGCGCGTTTGTCATTGCCCCCTCTGCCCCCAAGCCCTCTTAAAACCCTGCCGCTGACGTGCATAACCTAAACACTGCAGGGCCAAGTTCCACGAAGTAATAATCCAGAGCGAGGAGGACAGAGGATACAAATCGGTATCGATCTATGCGTGCCGATACAATTCTAATTTCACACTTAGTCATCACAGATTCTCTCTTTCATTCGTGCAACAGCTTTCTTATACTCTGGACACTCTAACGACACAACACTATGGCATGACTTATTACCAAGTAAACAGCAATTTCTACATGATGGATCCTTCTTGCAGCCATTAGATATATGCCCACTCTCGCAACAATTTCTACATAACTTGTCTTTTAAAGGACAAGTACGCAAGATATGCCCGAAAGCAAATCAACCGAAACAACGCAAGACACTATCAAATTCACGTACTTTAAGGCCAGCAATCCCTTTAGAATTTTAAAAAAATCGTTTTTTTTTTATTACATATTTCGAAAGTATAACACCCAAAGAATATACTGACCAAAGGAAAACCCGAAATATTGAATATTAGCGGAGTTATCGCATATAGTATAGAACGGAACGACAGCATGGGGGTCAGGTAGCGAGAACTTTAAACGCGATTATCTCGAAACTACATATTCAAAAACTGCTCGTGTTGTAGCTCAATAAGTTATCGACCGATTTCGATGAAAATTTGGGAGGTTACTCTTAGTAATATTATCGGAAGGATATACCTAAAGTTTGAAAGGTAGCGTGTAAATAAATAACTTTTTTGGGGTCAAATATGTCGAAAAAATGGTCGAAAATTCGAACTTAAGAGTAAAACGGCTCCCAAATTTTCAATTTTGCACTTTTTCATAATTTTTTAGGTATATCCTTCCCCTTAACCCTTTCGCTGCGGAGCGCTTAAAAATGAATTGCTCTCTCAGCAGCCGAAGCGATAGTACGTTGTCTGTACGGACGACACGGTGCGCGAGACGTTCGTAAAATGGTTTGCGGAGCCAATTTTTCTTGAGGCGGCTGGTCTTAAATAATCTTTAACAATCTTTAATACTCTTTCTTTGTATAATATAATAACAAAATGCAAAACAAATACACGGCGCCTATAGGCGCTGTTTTCTCAGGGGAAGCATCTATAGCTGAGCGCCTAAAGGCGCTGTTCGCTCTGGAGAAGCGTCTATAGCTGAGCGCTTAAAGGCGCTGTTCGCTCAGGGGAAGCGTCTATGGCTGAACGCCGAAAGGCGCTTTTCGCAGCGAAAGGGTTAATATGTCAGTAAACGAATGACACTTGTTAAATCTTTTTCAAATCAGCAGCAAAAGAGTGACAACTGCAGCAGTTTTCGACGTCTCGGAAAACAGGCACCCGAAGACCCTTAATAACGCCGCAATTTTGTTGGTTATCCCAAGAAAAAAAATTTTTTTTTCAACTTGGATGTTATAACAAACTTATGTCAAAATTTGAAAATGATTCGATTATTTTATCCCCTCTAAAAAAATTCCCGAAAAATACCTGTTTTTCACGCTCCTAAAGGGATTTCGGGCCTTAAAACAATTCCATTTAACATACACTCTTCCCTGTTGAATCACTTTCTTCTTCGCACTCATACTCATTTCTAGAATAATATTTCCACGGTCTGCACCCTTTTTATTATTCCTACTTAAAATACGCACTCTCTCGTTAAAACCATCAACACTCATATCATCCTTCAGGTTTTTCTCGTACAAATCTTTCATAAAACTCTCACTCGACATATTATTGGAGACATCGTACACAATCATTTTTGGACCCACTTTTCTTGGCAACTCAACTTTCAAACCAATGTCTTTAAATTTATCGCAACTTCTCAATTTTTTGCTTTCTTTCTCGCTCACCATTTCGATTACAACACCACCTAATCTCAATTTCCTTAAGGCACGCACTCTAACATTCACTACGCTACTCACTTCTTTCATAACTTTCTCCTTCACCTCATCACTTGTGACCTTCTTTGTCTCATCCATAGGTTTAATCAGCACGGCATAACTCTTCTCTTTCGCACTCGACTCAGTTATATTACTCGTTTTTACATGCACACTCCCCATTCTCACCGCAAACGCATACGAACCCACAGGCGGCACATTCACTCTTTCCATCAGTCTACCTAGCAATCTCTCATTTCGCGCAAGCATCGTCATCATGCATTCCTCGTACTCTGACACTCTTCCTAAAATAAATTCACACGCATTCTTACTAACTTTATTCGACTCTGTAAAAATATAACTCCTCAATTTATCTCCTATCTTACGCATATTTTCAATATCCTCATTCACGCATCCACCCATAATCGCAGTTTCTCCAGCTTCACCACCAGTCTCCGAACGTTTCCTCTTACCAGCATGACTAGCATTGCTCGCAACACTAGCCAGACTACTAACCGAGCCACTCCTAGAGTGGCCCGGTCGCCTCCCTCTCCCTTCTCCTACCTCTCCTTCCTCATACTCCATCCCTCCTACATCCCTTCCCAACTCCTTATCCTCCTCACCACGTCCCTTATTTGTTGGCTTAAGAAATGACATCATTTGATTCCCACGAGCACGGGCGATCTATACGTCACCCAGGTCCTACGCCCATAGGCCTGTGAAGGCTACTACTCCCAAGGTTCGCCAGATTCCTCGGGGTTGGCCGCTAATGGCTGGACTCACCTGCCAGCCACTCATCCCACCGCCGCGCGCCATAACTTAGGATTAGGGATTTTTTATAGAGGTTTACTCTTCGCAGCCCGGGCGGTAAAGTCAAGGTCCCCGCTCTCCCCGCCTGCAACGCACCACTACTACGCCCTGTAGTGGTGTTGAAGCAGACGGAGAGCCTACGGTATTAGGAAGCGGATGGCGTTCATCCGCTCCCAGCTCAGGTACCCCGGGTTCGCCAAACCCGTACCTGCCCAGCAAGCTGGGCAGGCCCCTGGGGGTAAGATGGACAGGAAGCAAATTCGTGTCATATTCTTGTATGAGTATAAATTGGGTCATAAAACTGTGGAAGCGACCCGTAATATTAACGATGCATTTGGCCAAGATGCCGTGAATGTACGCACAGTGCAACGTTGGTTCAAAAAATTTCGAAACGGAGATGAGAGCCTCGAAGATGAAGATGGCCGCGGACGCCATTCTGTCGTTGACAATGATCAATTGAAGGTATTGGTTGAAGCTGATCCACGGACAACGGTTCGACAGCTTGCACAGGAGGTAGGTGTAAGTTACCTAACAGTTCTTGACCACCTAAGACAGCTAGGAAAGTCAAAGAAACTTGACAAATGGGTGCCGCACGAATTAAGCGTCGACCAAATGAATCGTCGTTACGAAGTGTGTTCTGCACTCCTTCTACGCAATAAAAATGAACCATTCCTTCATCGTATTGTGACCTGCGATGAAAAATGGATGTTATACCATAATCGTCGGCGATCTGCTCAGTGGTTGGATCACACTGAACAGCCAAAACACTTTCCTAAACCGAAACTGCACCAAAAGAAGGGGATGGTGACGCTTTGGTGGTCGGTCGCAGGAATTACCCATCACAATTTTTTGAAACCGGGTGAAACTATTACAGCGGAGAAGTGTTGTCGAGAAATTGATCAAATGCACCAAAAGTTGGAACACTTAAATCCGGCATTGGTCAATCGGAAGGGCCCAATTCTTCTCCACGATAACGCTCGACTGCACGTCGCACAGTCAACGCTGCAAAAGTTGAGCGAATTGGGATATGAGACTACCTCATCCAGCATATTCACCGGATCTGTCACCTACGGATTACCACTTCTTCAAACATCTCGACCACTATTTGCATGGAAAGCACTTCACTAACCATGAAGCTGCAAAAAACGCGTTCGAAGAATTCGTCAATTCTACAACAGCAGAATTTTATGCTATTGCAATTAAAAAACTTGTTTCTCGCTGGGAAAAATGTGTAAATTGTAATGGAACTTTTTTGATTAAAAAAGTTATTCCCATTCTCGACATGTGCATTTAAAGATAAAGTTTGAAAACTGACATTAATTTCCTACCAACCTAATAACTGCAATTCAGGCATGCAGTCAGGTGTTTTCTAACGAATCGGGTCATACCTGCAAACCAGTAATTTTCTCGAATACGGCGCAGGGTTTTTTCCAGTCCCAGGTGTCCAGCGTCGTCATGGCATAAGCGGCAAATTTGAAATCTCGCCACTCGTGGTACGACCCACGATATTTTTCCTCCTTCCAGGCGCCTGTAGACTTTTCCTTGTTTCAAGACATATTAGTCGAAGTACTGTTTCGCGTTCTTGTTCTTTATATTCTCCGTTAGTATCTCGCGCACTCGATTGATCTGATCATCCTGCAATTGCGCGGCCAGGATCCAATCGGCCTCCGTTGTATCAACGGTATTGTCGGGACGGTCGGGGTGATGGTAATTATTTAATAAAATAGTATTACCGTGAACACTTTATCTTTTTATTAGTAAGGCGAATGACTAGATGTGGGTTGTCGCGTGGTTCAAAATACAATAATGTGACTACGCGCTGACTTAGCTCGAAGGAGCCGCGCCCCCGCAGACCGGTGAATTTCCGCGGCCGCTTAAGCCAATCAGAAGACGAGAAAATCACCGAATGCGCCCTCTTTTCCTTGCGCCCTTGGCGCGCTTTTTAGGGAAAAGAGAGAAAGGTCATGGCGGCAAGTTTTCGCTGGCAAGGGTTCGTTCACATACGCATTTCCGCCGCGCCCCCGCTTCGTCTTGTGCGGCCAAAGGTTGGCGTTGGGCCTGCACTCGAGGGGCCAACGGAAACGCGTAATTTATGGCACTCGCAAGAGCTATTGAGACTGCGAAGAAACTGTATGAAGCGACTCTAAGAAATATATACAAAAGGCAGTTTTCTCAAAAATAGCTGTGTCGCTGCAAATGACATAAACCAGACAAACCGTTTGCATGGGAACGGAAAAACTCCCAATGTAGGTGGTCGCTACAGTATAAATCTCCACCTGGACCCGATTCCTGCTAAGGGCATCTACGTGCTCCATCCCCGTGCCCGGTCGTTACTCGATGTCAAAAGTGAAGTTCTGAACCTCTAGCCACCATCGTCCGATGCGTGGTAATAAGTCCTTTTTTTATGAACGTTGTCCTCAGTGCGTTGGAATCCGAGACCACCGTTCAAGCCCAGCAAGTATACACGGAAGTGTCTTAAGGCGAATACAACTGCCATAGTCTCCAACTCGTAGGAGTGGTACTTGCGTTGTTCCAATGTCGTTTGTTTGCTATAATATGCAATTACCTGGCGATCCCCCTTTTCGGTGAATTGCAATAAAATCGCTCCTACACCCAAGGAGCCGGCGTCCGTATGCAATTCGGTACGTAAGGCGCTGTTGAAAATTGCTAAAATCGGTCTGGTAGTAAGCGCTTCCTTTATCCTGTTGACGGCTTCCTGCTGTGCGTCCTTCCATGTCCACGGTACATCCTCGCGGGTCAAAGTCGTCAATAGGAGAGCGATAGACGCGTAGCCGCGAATAAACTTCCGAAAATATCCCGATAATCCTAAAAATTGTCGTATCTCGCGAACCGTGGTCGGTGTCGGCATTTTCATTACTGCCTCCACTTTTCGCTTGCCGGGCTTAACCCCTTGCGCACTAATCTCGCGACCGAGGTAGTCGATACTGGTCATTAGAAACGAGCATTTACTAATTTTCAAGGTGAGATTGTGTTCTCGCAATTTTCCCAAAACCAGTCGGAGTCCCTCCAATCCTTCTGTGACAGTGGCGGATGGTATTATTGTAGTATCGGGAATTTTTAGACACCCAGTAGACGTAGAAATGTAAGGACAGGTTATACTTTTGTTTTACCCTGCACGCGACGTGGTGCGATCTGAAACTGTCTTTCGATAAATAACCTTGGCCGACGTGCCACGCGCCTCGTTTTGTTTTCCGCGATCGACGCGCGTGGCATGTCTTTCCAGCGCGAGTGGTTAGATACGAATGTCGCCCCAATACGCCACCACGCGCGTGGCAATAGGTCCGAACCTGGCAAGTGAAAGGCGAAGCAATCAGCGAGCTCTCGAGCGCACGGGAAGGGGACGCAGGCGGAGCTCTTCGAAGGACAGCTCTGTCGATCAACTCTAACCATGGTGCCTGGTTTAGAGACACACGGAGACGGACAGTTTGAATACGCACGGAGGCAGTTAAGACACGGAGTTAAGAGACGTACGGGGACAGTTGTAAAAAACAGACGGAGTTACGATATACACGGAGAGACGATACACACAGAGACGGTCAGAATATACACGGAGTACGGAGACGAATAGTATATTTTAAGTTTAAAGTTAAGCACGATTCGCGAGTTTCCGATATAAGCCGCTAATTAACAACCACCAATCCCACATTATTATGTCGTCGATGTATGGAAACGTAATTTCGTTCCGGAGCGTTCCTAATACCGTATTGATGAGTCGTTGAAAAACGGCTGGTGCGTTCGTTAGTCCGAACGGCATTCTTACAAACTCGTAGTGACCATCCGGGGTCACAAAGGCCGTTTTCTCTATAGATTCGTTGCTCATCGGTACCTGGTAGTACCCGGAGGCCAAGTCCAGCGCCGTAAAATATTGATGGCCCCCTAGCCGATCGATCTGATCCTCGATGAGTGGTAACGGATATCGATCCTTAATAGTAATTGCATTAAGACGTCGGTAGTCGACGCACAATCGATAGTCGTCGGTTTTCTTCCGTACCAGCGTAATAGGGCTTGCGTATGGTGATACGGATTCGCGTGCTATTCCGTTATGTATTAATTCCTGTACCATTTGTCGTGCGATTCGGCGTTCCGATTCCGCCATCCGATATGGGTTACACACGACAGGAGTATCCGTGGTACAGCGTATTTCCATTTTTACCGTATTCGTTTTCCCGAGGGTTTGCAACGAGGAAGATACGCGGTCCGAATTTTCGCGGAGGATATCTTCGCACGCTCGTTGGTCTCTCGCCTCGACATCGCCTCGATCTCGCCTCGAATATTAGGCTCTTTGTCTCTATCTCGCCTTCTACGGCGTGTACCTCATTCGCGTTTTCTTCGGTGCATTCGACGTCCGGTAGTTCGCGGATTAAAATTCCATTACGGGTTTTTATTAACATAACGTGCGCTTGGTCCAAGAAATCTCGCCCGACGATTACTTCGTAGTTCATACTCAGCATATCGATTATAATAGCCCTTACTTTCGCCCTTGCTTCCATAACGCGAACTTCCACGTCAGCAAAAGATTGGCTCGTCGTCGCTGCCCCATTAAATCCGCGTAATACAAGGCTTCGGTCCTCGATTAATTTCAAACTCAGGCGTTTGGCTACCGGTCTTTGTATTAGCGTGTTGGAACTACCCGTATCGACGAGGCAGGTTACCCTTTGTTCATTTACCGTGGCAGGTAGCGCATACATATTATTAATAGATTGACTCACCTGCACTGCTTCTACCTGTCGAGGTTCCCAACAATACCGCTCGAGGTGTCCATTCTTCTTACACCTGTTGCAGCGGTTCAACTTTCCCCTGCAACGCCGCGAGAAGTGTCCATGCTTGCCGCAATTATGGCACTCGGCCGAATTCATTCCCGTGCCCGTCAATCCTGTGTCCCGTCGCTGTACCTCATCTTGTCTCGTTTCTTCTCTCTGACGTGGTTCCGCTTGTCGGGGTGCTGCATTTCCTCGCGGTACCCCCGTCCGAGGCATCGACCCCATTTCATTTAGTGCGGAATATAAAGCGTGCGCATCGGCGTAGTGATGCGCTCGAACTGTCCGCTGTAGAACCTCGTCCGGAATTCACCCGATTATTGCATCCCGTAGAGACTCGTCTGGAATTTCCAGTCGGAGTGCCCGAAGCTTCGTCAATTTTTCAAATGCATAATCGCCGAGTTTCTGCCCTGGTCGAGTCTCATACAAGCTCGCATCGCGCAGAAGGCGTGCGAAGGGAATCGTCCTCTTGAATTGCCTCGCCAAGGCTTCCTTCAAGCTTTTCCATGATGGTTCATCTCGTTGAATCTCATCGTAAAGGAGACGCGCGTGTCCTCGCAAGCTCTTGGCAATTACGCGTACGATGTCGTCGTCTCCCCAAAGGTAACGATGAGCCAGTCGGTCCATATCGCGCACCCATCGCTCTATATCGGCGTCGTCCGATGAGGGATTAAACACCGGGATTAATGTCTCGTCCAATGGCGATTTGCTGCGGATGTTTAGTAAGTCTCGCCTTAATTCCCGTATGGTTAATTGGAGATCAGCCGACGACGGCTCTCCTTCGGGGACTCTTCTTTGAGAGGAATTGGCACCACCACAGCACGTGCTTTCCCCACGGCCGCTTGAAACATCGACAACTGATTTTTCGCGTGCCTCGCGGCGTTTGGGATCCGGTGATCGGCGTCGCCTGAGCTCTCGTGAACGGTCGTACGAACGATCACGCGATCGGCGTCGTTCATAGTCCCGAGAGCGATCCCGAGAGCCATCCCGCATGCGGCCCTGCGATCGATTCCGCGATCGATCCTGCAAATCGTCCCATGAGTGGGCGCACGCGTTCTTCGTTGAGCTGCGTTTTCCCATTTCTCTGCGCACTACACTTCACGCACTGGGTTCGCAAGCACCAACGGAATGTACCAAAGTGCGTCCCTTAATTCACTCGCACGTGCACGCGGTATTCACTATGCAACACGCAGCGCGAGTAAAGTGGTACGTGGCGAAATAGATTGGCACGTAGCGTACACTAATCCCACTTCTGACTTGTAAGACTATATAATATAATAATTTATTTTTAATAATAAGTATCTCTATACAATAGGGTATAACAACTTATTCGGTGATACGTGGCGTTCGAACAACTTCTACAATGGTAATATCGGTAATGCCCGGCTGGCCCTAGAAGTCGTATATTTATATGACTTCCTTCCTCCCTTAAGCGAGCCTATCAGCTCCTTTTCCTTGGAGAGTGGCACGGGCCTCTCCTACCTCCCTCGCTAGGGAAAGTGTTTTCCGCATGAAGGACGCTTCCTAGGGTGGGTCCTTGCAAGGCCTGGTCAGCGTTAAGGCCGCGAGAGTCTTCTTCTACGAAGAATGTATTCACTCGCTGCAGGGAACTTCCTTGACGTTAACCAGGCGTGGGAACGTCCTCGATTTGCGCCTCTCTGGCGCAAAGTCTTACATAACGAATATTAATTTTGCCATTGGTGGGCAAAGAAATCGTCCTTTTCCCATTGACTAAGAATCTCCCTTGCTGATCGGCGGAACCGCAAAAACCCAGCTCGCGTGGGGGAAAAGTCCCCGGTCAATACTTCTTGCAGGACAAAACTTTTCCTGAAGAAGTATTGACGATAATAGGCCCATAAAGCACATTGATTTTAAAGTCATAAATAGACGACAGTGCGCGACTGCTAGTTTTTCTAAGAATTCTGTGAAATATTAAGTGGTAAGATTCCACCTAGGCTGCGTCGGCTTTGATTCCGCCGCGGCTTCTTCAAGGGTGACCTGAGGGACGGTGTTGGGGCCTCCGAGTTCGCAACTGCGTAATATTCTCCTCCTTTCCCTGTATCGTGGGGTATTGCCACCTCCTAGTCTTGGCCGGCTGCCCGTGCCCCGCTTATCGGGGTACCGACTAGTTGGGGACTTTGAGGGGGATCAGGGGAAGGAGACGCGGCCTGGAGGTTTCCAGCCCGTCCAAAAACCAGCAGAACACTTTAGAACCGTTTGAAAGACACACGCACCGCACAAGCACAATTCAATATTGTATTATCGACAAACATTAATCTTGTAACAAATAATAAAACCCATTTGGTCAACAACATCGTTGCCTACATTAAGAGTGCCCAGTTCGAACCAGCATTTAAATCCTAAACCGGGCATTCGCGAACTAATGGTAGGAAGCAAGACGTGCTCTACCATAAACCATTAAGAGAGGTAAAATGCGAGGTAGGAAGCTACATCTGTGAGCTTCAGCGGCGTCTTTTTGCTCCGCAACACTCATTCTCAAATTGCATGCCAAAGTGAATGAACGATATGGGACAAATTATGAATTAGAGAGTCGTCAGATGCCGCGAACTACAGATAAGACAGCCGGCGGGAGCGTGTTAAACCGTTCCACCTGCCCGTTTGCACGCGGCGTTCGGACTGCATTTTTTAGGTGTACGATGTGATTGTCACGATAATAATATTCAAACTGGTGGGACGTATATGCGGTACGACGGTCCGTCACGATTTGTTTTGGTAATCCAAAAAACGTGGTCAAATCATTGAGTAAACTAATCACCGGTTGTGTTTTCGTGTTTCTCACGGCCCGTGCAATAACGAATTTGCTGAATGCGTCCACGACGACGATTAGGTACAGATTTTGCTTCTTTGAATTCGGGAATGGTCCAAGGTGGTCGATGTGGGGCATCGCGAACGGTACCGGGATCATCTGGTCGGCGTGTAATTCTCCTTCAGTTTTTCCTCCTTTGCTTCGGTTGTAGCAGCACTCTAAACACGCAGCCACATACCTTTTCGTAAGTTTGTGCATTCCCAAGACGAATTTGAGTTCGGTCCCGTCTCTTCGATACAAGCGGTTATTCCTGAGTTCAAAGTCCGTTTTAATTTGTTTCGCTTTGTAGCGACCACCTACATTGGGAATTTTTCCGTTCCCATGCAAACGGTTCGTCTGGTTTATGTCATTTGCAGCGACACAGCTATTTTTGAGAAAACTGCCTTTTGTATATATTTCTTAGAATCGCTTCGTACAGTTTCTTCGCAGTCTCAATAGCTCTTGCGAGTGCCATAAATTACGCGTTTCCGTTGGCCCCTCGAGTGCAGGCCCAACGCCAACCTTGGGCCGCACAAGACGAAGCGGGGGCGCGGCGGAAATGCGTACGTGACCGAACCCTTGCCAGCGAAAACTTGCCGCCATGACCTTTCTCTCTTTTCCCTAAAAAGCGCGCCAAGGGCGCAAGGAAAAGAGGGCGCAGTCGGTGATTTTCTCGTCTTCCGATTGGCTTAAGCGGCCGCGGAAATTCACCGGTCTGCGGGGGCGCGGCTCCTTCGAGCTAAGTCAGCGCGTAGTTAGTTTATTGTATTTTGAGCCGCGCTACACACCACTCCTAGTCACTAGCCTTACAAATAAAGATAAAGTGTTTACGGTGATTCTATTTCATTGAAATATTTTCTATCACCCCGACCGTCCCGACAGCTTGTTTGGAAACCTTCTTACATATTTTCGATGATGCGGCAAATGTCTTGTAACTTCGGATCTTGCATTTGAAGAATCGTCAGCCACTCTTCTTGCGTGATTTCAACTCACATGATATTTTCGGTGACGTTTATCAGTTCGGTTGGCTCTTCAAATGGAGCGCGACTGAGAGAATTGGCATGCGGTATGCTCTTTCCGGATCGGTGAACCAGTTCATAATCGTACTCTTGTAGTTTTAAGAACCAGCGTGTCATTCGTGGTACAAGTAGTTTCGTGTTTTTCGCACTACTCACAGCTGAACAATCCGTCGCCAGGGGCCGGCAATATTTTTGAAGAAACACTTTACCGTCCGCACTATTTGTAAACATTTTTTCGCTTGAAAAAAGCTTTACGTAAATTCATGAAATAATTCAACATTATTATACAACAATATTTTTCCTTTGTGTGATAATTATTAACCTTTTGAGCTCTAAATACTCGCGGCCGAAACGGTCCGTAGGGACTCGCGCGGCTAGCGCTGACAATCGCTGGGGACGGAATACTTTTTCGGTAGACCGAACTGTGACTATTCTTGGCGCAAACAGTAATAAATTATAGTAATTCTTTTGCACGAGGTTAAGTAATTAAAAAGCCATATTTTTGTGTAATTGTTTATTATAAACATAAAAATTTCTAATGAACTGAAGAAATAAATCAGGGCCAAAAAATTAGGTTGGAGAAAGAGAAATCCATTATTTTCTCGGTTGATGGCTGCAATGATGGATATCTCGTAAATTATCGATCAAACAATTTCAGATTCATGCTTGTTAGAAAGGTGACATTTCGCACTAAAAAAAATCTTTTGCTGTTTTTTGTTTGGTCCATTCAGTTCTGAGTTACAGGGTGTTAAACATGGAAGTACACAAAGAGAAAATTCGGTACATTCTACAGTTTTTCTTTGATAAAGGCGAAAATGCAAGCCAGCCGGCTGAAATTGTGAATGGCGTTTATGGCGCCGATACTGTAATAGATAATTACGTGCAATTTCAGTTTCGTCGATTCCGGTCAGGTATTTTTGATGTTAAAGATGCACCTCGCACAGGTAGACCCGTCGTCAAAAATGTCGATAAAATCACAGAAATAATCGAAGTTTACCGGCATGTTAGCAGTCGTAACATCGCTCAGGAGCTAAAGATCGACCATAAAACAGTTTTAAGCTTGATGTTGGGTGCCACACCAATTAACACAAAAAAACATGATCGATTGAATTTCCATCTGCGAAGCCTTGGCCAAACGGAATGAAATCGGCCCATTTCTGAAACGGATGGTGACTGGGGATGAGAAATGGGTCACATACGACAACTTTATGCGAAAATGATAATGGTCAAAGCGCGGTGAAGCAGCTCAAACGGTGGCCAAACCAGGACTAACGGTCAGGAAGGTTCTGCTGTGCATTTGGTGGGACTCGAAAGGAATCATTTATTATGAGTTGCTTTCATATGGCCAAACACTAAATTCGGATGTCTACTGTCAACAACTGGACCGTTTGAAGCTAGCGATTGACCAGAAACGGCCAGAATTGGCCAACAGGAGAGGTTTTGTGTTCCACCAGGCTAACGCCAGGCCACACACATTTATAATGACTCCCCAAAAACTCCGGAAGCTTGGCTGGGAAGTTTTGATGCATTCACCATATAGTCCGGACATGGCACCAAGTAATTATCATATTTTTCTTGCATTGCAAAACTTCCTTAATGATAAGAAATTGGCATCAAGAGAAGATTGTGAAAATCAATTACTACAGTTTTTCGCCAATAGGGTCCAAGACTTCTATGAGAGGGGCATTATGAAGCTATCTTTAAAATGGAAACAAATTATAAAACAAAACGGTGCATATTTGACCTAAATCGGACAATCTGAAACATGTTAAATAAAGTCTTGAAATTCACGTATAAATAATGGATTTCTTTTCCCCAACCTAATTATAAAAAATATAACAGAAATTAATAATTTAATTGGGTGTGAAAAATTTCAAAACATTGATCGATGCATAAACCAACATCGCATTTTTTGCATTTGTATCTCGTGTCTCTCCTTCCCTTATTTTTTATCTTTTATTTATTTTTTTAATTTTATGCGACACAATACTCGTTACTAAGGAATGCATCTGTATTAATTTTACACAAAAGTAACTGCAATACTTCTGTGTAGATGATCCAAAAAAATCGACAGACGCAAATATCCGTCCTCAGTCCACAGCAATGGCTTTCGCCAGACGCAAATATGAGTCCTTAGTCCACGGCGATGGCTTTCACCAGACGCACATATGTGTCCTTAGAGCTCAAAAGGTTAAAACGTACAAATATAAAACAAAATTCATAACAACATAATAAACTTAGCTGCTTTTTATAAAGTAACTCCATTTAACTAAATTCCGCATTCATTTAATATTTCTTTTTTTTGATGATAGGTAGCAAAACGGTTCCCCAAGTGTAACGCATCTTTGCAAGTTTTACACATCAATCTTGTGGTTTTTCTAGTACGATGTGAATAGCATACGTGACATCTTCTTTTACGTTTATTAGTTGGAGAAATTGGGATCAATTGGTGGTATTTTAAATTTCCAGAAAGTCTGTGAAGTGGAT
This sequence comes from Cerceris ruficornis, assembly GCA_963989415.1. Classification (NCBI taxonomy): domain Eukaryota; kingdom Metazoa; phylum Arthropoda; class Insecta; order Hymenoptera; family Crabronidae; genus Cerceris; species Cerceris ruficornis. The sequence continues at coordinate 13,480,698 of OZ022520.1, read as the reverse complement.
CATGATGATGATGAGTCGATGTTGTAGGATTTTCAAAATTCCCTTCGGTGTCTGTCTCTTGTATCCAATATCTTGCTATATGCAGCAGGAAGTCACGAAATGCCAGAGTTTTACCACACTTACGTTCATATGTCTATATCAGACAGCCACGATAGTTGATCGACTGACAAGGGAACTACCCGAGGTGTCCGCCTCCAATTTTAATAAAACTTTGCAGATTTGTTAAGCACGTAAAAATAATCGATACCTATTTTTTTATATCGGCTAAGTCGCACGTTTAGAGGGTGAAACCACCCTTCAAAGTTTCGACATTTTTTCTTCTTTCGCTTATAACTTCAAAACGGTTAATGATAGAGATTTACGATAAATGTACGAAATATTTACTTTTTTGTGTACTAAAGGCCCATGGAATTTAAAATTTTATTTGACGATTTTTTCTTAATTTTTTATTAAAAAATGCCAAGTTTTTCGTTATATCTTTAAAGTTTGCGATGCGATTTTAACCAAACTTTTTTTAAATGATAGAGTAATAAAAATAAAAGTTATACATTTTTTTGTTTTTCCGTAATTTACTCTGGAGTCGTGAAATTAACCCTTTTCTTTTGGCACTTTACGTTACTATATGTGATAAACGAGTGACAATGGACAAAATGTATTATGCAACAAATGTTTCCCTTGTACTGTAGAATATTATTGTTTTTGTAAAAAATCAAAAGTAAAATTTCGGGTAGTTCCCTTGTGAGCTGTCCTTCGAAGAGCTCCGCCTGCTTCACCCATTCATACAGCTGAGATGTCACTGATTCACAGACCCTCTCTCGGTGTCATGGCCGGACCTATTGGCACGAGCGTGGTGGCATATTGGGGCGACATTCGTATCTAACCGCTCGCGCTGGAAAGACATGCCACGCGCGTCGATCGCGGAGAACAAAACGACGCGCGTGGCACGTCGACCAAGGTTATTGTCGAAAGACAGTTTCAGATCGCACCACGTCGCGCGCAGGGTAAAACAAAAGTATTATTAGTGAAAAAGTATGCTCTGATATGATTTAAATCAAATACAATTAATAGATTTTAATGTTTTTGGACTTCTGGCGATGATTTGGTGGAATTCAACCACTACGTGATGTCTTACGGCGAAATATAATGCTCCGTTCTAGCACGCGCATTTGTAAATTAATTTCTAGCGCAAACAGGTAAGAAACTCCGCGACAGCAGAACGCAAGCCCTTCTCGCGTTAAAGAATACATTGTTGCGGCCAAGCATTATATTTCGCCGTAAGGCGTCACGTAGTGGTTGAATTCCACCAAATCATTTTGCCGGAACCAAAACCGGCCCGATAAGGCCTAGGGGATCAAAGACGCGCGCGACGCTTGACACGATCGACCGTTTTGTAACGCGATCAGCTGCTGCTACCGGAATCGAGTACTGCAATACATCGCCCGCCGTGTTCCACTGTACGCCGAGGGTCTTGATATCGGCGTCCTTGTTAAGACTTAAAATAGTATTCTCAGAGTGATGGCAAGGAATATCCTGTAATTGCAATGAATTCGAAGCCCATTTACGCAAAACGAATCCAGCCTTAGCCAAAATTTCAATGACTTGATCGCGAATAATTGCAGCTTCTGTTAGAGTGTTAGCACCCGTCAGCAAATCGTCCACATAGAAATCGCGGTTTACGATTGCCGCGCCTATCGGAAAGGATTCCTCCCGCAATTTCGCTATCTCTTTCAAACATCTGGTAGCCAAAAACGATGCAGAGGCAGTCCCATACGTTACTGTTAAAAGTTCGTATGTTTTGACTTCCTCATGCCTAGCTTTCCTCCAAAAAATTCTTTGGAAACAGGTTTCAGCCTGGTCAACAAGAACTTGCCTATACATCTTTTCGATGTCCCCTGTTAAAGCGTATGCGAAAGTCCGAAATCGTGCTAAAATCGAAACTAAATCTTGTTGTACGGTTGGCCCTACCTGAAGCACGTCATTTAATGAAATGCCTGATGACGATTTGCATGAGGCATCGAACAACACTCTCAACTTAGTGGTCAAGTTAGACTGTTTAAAAACCGCGTGATGGGGCATATAGTAAGCCCTTGTAGGCGAGCACAGATCGCTGACAGGTACCAACCTCATATGATTCCAGGCTTTATACTCGTCCATAAAGCTTGAATATTCACCCTTTATCGACGGCTGCCTCTCTAATTTCCGTTCGAGATGGTAAAAGCGCTTCAACGCAGTTTCTCTGCTTTCGCCGAGACGATTGAATTTATCCAATTTGAAAGGCAGCCGAACAATAAATCTGCCCTGTTCATCGCGTTTATATGTAGCTTGGAAGAATGTTTCACATTTGGCCTTTTCCCTCGTATACGCAATGCTACCCATGCCCTGCTCGAGTTCCCAGAATTTTGTTAATTTCGCGTTCAGCTCTTGTGTAGCAAGGTTACACGAGACCACGTTAGCCGGTCTCCTGGTCCCAAGTATAGATCCCGACACGATCCAACCTAGTTGGGATTTTTGTAGGCACGGATGTGACCGAGACGCCTTGATCTGGCCGACGCACAGCATATCAAAGAAGACTTCCGCGCCTAGCAATACGTCCACGCGTGATCCTTTACAAAAGTTTGGATCCGCCAGCTTAATGTTTGCCGGAATTTGATAGCTGCCCTTGCAGAGAGATACAAGCGGCAGATTCTGTGTGATGGTTTCTAAGACTATGCAGTCAACTGTCCTGTTAAAATTATTAAACCTTGATTTGAACTTTATTGAGACTACGTGATGCGCGTGTGCGATAGCTTGGTTTATTCCTGAGATAGGCGTATCATGTCGACGCGGCTTAAGTCCTAATCGCCTTGTTAACTCTCCTGTTATGAAGCACGATTGCGAACCGGAGTCTAATAATACCCTGGCCGAAATCAAATGCCCTTGTTTATCGTAGACGTCGACTACCGTGGTCGAAAGGAAAACCTGGCTGATTGCGTTTGCCTACGCGTCGCGACTGACATCTGACATCACTCGATTGGGCTCACGCGCCGCAGTCTCGGATGCATCAATGTTGGTGTTAAACGAACGGTTAGCTGGCGTGTCGGGCACTATATGCAACAATGTGTTGTGTTTCCTGTGGCATTTACGGCAGCTACTTGAAATACATGCATTGGCCTGATGCGTCGTGGACCTGAGAGAATTTAGCATAGCCTTTTTTCTTTAACTTCTTTAATTCGATTATAGATCGACAACTGTATGAGTCTATGGCACTGATGAATATAGTGTCCACCACCGCAGATCTGACACACAACCGACTTCGCTACTACGTGGGAGGATGTCCCTTGCCGCTGGGAGCCTCGAGTTGCACTCGCGGCCGCGGAAGCCGAAGAATTGTGCGACAGTGCCTCTAATACCTGACACCTATGTGCCAAAAACTCGGTTAACTGCGAAAACGAGGGAAGACTTGATTGCGATAACCTGCCCTCCCACTTTTTGCATGTTGTCGGGTCCAGTTTACCTGATACTGTATGGACCAGCCAGTCGTGTCACTGGTCAACCGGCCGACCCATAGCCCTAAGCGCTCTGGTGTGCTTAAGCACCTCGTCTAACAGATGCCGCAGCGCGGCACGATTTTCCTTGCTCATTGAAGGCAAGTCATTTATCGCCTTCAAGTGCGTGTGCACCATCAACCTTTTGTTCTCGTACCGCGCTTTGAGCATCTGCCACGACTCGACGTAACAGACGTCCGATAGTTCCAGCGATTGTATAACTTTGGCGGCATCGCCTTTGAGGGAAGATTTTAGGTACGGAAATTTTTGTATTGGCGCCAAAGAATCATTGCTATGTATGATGCTGCTGAATGTGTCATGGAAGGGGTACCACTCGTCATATTCCCCACTGAATTGCGGCAAATCTATTTTTGGCAAACGTATTGCCCTGCTAGCGGTATTCGCATCGGGCTCTCGCACCGACGGTGAGCGAGACGACTGATCACCCACGCTCAATAATCGGTCAAAATGTGCTATTAGGTTATAATACGCGATTTCAAAAGCCTCGCGCTCTGCTTCGTGATCGACTGACTCCTCGACTATTTCAATTCTGTTCTGAATTTCGTCGAACTTGTGCAGTTTTCCAAATAAAGTATCGCGACGGCCTTTGATCTGGTACGCATTGGCTCCTCCAGGCCCAACACTCTGAATATATTTCTGTGCCCGGGTGATGGCCGCCTTAACTTGACCCCTCGCGATTTTTAGATCTTTCAATTCTGCGGCCATGCTCAATGCCGAAATGATAGGAAATAGGAATGAAAGACAGGAACGGAGACTGACCTGACCTTTTGTCGATTAGCCGTTGCCGTTGCCCTGGTGCGAAGTCCCTTCTTTGGTAGATGAACTTCTCGTTGTGCACGGAAAGTATGTCCGTTGCACCTGCTAGTGGTCGTCGTCGCCTGTTACTGCTAACGCCTGGTAGTCTGCTCACTTGCGACTGATTGTTGTCTGCTATTGCTATCGCCTGATAGCCTATTCACTTGGGCCTGATTCCTGACAGGAATCGACTAGGTGCGTTTGTCCTGTTATTAATTACTTCCTGTCAGGCCGCAAAGCTTGTCCGGTGTCCGGCTCGAAGGACCAACAAATGGTGTGTACTTGTGTGTACACACAGTGCAAGAAATAAATAATTTCTTCACCAAACTTTCTCAGATTATGTATGTATATTTAATGAGGTACAGATAAGGTGTCGCTTGGTGAGCGGTTTGACGACGACTGGTTGCGCTTGCGGATTTTTCCGCCGCTAAACTACGCCGCTAAACTTCAGCGGCACATGCCCTTGACGCCCTCCGAACAGGGCCGAAAAAGGCCGACAACGGTCGGAACACAAACCATTCTTGATCTTGTACTACAGTGACTCACGAAAATATTCGGACACTAAGGTATATCGAAATTCATCGCTGTGTATCTTGATTATTGGTGAGGAAATCATCTTCGTTATTTTTTCTGGTAATGAGTTATTAACTAAGGTTAACAAAAACATATGATTTATTTAATAACTGAACGTAAATTGTAGCATAACAAATGATAAATGAAATAGTACCTTATTCTTAAGTCGCAAAAATATTCGGACACCCAATGTATTTTCCGAGCATTTACTTTTGGAAACTTAGCGTTCTGAGGAATGACCGCTACATGTTTATAAACATAGTTGTAGAGGTCGATGTCACTGCATTATTCGTTAGTAACACTTCAGAAACTCGTCAGAATGGGACGCAGGAAGAAGAATACGTCGTTCGATCAGAGGCAACTCGTAATTTTCCACCGCGAGAAGGGAAAATCATATCGCGAAATTAGTGCCATGCTTCGTACCAGCAAGAGCACTATCGTGGACATTATCAGGCGATTTAATACCGAGAACCGCATCGAATCCATTCCGCAAACTGGTCGGCCAGCTGCTTTAAACGATAGAGAGAAAAGAAGACTCGTGCGAAAAATTAAAGGAAACCCTCTTCTAACAAGGGAACATCCCGAGGTGTAAATCACCGATTTTTATGAAATTTTAGTATGATATACGCCTCGCAGAAATATTTGACACGTATTTTTTTTTATCGGCAATCGTCCACGTTAAAGGGGTGAAAACCACCCTCAAAGTTGACACCCTGAAACTTATTTATTGAATATCTGGAAAACTATTAGAGATACGAAAATTTCGTAAAGAGAGAAAATTAATATATTTCGACCACAAATCTAATGATATAAATATTTTTTTTTAAACTCGTTTGTTTAAATAATATGCTTAAAAATGCAACTTTATTAATGATTTTGTAAGTCAAATTTCAATAAATTTTCTTGAATATTTTTCTGAGAATACCATATACCGAAACACAAAATACGGATAAAATGGAAATTTGAATTTTTTTTTGTAAAAAAAGTTATTGCATTTTTAATTTTTTCTCTTACGTTCTTGTTAAGTTATGCCTTCGTATATACATGTATGACTGCTTTAAAAGGCCAGATTTTATTGCCAGACACACATATCGTCTTTATATAAATTAAAAAAATTGGATTGATTAATTAATAATTCGTAACAATTATTGTAATAATTGTATTCATTGTTATTCTTATAACCAATATTTTCTTACACCACGAGCATTCTAAAGCATCCCTATAATCAATTCAAGCATGTAACGTCCGAAAATAGTAAATATATAACGCATACCTCCCGAGAATTAATTAATTTATTTGGCCTGTCGGCGGATTCACATTGATACCATAAATGACTATCCCGAGGTGTAAATCACCAATTCTTATGAAACTATAGTATAAGGTGCTTTTCGTGGAAATATTTAATTTCTACTTTCATTTATCGACAATCGTCCACGTTAAAGGGGTGAAAACCACCCCCAAAGTTCGGATAACGAAAACTGTTTTATCGAATATCTCGGAAACTATTAGAGATACGAAATTTTCCTAAGGAGTGAAAATTAACGTATTTCAATCACGAATCCAATGCTATAAACATTTTTTTAAAAAACCCGTTTGTTTAAACAATATGTTAAAAAATACTTTTTTTTTCATAATATTTTCAGTTAAAATTCTTTCAATTTTCTTAAATAATAGTTTCTATACACTATATAGTCAAACAAAAAATACGGATCAATTAGAAGTTTCATATTTGTGTTACAAAAAAAGTTATTGCATTTCCAATACTTACGCTTGATGCGTGAAATGGAAGCTCAACCTCAGGGGTCTGTCCAAAGAGATTCTGGGCAGGTACGATCTAAAAAATAAAATTTAAGTCAGATTTAACGAAACTCTTTTCTGTGCTCCTTACGGGCGGAGTGGTCCGGGCCTCCATGGGTACCATCCAGTTCTTACTGTCTACATCCCTGTAAAAAACATAACAAAAGTATGGCAAATTGAACTGAATTGATAACATTATGTGATGTATTATTGCATTTAAGAAGAAGTCTTAACTTTCAAATGCCCTCTATCATGTACCGCGAAAGATTCTTATAATAAGCTATTATTATATGTGCTGCACTCATACCTCATTTTCTGAGTACTGATTGGCAGTTTAATGAGAATTAATACGGAATTCTCAACACTCTTCTTGAAATCACTCAAGTCTTGTCCACACAATTTTTTCATACCGTTCGCAGTTTTGAAATTATTTCAGCTTTCAGTCTTACAATTAGGTGATTCACGCTCTACGGGATTTTGTTTATCTGAAAACAGTAGAATATTTCCCGAGGAATTAAAGACATCAGAAGCCTGTATAAACAACTGTTTTATGGTTCGATAAGGGTATCATATATGATACATTGCGGAACATAATTATTGCACTATTACAATTTTTGAAGGACTCTCTTATTTTAAGCTACGACTTGAAGTTTTTTTTTTATATCCTTTTATTGCGTTTCTAATTATATAGGACTTATTGTTAGTCAAAGAGAAATTACCAGAAAATGTAAATTTTCAAGAAGGGCAATTCAAAACACTATAAAGAAATTCAATAAAACTGGGTCTGTTGAGGTCAAGAAACGATGTGGACGGCCTAAGAAGATAAAGGAAAGCCATGAAAAGTATTTAAGACTGCAATCATTACATAATCGGACAAGATCTTCAGTAGAACTGGCAGACGATCTGCAGCATTCTGCAGGAGTATCAGTTGACGCGTCAACAGTTCGTGGAGCTCTTCTGAAAAACCGACTGAGAGGATGTGTTGCAGTTAAGAAACCATTGTTTCGAAAAGGAAAGAAGCAGAAAAGACTGCAATATGCTCGGGAACACAGTAGTTGGCAAATAGAAGATTGGAAAACGATCTTATGGACGGACGAATCAAAGTTTGAGATCTTTGGTAACAAAAGGTGTCAGTATGTACGGAGGCGAAAAGGAGAAGCGTACCAGGAATCATGTTTAAAACCAACAATTAAACATGACAGTGGGTCGGTAATGGTTTGGGGCTGTATTTCTGCATATGGAGTAGGAGATTTGATCAGGATTGATGGAAAATTGACAGCCGCTAAATACTTAATGATTATGCAGCAGCATGCAGTACCGTCTAGGAAACGGCTACTTGGTAATAAATTTGTCTTGCAACATGACAATGACCCCAAACACACTGCCCGAATTGTAAAAAATTATTTGAAAGATTTAGAGGACAATGAAATATCAAAAATTATGAACTGGCCACCTCAAAGTCCTGACTTAAATATTATCGAACACGTTTGGGATTATTTAGACAGAGCACGAAAAAAAAGTCAATCAAAAAATGCAGATGAACCATTTGAAATATTGCGAGCAGAATGGCAAGAAATTCCCTCGGAAATTATTGAAAAATTATATGAAAGCTGTGTACAAGAAGAGTCAACGCTGTAATCAAAGCCAAAGGAGGCCATACAAAATATTGAAGTTTCCACCAACTTTGTATGATTTTGATATATTTTGTAACGTTACATTGAAAAATAATATTAGTTTAATAAAATATATGCGCCGAACCTAAATTTGTGTACGATTTTTAACGTCACAAACGTAAATTGGTAACATAACATAGGTGGCCTAAGACTTTTGCACAGCACTGTATATGCCGCAGATTGGAGAGTGATTGTAAGCATTTCGGCAGCTGACTCGATGTCTTGTGCATTTTTTAACGGGACATTGCAGTCTAGGTTGTTAGTTATGTATTCCTTATAAACGGTCCAGTTTGTGGTGCTGTTTGTTAGTGTTACTTTTTCGTCCCTATTCAGTTTTAAAATCAGTTTTAAATATTGTGGGTGTATGATCTGAGGTTAATTCTAACAATTCTATTCCTTTTATTCTTAAGTTAGTACTAGTAATTGCGATGTCTAGAATATCCGGAGTTTTGTTTGGATCTGAGGGCCAATACGTTGGTCTTCCCGATGAATAGACTCTTAGCTGGTTATTCAGGATGTACTGTAAGAGCTTTATACCTTTGGGATTGCACATCCTGGAGCCCCAATGACTGTGTTTAGCGTTAAAATCTCCTACAGCTGATGAATCTATTTGGATAGTGTTGAATGCACGTCTCGTTCGAATTCTCGAGCGGCGACGTGTTTGGATACGGTACAAATTAATGTAGCGTACCCTGGTTTTTCTGGGCCTCCCGTGGTCAACTGATTAGCTCGAAATGAACTTTGATGCTGTTTATTTAAAAACTTAACAACAATAAACTACCACTAGACAACAACACTTAAAGATAAAACTATGATATTTCTCTCGGTCGAGACTTGTGAAATTATACGAATATTCCTCAGTTGAGGACGATGTGAGACAAAGTGATATACGAGACGACAATAATCCTCTTGCTCGAGGATGAGCTGCTCCTCCGTTGAGGACTTGATTGCAACTCTCCAGTTTTACTTTGTGTATGTACAATACTGGAGCTTCTGCTCGCGTGGTGTCTACCTAAACGGCTCGTGGTTCTCCCGTTCTATCTTCTAAAAAACTCTGTTCCCCTCCAACAAGCTAAGGGGCACGCGGTGGAACCCTGAGTCATTGGCCCAAGCGGCCAAGAGGAGGTGGGAAACGGGGGGAGAGCGAACCTCAGGAGACGGGAGCATTTCGTGGAAAAGAACACTAAACTGTCTGGGGTCAATCCTGGGTCTGACCCCGATGTTTTGACGGGACGAGACCGTCCCCCCAACTCTCCTTCAATGCCCATCTCCCGAAGTCCGCTGAATTCCGACGAAAAAACAAAAATATATAGCAGGCTGAAATTGTTCCGTTAAACAATTAAACCCCTGCGCTCGACGCCTTGATGGTATCCAAGTTCATTCAAGGGGTAACAATGCGTCAACATACTCCCCCCCTTGAACGGCTTGCGTTCAATGTGAGATATGTACCCCCATTGAAGCTATATGACGACGGTTGTTATGGAATATGATGCTTATGAATAGTCTTAATTATCACGAATACACTATGAAATCTTAATTTGCTATCATGGATTGTCATTGCGCTTATTCTGTTATATGCTATTCTATTCTAAGAGAGCGAACAAAAGAAAACAACAAAAAAAAAAACACAAACGAAGTTTCCTGTTCATTCGTTGTCGGTGTCTAATAAAAGTGGTGATATTAATTTCACGCTGCGTTTATATTCGCCAGTTGCCGTGCGCAACGTCACAACGCGAATGACACCATCTGCACCCGGATGCACCTGAGAAATTCGCGCTAATTTCCACTGCATCGGGGAAGTATTGTCTTCGCGAATTGTCACCAGTGACCCGACCTTCATGTTGACGGCATTTGTGGAATGCCACCGTTTGCGCACCGTGAGTTCGTGCAGATATTCCTTGTGCCACCTGCTCCAAAAGTGCTGTTTTATCTGCTGAGCGTGTTGCCAGGTAGATAGGCGGGCAACTCGCAATGGTCGCAGATCTCTTTCAGGTGTGCTTGTCATCGCATCACCGATAAGGAAGTGTCCAGGAGTTAGGGCAGTGAAATCATTGGGATCGGAGGAAATTGGGATGAGCGGCCGAGAATTTAATATCGCCTCGATTTCTACAATACACGTTAGTAACGCTTCGTAACTTAAAATCGCATCTCCGATTACGCGAGTGAGGTGGCGCTTAAAGGATTTTACCGCGGCTTCCCACAATCCTCCAAAGTGTGGAGATCGTGGCGGGATGAAGTGCCAATTGATGCCTTCATTGGCAAGCGCATTGACGATAGCGGTATTATGTGCCGCATCGTTTACAAAATCATGCAGCTCTCTAAGTTCGCGATTCGCGCCTACGAAAGTCGTGGCATTGTCCGAATAAATGTCAGTGGCCCTTCCTCGTCTGGCGAAAAATCGCTTTAATGCGGCTAAGAAAGCCAAAGATGTAAGGTCCTCCACTAGCTCTATGTGGACCGCTTTGGTGACAAAGCAAACGAATATTGCTATGTAGATTTTAACCTTGCTTCGATTGCGGTGCCGACGTTCTTTGATGAAGAACGGGCCGCAATAATCAACGCCGCATACGAGGAATGGTCGCTGATATCGAATCCTCGTGGGTGGCAGATCGCCCATTGCGTAAGGGACGACTGACGGTTGTGCCCGCTGGCATCTTACGCATTTCCGAATAACGTTTTTTACCGGTGGTCCTACCGTTTAGTGGCCAATACGTCTGACGCAAGGCGTTCAATGTTGCTGAAGCCCCGGCATGACAATGCTTCAAATGGGACTCGCGTATGATTAGCGCTGTTGTGTGATGCGGTGAAGGCAAAACGATAGGGTGTTTTTGATCGAAGGTTAGATCGGAATGCTTGATACGACCCCCCAATCTAATGATACCATTTTCGTCTAAAAATGCGGATAACGGGGCAAGCCTACTACGTTTGTCGATCGGCTGTCGCGTGGTCAGTGAACGAATCTCGCTTGGAAATGCTTCCCTTTGCGTAACGCGGATTATGCAGAGCATAGCCCGGGTCAGCTCCGTTGTGGTCAAACAACCCGTATACCTGCCTGCTCGGTTTTTACAGTTCTGTAAGAAGCGGAGGCAGTATGCGACGACCCGTTTTGCCTTAAGCGTAGACGAAAAACGTTTTATGAAATTCTCGTTAGCTGCTACGATTGTTTTTAAAACGACAGTCGACCGTTTTTCCGGTACCTCCTTTAATATCACAGCCGTGATAGGCCAGTGTTCGTCGGGCAGAGGCAACCAGGAAGGTCCTGTTTGCCAATGCCTTTGTACGTCTAAAAACTGACCTGCGTTGAGACCGCGCGAGATAAAATCGGCCGGATTATCACCCGACGGTACATGCCGCCATTGCGATGGCGTACTAACCTCCTGAATAACCGAAACGCGATTTGAAACAAAGGTCTTCAGTGTGTGTGGGGATGGATTTATCCATTGAATGGTGATCATCGAATCTGACCAGAATGTGATTCCATGAAATTTTAATTTTAGCGCCTTGCTCGCGGATTGATATAATTTCATCAGCAATACTGCGGCGCATAGTTCTAACCGCGGCAATGTCTGTGTTTTCAAAGGCGCAACGCGAGATTTCGCGCAGGCTAGGCTAGTTAGTACGTTGCCTCGTGAATCGAGAGATCTGACATACAGACAGGCTCCATAAGCTCGTTCGCTTGCATCGCAAAATCCATGTAACTCCACCGTTTGAGCACACGAGATGATTAATTTCCGCGGAATCTGAAGTGACTGTAATTTTGTCAACTGCGTACAATAATCGGACCACGCGGTAAGTATTTCCAATGGAACTGATTCGTCCCAATCGATTTTTAATTGCCAGAGACTTTGCATTAATAATTTCGCCTTGACTACGACGGGTCCCACCAATCCTAACGGATCGTACAGTTGCGCAATCTGTGACAAGATTGTCCTTTTTGTTGCGCGTTGACTTGAACTGATCGTTTGCGTATTATACTGTATCGTGTCACGTTGCGCGTTCCACGAAACTCGTAGTGTCTTCGTATTGTCCTGCGTATCGAGACAAAACTGTATATTGTCGGTTCGTGTCGACAGTTCCGTCAGTAACGATTTCTGATTCGAGGCCCATTGGCGCAATTGAAAGCCCCCCTTTCCTGTGATCGCTATGAGATCGTCGCGGAGTTTTATCGCGTCATGATAATTGTCGGTCCCCGTTAATAGATCGTCTACGTAAAAATCAGTCCGTAACGTCTCTGCTGCTTTTGGAAACGCGTCTTGTTCGTCATCGGCTAATTGTTGCAACGTGCGTGTTGCTAAGAAGGGTGCGGATGTCGTACCGTACGTCACCGTATTCAATTCGTACGTTCGAATTGGCTCGTCTTCGTTCTCACGCCACAGAATGCGCTGATACTGGCGATCGTTCGGATGTACCAGTATCTGTCGATACATCTTGGCTACATCGGCGGTGAGGACGTAGGTATGACGTCGAAACCGTAATATAAGCGAAAATATATCGTCTTGTATCGTGGGTCCCGTCATCATCGCTTCGTTTAGCGAAACGCCATTATTCGGTTGAGCGGAAGCGTCGAAAACTACGCGCAGTTTCGTCGTGAGACTCGATTGTTTTTGTACCGCGTGATGTGGGAGAAAATATCCCGTCTGCAAATCGGGTGAATTACAGATGCTCATGTGCGATTGCTCAAGATATTCGCGTAAAAATGTCGTATATTGTATTTTGAGTTCCGAATTCCTATTCAACGACCTTTCTAACGAACGGAATCTTTTCAATGCAACGGGGTACGAATCACCGAGATTGCTGATTGAGCTCTTAAACGGTAATTTGACCGTGTACCGCCCCGAAACTTTGTCACGAATGGTGTGAGTCGCGTAATGTTTTTCACACGCTGCCTCTTCTGGAGATAAGAGCCTTTGCTCGCTACCTTCTTCGATATTCCAAAAGTTCGCTATGCTTGTTTCTAATTTCTCGATTCTCGTGACATGACATCTTGTGCTACGAATGTTTATGTTGTGATGCGGTGTGCCCGACACGACCCAACCGAATCTCGTTTTCTGGAGTATGACTGCTCCATTCCTTAATGAAATTTGCTCGACGCACAACAGTCTACCGAATAATTCCGCGCCTATCAAGCCGTCTATGTTCGCGGGTTTATGGAAGCATGGGTCAGCCAAATTTATGTTTCGCGGTATTTCTAACGGTCCGCGATCTACGTAACGCGACGGGAGAGTGTCGCTGATTGTCGGCACTATGAGAAAAGTTAATTGCTGTTTAAATGTGGCGTCTCGAGATGCGATGTTTGTTTGCACCTTGTGTTTGATTCGCGATTCAATTTGATTAATACCGCTTACCGGAATATCGATGTTAGTACGCGTTAACTTTAATTTTTCCGCAAGTTCCTCAGTGATAAAGTTGGATTGCGCGCACGAATCCAGGAGGACTCTACAGGAGTGAGTCTGTCCGGCTTTGTCGGTAATGTTTATCACCGCGGTAAATAACAATACTTCGGTCTGCACAGCGGCATTAAGGCACGTTGTGAGAACTTGCGAATTTTTGTGTGCTGTGTCAACGTTTATCCGGGGTTCCGGTGAAACCTGTGTCGCCTGCGTTTCTATATGTAAAATTGTGTGATGCCGACGATTGCATCGTTTACACGACGAAGAGGAGCATTCATTGACTCTGTGACCGCTACGCAGACAGTTCAAGCATAACCTTGACCGCTTAATTAATTCTAATCGTTCGCGATGATTCGCCTGAGTAAGTTGGTCGCAATGTTGTGTAAAATGATCTTTTTGACATATATAACAGCGTTCCTTTACTTGTGTCACATAGATATTGCGCGGCGTTTCGCGAGACACAGCGGTTTGTCGAATGTAATTAGTTGAACGCGTGTTATATTTATGATTTCGTGGTGCTTGCCTTGTAGCGGAATCTACGTTTACCGGTATAAGAATGTCGCATCGTTCGCGTATGAATTCGAAAAATCTTTCGATGTCTGGGAATTCTGATCCCTTTGATTCTTTCCATTTCGTAACGAGATCGTCGTCAAGATTCAAAGTTAACAAATACATTAAAATAGCATCTACCGTCAAATGTCCCGAGGTCTGTAGAGATCGGTAATGGGATACGGCTTCAGAAAGAAACTGGTTCAACGGTAGTTTCGAGGTTTTACTGCCAATGGACAAAGAAACTAATGCACTAATGTGTTTTTCTACTAAAAATGATGGCCGATCGAACGCCTTTTTGAGCATTGACCACGCGATGGGGTAATTTTCTGCCGAATTCTCGAGAGATTTTATTTCCCTTGCAGCTTCATCGGTCAGACATGAACGCAAATACGTTAATTTCTTGTGGTCTTTGATCGCGCTATTGTCATGCACCGCGGATTTAAACTGTTCGGCGAATCCGGGCCAGTTTTCGAATTGACCACTAAACGTAGGCAAATTAATACGCGGTAGATTTACATCGCCGTCTCCTACATTGCTTACACTCTCGCTCCGAGAAGGATTCGCGGCGTCAGTCGACATGGATGCAATGCTCGCGTCATTAATCAGATGCTGTGCTCTACAATCTAAAGCATCGAATTCGTCTTCTAACTGATTTTCCTCATCCGCACAATCAATCGTATCGTCACGAGATGTTAATTCTAAGTGTAATTTAGAAACGTCTGTGAAGTGCTGAGTAATGCGATTCAACTTATTTCGAATGATTATGCGATCGGTACGTTCATCGCAACTATCTAGAAACTTTTTGAAAAGGGTCAATTTCCCTTTTAAACTCGTGCGTTTGTTGCGTAGCGTATTGGCGATTTGTTCGGTAGCCATGTTGGACTCGAAAGGAATTGACATTACCGGCGCTCAGGAAAATCGTTTAACGCAGGTTGGATTAAAGGATGGTGATGCGAATAAGCGTGCGATCTGACCTTATTTGTTGTCTGATGTCTGCCGTTGCACGGTGGTTGCGTGGCGTTGCGTGGATCTCTGCGTGATGCTGCTCCAGCTGAGAGAACTGCTTGGCCGCGTGATGCTGCGTGAATCGATGCGTGGATTGCTGCTTGAATCCCCGAAATGCCTCGTTGTTGGATCGCTGTATGGATCCTTCTTTGCCACGTCGTATGGCTTGCCGTAAAGATGATCGCGTAGCTGGTTGCTGCGTGAATCTGCTTGGCTGCTTGGCTCTGCTTGGCTGCTTGGTTGCTTGGCTCTGCTTGGCCGCTTGGCTCTGCTTGATACCGCTTGCTTGCGATAAATCCGTGAATGGATTTGATATGTTGCTTAGTTGCCTCTTGCTCGAGCGCAACAAGTGTTGTCCAATGTGTCGTCGATGTTGCGACACGGGAGACAATCGGATGCAGTCGCTGGATCCGGCTCGAAGGACCAAAAATGTTGAATGCACGTCTCGTTCGAATTCTCGAGCGGCGACGTGTTTGGATACGGTACAAATTAATGTAGCGTACCCTGGTTTTTCTGGGCCTCCCGTGGTCAACTGATTAGCTCGAAATGAACTTTGATGCTGTTTATTTAAAAACTTAACAACAATAAACTACCACTAGACAACAACACTTAAAGATAAAACTATGATATTTCTCTCGGTCGAGACTTGTGAAATTATACGAATATTCCTCAGTTGAGGACGATGTGAGACAAAGTGATATACGAGACGACAATAATCCTCTTGCTCGAGGATGAGCTGCTCCTCCGTTGAGGACTTGATTGCAACTCTCCAGTTTTACTTTGTGTATGTACAATACTGGAGCTTCTGCTCGCGTGGTGTCTACCTAAACGGCTCGTGGTTCTCCCGTTCTATCTTCTAAAAAACTCTGTTCCCCTCCAACAAGCTAAGGGGCACGCGGTGGAACCCTGAGTCATTGGCCCAAGCGGCCAAGAGGAGGTGGGAAACGGGGGGAGAGCGAACCTCAGGAGACGGGAGCATTTCGTGGAAAAGAACACTAAACTGTCTGGGGTCAATCCTGGGTCTGACCCCGATGTTTTGACGGGACGAGACCGTCCCCCTAACTCTCCTTCAATGCCCATCTCCCGAAGTCCGCTGAATTCCGACGAAAAAACAAAAATATATAGCAGGCTGAAATTGTTCCGTTAAACAATTAAACCCCTGCGCTCGACGCCTTGATGGTATCCAAGTTCATTCAAGGGGTAACAATGCGTCAACAGATAGGATTCAAAGAAGTTTTCATATTTTTCTATAGTTATTGTGTGTCTTGGTGGACAGTAAACAGCTGATATGTTAGTGGCAGAATTATTTAATTTGATGCAGATCGTAGTTGCTTGAATGTTTTCTGTTTGGTATGAGATTATTTGTGTGTGATTTATTTTGTTTTTGATGAATATCCCTGATCCTCCGCGAGCCTTGCCACTTGGGTGTAGAGTGCCGTAATAAGTATAATTTGGAATTTTCATATGAGACTTATTTGTTTCGTGCGTTTGTGATAAAGCAATTATATCTATTTCATGTTGAGTTAGGAATATTTTTAACTCTGGGAGTCTATTTTGCAACCCATTGCAATTCCATTGCATTATTTCCATATTGTTTATTTTGGTTCTTGAAGCGTGATTAATTTTGTGAGTAGGTTTAGCATTATTGACATTTGGTGTGTCAGATTTTCTATTAATTTTTCGAGTTTGTGTAGGTTATTCGGTTGATTATTGTTGTTTATACCCTCTTCGTAGTTGGTTGGTTTAGTTACATTTGCATATGTTTTCTGGTATTCTGTTTGTTTTGTAATTGTGCTTGTGTTTTGATTGATGTTGTTTATTTGTGGAGTGGTTTGGTTGTATGGGGTTCTGTCCCTTATAGGGGGAAACATTTTTTTCTGGAGTTATTTTCTTATGATGCATCCTTTGTAATTGGCTGGGTGGTTATTTCCACAGTTAGAGCAGGTTACTTTTTCTATCTTTTTACCCAAAGGACAGTTAGCTGAGAGATGAATTCCTGCGCATTTTACGCACTTTGGTTCCTTATTGCAGTAGTTTTTGGTGTGTCCGAACCTCTGACATCTGGCACATTGGGGAATATTTCTATTTGATCTCGGGGGTTCTACTTTAACTATCGTGTTACATAGTGCGGTCATGTTGTAAATATCTTTGTTATTGTGGGCTTGTTTGAGTTCTATTAGGAGCATTGGTAACGGTATTTTTGTGCCACTTTTTGTAAGGTTGATGATATTGTTTATCTTATGTCCCTTCTCTTCAAGGTCGGCTTTAATATAGGCTATGCTTAGTTTCGGGTGCAAACCTTTAATTACTACTTTGAATCTTCTTTCCATTTTAGATTGAAATGTGAAATAATCTGCATTTTTAGTTTTAAGTATTTTAATTGTTGTTCTATAAGCATCAGAGGAGTTTGTTTGTATTTTTACTTGTTTATCCTTTATTTGTTTTAGTGTAAATTCTTTAGGACCTATTTGCTTTTGTAACGTTTCTATTAATGGATTGATGTTTGGAGCATCTATGTAGATTGGTGGAGGTTTAGCTGGAGTCGTCGATGTATTTTCTTCGTTTTCTGGAGCTGCATTTTCCAATATCTTGAATCTGTTTGATTGTTGGGGGTCTCCTAGCCATTTTATGTTGTCAGTTGCCTTGTTTATACTTGATACTGGGGCTGCACTTTCTGTGTTAGTAGATGTTTTTTTTCTTTTAACCCTTTGCGCTCGAGGCCGTTTTCGCTCCGGCGAACCATCAACTCGAGAGCAGTCAGCCGCTCCCGTTTATTTCATGAGTTCTTTACTTAACTTAAAATAATTTTAGACACAATAGAACACTTTAAACTTTTATTTTTAACAGTATACATATTTTCATTGTTTAATGAAGGATATTTGTTAAACATTGTTTTGATGCTTTATGCCGATGTTAGCTCGTTCGGGAACGCTCCGAAATCGGAAGACGGTATTGTCCTGCCTTGCGGATTAATCGGAGGGGTCGGTCTCCCGTACGCGGGTAAATGTTGAGATTCGAAGGCGCAACTCTTCAATCTCGCCGCAGTGAGAATTAATGCACTGAGGCTAATTTTTGAATGACGAGTAAAGATTTATTTTAATACAAAATTGTCGAAATAAAATAATACTGGGTGTAAATATAAGGAATTATGAATTGGCGATGTATTGATGCAAAGAGCAGAAATCCAGAAGTGCCGCTGCGGGGAACGGGTACCTGTATTTATCTGTTCCGTTGTGAGATGTGTGTGGTGTGTACGTATAAGAATTGTTCAGGTGGATGTATAGAATTATTTGGAAGTTTCTATGACGAGCATGAAAATGCGTGTAATGTTTGTTTAATTAGTGTATGTATCGAACTGTCTGGAATGTTCCATGAGTGATTGTGTGGAATATATGTAAAGAAAACGTGTTATTGTATGTGTAGTGTCTCTTGTCAAATGTTAAAAGCGAGCTTGATGACTCCTGGATCTTCCGTGGATATCGATCGGAAACAGATGAGATGTGATGTATGTGTGATGTATGTTTGATGTATGTTTGATGTATCTGTTATGTATGTGAAATCTAAAATAAATTGCTGAATTTTGCCGGAACAGATAAATAGAATAAATCGAGATTATTATTACCCTTTCGCGGGTAGTAACATGCCGCCCCCCTTTGAACGGGTGCCGTTCAATGGTTAAACGATAACATAAAGTATAATAGATGCATAATGATACATATGAAACACTTAATCTAATGGTAATGTAAACATAAATATGATATTGGTAATACAATTATGATTTAAAATAAATAGAGTATATAGGAATGGTGTAAAACAGTTGTGTTTAAATGCTAAATTAAAAATGAAAGGTTTACAATACAATAACGTTTGAATTCTGAACAATACAAAAAGAATGGTTTACAATATAATCATGTTTAAAATTCTGAATAACATAGAAATGAACGATATAAATGTAAATATGTTAAATTATGAACAAGGATTGAACGAATAAGGAAAAAACGCAAATTCATTAAAGGCAATCATCTGATGTGAGTAACGGCGCGAGTTTTTGAATACTTCGCTTATATTCGCCCTGAGCAGTCTTTACAGTTACGACTCGAATTTCACCGTCTTTTCCTGGGTGAACGACAATGATTCTTCCTAGCCTCCACTGCATTGGAGGAATATTGTCTTCACGCAGCAAAACTAGTTGCCCGACGCGAGCGGCGGGAGCTTGGCCCGTATGCCATTTGTTTCGAACGGTCAGATGATGCAAGTACTCTTTGTGCCAACGTATCCAAAAATGTTGTTTCATTTTTGTGACATGCTGCCACATCGAGAGACGGTTTGTCACTACATCAGTGTAGTTCTGCTCGACAATACCCTTCAGTGAGCTACCTATTAGAAAATGAGCTGGAGTAAGAGCGGAAAGGTCATTTGGATCTGATGATAACGGTGATATAGGTCGTGAATTTAGAATAGCTTCTATTTCAATTAAATATGTCATTAGAGCTTCATACGAAAGAATTGCTTCGCCAATTACTCGCGTTAGATGATGTTTTACCGATTTTACGGCTGCCTCCCAGAGTCCACCGAAGTGTGGTGCACGTGGAGGTATAAAATGCCATTCTAAACCTTCATTTGAAGAAAAATCAATTATTGAGGAATTGGTTTGTTTGATTAATTTGTACATTTCAGTTATTTCGCGATTAGCGCCAATAAAATTAGTTGTATTGTCCGAATATATATGTGTGCTTCTTCCTCGCCTTGCAAAAAAACGTTTAAGAGCAGCGATGAAAGCTTCTGAGCTGAGATCGCTGACCAATTCTATATGTACAGCCTTGGTGGAGAAACAGATAAAAATGGCCGCGTACACCTTAACTCGTCCGCGATTACGTACTACTTTTTCTTTTATATAGAATGGTCCACAAAAATCTACACCTGCCGAATGGAACGGACGGCTTTGAGTAATTCGCTCCTTGGGCAAAGGTGCCATTATTGCCCGATATTCAGAGGGTTTAGCGCGAAGGCAAGTGACGCATTTTTGTAAAACATTTCGAACGGTGGTCCGACCATCCGTGATCCAGTATTGTTGCCGAATAAAGTGTAATGTGGCTTGTGTGCCTGAATGCATGTTTATAATGTGTGTGTGGCGAATGATGAGTGTAGTTATAGGATGTTTGGCCGGTAATAAAATAGGGTGTTTTGTGTCGTATGAAACGTCGGCGTGTGCGAGTCGTCCACCGACGCGTAGAACTCCGTCGGAATCGGGGACAGGATTCAGTGCAAGTAAACGACTCTTGCGGTTAGTTAAATTTTGCTTATTGGTATAAATTAACAATTCTTCGGAAAAATGTTCTCGTTGAACCATTTTTATTATACGTATTGTGGCTTCTTTGATTTCTTTGGCGGATAAGTGTTCGCGAATTTCGGTGTCTTTGAGAACGATTCGACGCCAACGCAAACAATATGCAACTACTCTTCTCAATTTCGTGAATGATGAAAATTTGTTTATGATAGTCGTTTCGGATATTTTGGCGATGAAAGCAAAAAGCGGTCTCGATTCAGGTACGTCAGTGATTTCGGGTAATACAAAAACGGGCCACTGCTGTTCATCTGCTTGTAGCCAATGCGGTCCCTGCAACCAAAGTTGGCTTTGCAATAAGTTGACCGGCATTAATCCACGAGAAAGATGGTCAGCTGGATTATCTTGTGATGGTACATGCCTCCATGCATGACCTTGCGTTAGGTTTTGAATTTCGCTGACGCGATTAGCTACGAATGTTTTTAATGTGTTTGGCGCCCTTCTTAGCCATTGTAAAGTTATAGTTGAATCAGACCAAAATGTGATTTTTTCAAAGGTTAATTTTAAAGCTTGGTAGGTTGTATGGAACAAATTAGACAATAAAAGCGCAGCGCATAGTTCTAAACGAGGTAATGTTAATGATTTCAGAGGAGCGACACGGGAACGCGAGCAAACGAGATTAATTGTTTTTCGGCCTTCCTTATCGATACATCGGGTATAGATACAGGCTCCGTAAGCGCGTTCACTGGCGTCGCAAAAACCGTGGAGTTGAATAGATACACTGTTGTCATTAATTATTTTTCTCGGATACTGTAAGGTTTATAATCTCGGCAACTGCGCCCTGTAATAAAGCCATGTGGTGTGCAGATCGGCTGGAATAGATTCATCCCAGTCACATTTGAGTTGCCATAGTCTTTGTATAATTAATCGACCTACTACGATAGTAGGGCCAAGGAGTCCTAATGGGTCAAATAATTGTACTATTTCGGAAAGAATTCCACGTTTGGTAACGCGAGGCTTCGACTCTTTGAAATTTACTGTGTACGATATAATATCACTTCGAGGATGCCACTTAATACCTAAAGTTTTTGTACAATCGTCTAGATTTAAACAGATTTGGGCATCTTTTGAGTTTTCCTTTAAATCCATTATCAAACTTGGCTCGTTTGATGCCCACTGACGGAGTTGAAAACCTCCTTTAGACAGTAAATTTAGTAGTTCGTCGCGTAATTTCAGGGCGTCATTGTGAGTGTTAGCTCCCGTGAGCAGATCATCTACGTAAAAATCTGTTTTTAACACGGATGCGGCTAGCGGATATTTTAGTTTTTCGTCGTCGGCTAATTGGTGTAAAGAGCGAATAGCTAGGAATGAAGCTGCATATGTACCATATGTGACAGTATTTAATTCGTATGTACGAATTGGTTCGTTTAGATTTTCGCGCCATAAAATTTTTTGATACTTTCTGTCCGATGGATGTACTAAAATTTGACGGTACATTTTTGCAATGTCGGCTGTTAAGGCATACGTATATGAACGAAAACGGATTAGTAAAGGAATCAAATCTTCTTGAACGACAGGACCTACCATTAAAGCTTCATTTAAAGAGCTGCCAGATGTGGTTTTTGCCGACGCATCGAACACTACGCGCAGTTTTGTTGTCAAACTCGAATGTTTTAATATAGCGTGGTGTGGAAGATAGTAACCTTCATTCATGCGCGCGGTTTTTGTTTCCGTCATATGACCGAGACCTATATATTCGCTAAGAAAGTCCGAATAACCCAGTTTTAATGTTTTGTTTTTTACGAGTGAGTGATTGAACAAAGTATGATTCGCCTAAAGGAGATATATTATTTTTAAATGGCAATTTAACTATGTATCTACCGGTTTGATAGTCGCGTATCGTATGATTTTTGTAATGTTCCTCGCATAACTTTTCTTCTTCGGATTGATGAATTTTATTCGTGCTATCTGGTAGCTCCCAAAATTTAGCAAGATCAATTTCCAATGTGTGAGACGACAGATTACATGCGACCGCGTTAGAACGAATACTGTTGCCTACCTCTCCGGTTAATATCCAGCCTAATGGCGTCTTTCATAAAGAAGCGCGTTCATTATTTAGCCCTTTGAACTCCGAACGATTCTGTACGTTGGCTATCAGCTACTCAGCGCCACTTTACGGCAGAAACGAACATTTACAGACCGTCGTATTATTTATTATAATTTAGGAAATAAGTAACGTAAAATATTGATATTGGACTTATATGAATTGGCTGAAATCGAGGAAAGTATATTTGCAACAAAATCAATATTTTATTGTTTATAATTTTGTACAGTATGATAAGTTTTGAAACACTCCCCAAAATGCATTGCAGGCTGATTAGTTCATGTTTGACAATAATAAGATGTTTGACGCCTGCCACCAGATGTTTTCCTGTTAGAACACACAATGCAGTCCCGTTTTCTTTGTCCCACATCGGGAATATGTAGTTTATTGTTTAATCTATTGTCCGCAGAAGATGTGAATGGACGCGTTCTCGATACACGAAAATCGCCCTTCAATTTGTCAACGAGTGTCTTGACAAACTTGTGGTGTGTCATTAGCGTTTCATTATTTGTTTGTTTTGAGATGCGATACATTATGTATGAGTTTATCACACACATTTCCAACCCCCAAAAAAATAACTTCCTCCACAATTTCAGCGATTTATGGAGGAAACAATACGTCGAAGCATATTGATCCGCACGATCCACACCACCCATATTTGCCGTATATTCTGTAGCAGTTATATTTGAAAGTGACACACAAGTCCCCTTGTTTTATTAAGGTTAAAATACATAAGAGATCGTACAAAAAAAAACTTGCATAGTACAATATATATATCTCAGTTAAACGCGTAAGAACGTCGACCGACAGAAGACTGTGACGAACAAACAAAAGCGCCTCCTTGCCATGATCACCAGTCCAAAACCGGATGTGAGTGAGCGATACAGGAACTACTTCAATTCCACCACTTTCCTGTATCCATTCCTAAATACTTTACGCATCTACTATGGGATGTTCTTTTCAATCCCTTCGTCATTACGTCAGCTGGGTTTTCGTTTGATGGGATGTAAAGCAAACCAATCAACCCTTCCTCAACACTCTCTCTGACGACGTGATGAGATATATCAATGTGTTTGGTCCGGTTTTTCTCCATTCTATTTTTCGTGAAATCTATTGCAGACCTGTTATCGCAATGCATCCGGTATTTACCTGTAACAAAATTGTTTAGACCTAGTTCTTCTATAAACATTCTCACCCATGTTGCTTCTTTAACGCCATTCGCGATTGCAATGTATTCTGCCTCCATTGTCGACATTGCCAGGCTTTTCTGCTTGCAAGAACGCCAGTACACCACGTTCTCTCCTATACTGACAACAACTCCAGTAAAGGAATGTCTGTGATCTTTGTCGCCAGCCCAATCCGCATCGCAATACAGATGCACGTTTATTTCCTTACTGCGCTTATAAACAAGCGCAAAATGCATCGTCTTCGCAAGGTACCGCAGTATATGCTTTGCTTGACTCCAATGCGTCCTACCCGGATTCGAATTGTATTGTGACAGCTTGGTCACCGCGAACAATATGTCTGGCCTCGTGTAAAGCGCCAGGTACATTAGAGACCCGACCAACTCTCTATACGGTACTTGGACCATTGCTCCCTTTTCTTCTGGTGTTGTCGGCCCATCTTTCTCCGTTAACACCACTCCTGGTTCCAGTGGTGTATCAGCCCCCCGACACTCTGTCATGTTGTATCGGTTCAGCAGTGACTTTACGTGCTGCGCTTGTGACATGCGCATGTCTCCTGTCGAGGTTCTCTCAACTTTAACACCTAAGACA
Organism: Cerceris ruficornis; assembly: GCA_963989415.1. Taxonomy (NCBI): domain Eukaryota; kingdom Metazoa; phylum Arthropoda; class Insecta; order Hymenoptera; family Crabronidae; genus Cerceris; species Cerceris ruficornis. The sequence goes on along the minus strand of OZ022520.1, from coordinate 13,456,205 downwards.
TGGATCATCTCACCGAGATCTTTTGCCTCGTACGCTTTTAAAATCTTCGAAACTGTTTGAGTTATTGACGCTGGATCCGTTGCAAACACGAACAGGTCGTCCACGTAAACAACTATTATCGTCCAACATCCTCTCAAATATGTGCAGTTCGACGATTTAAGCCGTTGAAATCCCTGCTTTGTCAAGAAATCGTCCAATTGTTTATTCCAATTTCTTCCGGACTGCTTTAGTCCATATATCGGGCGTAGTAATTTCACCACCTTTTGTGTCTCATCTCCATGTAACGAAGGTATTCTCATATAGATTTCTTCTTCCAACCTCCCATAGAGATAAGCACACTTTATATCCACGTGTCTGGTGTACCAGTTCAATAATGTCGCCAATGATAGTAAAGTTCTTATAACGGAAAAATTCGCCACTGGGGAATATGTCTCAGAGTAATCTATCCCCTTTTTCTGTGCAAAACCTTGGGCAACTAAACGCGCCTTGTATCTGACAACTCTTCCTTCGGGATCTGTTTTTGCCTTAAACACCCACTTGCTGCCAATCGCTGTCCTATTATTCGGCAGTTCTGTTGTTTCCCAAGTTTTTCTGCTTTCTAGACTGTCAAGTTCGTCCTGAATGGCACTCTTCCATTCCTCTGCTTGCGGCGAATCCATTGCTTCTGCTAGTGTCTGTGGCTCTACTATTTCTACATTATTCAATTGGATATCACCTTCGCTGCAGTCATCATCGGTCCCGCTATTCTGAGCACTGTTACTTTCAGTTTCCTTGGGCTTACCCTTCCATCCATATGGGTTTCGAATAACCTTTTTCGGCCTGCCTACTTTCCTGGTTACTTGGGGTTCCACGTCCCCCACTATTTTCGTGGTTTCATCCTGCTCTTCCGTCCTATCTGCACCCTGTAGCTTTTCCGAAATGTCTGTTTCTCTTCCAGGTGCGGGACGCGGGGTTGAATCTTGTGAGTTTAATTCAGATTCATCATCTGACCATGCCTGGTTCAATCTTGAACTCTGCGCATTGCTCTTATAAATCCACTCATACCCTATCTTGTCTTCGATGAATCTCACATGTTTCGTTGTGACGACATCTCGTAGCTCTGGACACCAAACTCTGTATCCTTTTGTATGACTACCATAGCCTACTAGTATGCCCTCTACAGCTCTATTATCGAGCTTGCTTCTTCCTTGTCTAGGCAATCGTGCATATGCCAAGCAACCATACACTTTCAGATGTCGCACACTTGGAACATGACCAGTCCATAGAGCGAGCGGCACGTCGTTATTTATTCCGCTATGGCAGACGCGGTTCTTCACGTAAGCGGCTGCCGTCACGGCCTCGGCCCAAAACTTTTTGGGTAAACATGCTGATGCCAACATCGACCTCGTCATATCTAACAATGTTCGATTGATCCGTTCGGCAACACCATTCATTTCCGGCGTTCCAACGTTGGATCTCTCATGCTTTATGCCGAGTTTCTCAAAGTATGTCTCCAGGTCTCTGCAACAGAATTCTAGCCCATTATCAGTCCTGAATCTTCTTACCTTGGTGTTTTGATCCCGTTCTATCTTGGCTATATACTCCTTGATGTGCTTTTGTGCTTCATCCTTCTTCTTCATACATTTAACGACGGTTCGCCTAGAATAATCGTCAGTAAACGTAATAAAATATTTACTTCCACCCACTGAGGTTACTGAAAGAGGACCACACACATCAGAGTGTATCAGGTCACACACTTTCTTTGTCTGTCTTTCCTTCAGCTTTCTGCTTGGCATTTTGGTTGCCTTGCCAACACAACATGCGTCACAGTTTAACTTTGCATCTTTCGTGTTGCTCAATCCTCTCACCTTACTCGACTCAGCCATTCTTCTGATGGTGTCATAGTTGGTGTGGCAGAAATGCTGATGCCATATTTCTTCTATGTTTAAATTCAGGGCATGCGATTCTACCTGAACGTTTGTCTCAATATCAGCCTTGACTATGTATAAGTCTTCTTTTCTGTGAGCTACACAAACTATTTGGTCAGTAACCGTGTTCTTTATAAGTGCCTTTCCCTCTTTAAACAATATTGCCTTGTTCCTCTTTTCTATTTGGGCTATGGACAAGAAGTTTTTGCGAACGTTTGGAACATAGTACACGTTGTGCAAAATTATTCCGTTCTGTCTACTATTTACAAGTGTATTCAATACTACTGTTCCTACCCCGTTTGCTTTTAACGTAGCACCATCTTGTTTCGTTGGGTCTGTTGCTGTGTTTACTATTTCTGAATCTACTTTGCGGAACTCTGTGAACCATTCTCTATTTTTACACACATGATGCGTGCATCCACTATCTAGAAGCCAAACATCCCCTACATCCACGTTATTTAAGGACACTAAAAATGCATCATAGTTACTCTTTGGCCTGGGTTCAAATTTCTTCTTGGTCTTCTCAGCCTTTGTCCGACAGTCCCTTGCCATGTGCCCACTTCTTTTGCAATTATAGCATATGACGGATTTCATTCTGTCACTTGTCGATGGTTTTTGCCTCTTCTCATCAACTCTTTTGTGGACATGCAAGACTTCTTTGGACGTTTTGTCATCTACAGTTTCCCTTGAAACTCTCCTGTTGTACTCAGCTAGCACCAGTATTACACTGCTCGTTACGACCACCACGTGTCACTTTGAGGTTATGTTGGATACGCGCCGTGGCTAGGCGTTTTCTGGGCCCATAACCATTGTAGCAGTTATATTTGAAAGTGACACAAGTCCCCTTGTTTTATTAAGGTTAAAATACATAAGAGATCGTACAAAAAAAAACTTGCATAGTACAATATATATATCTCAGTTAAACGCGTAAGAACGTCGACCGACAGAAGACTGTGACGAACAAACAAAAGCGCCTTCTTGCCATGATCACCAGTCCAAAACCGGATGTGAGTGACTGATACAGTGAACTACTTCATATTCTAATACTATTTCAGGCTTATTGACTGTTACGACATGTCCACCGCGTAATGTTCTGTGGGTAGATTGTAGTTGTGTGTTATCATAATTAGTGAGCATGGTAATAATTCTTTTGTCTTTCCACGCAAGAATCGTGGTATTATTCTTCCTGTATGCAACTGTTTTATTTGTTGAAAATTTTGGTTTTTTTATTTGTGTCGGTACGCCTTTTCGATTTATTTTTATGGTGCCAGTAAGATGGCAATTCATGTTTAGCAGTTCTTCCGCTAAAAGGATGCTTGCTGGTATAGTACCTGTCGGTGAACATGTGGTATCCTTTTGCATCAGAAACTCTTTCTAATAATTTCTTATATAAATGTAGCGGAATCCTGGTGCTTACTGGAAGATCCGGCCGGGATATATTATCAGAAGTTATGCTGCCATAGTATGGAAGTATTGTAAATAAATATCCTGTTCTTGAGTCCGCCAGCGCAAATATGCGTATACCCCACTTTGTTGGCTTGTTCGGATTATAGGTGATAAATGCTATTCTGCCTTTAAATTTTACAACAGATTCATCCACAGCGACTGCTTTATATGGTATGAAATATTGTCTAAAGGGCCTAGCCGGATAAGGATGGAAAAAGTGCCCCCAAAGACAATTAATCGTGAGGCATACCATTCGATAGGGCTCTTTGGAAAAACCCTTCCTACAAAGTATGAACCCGCTACCCCTACCGTAGGGGTAGTTACAGGGTGAAACGTATTTTACAGTTTATGCTCGATATCTCCCGTTTGGCTTGACAGAAAATTCTGAAAAAATCACAAACATTATACCCAATGGTGTACATACTTTAGAATTTTTTCAGATTTTTTGGTCGAAAATCGATTTTTGAAAAATTAAAAAAGATTATAAACATTAATTTTTATTGAAAATATAAAGTGACCACATTTCTATTTTTACAGTAACATGCATAGTACCCTGATTATGAATGTGTAATTTTTTCAGATTTTTACAAGATCTAAGAAACAAAACAAAAATAAAAAACCAACCAATAGTTCTCGATTGGTGACTAAAATGCGTTGGGCCGTTGAAGCCGTGCACGGTATAATAGGGCGGAAATACCGACTGTTACATAATCAATTGGATAACAAATTGCTGCCAACAGTCGGATTATATCACCGAATTGCATGTTTTTTACAAAACACCTTTGGTAAACATTTAAATTCCGATGTAGAGTTCCGCGAAGAAATAATATCTAGATTTATGAGCGAGAAAGACAAACATAATAGTTTAGGCACAGAAGCTGATATTTGTCATTGGAATAGGCGAAGAACATTGTTTAAAAAAATATCAGCTTCGGATTTGCTTGATTTTCCTGAAATGACCCAACGAGATTTAAAAATTTTCTTTACGGGATCTTATCAACTTTCGCAAGCGGTATCATACCTCGCAGAAATGATGGACGAAAATAACCTTATTAATCTTTCTTATTTGAGAGAAATTAGCAATATCATACAATTTCTGGTGCCATCGAGGCACATTAAAAGTAAATCTTATAAGTGCTATATAGATTATTCACCTAATTCAATAGGTTGCTCTGGAATAAAACGTTATTTCTGCGAGTGTGTAAATGGCAACCGAAATATTGGTTGTTATTCGCACGTAGCAGCGATAATTTATTACTTATCGAATACTCGATACATTGCAAAAGTTGTTAAGCCTGCGGAAATATTAAGTAAAACCTTCAATGTTGAACGCTTAAATCCGGTCATTAACAATGACAGCGACGAAGATTAAATTACGCGCTTTAAGTCCTGAGTACAAACACCATTTCACAATTAAGGTAAACTTCGTTCTCTAAAATTCATTAATTCACTTTACAAATATAAAAATATTTAATAATTAATACTAATGCACAATTTTTGTTATGTTTAAACGGAGAGAATTCATGGACCTTCTGAACACACTTGAAATACCAGTAGCTCCGCTTCCATAAAACCGAAGATCATCATTGTTAATAAATGCAATTAAATAAAAATTTTCACATATGACATATAAGGAGAATCAAAATTAAGTACATTAACTTATTTCTTGTGAAATAGTGGATGTTACGAATAATGTGTGCGAAAGAAATCAAGTACTTCGATCGTCCAAGTCTATACCCCTTTGGGTATTGGAAGTAAGTATTTAATTTTTTTTCTGTATGAAGCACTTTTGAAAAAAATCTGAAAAAATTACAGTTAATTATTTATAGCAAATTTGAGATACTGTGAAAATATAAACGTGGTCACATCAATAATATTGCTAAAAATATAAACAAGTGTTGGTTTTTGATTTTTCTTTTGTTTCTTAGATCTTGTAAAAATCTGAAAAAATTACACATTAATAATCAGGGTACTATGCATGTTACTGTAAAAATAGAAATGTGGTCACTTTATATTTTCAATAAAAAATTAATGTTTATAATCTTTTTTAATTTTTCAAAAATCGATTTTCGAACCAAAAAATCTGAAAAAATTCTAAAGTATGTACACCATTGGGTATAATGTTTGTGATTTTTTCAGAATTTTCTGTCAAGCCAAACGGGAGATATCGAGCATAAACTGTAAAATACGTTTCACCCTGTAACTACCCCTACGGTAGGGGTAGCGGGTTCATACTTTGTAGGAAGGCTTTTTCCAAAGAGCCCTATCGAATGGTATGCCTCACGATTAATTATCTTTGGGGGCACTTTTTCCATCCTTATCCGGCTAGGCCCTTTGCTATCTATATATTCTAAATAGTTGTGTAACGAAGCACCGAGCTTCGTTACTCCGCCGCCAGGTGGCGCGCCACTTCTCGCGAGTGAAAGTGGGCGCCGGCCTCAATAAATCAATACCGCGCCGATCGATCGAGGAGTAACATCTCGAATCGAGCGGATATCGAGCGTCATAGACGAGCGAACCCCGACGAGTGTTATCTCTCTCTTTTTTTGCTACTTCCGCCTCTCTGCCATCCGATACTGAGCCTTCTTCGGAAGGACAATTTTTACAAGGACGCAGTTTGGTTTTATTCCAGACCCTCCTCACTCCGCATCCACTTCCGCCGTCGGGAACCCCCCTACGCTGATCGGCCCTCGCCGCCGAAGGTCTCTGACCGCGATCAGACACCGCACAGCGCCCGACCGCGACGATCCCTATACCTGGCCGGCAAGCGTGCCGGAGTAGTCTGGAGACCGCGCTCGACTACGCCCAGTTCCGCCGTCGGGAAAATCCCAGTACGCTGACCAGGCCTTCGTAGCCGAGGTGTCCGACCGCGAGCGGACACCGACCAGCGCCCGACCGCGACGATCCCTACACCTGGCCGGCACCCGAAGCCGGAGTAGTCTTGAGACCGCGCTCGACTACGCCCAGGCCAGCCTCTCCTACTCCCCGGCCCTGCCAACCGGCAAGCCATCCGGAGGACGGCTTACAGTTGCTGACTTTTTGAATACGAGTTCTTATCGTTGCATTTCCTTGCGTGGGTTTCTTCAAATGTAACATCCAAAATATCTGCATAAATCTGGTCCTGGTAAATGTTTCCGGAAAAAAGGGATTCTACTATTGGCAGCAGTAGACCAGTATTCTTGCATGTTGGCAAGTTGAATCAATCCCATATTCAGGATGACGGCGATGAATGCTAAAAATTCTTCTTTGGTAATATTGTGCCACTTGTGCCAAGTTGACTTTCGGGAAAGCTGTTTCTTTCTAATTTCTTGTTTGGCATAATTGTTTGTTTCTTTTATTATGCTGTCTACTAATTCTTCAGTAAAATATAATGTAAAATAGTCTATGGGCTCTTTTATGTTACTCGGGACTTGTGGTCCGTCTATTTCTTCATGTAAATCAAAATTTATCATGGCTGGAGGAACGCCCGATTCGGTAACATCTTCCCACTTTTCACTTGACGATACGTTGTCATGTTGCCGTGTGTTTTCTTCCATACTACTATTATCGCTTTCGCTATCTATGCGAACAATTCGTCGCCTTCTTGGTTGAACGATATCACTATCACTGCTGTCGTTTTGTTCTACAGTTAGTCTTTCTAACATGTCTGTATAGAGGTCTATCTGGAGCTCATCTTCACTACTACTTGTGTCATGAGACTCATTCGTGGTTGGACGCTTTGCCATTGTTCTAATAAAAAATATGAATAAATGCATGGGTTGAAAATTTCTAATTGTTATTACTAACTCACTAGACGATATTTACCAAAATAGCTTTCACCAAACAATTTATTCACTAATTGTAAGAAAAGAATCACTTTTCCGATTTTCTCACTCGTTAGATCTACGTGTACTGCTCGAAGCTTCAAACCAGACTGAGCTCAGCTTTGAAAATCTTTTCCTCCAGATATAGACTTGTTTATTTGTAATTATATATCTCACTATACAGTGCGCGCTATGTACGCATACCGACCTTTCTTCTACAAACTCCCCTTATCGCTCTTTTCAACTGGCGTCGCGAAGTGCTCGGACCGTCATGAGCACGCATGTCACGTTTTCGTCTGACACAATACCCGCTGACATTTCTTGTATAAATCTTAGTAATTTTACGATATTTTGATTTGATTTCTTGTGCCATTTCAAGACAAAACTTCAGGGAAACATGCGTCTCAAAAAGTTGCGCTGAAATAACTCAATTTCCAGCAGGTTTTGCAATTGTGCGTACTTTTGCAACTTGAATCTTCATGACCAGGTCTCAAGCAATTTACGCACAATTTGTTATTTTTTATGAATGTTTCGCGATCTTTAATGGCAGTTTGAATTAATTTTGGGCATGGAAATGTTAAATGACTATTTTTGCATATGTAACACGACTGCATAGTCTGTGCTGCATATGCTGTTTTTGGTTGTGTGGGCGACTGTCGTGTATTGGTGTGTAATATGTTTTTATAGAAAAGATTTGGTTTGTCTGTTCTTGAATGTGTGAAGGTCCTTCTATGTTAAATATAGGTATATACATATATTTGGAACTGAAAATATTGTGGTACAATTTGTCAGGTTGCTCAATATTCGTCTACAGACTGTCAAGGACTGCTAAGAACTGACTCTCTAGCCGCGACGTCACTCGCAGGAGGCCTCTGCCGACTTTGTTTTCTTTAAGATAACGCAGGGCCTCTTTACGACGACGAAGGAACGAGCGTGGCGTCACGTTAGTTCCTACAACTCTGCCATTCTGACGGTATAGACCGTCCCAGTCATACACTTACATTAACGGACACAGACACCCACGCACACATACTTGCATTCAATTTTTCTTAACTTACAGTAAAACTTAATTTGACAAAACAAAACAAAGTTAAATAGACAATGGTAACTTATAATTTAACCACTTGCGCCATAAAGACGTGCCACGCACGTCGAGATGCTTTTGTTCCAAAACCGAAAGCGACGTGTATATCACGTCGATAGGCATTTAGCGCAGAAACAAAAGCGACGTGTGTGGCACGTCGGCTAACAGTTCAACCGTTCATTATTCGTGGAGCGCGGCACAGCTACCGAAAGTTAACTCGTGGAGCGCGGCACGGCTACCGAAAGTTAAATCGTAGCGCAAGTGGTTAATAACTATGTTGACGTGGAAGAACATTCGTTCGACCAGGGCTTCATGTAATCGGCACTCACGACACTTGAATATGGCATTCTTGTCATCCATCAATGTCCGTCACAACGTACCGATCAAAATCTAATACTCTTTTAACACTGTATGGGCCTTTGTATTTTGGGAGTAACTTTTTGTTTATGCCGGCTGTGGTGTCGTAATTCTGTATCATCACATAATCACCTTCCTTATATGTATAAGCGGGTTTCCGCTTCTTATCGTAACTATTCTTATTTATAAGCTGATTACTCTCGATACTCTTCGCAGCGTTACTTCTAATGACGTCAATATCCCGAATTTCATCAACGTGAGTTTCTAATATGGTACGGATTTTATCGTTCTCTTCGCCCGATTGGTTTATACCGAATAATAATGTGCTAGGTGTAGTTCCTACAGGTCGGCAAATGGTGTTATTTAACGCGAATTCCACTGTGTCGAGAACTCGGTCCCACTTATTAGGAGAGTCAACAATTTTTGATAACATCGGCGTTATCGTTCTATTGAACCGCTCTACTTGCCCATTGGCTCGCGGAGTTCCAACCGCAATTAACAAATGTTCAATTGATTTTTCTCGCATAAATTCTGCAAACTGAGCAGACGTAAAACAAGTTCCACGATCACTTATCACTCGTACTGGTTTACTATACGCTCTAAAATAATCGTTCAAGTGTTTTATAACTTCTTCGGTGGTAGTTGACTTACACGGGTATAAACGAATAAATTTAGTAAATGCGTCGACAATAGAGAAAATATACTTATATCCACGACCGGCGCGTTCAAGTGGACCGTAATGATCTATGTGGATCGTGTGAAAGGGTTTATTGCCCTTTGGAGGACAGTGCAAGAATGCCTCACGTCGACCACTAACAGGGGAAAATTCAATGCATTTTAAACAATTCGCGATGTGACTTTTAACCTTCTCACGCATTCGCGGAAACCAGTAGACTCTACTTATATTGTCGATAACTTTTGCAGTCCCCACGGGACCAATGTCATCATGGCATGTCCGAATTACGCTATTCTCCATTGTTGACGGTACATAAAATAACAATTGTTTCGTCTTAAATTTACGGTATACCAAACCATCTCGCAATTCAAAGAATTTATCTTCAGAAACTTCCAGCCTCTAACGAATCTTTCTAATTTCCGGATCTTTATTTTGTTTGATCGACAACACTTATTCGAATGTGTTCGATTCCAATACTAATACACTGTGGCACTGACTAAGCGCATCCACGTGAATCATCTTTGAGCCAGGGCGGTGTTCAATTCCGTAATCGTACTGTTGCAGGAACATAGCCCAACGTGAGATACGAGGATTAATACTTTGTTTCGATAGCGTCAGTCGAAAACTATCACAATCAGTCATAATTTTAAAAGGTATCCCGAATAAATAAATGTGAAAACGTTTAATAGCATATACAACGGCTAAGCACTCTAATTCAAAACTGTGATATTTCGCTTCCGCGACTGTAGTACGTTTACTGAAATAGGACACAGGTCGACGTTTTCCATCACCTTGTTTTTGGATAAGAATTGCACCAAATCCACTCGCACTCGTATCGCAATGTAATTCGGCAGGTACATTAGGTGAATAGAACGCTAAGATTGGCTGACGAGACAAGAGACTTTTCAATGATTCGAACGCGTGTAATTCCTCACTCCCGAAATAAAATGAAACGTCTTTCTTTAATAGATCATGCAACGGCTTGGCAATTCTCGAAAAATTAGGTACGAAGCGTCTAAAATAACTCGCTAAGCTAACGAAGCTATGCACTTCCCTCGTGTTCCGCGGCAATGGATATTTCAATACTGCTTCAATATTATTACTACTAGGTTGGATTCCATATTTGTTAATTCGATAACCCAAGTAATCAATTTCTTCATAGAAGAAGGAGCATTTATCTAACCGGAACTCTAACTGATACTGTCGCGCCAACTTAAATAATGGGTGAAGTAAAAAGTTTTGAGCGTTTTTTGTTAGATGGCTTTAGTGAGCCATATCTCACAATGTATACGTTGCATCATGTCATTCTATACTGTGACTTAAAGGCAACATAACGCTTTAAAAAAAGTTCTCTGACAGTCTTTTGTTTTGTGAAGCCAGTTGTTTGTTAGAGCGTATCAAAATGGAGGTAACGAAAGAGAAGATTCGATACATTCTACAATACCACTACGATCAAGGGGAAAAAGCCGAGCAGGCAGCCAAAAAAATTTGTGCTGTTTATGGACCCAAAAGAGTATCGAATGCAACAGCAAAGCGGTGGTTCCAACGCTTCCGTTCTGGTAATATGGACGTCGAAGATGAGACACGCACTGGTAGGCCTATCGTTGAAAATGTCGATAAAATCATGGAAATCGTCGAGTCAGACCGGCATGCGAGCACTTATTCCATTGCCCAGGAACTGAAGATTAGCCAGAAAACCGTTTGGAACCATTTGCATAAGGCTGGTCTCAAAAAGAAGCTCGATATATGGGTGCCACACGAACTGACGCAAAAGAACCTTTTGGAGCGAGTTGATGCCTGCGATTCTTTGCTGAAGCGTCACGAAATGGACCCATTTTTGAAGCGGATGGTGACTGGCGATGAAAAATGGGTCACATACGAGAATTGTTAAAGTTATATCTTTATTATTGAGATACAGGAATGATACAGTTTGGCGAAAGGTGCGTCGCAGACTGTTAGCGACGACGTGTTTCGACACGCACGGTCTCGCTGCCCGGTCCTCCGTCAGGAGTGGGGACATAAAACAATAAACGCTCGCAAGAGCCGAGATAGACACGTGCTCGGTCTTCTCTGTCCCTTAACACTCTCCCCAAGACCATACACGTGCGCTAAATTCGAGACAATACAGTTTTCTTATCGACTAGCCCCAGCGTCTGACGCATGGTTTCGAAAGCAGGTTTAGCAAGCGGTTTAGTTAGAATGTCAGCACATTGATCTTCGCTTTTTACATACTGAACATCAATCTCGCCTTTTTCGTACAGATCGCGTATAAAATGGTACCGGACGTCTATATGTTTGCTACGCTGATGAAATTCCGGATTTTTTGCAAGTTTTATTGCGCTCACATTGTCAACATACAATACATTGCTTTCACGATCGATACCGAGTTCCTCTAACAATCGTGTAATCCACACTATCTCTTTTGCGGCCAACGATGCGCTCACGTATTCCGCCTCCGTGGTGGACAACGCAACGGTTTGCTGTTTCTTGTTCTGCCATATTATCGCGGCATCCGAGAGTCTACACAGGATCCCACTCGTTGACTTCCTTGTTTCCCTATCACCCGCGAAATCCGCATCACTAAAACACTCAAGTTTTCCTGCTGTCTTATAATATAACCCCATGTCTATCGTTCCCTTTAGATATCTAATAATGCGCTTTACTAGTCGCCAATGTGCTTGCGTAGGCTTTTCTAAAGCTCGAGAAGCTATGTTAACCGCGAACGCTATATCTGGTCTAGTGACCACCTGCACATACATTAGATGTCCTACAGCCTCACGATATGGAACCTGATCCTCATACGTAGAGATATCACTTGAGTCCCATCCCACATCTATCGGCGTTGACACGGGCTTTGCATCAGCCATTTCAAAGCGGTCCAGAATTTTTTGTATATAATTTGATTGATTCAAAAACATAGACCCATCCTTTAGATGAAGTATTTCTATTCCCAGAAAAACTTTAACCGTTGTTGCTATTTCCGCTTTGAAACTGCTCCGCAATCTCGATAGAAAGCACTGTACTTCATTTGCGGATGAGGCTGCAATCAAGCCATCGTCCACCCACAACACCAGAAAAAACTTTTTATCTTTATTGATCCGATAATACAAACACGGATCCGCATCGCTCTCCCTCAAATCGCAATTGGATAAGAAAGCTGCAAAATGCTCAGACCATTGTCTTGGAGCTTGTTTCAGCCCGTAAAGACTTTTTAAGAGTCGACATACACGTGCGGTGCCGTCCTCAAAACCCTCGGGCTGCTTCATATATATTTCCTCGTTCACGATTCCATACAGAAAAGCAGTTTTTATATCGAACTGCTGCAAGTGCAGTTTTTCACGAGCAGCTAGACTGAGAACAATTCTTATAGTATCAAAACGCACGACCGGACTAAATGTTTCAAAATAGTCGACACCTTTCTTTTGAGAGCATCCCTTAATTACAAGTCTAGCCTTGTACCGAAAATCACGGGGATCTAAACCCGACTTTCGTCGAAATATCCATCGATTCTGAATAACGCGTTTGTGCTCTGGTTTTTCTACTAACACGTACGTATTATTATCGCGTAACGATTGAATCTCTTCTTTCATAGCAATCTTCCAGTCTTCTGCATCGTCCGAGTTTATTGCCTCTTGATATGTCGACGGTTCTGTATTAGCTAATGCGACTATTGGATTTCCATAGAATTGTGTCTGTTTAATTTTTGATCGGTCTCTTAGTTCTCGTTTGCACACACACTCTTTATCGCTCTCGATTCCCGGATCGATTCCCTGGTCGATTTCCTTCGATTCGCCGTTTTGAGATTCACGCACAATTTCTACTTCTGCCTCGGTTTTTCTCAATTTTTCGTTTTTAAACAAAACATCTCGGCTAATCATAATGTCACGAAGTTCGGGAACATACACACGATATCCCGGCACACCTTCGCTATATCCTACAAAGTAACCCTTAAGTGCCTTTTTATCTAGTTTCTGTCGTTTTTCCTTTGGGACATGAACAAAGCAATCTGTACCAAAAATCCGTAAATGATCAACATTTACCTTTTTATCAAACCACAATTCATAGGGTGTCTTATTTTTTACCTTAGTGGGACCCGTTCGATTCAATACATGCACAGCACAGTTGATCGCTTCTGCCCATAGAAACTGAGGCAGATGAGGTTTCGAAAGCAGCATTGAACGCGCGGCCTCTACCAGAATACGGTTTTCGCGCTCAGCTGACCCGTTTTGCTCTGGTGTGTAAGGAATGGTTACCGTGTGTGTGATTCCCAATTTGCTGAGAAAGCCGCGGACATCTTTATCAATATATTCACCGCCTCCATCGGTACGCAATTCCTTAACATTTTCTCCGAAGCGCGTCTTTATTTCGTTACAAAAAATCTTGATTTTTTCTTTTACTTCCGATTTCCTTTTTAAGAAATAAACTACTCGGTACCCACTATAATCATCCTTGAAAACGACGTAGTATTCATTTTTCCCGAGCGATTTGACATTCATTTTTCCGCACACATCGGAATGAATCAATTCCCTAGGCTTAGTAGCACGCTCAGTTCTCTCATGAAACGGTAATCTGTGGTGTTTGCCGTACGCACAACCGTCGCAGAATTCGCTATCGACGATTACATCTAATCCCTTTTCTTTCAGAAAAGCTTTCACATGACGCTTATTTTGATGCCCGAGCCGCTCGTGCCACAATTGCAATGTATCGACTCTTTTCGCTGTACATGCTGTATTCGGTGATAATACGCGCAAATCCATTCTATAAAGTTTACCCGTTTCTATGCCCACAGCTATTATTTTACCGTCGCGCTTAAACAGGCATTCCTTACCGCTATTACAAATTGAAAAGTCTATACCTTTGCTCGCAGCCGCTCGTACCGAGAACAAGTTATGTTTGATATCGGGCGCATACAATACATTGTACAGTGACTCACGAAAATATTCGGACACTAAGGTATATCGAAATTCATCGCTGTGTATCTCGATTATTTGTGAGGGAATCATCTTCATTACTTTTTCTAGTAATGAGTTATTAACTAAGGTTAACAAAAACATATGATTTATTTAATAACTTACTGTATATTGTAATATAACAAATGATAAATGAAATGGTGCCTTAATCCTAAGTCACAAAAATATTCGGACACTACCTAAAATGACATTTCCAAGTTGAATTTTAATGCATATCACTAAAGTTTTAATATTTCGTGGCATAACCGTTTTGTTTTATGACATGTCTTAGTCGTTTTGGCATAATATATATAATTTTTTTTAAATATTCCGAAGTTATACGTGCCCATTCTTCTTGGAGTCTTAGTTTTAATTCTTCTTTTGAATGAATTGGGTATACATGCATTTTGCGATCCAATTCGTCCCATCAATCTTCGATCGGATTGAGGTCTGGAGACTGTGGGGGAGGATGGATAACTTTGGGACATCTATATAACAAAAATTCCTGCACAATACGCGCCTTGTGCTTGGGATCGTTATCCTGATAAAATTTAAACCTATCACGGATTCCCATATTTTCAGCACTCTGAAGTAAATTACTTTTTAAAAGATTCAAATAAACATTTTTGTCCACAATTGTGTCTATAAAAACTAAATTTCCAATGCCGGTCGTTGAAATGCAAACCCAAACCGTTACGCTGCCTCCTCCGTGCTTCACCGCACCTCGTGTATGTCTGATATGGAGCTCTGTATTTGGCTTACGCCAAACCATAGTTCTTCCATCAGAATTATAAATGTTAAATTTGCTTTCGTCAGCAAATATGACGTCAGTCCATCATGATTCGTCCTTAGAAACAACCTCCTTAGCGAAGTTAATTCGTTTCCTCCAGTTGGCCTCGTTGATGAATGCATTTCTCCTAGCAATTCGACCGTTGTACCCATGTTGTCTTAGTGTTCTTCGGATTGTTTCTGGATGAACTTCATTGTCGCTTTCTTCTAACAGCTCACTTGCTAATCTTGGAGCACTTAGAAGAGGGTTTCCTTTAATTTTTCGCACTAGTCTTCTTTTCTCCCTATCGTTTAAAGCAGCTGGCCGACCAGTTTGCGGAATGGATTCGATGCGGTTCTCGGTATTAAATCGCCGGATAATGTCCGCGACAGTGCTCTTGCTGATACGAAGCATGGCACTAATTTCGCGATATGATTTTCCCTTCTCGCGGTGGAAAATTACGAGTTGCCTCTGATCGAACGACGTATTCTTCTTCTTGCGTCCCATTCTGACGAGTTTCTGAAGTATTACTAACGAATAATGCAGTGACATCGACCTCTACAACTATGTTTATAAACATGTAGCGGTCATTCTTCAGAACGCTAAGTTTCCAAAAGTAAATACTTGGAAAATACATTGGGCGTCCGAATATTTTTGTGACTTAAGAATAAGGTACTATTTCATTAATCATTTGTTATGCTACAATTTACGTTAAGTTATTAAATAAATCATATGTTTTTGTTAACCTTAGTTAATTACTCATTACCAGAAAAAATAACGAAGATGATTCCCTAACAAATAGTCGAGATTCACAGCGATGAATTTCGATATGCCTTGGTGTCCGAATATTTTCGTGAGTCACTGTATATAATCCCCGACAACCATTCACCATTAATTCTTGTCTCTATTCGCACGTTTCCTTGTCCTAGCGCCGACACAGCTTCACCGTTTCCGACGTATATCTTCAGTGGTCGAAGGAACTGTTGATATTCGAAGAACCATTCATGTTGATTTGCTGTGTGATCCGACGCCCCGGAATCGATTAACCAGTAGTCACACATGTTGTCCCGTTTCGTATGTCCCGCAAAGGCCTGCGCCGAACTGTTCGGTCCTTCTTCGCTGGTCTTGGGCTCTGTCCTTTTTTTGCATGTCCTTGCAATGTGATTTTTCGATCCACATTTAAAACATCTTTTACGAGACTTGTATTTGGTTTCCTTCTTTTCATCTGTCACGAAACCGGACTTCCTATTCTTGTCCGAGTGCGAGCCTTCCTTCGGGCATTGTCCTGGTTTAATCGAGGAATTGTTTTTTAGATGCATCTTGGAGAATAGTGCCAATGTCGATTCCTCTGTCTCATGTAGCTGCTGCATGCGCATTTCTTCCGTCATGAGCCTTGCCGTTAGATTTTCAATCGTCTTCTTTGCGTCGATCGTCGAATCCCAGGCACTATGGAAGTGTCCGAACTTTGGCGGAAGTGTCGAGAGTATTCTCGTCATCAGCATCGTGGTAGGTATCTCTCCCCCAAGTGCCTTCATCTTGCTAGCCATTTGCTCTAGCTTCGATACATGCTGCGCCACGTTTCCCTCTGGATCCCAGCGATAATCGAAGAATTCCTTCTGAATCAGAGACAGGCTGTCGTCTGACTTCATGTCGAACATGCTGTGCAGCGTTTGCCACATTTCTTTCGCTGTTGCGCAATTCATAATCAATTGCAACGGTTTTGATTCAAGAGTCGTTACAATCAGCTTTTTCGCCGCTTTGTTGGCTTTCGTCCACGTGATCAGCTTGTCGTTGTAACCTTCAACCCCTGCTTCAGGCTTGACCATTGTACCGTCACACACCTCAAGTATGTCGTCACTTTCCATCAAAGTGCGAACAACGAACTGCCACTCCTGCCAGTTATCAGCATCCCGTAGTTTCTCGACCTTGACTTTGCCGGATTCCATTTTAATCGACACACAAATTGCACCGTGTTCTTTACGTACTGAATACACTCGCGATATTCAACTCTACGTTTACAAAGAGTCACTTCCCGTACAATTCACTCAAGGGTCTATTCCGTTTAGGTTTACGGAAACACGATTACCACAACCGATACCGCACTGGGCCCATAACCTGTTAAAGTTATATCTTTATTATTGAGATACAGGAATGATACAGTTTGGCGAAAGGTGCGTCGCAGACTGTTAGCGACGACGTGTTTCGACACGCACGGTCTCGCTGCCCGGTCCTCCGTCAGGAGTGGGGACATAAAACAATAAACGCTCGCAAGAGCCGAGATAGACACGTGCTCGGTCTTCTCTGTCCCTTAACAAGAATGACAGGCGAAAAAGGTCGTGGTCCAAGCGCGGTGAGACGGCCCAAACGATCGCCAAGCCCGGATTAACGACCAAGAAGGTTTTGCTATGTGTTTGGTGGGATTGGAAGGGAATCCTGCACTATGAGCTGCTCCCATCGGGCCAGTCACTCAATTCGGGCCTATATTGTGAACAACTGACCAGATTGAAGCAAGCGATCAACGAGAAGTGACCAGAATTATCCAATCGGAAGGGTGTTGTCTTCCATCAAAACAACGCCAGGCCGCACACATCTTTAACGACACGCCAGAAGCTCCGAGAGTTTGGATGGGAGGTTATATCGCACCCGCCGTATAGCCCAGACCTGGCACCAAGCGATTATCACCTTTTTAGACATTTACAACATTTTCTTGATGGCAAAAAACTGGCCTCAAGAGAGGCTTGTGAAAGTGAGCTGGTCGAGTTTTTTAACAATAGGGACGAAGACTTCTTCAATCGCGAAATTATGAAATTGCCTTCAAAATGGGAAAAAGTTATTGAACAAAACGGCGCTTATTTGATTTAATTCCGAAAATTCTAAGTTTGTTAATTTTATCATCAAAATAAAGAGAAAAAACGCTCAGAACTTTTTACTTCACCCATTACTTCGCGAAGGATACTGATATGCTCGTCAATAGTTTTAGTAGCAATTAATATATCATCTAAATAAAGTAAAATTTTATTTTGCCTGGTCAATTCCGAAAAAATGCTATTAATATAACGTTGAAAAACACGTGGTGCATTTGTCAGTCCAAACGGCATCTTCAACTATTCGAATTGTCCGAGTGGTGTGACAAACGACGTATATTTTATTGACGATTCCGCGACTCGAACATGATGAAATCCGTTTCGTAAATCCATACTGCTGAAATATCTTTTATCTCTTAACCGATCAAGATGGTCATCTATTAGCGGAGTGGGAAAATTATCCTGAATAGTAATCTTATTTAAAGCGCGATAATCTGTACATAATCGAATATCTCCGGTTTTCTTACGAACTAATACCATTGGACTTGCATAAGGCGAGTTGCTCGGGACGGATCACATTTTCTTTTAATAGTTAGTCGATAATGACTCTCAATTTTTCTTTATCAGCGAAAGCAAGTCTGCGCGGTCGAAACGAAATAGGCTGCTCGTGTTTCGATGCGATCGTCATCTCGGCTTTAGTATCAACGGAAACTTCGGGCTGGCTGGCATATACATACTCTGACTTGTATATATCGGTAACATTCTGAGATGCCTCGGAATCTAAACCTGGCTTTATGTTCAATTCATTTTCGGTGCAGACTCCAGTTTCCATATAATTAATCTGCATTATTTCATTCTGCCAATCAAATGATGAAACTTTATGCGGCTCAATATCAATTTTTGTTACTATTGATTCATCGTCAAAGGAAATTTTGATATGCGGTAACAATATAAAATCTCTTCCGAGAAGTGCGTCACACTGCATGGTGTTACTCGGAACGACACCGAAAATCAAATTTACCAGTATGTTGTTTACCTCGCCCTTACAATTAAAAGTAGCCAAAATGTCTATCCCGGAACCGTTAACGCCTTGATAAACGCAATTACTTCTTTTTACAGCGTCGCGCATAAAACTCGGCACATGATTTTCTCTTATTAAACTAATAGGAGAACCGAAATCTATAATTGCATCAATGGAAAAATTAAACATACTACCATGATCGTCCGTAGCTGCATATTTCAATTTTACTGCATAAGGAGCATTAGGCACAAACTGCACTAAATGCGTTCCTGTTGCAGACGATGGACGATTTCCCGTACAATTCTCGATTCGGTGCGTCATACTTCTACACTTGAAGCAAGCACCCTTTGGTCGTTTCGGCTGCGGACAATTTGTGGAAATGTGCCCTCGCTCACTGCAGTTGTAGCAACGAGGGGGCTGCTGCTGTGCTGCGCTGGTACGCCCCTGTCCCGCATCTTCCTTCCTGCTCTGTCGTGCAGACGATGATCCCTTCTCCCTTCTCTCCGGTGCCGGTTGACGCGTTAGACCACGAATTCGATCGTAGATTTTCAACTTGTCCTTCAAGTCGCTCAATTGTTTAGCTTCATAAAGAAGCGATTTTCTATTGGGATCATCGGGAATTCCGTCTACAATATACTGAATCAAAGCTTCAGTTTCAATATGGCCCCTTGCCGCAATTTCCTTCATAACTAATTGTAAGAAGTATTCCTGTACCGACTCTTCCCGATGCATCCTTCTATTACGCAACAAATCATGTAGCTGAGCGCTATTAATGCGTGTTGAAAATTCCTCCACAAGAGAGTCTTCAACTTCCTCCAGGTTGTGACCGCACGTTCGCCTTGCATAAACAATTTGGCTAGCCCAGTCAAACATTTCTTTGCAAACAAAAGTTTTTGCAAATCCGACCAACCCAATAATGCGGCGTTGTCCTCAAAATCTTGGATCCAGCTTTCCACCGGATATCCATCCGATCCGTTAAAAGATCGTATGGAATCTTCGATATCGCGGAAACTGAGACTAAATTTTGGTACCTCGCTTTCTTCTGGACGATTTCGCGTACCTCGATGGTTCATAGCGTACGCTGACACTGCTGGTGGTTCCCTTACACTTTGTTCATCCTGTTCACTTGCATTTACACTCAATTGTCGTATGGTGTTGTTTATCTCTTCGTCGTCGGATTCCTCCTCAGACTCGGAAACGGTTTCTTCATTCGCCACTTTCAGCAAATTTGGATCGCACAAGTGTTTGCCAATTTGAAATGCAACTTCCTCGGCTGAACCATTATAATCTAGACTTAGGACGTTGCAAATTCCTATTAATTCGCCCAAACTGAAGGACGTCACTGCCCCTTTGATTTTGTTTTCAAATTCTGCCGATGAAATGTTAAATTGGAATCCACCGAATTTACGTAAATATTTGCGATTATTGCGATCACCTTCTTCTTGCGTTATAAATTTGTACAATGACGAAATTGCTTTTTTCGCCGACGTTTTAAGGTTTTTGCTGATCACTGGGATGTCGTTTAACGTCGTCATAGTCAATATAGTTTACTTACAGTTAACACACAAACGGACAAATACACTGTTCTAAATAGAATTAAACTTAAAAATGTCTTAGCAATTAGGATATACAATACACTTATCAATTAGTCCGACAATTCACACTGTTTCAATGCACAATTTCAGTTCCACAATTGAAATCCACACAATGTTCAATACAATTTTTCGCGATTCTTTATCCCACTTCTGAAATTTTTGTGGAGGTCCTTCTATGTTAAATATAGGTATGTAAGAGTGAAATATATAATATATAAATTTCTTTTTAATAATACAATACAATGGTTGTATACAATCACGTATAACAATTTGTCCGGAGAGACGTGGCGTTAGAACAACTTCTACAATCGTAATATCGGTTATGTTTGTGTACAGTGATATATATATAACAATAATTGTGAAGATTGCGTAGCGCTCATAAAGACGCTACGACGTTAACTCTAGGAATGTTTCGTCCATACGGACTCTACGACGCTAATACTAGGAATGTTACGGCGGGCCCTGGAAGTCGTATATTTATACGACTTCCTTCCTCCCTTGCGCGAGCCTATCAGAGGCTTTCCTCGGAGAGGGACGTGGGCCTCTCTTTCCAAGGCCTCTTTTCCCCGAAAGGCCCCGTAGGGGCGAGGGTTGTCTTCCTCCCTCGCTAGCGAAAGGTCCTCTTGACGAAAGCCAGGCGTGAGAACGCCCGGCTCGGCGCCTCGCTGGCGCGGAGTCTTACAGGTATATATATATTTGGAACTGAAAATATTGTGGTACAATTTGTCAGGTTGCTCAATATTTGTCTACAGACTGTCAAGGACTGCTAAGAACTGACTCTCTAGCCGCGACGTCACTCGCAGGAGGCCTCTGCCGACTTTGTTTTCTTTAAGATAACGCAGGGCCTCTTTACGACGACGAAGGAACGAGCGTGGCGTCACGTTAGTTCCTACAAATGAGACGCAAGATCATCTCCTAATGGCTCAATTTCTTTGCAACGTTTGTTTAAAAATTCAAAAAATTCTTCTACTGTAGGAAAATCATTTTTGCACTCACGTTCTTTCCAGCGCTGAGCGGTTTCTTTGTCTAATCTCGTTTGAAGCAAATACATTAAAACTGTATCAACAGACGGTTGATTTATAGCTTTTAAGGCACGATAATTCGTCTCTGTGACATTTAAAAGTTCGTGAAGTTGTCGCGGACAAGTTTTGCTTAAGGCGGACGCTTCAAAAATCGACTTTAATCGTTTGGCGACGATTAATTTTGGATCGTCGTACCGTTTCTGCAAAATTTCCCTCGCGACGGCATAATTGATACCGGTGTTAGGTATATGTTCAATTTTCTTAGTTGCGTCTCCCCTCAAGCAAGAGCGCAAATAGGTTAATTTACGTGTGTCATTAATTTTTGGGTTGTCATGAACCGAAGAAAAAAATTGATCAGCGAAACCAGGCCATTCCTCATAAGAACCGCTGAAAGTTGGCAAATGGATTTTTGGTAGTTCTACACCATTACCGGTTTCACAATTATTTTCCGTTGGTGGAAGCGAATAAAACTCACGGTGTGATATGTGACTTGACGCTTGATTATTAGTACGCGATAATATTTCGGCAGCATGAGAAGTTAATATTGATGCTTCGTCTTCGATATTTAATCTCGTTTCTAACTGATTTGCTGTATCATCAAGCAATTCGAGTTCCGTATGAAAGCTCTCGAATTCTCTTAATTGTTGCTGAATTTTATCAAGGCGCGTTTGTAATTCAGCTACGTTTGTCTCGATCGCGTTTGTTTCTAACTAAGTTTTAAAACGTGTTGGCTGACTTTTGAATATTGTACGCCTATGCTTTAATTCCTTAATACGAAGTTCGCTTGACATATTGAATAGAATATGGTGTTCAAAAAAAGGAGGAGAGTTATGAAATGAGTTGGAAAATATAGGAATAGGAAGCTCAATGAAAATGTATTTCAAGCTTACTCACTGAATTGTAGTAAAACCGTAGCACTGCAATGTTGCTGGTGAAACGGTGATCGGGTTGGCTGGCTCCTCTCTCGTGGCGATGTTGAAACTGCTGGAGATGCTTCCGCGTCGCAGCAGTGGTTGATTTGGTGATAAAACACCACGTGAAATGACGGTGTTGTTGTTGACCTCTCTCAGGAAGCGGTGGTAAAAAGAGCAGCGTCTCTGGAACGTTGACTCCTTGGACCCAGTATGGATAATAAGGCCGGAACAGACGCACCTCCACAGCGACTGGTATCCGGCTCGACGGACCAGGAAATGTTTTGATGCTTTATGCCGATGTTAGCTCGTTCGGGAACGCTCCGAAATCGGAAGACGGTATTATCCTGCCTTGCGGATTAATCGGAGGGGTCGATCTCCCGTACGCGGGTAAATGTTGAGATTCGAAGGCGTAACTCTTCAATCTCGCCGCAGTGAGAATTAATGCACTGAGGCTAATTTTTGAATGACGAGTAAAGATTTATTTTAATACAAAATTGTCGAAATAAAATAATACTGGGTGTTAGGGGTGGTATGGAGGGACAGAGATAGAGAGAGTAAGAGAGAATAAATGATTACCACTAAAATAGATATATATATTTGAATAAGAATAATAAGAATAATACGAATAAGAATCGCTCTCTACGTTCTATCCCGTTCGCGTCTTGCGTTACACTCTCCTTTCGTTAGTTCTGTTCTTCCTTTCGTTCGTCTGCCGAAACGCTTTTGTTTCTCGCGCTATCTCACTCTTACATCTCTTTCACTCGCTCACTCAGTCATCCTTCGTTTCTCGTCTCACATGGGTGTAAATATAAAGAATTATGAATTGGCGATGTATTGATGCAAAGAGCAGAAATCCAGAAGTGCCGTTGCGGGGAACGGGTACCTGTATTTATCTGTTCCGTGGTGAGATGTGTGTGGTGTGTACGTATAAGAATTGTTCAGGTGGATGTATAGAATTATTTGGAAGTTTCTATGACGAGCATGAAAATGCGTGTAATGTTTGTTTAATTAGTGTATGTATCGAACTGTCTGGAATGTTCCATGAGTGATTGTGTGGAATATATGTAAAGAAAACGTGTTATTGTATGTGTAGTGTCTCTTGTCAAATGTTAAAAGCGAGCTTGATGACTCCTGGATCTTCCGTGGATATCGATCGGAAACAGATGAGATGTGATGTATGTGTGATGTATGTTTGATGTATGTTTGATGTATCTGTTATGTAGGAATCGGGGTTTAGAATGTTATTAATCACTAAAGAATAAAATATATTTTAAACGAGATACAGCCTCCAGTGAGTAACGTCTTCGACTGACTTCTTTTCTTTTCGCTCGGCATCCGCACACAGAACTCACACACATTCATTCGCATCTCAAGCACTCATCATCCACGCACGCACACAGTCCTGCCACGTGCCTCGTTACAATGTAAGGACGAGCGATATCGATACTCGGAATCGCTTCGACTCCTCAGAACCTACACTCGGCCATTCTGCAGGGATATCTGTCCTCAGATATTTTCGCTAATTTCACTCTCACTACACGAATCACTCATATCATCAATCCATGGCTTCATGAATTCGGCTGCCGTGGATGTTTGTTGAGGCCCCTCGTGATAGCCGACCTTGTAAACGACGTACCGATCGTTACGTAGAACTTTAACGATACGATATGGACCTAGATATTTCGAGTGGAACTTGAGACCTGGCCCAAGCTGCGTCCTCCGAATAGCGACTAAGTCGTCTTCTTGGTATCGTCGTGCTTCCTTCCGTCTCTTATTGTACCCACGCCGATTCTCTTCTTGGATTTTTAGAATCTTCTCTTTAGCTTGACGGCGGATACCATTCCTGTTCTCGTTAAACATCTCGATGCACTCTTTGTCGATAACTTCGCGAATTTCCGGATTGTCTTTCATTCGCATGTGCGTTCCGAATAGAATTTCGAAAGGTGTCTTCCCGATACTTCTATGAAGCGTAGAATTGAGAAATTTTTGTGCTACTCCCAGATATACGATCCGGATATATGAACCGGATAACCGAATAACGGTCCGGTTAACCCTTTCCACTTGTCCGTTAGCTCGCGGGACTCCGGTTGTGATGAGACTATGCTTTACGCCTTCGGATTTGCAATAATCTTCAAAGTCGCCGGATGTAAAAGCCGTACCCCTGTCTGATATTATTTTCCGCGGGTTCCCGAAAATCACGGATTGTTTTCTTAAGCGATCAAGAACCTCCGCAGTACTAGTGGTCCTCGTAGCGTAAAGCCATACAAACTTAGCGAAGGCGTCTACCACCACGAATATATACCGATATTGTTTACGCGTAGACGGGAGCGGTCCTAAGTGGTCGATGTGATAAATATCGAGTGGGATTTCTCCCTTGTCGATAGGATATAATAAGCCTGCCGGTTTACCATGCTGCTTCTCGGCTAAAATGCAGGGAATGCAATTCCTTATAATCTTTTCAACTTTAGATTTCATATCTTGAAACCAAAAATCTTTTTTCAGGAGCGCTTCCGTCTTTACACTAGAGAAATGTCCATTTTCATGTGCCTGCCTTATTACTTGCGTTTGCATCGAACGCGGAACCACCAATAAAACGTCATCGGCATATTCTTTAAATAAAAGTCCATTCTTCACGGCATAACCCTTAATTTCCTTATTTTCTAATGCACTAAAAATATTTTTTAAAGCATCGAGCGCTATGCTGGGCCTTACGCAATCGCGCCATAATACTCGCTTCACACTCTCTTACTAACATACAAGCGGGGAGTGGATTACGACTCAACGCATCGCCATGACCCATACTTTTGCCCTGGCGGTGCTCAATAGTGTAATCAAATTCCTCGAGCAACAGAGCCCACCTCGCGACTCTCACACACAAATCTTTCTTGCTCATCGTCAACGTAAACGCTTTACAGTCTGTCACGATTTTAAATGGTATCCCTATCAGATATACGCGAAATTTCCGTAATGCTTTTACGATGGCCAAAACCTCGAGCTCGTAGCTTATATACTTTTGTTCGGCTGCGGACGTCTTTCCGCTAGAATAATGTATTGGATGCAGCGCATGATCCCCGTTGTCGCGTTGCAATAATATCGCGCCGAATCCGTACATGGAAGCATCCGTGTGCAATTCGGTAGCCGCGCCGATTTTATAGAGTCTCAATACCGGACGGTCACTCAACGCTGCTTTTAACTGATTAAACGCGCACCTTTCTTCTTCGCCAAAGCGAAAAGTTACACCGAATCTCAGGATATTTGTCAGAGGCCTTGCGATTACCGAATAGTGCATAATGAACTTACGAAAGTAGCCCGTCAATCCCAAAAAGCTTTGCACTTGTTTTATATTAGTCGGCTCAGGGAATTTCATAACGGAATCTGTCTTACGCGTTGACGGTTTTACCATCCCATCCTCAATAACGTGTCCCAAAAATTCTACCGTTTTTTGCAAAAATTGACACTTCTCCCACTTAATTATTAAACCAACTTGACTCGCTACATCTAAGACTGTTCGTAGTTTTTGCAACCCGCTCTCAAAATCTACCGACGGTATTATTAGGTCATCCAGATAAGTCAAAACTACTCCTTTGTTAATTAAGTCTCTAAATGCCGCGTTTATAAATTTCTGGAATACAGCTCTTTTGGCTTACTAATCAAGATTTTGCCTTCTTTCATTATTATTTCGACAGTATTTAAGAAATCGGTTCCAATTAGTAATTCATGCTGCATTAACGCGTCAGAAACTACGTGTATCGTCATCTCATAGGGATTACCATCTATCGTTACTTCCGTACAAAATTCACCCAAGGTTTTATTACTGCCTAATCCGACACCTCGAAAACATACCTCTTTTCCTTTCAAAGGCGGGGCGCCGATCCGAATGTACTTGTCCGCTCGCATCAAACACAAATCGCTGCCTGTATCAATAAGTGCCGTTACATTGTTGTTACCGATTTTAATCTCCTTACAGCTTTTCC
Organism: Cerceris ruficornis; assembly: GCA_963989415.1. Taxonomy (NCBI): domain Eukaryota; kingdom Metazoa; phylum Arthropoda; class Insecta; order Hymenoptera; family Crabronidae; genus Cerceris; species Cerceris ruficornis. The sequence goes on along the minus strand of OZ022520.1, from coordinate 13,429,884 downwards.
CGGGCGTATTGCTAGAAACTGCACTGCTGTTCGCTACGCCCACGCCATCGTTTCGTCGTTTTCGCGGACACTTCGACGCAAGATGACCTCGCTCATTACACTTGTAACATCTTACACTTTCCATCTTCATAGGACAATTAGCGGCGACGTGATCCTCCCTACCGCAGCTGTAGCACCGTCTCGGCGTTTGCGAAACATCCTTGTTTTCCTTAAACTCCTTCAACCGCTGCTCGAAGCCCTTGCCTGTCCTCCTATCGCTACCGTATCTTGACTGCGTTCTTTCTCTCAGCGATACGTGCTCGAACGCTTCCAAAAGGTCTTTTATCGTCCGAAACCGATGTAGTCGTGCTTGGTCCTTTAAGAAAGTATCGGGTATGCCGTCCACTGCATAGTCGATAATTTCATCTTCTGGGACCGGTACCCTATTCGCCAAAATTATTTTTTGATGCACATACTCGCTGAATGTTTCGTCCCTCTTCCAGATTCGTTCCTCGAATCTTTTCTTCAAAATCAGTTTACTTGGACGATGATCATACGTCTGCTTCATTTTCGCAAGAAGCTCTTCTATCGGTATCTGCAGAAATTCTGCTCTGGACCGAAACCATTCGTTCGCTCTTCCTTTCAGTCCACGGCTAATTAGAAGCCTTGCTTCATTGTCGTTTAACTCATATGTCGCTATGAGGAGCTTTATTTGTTTTTCCCAAACCTCATAAGTCTCACAGCTTCCGTCGAACTGATTCACAAGATCCGCGATTAATTGCACGTCCGTTCTGGACTGCATTCGTTGCCCCGACGCCGATGATCCACTAATATCGGTACTCCCTTCCGATTGGCCCACTCTTTCGTCCCTTGAGCGTGGCGATCCTCTCAAAAATTCGATCTCTCGGCGCGCGAATTCGAGCTCACGCTCAACGAGTTCCTTTTCTCGTCGTATTAACGCCATTTCTCTCAGTTGCTGGGACATTTCCCCAACTGGTATCGTCGATCCATTCGACGCACTCGAAGACTCACCGGTCACTTCTTCCCGTGACATGGTTGTATCGCTCATCCATGCACCTGTTGGATCCGCTTCCACCATTCTCAAAAATAATTCAGCTTTCACACCAGCCGTGCTTAAGCCCAATGCTTTCAATTTATCCTTAAGAACGTTCACGGTGAAATCGTCAACAGTTTTCATCGTGGCCATCGTATTCCCAACTGCAAACAAAAGCCTTTTCACGCCGAAAAAGTCCAATCCAGGTACTCTCGCGTACTTTACACGACTTTAGCCAGTTAATCCCCGATGGCACACATAAACGCTATCACACGTTTTCACGAAACTTAGCAACGCTTTCCGTTTAACCAATAACACTCAACGATTCCTAGTTTCGACCAAATCCCAGACGAGCCCCCAAAAATGTAGGAATCGGGGTTTAGAATGTTATTAATCACTAAAGAATAAAATATATTTTAAACGAGATACAGCCTCCAGTGAGTAACCTCTTCGACTGACTTCTTTTCTTTTCGCTCGGCATCCGCACACAGAACTCACACACATTCATTCGCATCTCAAGCACTCATCATCCACGCACGCACACAGTCCTGTCACGTGCCTCGTTACAATGTAAGGACGAGTGATATCGATACTCAGAATCGCTTCGACTCTTCAGAACCTACAGTTATGTATGTGAAATCTAAAATAAATTGCTGAAATTTGTCGGAACAGATAAATAGAATAAATCGAGATTATTATTACCCTTTCGCGGGTAGTAACAAACATTACATTTTATATTTTTGTTTTGTGTGGTATTTTATAAAACAATCTCCAGTGTGCATTCTTGGTTTGTCGGGGCAAGTGTCACAGTAGTACACAGTTTGTCGCCTTTGGCCGGACGTTCGTTGGGAACAAACCTTGCAATCCTTTTTTTGTCCAATCAAAATAACATGCAGCTTCCCATTTAATCGGATGCCTTCAGAACTGCTCTGCGAAGTAGAAGCTGTGCTAGGGTGTTTTTGTCGGAAGTCTCCTCTCAATTGATCAACTAAAGTTTTCAAATATTTCAGGTGACTAAGCGGCCGTTCGTTTCTCTGCTTCTTTACTGATTTATAAAGAATATATGAATTGATGGAGCATATCTCCCAACCCCAAAAAAATACTTTTCGCCACCATTTTATGGATTTTCTTAAAAAACAGTATGTCGAGGCCAGTATGAACTCATCTTCACTAGAAGTAATTTCTTCGTCGTCTTCCATGCTTATTGGGCTCAGTAACTGTTAACCCTTTGGCCTATAACCACGAGTCTGACTCGTGGTAAAGAATTTGTGCTATAAGCGAAAACCACGAGTCTGACTCGTTGAAAAGAACTTGTACCATAAGCGAAAACCACGAGTCTGACTCGTGGTAAAAGTGTACTTGGGTACTCGGCTGAACAGTTGAATGGCACGGCGCGCGACCGACCTTCTTGTTTACTATGGCTCGCGCAATCGGCAGATACCGTGTAGGCCAAAGGGTTAAGGCCTAAGCCCTTAATGTATTAAGTTTATTACACGGACGAAGAGGCAACTATTTTTGAGAAAAACAGTTAGTATAACGGGACGCAGAAGTGCCAGATGTGCGACTTCTGCGGGCCGCCTTTTCCAAGAAAATCCTCGCCTGCGAGTTTGATTATTTTCATACTTTGACAAAGACTCAATAGTTATTGCCGTGCAATAAACTTGGCGCGCTAGAGCGTGTCCCTCGGCCCTCGAGCAACCCTTGAGCGAGCCTCCTCCTCCCGCGGGCCTTTTTCTTCCCCCACAGGCCTATACGCCTCTATCGGCTACCAAAAAGAGGGCGCGCCCATCTTTCAATTAACGCATTTTTCCGCACAACTTCCGAGGGCGCTCAAATCACATCCTTTTCAGCAAGGTGCCCTCGGAAGGGGAAAAGAACGGAGGAAGAGCTTCGCGACGACTTCGAAGATCAGACGCAAACACACTCTCAAACAGTGCACAGCTCGGCACTTATACATTTACCTCTCCGTACACGTGTAGCGTCTCGTTCGGATCTCACAGTCTCACCTCCGCGCACGAGTAGCGTCTCGGCCGGATTTCTTAGTAGCAACTAAGTAATAGTTTCGTCATTCTAAGTTTCACACCTTTGTTAAGTTTGTTCAATATTTATTTAAAATACAGTCCACTTATAAAAAAAAAGAAAGTTCTTGCTAAAATCAGAGGGCTAATTCAAATACAAGAATACCACGCCCCAACAGTAACTTTGAAAGAAATATTCTGATTACCAAGAAAGTTGAGCTCGAACTAACGTCGAAGGCAGAGTCCGACCCGCGGTCGCGAGTGTTTTTGAGATAAGACATCTTTGTAGTCATTTTAAAACATATTGTGTCACTCGACACCTCGTAAGATGATCCACAAAAGGCCAGGAGTAGATTCGTGAAGCGATATTCGTTAGGCAAAACCTAAATAAACACCGTTATCGCTCAATTTACCGCATCCATCCGAGTGGTGCCCGAGAGGCACCGCTCGAGTTGTCGCATCACATGCAGTGGTACCTGAGAGGCACCGCTCGAGCGCAAAGGGTTAATTTGTTTGTATACCTTCTATTCGTTATGATTTGTATCTTCTGGGTCTCTTGTAGAATACGTAGAATCGTCCTTCTTCGCACTCCATTTTGTACTCACATATATATTCTCGTGTATATTATATTCCTTTCAATATACACACACTTAATCACAGTCTTAATCACAATAGTACGAACCGTCAACACGACTTGACCTGCACGTCTTATCGCTACGAGAGCTCGATCGAGACTGACGACTTGAAGTGGTAATATTATTACCATCAAAGTACAAGGTGTTTGAAAATTATTTGTCACGATCTAGCAGGCGTCGTTCTACACCTTTGGATCGGCGGACATTTGCAAAAGAAACGCCGCAAAATGCGGAAAAAGGTTAAAAATTGATGTCAACCTGTTTTATTGGCTCACCGCCTTCGTCTTATTGCGTAGGTAAAATATCTGAAAGGAGTCGTGGGTCAGAAATGAACCATTCTCTTGCAAATTAATGTTAATTTTAATTGTAATGTAAGTTGTGACTCCGTGATTGGATTTTCGCTCAGTTGTTTTTTTGTAAAGTGTAACTTATTGAAGACAGAAAAAACTACGGTGTATATGATTTCCATAAACTAAAGAATGAAGAATATTATACTGAAAAGAAAATATACATGCCAGTGCTAGCTTAAAATAATAAAAATAATTACAATAACTTAAAAATAATAAATATGCCGACATAGTCGTCCAGCAACTGCTGGAGACGGTCCGCTTGTGCAGGCCGACGATAGAATTCACATTGATCCCTATGACCGTGAAGTCTCTCGACGATGTTCCGTTACGATGCGCCATTTCGACCACATGGTTACAGTGAGTAACTTTAATATTCGGACACTATGAGATTTTTGGTTTGTTACATCATAATTTCGTTTCTAACAAAACAAAGAACAAAATCAAGTATTATATCAAGGTATATGTCTAGTAAGCAATAGTATAAGTTTTATTTACATAACTTGCAACAGTTGTTAAATAACATGATTTAAATAAAACATTGTCCGATTTTCACGTTACTTTAATATTCGGACACTTATAGAAACTACGTATTTTTAAGCTAATTTTTATAATAATATGTACTTTAATATTTTGTTGGGTAGTCATTCTGCTGTATTACTTCTTTTAAACGTTGTGGCATATTTCTAATGATTTTTTTAAAATATTCTGTACTTATATTATTCTATTCCTCTTTTAATCTACGTTTCAACATTTCTTTTGAAGTTATTGTTGTTTTTCTGATACGTCGATCTAGTTCACCCCACATATTTTCAATACGGTTGAGGACTGGTGTATGGGGTGGTGGTTGTCAAACTTTTGGACAATTATACAGCAAATATTCCTGCACAATGCATGCCTTATGTTTCGGGTCATTGTCCTGGTAAAATTTAAATATGTTTAAAATTCCCATTTGTGTAGCACTTTCGTGTAAATTGTTTTTTAATATTTTCAAATACACATTTTTATCCATAATATTATCAATAAAAACTAATTCGCCCGGTCCAAATGTGAATATACAGCCCCAGACGAGTACACTGCCACCTCCGTGCTTCACAGTTGGTCTTAGATTTTTAAATTTAAATTCTTCATTTTTCTTCCGCCAAACCAACCTTCTTCCATCTGACCCAAAAATGCTTTTACTTTCGTCAGCAAAAATGACATCATTCCACTATGCTTCTTCCTTCAAAACAAATTGTTAGGGCAGGTAAGGTGGTTTCGAAATATACAGGAGAAAATAACTTTATTATGTAGTAAGGTATTAAATATGTAAGTAAGGTAATAAATAAATGAAAACACACACACAACACAAATTAAGCAAAATAACTAGAGTATATATTTGGTGATAATTATATGTAGTAATAAGGATAATAGTAATAAGGTTAATAATAATAATAATAATAACGGTAATAAAAGTAATAAAGGCACGACATCCGTCTCACTAAGATGATCGAATCAGACTGCATAAAAAGCCACGCATCGGCGTTTGGTCGCTAAACAGATGACACGCGGGTACGGGCTATTCAGGCCCGTACCTACGAAATCCCTTCATCTAATACCATCTTTTTCTTTTTTTTTTGTTGAAAGGGGCACTATAATTATAAACTACATGTGAAATGCAAGTGACCGCAACAGAGTATGAACAACGAGTGGGGCCGAAGCGCTGGTTGTCCAGTTGACGATAGCAACAGGGAGACGAGTGCGCCTCTGGCAGGCACGGTCCCAATTAATGGATGGGGCGCGAAATTGTTGATTTCCAACACTCTCCCTCAAGTTTGCGCCCTAGGAGAATCTGTTAAGAACAATCCAAGGCCTTGAGCGCATTTTGCATGACCCGGTCCGGGTAGCGCCTTTGTTAGGACGTCAGCAATCATGCGATCGGTTGGCAGGTAATCCAACCGGATAGGGTTATTTTTCAACACCTCCCGTATGAAATGATGTCTGACGTCGATGTGTTTGGACCTTGAATGAAAAGCGGGATTTTCCGCCAATTTCCCAGCTCCTTGGTTGTCGTTGAAAATGACAACATTGGCTAGTCTTGGATGACCTAAATTGCGCAAAAATCCTAAAATGTGTAGGCCTTCCTTTGCAGCGTCAGTCAGGGCCATGTATTCGGCCTCAGTCGAGGAAAGAGCCACTGTGCGCTGTTTGCGCGACTCCCAAGAAATGGCAGCTCCGTTTAAAGTGAAGGCCAGTCCAGTATATGAACGACGGTCAACGATGCAACTCGCCCAATCAGCATCGGTATAACCTCGTAGAGGTTCCTTGTCCTTTACAAACTTCAACTTCATATCCACCGTCCCTTTGAGGAAGCGGAGCACCCTTTTAGCGGCGATCCAGTGTTCTCGCTCAGGACGACAGCAGAACTGACTGAGAGCGCTAACCGCGTGAGCTATATCCGGACGAGTCCCAGTCGCGGCGTACATTAGAGCACCAATCAATTCTCTGAAGGGGTACTGTGTCTCGCCGTTAAACTCTTTCGAACTTTGGGATAATTTCGTGCCGGGTTCTAGTGGAGTGCTGACAGGCTTGCAGTCATGCATGCCGAAGCGTTGAAGTACATCCTTGATGTATCCGGACTGCGAAAGAGAAATTCTGCCACTCTCCTGTAGGATCTCGATCCCCAGGCAATATCGGGCTTCGCCAAGGTCCTTTACCTTGAAAAATGTCGAGATTTTACTCTTAATAGTACTCTCCCTTGTTCTGTTCCTCGAAAATATGAGAATGTCGTCTACGTAAACAAGGAGGAATGTCGACTTCTCTTCGTCGACGTAAACGCAAGGGTCAGCGTTTGTTGGAACGACGCCGATGTCACGGAGAACCGAATCCAACTTCTTATGCCATTGGCGACCCGCTTGGCGTAAACCATACAAGGCTTTGTTAAGTCTACAAACTTTGCTCGTCCCATCAATTTTATTGAGCATCTCACGAGCTAAACTTGTGTCATTAGGATTTGTTTCATCTGTGACCATTCTGTGCAGCATTCGACGTAGGAGCTCAGGTTGTTCCATGAAGACTTCTGCGTCCATTTCGCCGTTGAGGTAGGCTGTCTCTACATCCAGTTGCCATATACGCATGCCAAACCTAGCTGCTAGAGCAACATCTGGACCGTATTTATTACGAAGTACGGTACGAGATCTGATGACCTTTTTATCCAGAGGTCTGTCGACGAGATCGAAAGTATTATTTCGAATGAGACTTCTAATCTCCAGGTATACTGCGTCCTCCCATTCATCCTTATCAGGTCCGGAGAGAGCCTGATCAAACGGAATCTCGCAGGCGTTCATCACTAGCTCTGCGTTTTCCTCATTGGATGGATCGTTGGTCGTGTCGTCGTTTAGGTGAGCGTGTGACTCCGGAGTGTCGGCGGGAGCACGTGCGATATTGTACTGCTTCTTCGGACGTCCTGGTCTTCCTGTCCGAATAAGCCGAGGTCTACCTCGTGCACGCCTTTCGAGACTATTCTTGACTTGCACATCGTTTGCAACCGTGGGTTGAATGCTTCGTTCATCTCCATCCGGCACGTTGTCGCTAACGAACTCGATTTCACCAATCTGTGAAGACTTATCTGAAACAGAACTGTTTAATAAGTCATGAAACCTTCCGTCGCGTGTTATATGGATCTTTCCGTCAGATGGGACCCAAATTCTATAGGCCTTAGCGGAGGTAGAGTAGCCGATGAATATTCCAGCGATGCCTCGTGGCTGAAGTTTATCTTTCCCAGAGGATTTGTCCAGGAAATGGACATTAACGCCAAATCTTCTCAGATGACTAACATCTGGACGTCTGCCGGTCCAAACTTCGTGAGGACTCTTTTGCCCCAGTACCTTAGTGATGCACCTGTTTCTTACATAACAAGCCGTGGCAATTGCCTCTCCCCAGAATGATCGTGGCAATCCAGATTCGTTGAGCATGGTCCGAGCAGCCTCAACAAGCGTTCTATTTTTCCGCTCAGCCACCCCATTCTGCTGAGGTGTGTAAGGGCTGGTTAACCTACGTTTTATACCGGATTGCTTCAAAATCTGGTCTATGGCTGCGTTGCAAAATTCTGTTCCATTGTCAGTCTGGAGCGCCTTAATTTTCTTGCCAGTTTGTGTCTCTGCAAAACTTTTATATTCAATAAATTTTGTTTTAACTTCAGATTTTACCCGAAGAAAGTAGATCACTGTCCAGCGGCTGTAGTCGTCAGTGAACGTTAGGAGATAACGTGCTCCGCCCTGAGATTGTGTCCGCATGGGGCCGCAGACGTCGGCATGTACAATCTCCAGCAGTGAGGACGTACCCTTGCTGCGCTTTGGGAATGCAGCACTGGCTAGCTTGCCCGCAGCACAAGGTTCACAAGAAAGGCTGTCAACACCTGCCTTGAAACTTAAGCCGGTTACAGATTTTTCTTTCAGCATCAGACACATGTCTCTCCAGTTTAAATGTCCTAATCGTCCATGCCATTCGTGTGCACTGTCTTTCACATTTTGGACGATGTTCGCAGCGTCAGATTTTTCGCGCACAAAGAATAGATCACCTTCTCGATCGGCGGTGAATTTAATAGTTCCACGATTGTCTTTCACATAAGCGCGATTCTTCGTGAATAATACAGTGTGCTTATTGTCCACAATTTTGGCGACTGACAACAAATTTGAACGTAAGTTCGGTACAAGCAATGCGTTCCGAAGCAAGAGCGATCTGTCTCGTCCACCATTTGCGGTTACTACGCGTACGTTGCCTTTTGCCGTCACGTGTGCGGTTGCGTCGCTAGCGAGTCTTATGTCGCTACTGGTCGCATGCGAGTCCTCGAAGGATTGCGCGTCTTTGCAAAGATGCGTGGTGCATCCACTGTCCAGACACCATTTTTGGCTGGAAGTTGCATTAAACGCTGAATCGCCCAGCTGCGTGAGATCGTCACTCGCGAAAAAGAATTCATCTGTTGCGTTGGCACTCTGCTCTTCTGATCTTTTCTTCCTGAAACATCTTGAGGTGGTGTGTCCCTTCTTCTTGCAGAAGTCGCAGGTGCTGCCTCTTCGCTGATTCGACGTACCGGCAGCTCTCTCGTCTCCGTGATTCCTCACGTTTCTATCGGACGATGTCTTCGTTGCAATGGGGCGTTGTCTCGCAAGCATGGCATTCGTTTCCTTCTCGTCGTTCTTGTGATCCCTGGCGTAGCTTTCCTCGATAATCTTTTCGAATAGTTTATCTATTTCTGGTAGGGCATCACGTGATTTTATGGCACAGCAAAAATTGTCATAGCTGCTCGGTAGGCTATGAAGTAGCATTACTGTTAACAGATCACCATTAATGTCGACGTTCATCTGCTGCAGTTTGTCAACGGTGTCCATGAATCGCGATAGGTAATCTCTCGCATCGTCCCCTTCATGCATACGCAGCAGCAATAACTGTTCAAGCAATGATGCCTTTCGTGTGGGGCCCCTCGATGCGTATATAGACTCGAGTCTTGTCCAAACTTCGCGGGATGTCTCACAATTGCGAATGTTTTAATTGTGATGCGCTCATTGCAAGGATGAGGTCTGATCTGGCCATCTGGTCTTCCTCCGTCCATAGTTCTAAGGCGTTTTGCGATGCGACACGTGCGTCTCCTTCGCCTTGTAGACTCGGTTTCGGTTTACTTCCAGAAACGTATCCTCAAGATTTGTTCTTGGTCAAGAGAGCCTCAACTTGAATTTTCCAGGTGTCGTAATTATTCTTCGTTAACGGCTCGATTCGCACTGAATTATATGCATTGGATTGAGCTATGATTGAGCGTTCGCGTTCGCGTTCGCGTTGACTCCTGTACGCTTAATGGCGGATGGCGAAAAAAAAGGTGGCGCACTTAGCTTCATGACGTCTTCGCGATCCTCTTTTCGATACCATTAAAATTGTATTTCGAATTCGCGCACTTCTGGGCCCATAACCTGTTAGGGCAGGTAAGGTGGTTTCGAAATATACAGGATGTAGCGGTCTTTCGCGAGTCGTCCGATTCCGTCGCACGATCCGAGGCCGTACGAGCGATCGTCATTTTATTCTCGTGCGAGGAGACGAATGTCTTTTCGAAAGGCAGTCTCGAATGGATCGGCACCGGAGACGAGTTACGTTTATGAAAGTGATATTTTATCTTTAGTCAGTATTGTGTTTTACGTTTATGTTATTTAAAGTTCATCATAGTTATGTTAAATATCCCTGTATCGTAAAAATAAATAGTACAATAAGCCTACAAGGAGAAAATAACTTTATTATAAACTACATGTGAAATGCAAGTGACCGCAACAGAGTATGAACAACGAGTGGGGCCGAAGCGCTGGTTGTCCAGTTGACGATAGCAACAGGGAGACGAGTGCGCCTCTGGCAGGCACGGTCCCAATTAATGGATGGGGCGCGAAATTGTTGATTTCCAACACAAATTCCTTGGCAAAATTTAATCTTTTCTTCCGATTTTGTTAGTTCACATATGGTTTCTTCCTATCCACTCTTCCATTGTAGTCACTATCTTTTAAGGCTCTGCGGATAGTTTGAGGATGTACCTTTTTCCCAGTCTCGTTTAAGATCTCAGCTGCTAATTTTGGTGCACTGAGTGTAGGATCCTTCTTTATTTTTCTTATTAGTTTCCTCTTATCACGTGCATCCAACTTCTTTGGTTGTCCCTTTTGGGGTATGGATTCTATACGCTCCTCGTATTTGAACCGTTTGACGATATCCGCCACTGTACTCTTACTCATGTTGAGCATGGCAGCAATTTGTCTATATGATTTTCCTTGTGCATTGTGAAAAATCACAAGTTGTCATATATTGAAACTGGTATTACTTTTGCGCGGCATTATACACGTGTGCTTAACGATTATCGAACAGAAACTGATGAAATAATGTTCGTTAGTATCATCTAAACAGGCGACCATGTTTGTAAACAAACATTGCGTTCTAGCTCGAAGCAACTCGGCATAAGCACTCACAAAAGGTGCTACTCTACCAAGTGTCCGAATATTAAAGTAACGTGAAAATCGGACAATGTTTTATTTAAATCATGTTATTTAACAACTGCTGTAAGTTATGTAAATAAAACTTATACTATTGCTTACTAGACATACAGGGTGGTCCACACAACGTGTGCACCGTTAAAAACTTCCAAAATATGCGTTGCATAAAAAAGTTTTTATATAGAAGTTGCATGGTCTGAAGGGGCACATTATATAGTGTAGTTATTTGTTTTATAGGTGGAGGCGTTTCGGAGATTTGAAGGTCAACTTTGTTTTTTTAAATGGAATGCTATATTTTTTATATCAAAATATGGAAGAATGTCGAATTCTGAGTAAAAAAGTATTGACCTTCATTTGCCCTAAACCTAATAACTAACGAGTAATTTCACTTTATTTCCTGAAAATTTTCTTCGCGTAATATTAGGTTAGAAATTCGACCTTATCACAGATTTCCGCAGGACAGCGATGTTTCTAATCGCGGCCCGCACCTCAGACGTGTCACCACGCAACGCGAAAATCCAATTCTCCGAAAACTAATAAATCGCCAACCCTTTCCTCTCCATCCCCGATGAGTCCTAGAACTGCGCTGCATAGCAACAAAAATTGCCTGCTCCAAAGCAAAGATGCCCTTGGCAACTTTGTTTACATGAAAGTAAGACCAGCATGATATACTTATACATAATATACTTTTTTTTGGTTTTGGTACATCAAGATGAAAATCGGGATAATCAAAGATCCAGTGTTACTGCACTGCTTACGAGTTAGCTCTCAGGAAGTTATGAATCCAACTCAAATTATTTATAATTTGTATTTGTTTGTTTCATTTCGTCTTGACCTCAAAACATTTTAAACATATGTAGAGCCGGGAAAATATCGGTAGTTCGGTTTTAAGAGTGACGAAGGGCTGCGAAGGCGAAAGCGGGGGTTGGGTCCTGCTCAGGTCAGCAGGCCGACCGTTTTCTCCTCCAAGGCCCGAATATTGTAGACTTAGTGAGTGCGAATGCGAGTGCGAGTGCGAGAGAGTGAATAGTTGTGTGAGAAGGATGAACGAGTAGAATATAAGAAAGCGTAGGTTAAGGGACAAGCAGTATTGTCAGAAGTGTTGTGTTGTAAGAGTTGTCCACAGCGTAGCGTAGTTTTTAGTTGAGAGTTGTCACGAGTTGTGTGGAGTTGTAGTAGTCGAATTGTATTAGTTGCGTTGTAGTTAAGAGGAGTTTAAGTTGTAGTCTTATTTTGTTGTTAATTATTTATAACCTTTTAATATATCGTTATTTGTTATTTGGTTATATTGAGTTGTGTCAAAAGTTTCTATTAATCCCCTCTTTTGAAAACTCCTCCGCCTCTAGACATATTAAAATTTACGAATATAATTTAGTTTTCGCCAAAATTACAATTTAAATATCAAATTGTAACAAAATTGTACGCATGATGGATATAGCCGCCATTCTGATAGCGCATTCTTAATCGCGGCCAGTTCGCCGCTATAACTGACGTTAGTTAGATTTTGCTCTGTATTCCCGTTGTATCGCCCGGCCTCGGGTACCGGTGGCAATGGCGCGGTCGACATCATCTGCGTCGCTCCGAGGTGGCAATTCAAACATTGTATCACTTCCCTGTGCTGGAATTTATCCTAGGCTATTCGCTGATAGTTAATTGCATGGATATGCTTTAAAGTACTCACGTCGGAGTCTGGAATGAACTGCACGATAAATATCGACAGAGTTGACTCGTTTGTTTTAGTTCTCGTTGTTTCGAGTTGGGTGATTTTCATTGCGCGGTGCTTACCCGCGGCAACAACGTTGATTTCCCCGAGAATTTGTCTTTTAACACGTTGAGTGCCACGCCGATTCTGAAGGAAGTCCCCGCCAGGCCACGCGCGCCGCTTAGATGCGCTATATTGCACGCTGTCAGTCACCGGTGACTGACGCGGCCTAAACGAGAAGTCCAGTGTCAGCCACCGATGGCTGACGCGGCACTCAAAGTGTTAAGAAGCATCGTAATCGGCTTATCGTTTTGTGGGGTATAGGTGAAGCGCGGAACTTTTTCCGCTTCCAGTATGCTCCTTATCTTTCCGAACGGTTCTAAATTCTAAGGGTATACAACAGGGAAGCCATTTATTTGATCGCCAGAGCCGTCCTTGGGAGAGCTCCGCCTGCTTCCCCTTCCCGTGCGCTCGAGAGCTCGCTGATTGATTTGCCTTTCACTTGCCAGGTTCGGACCTATTGGCACGAGCTTGGTGGCGTATTGGGGCGATATTCGTATCTAACCGCTCGCGCTGGAAAGACATGCCACGCGCGTCGTTCGCGGAAAACAAAACGACGTGCGTGGCACATCGACCAAGGTTATTTGTCGAAGAACAGTTTCAGATTGTAACAACTTGCGTGTGCGGCAAAACAGAAGTATTATTAATGAAAAAGTATGCTCTGATATGTTTTAAATAAAAAACGATTAATAGTTTTTAATGTTTCCGGACATCTGGCGATAGTTTTGGTGGAATTCAACCACTACGTGACGTCTTACGGCGAAATATAGTGTTGCGTCGTAGCACGCGCATTTGTAAATTAATTTCTAGCGCAAATAGTTAAAAAACTCCGCAACAGCGGAACACAAGGCCTTCTCGCGTGAAAGAATACATTGTTGCCGCCGCGGCCGTCTTGCCGATACATTTTACAACCCTGCCTAGTCTTTACTTTTAATGCGATTTTTCGAAGTAAAGGACTTGGATATAGGGGATACCACCGTAAACAAACGCATTGGCAATAGTACCCCATGGATGATGTGGAAACCTATTAAAACTTTGCTGGTGAGAGTCTAGGCAGGATTGTAACATACACCCTCTGTCCCAAAAGTAACCGGAATTGATTTAAATAAACGTAAATACTAAGTAGTCGTTGACAAAAATCATTTTATTTGCTCGAAATATTCTCCTCCAGCAGAAATACAACGATTTGCGCGTTCAGAAAGTGCATCAAATGATTTTTTCATGTCGCTGACTGGAATTATGCTGAGGTTGCTCGTCGTTGACCGTTGAATGTCTTTATTTCCTTGTGATTTCCTTTCATCGATAAATGCAGTTTTGGGAACAAAAAATAATCGCAGGGAGCCATATCGGGTGAATACGGGGGAAATATTATGAAGTCTATTCGTTCGAGACAAATGAGACTGTGCTTCCTCGCCATTTTAGGCATACGCAACAGAAACCCATTTGCTCTACTTCTAGCGAATCGTTCGAAATGCCAAGTACGTTCGAAGGAGCGGACCAGGGAAAAACCGAGAATGCCTGTGCGGCCGTTTTCCGCAGGAGAGCTCTTGGCCACGAGCCCAGAACGGAGGTCTACATACAACGAAACATCACACATACGTTTCCGCTCTGGTCACGTGCTCACGGGGTCCCAGCGCGAAGGGGGCTCCGGCATTGCGCGACAATGCCCATTTGCTCTGGCTAGGATCACCCCGAAAGACACCAACCTTTCGTACTGCCAGAAAAACAAAATGCAAAAGCATAAGCAAAAACTGACAGCTCCTTAGGGGATCGCACATAATGTAACCTACTCCGATCGTCTATTCGAACCACCTCGAACGAATAATTGACTTTCGGTAGCAGGATCGGACTTTTTGTCCGTCAATATTTGCCCCTTTACGCAGCATGCACTACTGCGCGTACATGCCCTGGGTCCAGGGCCAAGAATACGGGGGATGTTGAAGCAGAAAGATTTGATTGCGGATCAAAAAAATCACTGACGATTAATGAACGATGGGAAGGCACATTATCGTGCAACAACCGCCAACTGCCGGGTTGCCGATATTCAGGGCGAACGCGACGAATGCGGCCCAGTAAACGTTTCAGTACATCACGGTACACTTCAGCATTAACTGTTGTACAGAAGACTTTTTCGAAATTTTGACGAAGTCACGCACTTTTTCGATATTCTCTTTGGTCATCGTTTCAATCGGCCTGAACGTTTATCATCATCCACATTTTCTCTGCCTTCTCTGAAACGTCGATGCCACTCAAAAACTTGTGTTTGTGATAAACAAGTATCACCATACGCGATTTTAAGCATTTTGAGCGTTTCCGTCGCACTTTTGCTGTTTTTAACGCAGAACTTAATGCAGATTCTTTTCCCTTTATTCATTTTTCGACCGGTGTATATAAAGTACTTTGATTTAAGGCGTCGTATTTTGGCTTCTAGTGAAGGAAATGTAGGAACGGAATTTTTCCTACGCATAAATAATATTAATTTTGGATTAAGTGAGTGTGGATGGTTTGTATATAGGCGAGAGTGGATGTTTAGAGTACGTGATTTGGAAGGCGACGGATGTCAGGGCTAGCATGAATGTTTAGTCTGTAGATAAAGTGAAAATGAGTGAGTGTAACAGAGAACGCATGCTGTGAGAAAGACGAAGAATGCATGCTGTGAGAAAGAGGATCGAGGGTGGATGCGAGCGTGGATTTTTGGGAAGAAGCAGTTGGTTGAGTTGAGTTCGTAGAGTCGAGTTGAGTGGAGATATACAGGGTGGAGATTTAGAGAGTTAGAGTTATTTTAGTATTGTTAAGAGTATTGTATTTTTATCTATTTAATAAAGTTAGTCATTTGTTTTTAATTACATGCGTTCAGTTTAGTTTCTAGGCTACGGTATTGTTAATTAGTTCTAAGGGAATCTGTTCCGTTTATTCAAAGACGAGTATCAATAATCTTTGATTGCTCGTCTAAGATTAAACTAGAATAGGACCCTATAGAAATGTGATGAATTTTTTACAGGTTATAAACAAAAGACGATATTTCTTAAATTAAGCTTCCACACAGGTGGCGCCACTAATTTTGTTGAAATAGAACCATTCCGGTTATTTTTAGGACAGAGGGTGTATATCGCTAAGACGGCCGCGGCCGCAACAATGTATTCTTTAACGCGAGAAGGCCTTGCCTTCTGCTGTCGCAGAGTTTTTCAACTATTTGCGCTGGAAATTAATTTACAAATGCGCGTGCTAGAACGCAGCATTATATTTCGCCATAAGGCGTCACGTGGTAGTCGAATTCGACCAAAGCCATCGCCAGAAGTTCAAAAACATTAAAATATATTAATCGTATTTGATTTAAGACATATCTGAGCATACTTTTTCACTAATAATACTTTTGTTTTACCCTGCACGCTACGTGGTATGATCTGAAACTGTTCTTTAGCAAATAACCTTAGTTGACGTGCGTCGCACGTTTTGATTTCCATGACCGACGTGCATGGCACATCTTTCCAGCGCGAGTGATTAAATACAAATGTCGCCCCTATGCGCCCCCACATTCATGACAATATGTCGCAGCTGGCAAGCGAAAAGCAAGTCAATCAGCGAGTTCTCGAGTGCATGGGAAGGAGTAGCAAGCGGAGCTCCTCCAAGGACGACTGACGTGCAAAATTTCTGCACCTTTGAAGTAAAGTACGACTCCGTCTTTAATTTTATTAGCATTTTCGTTGTCTACATGTAAAAAAATTGTATCATGGATTATATTGCTCTGCTTTTTGAACTATGTTCTAAATGTTCCTCAACTTCTGTCCCTTAATATTTTGCAAAGTCGAATGATTTATCATAATATGATATGATTTATCATTTTCAACGAAAACGGTTCATTTCTGACCCATGTTCCTCTCAGACATTTTACCTACGTAACAGGACGAATGCGATGAGCCAATAAAAAAATTTGTAACCCTTTTGTGAATTTTGCGACGTTTTTTTTTTACAAATCTCCTTCTATTCAAGGGTGTAGAATTGTTGGAATCTCACTTCTGACACCAAATTTTTAATGATGTTTCCGTGATACGCGTCCAACAAATTTATTATAAGGAAAAGAAACGAGACTTTTCGGATACAAACGAAATAAGAAACGCAGGCCGATGGTATGACTTCGTAGCAGAATTGCAAACTAAAAACTGTCTTTTATGAGCCTAGACCAGGCAGCCAGGATAGTTAATCGCCAGAGCTGTCCTTGGAAGAGCTCCGCCTGCGTCCCCTTCCCATGCGTTCGAGAGCTCGCTGATTGCTTCGCCTTTCACTTGCCAGGTTCGTACCTATTGCCACGCGCGTGGTGACGTGTTGGGGCGACATTCGTATCTAACCGCTCACGCTGGAAAGACATGCCACGCGCGTCGATCGCGGAAAACAAAACGACGCGCGTGGCACGTCGACCCAGGTCATTTGTCGAAAGACAGTTTCAGATCACAACACGTCGCGTGCAGGGTAAATAAAAGTATTATTAGTGAAAAAGTATGCTCTGATATGATTTAAATCAAATACAATTAATAGATTTTAATGTTTTTGGACTTCTGGCGATGATTTGGTGGAATTCAACCACTACGTGACGCCTTACGGCGAAATATAATGCTCCGTTCTAGCACGCGCATTTGTAAATTAATTTCTAGCGCAAACAGGTAAGAAACTCCGCGACAGCAGAACGCAAGCCCTTCTCGCGATAAAGAATACATTGTTGCGGCCGAGCATTATATTTCGCTGTACGGCGTCACGTAGTGGTTGAATTCCACCAAATCATCGCCAGAAGTCCAAAAACATTAAAATCTATTAATTGTATTTGATTTAAATCATATCAGAGCATACTTTTTCACTAATAATACTTTTGTTTTACCCTGCACGCGACGTCGTGCGATATGAAACTGTCTTTCGACAAATAACCTTGGTCGACGTGCCACGCGCGTCGTTTTGTTTTCCGCAATCGACGCGCGTGGCATGTCTTTCCAGCGCGAGCGATTAGATACGAATGTCGCCCCAATCCGCCACCACGCTCGTGCCAATAGGTCCGGCCATGACACCGAGAGAGTGTCTGTGAATCAATGACATCTCAGCTGTATGAATGGGTGAAGTAGGCGGAGCTCTTCCAAGGACAGCTCTGGCGATTAACTATCCTGGCTGCCTGGCCTAGACCGTCCTTTTAAGGACTCTAAATTAGTGTGGTGGGAGGTGAGGAAATTCTGACCCTTGTGACTCGGATTCCGAAAAACCGGATGTTATTTCTATGACATTTCTTGATAAGTGTGTAATGTTTAGAAACAATATATGACCGAAAATAAGTAGTGCATTCTTTTTGGGATAAGAATCACTTCGAAATATATCTTATAAAAATATTTAAAATGAGTCGGTATCCAACAGAACAACCCCTAAAAGCCATGACAAATAATTTTGAAACACCCTGTACACCTTGTGTTCTGTAATATTACATATAAGCCTGAGTATAAGAACTATATTTATAAGTTTTGTGTCTTTATTTTATAGATTATCAAACGTGAAGAACAGGGCAATGAGGCTTCAGGATCAGCTACAATATTTGCAAACAAATTTGAATTTAAAAGCTGCAAAAATGTACTCAGCTGCAAAGTATCCTGCTAATCATACATATAAGGAATATGAAATGACAATACCAACTAAACATAAACGTACTAATAAAATATCAGGGATTTATAAAAGCTCTGTTCCCATACAAGATATACCAGAGGCATATTTATCTTCAAATTGTAAAACAGAAGATGGTCAATATGTCGCAAATAGTATTTTACAGGAGAAACTGCAATATTATCATGTTCGTTCCAAATCAAATAAAGAGGCATACATAAATGAAAGTAGTGAAACATCATTTCCTTCTCATGTATCTTCGGTTAGCGCACTGTTATTGTTCGTTAATGTTGATAATCCCTACGAAAAATCAGCAAAACGGCTGCATCATTCGATTAATAAACAACAAATTGAAGATGCACCTGATTCAATAGTACAACCATGGTTATTATCAGAAATGGATTTATCTTCAAGTTACCTTTACACACCAATTCTCGGAGAGGTGAGACATTTAATGAAATTTTCAGAAAAAATTAAAGTTTTATTTAAGAAAATGATGTTTTTTATGAAACTCGTAGACAAAATTGCACACTGTTATTGTATGAGGAAGTAACAATGATGAAAGAGAAATTATAATGTTTATTTTACAGGTACCACAAATCAATGTACCACCGACACTTCCAGATTTGCCTGGTATTGTGGATGACGAAAAGTTTGTCTTGGACCTGAGTTTACAAAGTGCAATCGCACCATCATCAACTGTAACGACACCTACTATTCGTTTAGATCTTCCAACACCAACCTCACCTATCGAAGAAAGAGAACTTCATGCAAAACACGACGAAAATATACCAAGTTTACCTGTTTTAGTTGCAGATGATTCCTCAAAACATTCTATTCAGGATTCCATGACTTTTCCACCGTTACCACCTCCTGTACTTTCAACCGATTCTTCAACAAATGCAGTTACTGCGAATTCTCAGAAGACTAATGACATACAGACAGAATCTCCAGCTGTTCCGTCGCAACCATCATCAGCGCCACCACCACCACCGCCACCACCACCGCCACCACCACCACCACTGCTGCCTTCGCAGTTACCTGCATCTAGTTCCTCCATTGTTCAAGAAAAGCGTTTAAAGCGAGAGAGTGTCCAGTTAACTAAATTAACAAATGTAGATGACCGTTCAAATTTAATGGCAGCAATTCGTAATGCGGGTGGTGTTGGTAGAGCAAAATTGAGACACACAGAGCCATCAACGAAGAAAGCTGATCGTTGGTCTTTGGCATCGGTTGGTGGAGACTTAATGGCAGATTTACATACTAAATTGGCTCTTAGAAGGAAAGGAATTGCTGGATCAAGTTGTGGAACTTTTGAGAGAATGTCTAATTTAATTCCGCCTCCTCCAAAACCAAATGAAGCTTCTACGTCTGACAGAAATTCGGCTACCAGTGAGAATGAGTCTCAGCCAGATACTGATGACTGGGACGAATGATCATTAGAATTATTTGTTACTCCTTTTGTTCTAAGTTAGTTGTCACATTTATAATTGGACAACAGTATATCAAATGTGAGAACTAATATGAGGAAGAGGGAATATTTTTAAATAATTGAGTTTGATCAAATTATATATTTAACGAAATATATGCGCTATTAATTCTTTCATTAACATGTTAACACATTGACAGCCGGGGACCTAAGAGACATTTAAAGCCTGAGCGCCGGTAACGTATCGGCCACTTAAATCCCAAACGCCGGCCTTATTCGATTGTTTCTGATCACTGAATAGCCGAAAAAAATATTTAAAACATTATATATTTTCGTCAAATAGAACATTTTATTTGCATAATCGTCATATACAATTTAACGGTAATTAAAAATAGAAACAAAATCGAAATTTTTAATTTATAATTATAGAAAAAAATACAGTTTCTCATTTCATGGTCGATTAGAGATCCGCGTTTTCGCGGGACCGGCGCTCAAGCGACAGACTCAGAAATCCGCGTTTTCGCGGGGCCGGCGCTCAAGTGACAGACTCAGAAACCCGCGTTTTCGCGGGGCCGGCTATCAATGTGTTAAGTGCCACAGCGGTCCCAAGGAACCGGCCGTAATTTTGAGGTTTATACCGCCGTAGTTTTCAGGTCTCTACCGCTCCGCGCAACGGTCTTTCGGTACTGATTGCGAGATTGAACACTTATAGGCGACCTCGGTCTTTGTTCAATCAAAGCGCTCAGGAAAAGAATCGAATATTTTAATAAAAATTAATGTAATATATTGAAATGAGATAAATAAATGTTCTGTTTTGCTTTATAACTATTGCAAAAAGTTGTTCCTCTTGTTGTTATATTTTTCGCTATCTTTAGACCAAAAATTTCAGAAAGGGTGTAGCAGGATAAGTCGGTCAAATGTGCCCTTGAAGCTATTTTATTCCACGATGCGTCATTCGATTGGTAAACATAAGAAACCATTGTACAAAAATTTATCCGATAGCTTGACCGGGAGGGTAGTTATGGGGTAAATTCAAAAAACCAGTTTTTGCCTCATTTTCGCCACTTAATGATGTGTTAAAGTATCGTAAAAATTCTGACACATCCTAAACATGATTACACACGTTAGAGATTTTTTCAGATTTTTATGTTGCAAGTACTACGCACAAAAAATAAAAAACGAAAAAAAAGTCTGTAAAATTTAGATTTCTCAGTGAAATTTTCAGGGTACAATTTTTTATATTTTTACAGTAACTACCTGATATTACCATTACTATGCTCAATTTTTGCATATTTTTTTGATATAGTGCAACATTGTTGAACGAATCAAAAACCGATTTCTGGGACGCGTCTCGGGCTGAAACGCGATCAGTATTCGCTATCTTTACATTATTTCTTAGGAGGTTGAAGTGGATCGAGGTCAAATAAAACGCTTATGAACACTAATTAAATATATTGAAATGAATAATATAAGACTGTACGTGAGGATAGTTCTGCTGCGACTGACTTAATCGTCACCAGCGTCGATAGGCCCGACGCCCTAAGAAACAAAAGATAAACAGTCCTCACTCATACGCAGGGACTTCTCGGAAGCGCGGATCGCATATACTTAGCACGATCTCTAACATTATTTTAATACAGTATGTTCATTTTATTAGCTTCAATGTTTCTGCACGCGAAGAGATACGTGTTATGGAAGAGAATCAAGATGATTAAATAAATTGTTAATTTTATGCTCTCTGAAGAGAAGAAATTGTGCAGTGGCTAGAGTGTCTGCCTGCAGAACCGCTGGATACTTTTTTGTCGCGAATTCACGTCCCAAAGGGGGACTTCAGTTTTTTTTTGTATTTTTTTTTTAAATTATTAAACACACATCTGTGAACCATTTTGAAACAACTATTGATTATTGCTGTGTTTAACAATTTAAAAAAAAGTACAGAAAAAAATTTAAGTCCCCCTTGGGGACGCGAACTCGCGACAAAAAGTGTCCAGCGGTTCCACACGCAGACCTTCTAGCCACTGCACCATTACTTCTCTTAAGAGAGCATTCAAAATTTTAGCATATAAGGAGCATACAATTAACAATTTATTTTATTATCTTGATTCTCTTTCTTAACACGTATCTTTTCGCGTGCAGAAACATTGAAGGTATAAAATGAACATACTGTATTAAAATAATGTAAAGATAGCAAATATTGATCGTGTTTCAGCCCGAAATGTGTTCCAGAAATCGGTTTTTGATTTTTCCAACATCGTTGCACCATATCAAAAAAATATGAAAAAAGTTGAGCATAGTAATGGTAGCAGCAGTTAGTTACTGTAAAAATCTAAAAATTGTACCCTGAAGATTTCACTGCGAAATCTACAATATTCAAATTTTTTTTTGTTTTTGATTTTTCGCGCGTAGCACTTGCAACGTAAAAATCTGAAAGGGTCTAGCAGGATAAGGGGGTCAAAAGTGCCCTTGAGGCTATTTTATTCCACGATGGGTCACCTATCGAATGACTCATCGTGGAATAAAATAGCTTCAAGGACACTTTTGACCCCTTTATCCTGCTAGACCTTAGCCCTTTCGATCCCACCGGTAACTACAGCCACTTACCGCCTGACACTGGCTGGGTACTAGCAGTGACTATAGTGATCCGTCAAAATTTCACACGAACAATTAATTATTAGATTACATTTTTTAATTGGGTATTTTTTAAATACCACAAGTTTTTATTTTTCATGTATTATATGCATTGTAACTTCTATAAAGAATTAATTATTTATTTACTCTCACTAGCCAGTAAAAGGTATTCATCTGTGCCGAGATTGTTTCCTACCGTGTTAGCACACTCGCGAAAAAGCACTCCGTAGCGAAAGGGTGAAACATTTTCTTTTTAGTATAAACTTTAATTTTATAATAAAAACAACTTTTTGTCAGAAAGGAATTCTTTCACTGGTTTACCACAGTACAGAGTGTATGAAAATTATTGATCTACCAGATTAGTTCTACACCCCCTAAGAGTCCTTGAGGGGATCCAAAGTCGAATCTCAGGACATTGATATTTTCGTAGTCTGCAAAAATTTACGCGGACATTAACAGAAATTTCGGCAATCGACCGGCCCAGGATTTTTGAGTCCCACATGGTTGCAATTTTCTTCACTGACTCCGCATAGTACGAGATATTCGCAGGCTAGGAAAATATCAAGGACCTGCGATCGGCTTCGAGTCCTCCCAAGGGCCCACCCAGAAAGGAGAAAATACACTTACATGCGTTTTTCTTACTGGCTGTATGGCTCCTTCGTCCATGTTCGAAGCCTGTATAGCGTTCCACGGTGATTAGATTTCTGAAATAGTAAATAAAACACTTCGGATAATAAGTGTAATTCGTGTGCTTCTCTTTTCTATATGTCCGTCTCCGAAGGTTAACTACCGATGGGAAAGACGCTCACGAGGCTGCAATTTTAACTTTAATTTGCACGAGAACGGTTCATTTCTGACCCATAGTTCCTTTCAGACATTTTACCTATGCGACGAGACGAATTCGATGAGCCAATAAAAAAATGTGACCTTAATTTGCAAGGCTTTTGAGAATTTTGCGGTAGCTTTTTTTTACACATGTCCACCAATCGGAAAGTATAGAACAACGATTGGCAGATCATGGCAAATAATTTTCATACGCCCCGTACGAAGCGGGCGAAAATTGAACGTTATATAATTATCGTTAAATGTTAGTAAACAAAAAATTACAAGAACACGTATACTTGTACCTAAAGATTACAGTATCTTACATCCTATTACAGGGCTTGGAATTAACTGATATCTGCATCCGTCCGTCGATGAGCGCTACCTATCTCCTTCGATCGCACGCCTCCAGTAGCGCCTTCATGCTGGCATGTATGAAAGATAGAAATTTCTTAAATGTAAAAGAAATTGATCCAGAACAGAAAATAAAATTGGGAAGACGTCTGATTCTTGCAACCGCACAACTGAGACTGCTCGTTTGCCCCCTGCACACGCACTCACTCTCTCTCTCTCTCTCTCGCACGCGCGCACGCATGCACCTTAAACCAAACGACGATCAGCCCTCTTACGTGACTATGCAACGCAATGGTGTTGCCGCGATTGTCACTCGTGCGCATATGACTGCCAAATGTTGGCTTAAAAAATTCAATAAGTGCAGTGCACAGCAACAGAAGAAGGACAGACTTTCGTTTTTTTCCAAATTCCTCTTTCTTATTAGATATCGCGTTCGTCTTCGTTGACCATCTGAACGCTGGTTTTTATTAAACTTACCTAAGAGGTAGATCTCGAAGGACTACTTAAGGACGTTGTCGTGGTACAATATCGTCAATAGTTTTTGGATCATGTGCGTGGTAACAGTATAGGAGCGAGTAGCGATATGAACGATCACCTTTGTTTCAATACTGTACCCGTGACAACATACACATACAAATCTCATATATATGTATACACAAACACTATGAAACATTTTCACGTCTCGCAATTTGGCAACGTCGCTTATGCCACACAGTTGGACATACTGGGCTTGTTTACTGGATACAGCGCTTCACTGTATACAGACTCAATGTATGTACAGTACAGCGTTGCTAAGTTGTTTCTGTTCGATTTGCCCGCGTGTGCTTTTTTCCACGATTTTTAATTTTTGCATTATTATAACTCAATAACGGGAAGGTCAATATATTTGTTGTTTTTTTGTCTAATTCAGAACAAAAACATTTATGAATTGTTAGTTTTTTGAAAGTTTCTGACTGTTAGTTTTTTTATTAGAATTAATAAAGTGGTAGAACCACTACATAGCGCATATACTCTCCATGCTAATGACCCGAACTTTAATTAAGTTTATCTCGAATTAGAGGAGGTCAATCGATTTAAAATTTTAAGGATAATTGTATTATAATGTCCTCAATGAGTATTCTAAAATTTAGAATTTTCTGACACTATGCCCATCGCACGACAACTACCTTAACACGTATTTTTTCTTATCCGTCTCTATCTGTATCAAGGTGGTGGAAATGACTCCCTTTCGAACGAAATTTTTTGATGTTATTTTTCAGAGGCTAGAAAGATGTCAATGACCTGCTTTCGGTGTCAGGTTTGCTCAAGGGCCTTCTTGGGGAGAATAACATAAACACTTGCGCTTTTCTTAGTGGTTCGGTGACTCAGTTCGCCAATTTCTAATTTCGTGCAGCACGCCTCTGTTTTAACTATTCGAGCCAGCAAGGGTTTCTCGTGTACTTCTTTACGAAGGACTTGGTAACCTGACTTACTCAACAAAAAGTCAATTGCGAAGACACAGTTGAAAGTTAATTTGCGAGAGAACGGTTCGTTTCTGATTGATGGTTCCTCTCAGACATTTTACGTACGTAACAAGACGAATGCGATGAACCAATAAAAAAAATCAGCTACTCTTTCAGGAATTTTGCGGCGAATTTTTTTACAAATCTCCATCCAACCGAGGGTGTAGAACAACCCCGGGAAACCATGACAAAAAATTTTGAAACACCCTGTACATCGGTATTGCGCCCCACTTATATCCTAAATCGGAGCTCAATTGACGTAACCATAATCTGTCTTTAGTGCCATTTGATAACGCAAAATACTCCGCTTCTATAATAGAAAGGGCAACTACACTTTGTTTTGTGGCTCGACCATGAGATCGATCCACTATTTAAAATGAAAACAAAACCACTTGTATACTTACGCGTATTTACACATCCGGCATAATCAGCATCCGTATATCCTTTTAAATTGCACTCAATGTTATTATTACCGTATACAATACCATAGTCCGTCGTACCCTGTAGGTATCGAAATATTCTTTTAACAGCTTGCCAGTGCTTCTGCCGATAATTTGTCAGAAATTGACTAGCTTTGTTAACTGCGAATTCTATTGGGTTGTCGGAAAAGTCGTGACGCATTTTGCTAGCAGACGGCGGTAGATCATTTTTTAATTTACTAGAATCATTGACATCTGTATTATCGCTATATTATGTGGCAGTCGACCGTTTCAGCGCCATTATAAAAAAACGATTCAGCGATTCGTTGAGTTTTGTAGATTTTACAGTAAGAGTATAGGGTCCTATTCAAGTTTAATCTTAGACGAGCAATCAAAGACTATCGATGCTCGTCTTTGAATAAACGGAACAGATTCCCTTAGAACTAATTAACAATACCGTAGCCTAGAAACTTAATTGAACGCGTGTAATTAAAAAAACAAATGATTAACTTTATTAACTATATAAAAATACAATACTCTTAACAATACTAAAATAACTCTAACTCTCTAAATCTCCACTCTGTATATCTCCACTCAACTCGACTCTACGAACTCAACTCAACCAACTGCTTCTTCCCAAAAATCCACGCTCGCATCCACCCTCCATCCTCTTTCTCACAGCATGCATTCTTCGTCTTTCTCACAGCATGCGTTCTCTGTTGCACTCACTCATTTTCTCTTTCTCTACAGACTAAACATTCATGCTAGCCCTGACATCCGTCGCCTTCCAAATCACGTACTTCAAACATCCACTCTCGCTTATTTACAATCCATCCACACTCACTAATTCCAAAATTAATACTATTTGAGCGTAGGAAAAATTCCGTTCCTACAAGAGTAAGGTGGAAGACCAAAGTGTGCATTTTCGCCATATTTTATTATTTTACTTCAGTAAAGGGAAGAATGCGCGCCAAGCTTATGCAAAATTGCGGAAAGTTTACGGTGATGATACTCTACACGAATGTCAGTGCCAACGATGGTTCACAAACTTTCGTGCTGGTGATTTTGATCTTAACGACACCCCTCGGCCAGGGAGGCCCACCGAGGTTGATGATGACAAAATCAAGGCATTAATCGAGTCAAACCCACGTTATACAACACTAGAGATAGCAGAAACATTGAACATCCACCATTCAAGCGTTCACAATCATTTGAAGAAACTGGGATACGTTTGCAAGCTCGATATGTGGGCTCCTCATAAACTCAAAGAAGTTCATTTGACGGCGCGTGTAAACATCTGCGATATCCTCATTAAACGCGAGGAAAACGATCCTTTTCTGAAGCAATTAATAACTGGTGATGAGAAATGGATCGTTTATAACAATGTGGCACGAAATCGGTCTTGGTCCCGACGTGATGGTCTGCCTCAAACGACATCGAAAGCAAACATGCATCAGAGAGAAGTCCTGTTCTCACAATCAGTGTGGTGGGATTTAAAGGTGTCGTGATTTTCGAGCTCCTACCAAGGAACCAAACAATCAATTCGACTGTGTACTGTCGGCAATTGGACAATTTGAACGAATCCATCATCCAGAAACGTCCAGAGCTCGGTAATCGTAAAGGAGTGGTGTTTCATAAAGACAACGCGAGGCCACACACAAGTTTGATCACTCGTAAAAAATAGTTGCAGCTTGGATGGGATGTGCTGCCACATCCAGCATACTCGCCCAACCTTGCACCATCAGACTTCCACTTGTTTCGTGCTCTTCAAAACTCCTTGCGTGGTATAACATTTAATTCCGATGAGACCGTAAATCAGCACCTTGTTCAGTTTTTCGCTGATAAAGATAGGTCCTTCTATGAACGAGGAATTATGAAGCTAACTGAAAGATGGCAAAAGGTCAATGAACAAAACGCGCAATATGTCATTGATTAATCTTTGTTCTTTATATAAATAAATGACTTTGAAAAACATACAAAAAATGCGTCATGACTTTTTCGTCTACCCAATATATCCGGTCTAGTTACTCTAGCTGCAAATGAAAGTGATCCAACCGCCTCGCGATAAGGAACGATTTGTACCTCAGTTTTGTATCTCTATTCACTCTTTTGTGGTTGTAACAAGTATAAATCAGGTTCGGCAGGAACACTCGCTGGGTTAACGTCTTCCACGTGAAACCGTCTAATTGTAAGTAGCGTTTCAATATATATTTTCTGGCTAATTTTAATTGTGCGATTTTAATTTCAAAACAACTCTTAAAATTTTCTAATACTTCCGCAATCGCATCCTTTGATGCCAACAATAAAAGTCCGTCATCCACGTATATGGCTAACCATACAGTTACTTCACTTACCTTGCCTGAAAACACGCAATGATAATTTTCTACACCATGAAAATTAACACTATGCCGTCCGGTGGCTCCACATTGGTGACACGCGAATAATATTGGCCAAGCGCCGGTGGCTCCACATTGGTGCCATGCGAAAAATATCAGCCAAGCGCCGGTTACTCCACAAGACAAAAAATACAAAAAATCTTGTAGCTATCTACATATGTGTATCTTCATAATTTCAAAAAACAGAGGAGCAAAATTTAGAAATGCCGATGAGATTTTTAAAACTTGACGATTTTTGTCTCCCAAGGTCTTCGAAAAACTTCCGGCGGCGAGCGAAATGTTATCAGTCAGTTCTTCCGACGCTAAACATAAAAATCTCGATCAGACGTGCGGACGGCATAGTGTTAAGACGCGTAAGAAATTCTTTGAATTTCGAATTCCAGCAACGCGGAAAATGTTTAACACCATATAAACTTTTGTGCAGAATATAAGCTGAATTAGGCTGACTTTTATCTTCAAAACCACGCGGATGCTCCATATAAATCGTTTCCTTTAATTCACCATAAAGAATAGCCGTTTACACATCAAACTGCACTATTTCTAAATCTTCTCATGCAGCGATAGCTAGAAGAAATCTAATAGTTTCGTATCTTACTACCGGTGCAAAAGTATCAAAATAATCAAAACTTTCGCGTTGAGCAAAACCTTTTGCCGCGAACTTCGCTTTGTAACGCTTTATCTTACCATTAGAGTCTAGTTTTTTACTGTACACCCACTTATACCCTATAATTTTCTGTCCGGCCGGTGGTCTTTTAAGTTTCCATGTCACGTTCTTGCGTAGTGCGTCCATTTCTTCGCGCATGGCCTCTTTCCACTTTTATCACCGTCGGAACTATTAACTGCGGTGTCATACGTCAAAGGCACATCATCCACCACAAAAGCATGCCCGAATGTCTAGTCGTTTGCGCATCTGCGGCTATACGTTCCTGCGCTCCTACTTCTACTCCTTCTTCTTCCTCTTCTTCGCCGTCAAGAAGTCCGACAAGTAAAGATAAAGATGCCACTTTCTGGAATCCTTCAGTCGTAGTAGATATACTTTCCAAATTTCATTGAAAACGACCTCGCAGCTCACGTCTGCTTAGCGAGTCTTTGCATCCCACAGTCTGTAGATCGTGGACTCTCCTTCGTATCCTACGAAGATCATTTTTTCACTTTTCGGATCCAGTTTCTTCCTTTTTACTTTTGCCACCTTTTTATACGCATTTCATCCCATTACACGCATGTGTTGTACTGGTGGTTTTTGCTTGAACCACTTGTTACAGGCTGTCATACCGTCTAA
The DNA here is from genome assembly GCA_963989415.1 of Cerceris ruficornis. Taxonomy (NCBI): domain Eukaryota; kingdom Metazoa; phylum Arthropoda; class Insecta; order Hymenoptera; family Crabronidae; genus Cerceris; species Cerceris ruficornis. The sequence goes on along the minus strand of OZ022520.1, from coordinate 13,400,631 downwards.
TTGTTTTGGGACAGTCCTATTCAAAGCGTACGGTATTACCCAAAGTCGAACGCGCTTTCGTTATGGCGTCGATTAGGTTAACGTTGCGTTGAGTGCACGTGCCGATGTTTTTTCGTTCAAGTATCCACGTACACCCCTTACTTTTAAATTAATAATAGTAAGGCTATTTCAATGACTTCGCATTATATTTGCTTTCAACGTTTTGTTATAATGAACACTGAACGATGTGTGGTTGGTGGCGATACAGAAGAGAATGACGTGATACAGAAAAACGTGTCGAAACTTGTCTAAAGTTAATGGTAGTGTGCTGTGCGTGTACTGTGAGTGGAGTGAATATAGTGGTAGTATGGTGACATAATGAGTATAGTGAATAGCGATGCCGAGAGTTGGGGGTAGGTTGCAATTTGGGATACTTTCGGGACTGTTCGCGAAAAAGAACCATTGCTGTGCACGATTTGCGCCACAACACGTACGTTGCAGTTTTTACCGCTTCTGCCTCCAGAAACGCAGATACATTTTTCGCGATCAATATCGAACATGCACTTTTCATAATCGTTTGCATTTCACGCTCCGCTCGACCCCTTTGCTGAGGAACGTAGGTTTCTGACTTTTCGTGCACAGTTCCTCTAATTCGCAGAAAATCGCAAAACCACTGGTAGGGTAGATTCCTCTTCCTACCATTTGTTTTGCGAACTGCCCGGTGTGAGCTTTATCGCTGGTTCGAACTGGGCATTCTTAATAGAGGCAGCGATATTGTTGAATAAATACTTTATTTTCTTGTACAAAATTAAATGTGCTTGATGAGAATACAATATTCAAAAACGTGTTGTGCGGTGCATGTGTCTTCCAAACTGTTCAAACGTGTTCTGACTTTAGATGGGCTGGAAACCTCCATGCCGCGTCTCCTTCCCCTGACCCCCCTCAAAGTCCCCGACTAGTCGGCACCTCCGTAAGCGGGGCACGGGCAGCCGGCCGAGACTAACAATAAGAGGTGGCAATACCCCACGATACAGGTAAAGGAGGAGAATACTACGCACTTGCGAACTCGGAGGCCCCAACAGCGTCCTGCAAGTCACCTTCAAAGAACCGCGGCGGATTCAAAGCCGACGCAGCCTGGGTGGAATCTTACCATACCGCCCACCTTAAACGCAACGCGTTCGAAATTAAAAAGAACTATGTACAGAAAGTTTAATGGTTACGTTCAAGGCGGTGAACTGTATATTAATCTAGAGTTACATAGTAGGTGTTACATATAGCACGGTGTTACATAGATTAGTGGCTTATGTTATGAATGAATACTTAACACTAGAACTACCGGCGTTAAATCCATTATATTTCAATACATTAAATAAGTACTTTGAGAAAAGAGAAGTCAAGCGGCAAAAAATATGATCAATTCGGTCATTTATGTTTTTTGAGTTGGACGTAAAATATTTCTCCTATGACTCTCCTATAAACTTTGAGAATTTTTGGAAAAAATTGTGTACCAGTCATTTTGACTGGTTTGGTAGTTCTAGTGATATAGTACACATGAAACATGAGATTGGTTTCCGTGCTTCTGGCTAGCACTGGATGGACCTTGCGTGCGGACTTCGGCATCGGGAATTGGCAAAATACATATTTTTCTCACAGGCCGCTTCACTATGCCCTCAGAGATTTTGACGGAGACCACTCGTACCACGTTATCCTTCCCAGGATGAGTGTGGGTGATGCGACCAAGGCTCCATTTGAAAGGTGGTAAATTGTCGTCTTTAAGTAGTACCAATGTGCTGATAGCCAATTTGCCAGTTGTTGTTCCCTGCCATTTATTCCACTGTTGTAACTGATAGAGATACTCCTTATACCATCTTTGCCAAAAGTGCTGCAACAACTGATACCGGTTTCAACGATTCTCAAGTATATCACGGACGTCCAGTTGTGGGAGAGAGATCATTGAGTCCTCAATCAAAAAATGTGCACGTGTTAAAGGTATGATATCGGCCGGATCGTGGGATAGAGGACAGAGAGGACGTGAATTCATGCATGACCCGATCTGCACTAATAAGGTACGGTGGGTGTAGAAAGTATTCGTACACCGACTAATTTCGAATTATATATTGTGAAATTGTAGTTTATTAACTAATTTTTTATAAACAACGAGTTTATACATATTCTCGGAAATGTCTAGAACAGATACAAGTGCAAAAAAATTATTTAGTTGAATAATTTGCAAAATTGTCAAGAAAAAAACGAAATATGGTCCGAAATATAGGAGCAATAAGTATTCGTACAGTTCTGATTTCGAACTATTTGAAATTGAGTTTCGAATGTAAACACTTTACATGATTGTCTAATAGTTATGATTGGTATCGTCAGTATATTTGGAAACGTTGCCAGTATCATTCGACCTCGAGACCGTGTACTATTCGAAACTGTCGTTGAAAATGGGACGGAAACGTAGGGAAACTACGGTAGCAGAAAGGAAAATTATTATTAATTTGCATTATCAGTGTAAAAGGTTATCAGTAATTTCGTGGATTCTTAACCGACCTCGTTCAACTATACAAAGTATAGTTGATCGATACGGATTACGAAAGAAGTTGCAGAACAACTCAAGAAGTGGACGTCCGCGTAAAATTAACCAACATAGCAGACGAGCGATTACTAGGATGGTAAAACAAGATACAAGGATAAGTGCAATAAAAATAGCTGAGCACCTTAGAGATAATTTGGATATTAATCTCTCGGTTAGTACTGCACGTAGTTTTTTGCGGAGTCGAGGGTACCACGGTCGGATGGACCGTAAAAAATATTTAGTGAGCGACGCAAATAGGAAGAAAAGATTAGAGTTCGCAAATAATAACATTACCACATCAATGGAGTACTGGAACCGAGTGATTTTTAGAGACGAGAGTAAATTTAATATTTTTGGTTCTGATGGACACTATATGGAGAAGAAGGAACGAAGAACTGAGGCCAAAAAATTTACGGCCTACAGTAAAACACGCCGGAGGTTCCGTACTCGTTTGGGGTTGCATGAGTGCAACTGGTACTGGAAAATTAGAATTTATTGATGGAATAATGAACCACCAGGTTTATATTGACGTTTTGAATCGGAATCTTTCTGTCAGTGCAGAAAAAATGGACGTTAAAGATAATTTTATCTTTATGCACGATAATGATCGAAAGCATACGGCGTACAATGGGAGAATATGGATATTATATCATAAGCCAGGATATATAGAAGCTCCACCACAATCTCCTGATATTAACTCCGTCGAACACCTATGGGACTACTTGGACGTCACATTAGAAAACATCACATATCCTCTAAAGTGGGCTTAACAAATGCTCTTCTGGAAGAATGGAATAAGATCCCGTCCAACGTAACAGCGAAATTACTAACTACAATGCCAAGAAGAGTCGCAGCAATTATAAAATGAAAAGGAAATCCTACTAAATATTAATTAACTGTTTATTTTACTTTTTCATTGTCAAATAAATTTAATTTTCACGCTTTCCTCATGAATTTCTAATGACTTTTCAAAAATGCAGTGTGGGAAACTGGCTGGAGATTAAATAAGTATGGTTTCGTTGGAACGTACGTTTCTTTATTCGGCGTTGCGCGTGCAACGTGTTTGCGGGCGTATACGGTTCGGACTGTGTCGAAGAATATTTTCTTCGCCCTTTTATGCAGTTTGTCGCTGCTTCATCCCGACCAATCCCGTAACAGATTTCCTTCGCTGTTTTCCCGGGATCGGTCCGGCTGTAAGGGCCCCGTCGATGCGATGACGGGCCGTCGCACAGTGGGGTATTTGGCTCGAAAAGGCGGAAAAAAGTCGGTTTCAAAAATTTTACATAATTTGAAATTTTTTTACTGTCCGAAGTTGTTGAATATGTGGGCAACAATGTGCTCAATTTTTTTTACTCATTTGTACATTCATAAATCTGAAAACTTAATCGAAATTAAAAAGATTTTATGGACTACGTCGTCTTTACCACGATGTTACAAATACATCATGCATTTAGTAAGGATTTTTATATGTTTATAAGAAATTATGTAATTTCTTGTGTTATGGATACATTTTAAGCAAGAACGTGATACAATTCCAAACAGTTTTTACTTTTTGATCAACGTTATTTATGTACTTATTAATATTTGCAGATATCTAATAACTCAGTAATTATTTTACCATGATAAAGTTTCATTAACGATTTTGTTATAGTTCTGAGTGAGTCCCGATGCTCTTTTTGGTCTCATTACGTTCGTTAAAGATTAGTGATTATAAGCCAACAAAGTTTGATTCCGGATATGTCCGAATTGGAATTTTATAACTAATTTAGTACTGTTACGGCTTACAAGTAACAAACTGGAACATCGACAACCAACCCCAGAGCGGTCTCCTTTGCGGACCCCTTGCCGAGGGTCAGGCCGCGCGGTGCGAGGAATTTTCGGTAGCCCCTTCGAGTGCCGGCGCTCGAATCCGGACCCATCGACCTCCGGAAGTTCCTCAGGGTTGCCGATGTTCCGGACGCCCCCTTGGACGGAGGTATCGATGCCCCCTCCCGAATTTGCCCTGCACCGTGATTGGAGGATCAAGTTCGGATGGGAGGCATCGACACCTAGAACTTAGTATATAAGAACGCAATTTATGCTAATGAAGCAGTAGTTCCTGAAAGAAGCCCGCTACACATCACCAACACTCGGACTCCAGTGGAAGATCCAGAATATATCAAAACGTTACACCGAACAACTCCGGTCTACTATATATATACAACTCTCTCAATCACTTGACGAAAATTAATTTTTTCGTCAAGACGACGCATATTAACGTAGTTGCGCCGAACAAGTACTAAGCGTTTACCGGCCTTACGCGTACGACTCTGCGTTCGGGTGCGTTGGGCCTGCGTGTCGTTTTACAGACTTTTCTACGAAACTGTTTACATTGCAGTATCTCAATTGTTTTTTGTTCGTGTTTTGTTTTGTTGAATGCTTTTATTTCCTTTTGCAGTCAGTTGAAATACTTCTAGTAGAGAGATCAGAGCGATTTATTTAGAGCTTTTTCACTCTTATATATAATATTATATTCAAGTTCATATTCAATATAGGTTTTGTTTTACGTTTTTTATCATACATATAATATTTGTTCTGAGTGTCTCTTCTCTGATTCTTGGTAAGTACCATTTAAAATAATGAAACATTATTTGTTCCACCGCTCGAATGTTTTCTACTTCTACGATTTAATAAAAAAAAATACGTATATAGGTATATATATATATATATATATATATATATATATTCAAAATGTCTGGAAGTCCTGTAATGCAAACTGCGGACTCATTGGGAATTAAGTTACGCACAAGAATGCAATTATTTTCCATAATGCAAGAAAAAGAAAACGAAAACATTAATTCAAAATTAGATTATCTCGAAAGTTACTTACTTCATCAAAACAATTATTCGGATGAAGAATATAGTGCATGGAAACATAAAATTTCCAATATAAAGTTTGAATTCAAACGTAGGTGGGTATCTGCGAGTTACAAAGAGGACTTATTTAAAATAAAATATAAAAATTAGTTAGAAGGAACGGTAAAAATACCCATTTCGAAGAGTAGATCTGGTCGACCCAAAAATTCTTTTAACGCCTCGTGTGAACGCAGTAAAAGGAATAGAACGGAAAACCTCCGTGGAAATACAAGTGCGGAGGAATTAGCATTTGCCACTCAATCAAAGCTAAAAGCTTCAGGAATGGTGGATGCATCTTTCATATTAAAAGAAATTACGAAATCTCCTAACCGTGCAACAAAGTACAGGAACATTAATTTAAGTAAGCAACAAAACGAAGGGAGGCAGTTATCAAATTTGAAAGCTTTGTCAATATTTGTTGATGCTCAATTAACAAGAGAACAATATGAAATTATAAGAACAAGCGATAAGAAGCTATACCCCTGTTATTCTGTGATTCAGAAAACCAAAAAGGAATGTTACCCTGTTCCAGAATCATATACACTAACCGCAACTCATGCTGAAATAAATTTACAGGATTTGTTAAATCATACAGCTGCCCGTTTAATATTATACCTGGAAGATGTAGTAAATAGTTTAGACGAAAATAAATTTAAGATGAAATTAATAAGTAAATGGGGTTGTGATGGATCACACCAAGCGCAATATAAGCAAAAATTTGAGAACAGTTCTGACTCACAAGGGAACATATCGAACTCGAACACACCGATTTTGATGAAATTTATGTCAGAGGTACTCCTCGTCAGAATATTGGACACGTATTTTTTTTTATCGGCAACCATCCACTCTGAAGGGGTGAAAATACCCCTCAAAGTTGAGGGTAAAAACACATTTTTGGATATATCTCGGTAACCAGGGGACAAACAAATTTAATTTTTTTTTTAAATTGTGTGTTTTTCAACCGAGAATTGAACTGTGTAACAAAAGTTGCAAAAAAATTATTTGTTTAAAAAATATATTAAAAAATTAATTTTTTTTGTTAATATCTTCCAAAAAACATTCGCAACTGTTTAAATAAATTTATGTACACAAGCTATGGTCCAAATTAGCGGATACGTGTTTTTGGATTTTTTCGATTTTTGAGGATAACGGTCATTATTTCGTGTTTAACATTTTCTTGTTCCGCGCTGAAATGGCCGGCCGAAATGGACTTTTTTTCATAACAAATCTGACCTTATTGCCATGACTAGTATTCTAATAATCTATGCGAAAGAATTTTAAACATCAAATAATAAGCGTTAGTGTCAAAAACCAAAAATTCCAAAGTCACGAATGCACTGATTTCGGCAATACTTTACGTACATATTATTCGATAGCGGAATAACGCTTATCAGAAAAAATTAACGAAAAAATGCAAATTTAAATATATTATTTATCAAATCGTACATTAACCCATTCACTACTACGGGTGACTATAGTCGCTCTCCATAAGATGCCACAGACATGCTACGGGCGACTATAGTCGCCCTCCATAAGATGCCACTGACATACTACGGGCGACTATAGTCGCTCTGCATAAAATGCAGCAAATTGTACCTACAACGAGTGATTGGAGTTATTGCGCATCGAATATTATTACTCTAAACATGTAGCATTAGAAGGAAAAATTTTTTTTAAAAAAACGTCGTCAAAGCAACTCTGTTGCAGCGAGGCGTAAGTGCGATCGCTGACGATCTTTCCCGCGCAGCGTGCACACTTTTGGCGCAGCGGCCCGTACAGCGGGAATACCGCGCCGGAGAAGACGCCCGTAGCGAAAGGGTTAAAAATTTGAATTTTTTCGTTAATTTTTCCTGATACGTGTTATTCCGCTATTGAATATTATGTATGTAAAGTATTATCGAAAGCAGTGTATTCGTGACTTTGGAATTTTTGGTTTTTGACACTAACGGTTATTATTTGATGTTTGAAATTCTTTCACACAGATTATTAGAATACTAGTCATGGCAATAAAGTCAGTTTTGTTATGAAAAAATTCCATTTCGGCCGGCCAGTTCAGCGCGGAACAAGAAAATGTTAAACACGAAATAATGACCGTTATCGTCAAAAATCGAAAAAAACGAAAAACACGTATCCGCTAATTTGGACCATAGCTCGTGTACATACATTTATTTAGTCAGTTGCGAATGTTTTTTGGAAGATATTAACAAAAAAAATTAATTCTTTAATATATTTTTTAAACAAATAATTTTTTTGCAACTTTTGTTACACAGTTCAATTCTCGGTTGAAAAACACACAATTTAAAAAAAAAATTAAATTTGTTTGTCCCCTGGTTACCGAGATATATCCAAAAATGTGTTTTTACCCTCAACTTTGAGGGGTATTTTCACCCCTTCAGAGTGGATGGTTGCCGATAAAAAAAAATACGTGTCCAATATTCTGACGAGGAGTACCTCTGACATAAATTTCATCAAAATCGGTGTGTTCGAGTTCGATATGTTCCCTTGTAAGTTCTCTTTTATAGGTGTGCTCCCGCTGGATCCCACACTCGGCCATTCTGCACAGGACATTTGCCCTCCTATGTCGGTTCTCGTCTCTTCTCTCTTATCGACGGCGCATCATCTTCACGATCTCAACGCTTTCGAACATCCACACACCTGGGCCTTCTTTTTTTTTTTTACTTTATGACTGAGTTGGGGTGCGTACTGCGCTAGATAGTTGGGAGAATGAACTCCCAGGGTCGACAAGCTGTAATGGGCCAAGCTGTTACTAGTTACGTTCCGCGCGACTACCAGGTGGCGATAGTGATGTTACTACTAATTCATGTACACCGAATCGGTGAATTTCAACTACACTAGCAAAAGAGAATCGGTGTGATTCTGTTACCGCCAAGACTGAAATTTCAATTCTGTTCTGAACCGCCATTATGGGTGATTGGAGACCGTTCACGACGAAAACGAGCAGCCAAACGAACTTGAGACATAATTATTATTTATTTCATAGTTATTATAATTGCTATAATTTTTAAAACATTGTTATAATTGAAGCTGTATTCTTTTTCTAGATATGAAGCAAAGGATGAAATGTTCGATCATTTCCTGCAAGGAAAATAGAGGTTAGAAAATATTTGTACTGTAATTGTATATCTATTCCTATGTATACCTATGTATATTATGATTCTTTTGTAATATGAATATTAATAAAACGAAAGTAACTGAAATATAATGTTGTTATTTCCATTTTAAAATAAAATTGAAAAGAAAATATGACGGCAAGCATTAGAATACAACCATTGAGTATACATTAAGATAGACGGGCATGCTCTATATAAATTTATGCCTTTAGTTCGTCCCCGCCACTAATCGCGGCGCTGTTTCGCGTCTTTTTTTTAAGACGGCAGCTTGTCTACCCTGTGAACTTCCACCTGCTTCACTACGTCAAGTGAAGACATAGGGTGCGTTCGGGGAGTCGCTACGAACGCTGTAAACGCAAACACTACCAACGGCGTTCGCGGAGCCAATAGCGTGATGGCGATAGCAAGCTCCGTGAACGTTCTACAGCGTAGCGTTAGCAGCGATCATCATCGTTTTGTGTGGGGGTTTCGATATTGGTGCTTTCGCGATTAAATTTTCTTGCCATATGATTCAGTGAAATTATCGAGCAATTCATAAAACTAAAACGAAATTAAATTTCCTAAATACATTTATTATTTTTATAACATAGTAAATAAATTATAGATCATGATGTGTCGTTTACGTGATTAGAGAGGATTAAAAGAGTGTAATGCCTTAAAAAAATATTAATATGCTCCGGAATTACACGTGAATTATTCGTATAAAATAAATTCCTCGATTGTTCCAAAAATTTCGTAAGACACTTTCGGATTTAAAATAACCACGGAAACTTCATTCGTTTTTTTTTGTTTTTTACTAAACTTTAGGACCACGTTAACTGTAATATACATTTTATATTTCTTCATGATTTCTATAATATTTCCATTACGTCTACCATATGATTCATTATCGACCTGAGAGCTTTGCTAATTCGAATTTTCCATGCTGAAACAAACAACTTACAGCGTGTGGTGCTATTTGGTGCTGTTCACGGAATACGCAAACGCTACGCAACTGTTACACTACCTCGGAAGAAATAGCGTTGGTTGCGTTCAGTCATGACGTCACACACCATAAGTAGTGACGTCACGGTAGTGTTTGATTGCGCTACTTTCGAGCTCTGCGAACAGTCTGTAGCGCCAGATAGTGCGAATAGCGACTCCCCGAACGCACCCATAATAGATGTAAACACGCTTATATTTACTAAAGCATTCCACTTATATTTATGATGTAATGACCCATTAATGCATCGAATGCCTATAATCAACTGTAATAATATATGCCTTAATATGTTAAATTATTTCCAAGTCAGATAATCGCTTCGGCATGTTGTTTTGGTTGATGAACTTGTTTTGAAGAAATAGGAATGAAATTTTAAGGGAATGGCAGAAATGCAATGTTTTTGAAAAAGTTAGGAAACCATGAAAATATCAAAAATGAAATCATAAAAGAAAATATTTTGGTATCGGCAAGATCTGTATTAGTAATGGAGATATTATTTAGTAATAAAGTTTCTGATACGCCCTGTATATGCAGTAAACATGAATCGTACGAGTTATTTTGTATTCATATTCGTGTTCATAAATTCTATCAAATCCAATCAAATAATAAAGCAAGAAGTTTCAAAATTAACAGAAGTTTGTACGTAATAATAATTTACAAATATTATTGTGTTATTATGCAGAAGACTATGAATTATTTAATAATTCCTTGAATTTGAAATAAGTTAAACACAAACATTAAAAATATTATTTCATATATAGTTTAGCCAAAAATTATAAACAAAAACACAATCTACATTGCAAAAAGACGATTATATGTATATCGCGTTTACTAATAAAATTGACGTTATGCTAATTTATGTTTGTTTATGTTAGAAAAAATATAGTTACAATTTATAACATTATGATTTAAATATACATGTATATTTTATTTTGTAATTGATGGATTTATGCTTTTACAAACATAATCAGAAATAAACACACTATTAATGGAGGAGCTTATTCATGCGACCTACATACCTACAAAGTTTGTACACGTTGGTTATACAGTTAAACTACATGAATTAATTGGGCTAACTTAAAATTTGTCTTATAGAACGGTGCCACAAAAAGAGGTGAGTACATTGATTTAAAAAAATTGTGCCAACAAATACTGTGACAAATGCAGGTTTTGATGACAATGAAACGATTCTAACCTATCTTTATCAATCTGACACTTTATCTAAAAGGTTTGTTTTGCAGCAATACAAGTATCAAAAGCACATAAATATGTCAATATAGCAGATAGACTTTCACATTTTCCATAGTATTTTAAGTATCTCTTTCGACTTTGCGTAATAGTATCATAATAAAAGACATGTTTTTCTGTTGCTTATATCCTTGAGGGATAATGTTTTTAATAGTATTAGTATTATTATGCAATAATACATTCCATTTTAAGATAAAATATACAGGGTGGGGGACTACCTTTGTCCACCTTGAATATTTAGATTATTTATAATATTAAAATAATGAAAAATGCTATTACAAAACTTCCACAGTGTAGAGGGGGACATATTGTAATACATACATTTTTTTCATGGGTGGATGCATAGAGAAGATTTCAACGTCAACCTTATTCTTTTCAATGGGTGCTATGTTTTTTTATCGCTATATGATAGTTAATGTTGCGATGATCTGGTATTGCCATGATTCATGGTAAACATGAATTGGTAGTAGTATAAGGAAGTTCATTTTACTACCACATTTGACCTTTCACAACCTTCCAAAATTGCTTGTTAAAAAGGTGTCAACATCGGGTATCACATTGTGATAAAAAAGAGCATAGCATTCTACTTAAAAATATAGAGTTAACCTTGAAAAGTCTTCTATGCCTGCACCCATGCAAAAAATGTTTGTTTCACATGTTCCACTCTATACTGTGAAAGTTTTTTGTATAACATGTATTCATATTATTACACATAACTGAAATATTCAAGGTGGACGGAGATAGTGCTCCACCCTATATACCTGTCTCATTGAATGAATAAAAGTCAGTACAAGTGGCAAATAAAAATGTTAACGGTTTCTGTAATTTCACTCATGAAGTTCAAAATGGGCCTACATGATCCACCCAGTAAACCCAGCGTTAAATAATCACATAACAACTTATCACGGTTTCCATGATCATAAGAATTTTATAAAGTTTAAGTTACTCGAAAATATGTAGAAAAAAAAGCATAAATTAATCATAAAAATTATTTAAAAAAAAAATTGTATACGCAAAATATACAATGTGTCTATATGCACTGTCACTCGTGAAAGCTTTTTATACCCTATAAAATGCCATTTTAATTAAAACACAGAATAATCTTGCATCATAAAATATTTATTTATTACCATATTAGATAGTATTCTATACTATTTTGAAACATAACATATTATAACAAATATTCCAATAGATAAAAAAGAATGCATTATACCTCTTATAAAACTGATTTGTACATTAAGGAAATACTTTTCACATTGTAATAACAATTATTCTATGCTATTGCAGGCATTCCAATGTCATTATTTTGCTTTTGTTTCTACCATTTTGTTATTGAGGAGAAACATGTCTGAAGATGTTTATTCATTTGTGGCATATTCTTGTTTCATATTGCCATTGCATATTGATGGCAGTAGACAGGTTGCGCGTACAATAATCGTAGACAGATAAAAGATATAAAAGGAACAGATTTGAATCGTACTAGTAAACGCAAAGTTAGTGCCTCCATGTAGGTCGCCTATAAAAAGCTAGTGCAAAAAGAGCTATGGCAACCGTTACACTTAAGCTTCGTAGCATAAATTGCATTCCCAGCCACAGTGCCGTATGCTGGAAAAGACGTGCGGACGCCCGTCGTATATTTCTAACACATATTAATATCGAAAGGCAAGAATTGTATTGCTGCGTATTGAAGCATAACATGAAAATATATTTTATGGCAAAGAATAGCGACATAGAAAAACAATGTAGTATGTAGCTTGACTATTGTTTGAAGAGGGTCAGTTTGAAAGAACAAAAAACAGTATAGAAAGTTGTCAAATAATTATTCAATTCTATAGAAAACAAATTTTTTGGTAATTATGCAGAAACGTCTCACCTCACCGACTTCAACGATTTTTGGATCTGTTGCCAGGGTTATGAGTTTAATCCCCCGCCCTCCTCTCCACCGCCATACATACAACCCCAATTCCACTTTAGTTTTCGACATATTGATAAAAAACTTTCGCTGCTACTACTACATTGAATTTTGTCTATACATACACGTTCATGATCACAAAATGAACAGGGTATTTCAAAGTTATTTGTCATGGCTTTCAGGGGTTGTTCTACACCTTCGATTGGATTGAGATTTGTAAAAAAAAAACGCTACAAAATTCGCTGACTTTTTTTATTGGATCATCGCATTTGCCTTATTGCCTAGGTAAAATGTCTGAGAGGAACCATGGGTCACAAACGAATGGTTCTGTCGCAAATTAACTTTTAATTGTGTCTCCGCAATTGAATTTTCGCTTAGTAAGAGAGACAGTCAGCTGTTCCTTCGGAAAGAAACACATAAGATATCCTTGTCAGCTCGAATAGTTTAAGCAGAAGCATGCTACTCGACATTAGAAATTGGGGGACTGGGTCACCGAACTACTAAAAGCAGTGCAAGTGGTTATGTTCTTCTCCCCGGGAGGGCCCTGGAACAATACTAACACCAAACGTAGATCATTGTCATCTTCCTAGCCTCCGAAACATTACATTGAAAGATTTCGTTCGAAAGGGAGTCATTTTCACCACGTTAATGCAACTTGAGACGGATAAAAAAAATACGTATTAAGTATTTCTGCGTGACCTACCTCTCAGATAAGTTTAATAAAAATCGGCGTTCGGTGTCAAAAATCGGCAATGATCTGCATTCAGTGTCAGGTTCGCTCAAAGGCCCTCCTAGGGAAAAGAACATAAACACTTGCACTTTTCTTACTGGTTCGGTCACCCAATCCTCCAATTTCTTATTTCGTGTAGCATGCCTCTGCTTTAACTATTTGAGCCAGCAAGGATAGATATCTCGTGTGTATCTTTCCGAAGGGTCGAAGACCTGCAAATCTGATTTCCTCAGCGAAAATTCAATCACGGAGAAAAAATTAAAAGTTAATTTGCGAAAGAAGGGTTCGTTTCTTACCCATGGTTCCTCTCAGACATTTTACCGACGTAACCAGACGAATTCGATGAGCCAGGAAACAACATTTTTCAATTTTGCGGCAGGTTTTTTTCACAAATCAACAATGATAAATAATTTTGAAACACCCTGTACAGTGTGCATTAATGGAAAAGCGTAAGCAGCGTTTTTGTCGCCACAGCGCAGAGTGGTTCCAAATTGCTAAAACCTGGCCAAAACCTCAAAAATGAACTTTTTGTTAGGGACATTTTTATTGCTAAGTTGCATACTCTGAAGATGTACAGGGTGTTTCAAAAGGTTCTGTCATGGCTCCGGGAGGTAGTTCCAGAGCTCGGATTGGATGGAGATTTGTGAAAATAACCTGCCGCAAAATTTTTTGAGGAATCCCTGATTTCATCTGGCTGGGCCATCTTATTCGTATTGTTACGTAGGTAAAATGTCTGAGAGGTACCATGGGTCAGAAATGAACCGTTCTCCCGCAAATCGACTTTTAATTGGGCATCAGCGATTAAATTTTCGCTTAGTAAGTGAGAGAGTCACCTATTCCTTCGGAAGAAAACACACAAGATATCCTTGTCGGCTAGGAAGACGTCAATGGCCTGCGCTCGGTGTCAGGTTCGCTCAAGGGCCCTCTCGGGGAGTAGAACATAAACACTGGCACTGCTCTTAGTCGTTCACTGACCCAGTCCCCCAATTTCTAATGTCGAGTAGCACGCTTCTTCTTACACTGTTCGAGCCGACAAGGATATCTTGTGTGTTTCTTTCCGAAGGAACAGCTGACTCTCTCACTTACTAAGCGAAAATTTGATCGCGGAGGCCCAATTAAAAGTCGATTTACGGGAGAACGGTTCATTTCTGACCCATGGTTCCTCTCAGACATTTTACCTACGTAACGAGACGAAGACGATGGCCCAGCCCAACAAAATCGGGCGCCCCTCAAATAATTTTGCGGCAGGTTATTTTCACAAATCTCCATCCAATCCGAGGTCTAGAACAACCCCCCGAAGCCATGACAAAACCTTTTGAAACACCCTGTACATACTACTAATTTATTGAGAACCTATGTCTTTACTATTCCTGTTTTTACAAATGCATGTGCATTCAAAATTTTTCCCAGATATGAAACTACTGTATCCTGTATGAAACACATTCTTTGTTCCTAACTGAGCTTTTGTTGGATTATTATTAACAATATACTTGGAATAAAGATGGAAATATATTAAAGATTAATAGATACATTAATATAAAGTTAAATAGGTAGAGATAATGCATCATAAAAAATAATAGGTCATATAATTTATATGTTTGTTAGATTTTTGGATTTTAAGTCAGGAATTTTTAGTGAGGGATTAGTAAGCCTACGTAGTTCTGGGGTAAGTGCCGTGCAGTTCCTCACAGTCCTCTTACCGGGGATGAAACATCTCCCCACTCCGTGACCAGATCCACCAAGCATACTCTTTACGCTTTTCAAAACGCCAGCAGCACCATGACGTCAGGTCATCGGCTGCTAAGCCATAACTTAGTCTCGGGTATAGTTTACGTACCCGAGCCCATCGATACTTTAAATAATCTGTTCCTTGGAATGCGACAGGATGTCTAGACTTTTGTCTAACACCCGTCGCTCTCCAAGAACTCCACACGAAACCGAGACAAACTGTAAACACCGTGGCGACGGTCCCAATGCGGACCGACCCCATCTGCTATACAGGGTATCTTACCCTCATAAAACTCGTTGACGCTAACATGTTGATAATCTTCCGCGTATAAAGTTGTTACATACGGCCCTGACAATTTTCAGAAAACATTATCTTATTTAATCTCGAGGAGACACACCATTCTTCTTCGTCTTCTCCCTCGAATGGTGGCATATCTGTGCAGAGCTCATCTACCGATTACGTATTGATCTCTGACGTTTTCAAACAGATTGATCCTAGTGGTATAACAATATCAAAAATCACAAGGCTTGGTGCCAATTGGCAAAATACTCCACGCCCAGTGAAAATCACCCTTGACTCGCGTGAAACTGTTTTAAAAATCTTACGGAACAAAACCAAATACAAAGGAGCAACACGTATCATCGAGGACAGAACACTCATGCAACAAGCCCATCTAAAGGAACTGAGAGCGGAACTCTCCCTTCTGCAAGCCACTAGAGTCACAAATAAGACAATTCGTTTTGTGCATGGTGTACCTAAAATAGTCAACTCAAACCGCAAAGATGTCAGTGTCGCAAAAAACTAATGTATCGTCCTTTAGTATACTTTCAAAACGTTAGAGGCTTAAGATCTAAACTTAGTATTCTCCGTCTGGCTATTGCTTCAGTATCAAAACATTTCGCTATTATTATCCTTGTTGAAACCTGGCTAAACGACAGCTTTAATAAGTCCGAACTCGGATTAGTTAATTATAATATCTATCGCTCCGATCGAAATTCTGACACATGCAATCGTCGCCTTGGCGGTGGTGTTTTAATCGCAGTACACAACTCGTTTTTTAGTCGTCTGATGCGTGTATCTGCTACATGTGTTGAGCAAGTTTTTGTTGAGGTAAGAGGTCCCTCTAACACTATCATGCTTGGCGCTGTATATTTACCGCCAGGTTGTGATCCAGTTGTTTATACTGCGCATGGCAATTCGGCTGAAGAAGCGTTTTTTTCTACTCCGTCACATGCCGATTTCCTTCTTATCGGCGATTTCACCATACCGCACACAAACTGGTACAATGATACCGATGGACACCTACTTTACTCTTGTTTACCACCTTGCTATTCCCGCAGCAAGCATCCGCACTACATGCTCACTTAAGTACACTTGGCCTCTTCCAATCAAATTATATTCTTAACTCACACAGCAACACACTTTATTTGGCCCTCTCCACTTTTTGAGACCTAAATATCATCCGCTCCTTGGATTACCTTATTCCTCCTGACCCTTAGCACCCACATTTGTAACTATCCGTCCCCTACCATATCACCTCCTTACCCTCCAGTCCTTCCCTCCAAGTAAAAAATTTCTGGAATGCCCATTTCTTTTCCTTCAACAACTATATGTCTTCTATTGACTGGGACGAATTACTCTCTACTCTTCCTACTGACCAAGCAGTAGATGTCCTCTACTTCCACCTTTACCATGCCATAGATCTATTTGTTCCCTATAATATTATCCGCCGATCCTCCTTTCCTACATGGTTCTCCTCAGAGCTAATATCCACTATCCGTTCCAAAAAACTAGCCCATAAGAAATATAAGCATTCCAACAACCTTTCCGATTACTTATCCTTCAGCAAACTTAGGTCAGTGTGATGGAATTTTGTTTAAAATGGTTTTATTAATTTAGATACAGTTATATTAAGCTGCTTAGAAATATAAAGAAAAGAATAAGAAATAGTGAAAAATAACGTTTAATCTGCTCTCTGCGGCTTTGACTTTGGAACTGAACTTGAAACGGTTTTACAGCACGAAGACGGCTCTGCTTTGGTGTCAAACAATGTTTTGAAAGTCGCCGTTATCGTTTGCTCAGCGGCCGTTGAGCATTTCATCGTTGTACTCCAACACAGTGTGTAGTGCTCAACATAATTCTTGTTGGTCCACCTACATCAACAATATCGAAAAGAATATTCCCTTCAACATCAAAACCTTCTGGTCCTTTAACAAATCCATTACAAAATCTTCTACTCGTCCATCCACCATGTCCTTCAAAAATGACATCCTTTTTTATGACATTTCTATAGACAATGGTTTGCCAACTTTTTTGTATCCGCCTATTCGTCGGATCCTGGCTTACACGTTGAATTTAAATCCGATGTCGATCTGAACCTCTCTAACTTGAGAATTGACATCAGTGACATTTTTAACGCCATCATGAAATTGAATACTCGCTCAGCCCTGGTTATGACTAGGTACATCCTATGCTAATTAAATCCTGTCCTTTCGTCCTTTCTGGAATCCTGTGGATTATCTTCAACAAATCCGTCTCCTCTGGTATCTTCCCCTCCAAATGGAAGACCTGCATTGTTCGCCCTATTCACAGAAACAGTGAAACGGCAAACATTGAAAACTATAGGCCCATTAGTACTCAGATAGTTTTTGCAAAAAACTTTGACAGCCTTGTTACCCATAAACTGACCTTTCTCTGTAAATCAATCATAATCAATGAACAGCATGGCTTCATGCCAGGCAGATCATCCACAACCAATCTTCTTCTTTACTCTCGTTATCTTTCCAACTCATTGTCAGTGGAGAAAGGCCTTCAAGTTGGTGCCATCTACACTGACTTCAACAAAGCATTTGACTCTGTCTGTCATATCATATTGTTGTCTAAGCCATGGGCATATGGCTTTGCGGGTGACCTTTTGGCACGAGTGTACAGTTTTTTAACATGTAGATCTCAAACGGTGAACTTTAACAGCTCATTAACACGCTTATATAAAGTCACCTCAGGAGTTCCCCAGGATTCTCATCTAGGTCCTCTCCTATTCAACTTATATATCAATGATATCTCTATTTGTTTTTCTTATTGTGCTTTTCTCTTATTTGCTGATGACCTTGAGCTATATCATGCCATTTACCACCCAGAAAGCCATCAGCTTATTCAGAACGACATACATAACCTTGAGTCATGGTGCATCACAAACTGGCTTTCACTTAATCTAAAAAAGTGTTCTGTCATACATTCCTCTCGCTCTCGCTCAACTACGCTTATCAATACATACTCTGCAAATGATATATGTCTCCCATCTGTGGCATCGGTTCGTGACCTTGGTGTCATATTCTCGTCTAATTTATCATTTACTACACATATTATTAAGATCACAAGTATGTGCCCGTAAAACTCTTGGTCTCATACATAGAGTCTCAAGATTTTTCAAAAAAACTCTCTCCTTAAAAATACTCAACTGTGCACTAGTGAGATCACACTTAGAATACTGTTTCGTTATCTGGTCACCCCACCACCTTTTTCAAATTCATCACATCGAAATCATACAGCACAAATTCCTGCGCATTACCGCCAGATCAATGCATTGCCCCATGGCAAGTGTTCCATCGTACGGAGACAAAAGCGCAATCGAGACGAAGCGAAAGTTTGCCGTTCTTTGAGGCCCGAGTCTGGCCGCCAGATTTTTTATTATTTACTAACACTTGGCGACCATCACGTGCCAAGGCGGCCAAAACTCCGGTCCTCAAAGAATTAGGCAGCCTTCGTTTTGAATGAACGTTGTCGTTAATCCGTCATGCTCTGTCAGCGGGTGGTAACCAGGGACTTCGGCCCGACGGTCCCATCGACCGCCGCTGACTCGCGATGACAAATCGGTCATAAATCGCGCCTTCGAAGAGAAATTCTGCCGATCGGCCGGATTAGGATTTTTTGGGCACATCTGGTTGCACTTTCCTCCACCGCGTATTCGCAGGGGGTGAGTTTCCGCCTCCGTGGGGCCCTTCTCGTCGAGAGTTCCATGGGGATGGTCACTCCTCTCGGAGGAAAGTGCGACCAATTAACGTCTCGCACCGCCCAGAAAATCCGAAAAACCCGCCTGCTGAAACGTCGCGAAAATTCAGCAAGCGGGGATGTCCGGCCCACAGCGTCGCCGAAAGTCTTACGAAGAAAATTCTTCGAAGACACTTCCTTTCCGATCTTCTTAACGACAACTACACCATCGCGCTCGCTGACGACGACAGTCGTCACAGTTTGCCATTAAATTCAAAATATTAATCTTTCGCGAACTTACAAGTTCTCCGCCGGTCGAGGACTATCGCGGCGATTAATTAGCCAGTCCCGGAAATCGCGAAAAGATTCCGCGAGTGGTGAAGTGGACGTCAAGCCTTATCCACGATCGACATTGACGACACAACAGCAAGGGATGACCATGATTATCGGCCGGTTTTGTCTCGCTTAAATTTATTGACGCTTGAACGTAGACGTCTAATGTCAGATTTATTGTTCGCACATAATATCTTGAACGGTTCCAAAAACTGGCCTGAGATCGTTTCACTTATAAAACTCAATGTTGCGCGACCATTCAGCAGGCATTATATGCTTTTAAAAACAAGAATACCATCGCACAAACTATGGTTCGCGTAACTGTATCAATAGGTTGACAACCAATGTTAACTAGTTTCCCAACGATCATGACTTTTTTGGTCCGCTCTCGATCTTTAAGCTCAGCGTCCTCACCCTCCTTACCAAGTAATTATCCCTTTCCGTTTCCCATAATCCTTACTCGCGTTGTTTGTTTCTTTATCCCTATCCATTACACGCTGTTATATTTATATTTTTTTATTATATATAATATTTTATTTTATTTAATTTTATCTAATATTTTGTTCTGCATATAACTCTTGTAGGATTGTGAAAAAGAAAGAGAGGCGCGGTAACCCATCCAAGCAGCGGTCTCGGCCTGCCGTTGCTTAACACGGAGATCTCCTGGGTCGGCGCGGTTCCACTGCGCCAGCGCCCTCTCCCCGATGACATTTCTTTTCCACGTCCTTTTCACCTATGTTCTTTTTAGGAGCGCTTCCGCCCGATCCCACACTATTGTTGCTCTTAATGTATACTAAAGGGCAATTTGCCCGTCAATAAAGTAATAATAATGTAGGATTTTATTAAGAAAGAAGGAAGGAAAGGAGATAGAAAAGGAAAATAAGTTCTTGATAGACGAGTCGTAGTTAGGAAAATGAAAAGAAAGAATGAATTTAATAATAATAACACTGATTAACACAGTTCGCACTTCGCACGCTGATTTCCGCAGCTCAAAACGCTCGCCAACCTTTGTGGCTCAAGAATCGCTGCAACACTGACTTCTTTCTCTCGAACGCATCGCCGTCAACGAAAACATTTGAGACTCGTCAAAAGCGCCGACGACGAACGTTCGAGAGATCGAAACATTCACACAGCAGACATGCTTCCACACCGAACACACACACACAAACATGCTTCATTATCGCACTCATACATTCAATCCCACAATAATAATAATATTAATAATATTATAAACTCCTTATACGACTCTCCCCTGCATTGCCGAGAATCTTCTATATAAAATAAGTATTCTTACAACTTAGAGCCTTTTTTGTCCCCTTACAATAAAATCAAACTGTCAGTTTCGTGGGTGAGGCGTAAATAAATGGTTCGCACACTTTATGGCACACTAATTTAATGTTACGATATATTACAATAAACACATTTAACGAATAAGTATATAAAGTATTATCTCGAACGCGTGAATAGAAGTTCACGTGGGAAGCTTTTTCGACTACTGCACCACGCTGACCGGTACATGTCACTTAATCGGATCCAGCCACTATCGATATATTCTAACACAAACAATAACACCAAAACTTTATTTTAATTAAAACACTCATTTGCAATAACTTTATACGTGGAAACTTATCAGAACACAAATTATATCACCTTTTACTTTTTATGGTGCATTATCTCTACCTATTAAACTGTATGTCAATATATTTATAAAATTTGTAGTATCATTCCATCTTTATTCCAAGAAGATACAAATTCAAACCTACTTAACAAATAACTGTGAGCCTTGTGCACTCAACTTTGTGATTAAAAATTTTTGTTACATTTATTTCCAACAATTAATCTTAAGTCTGCTGCATATTCACCATATCATATTATAAAATGCCTTAACTAATACTCACTATTTTATTTCTTACAATAACAATATATCACTAATGCACGTTAGTATATTTATACATATTAATAAATGAAGACGCCAGTCATTGAGAGATTTAAATATTGTGTAGTATCCAGTAATTTAAAAATCTCTGTAACATTAAATGATATTGTATTCTTTGTCAATCATATTAATAAAATAAATAACATAAAAGTGCTATCTAAACGATATAGCGTAATTTACTTAATCCTTAACCTCTTAAGCACGATGCGTCACTATAGTGGCTTTCGCGGACGTCATCTCTCTGTACGACGGTCCACTATAGTGGCTCTTGCGAATGTCGTCTTATATTACGACGCGCCACTATAGTGGCTCACTCTACTGAGTTACTCGCACACTTGTAAGTGCAAAAAACCTAAAAAAGCGTTAAGAAATTGTATCGTATGTGCAAAGAACGATGTATGAAGAAGATCGCCCTATGAGTGTGAAAATTGGGAATATATCATACTCAATTGCATTATTAATGTTGAAGTGCAACGATGTAACGTTCGACGGCTGTATGAGTAAGCGATAGCGGCGGCTTTAAGATTTGTTTATAGGAAAGCAGAGCCTCTCCTCGTGCTGTAGAATTTCGTCGTCAGTTCGAAAGTCACAGCCGCAGAGAGCAGATCATTCGTTATTTTATATTCTTATTTTTCCACTTATATTTAAAACAGCTTAAAATTATTATATCTTTAAATAAATAAAACCATTCTATAGAAAAATTCCATCAATTAAAATAAATTATCAAAGTTAAAGTATATACACTGCCGGCCAGAAGTATTAGGACACCTGCTACGTATGCACGAAGTCGGAAATTGATTGTGGAGTGAATATTTTCACTATTCCTATTTTCAGGTTTTGATTAAAACATATTCTCAACTATAAGTATTTAGGACATCCTTGGTTAATTTATAAAATTACTGGTTTTTTGATAGCAGTCTGTATTATATTTTTACCGAGCAACTTTCAGGTTCTGCTGCGTTTCGCTTCTCGTATCAGATCTTCTGTAAATGTATACAAATGTTCATAAAAATGTTTAAGAAAACTGTTCAGAATGGAGTTTCAACAGATACCCTTAAAAAATTAACGTCCAGAATGTCAAAACTCGTGAAAGCCGTCATGAAGAAAAGTCGTGGTTATATCGATGAAAAAAAATATAATATTATTTTATTTTTTGCATTATAAACCTGTTATAGCACTTGATGTATGTTTGCCTTGAAATATATAATACTAAATAAAACAAAATTAGTTGAAGTCATACAAAAATGTGCGTAGATTTATGTTCACATTTATTCTATCCGAAGTAGGTGTCCTAATACTTATGGCCGGCAGTGTATATCATATCTTTGGGAAAAATTATAATTCAATCATCAAAAACTTCATTTCAATGTACTCGCGTAGAGAATAGCATTGTTCGTCACGCATTGTAGTGGTGTATCGTTTACGCGTATTTCACGTCGAATTCTGTCGTACAGAGAAAGAGCCCCGCGAAAAGTTCAGCCGTGCCTAAGAGGTGAAAGGCGACATAGTTTGAATATTTTTGCAATAAAAAAAATTATTTTTGCCATTTAGGAGTCTTTTCTACGCTATACAATCTTTCATTACTATACAGGGTGTCCCATTTAAGTTGAGATTGTAAAAAATCTCGAAAACGGGTGATTTAAGTAAAACCAAGCGATGCGTGCCCCTTACTATTGCGGGTGGGGAGTCTAATGGCATTACTGATTTTTCAATGCGTGGGCGTCTTCAAGGTCATTTCAAGGTAATCTTGTTTTTTTGTGTCATAAACACCTATTTTTTATTTCGGAATCATATTCTACATAAAAAAATGGATCACTTTTGTTTGAAACATTTTGTTGTAGATTTAATATTTCTTAAGATACCAATCTCTCTCTCTCTCTCTCTCAAGGTACCAATAATATACTTGAAGATGTAAGCCTACCAAATGAGGTATCAGCATAAATTTTAAAAGACGTTTCGCCTGATATCTTAAGAAATATTAAATCTACAACAAAATGTTTCAAACAAAAGTGATCCATTTTTTTATGTAGAATATGATTCCGAAATAAAAAATAGGTGTTTATGACACAAAAAAAAGGTTGACCATGGAAGGACCTTGAAGACGCCTACGCATGGAAAAATCAGTAATGCCATTAGACTCCCCACCCGCAATAGTAAGGGGCACGCATCGCTTGGTTTTTCTTAAATCACCCGTTTTCGAGATTTTTTTACAATCTCAACTTAAATGGGACACCCTGTATATTGGTAAATAATCGATATTTGGAAATAATTTTTTCCTCGTAATTTAGCTTTAAAAACATCTAAATAATTAATCAATTATATATTATTAATGCTTTGCTGTAGTGAATAATTTTTGAAACTCATCTGTTACCGTACATTTTTTTCAGATGTCCTTAACTTTTCAACAAATTATATTAGATGCTAAAAAATTGGTAATTCGAATATCAGATCATGAGAATACAGCAGACAACTTAATAAGTGAAATAGAATCAATTTGCAGTCAAATTGACAACATGAAGCAGGTAAACATTTAATATCTTCATTTTCCAACATAGGTATGTAACTTTCATGTATAAAATTTTACGTTTTTTAAATTTACTGGGTGATTCTACAGAAAAGCACTCACCCCACCGATGTCAATGATTTTTAGATATGTTATCAGGATCATGATTTTTACAATTTTTCCTTATACATATAACCCCCGCTCGGTATTAGTTTTCGAGATACATTTTAATAAAAAGCTTTTGCATCCACCACATCGAATTTTGTCTACATAATTATGTATGTATATGTAAGTGTACGTTCATGTTAAAGTATCGCTCAGCATGGCGATCGCTTATCTACTGGTTCTGCGGCGCTAGGGAAAGAGTTTATATCAGGGATGTACGAGTTCTGTAAGCCAGATCCGTTTTTGCCGCCCATTTATTTCGACCGCATATCTGTGACCCCACCTGATGCCATACTGCTAGACAATTCTCTAGCAGTCCTGCATCAGGAGGATAACAGACGTGCGGCCGGCAGAAGTGGGCGGCGCTCCTTCAAAAGCGGTTCTGTCGTGCAGATCTTGTGCATCCCTGGCAGAGTTGAGCATTAATCGATTAACATTTTAATCGAGATTGATTCATTAATGTGTACGTTTAAAAAAGAAATCATCGAGAAATCGGCGATTGATTTAATCAATTGCTGCAATTAATCTTCAATCATTGATTCAAAAAAGAAATCATCGAAAAATCGGCATTGTTGAACTTAATCGCCACACGGTCTATCCATAAATTGTAATAAGGAGGGAGAGAAAGACAGAGAGAGGGAAGGGAGAATTAACATAAATATATTTCAACAAAAACATCTTTATTTTCAATGGTTTATTTGCATACCTATATCTTTGCTTATTTGTACTGTAGAAACGGAATTTTTCCTACGCGTAAATAGTATTAATTTTGGAATAAGTGAGTGTGGATGGATTGTATATAAGCGAGAGTGGATGTTTAGAGTACGTGATTTGGAAGGCGACGGATATCAGGGCTAGCATGAATGTTTAGTCTATAGATAAAGAGAAACTGAGTGAGTGCAACAGAGAACGCATGCTGTGAGAAAGACGAATAATGCATGCTGTGAGAAAGAGTATCGAGGGTGGATGCGAGCGTGGATTTTTGGAAGAGTCAGTTCGTAGAGTCGAGTTGAGTTGAGCATACAGAGTTATACAGAGTGGAGATTAAGAGAGTGAGAGTTATAGCGTGAGTGGAGAGAGTTAGAGTTATTTTAGTATTGTTAAGAGTATTGTATTTCTATTTAGTTAATAAAGTTAGTCATTTGTTTTAATTACGCGCGTTCAGTTAAGTTTCTGGGCTACGGTTTTGTTCATTAGTTCTGAGGGAACCTGTTCTGTTTATTCGAAGACGAGTACCGATAGTCTTTGGTTGCTCGTCTAAGATTAAACCAGAATAGGACCCTATAGTACTTCAATTTTTTATTATTTCATGTTTGCTTTTCTCAAAATTAAAATCTGATAATTTGTGCGATTTTAATGAATTCGTCATTGTAGCAAACGAAACAAGCCTCTCTACTGGAGTTGATGACGGTAGAGGCGTATTGTACATAACAAATACTCTTTTTATTTCTGGATATTGAACGAAAATATCAAATTCTTTTTCATCATCTGCAAAGAATTTCAGTATATTAAGTGTCGCTTTTGATTTTAAATTGCCTGATTGCTTTGACGAAGAAGATGGCGAACCAAAAACAAAGAAAATATTTTCTTCTGAAACAGTCATAATGTCTGTGCACGGTGTTTCATTTGACTGCATTTCCATTTCTACAGCTTTTTTGAATGCGGCTAAAATTTGTTCATGATAGGACACATCTATACAAGATAACCAGCGATTTTTTAAACGTGGATATGATAGCGCAGCAATTACAGCCTTTTCCGCTGCAGTGGACGTAAAATAAAAAAATTCATGGAATCTTCTTTCAACAGAAGCTTTAAAACTTTCTGCTAAAGAAGCACAATAGGTCCATTCTTTTTCCGACAGTAAATGTAACTTACGACGCAAAGCTACGAGGCATGGTAAGGTAATACCATAATAGGTATTATTTTCTGCTTGGAGCAAATCTAGTGCTTCTCCAATCGGTCTTGTACAAGTTAAATGTTCTTCCAAATACTTGAAATCACTTTCACTGAACATATTGTAGGAATTAAACGGAAAAAATCAAGAATGTTTATTTTAATTAACAGCAAATCGAATATTAATATAACACAAAACAAAACGACACAAATTATATAATAGATAACGACGCAAAACAACTCGGACTACACAAACAACTCAATTATTAATCTCTCTCGCACAATTTTCTCTCGGATCTCACAGAAGTTTCTCGGAAGTCTCACTCTCAATTCTCAATCGCACATATATTTATAACATTCACACGGCATACTCGTTCAACACTCGCACTCTCGTCATCAGCTGTTTGCCATAGTGATTGCCGATCGATAGCTCCGGGGTCGTTGGCCTCTAAGGACAAATGAAGATCCTGTTCCCGGAAGCTCCTCGATGGTTTTACACATTCAGGGCAAACAACTGATGCGCTACATTCATAACTAGAAATCCATTCATACCACAATATTGTCACTTTTCCAAGCTCTGAATAACTGAGAGCATTTCGTTCTAATACTTAACGTTTGGCTTAAGGAATCATATGAACTGTTCCAACTTGTATCGCCAGGACGACTCAATATATGTCCCAATATGTCCTGTATAATTTCGGCGGTTTTCGACCGCATAGCAGCTTTCCACAATAAATTACATTTTCTCATAACTTGCCTGTGTATAAGAAACAAGCTCTCCGAAGTTTCTTAAACCTTGGCTGCATCATTCGTAACACAGAGGCTTAAGGTGTGGGCACAACATTTTAACCCTCTATGGGCCCGCGTAACTTTGAAGTAACACAAGACAAATCTAAAATTTTATTCTTCAAAGTCAATTTCTTAACATTGTCAAATATTGCAATTTAGTTCTTAAGATCATGAAACTTTTTACAATTCAATGTTTCAAAATCAAGTTAAATATATCATTTATAACAGTATTTTTATCATTTTCTAGTGTGCTATCGTGCAAATTATCTTCAGGTCGCACAGAAAATTCGGACTATAGAGGGTTAAGTGAGCTGGTAACAATTTCTCCAACTCTGGCATCAAATACTTTTCTCCATTGCTTGAATTGTCCGTTCCGACTCATTGTCAGCTCTAGAATCCAATCCCATGTCATATGCATTCCACGTATATGTATGCTCATGTGCCACACCGTATACTGTAAAAGGTTTGGTGAAATTCGACCAATTATGAGTAAATGTTGCTACGATTTTATTGTCTGTTATGCCAAAGTCTGCATGAATTTCATATAACAACTCTGCAATTTTGTCATGTGAATGAGTACTGCGAAATCTTCGGCACGCCGAGGCTATAGAATTTCGCTTAAAGTCATTGCTTCCTATAAAATGTACAGTAACTCCAAGAAAACTTCTTTTCTCGTTTAACCATATATCGGCAGTAGTACATAAGAAATGTATGTTCGTTAATTCCTGCTTCATATTATTGCAATGATTTTCGAAATGAGAGTCGATTAGACGCCCAAGAGAACGTCGGCTCATAACAGTAAGATTAAAGTTCTCAAACATCGAAATGAAATATGAATCTTCCACAGTTCTCAATAGAACCATTAAATGAATAACAAAGTCTGTGATCGCTTTGTCAAATTGTTGTGCGCGAAATTATTATGCGATTTTGTAGACATTGTCATCCATTTCCTTTTAGAGGCAGCATATTTGTTGTAATTCAACAGTGCTTCCTCTCCATGCTTTCGTTTTAAATAAGATATACATTTGGAGGTAGTATTTCTATATCCCTTAATTTTAACACCTTTTGTGCATTTTACACATAATCCCACTAGGATTTGGGTATTGCTTTTTTCGGGTAAATGTTGAAAAAACGTATCATCAAGGATTAACATATTATTTTCGCTTCAAACATTATTTAAATCCCGACTGCTTGATGAAGTTGAAGAACTCATCATCTCGAGAGTGCTGATTTCAGTATCGTTCATTATACTGTTAGAAATGAAGTCAATCTTGATTAAGTTTAGAATTAATAATTATATTTAAATAATAAACTAGAAGGCAGATTATGCAGAAATTAGACTTACGTATATTGGGTAGTGAATGGGCACGTTGTTGCACAATAAATGGACAAACGTTTTAATTACGACTATTCAATTAAACAAGAAATTAAACAAGAAAATTTATTTGAATCAGCAAGAAAAAAATATTAACATAAGACAACACAATACAATAAGAATAAAATAACAAATAATGACACGAAAAAAGGCTTAAGCTATACAATTACTACGATTTTTACGGAACTCTCTTGCTGATCGATCTCAACTCTCACAAAACTATCTTGATTCTCCCAATTGCGGACCATATTGGCCTCTAAAACATTTGAAAATCTTGTTCCCGGAAGCTTCTCGAAGCTTCTACACATTCGTGGCGAACAACTGATGTACTGCATTCATATCTAAAAATCCTACGCATATATGTAAAAAATAGGACGAATATAATTCACTTAATAATTTAAATCAGGCTCCATGGTTACTTGATCGCCAGAGCGGTCCTTCGAAGAGCTCCGCCTGCGTCCCCTTCCCGTGCGCTCGAGAGCTCGCTGATTGCTTTGCCTTTCACTTGCCAGGTTCGGACCTATTGGCACGCGCGTGGTGGCGTATTGGGGCGACATTCGTATCTAACCGCTCGCGCTGGAAAGACATGCGCTGGAAACGACGCGCGTGGCACGTCGACAAAGGTTATTTGTCGAAGAACAGTTTCGGATTGCAACAAGTGGCGTGTGCGACAAAACAAAAGTATTATTAGTGAAAAAGTATGCTCAGATATGTCTTAAATCAAATACCATTAATAGATTTTAATGTTTTTGGACTTCTGGCGATGGCTTTCGTCGAATTCGACTACTACATGAGGCCTTATGGCTAAATATAATGCTGCATTCTAGCACGCGCATTTGTAAATTAATTTCCAGCGCAAATAGTGTAGGAACGGAATTTTTTACACTCATAAATAGTATTGTAGCCATATTTGGTATGGGATTCAGGATAATGGATCTGGAGACAGTAGATATATTTTTGAGTGTTTTGTTCCTCTTTATGGATGGGAAGAGGCTACAGGAGATTGTATAATTTTATTCGGTAGAGCAAGATTTGACAAAAATAGACAAAGTTAATCAAATACTTGACAAAGCGACTTAAGCTTTATTCAAAAGACGTGAAGACTATGATACGCGAATCTATCTAATTCTCGGGCGTCCAGGAGATGCTCTGTACTCTCTCGTTATGCACGAGGACCCAGGAACACTCCCGTACTCTCCCGTCTCTCTCTAAGTTGTCTCGGGCGTCCAGGAGATGCTCTGTACTCTCTCGTTATGCACGAGGACCCAGGAAAACTCCCGTACTCTCCCGTCTCTCTCTAAGTCGTCTCGGGCGTCCAGGAGGTGCTCTGTACTCTCTCGTTATGCACGAGGACCCAGGAACACTCCCGTACTCTCCCGTTTCCCTCTAGCAGGCGTCCGGCTATTTGCTGTACTCTCCTGCCAAAGAGGCCCTAACTGCTATCCGAGAGCGGCCGATGGTATTACCTCGTCCTCTCTCTCGGAGCAGAAGAAGAATTCTGTCGTGTCGCGAGCCCTATTTTATACTCGATTGTTGCTACCCTTGGTCGTGAAAATCAACAGTCGCGTTGTCAAGCTGGCTCTCGCGGACCCTGCCTCGCGTCTCGCGTCCCCGCTGCGCTCGGCGGTCCATCGTCGGATGTAAGAATTACGCGAAGCTTCGCCGCTTCGTGTTTCTATTTCTAATTTCGTTATCGCTATGCTACAGTATTAATTTTAGGAATTAGTGACTGTGGATTGATTGTGTATAAGCGAGAGTGGAAGTTTAGAGTACGTGATTTGGAAGGCGACGGATGTCAGGGCTAGCATGAATGTTTAGTCTATAGATAAAGAGAAAATGAGTGAGTGCAACAGAGAAAGCATGCTGTGAGAAAGAGTATCGAGGGTGGATGCGAGCGTGAATTTGGGAAGAGTCAGTTGAGTTGATGATACGGAGTTGAGTGGAGAATACAGAGAGTGAGAGTTATAGCGTGAGTGGAGAGATCTTTAGAGTTATTTTAGTATTGTTAAGAGTTTTGTATTTTTATCTAGTTAATAAAGTTAGCCATTTGTTTTTAATTACACGCGTTCAGTTTAGTTTCTAGGTTACGATATTGTTCGTTAATTCTAAGGGAATCTGTTCGGTTTATTCTAAGACGAGTACCGATATTCTGTGGTCGCTCGTCTAAGATTAAATTAGAGTAGGACCCTATAATAGTTAAGAAACTCCGCGACAGCAGAACGCAAGGCCTTCTTGCGTTAAAGAATACATTGTTGCGCCCGCGGCCGTCTTAGCGATACATTTGACAATCCTGTCTATTATTTTAATCAGAAAAATCTCACAAATACGTTATCAAAGGTTTCAAAAGAAATCGAAAATGAAAACGGCCGATCCTCCAATTAGTATTGCCTCACCGATGCATTCGGGTGGTGTCATGTTACACTGCTCCCTCGCCGGGCGTCGAGGTTCGCCAAGGGGGATCCCCCTATGTGCATTTATAAAGGGAAACTCATGATACCATTATCGAGATTTTACTGTACTTACAATTAGTATAACCCGTTTGAAGTTCAAGTAATATGGCAATCACTTTTAAGTCTCCAATTACACATTTTCTGTCTGCGTACATTTTCCAATTATGCTGCACTTTACACAAAACTGTTTTTATAGAGTTGTAATATTCCTTCATTGTCGTTGTATATGCATTTGGGATGGAAGTACGTACATTCCCAATATGCAACAACACTGCTTTTGAACTGTACTTTGACGAATCTATAAATATTTGCCATCCTTTTCGTTTATATTCGAATCCCAATGTTTTCATTAAAGAATTTACGTCAGTACACAGGCACAGGTCATCGTACGTACAAAAGTGTTCCTGTAATGTATGTTACCGAGGTCTAAAATATGTAACTTTCCTTCGTTATTGACGCCAGAGATTTTCCTCAAGTAAAAGTAGCAGTAGATTTCAATGATTTTTGGATATGTTGTCACAATCATGATTCTACACAACTTTTTCCTGTACATGCAACCCCCCCCCCCCCCGGCTTTAGTTTTGGAGATAATGACAAAAAAACTGTTCCTACTTCTGCATTGAATTTTGCCTATACATGCACATCCGTGACAACGTGTGCATTTGTACGCTGTAGTGCTTATCTACTGTTCCTGTTCCTCGCAACTTTTGTTTATTGTTTTTCCGTCCCGCCGTCCCCACCGTTACTCTTGTTAAATTTTTAGCCAAATTCATGGAAGCATCATCAGCCCCCTTTCAAATTGCCGCGCCTGCGCATAGGCGGCTGACGCGCCGCAGTGACAATAAGATATTGTAGAGTGATGAGAATACATAAAAAATATTTATTATAAAAGATAAAGGAGCATAAAATATAAAAGAGGAAACTCTCTAAACGCACGAGTAACATTTACATTCACACAAAACAGTACTCAAAAAGAGACGCTATCGCTGCTCGCAGAATCACTCAACACGCTGTTCGCTGTTTCGGAAAACACTCTGCATACTGTGTTACAAAAATTACGTTGAGCCTTCCCACGCAGCCACTTTCCTCCGATGGCCCTGCACCCCACACACACACATCCAGGCACAGATACACACACATCATCTCCCCCCCCCCCCAACCCCCCTCATTATCGCAATCATCCGCGCAACGCTCCCGCACTTACCGTAAAATATTCTTTACAAGATCTATTTCTATCTCTAAATGTCCTATTATTTGTTGCTTATGTTCCAATCAGGAATCAAAGGTAGTTGTATTAATTATGCCGAGATCCGGTGTTTCGGTCTGTTTGATATCATTCAAAAACATCGCTGAGGCTACACTCGCAAATCTTTAGTCTCATCCGAAACGTCAGTTAATGGCCGTGAATTTAAGGTCGATTCACAGTCGCACAAAACTATGGCCATCTCTTCGAACGTGGGACAAGATTTTCCTAACACATTGCGTAAAATACTTTTTAACGCTAGATTTACGGAACCCGTCAAATTGACGGGTTCTTACTTGTTTTATAAACATTTCTCAAATTTACAGAGAAGCTGAACAGTAGATATTTCAGGTGTATTTTATAATACAATAATGACTTAACAAATTATCATCTTTGCCGCTTGATCTCTCTTTTTCCGTAGTCCTTATTTAATCTATTGCAATGTAGCAGATTTCACGTCCGTAAATCTAGTGTTAAGCAAGCCTATTGAGTCCATTAAGCACTCCCACCATCCTCCAAACCAAGCCGCCCTAGGAAGATTAAATCGCCAATCAATTCGCCGTGCTGAGTTGCATCTTGAAACGACGACCCAATTAATCTTTTCGAAATAATATTGGCCCCGACAAAATTGGTGCTGTTATCACTATCCATTTAAATTTTTAGCTTCAATAACTTCCTAACAGGTAAGTTTAGGGCACAAGTACAGTATGCTATTCTTCGCAAAGCCCAGAGATGGCACTTGGTATGAGACACGGGTAGGGGAGAGTGTCGCAACCACCGCCTACTCCCAACATGCCGGTACTGGAAACCTTACAAGGGAACATCCCGAACCCGTACATGCCGATTTTGATGAAAATTATATGGTAGATAGTTCTCGACAAAATATTTGACACATATTTTTTGTGGTTGGAAAAACTCAAACTTTGGGGTTGGAAATGGTTTTTTCGAAATATCTCCGAGATTAAAGGGCGCACGGAAATTTTTTTTTTAAATTGTGCGCCTTGAGATTACGAATCTAGTGATATAAATAATAATTGCAAAAAATTATTTGTTTAAACAATATATTAAAATTTCTTAACTCTTTGTTAATTTTTCGTACTAAATGTTGTTCCATTTTCGTGGAAATTTATGTGTATAAAGTATAGACAAAATTAGCGAATACGTGTTTTTGGAATTTTTTGTTTGCTAACATTTAACGATACTTATGTAACGTTTAATTTTTCGCCCGCTTCGTACAGGGCGTATGAAAATTATTTGCCACGATCTGCCAGGCGTTGTTCTATACCTTTGGAGTGATGGACATTTGCAAAAAAATCTACCGCAAAATTCGCAAAAGCCTTGCAAATTAAGATCACTTTTTTTATTAGCTCATCGAATTCGTCTCGTCGCATAGGCAAAATGTATGAAAGGAACTATGGGTCAGAATTGAACTTTTCTTGCGCAAATTAATGTTAAAATTGCAGTTCCGTGAGTGGCTTTCCCATCGGTAGGACAACCTTTGCTAACGGACATATAGAGAACAGAAGCACACGAGTTATCCTTATTGTCCGAAATGTGTCATTTGCTATTATATTTCAGAAACCTAATTACCGTAGCACGCTATACGAGCTTCGAATATGGATGAAGAAAATATAGCCAGTAAGAAAAACGCATGTGTTTATGTTCTTCTCTCTGGGAAGGCCCTTGGGAGGACTCGAAACTGATCGCAGGTCATTAATATTTTCCTATCCTGCGAAAATTTTTATTCAAATATCTCCTACTGTACGGCGACAGCGAAGAAAATTGCAATCATGTGTGACTCAACAATGACTATTGTTCCACGTAAATTTTCGCAGACTATGAAAATATTAATGTCCTGCGATTGGCTTTGGGTCCATCAAGGGCCCTTTCGGGGTGTAGAATTAGCCTGGTAGGCCATGATAAATATTTTCATACACTCTGTACTGTGGTAAACCAATGAAAGAAGTCCTTTCTGACAAAAAGTTGTTTTTATTATAAAATTAAAGTTTATACTAAAAAGAAAATCTTTAAAGGGTCTAGCCGGATAAGGATGGAAAAAGAGCCCCCAAAGCAAATTAATCTTGGGGCATATCATTCGATAGGCCTCTTTAAAAAACCCTTCCTGCAAAGTATGAATCCGCTACCCCTACCGTAGGGATCGTTACAGGGTGAAACGTATTTTACAGTTTTTGCTCGATTTCTCCTGTTTGTCTTCATAGAAAGTTCTGAAAAAATCACAGATATTATAGCCAATGGTGTGCATACTTTTGAATTTTTTCAGATTTTTAGGAGTGGTGGAACGCAGTTCAAAAATTTAAAAATCAGCAAATTGTTTATATTATTGGCTGATTTCTAATTTTTTGAACTGCGTTCCACCACTTAATTTGCACAAGAAAAGTTCATTTCTGACCCATAGTTCCTTTCATACATTTTGCCTACGCGACGAGACGAATTCGATGAGCTAATAAAAAAAGTGATCTTAATTTGCAAGGCTTTTGCGAATTTTGCGGTAGATTTTTTTGCAAATGTCCATCACTCCAAAGGTATAGAACAACGCCTGGCAGATCATGGCAAATAATTTTTATACGCCCTGTACGAAGCGGGCGAAAAATTAAACGTTACATAAGTATCGTTAAATGTTAGCAAATAAAAAATTCCAAAAACACGTATTCACTAATTTTGTCTATACTTTATACACATAAATTTCCACGAAAATGGAACACCATTTAGTACGAAAAATTAACAAAAAATTAAGAAATTTTAATATATTGTTTAAACAAATAATTTTTTGCAATTATTATTTATATCACTGGATTCGTAATCTCAAGGCGCACAATTTTAAAAAAAAAATTTTTCCGTGCGTCCTTTAATCTCGGAGATATTTCGAAAAAACCATTTTCAACCCCAAAGTTTGAGGGCTATTATCACCCCTTCAATGTGGACGATTGCAGATATAAAAAAATAGGTGTCAAATATTTTGTCGAGAACTATCTACCATATAATTTTCATCAAAATCGGCGTGTACGGGTTCGCTATGTTCCCTTGTTAGATCGACGAATTACAACCGAAAACAAAACAGTCCTTTCGTCGTTCATATGAAGACGCAACAAATGTGCGCTTCTTTCGGCCAATAACGTGTTAGAATCGAAAATTACATCCGAACGAGGGATGTCTCTCTCCGTCAGGCGAATTAGAACAAACCACGTGCCAGATGTCATCTCTGTGCTTTGCGGATGATAGCCTTTTATGTAGAGTACAAGAAATTGCATCGATGGTGCAGTGAAATACATGGGTTTCCATTTAAAAGAAAGTGCAGTTGCATTTTTCTGATGCACCGATGCAGAAAGGTGTGTAAAATTAGTTGCATATTATGTACAGACTGATTCCGTTTAACTGTTACTTATAACACCTTCTATCTATCCCCAATCGTTTAGGGGGTACTGCCTGTTCCAGTTGTGTGGGACACTCTGTGTGTTTATGAAAATTATGACTATTTGTTCCAATATAGTATTATGTTAAAATTTCTTATATTTACATCAGCGCATAATTATTGTAAAAATTTATGGAAATATTCAATTTAAAAAAATTGTTATGTATTTACAGTACCAAGAAGAAGTCGAAATTTTGAATACAGAAGCAAAGCAGAGGCCACATTTACAGTTGATCGCAGGAATTCAAAGAGAAAATAAGCAATTACGTGAAATACAAGCTGAAAATAAGGAATTAAAAGATGCATTGGAAGATCACCAAAAAGGTCTTGATTTTATAATGTCCAAGTACCGTCAACAGACAGCCTCATTACTTCGTTTGTGCAAAACTGACCTTCCTTCATTGCAGAACTCAAGATACACTAATGTAAGGGCAAATACTATATAACATATTGACCCACCCTTGTTGTATTTCCCAAGTTAGTTATAAGATAATCTCATGACAAGTATTTTGAACATCAGTAAAAATCATCTTCCCTCAACCTCGTTGCACGTTACTATCAGTCCAGACATAAATTTAGTCGAAGTCTTCTTTAGATCATGACATGTCAACTCATATCTATTAGCCATAACATTGTTCCCTTAAAAAAATACATTTTGTTAAAGCAAAGCAAGTCTCGGTAGTTTTTAAGCATGTCTTATTCTTACTTCAGTAATGCCAAGAATTCATTAATTCAAAAAATGCTAGTATTACATCCAAAACGCACATGGTATAATTACATGTAAATCTTGACTTCCCTGTGAGTCTACTTTGTGAATTTATTCTATGATCAATGATAATTTTTTATTAAACAGCTGTATCTAAGGTATATATGTCTTCTGGCTTTTGGATAAAATAATAAATTCTCTGTACAAGGAATAGTACAAAAGAAATTGTTAATATCATCAAGCGTCCAGATTTTTAGTATAATAAACTACATATACAGAGTTACATTTCAGAAGCCTGAAATAGAATTATTTTATTTAATTCATAAATATCTTATAGGCGTTTCGGTGAAAGTGTATGGAGAATATTTGCTTCATACAGCATTAAGTAGTTGAGTACAAAAGGGAATTCATTCTACACACGAAAGGTCCTTGGTACTTGCCCCGATTCGAGAATAGTCACACATGATTAAATTATTCCTCTAGTGCCTGTAATTATCAATGTAATTTCCACTGATTGTTTTTGTTCATCAATATAAAAAATTTCAGATAATTACAAATCAAGCAGAGAAAATCAATGAAATGGTAGTTATAATGAAAACTGCGGCCGCATTAGATGAAGAAAGCGAATTAAAAGAGAAGGAGATGTATTGCAGTTTGAGAGAAGAAAATGCAACACTTCGAGAAATAGTAAACATTGCGAATAAATATGGCTCTCTAAAAGAAGAGACAAATACAGAAAGTAAATCTGTTCAAACGGACCATGTGGTACTCTGAAAAAAATGTATACTGTGTAAACACACGCACACACAGAGAGAGAGAGAGAGAGACAGACAGACAGACAGACAGACAGAGAGAGACATAAGCGCACGCTTGTCATGTATTATTTATTATTTCATAAAACTCGAATATTACAAATAATGTAATTTGCGCACAATAAAACTCATGTAAAAACCTACTCTGTACACACAGAAGTCTTTTAAAAATTTTATAAAATAGGAATGACTAGATTATATTACAACTACCTAATGTAATCTGCCATATTTTGGAAATAGTTATGATCTACATTTTTGTTATATTAAATATATATTCAACTTATTATATTAGAAATACATTCATTTGTTATTTTAGAAATATATCATTCAATACATTTTTCGATAGGCAGATTTACACATAACTTTATCCTTTAAAAATACATTCAAATGAAAATTTTACTTTGAAAAAGTAGAGAAAAAATGTCGATTGATATGTTTAATCATGAATGTAATATTACAAAAGTGAAATGCGTGTAAAGAATAAACTGATAATAAATAATATATTTCTGCTTTATAAAATTCAAGAAACTTCCATCATGTTGTTACGTGGCAGAGCCAGGAGCGTTGCAAGTGGCTGAGGTAAAAGAATAAAGTGCGATGTTCGTTGAGTTTTCGAAGTAATTCTTAGTCGTGGACGTTGCCACAGGTATGTTAGTTAGGCTGACATAACTTTATCATTTTGTATTAGGTTGTCCCATAAGTTTCTTTCGCACCACGCTAGGAATGACTGTAGCTGGCTATTTTATATAAACATGCAGGCTTTCTATTAACCGTCTATGGCATCAGTTTCAATCGTCCCAGAGCTCTTCTAAATTATGTTTCGTTGGTGACACAGTCTCCTTTAAGACTTTTTCTATACCGTTCAATATGAATAGCCAAAGAAAGCATTTGCGGCATGTTATACTTCATTGCTTTAAAAAAGATAAAAATGCAAAGAATACTGCAGACGAGATTTGTACTGTTTACGGGAGTGGTGCTACGACTATTACGACCATTCTCAATTGGTTTAAGAGATTTACAGCTGGCAATTTTGACTTAAAAGATGAAGACCGCAGCGGCTGACCAGCAACGACGGATACGGACCTTATCAAGGCCATGCTCGCTGAAAATCTGCGATACAGTGTGTGCGAGATAATGGATGCCACTAACATTCCCAGAACAACGGTACATAATCACCTGATCAGGATGGAATATGTCAATCGATGTCCGATTTGCTTCTCCAGCGTTATAAAAGAGATCCTTTCTTAAAGAGGCTTGTCATTAGAAACGAGACTTGGATTTTGTATCAAAATGTGTATCGAAAACGCACTTGGTCTAAGGACAAAAGACCTTCAACTGTCGCGAAGCCTTGACTTCATCCGAAGAAAGTTCTTTTGTCCATTTTGTGGGATTGGAAAGGTGTAGTCTACTACGAGCTCCTTCCTCAAGGTGAAATCATCAATTGTGCCAAATACTGCAATCAGCTTGATAAATAGAAAGCCGCCAAGCAGAAAAACGGCCAGATTTGACGCACCGTCGAGGCGTCGCCCATTACGACAATGCAAAACTGCATGTTGCATTGGCTGTAAGAGAAAAGCTGTTACAGTTTGATTGAGCCGTTCTACCGCATCCTCCGTACTCCCTAGATCTTGCTCCATCCGATTATCACTTATTCCTATGATTAAAAAACTCTGTATGTGCTAAACAGTTCCAATCCGTAAGCGAAATAAAAACATACCTCGAGGAATATTTTGCAAATAAACCCCACCAATTTTGGAAAGAGAGAATAATGCGGCTTCCTGAGAGAGGAAATGAGGTGATAGAGCAGAACAGTTCATATATAACGCAATAAATCAACCTTAAACAACAAATATCGTGTATTTATTTCGTATCACAAAAAGAAAAGAAACTTATGGGACACCCTAATAATACACTTCGAGCGGTAAAAGCGTATTGCTTTGAAATCACAAGGCTGACGATTTCTGAAAGGTGGTTGTAGAAAATAATTTAAACGCGATATGATTAAGAACACATTCGAGTTATATTTCTCTATAACAGCAAGATTTACAGGTTAACGTGTAAAGTGTATTGATTACAAAGGTGTTACGTAGAATTGTTATTGCATACGTATGAATCTACTTGTAATTCCTCTTAGTAGTGACGTACTGAGAAATGCGGAAGTATTATGTAAGAGTTAGAAATTATGAAATTTCCGGCGTGTGTGTTATATATTTACACAAATATACTTTTCACTCCTTTTTACGATATAATATAATAATAATAATAATACAATGTAATATTTCTCGCTTGTATCAACTCTCTCTGCGGAAGAGTATATTGGCGATATCGCGACGATGTGCCCGAGATGTGACCTCGGTGGGTCCTAGGCGTCGACTTCCATCGACTTCCTTCGCGACGCTTTCCCTCCCTCGGTGGTGGGGTCCTTCAAGGACCTCTTTTCCCCGGAAGGCCCCGTAGAGCGAGAGTTGTCTTCCTCCCTCACTAGAGAAAGTTCCTCTTGACGAAAGCCAGGCGTGAGAACGTCCGGCTCGGCGCCTCGCTGGCAGTGGCCTTACAATTACGACGTGCGAAATGTGTAATAGATATCACGGACTCGGCGCGCATTCTATACGGTTACCAACATATCGACGAGAACTACAGTTCAGTCTAAGATAATTTATTTGCGTAGTAATCGATCTCATAGCGTGACAGTCCATTACTGAACTAAGCGTATGAGGTGGTGTGTAATCCATCACTTATAGTGGGAAAAAGTGTTGGGGTACGATGCGGTTTCAAAAATTTTCCTGAGGGATACAACAGGAATATGGCTATAAATTATGCGTTCCGTCGCTCGCTCAGGTTCCAGCTTTCTGTAGTCTTAATTATTCTAAGCAAACAGAGCGGTTTTCGATTCGCGCAAGGGGTCTGGCTGTACATGCGGTGGATTTCCGGCCCCGAGTGTTAGGCAGTGACTGTGTTGCCAGCCCGAGGGATTTTTTCCCTCGTGGGAGCCTTAGTGCGCATGCGCATGCTGACGTCACAGCCCGATATCAGCTGTTTTCCCGGACGTATCTATGCGCAACTGTAGGTACGCGTAAGGGGCCCTTCCTACTGGGAAGTTCCCAGTCGTTTGAAACGATTCGTTTCCCGCGTTTTTCGTTACCACGTTCCATGCCACCCCAATTTTGGCAAATACATGTTCATTTATTTCCATGTAAATATGATATTTATTTTAAAAATGTCCACTTCCTGTAATTTCTACCATATTGCAATTGCCGCGAGGGTCTAACGATACCCCATATTCGAGCAAAGTATATACGTCGGTGAGGCTTAGTAGTGCGCATGCGTCAAAAAAATCCCTCGAGTGGCAACACAGGCGTTAGGTAGGCGTCGAATTCTTTTACACTCTGGGCCGTGTGTAACGAGGTACCGGACAGGGTAGACAAGCTGCCGTGTTAAAAAAAAAAGACGCGAAACAGCGCCGCGAGTGGTGCTGTGCACGAGTTACAGGCATAAATTCATGTAGAGCAGGCTCAAGCTTTATTTGATCGGCAGAGCCGTCTCGGGAAGATCTCCGCTTAGTTCACCCATACATACAGCTGAGATGTCACTGATTCACAGACACTGTCGGTGTCATGACCGGACCTATTGGCACGAGCGTGGTGGCGTATTGGGGCGACAATCGTATCTAACCGCTCGCGCTGGAAAGACATGCCACGCGCGTCGATCGCGGAAAACAAAACGACGTGCGTAGCACCAGGGTAGACAAGCTGCCGTGTTAAAAAAAAGACGCGAAACAGCGCTGCGATTAGTGGCGGGGACGAACTAAAGGCATAAATTTATATAGAGCATGCCCATTTATCTTAATGTATACTCAATGGTTGTATTCTAATGCTTGCCTTCATATTTTCTTTTTAATTTTATTTTAAAATGGAAATACCAACATTATATTTCAGTTACTTTCGTTTTATTAATATTCATATTACAAAAGAATCATAATATACATAGGTATACATAGGAATAGATATACAATTACAGTACAAGTATTTTCTAACCTCTATTTTCCTTGCAGGAAATGATCGAACATTTCTTCCTTTGCATCATATCTAGAAAAAGAAGGTTGGCGGTAACAGAATCACACCGATTCTCTTATTCTAGTGTGTTGAAATTTAACGATTCAATGTTCATGATGAGTAGTAACATCACTATCGCCACCTGATGGTGACTCGCCGCGTAACTAGAAACAGCTTGTCCCATTACAACTTGTCGACCCTGGTAAGTTGCTCGAAAGTATCAGCGAGACATTGCTAATGCAACAATAAACTTGTTTATTTATTAATTATTCTAAATGTAACTTTTCCGAACGTGTTTTTGAGATTCTTCTAATTAAAATGATACCAAATGCGATATAGTTTGAATTATGTAAATAGTAAGTAAATTTATAAACTCGTATTTGGTATCATTTTAATCAGAAAAATCTCACAAATACGTTAGCAAAGGTTTTGAAAAAAAATCGAAAATGAAAACTTCCGATCCTCCAATTAGTATAGCCTCAACCAATACATTCGGGTGGTATCATGTTACACTGCTTCCTCGTTGAGCATTGTTGAGCATCGAGGTTCGCCAAGGGGGGTCACCCTATGTGGAGGGGATAGTCATGATGCATTTATCGAGGGAAACTCATGATGCCTTTATCGAGGTTTTACTGTATATAGGATCGTGAAAAAGAAAGACAGGCGCGCGGAAACCCATCCAAGCAGTATATCCGGCCGGAGTAGCTTAACGCGAGAGATCTCCTGGATCGGCGTGGATCCACTGCGCCAGCGTCTTTTCCCCAATGACAATTCTTTTTCACGTTATTTTAAAATAAGTTTTTTATAGGAACGCTTCTGCCCGATCCCACATGTATATAAGCAAATAAAACGTTTAAAAATGTTCCGGTGTGTAAATTCCATTTTTCCTGGTTTGGAAAATCAATTTCTGGCTACATCGCGTGTTTTTGATTTACATATTTTATATGTGGGTCTTTTCTATGCGTTCCCCATCTACCGCTTAAAATTTTTTTTTAAATGTGTTGCAAACAATATATTTTACAGCTACCTATGAAATTTCAGAATATTTTTTTAATGCGATTTCTTTTATTCAGTCCCTATCCACCGCACAAAAACAGGTTTGAGAGTATACATAATTTGATATGTGGTCTGAATTTATTAGTTCGAGCTCCATTTCAACCGAGGCCAGCATTTCTTCGAGTCTTTTTGTGGTCTATCTCTGGTGGTGTGATTCGTAATACTTTTTTCTTATGGGTGGCGAGTTTTTGCAGACATTCCCTGATAAAGGTGTACCGAAGTTGATATATTTTTGGCCAGGCAAGCCGCTTATTTCATCGCCGCAATGTGTCCTTCGAAGAGCTCCGCTTGCTATTGCTTCCCGTGCGCTCGAGAGCTCGTTGATTGCCTTTCGTTTCACTTGCCAGGCGCGAACCTATTGCCACGAACGTGGTGGCGCATTGAGGCGAAATTCGTATTTAAACACTCGCGCTGGAAAGACGTGCCACGCGCGCCGATCACGGAAATCAAAACAGCGTGCGGGCACGTCGACTAAGGTTATTTGTCGAAGAACAGTTTCAGATCGCACCACGTCGCGTGTAGGGTAAAAGAAAAGTATTATTAGTGAAAAAGTATGCTCAGATATGTCTTAAATCAAATACGATTAATAGATTTTAATGTTTTTGGATTTCTGGCGATGGTTTTAGTCGAATTCAACTCCTACATGATGCCTTACGGTGAAATATATTGTTACGTTCTAGCTCGCGCATTTATAAAATAACTTCCAGCGCAAATTGTTAAAGAACTTCGTGACAGCAGAACGCAAACCTTCTCGCGTCAAAGAATACGTTGTTGCAGCCGCGGCCGTCTTGGCGATACATTTTACAATCCTGCCCAATCTCTCGCTAGCAAAATTTTATTATGGTTCCACATCACCCATGGGGTACTATTGCCGATGCTTTTTTTGCAGTGGTATCCCCTGTATCGTTGTCCTTTTCTGCTTAATCGTAGTCGAAAAATCGGATTAACAGTAAAGACTACGCAGAATTGTAAAATGTAATTGTAAAATGGCAACAATGTATTTTTTGACGCGAGAAGGCCTTGCGTTTTGCTGTCGCGGACTTTTTTAACTATTTGCGCTAGAAATTAATTTACAAATGCGCATGCTAGAACGCAACACTATATTTCGCCGTAAGGCGTCACGTAGTAGACGAATTCGCCAAAACCATCGCGGGAAGTCTTAAAACATTAAAATCTATTAATCGTATTTGATTTAAGACATATCTGAGCATAGTTTTTCACTGATAATACTTTTGTTTTACCCTACACGCGAGTTGTTACAATCTGAAACTGTTCTTCGACAAATAACCTTAGTCGACGTGCCATGCACGTCGTTTTGACTTCCGTGATCAACGCATGTGGCACGTCTTTCCGGCGTGAGTGGTTAGATGCGAATGTCGCCCCAATGTGCTACCACGCTCGTACAAATAGGATCGCGCCTGGCATGTGGAAGGCAAGTCAATGACCGAGCTCTCGAATGTACAGGAAGGGATAGCAGGCGGAGCTCTTCCAAGGACACATGCGGCGATCAAATAAGCAGCTTACCTTTTTAGGCTTACGAACTCTGGCGTGGATTCAGTTGGTGCGTGAGACCATGTTCCTTTGGTGCCGGTTTATGTAATCGGTATTATCCGTTGTTGATTTTGTCCGTGGATCTGTTGAGACCCCTGGTTAGTCTATTTTGTGTTACGTGCGGCGTGGGCTCGACGATGTAAAGCTAGCAATTAACCGTACCAAAATCTATTGCAATTGAGTCTAAAGATGTGTGAATTCGGAGATACGGTAGTTCTATATGGGCCCTTTAATCGGATCACTCATGTTACGGAATAATAAAGGAGGCTAATAAAAGTTTTGTATTAAGGAAAATGAGAAAAAATTGTAGTAAGTGGAAAGTAATGTCTTATAAAAATATTTATGGAATGTTAAGTATAATAATAAATTTTTAAGAAAATATAATTTGAATTTGGCTTGTGAGGAAAATAATTACATACACAATTATTGGTAACAAAAAGAAACGATTATTACATTAATAAATTTAAGAACTTCTAGTTAGTGAAATCCTACAATCAGTTACAGACTACTGGAAATTACTTGCTAAAATATTCATAAAATATAACTGGAAGAGTAAAGGATTCCCGAAATATTAATCACGTGACTACGACGTTACTAAAAGTGCTGCTAAGTTCATGACTTAACTCAATTCGTAAATGTGTTCACAATTGTGTTCCTTGAAATTTGACATTTTCAAACATTTAGTATTTATTTCTGATATTGCAAAAACTGCTCTGTTATAATTTAAACGTGTAAACATCAAAAATATGTTACGTAATGAATATTTACAAACTTTTATCTGTAATAGCAATTTATTGATTAAAATAACAAAAACAATAGTGAACTCCT
Organism: Cerceris ruficornis; assembly: GCA_963989415.1. Classification (NCBI taxonomy): domain Eukaryota; kingdom Metazoa; phylum Arthropoda; class Insecta; order Hymenoptera; family Crabronidae; genus Cerceris; species Cerceris ruficornis. The sequence goes on along the minus strand of OZ022520.1, from coordinate 13,356,341 downwards.
AATTTGGCCGGCAGTGAATATATAGGGTGGGGCAATAACTATGTCCATTTTGAATATTGCGGTTGTTACGTCCGTAACAAACCGTATTCTATCTCCCATGAACATTCAGGGATATATTCCATAATTTAAGGGCGGGTGACAGGAATGACACCCAAAACGTTCTTTGTTAACAGTGGGGTGATTCGGGAAAGTATGCTTCATGCGTTAAGATGGTAAAATGAGCCGAAGGGGTAGACTAAGCTATGGTATCGCGAAAGGGAGTTGGCGACAAACTGATCTCACGGTCAATTCTCTCATCCCCTCGACGAGACTATGTTCAGAGAACAAGGCCAGTGGTGCTGATTTTCCCTGCCACAAAATTCCAACGCTGTGAGATAATTTAGAGTCCCGTCTTTCGACTCATCACCCAATCACAATTCAAGACGTAGTTTTACATCCTAGAGTAGGGATGCGAAAGGGATATAAGATCCCTTGGAAAATCGGGCGCGAGGCCATTTTTAGTTGGTCCTTCAGTTCTATCTATAGTTGATTGGAGTGGTTCATTCGTTCATTATTAGATTATTACTAAGGAGTTATTAAAGGTTTATTATCAGGATTATTATGCGAGGATTATTAATTAAGCAGACATTAAAAGTAGAAAGGAATTATAAAAGGTAGTGAATAGTTAAGGGTCAACAGTTGAAAAGGCAAACAATAAAAAATCACTACGTCAATCAGTCAGTACCTAAATCATTGTGAAATTCAGAATCAGGAAGGGTGTTGTTTATTGTGACCAAACCACGAACTGTATCTCCGAGGGTTGACATTAACTCCTCTAAAATAAAAGTAAGTTTCTCCATATTTTACACTCCGGCTATCAATCTTTCCCACCATTAACCTTTATTCACCTTCAACCTCATACCTTTCCGCAACCTCACGTTCTTGGATCCGGTCCCATGTAGAGAGATTCGGTTCTCTGACCAAAAATGGGCCAGTGTTCTTGTACGTCGGAATTCGGCGTAAATTGATTTATATCACTGACCACTAGGGATGTGCAGCTACTAGGAGTATGGTCGGAAGAAGTCGAGCGGGCTCGGGCGGGTACCTGTCGCAAACGTACAGGGTGCTTCAAGATAATATGTCATGGCTTTCAGGGGTTGTTCTACACCTTCGGTTGGATGCAGATTTGTAAAAAAACCGCCGCAAAACTCGCGGAAGCGTAGCTGATTTTTTGGACTGGCTTATCGCATTCGGCTTGTTACGTAGGTAAAATGTCTGAGAGGAACCGTGGGTCAGAAACGAACCGTTCTCTTGCAAATTGACTTTTAATTGGGCCTCCGCAATTGAATTTTCGCTTAGTAAGTGAGACAATCAGCTGTTCCTTCGGAAAGAAACACTCAAGATTCCTTGTCGGCTCGAATAGTTTGAGCAGAAACGTGCTGTTGTATCCCACTTCTGACACCTTTATGTTGTATTCCGTGAGGAGTTTTACAACAGTTTTGTTAAACAAAGACTTACTTTCGTGTTTGGAGTTCTTACAAGGGAAAGATAACGTCGTCGCAAGATGCCGACTGTCAGCGATTCAAGACAATTGATTGTATTTTAGAAATGAGCCGAGGTCTGGGCACCGGGTTGGGTCAAGTAATAAAACAGTTAGATGGTCACATGCATCGAAGTTCTTCCGGCATATTCTGACTTGGAAAACCTTTCTCCCCTCTCGGGTATTTAACGAAATCTTCCGATGCGACTTTTCAGAGACTAGGAAGACGTCAATAACCTGCGTTCGGTGTTAGGTTCGCTCAAGGGCCCTCCCGGGGAGAAGAACATAAACACTTGCACTGCTCTTAGTGGTTCGGTGACCCAGTCCCCCAATTTCCAATGTCTAGTAGCACGCTTCTCCTTAGACCAGGCTCCATGGTTACTTGATCGCCAGAGCTGTCCTTCGAAGACCTCTGCCTGCTTCACCCATGCATACAGCTGAGATGTCACTGATTCACAGACCCTCTCTCGGTGTCATGGCCGGACCTATTGGCACGAGCGTGGTGGCGTATTGGGGCGACATTCGTATCTAACCGCTCGCGCTGGAAAGACATGCCACGCGTGTCGATCGCGGAAAACAAAACGACGCGCGTGGCACGTCGACCAAGGTTATTTGTCGAAAGACAGTTTCAGATCGCACCACGTCGCGTGCAGGGTAAAACAAAAGTATTATTAGTGAAAAAGTATGCTCCCATATGTTTTAAATCAAATACGATTAATAGATTTTAATGTTTTTTTACTTCTGGCGATGATTTGGTGGAATTCAACCACTACGTGACGCCTTACGGCAAAATATAATGCTCGGCCGCAACAATGTATTGTTTAACGCGGGAAGGCCTTCCGTTCTGCTGTCGCGGAGTTTCTTAACTGTTTGCGCTAGAAATTAATTTGTAGATGCGCGTACTAGAACGGAGCATTATATTTCGCCGTAAGGCGTTACGTAGTGGTTGAATTCCACCAAATCATCGCCAGAAGTAAAAAAACATTAAAATCTATTAATCGTATTTGATTTAAAACATATGGGAGCATACTTTTTCACTAATAATACTTTTGTTTTACCCTGCACGCGACGTGGTGCGATCTGAAACTGTCTTTCGACAAATAACCTTGGTCGACGTGCCACGCGCGTCGTTTTGTTTTCCGCGATCGACGCGCGTGGCATGTCTTTCCAGCGCGAGCGGTTAGATACGAATGTCGCCCCAATACGCCACCACGCTCGTGCCAATAGGTCCATGACACCGAGAGAGGGTCTGTGAATCAGTGACATCTCAGCTGTATGCATGGGTGAAGCAGGCGGAGGTCTTCGAAGGACAGCTCTGGCGATCAAGTAACCATGGCGCCTGCCTTAGACTGTTCGAGCCGACAAGGATATCTTGTATGTCTCTTTCCGAAGGAACAGCTGAGTCTCTCACTTACTAAGCGAAAATTTGATCGCGGAGGCCCAATTAAAAGTCGATTTGCGGGAGAATGGTTCACTTCTGACCCATGGTTCCTCTCAGATATTTTACCTACGTAACAATACGAAGAATATGGCCCAGCCAGTTTGAATCGGGGATTCCTCAAATAATTTTGCGGCGAGTAATTTTCACAAATCTTAATCCAATCCGAGCTCTAGAACAGCCCCCCGAAGCCATGACAAAACCTTTTGAAACACCCTGTACAAGTAATTCCGATTGGACAGTTGAAATCTACATTAATAATCAATGGTTGCGAATACACGACCGATATGCTTGTGGTACCGCAGGAGACTCTGGCGGCAGAGGTAATTCTAGGACGAGATTTTTTAATACAAGTGGAATTACGCATTACGAAAGGTGCAATAATGTTAAGATCAGTGGAGAAAAGAGAAACAATCGCGAGTGACGGTCGGTGTGTTCCGTGCGAGAAGCGACGCACCGAAACAAATGAAGCCGACGACGCCAAAGCTGATATATACCGACGAGGAAATCGCGGATCTGATGGCGATAAACTTCGTGGAAGCAGATGAATTGAATGCCCGCGTACCGTACGAGAAGGAGATTCAGGATTCGGTCACAAAATATCAGCCGGACAAAAACGTGAGGACGACCGTACAGATGAAAATAATTTTGCAAAATCAGGAACCAGTTTATGCACAGCCGAGGCTATTGTCACCAAAGGAGGGAGCTATCCAGTTGCAGCAGATAAGTGAATGGATGAGAAACGGCGAGTATAAAGTATGCGTCGATAATCACAAATTAAATAAACAAATTGTAAGGGACCGATTCCCTATGCCACTTACAGAGTACAGTATAGACCCGTTATCGAAGCCACGAATATTCTCATTATCAGTAATAGATTTTAAAAATGAGTTTTTCCACATTTGTATAGAAAGAAGCAGTCAAAAGTATTTATTCAGTCTTGATAATAGTTTAGCTAGTTTTCTAAGTTGTATTCCGGAAGTTTTTAAAGAGTTAATTACACGGAAAGTTGTTACGTATATGGATAAATTAATAGTGTCATGCGTTAATAATGAAGATGCCTATCGAAATTTGGTCGAAACAGTGCAAATCACGGTATTGCATATAAACACGATTAAGGAAGGTTACCGGACAGAGATGATCCAAAAGAATGTTTATTTTACGATTAGTAAGTCTTCCAACACTGACAAGAAATATCACTCGCACGAGTTTGAATTTTGAACGGTGATGAAAGCGGCGCAAAAGTTCAGAGTGTATTTGTTAGGAATAAAGTTTAACCTTTTAGATACGACGCGCCACTATAGTGGCTTTCGTGTATGTCATCTCTCTGAACGACGCGCCACTATAGTGGCTTTCGCGGATGTGATCTTTGAACGACGCGCCAGTGTAGTGGCTCGCTCTAGTGACTCACTCGCTCACCATTTGAATTGAAAAATTGTCTTCATACGCAATAATTGTCTTCATATGAATAATTGTTGTACACTTCTTTTTGCTTTACATCGATTTACAACAGTATAAATAAAACAATATACAGACAGAATATACAGTCTTTGTATATGTGTTGTACCATGTTTCAAAATATATCATACCCAATTATATTATTAATTATTAAAGTGAATTGTTATAGTTAAAGTATGTGTAATATATATTTTTAATAAATTATGATTTAATTATCAAATATTTCATTTGAATGTTCTCGTGCACAGAACGGGACTGCCCGTCACATTTTGCAGTGTTATATCGATTATACATCGTTCACGTCAGACCCTGCCGTCCAGGGAAATAGCCGCACGCAGAATTCAGCCGTATCTAAAAGGTTAAACTAATTACCGACTGTGACGCGTTGCGGAAAATGTTACATAAGCAGGACTTCTCGCCAGTAGTGCCAAGGTGGGCGTTAACCCTTGAAGAATTACCGTACGAAGTTGGGCGCAGACCAGGCTCACAATTACGAACTGTAAACGCATTAATCCGACATTCGGTATTAATTGTAAAAGCTACGCTGTTGTCGGTACTACGAAAAAAACAAAACGAAGACGAACGCGTTCGTGCGATAAAACGGGTTTTACGAGCAGAAACATCTGAGGATTATCTGGTAAACAATTATTTGTTACTGATGCACGTTGAAGTTAGTAGTGTTATTCTCGTGAAACGAGAGCGTGTCTTTTAAATAAAAACGCGAGACTCCTCCGAGAGGAGGCGCTGAGGGGAGTTTAGTGGTGGAGGCAGCCGAGCGAAACGGCGTGTGCGTGTGGCGTGCTTTTCTGGAAAATAAAAGTGGTTATCCCGGCGATTACACCGTTAGAAGAAAGGTGTTTTACTGTATCCCAAAGATCCGAGCCCTATTCCATAACAGTTATTGATTTACCAGCTAGCAAGTACGCCGAAGGTGATTTAATGTTTATTAAGAAAACCCAGTTTGAACATAGATCTAAATTAAAAGGTGAATTTCGCGGACCATATAAAGTACGGAGGATTATGCGGAATTGTAGATATAAAGTTATTCACGATGGGGGTACCGAGGGACCCCGTATTACGACGAATGTAGTTGATTGTATGAAACAGGATTGTAAGATAGCCTCTTCTCGGAGCGAAGAGCAGTTCAGGAATGGCCGAGTGAAGGATGCTGGCCGCTTATCGCGGCGTAGTAAGCTAAATAAACAATGTACGATCTCGCGCTGGAAGAAAGATCGAAGCCGGTGAGCCGCGTTTCGGCAGTCTGGTTAGCGGCAGCGAAGCATTAACCCTTTGCGCTCGAGCGGTGTCTCTCAGGCACCACTGGATGTGACGCGACAACTAGAGCGGTGCCTCCCGGGCACCACTCGGATCGACACGGTCAATTGAGCGATAGCGGTGTTTCTTTAGGATCGGCCTAACGAATATCGCTTCGCGAGTCTACTCCAGACCTTTCGTGGATAATCTTATGAGGTGTCGAGTGACACAATGTATTTTAAAGTGCCTACAAAGATGTCTTATCTCAAAACCGCTCTTGACCGCGGGTCGGATTCTGTCTTCGACGTTAGCTCGAGCGCAGCTTCCTTGACACCTTGGAGATTGTTTCATAAAATACCATAGCAAACAAAAATATAGAACGTAATGTTTAACAAATATCCTTCATTTCGACGCCTGAGTTTTGTTAATTGTTTAATAATAAATAAATAAAAAAAAATGTTTAACAAATTTTTTTTATATAATGTGAATCTAAATAAATTCTTCAAATTTTATTGTTATACAATTGGTTGAGAGTAAAATCATTTGAAAGTACATGTAAACACACTTTCCTAATAGCGAAAATCGTCTCGAGTTGCTGGTTGGCCCAGGCGAAAATGACCTCGAGCTCAAAGGGTTAAAATCGATCCGTACCATAGTAATTCTTTGTATTTGTATTCTTTCTCTTACAAGGGAACATCCCGAGGTGTAACTCACCGATTTTGATGAAATTTTAGTATGATATACTCCTCGCGGAAATATTTGACACGTATTTTTTTTTATCGGCAATCGTCCACGTTAAAGGGGTGAAAACCACCCTCAAAGTTGGCACCCTGAAACTTATTTATTGAATATCTGGAAAACTATTAGAGATACGAAAATTTCGTAAAGAGAGAAAATTAACGTATTTCGACCACAAATCTAATGATATAAATATATTTTTTTTAAACTCGTTTGTTTAAATAATATGCTTAAAAATACAACTTTTTTAATGATTTTGTAAGTCAAATTTCAATAAATTTTCTTGAATATTTTTCTGAGAATACCATATACCGAAACACAAAATACGGATAAAATGGAAATTTGAAATTTTTTTTGTAAAAAAAGTTATTGCATTTTTAATTTTTTCTCTTGCGTTCTTGTTAAGTTATGCCTTCGTATATACATGTATGACTGCTTTAAAAGGCCAGATTTTATTGCCAGACACACATATCGTCTTTATATAAATTAAAAAAATTTGATTGATTAATTAATAATTTGTAACAATTATTGTAATAATGGTATTCATTGTTATTCTTATAACCAATATTTTCTTACACCACGAGCAAAAAATACGGATCAATTAGAAGTTTCATATTTGTGTTACAAAAAAAGTTATTGCATTTTCAATTCTTACGCTTGATGAACTTGTCAAGTTTTCCCGTCGTATATACATAGTTGATTGATCCGTATTTTTTGTTTGACTATATAGTGTATACAAACTATTATTTAAGAAAATTGAAAGAATTTTAACTGAAAATATTATGAAAAAAAAAGTATTTTTTAACATATTGTTTAAACAAACGGGTTTTTTAAAGAAATGTTTGTAGCATTGGATTCGTGATTGAAATACGTTAATTTTCACTCCTTAGGAAAATTTCGTATCTCTAATAGTTTCCGAGATATTCGATAAAACAGTTTTCGCTATCCGAACTTTGGGGGTGGTTTTCACCCCTTTAACGTGGACGATTGCCGATAAATGAAAGTAGATATTAAATATTTCCACGAAAAGCACCTTATACTATAGTTTCATAAGAATTGGCGAGTTACACCTCGGGATAGTCATTTATGATATCAATGTGAATCCGCCGACAGGCCAAATAAATTAATTAATTCTCGGGAGGTATGCGTTATATATTTACTATTTTCGGACGTTACATGCTGGAATTGATTACAGGGATGCTTTAGAATGCTCGTGGTGTAAGAAAATATTGGTTATAAGAATAACAATGAATACCATTATTACAATAATTGTTACAAATTATTAATTAATCAATCAAATTTTTTTAATTTATATAAAGACGATATGTGTGTCTGGCAATAAAATCTGGCCTTTTAAAGCAGTCATACATGTATATACGAAGGCATAACTTAACAAGAACGCAAGAGAAAAAATTAAAAATGCAATAACTTTTTTTACAAAAAAAATTTCAAATTTCCATTTTATCCGTATTTTGTGTTTCGGTATATGGTATTCTCAGAAAAATATTCAAGAAAATTTATTGAAATTTGACTTACAAAATCATTAAAAAAGTTGTATTTTTAAGCATATTATTTAAACAAACGAGTTTAAAAAAAATATATTTATATCATTAGATTTGTGGTCGAAATACGTTAATTTTCTCTCTTTACGAAATTTTCGTATCTCTAATAGTTTTCCAGATATTCAATAAATAAGTTTCAGGGTGCCAACTTTGAGGGTGGTTTTCACCCCTTTAACGTGGACGATTGCCGATAAAAAAAAATACGTGTCAAATATTTCCGCGAGGAGTATATCATACTAAAATTTCATCAAAATCGGTGAGTTACACCTCGGGATGTTCCCTTGTTAGTATTTTATAATAAAGTAGTTTCTATCTCGATATTCCCGTGAGTTCGTAAATCCAATCCTACATTTATAAATTTTACAGTATGCATATGTAATAATACATATGCATTTTATAAAATAACGAATTACAAATTAACAATATTTTTGTGTTATGAACAAACAATTTAAATGGAGAGTAACACTTATAATTTGTAACGTCGGTGTTTATCAAAACATATTGGATGAATTCCTTTTTTACATCGCACGCAAATTAAATGTGATCTTTTTATTGCATTTTTGGTGCTGTAGACTACGCATTGTCGATATAAAATAAACAAAGCGCTATCGCGCCGCTTGGAATTTCTCGACATAAAATAAAACAAGCGCTATCGCGCTGCTTGGGTCTTTTCGTACTCATTTAGAGAATGCGCGGTTGCGCTGTTTGGGATTCTTCGACAGTGTTTTTTCAATACCCCCTGGGACTCAAACGGTTAAGTACACAGCACCAATAAACTCTGTTTTTCTTGGCTCACATAATTCACGATTTCGAAGAAATGTGGGTTTTGTTTTCACACAATCCCGGAAGAGCCCCCAAAAATGTGGGATCGATTACATGTAGTATCGGGAATTTTTAAGCATATTGTAAGACGTTGAAAAGTAAGGACAGGTAAATGACGGATTTACTGATAACGGTACGAACTAACGGTGACGCACGGTGACGGGTAAATGGAAGGATGAGGACGGACGTCTCGATGCAAAACGGTACACAAGGGAGAGTGCGCGAGGCCGGCAGGCCCAGGAATTTCCCGGCGGTGAGGCCCAGCGGCCAGGGTGCACGCGCACTGGGGCTGGCGCACCGTTTTTCCTCGAGTGACAGACACAGACGAGAAAGACGAACCGGAAATAAATAGACACGACGAACGAAACGAAGGGACAGTTGGAATATATCTCTTGGTAACACCACACGCATCTCCATTGGTTGGTAAGTGAGCTTATGTTCACAGGAACTCCACACGGTGGCGATGGTGCTGATCATGAGAGTGGAACTAGTGGAACTCCTACTGCTACCAGCACCGGATGCGCCTCCACTCAGTCGTTAAATAAAAAAAAACGAAGGGACAGTTGGAATAGACACGGGGTCAGTTAACAGTTACGATATACACAGAGTTATAATATACACGGAGACGAACGGACGAACGGAGACACGTAGTATACAGGGTGTTACACCTAATTTGACCACCTTGAATATATCGCTTATTTTGTATGATAGAAAAAATGTCATAGGTAGAAAATATTCTATTTCATGGCGCCAATGCGGTGACGGGACGAATTTCTTTCTCAAGATCATTTTTTCCGAGATTTCAAGGTCATCGTAGTTTTTTTAAATGGGACTGCATATTTTCACCACAACAGTCTTATAGCTTATAAAAAAACGAATCCAACTTGGTGCAATATGTTGACCTTCACGTGACCTTTAGCGAGGATATACAGGGTATTTCACCTAACTTGGCCACCTTGAATATATCGCTTCTGTTGTATGATACAAAAAATGTCAGAGGTAGAAAATATTCTATTTCATGACGCCAATGCGGTGACGGGACGAATTTCTTTCTCAAGATCATTTTTTCCGAGATTTCAAGGTCATCGTAGTTTTTTTAAATGGGACTGCATATTTTCACCACAACAGTCTTATAGCTTATAAAAAAACGAATCCAACTTGGTGCAATATGTTGACCTTCACGTGACCTTTAGCGAGGATATACAGGGTATTTCACCTAACTTGGCCACCTTGAATATATCGCTTCTGTTGTATGATACAAAAAATGTCAGAGGTAGAAAATATTCTATTTCATGACGCCAATGCGGTGACGGGCCGAATTTTTTTGTCAAGGTCATTTCAAATTATATATATTTTAATTATATTATATATATATCAACTACTTTCTATGCACTGCTGGAGGGAATATTCCACCCACTTTTGTCTTCGAAAAAACGTTGTTACCATTCAGAAATTTGTATGCAGCTGGGGCGGGATTCGACACTCGGGACTACCATTTACTGCGTGATGTGCTTCCTCGCTGACCCATGCGAACCTGGTGTTACTAATACTAGTTTTAAAGCTTATATAGGTCCAAATTATTACAAATATACATTGCGGTGCATAACTATAGCACCACTAAAATTTTCAAGAATTTTGGAAAATTAATTAATAATTCCTAATTTTTAATGGTATCATACGCAAGATGCTAAAAAGATATTATAGTAATGATAAAACGGCGAACGCGATATTTATTTAAGATAAAATATACAATAACACAGATACTTTACGAGTGCACACTTATAGCACCAATGAAATTATAAGAACAATAATATATTACAATGAAGTGATTGAATTATAATTTCAATTAACAGAATGGAAAGGTTTAATAGTGAATGGGACCTCCTTTCTTCTCTATTAACCCTTTCGCTACGGCAGTCCGCTCCGCCGGAGTGACAGCACTGAACGGGGCACAGCGCCCAAAGCTGTGTACAATGCACGTCCGTAGTCTTCGGACGGTGTGCAAGCCGCCGGATATATACGGCACCCGTAGACACTGGTCGTCACGCGGATGCCGGATATAAACGGCACCCGTACACACAGGTCGTCAAGTGGATGCCAGATATATATGGCACCCGTAGCGAAAGGGTTAATTCGGAAATGCGACTGGACATGCTCCCAACTAATTTTTTCAAAACTTCATCATTAATTTCATTCAACCAGGTTAATTTTTGTTTTCGTCTGAAAATATTACCTAATAAAGAACGTTAAATGGGAAACAATAACATGATGTCACCTTGTAACTTCACGATCTTTAATTTACATGATCCCAATTTCTATTCATGTTTTCGCGGGCGTATTTTTATTCTCGTTATTTTGTAGCATTTAAAAAGAACTGCTACTGAAATTAGTTTCTGTTCGGCAATGTTTGGATGTCTTTTAAAGCCACGCTAAATGGTCCAACGAGACACGCCGAGGCTACATTCCCACACAATTTCCCGGCAGGTTTTCAAACTCTTGCTCCCAATTTTAACAACCTGCCTTTCGGCACGTTGGGGCAGTTTTTTATTAGACCCTCCGCCCCCCTCCCCCCCCAATATTTCGACGAACCACATAAAAAATTCGATGTAACTGTGTGGGATCGCCCAAGTTTACGTGCAGTTTCTCTAATTCCCATTTCTTGCCCGTTATCCGCTAAAATTGTACCTTGTTCTTTCTCAGTAAGAAGACATTTACCACGTGGTAGTATATAAATTAATTAAAAGGAATCTGAACTAGATCCCAATTTTTGACACTTCCATGGAGGTCAGTGCCTCAAAGACGGACGTACTCCAGCTTTTGTCTGAATATGACTCAGTCTTCAGACGACACAACACATCAACACAATGCACAAAAATTTCTTTTCTTAATGCAAAGAAACCAAAAATAATTTCAAAGTTGAAAAAGAATATTTTATTTCCAATATTAAATTAATATCTATTTTATATCTTGAAAAATATATTTCTCCGTAATATGAATATTTGATAAATATTTGAAAAAAAAAATTCTTTAAATAAAAAATAAATATTTAATAAACATTTGGAAAAAATATTTCTTTCTAAATCTAAAATAAATATTTGATATAAATTTAAATATTAAAGAGAGATTCAATACCTTTTTAATATTAGATACATATGTATTCAATATTTTGTGCTACTAGGGTCTGTTTAGACAAAGCCGAGAAAAATCCTGGATAGGTCCCAGAAAAGCTATAGAGAGTCTGTTGCTACGAACTTTTTAATCGTACAGTTAAATCACATTGCGTAAGATGTAAGAGCTACACGATTATTTTTCATGCAACAACTTTGTCGCATTAATGTTCTTGTAAAAGTATTTAAAAAGTATTTATAAATGTAATTAAGTATTTGTGTGTACAAAAAAGAAGCCTTTCCTACAATTTTATAGGGATATTATGTAATGTTTTGATCTGCATATGAATTTTGCACAGTCGATCATTATGTAACTGAGAAACAATATTTACCCTCTTGCATTGGAATGATGTGCTACGCACGTCCGATACTAATGGCTTTTAAGGTGAGAATGACATGCTATGCATGTTAACCTATTTTAAATAGTATCTGAAATAAGCAAGTAGTGCAATAAGCACCATTGAGTCATAATTTACAGTATGGGCCTTGAGGTTGTGAGAGTGAAATTTTGCATTCTTAAATTAGTTCAGTAAAAGTTATAAATGGAAAGGTCAAGTTTCTTGCTTCAGATTTTTCCAAACACATTGTTTAACTCTCAAACACATTTAATTTGACACATTTTGCGGTTCGTATAAACCTCACTGGAGAACAGACTTGTTCTTGCAAAAAATTTATTGTCGTTAAAATTATCCTTATAGAGATTTCAAAATGGAATATGACAGTGAGGGCAGTGATATTTTTAGTTAATTTTCAAAAAGAAACGACCAATAATAAGCAAGTTGCTGCAATTTATTGTTAACCTTATCTTTACTTATTTTAATAGCGCAGCTATTTCCACGCATTCGCGTTAAAACTTTTATAGAAATTATACTTCAAACGGCAACTAGCTGTAAATTGCTCTGGACGAGTTTGAGATGGATATCTGTCAATTAACTTCCAGCGCGAGAGGTTAACTACATTATTAAAATAGGAAACTGCATTTAGTTCACAAATAATACATTAACATATTGGTATACAAACTGAACGGTAGCAATCCATGTCAAATTCGAATGAAATAAAGTATAAACAAATTTTTATAATATTTTAGGGTTTTAATTACCCCTAATTTTTCAGTGATTACTTGAGAATAAACCGATTCATATGGGTTAATACTTGAGCCTGGAGCACGGTAAGCTTAAACGTACCGATCGAAACGAGAGAGAGAGAGAGAGAGAGAGAGAGAGAGAGAGAGACAGAGAGAGACAGAGAGAGAGAGAATAAAGAAGAAATTTTTGAGTCAATCCGCGGTATTATTAATTACCTAATCTCGAACACGGTCGATAGCCTTCAGTCAGAGTGTGTACTCTGAGAAAAATGTTGATTTTCGAATAGTTAATTAGTAGCATTATAGGGAAGGCGCACGCTTCGGTGTGCGGATCCGCCCCAAAACGAATAGTGGGGTGTATGAGGAGAGAATACTGGGGTCCAATAGACTAGGAGCCACATGGAGCATGCGTGCTATTAGCAACCCCAAGCTTTCAAATTCGAGTTCAGTCGTACTAAGATGGACGGTGGAGCGTACGGTGGAGGAAAGGCAGGAGCCCCTTTCGACCCTATTGCCTTTGTACAAAGGCCCCAAGTGATTCTAAGGGCGCTATGCTTGGTAAGCTATTTTACTCGCACTCGATTTCCTCTTTTAGTCACTTCTAAATTCATCGTAAATAAAACTGTCTCAATTTAATTTCACGGACATTGATTTTAAAGGGTGAACCACCCCCACCACTCAACTATAATGGGGTTTTATTGATTTTTCGTAAATTTCTACGATATGTCCCATAACAGAATAATTCCATACAAGGTCATTTCTTTTCCCTTTTCTTTTTTCTCTTTTCCAGAACATCCTTTAATCTTATTTTTCCTTAAATTTTTCGCAACGCGATTTCTTCTCATTTCTTTGAATAAATTTTCTTATCCTTCATAAGCAAATATGATATTCTCAAGTTTTTTTTTCGGAGCAAAATGAATTAACCTGGCTTGTTTTGAAATGTCATTATGTCAAGAGAATGAAAAAGACATTTAAAATACGGGGGTCACTGGTCGTATCAATACGTCTACTTTGAAGGATATCATCTACCAGTTCGTGATTGTTGCGTGTATGTACTTTCATGTTAATTCGTGGAAATTTGGTAATTACGCTTCAATAGTTCAGTTTTGAGTGAAACGCAAAGGGGAAGTTTGGGAACGGTTACATAAATCACATTTACATACATAGATGTACGGTGGAGGGTCAATTGATTGATATATTATTTACAAAAATCATAATTAAGCGCAAAAGTATGAAAAAATGAATTAAAAATTTCAGATCTTCCGATCTTCATCTTTGAAATCCGAAGCTTTATAATAAAATATCGAAGTTTTTTCCAAGGTTAATACGCAACGTCGAGTATTCTTTAGTTATCGAAGTTCCTGTTTTAAACAAATTTTTTTGCGACTTTACGTGTAGGCATATTCGCCTACGGTAAAAATTTCTAAACATAGAAAATCCCTTGTTTAGAAATATTGTTTTTGCAAAACTTTTATACTCGAGGCTGTCGTAATTTGTAAATTCTGAACTTGTCAAGGCAGTCTTAATTTCTTCTGTTAAAGACATTTTTGAAGGTTAAACATTCTCGAAATTTTTCAACAAATTATCGAAATGAGATAAAAATATTCTAGGGGAAATTACACATATGAATTTAGAGCAAACCTCTTTTAATGACACTATAATTCCTTTAAATACGAGACAATATTGTACTGTCTGCGCTTAAAAAGTCATAAAGTAATGTAATTCGCAACTCTTTGTAAATCTCCGAAGTTTAATTTTGGTAACACTGCCCCAGCTCTGTAATTATAAGAATAACCTGACAGATCAATAAATGAGTTTTGAAATTTCAGTGCTTCCAATTCCGATAAAACTTATTGGAATTACATATTTTTCATGGATTTCAGAATTTTGAAGTGTGCAATTTATTACAGATTTTGCAACTTATACATCTTTCTCTCTTTAAATCTAAGAATTTTTGGAATAATAAATATTATATTTTTCTTATTGATCTTCGATTTCCAAAGTTGTTCAATATTATAAACTCGTACAGTTGAAATACTTTAGAAATTATCAATGAATATTTCACAAGGATTTGAAAACTTAACCTTCCGATTTCTTATTTAATTCTCATATCAGAAATGTTCGTTTTGGCTGATTAAAATTTTTAATGAAATTTCACGTAGATTTTATAATAAAAAAATGACAGTTTAAAAGATTTCACTTTTCTTCCGTGTCCTCTGAAGATTCGAATCAGAAGTTGTATTTCATTTTATTGATTTAGAATTATTCTTTATATTATTATTATTTAGTTTAAAATAAATTAAATATAATTAACATTGTAACTTTCATTTCCTTTTCAATCGTAAATTATATAATACATTTGTTTATCTGCAATATCTCGAATTCTAATTCCTATTGAGGCTTCTATTAAAATGCTAATTAGAAATACCGTTGTTCAAATTACAGTTGCCTTAAAAATTAACATCTGGACAAAGCTAAAATTCAGCTTCGATTTATGTATACCTTTTTTTAACTACATTATGCATTTTCAAATACCAATTCTAGTCACAATATAAGTTGATCTTGTAATAAATTTTTTTTATTGCCAACATTGCTATAGAAATTAAACATTAGATAACTTTCGCTTCTTGTTTTTATTCATGCTTTATATCGATAGGTGGTACTTTAATATCATTGTTACAAACTGTTCCAGCTATTTGCGATAATTGTGTTTGGATGCATAAGCAGCAAAGGATACATAGCGAAGGAAGGGGGAAAAGAAGTGTGTCTTTACGATGAGGATCATAATGCTTGTAATTATGGAATTGGGATTGGAGTCCTTGCCTTTCTCGCCAGCATTGCATTCCTTGCTGGAGAGTATCTGTTTGAGCAAATGTCATCTGTAAAGACCAGAAAACACTTTGTCCTTCTCGATTTGGGGTATGTGTCTCATTTGATGATCCTTACAGAATGATTTATATAAATTTTAATTTCCATGGTTCATTTCTAATAAGTATTCTATATTTTTTTTATACATTCCCTCGTTTTATTGTAATCAAACTTACGATTCATGCCCTTCATTATTTGACTCAATGGTGAATGGAAACAACAAATTTCTTTCAAATATTGATGTCATTAGTAATAATGAGGAACAACGTTGATAACCAACTTTTAAGAATTAGAATTTTTATTATTGTCTACACTGCGCAATATAATCAGGAATGACAATATAATAATAGTTTAATGAAAAACATCAAAGCAACGTATAAAATAAATGGCTTTGGAAGGCACACACTATTCTGATTTATTAAGTACTTACTTATCTGCTAATCTGTAATTTCTTTCTCATTTGTTCTGCCGTTTCCTTTATTTCCTTTGCAGTTGTATTAATATACAGGTAAAAAAAGATACGTTCACCATTATGTAAGAGCATTGCAGCTGTACCTAAGATACATGTAAATATTATTTAAAAATTCAGACAAGGCATTAAAGTTAACGTATAATACTACGTCGCAATTACCTAATACTGCCTGAAATATCCTTCATTTCGTAGTAGAGCCTGACAGCGTTTCTGCATACTTTTAACAAGGTTTCCTCCATAGCATTCTTGTTCAGTGACATAATTGTCCCAGGGTGTGCAACCGTTTTTCCCGAAGCTTTATCTTAAGAATTGCCCATACATTCTCAATGGGGTTCGCATCCGGTGACTGTAGGGTCACTTTAAAACTTTAATACCATTTTGCCTTGTCAGTATATCGGATCATGATGCTCTCGTAACACCCGCATACATTATTCTCACTAAACTGCACTCTACCAATTTAAATAAACGTTTTTTTATAAATTTTTAACATCCTTCGAGCATTCAGATTTTCAGCAAAGAGGAGCACATGGCCGAGACCAAGAGAGACTAAGGGAGACCAAGAGAGACCAAGAGAAACCAAGAGTATCATCCTCAAATATGGAACTTAACTGGATGCTTAACAATTCGTTATAAAGTTGGATTGTCTTTGCTGGTCGAGGCTCTGTTTTTAGGTACTTGGGCCCGAAACGGGAATTAGTCAGAAAACATTACATTTCCGACCAATATTTTCCAGTGCCCAAACGTGTTGCATACCGACATGTTTCTTGGAGAGTAAAGGCTTTTGCAGCGTGCCACTATATTTTACACAATATTAGGTAATTGTGGCGTAATATTATAAGTCAACTTTAATGCCCTTTTTGAATTTTGAAAAAATATGTACCTGTTTTTAGATATAGCTCCGATGCTCTTATCAAACAGACTGCATTTTTTCGTATCACATTATCTTTATATATATCTTTATATTACACACACACACACACACACACACACACACTTGCGCATTTATCTACACGCACCTCCCTACGTTAACGGTTTGAATAGAGAATACCTAAATATTTTTAAAAGACATTTTAATATAATTATTGACATTTTATAGGTAAGATTATGTCAATAACACATCTCTAGAATGGGAACAGAGAAATACAATGCAATTATAAAACTCATGATTAATGCGTATAAAGCATATAAAGATCTTTGTTGAATACAGTTTTTCAGGTTTTTGGGCATTCCTTTACTTTGTCGGATTCTGTTACCTGACAAATGCTTGGCACAAAAGTAAACCACCACCTACCAATTATGGCGTGAATAATGTTCAAAGTGCCATTGCCTTTTCCTTTTTCTCTATCTTTACCTGGGTAAGTTATTATTATATAAAATTTATATCTGATTAACTCATCATCACTTTATTCCCCTTCGATTTTAATACCTCATACTGTTACAATTGTTCTGATGCAATTTATTTCAAGTCAGAAACAAATAAAATTAAAAGAAATTTTCTTTAAACTCTGATATTATGTAGCCGATAGGAATTAAAGATTTTAATACCGTTGGAATACCTCTTTGCTCTTAGTATGAATATAAATAAAATTGAACTCAATATCCAGCAGATTGAACAAGCAATGTGGATTATTATTTCTATGTTGAGCCATTTTTAAAAACAAATATCTGCCAATCCAAACGTACAGAATTATTACATTCCGACGGCTGTTGTATACAAATTCTGTGAATCCTACACAACAGTGCACCGAGTTTTAAATAAAATAAGAATTTCTTTGCCTGTGTAGGTGAATCTTCCGCGAATATATGCCAACAAATTATTACAAGTGGAATATATAGCATGGTGAAAATAACAGCATAAGAATAGCATTAAGCTTCGCTCCTTCTTCGTCCCGAGGTTTGCAACTCGACCGCTGCTTCCGGCGGCACTGTCTGTCTGGCGCGACGGTCCGAGGCGGTACAGATGTCAGTAAAGAAAATTTGAAAAATATTTATTTGTATTCATGGTGAAATCGAGGCCACCTTGGGTTTTATAAATACAGTAAAAGCTGGATACATGCGATATGACTATCTCCTCGACGTAACGGGACCGCTCTTAGCGAACCTCGACACTCAACTATATCACTCCTACTGTCTGTCCTTCTCTAAGGTCGCGCTCGGTTGGAACCCTAACGTAAACACAGATTCGATACCTCGACTTCCTGATGTTGCTGTAGCAACACCTTTTTCTTTCTTCGCCATATTGTAGAAGACATCGAGACGAATTCGGAGCATACATTAAATGATATACTTTCTAACATGTTACACGATTTACAATTGTTTCGAAAAAAAGTGGACAATCCTGTTTCCAGTATTTGGTAAACGATTACTCTTTTTGTTTTACACCATATTGTCCACAATATCATATATACGCAAAGAGGATAGATTGCCCATGTCTTCTGCATTCGTCGCGACTTGCCCGAAACAAATTACCGATTGCCGATCAGTTCGTCATTACGCGACGCGATCGGAAAACATTGTTATATCGAGACTACAATATTTCACATTTCCATTACTGTAAATCGAGTAATACCGTAGTAATAATATCTTCTAATATATGCTTCAAATTCGTTTATATGTCCTCTACAATATGGGAAGAAAAAGCAATACGTTCTCCCATTTGTAAAACCCAAAATGACCTCGCTTTTGCCATGAAAGCAAGTAAATGTTTTCGGAATTTTCTTAACTGATATCTATTGTTCAATCCATGCCCTGCATCTCTTCTGTCTTCGAAACTTCCATTTTGCCGGATGGCTACACCAATTGGCTGAAAAATTGTGCGCCGAGCAAGAGAAAACACCTGGTGTATTATTGTATTTGAAGTATCAAAAGTTCAAGCTTTCTGTTATCGAAGCCTTATATATTTTTCTATTGAAATGCTATAGACATATATTTAATTTCCTATCAAAAGTTATTCATGAACTTAGTAACGAGCATTTTAATGTTTTTAAGTATAAGATTGAGTTTGCACAAGTTAAAGCATATGCAAAGCCACTAAAGATACATCTTCTTATTTTGAAAAGTGAGTAAATAGCAATTACCAAACTGGGATCTAACAGAATCGAGTAGGAACAGAAGATCTTAAAATCATGTATCAATTTTTGTCACTTTCAATAACAATATATTTAGCAGTTCCTATGTCATATTTATGTATTACATATATTTTTATTATAGATACAGAGTGTATGAAAGTTATTTGTCTGGATCTACCGGGTGATGTTCTACACCTTTCAGTCGGTGAACATTTGCTTTATGCAAAAGAAACCCAGCTACAAAATCCGGGAAGAGATTAAAACTTAAGGTGAAATTTCTTTTATTAGTTCGTCGCATTCGTCCCGTCGCGCCGCGTTGGCGTCGCGTAGGTAAAATGTCTGAAAGGTGCCATGGGTCAGAAGTGATTCGTTTCCTTGCAAATTAATGTTAAAGTTGCACTTCGGAGACTGGCTTTGCGATCGGTAGAACAGCCCTCGTGGACAAGCGCATAGAAAAAAGAAACACACGAATTACCCATATTGGCCGAAAATCTACCATTTCAAGAAACTAAACACGGTGGCGCCACTACACGAGTCTCAAATATAGCTGACGAGGTCATGCAGCCAGTAAGAAAAGCGCATGTTTCTATAGCTGGCAAAAATAGTGAAGTCTCGCGGTATGAGCAACGGGACAAGCGGAGAGTGCCGCTTGCACCGCGTATCCCCACGATATCGGACCTGGAAACCTGAGCTCGGCGAATGACAACCGAAAATTAAACACTTCTGTCGTCATATCCATGGCGACGTAAAGAATGTGCGGCTTTTTTGGACAATCACGCGATAGAATCGAAAATGACGTCAGAACGGGGGATGTCTATATTCGTCAGGCGTATCAGAACAAACCACAGGCCAGAGGACTTGACTGTTTTTGCCAGCTATATGTACCTTCTCTCCGGGAGGTACCTTGAGGGAACCCGAAGCCGATCACAGGTCATTGATATTCTCCAAGTCTGCGAAAATTGTCATCGAAATATCTCGTTCTATAAGGATGTAACGAAGGAACTTGCAACCATATGGGTACCTCAGAAATCGTAGACTCGTCGACTGCGTCGGTGTTTCGTTGGTTTCACGGTTTATGACGACATTGTCCCGCGATAATTTTCAGAGACTAGAAAAATGTCGATGAACTGCGCAATCGGCTTCGGGTCCTCTCAAGAGCCCCCCTGGGAAGAAGGATATAAACGTACATGCACTGCGCTCTTCTTACACGCTGGATGGTTCCGTCATCCATATTTGAAGCCCGTCTAGCAGCATGACACCGTTTTGAAACAGTAAATGTGAAACTTCGACCAATAAGGGTAATCCGTGTGTGTGTGCGTTGCCCCGCCCCCATTATGCGCCTGTCCGGGAAGGCTGTCCTGCCAATCGCAAAGCAAATCATGGAACTGCGAGTTTAACGTCAATTTGCAAGAAACCAGTTCATTTCTGACCAATGACTGCTTTTAGACACTTTACCTACGCGACGAGACGAATCCAATGAGACAATAAGAAAACTTTGACCTTAATTTGCACGGATTTCACGAATTTTTCAACGTTTTCTGTTGATCTTTTTTTTGCAAAGATCCACCGATCCAAAGGTGTGTAGCAACGCCTGGTGGGTCATGACAAATAGGTTTCATACACTCTGTACATATCTTCCACCAATTTCTTGTGGCATATTCAATTTTCAGGTATCATATGTAGCTGCGTTTATCGATGTACGAGATGAACAATGTTTTTATGCATGTAAAGGTGTAGAATTTTTGTATAGGCGCATGGGACCCTGACAAAAGTCGAGCGCTAACCGCGCCTGCTACGTGCTTGCGAGGGAATGGAATGGTTGGTTACGAGAGGCCATAAGAGACGGACTTACTTTCTAAATATATTTTATTTTTATTATTTTAAAAAGACTCCATAATTTCAATCTCTCCAGAAGTCCTACAGATTTGCCCCCCCCCCCCCCCCCCTGCGGAACATTTCCGACAGTCCCGAGATTTCTGATAAACGGCGAAGTGTTTGAGTGTATCCGTTGGAAAGATCGTGCGGGATGCGGGCAGTAACGAAAGTTGGAAGACGTACAATTAGTGAAGCATCGTTCGCTACGGTTAAAGTCGATCAGTGTGTAAGTCGACCGCTGATTTCATATGTTGCCACTGTTGGTTAATGTTGTAATGGTTAACCGTGGAACAGTACCTCAAGTTTGAAGTTGTACGTTGAATTCTGTGCACCGCTGATCGAGACGAAAGTACGAAGCAAATACAGCGGAAAAGGAACAACGCAGTGCTAAAGCTGCTAACGATAAGGAAGCTGAATATAGTGATGGAAGGTTATTGTTAGACCGAACTATAGTGGAAAGAACGGGAGAGACGGTGGACAAAATTCCGACGAGCGTGGAGATCAGCGTTATGAAAGCTGCAGAATTAAGAGAGGAACTGCGGCGATTGGAAAATTATCGACGACAGCGCAAAAATGGGGGATGCAGGAAAGGTTGAGATCCTTTGGAAGAAACAAAAGTGAACGAGATAAAGCAGAAACCGATGAGAGCGACGAAGAAAGTGACGAAGAATCGTACGCGGAATAACCGCGGCGCACAGTGGTACAGAACTTCGATTTATCTGTTCAGGCACCTCACACAATTTTCAGCCTCTTTGAAATCCTCGCCAAAAGCGCAAAAAAGATGCGACTCAGCTAAAAATTAGTATCGTGATGGTTTTTGGGTCTGTGATTACAAATCTGAACTGAAAATTTCGAAAAACAAAATGACGGATTCAATAGTCAGGCGGAGTGTTAAGGGGCGGAGCAAAGTTACAGGAGCTTTTCCCTTTTTAAATATTATTGATTCATGCAAACGATTGGTTAAGGAAAACTCCCTCCAGATTCTGCTACTGCTGCCAAGAGGGAGGATAATTAGGAAAAACTGTTTTTATCTGACTCATCCGCTGGTCAACATTTTCGGTTTTCTCGTAGTTCCCGGTTAATAGCATGTGCGACCTGCTGGCGGACTTGGAACCATCAGCAATTTTGCCATTTCCGAAATCCCCAAAAACATTTAGAAACCAATAGAAAAGTAAAGAAAAGAAAACGGCACGAGAAAATTGAATGATTTCTTAGCAAAGGAGTGGCTAATCTCTCGCGCTGGACCATTGTGCCGCGTAGGAAAGAACAAAACGAAAACACGGCGGGTAGAGAGATTATATTAACACTATGCTGTCCGCGCGATAAATCAAGATTCATTGGTTTGGCGCACAAAATTTCGAGAATATGTAGCGTATTAGAGCCTGTACGTAATACAAGCGATACTTCCCCGAAATCCCTGTCCATCGAGACTCGCACTTCCTGCTGGTTACACATTTTTTCACCTTTCTGTTCTCCTCAATCCATTTGCCGCCCCACATCAAGCCCAAGAGGGCGAAAAATAGTCACCGTGAAAAATATCCCACCCGTCCCAGGGGTCCCTTCGGGGGACTGCCCTAGGATTAACCACCCGTGACGGGGTCTCTACCGAGCCTCTCCCGGCCCCGTACAGCGGCCTTATTTCTAGAACAAGTGTCGTACGGGGCACCCCTATCAGCCAGAGGTTAGCCTGGTGGAGGTGCACCAAGTCTTCCCCTCACGGACTAACGAGAACCGGACCAGGCCTTAATTTTACCCCTCCTTGTCGGATCGGTCCTTCCTTTTTTGCACAACGTGCAAAACACAACTCATGGCTCTTTGCGATGCCCTTCCAATTCTCGCCAGCAGCCGTTCTCGACAACTACCGGAGAGGGACATCAGCTAGATCTGAGATTTTGGAAGTTGTCCCTCCGTTGGTCAAAATCCAAGTTCGGCTCCCGAAAACCCTTCTAGCCGCCGTTCTCCAGCCTATGCTCCTGTCACGGAGGTACTACTGGATGATCTCTTGGAGATAGGGTGGCACTCGATGATACTCGAGTGCTTTCCCTATAGTGTCCCAGAAAACGGTGTTGAAGGTATTCGCTATATCGGTCCCGTCTGAAGAGAGATGCGGCCCGGTCCGAGACAGGTCCCGACCACCCTGTCGGCAATTACTCTCTCGAGCAGTTTGCCGGCCTTGTCGAGCAAGTATATCGGCCAGCAAGCGGAGGGATCGCCAACAAGCTTCTCTTTTTTCTGGAAGAACACAACTCTATCCCTTTTCTAGAATGAGAAGAACCGACCCAATCACAGACTGGCGTTGAACAGGCACTTGAGACCGGGCCGCAGGGCACCCAACGAATAGACCAGAGCCTTCCCGGGGATGCCATCCGGTACCTTGTGTCATATTTCGGGCAGCCAGCCGTTTTATGGTCTCGGTGGCCTCGCCTGTAACCCCCCAGCTCGTCGGTCCAGTCAATACTGGTAACCGATGTTACTCCCGCTGGCTCGACCTCCTCTTTCTCGCTTGGGAAGAGCGCCGATACAATCTGTCGTAGGAACTGAGGGTCTAGTTTTTCTCTGAGTAGGGATGCCCATGGACTGAGTTTTTTCATCAATATATTGTATGGGCGCCCCCACGGATTGGCGTTTAAATTTCCGAGGAGTTCCTTCCAGGCCTGGTTCTTCGCGTCAAAGATTGCTAGCTGGAGGGTTCTGTGTGCTGCGGAGAATTTGGCTACCCCGTCCTCTACTTTCCAGCAGGGCACACGCCGAGCCATGCCAGGGGCAACCAACGATAAATCAACTAACCACTCCCCCCTGGCATGAACGTACGTGCTCACGGTCCCCTTATTTGAGATGACGAGACCGTGACTCGCCGCCCACTCAACCGGGGCATTTCCCTTGGGAGTGGCTTCCTCATTCCACTGCATGCGCAGTCCCCCAGGACTAGTTTCTGGCGAGGCAGGCATGCAATAAGGCATTGTCCTACCTCTCGCAGATTCTCCTCAAAAAGCCTTAGGCCCTTTGAGGGTAACGCGTAGCACCCGATCACCGCATGTTCCCCCAATGCTACCCCCACAAAGCCCCTGCTACGTTGTATTACGTGGTAGGTCGAAGCTCCGTGCCCCATTTCCCACGTGATTGCCGCCGTACCATCGAGATCCCCTGCCCAATTTGGGGTGTCCGGAACCCGGTACGGTTCGGCAATCACTGCCAGGCCGATCCTCATCTGCCGGAGGATCTGCAGCAGCAAATCGTCTGCACTCCGGCAGTGATTCATGTTGCATTGGAGGAGGCGTGCAGACATTACGGTGTCTGCTTGTCAGCCTCCTCCTTGGCAACTCCCTGGATGGCTTGGCCGCTGGTGGTAGGGAGATTTTGAGTCCCTACTGTTATATTTCCCCGAGGGTGTCAGGAGAGGGGAAGCTTCTACCCGCACCCTAGGGGAGAAGGTCGGTGCCTCCTTTTCTCCTTCGTTCTCAGTGTGAAGAAGGGGCGGGAGGGCAGATGAGGAGGAAGGGGAGGTGATGTGTCTCCATTCTTTGTTTATCCGGCTGAGGGGGCAGGGGGCAGCCCCTCGTACCGGATGACTTTGCTTCCCTGGCCAGTGGATTACAGGATTGGGCAGATTGGGCAGATCAGTGTGGCGCTGCAGTTAACTGCTTTATGGCCGCTCCCTCTGCATCTGTAACAGAGGCCGGACCTGTCAACAGAACTTTTGCTGTTCTGTCGAACATGCCAGGCCTCAAAACATCTAAAGCAATGTAGCGGTCTATTTTTCAAGGTGTCGGGTCCACACGGAAAACAACCCGGAGGCTGTCTTCCGGAAGGCTCCAAATTGGACCTCTCCTAGCCGACACTGCCCAGCCTCCGCGATCGCGAGTCTAACGTTCTCCGGACTTGCTAATTCGGTCAGTCCGGAGGATTGGCAGACACCATAGTCATTTCGCCATTCACTTGCTTGAAAGAATATTGAACATTCAAATAGATAAGGAATATATAATTTACAATTGATTTAATTAACCGACTTCTCTTTAACACTTTACCGACCGGTAGCCTATTAATAGGCTTTTTGTCACCAACGCTTAGACTTTTAGTTTATTAATCGGTTCCCACGGCAATCACTAATTTGTTATTTATTATTGTAGTGGAACTGTGTTAAGGAGTCGATGAGAAGCATTTGTAATGTTCAAAGAGATCGTAATTTTTTTAGGCAATCTAAGCCGAAACAAATCCTTTGAAGTGGGTAGAATGCTCAAGCAATAGTGGTCGGTAAAGTGTTAACATGATCATAGTGTATCAGTAGAATGTAAAAATATCAAATACTGATCACGTTTCAGTGGGGAATGCGACGCAGAAATGGTTTTTGATATTATCCACTACGGCGCACTAAACCGAAAAAAGTGAACAAAATTGAGCATAACAATCATGATATCAGATTGTTACTGTAAAAAGCAAATAGTTGTGCTCGGAAGAAATCGCTATTTTCCGATTTTTTTCGGGTTTTCATTTTTTGCAATTAGACTTTCCAATTGAAAAATCTGAAAAAAATCTCAAACATGTAATTCCGCATGTAAAATGTGTTAGAATATTTTCGAATTTTTTGCTCCGCAATAAACCGAGAAAATAGGGCAAGAACTGTTTTTTTAAATCTTCCCCATAATTACCTGCCTGGCCAAGATACAGGGTAGCAATTTGGTAAACAACCAAGTTTTTTTTTCGATTACCTACCGAATGACATCTCGCCCATTGTAATCGTTTAAAGGGCACTTTTGATCCGGCACTTTTGAGCCCCCTTATCCGGCTATACCCTTTCGGCACAGAAGAATTGTTTTTGACAGAATGGCACACCACGAATTACTAAATAATATCAACACAAATTCAAGTGTGCTATCATTACGCCTCTGGTATTTTTTACTTTCTTTTCGGTTCTACGAATATCAGTGAGAATGACCTTGTTTACTAACAAGTTCCTTCTCTCTGAATCGTCACAATCACGTATCGTTTGCTACGTTTCGGAGATTCTTAATAATGTTCCGAGAAATTAAAGATACCACGCATGTGCTATCATTTTGTCCGGGTCTGTATTTGCACGTTTCAGTGAAATTGTTCGTTTCATCCGGTAAAAGATATCGTCGAAACGCGTTGCTCCGAGTCAGCACTTTCCTAAAGGACAATGATGGTATTAGGCATAAATAAATCTAAATAAAGAGACAGCTAATCCCCTTCATTCTCGATCAGATAGCTCACAGATAGCTTACAGATAGCTTATATTAGTGGAGGAGAGATCGAGCAGTGCCATTATTGAATATTCATCAATATCTGTTTCAAATCGTCAACGAAACTGTGCTAAATGGATTCCTCTTTACCTACTAGCTTATCACTCGTTAGAGAATGATGCAATGATATAATTAAGTAAATCGAAATCATTGAAAATGATTATACAGTAGCCTGAGAAAAGGGTCAAATATCGTATGGAATGATATATTGCTACGTATTATGTGGAAACGTTTCAAGAAGAGTTGCAATTACTTTATGCTGCATCTCGGAAGAGATCTCAAGCGATTACTTCACTCAAAATGAAAGGAAGAATTAATAACCAAAGCAATTCATTGTCAGTTCCTTTTAAAAAGGGAGATGCTGCATGGGTGCGCCATCTGCGAAGAACAAAAGGAAATCGCACCAGACTGTTTCGTAAGGGCAAGGGCAAGAGCCATATCATGTAATCGACATGATGTACGAGATCGTACAAAGAAATCAGAAGACGTAACGCAGCAAATTACAGGTTCACCGTATACACCAGCTAACAAGATACAGCGAGATACAGAAGACTCGAAAGGAAGAAAAAAATTTGTCAGATAGCTTAAACACAATCCTTGTAATTTGTGATTGTTCTTTTTTTTACAATTCCCTGGCTTTTTTCGAAAGATTCTTAGATCCATGTATATCGGTCTAGTTGGATAACTACATCTGTAAGGCAGGGAAGCCGTTTATTTGATCGCAGCATGTGTCCTTGGAAGATCTCCGCCTGCTACTCCTTCTCGGGCGCTCCAGAGCTCTCTGATTGATTTGCCTTTCATTTGCCAGGCGCGAACCTATTGGCACGAGCGTGCTGGCGCATTGGGCGACATTCGTATCTAACCACTCGCACTGGAAAGATGTGCCCTGTGCGTCGATCACAGAAATCAAAACGACGTGTGTGGCACGTGGACTAAGGTTATTTGTTAAAAAACAGTTCGGCGTCAGGTAGCTCAAGGACCCTCCTGGGGAAAAGAACATAAACACTTGCACTTTTCGTAGTGGTTCGGTGACCCAGTCCTCCAATTTCTAATTTCGTGTAGCTCGCCACTGGTTTAACTTTCCGAGTCAGCAAGGATAGATATCTCGTGTGTTTCTTTCCGAAGGATCTGGCAGTCTCACTTACTCAGCGAAAACTACATCGCAGAGACACAATTAAAAGTTAATTTGCGGGTGAACGGTTCGTTTCTAGCCCATGGTCCCTCTCAGACAATTTTACCTACGTAAGAAGACAAATGCGATGAGCCAATCAAAAAACATCAGCTATCCTTCCGAATTTTGCGGCGTGTTTTTTTTACAAATCTCCATCCAATCGAAGGTGTACAACAACCTCTGATAGTCATGACACATAATTATGAAACACCCTGTATAGTGCGACACATTTTAGTTGGCTTGCGGGCAGAATGCGAACTAAAGGACGAAGAGAGAGAAAATTGCGGCTGGAGCAAGGGAGAGAATGCGATTTGGACGGCGAATATGAGGACATTGGCGTATGCACAAGATTTAAAATATCACTATAGTAAAACCTGGATAAGCTCCGGCAAAACTACCTCCTCCACATGGGATGATCCCCCTTGGCGAAACGAGACGTTCAACAAGGGAGCAGTGTAACATGATGCAACCCGGATCAGATAAGGGTGTGACTAATCCAATTCAAGGATAAAACTTTTTCATTTTCGAGCTTTTTTTCTTGAAACCTTTACCAACATATTTGTGAGATTTTTCTGATTAAAATGATATCAAACACGATATAGTTTAAATTATATTTACTTGTTATTTGATATATTCACTTACCATGTAATATATATTTACTTACTTTTTTTTATATAATTCAAATATATCGTGTTTTGTATCATTTTAGTCAGAAAAATCTGTAAAATGCATTGGGAAATGTTGCATTTGGAAAAATTAATAAATAAAAAAGTTTCATTGCTTGCTGATGATTCATCGATGCTTTGGGGCCGCTCGTTTTGTTTGCTTGGACCTCTCTGTCTCTTCTACTGTCTGCCCTTTTCTAAGTTCGCGCTCTGTTGAATCCCCAACCTGGGCTGTCATAAATGCGACATTCGGTTCAAGCAAGCAAAGCGAGCGGCCCGAAAGCATCGAAGAATTCTCAGCAAGCAATGAAACTTTCTTATTTCTTAATTTTTCGGAATGCAACTTTTCCCAATGCATTTTACAGATTTTTCTGATTAAAACGGTACCAAACACGATATGTTTGAATTATATCAAAGAAGTAAGTAAATATTTGTAGGTTTTTCAGGACAACGTAGGTTTTAATTTAAGAATATATTTAATAATCGCTGGCTGATACAATAATTCTCGTTCGCGTACGTTTTCTCACTGCTCGCCGTCGTGCGTTGCGCTTTTTTCTTTCTTCTCCCCAAACTCTGTTGTTTCTCGCACTGTGTCACTCTCACAAATCTCACTCAATCACTCACTCAATCCTCAGTCAATCACTCACTCAATCATCTCTCTTCTTCCATTCTTTCTCTACCTTTCTAAAACGCATGCATTCCTACATACAGTGGCTCACGAAAGTATTCGAACGAGCACACTTGCGAACTTTAATGAACGAAATAACGTATGTTAAACTAATTTCTTCAAAACAACTTGGTATCTACAACAAGGGGGGAAGACTCAAGATTTTACCAGTAAATCTTGGAAGTGATCCAACAATGTAGTAGTTGTGATATATTTATTAGAACACGTACAATGAGTGACCCACAGAAGTATTCGAACATTTAATATATTATTACATTACGTAATATTAATATTTTGTTGGACCCCCATTATAATGTGTCTTAATCGACTTTCCATACTACAAACTAATGTTTCTGTAAAAGTACATTCAACGGAATTCCATACTTCCATAATCTTTTCATTAAGCATCTGCTTTGACGTTATTTGAAAATTGTTTAATATTTTGCCGATTTCAGCCCATAAATTTTCAATAGGGTTTATGTCAGGACTTTGGGGTGGAGTAACTAACATGTGTGGTGTGTTATATAAGATCCATTCTTTCACAATTCTAGCAGTATGTTTGGGATCGTGATCTTGTTGGAAGTGGAAGTCTTCCAATAATCCCAATTTACGGGCACTTTCCTTTCAATTATTCTTCAAAATATTTAAATATTTATATTTATCAAGTATTCCATCGATAAATACTAAATTACCAGTACCATTTGCTGCCATGTAGCCCCATACCATGATCGAACCACCTCCGTGTTTTACAGTTTGCTGTAAATTTTTAATTTCCAATTCTGTATTTGGTTTTCTCCATACATAATTTCGACCATCTGAGCCAAAGATATTAAATTTCGACTCATCCGAAAAGATTACTTTATCCCAAAACGAATTATCTCTATTGATATATTTTTTTGCAAAAGTCAGTCTTTTCTTTCGATTCTCCCTATTAATGTACGGCTTCTTTCGCGGTACTCTGTCATGAAAATCATTATTTCGAAGGATTCGTCGACACAATTCGGGATGAACTTCTTTATTAAACATATCAGCTACCATATTCGCGAGTTTAGGAGGGATATAGTAGGATTTCTTTTCACTTCACGAATAATAACTCTCTCTTCTCTTTCTGTCAATCTTTTTGGTCGACCTGAACGAGCTTTGTTCGCAATAGTTCCCTCAACTTTTGACTTTTTCATGATATAATGTATCGTAGATTTCGTTTTGTTTAAAATTTGTGCAATCTCACTGTATGATTTTCCATCCTTATGTAACCAAAGTATCATTTCTCTTTCACACTTTTGGGTTTCTGTCTTTTTGGTATTCATTTCAAATATTATTATTCACAATTTTGCGTTACTGTTACAGAAACGATGTCTTAGGATCAACTAAATGTATTAATGTTTCGATTCAGTGTCACTGTTTCCATTCATTGCTAGGAAAGATGAAAAAATATCAACAATGTTGCAGCGTTCGAATACTTCTGTGAGTCACTCATTGTACGTGTTCTAATAAATATATCGCAACTACTGTCTACATTGTTGGATCACTTCTAAGTTTTACTGGTAAAATCTTGAGTCTTCCCCCTTGTTGTAGATACCAATTTGTTTTGAACAAATTAGTTTAACCTACGTTATTTCATTCATTAAATTTCGCAAGTGTGATCGTTCGAATACTTTCGTGAGCCACTGTATATATTAAGTCGTAAGTGAATATATTAAATAGCAAGTAAATATAATTTAAACTATATCGTGTTTGATATCATTTTAATCAGGAAAATCTCACAAATATGTTGGCAAAGATTTCAAGAAAAAAAGGTAAAAAATGAGAAAGTTTTATCCTTGAATTGGATTAGTCACACTCTTATCTGATCCGGGTTGCATCATGTTACACTGCTCCCTCGTCGATCATCGCGTTTTGCCAAGGGTGATCCCCTCCTTGTAGAGGGGATAACCATGTCCCATTCATTCAGCCAGAGAAGTAAAAATACGGCAATGCTACGACTATGCGGACTGTTTACTTTAGGAGGCTGAGCTTGGGACCTTAGAAACAAAATGGCGCGAATAGACGGTTGAAATGGAGTGGCTCCACCGCTCAGACGCAAAGTATTTAAAATGTGTCGCACTATACAAGCGGGCACGACGTGATTCCTTATGAAAAGCATAAGAACAAAATATGGAATAAAATATTTTCATTTAAGGCAGAGACCAAAATTAGAGCTGGGGAACCGTTTCTTGGTAGCTGAGACGGAAGGGGAGATTGCTCTCGCACCACCTATCCCTGCTATGTCGGTCCTGGAAACCTCAGATCGACGAATGACAACCGAAAATAAAACACTACTTTCGTCGTTCACATGACGACGCAACGAATGTGCCGGTCTCTCTTGCCAATAGCGCGTCAAAATCGAAAATGCGTGAGGGAGAGGGACGTCCCTATCCGTCGGGCGAATCAGAGCAAATTACCCCTCAGCTGCCAAGTAAATATTCCATCAGTATACCTGCGTTCTTCTGCACCTTCTGATCGATGAACATTTGTGGGAGAACCCAGCAGAAAGATCAGGGTTAAAAATTGAGGTCAAACTTTTTTTATCGTTGCCCAGGTAAAATATCTGAAATATCTGAACCACGGGTCAGAACTAAACCGTTTTCTTGCAAATTAATGATAAAGTTGTAATTCCGTGATCGGATTTCCAATCAGTAAGCCAGCCCCCGGGGATAGCCGCACAGGGAACACGGACGTCGTAAACCAGGCGCACAGTGTGTAATTTGGCCGATCTAGCTGGACTCTCAACATTCAAATTTTTTTGTACTTTAACGGTAATAGTTATTTACATTTTTTCTGCTCAAAAGGATTCTAAAAACTACAGCAAATACAACGATGTATATTATTTTAGTGTTATAAAGATTTAAATATCTTTAAACACTATTCAAAGCGGAGCAACGCCCAAAATACCCCCATTTTTATGAATATTTTCCAATTTTCCCTAAAAACTAAACGTCCATGAAAAAATTTAATAGCAGAAGGAAATAGGACAGTCGCTTTTCTTGGGGAAAGCATAAAACAAAGTTGCAACAAAAATTTTGTTTTCGGCTGAGAAATTATAATAGTTCCGCAAGACATTTAGTTTCGTCCGTTCACAAGACCCAAGACCCCAGACTATACTCTTTCCTCGCAGCTAGAAGAAATCGCGTCCGTCCGTTAGGGACGAAACAAAACAAGAAAAAGATAGATGTCGTCATTTGTCTACAATGGCTGTTCGCATTTTCAATTGCTTATATCTTCAGCTTTAAGCACACAAAATTGCAAACGTGTAATAAACAGTAATCTAATTGCAAGTTAAGCTAAGTCTATATACTTTTCGGAACAGAACTTAAATTACATTGTAGGGGTGACGGTTTACGATCCGGTCGCCGCCATTGTATCGGCTTCGGGCGGCCGACTCCGCGCGGAGCCCATTTGCAACTTCTAATTACCAAACGCAAGTATTTTGGGACCGCGCGGGTCTAGGACCGTCCGAGGTGGACAGGGGCCGGCTCGTGAGCCGTCGGTAAAGGGAGTCCGTTGTCTAGGTGGGCACGTTGCCTCGGGACGGCCGGGACCTTGAGGGGTGTTCAACAAATATGGGATTTTCCATATCAGAACACCACCATGGCCGACGGGCGTCTCGAGGCGACTTTAACAATATTTCGGACCCACCTAGACAAGGACAGATAGAGCTCCCTTCCCTTCGTACAAACCCACGAAGAAGTGAGGAACGGAAATGCACGGGAAGGAGTAGGGAGGACCGGGAGTTTAAAGAGGACGACTCTCGGCCCTACATGGTCTTTACGTGGATTTCCGGCAAGTGCTTGTTGTCTTTAAGAAACTCAGATTTGTCAGTGTAAATAAAGAACGTCGAATCCTACAACATGTTAATTGTTAGAAGGGATTAAAACGATAATAAAAGGTCGTTTGGAAAAATACAAAATTGTGAACATATCTCAAATAAGTGAAGATAACAATATATACAAACAAATACCATACTCACCTATAATTAAGTAACAATTGTTGAATATGTCTGGGGCACGATACAAGCGTGTAAAAGCAATGTACGGAAAGTGCAACTTTGAAGGCTGTTAATTCATTGTTGCAGATTATTTTTTGGAATAATTTTTGCATTTCCTGTTTTATAGACATTCTACTATTGGTTTACAATAAAATTGTATGCATGTGGACCATTACGAAAATTGACTTTTGTCCAGTTAGATCGGCAAAATTACACACTGTGAGGCAGTGAAAGAATGTGCACACCATTGCTCTCGCTCGATGCGCATCGGTTTTGAACTGGTATATGTGACACATCGGCCAATGACAGTAATGCGCGTGCTTCTGTTTTCTTATGTGTCTGTGACCTTCCAATCGGAAAGCTCATCAGGGGAATGCAACTTTAAAATGAATTTGGAAGAAAACGACTCATTTCTGACGTATGCTTCCTGCCAGGCATTTTCCTACGCAACGAGACGAATGTGATAAGCCAATAAAAAAGTTTGACCTTAATTTTCAAGCCTTTCCCGGATTTTGCGGCTGGATTCCGTCACAAATATCCATTCTTCCAAAGAGTGTAGAACAACGCCTGGTTGGTCGTGATACATAATTTTGAAATACCCTGCACACGAGCGGTCGATGTCACAGCTCGCGGACAACCCCCCGATATGTTATTATTAACAAGCGCATCTCGCTTCTGTCCCTTTAACAATCGATGTAATATAGAGAAGAGACAACTCCGCAACAATATTGTAGTCTCGTGGAGAAAATAAGAGGAGCTCGGTCACCCATCGTAGTAACGTCCCTCGGCCCTGTTGCGTAACACGTCAAGTGTTCCTGCCTAGTCTCTCTCACCAGCAAAGTATTAACAGGTTCCACATCACACATAGGGTACAACTGCCAATGCGTTTTTTTTGCAGACATGATTGTAAAATGTATCCCTAAGACGGCCGTAACGACAGCAATGTATTCGTTGACGCGAGAAGTCCTGGCGTTCTGCTGTCGCGGAGATTTTTACTATTTGCGTTGGAAATTAATTTACAAATACATTAAAATCTATTAATTGTGTTTAAATTAAAACATATCTGAGCATATTTTTTCACTAGTAATACTTTTCTTTTACCCTACACGCGACGTGGTGCGATCTGAAACTGTTCTTCGAGGAATAGCCTTAGTCGATGTGCCACGCACATCGTTTTGAGTTGCGTGCAGGACGTGCGTGGCACGTGTTTCCAGCGCGAGTAGTTAAGTACGAATGTCGCCCCAATGTGCCACCACGCTCGAGCCGATAGGTTCGCGCCTGGCAAGTGAAAGATTAGTCAATCTTGATGAGGTGAAGTCGGTGGTCGGGGAAGCAGGCGTACCTCCTCCAAGGACTCATGCGGCCATCAAATAAACCGCTTCCTTGTTCTAAATAATTAATTAAATTTACCGCTTTTGCCATTTCATCCCAATTATTAATTTTAGCAACAACATCAAATTGAGCAACAAGTTCACACCACTTTGCCCCTCACCCCAAAACTTCCAGGTTTTATAGTATATCCCAATAAAAAAACCGTGGAATTTTGAGGGGGATAAAGCCACAACCATTACATTTTGTTTGCCCAAAGCTTGGGAAGTATCCACACTAATCGAATCCTGCTGCACAGGTAATCTCTACTATCACTATTAGCACTTCTACTTTGTGAGGTAGAATAGTGTGACTCTAGAATGGAAAATCTGTCCAGATAGGGGCGCTCCATTTTCTGCATCTCCTCAGACAATTTTCGATTTTGGCGGTCGTTCTTCTCAAATTTCCTCATTAACTCCGTTTGTAAATTTTCCTATTGGACTAGAATTCTTTCCTCTATCCTTAGGAACATCCCCTCGATGGCCATGAAAGAGTCAATTATGTTCAGGCTCTCCTCGCGCAGGTCGAACACGACTTTCACAATTTCTCGACGCGGATACACTCCCGTCGCGAGCAAAAGTGGTAATCTCGCTTCTAACACCATTGTTACGCGTCGGCCGCGCGCGCAAGGCCCTTTTGAACATAGTAAATAAATCTACACTCTTATACAAAAGTGTCAACATTTTATTCAAACACACGACCGACCGTAGAATCTCTCATTTATAATAAATGATGTCCCATAACCCTGCAAAATAAGTTCTACTGAGTGTTCTATGCGTAACAATATATATACACACTACCACATTTTACCTCGCATGACCTTTCACATCAGCTCATTGAAATCGTCTGAGCACTAGCTATCACATAGCGATAAAAAAATATAGCATTCTATTTAAAAAAAATAGAACCGACCTTCAAATCTCCTCTATGCCTCAACCCAAGCAAAAAATTTTTGTATCACAATTTGTCCCCTCTATACCGTGCAAGTATTGTATATAACATTTTTTCATATTATTACAAATAACGGAAATATTCAAGGTGGACAGAGATACTGCTTCACCCTGTACATGCAGCGGTACTTTGTTGCCGCCTTCAATATCATTATTTAAATTCTCAATATATTCGGAATATCGTAAATGTTATAATTTAAAAATGAAAATGAATTCCATTGAATTCTGCAGAGCCGTTCACCGGCAGGGCCAACGACATTCAATGCGTTAACTACGAATAATATAAAACAATGTAAAAGCTACATACTTACATATGTACAGGGTGTTTTAAAATTATGTGTACCTTCCTACCGGGCGTTGTTCTACACCTCCTGAAATATGGACATTTGTGAAGGAACCGGCCCGCAAAATCCGGAAAACGGGTAGAAGCGAAGATATTGACATATCGCATTCGACTCGTTGCGCAGGTAAAATATTTGAAAGGAACCATGGGTCATAAATGAACCGGTTTCGTGCAAATTAATGTTAATTAAAGCATCATATCTGACGCCATGCCGATTCTGGCTATCGGATTTTCGCTCAGTACATCAGGGTTCCAGGTCTCCCAACCACAGGAGAGAAACACACCGGTCATCCTTACTGGTTCGAATTTCACATCTATAGTTTAAAACAGACGCAGTTTGCGCGCCTCCAGTTTGCATGCCTGCTGCTGCCGGGACTTGGGCTTGAAACAGTTCAGTGTCTTATGACTTTCCGAAGAAGGAGAACGTGCACAGCAAGCTGAAAAAGATGTTTTCTACAATATCTACATTTACGGACATGATGGCCGAATTATCCAAACAACAATCTCCCTTCTTTCAATTTGCGTGAAACGACGCCGTGCATAATCATGACGAATCATTCGAATTTGAGGAATTTTAAGGGATAGAAGTTGAGGAAGATTTAGAACATAGTTCAGAAAGGAGAGCATTATGATACATGATGTAATTTCTTTATATGTAGAGAACGGAAATGCTAATAAAATCAAAAACCCCGTCGCCATCTACTTTTTAGTCTATTTGTATCTTGGTACGCCGCGGTGCACCGGCTTGAGCTTGGGTACTATGCCTGGGGGCCTTTGACCCAACAACGACACTCACTAATCCAATAATAAATACACAATAAATATATAAAGTGTACAAATAGTAAAGGCTTTGAGTTTATTAGCATTTTCGGTGCCTACATATAAAAGAATTATGTCATAGATTATAATGCTCTGCTTCTGAACCATATCCTAAATGTTCCTCAATTTCTATCCATTAAAATTCCTCACATTCAGATGATTCATCATGATTAGGCACGTCGTCGTTTCACACGTAGCCCAGCCACCCCGTCCGTAAATGTAGACATTTTAGAAAACAAATTCTTCAGCTAACCCTGCACGTCCTCCTTCTTCATAGAGTCATAAGGCACTAAACTGTTTCAAGCTCAAGCTCCGGCAGCAGCAGGCATGAAAGCCGGGGAAATTGAATTAACTCATCCGACGTATTCGAAAGGCGTGTAAACTTCGTTTGTTTTAAACTATAGATATGAGATCCAAACGAGCAAGGATGACTCATGTGTTTCTTTCCTGTGGGTGGGAGACCTGAAGCCCTGATTTACTGACAATTAGCGAAAATCCGATTGACAGAATCGGCATGGCATCGCATATACTGTTTTAATTAACATTAATTTGCACAAAGGCGGTCCATTTATGACTTATGGTTCCTTTCTGACATTTTACCTACGCAACGAGACGAATGGAACATGTCCATATCTTTGTTTTTACCCGTTTTCCGGATTTTGTGGACCGGTTCTTTCACAAATGTCCATATTTCAGAAGGTGTAGAACAACGCCCGGTAGATGGGTACATATAATTTTAAAACACCCTGTACAGATCATGGTATGACATGGAAAAAATTGTTTTTACTACCTGGAGGTGTGTAGCATTTAACAAACTTTAAATCTTCTCAAAAACGGAGGCAATTATTCGAAATATTTGTTAAGCCATTGCTATTCATATAGCGGCAAAGCCTTCTTCCTGTTTATTCATCTTTGAGAACTTACTATGTATACTAATATTTCTTTCTAGGCTGCATGCGCCTGGTTTGCCTTTCAGCGATTTAAACAGGGAACCGATGCTGCTTTTGCCCCAAGTTACGAAGCAGACCCTGTCGGAGGAACAGGATACACAAGTTATCCTGATGCAGCTGAAACTGGATACCAAGAGCCACCCTTCGGACAGCAACAACAGCAACAACAGCAGCAACAACGGGGAATGCCTGATTTCCAAGCTCCGGCTTATTAACACATTCAAGTCTAAACTGTCTCTACCAGTAAGGATACATACATTACTTTATTACCCAATCTGTAAACTGATTTTGCTAACATAGTGAATGCTTTAATCGATGAATCATAATCTGTATTTTATTGTAGTTATGTTAGTTATTTTATTATCAACATGACGGTATGCAATATTTCGGTATAATTTTGTCGATCAGATTATTGATAAAGAAAAAGTTACAATATGCCAAAACCTAAGAATAGGATTGACGGGTAATTATATACAGTGGGTGTAGAAAGTATTCGTACACCGATTAATTTCGAATAATATATTGTGAAATTGTACTTTATTAATTAATTTTTTATGAACAACGAGTTTGTACATATTCTCGGAAGGTTCTAGAACAGATACAGTGCAAACAAAATTAATTAGTTGAATAATTTGCAAAGTTATAAAAAATAAACGAAAGATTGTCTGAAATATAAGAGCAATAAGTATTCGTACAGCTACTACATTTGTAAAAGTCATTAGAAACTCATGAGAAAAGCGTTAAAATTAAATTTATTTGAAAATGAAAAAGTAAAATAAACAGTTAATTAACATTTAGTAGGATTTCCTTTTGATATTGTAATTGTTGCGACTCTTCTTGGCATTGAAGTTACTAATTTCGCTGTTACAGAAATTGAAATTCATTCATTTACCGTCTCCGAACGCGTACTGAAGTTGCTGACAAACATTTCATAATTTTT
The DNA here is from genome assembly GCA_963989415.1 of Cerceris ruficornis. Lineage (NCBI taxonomy): Eukaryota > Metazoa > Arthropoda > Insecta > Hymenoptera > Crabronidae > Cerceris > Cerceris ruficornis. Next base: position 13,317,861 of record OZ022520.1, on the reverse strand, counting down.
TCGCTAAAAGTCACGTGAAAAGTCGTTTTTTTATAAGCTATAAGACTGTTGCAATGAAAATATGCAGTCCCATTTAAAAAAATACGATGACCTTGAAATCTCGAAGAAAATGACCTTGAGAAAAAATTATTTACCGTCATCAAATTCGCCCCTAGATACAGTACAACATTATTCTGTGAAGATTTTTTGTACGACTAATAATAACCGAGATATTTAGGTGTTCCCATTTAAATGTCCCACCCTGTATAATATCCACATTCTCGCATTACACGCCGTATGCTTTGAATCATTATCGTGCATAAAGATAAAATTATGTATCTTCAATGCCCATTTTTTCTGCACTGGCCGAAAGATTCCGATTGAAAATGTCAATATAAACCCGGTAGTTCATTATTCCATCAATAAATTCTAATTTTCCAACACCAGCTGCACCCATGCAATCCCAAACGAGTACGGAACCTCCGCCGTGTTTCACTGTAGGTTGTAAATTTTTTGGTCTCAGTTCTTCATTCCTTCTTCTCCATATAGTAGAATGTCCATCAGAACCGAAAGTATTAAATTTACTCTCATCTGTAAAGATTACTCGGTTCCAGTACTCCATTGGTGCGGTAACATTATTATTTCCGAACTCTAACCTCACAATATATTATTCGAAATTAGTCAGTGTACGAATACTTTCTACGCCCACTGTATGTATATTCAGATTAGTCTTATCGACTTTAATGACGCAATATAATTTAATATAAAGTTAAAAAATTGTGGGACTATTTTGGAATTTTATTTTTTCTATACATGTAAAGTTCGCTCATTGTCAGTTTTGAGTTTTCGTGATAATTCCAAATGAAAATTTGCCATTTTTTCTTCTGTTTCGTTATGACTGAATTATTTATTATACAAGCTAGCGGCACAATAAGTTTATATGTGTAGGGTGGTAGGGTAAATTCATGAACGGACAGACCGATCGATTGGGCCGTGAACTTTTTAGACTTTGGTAATAAAATATAACAAAGAATCGGAATACAATGTTAACTCTTGCGCAACAAATATGCAACGTGACTTAAGCAGCGTAACTCAGCAATAGCAATGAGACAAGAAGAAGAAAATCTCTGGCACGGGGCTGTCCCTTACATATTTGTAAATACAATGCAACTACCCCCACTCTCCGGAGTCTCAACTGGGTCTTCCCTGTACTACGCTACCCTCAGTACACGTGTTTTCCTCACTATTCTTCGCTTTCTAAAATCTCCTGGACCCAGGCATCGCTCGACAAGCAATGACTACCTGGAACGAGCACCTCGGTCGAAAATCGCCTACGTATGACTCAATTTTCAACTTTCAAAAACATTTTTGGAAGAAAGGCGATTCTTCATGAGTTCCGATGCTGGAAGAAAATGACGGCCAGCCGCCCTATAGCTGCCAGATAAAGCTAGTTTAACAATAAGTTAGCCCAAAGTAGTTCGGCAATAATACCCTGATGCGATGATCTGAGATTATTTACAATATATTCGTGTGTATGCTTATGAGTAACATTCTATTTCAATCAACAATGACCCATAATGCTGGATATAAAATTGTACCTGTTTTTGTAACCTGAATTTATGGTATTCTTGTTTAAACATTCATTTCAGCTGCTCACTTGCGGATAATTCAATAAATTGCTTCTGTATTAGTATAGTTTCATCGGAGTTTGTGGGTCTATTTGCAAAAGGGTCCAACACCCAATCGGGGATAACCAAATTAAGATTTTCACAATTATTTTACTTTGCATTAAATCTTTCGCGAACCACCCCACCACCTACACCTTCGTTCATCCTCAAAAGTAGATTAATTTCTATCCGATAGTGTCAAATACGTCTCAATTATTCATGTTAAATGTTCAACATGAACTTTTACTTGAAGTTTAAAGAACAATCCGCATCTCCCCAATTTGTGTCCAGTAATTATAAGTATATTAAACTTCATATTTGTGTGAAATTGAGGTACTCAAAATTGCTTAAAGCAGATAAAAGCGGCAGAAAGCAATATTTAATAATAATCAGTGAATGCCGTATTGAACCATCGCTGTGATGCGGACATCGATTCCTATTGTATAGAATGTACGGTTTATCATCCGGTCTCCGCTATTGTATCAATATCGGACGGCCGACTTTACGCTGAGCTCGTTAGCTATTTTTAATTTAACACTTTTCTGGTAATTCATGTTTCGCGGGTCTAGGACTGTCCATTGTAGACACGGGCCTAGACAGGGTTCATAAGCCGCCGAAGAAGAGAAAGCATATTGCCTAGGTAGCTACTTCGCCTTCAGGCGGCTGAACCTTGAGAGGTGTTCGCCAGATTTGCAATTTTCCATACCAAAACACCGTCGCATTCTTTACTGACGTCTCGAGGAAACTTTAACCATTTTTCAGGACTCACCTAGACAAGGAGAAAAGTTGACTTTCCCTCACTCTCGAAAAACGAGAGTAGGGATAAGAAAATTTTCGGGGACAGTAGGGAGGACCGAGATGTGAAAAAGGGCGACATGCGGTCCTCTGGAGAGAAACACATAGATACACGGAGATTCGCATATAAACACAGAGCGAAGTTACAATTAGAGAACACATAATAGCGAAGTATAGCCGATAATTACGTTCAGTATTAAAGACATACATATTTCGTATGCCGCTGTTAAGTTAAAAAAATACATCAGATTAACAAACTAGTGAAAATAAAGAACACTCTTAACAACAAAACCTATAGTATCCTGATTCATTTTGAGATGTAGCCATCGTATAGCCATCATATAACTGATTGAGTGAATATAAGTCTTTTGTAATATTTTATAGAAAAGTATGCCTTGTTCGTTCGACATTATCCGGCTGTTCCGATTTTACACCCATTTCTGATCAATTGATACGAAAAAGTTGTTATTTATTAAATAAACGTTGTCAGTAGTTACGTAACAATAACGTATAATCGAAAAAATGAGCAAAAACTGTTTATTTAAGAGAAAATTAAAATTAGCTGGACAGCTATTACGACAGCTACATTTTTTATTCCAACAATCGATAAATTTTTGTATCCTCTTCACAAAGATAATTAAGAGTCTTGGACTGAAAGTAGATTAATTAGAAGGTGTATATTTTCCCCAAACGCACATATGTAAATATGTACTGCTGGGTGCTAAAGAGAAGTGCCGTGGTAGGAATGCGAATGGAATATGTGTTTGATTCGTTAGACTCTGAGAGTCATGCCTCTGCTCACACATGTTTTAAATTCTAATGTGGTCTTTGTTGCAAGAGTGACTGTTTCGTCGTACGGAGACAAAAGCGAGTTCGGAAAGAAGCGAAAGTTTTTCGTTTTTCAATGGCCGGGTCTGGCTGCCGGACGTTGCAACGGTCGCTAACATTTGGCGACCATCCGACGCCAAGGTGGCGGAGACGCTCGGTTCTTGAGGAATTAGGCAATCTTCGTTTTGAATGTATGCTTTCGTTAATCCGTCATGCTCTATCAGCAGGGTTAAGCCGAGACTGCGACTCGAAAGGTCTCCTTGACCTTCGTTGACTCGCGATGACAAAACGGTCATTAATCGCGCCCACGACGAAAAATTCTGCCGATCGGCCGGACTAGGATTTTGGGGCACATCTGGTTGCATTTTTCTTCACCAAGTAATCGCGGGGGATGACATTCCACCTCTGTGGGGCCCTTCGCGTCGGAAGTCCCAGGGAAATGGTCACTCCTCTCGAAGAAAAATGCAGCTAATAACGCTCACGCACCGCCCAGAAATCCGCAAAACCTGCCTGCTGAAACGTCGCGAAGATTCAGCAAGCGGGGTTGTCCGGCCCGCGACTAGGTCGATCGGACCCGACACCAGGATCGTAGAGTCAATTCCGCTCCAACATCACTCAAGTACTAATCATCCGCTCTTCCGTGTCTCGCTCGCAAATATCGTCGCAAAGGTGGAGTAGAATTCCATTGGAGAATTCCACGGCTAAGTTCTCCGTCGGTCGAGAACGATCGCAGCGAATAATCAACTCTCAAGGCGAATTCGTTGCGATTCCGCGAGTAGCAAAAGTGGTGGTCCAATTCAACGCGTCGAACGTTGACGCCACAACAGTGACATATTGAAATCGGGCCTTATTACGGGCGGGGGGGGGGGGGGGGGGGGTGCATCGAAACCAAATGCGAGAATACGAGATGAGCAACGAACGACAAAGCATTGGCGTATTCACTACATTAACGAATATTACTATCGAGATAGTTTTAAGTGAAGCAATTCATTAAGATCGTGTCAAGCAATTGCGAAGGAATGCAAACTTCCTTGTAGTTTCTTGCTGGACCATTCATTGAGTCCTCAGACGTAATGAAAACATGCAAAGACAAAAATTATTGTCTGCACCCAAACTTTTAGAACGCCATAAAATAGCAAGATTAGAATATGCTCGCGCAAATTTCAGTAGAAATTTGAAAAGTGCACGCGAGTTTATTTTAACCCTTTGAGTGCTATGGGCGCACATATGCGTCCAGCGAAAGCTATCGATATAGGGTGCGTTCGGGGAGTCGCTACGAACGCTGTAAACGCAAACACTACCAACGGCGTTCGCGGAGCCAATAGCGTGATGGCGATAGCAAGCTCCGTGAACGTTCTACAGCGTAGCGTTAGCAGCGATCATCATCGTTTTGTGTGGGGGTTTCGATATTGGTGCTTTCGCGATTAAATTTTCTTGCCATATGATTCAGTGAAATTATCGAGCAATTCATAAAACTAAAACGAAATTAAATTTCCTAAATACATTTATTATTTTTATAACATAGTAAATAAATTATAGATCATGATGTGTCGTTTACGTGATTAGAGAGGATTAAAAGAGTGTAATGCCTTAAAAAAATATTAATATGCTCCGGAATTACACGTGAATTATTCGTATAAAATAAATTCCTCGATTGTTCCAAAAATTTCGTAAGACACTTTCGGATTTAAAATAACCACGGAAACTTCATTCGTTTTTTTTTGTTTTTTACTAAACTTTAGGACCACGTTAACTGTAATATACATTTTATATTTCTTCATGATTTCTATAATATTTCCATTACGTCTACCATATGATTCATTATCGACCTGAGAGCTTTGCTAATTCGAATTTTCCATGCTGAAACAAACAACTTACAGCGTGTGGTGCTATTCGGTGCTGTTCACGCAATACGCAAACGCTACGCAACTGTCACACTACCTCGGAAGAAATAGCGTTGGTTGCGTTCAGTCGTGACGTCACACACCATAAGTAGTGACGTCACGGTAGTGTTTGATTGCGCTACTTTCGAGCTCTGCGAACAGTCTGTAGCGCCAGATAGTGCGAATAGCGACTCCCCGAACGCACCCATAGACTATGGACGCAAATACGCGCTCAGCAGATGTTATCAGTATGGACTATGGACGCAAATACGCGCCTGGCAAAAATGATCAGTGTACTATGCAACACTCACAAAATCACATACCTCGTCACTTAGTAACGATGAAAAACAAAATTTTGTTTTAGACGCCACTTCAGTTAGTTTCTGATAACTCATTTCTCCTGTTACGCCGTACAGTTATAATTGTTGCATTGGCATATTGTCGTATTAAACTTATAGTGCACGTAGTTTTCATATTGATATTCGCCCCTGTTTCATACTTTAAAAATACTTTAAATGTTTTCATTCAATGTGGAATAGACAACGGAATAGTAATTGGATTGTATACTATATTATAATGTGTCATACACCGTTATAGTGATGACACAGCATTTAGGCACCTGAGACGGAAGGGGAGATTGCTCTCGCACCGCCTATCCCCGCCATGTCGGTCCTGGAAAACTGAGATCGACGAATGAGAACCGAAAATAAAACACTACTTTCGTCGTTCACATGACGACGCAACGAATGTGCCGGTCTCTCTTGCCAATAGCGCGTCAAAATCGAAAATGCGTGAGGGAGAGGGATGTCCCTATCCGTCGGGCGAATCAGAGCACATTATCTCTGAGGTGCCAAGTAAATTTTTACCCACTTTAACGAGATCCATACTGCGCGAAAAAGTATTCAGTCCCCGGCGATCGTCAGCGCCAGCCGCGCGCCGTCCGTACGAACTGCACAGGCCACAAGTATTCAACACTCAAAGGGTTAAAAATGCGCACGTGGGTACGTGGGCACGTGTACACGTAGCTTCCGTTCTTTCTGCAGTACATCCTTTGTTTTACATTATTAATGCCCATGAGAAAAAATTGAATTTGGGTAGTCCCGATGAGTTTCATTCATATTGCCGAGATCTTCAAAAGGATCCACAATAATTCTCGCGGCGAGATTCTGGTGGAGGGTGAGAAATGGTTTGGGGAGCATTTTTTTCAAATGGCAAGCTTGAATTAGCTTCCTTTTCTGAGAAAATGAATAGCAGGGAGTATGCTGGTACACTTGAAAATCATTTACCACCATTTCTGTAGCAAAACAACAATACCCCATGGACATTACAACGGGATAATGGGTATCCATACACAATGGTCGAGCAGACAAAGCGTGGCTTTAAACGCTTAATATTAATTTAATGAAATGACCCGCGTGCTCGTCAGATCAAACTCCGATTGGAAATAGATGAGGAATCACATGGGTCCGTCTTGTTTATTGAAAAAATCGGCAATTTTTAACAGCTATCGGACTACAATAAGCAATTCTCAAATTTTGAAATGAAATTAGTGAAGACGTTTTAATGATTTATGATTAAAACCAGCTAATCGCATATATATAGTATTAGGTTGGTGCGTATGAAATGTCGGATTGTATACGGCGACATTAAAATGACCACAGTTTTTGCAAAATGAATGTTTATAAATCAAAATAATTTTCATCCACATCAATACACTTCTGCCAAAGATCTACAAGGGCTTTTATACAATTTTTAATAAAATCTGAATTTTTAGAAAGGATGAAATTGGAGGCGACTTTTTTATTGCCACCTTCATTATCGATTTTTTTTTCTACAATGAAGTGGTCTAAGTGTTTAAAAATGTGATAATCCGTTACAGGAATATCAGATGAATAAGGTAGGTACGAAAAATTTCATATTTCAATTCGCGAAATTTTTTTGAGCTTACTTTTGACGGATATGGTCTTGCGTTGTCGTGCAATAAAGTACGCTCCCGCCGATTAATTGAAACCGAACGCAGTATTTTCAATTCTACGTACGTTTGTTCAATTTTTTTGCAGTATCTGTCAATAGTAATGCTGTCAACGCCTTGGAAAAATGGAAGTTCAGCTTTCCATCTATCGATAGGACATGATTATGGCATACGGTTGAGGGTATACCACGAGGCGCATTTTGAAGATACTTATATCCAGAACAAAACTTTTTGAACCAACATTGTATAATTTTTTTATTAAGAATTGCCTCCCATATGCTCTGTTTATGTTAAGACTTGCAGCTGCAGCATTATTACCAAGTTTAAATTCAAATCGGTTTACTAGTCGTATTTCACTACTATTCGCGTTGCACAAAAAAGTTTATTTTTTTATAGAAATTAGGTGTCTTCCAAATAAAATACATCTCAATATTGAGCATATAGACCAAACAACCTGTTTCAACTGTAAAATTATTAATTTTACGTCTACCTATTTACAAAATATGGCCAAAATGTAGTGTACAGACCTAATCCGACATTTCATATGCACCAACCTAATAGAAGTGATTTATTGTTCCTTAACGTTAACGTTATGCTGGTGCTAGTAAAAAGTTGTGCAGCAGTAATAGACCGCTTTTAGTATCATATGTTACTACCCTTGAGGAGGTAGTAATGTGGTCAAGGGTCGAGCGCAGGCATTCCATTGTCTCGCGGATTTTTATATGTAAGATCGACCCTACATGTCCAGGAAACCGTAATATCTCAGGTTGACGAAAGGACAAGCCGTCAACTATTAGTCCTTTAATAAGGAAAAGGGATTAAATGCCCTTTTTGAACCTCGAAAGTTTCCTGGCATGCAGAGGTTTATTCCGTAGAGACAACGGGCTTATGGTGCGAGCGTGAAGGCTATTTTTGAGGGCTGCTTTAATATCTGCATGTGCGCCTCAGGCCTTCTACAGCCAAGGAGGGTGACAGGCCAAAATAGCAATATTGGGTCTCTCTCTCCTCTGCGCCTCAATAGACATTTGCCGCATCATAAAGCTCTGCCTGCGCCGAAGAGTCGCCGGTCTCACCACCCTCTTCGGCCACCCTCGATCCCTTATCGGGGTGGTAGCTAACGGGCCCACGCGTTGCTGAGGCCATGACCGCTGTCCCCTCCACCAGTCCAAGGGGCGTTCAAAGGTGCCCCGCCAAAACGCTCGTGCGCCCCCACGAAATATTAATATTTATTTCAGGTGCAACGTCGCACCGCAACTTCCGGTGGCGCACGAGCCCTCTTCTTGGGGGCGTAACCGGACGGTGGAGGGAGACATCCATCCGTGGAGGACTCTTCCGTTTTCGGAAGAGTCAGTCACTCCAGAATATTCAAACAAGTAACACCTCCGGCAACCAAGTTCAATTCACGCATACACACACCTTTATTATTCGTTAAGTTTTGTCATAGTTGGTAAAGTACGTTTTTATTAAAGTTCAGAAACCCACATCGGAGTGGCGCATACACTACAACCTTTGCTTTCTACTCCCTGAGAAACTACCTCTCGCGTCCATCTTTAAAAGACCCGTGAGGAGCGTTCCCTGAATACGTTCCCCACATCAATCAAAGTGGGGATTCGGATTTACGACCCGAATTGGTCCAGCCTGACGGGCTGGCCGTGTGTTTTGGGACGCAACACCATACTTATTGTTAGTTCCATATATGCAAATGTTATTATTCTATTTGTTTCAATAAATAAATATTTATCATGTATCTTGTTTATAATATTATTAATATTTCAAATCGTAGCTTAGAACAGCAGAATCGTTGAAAAATTGTAGTGATGCTGTAATTATAATCCGCAGTGTAGTGTTACGTTTCGTAACGCCGCGCGGCTATTATGACAGGACGGATGGGCCCGACCTACAAGGTCCTGTACTATGTATACAGGTCTCATTGTGAGGACTATAGAATTAAAGTGGGTTAAAAATTGATTGAAATAAGAATAAACGAAATTTCAATGAAATCAAAAATGAATCTGTATTCTAGTTAATATTGAATATGTAAATATGGACGACGATATAAAATTTATAATTCAATAAAAATACGAAATATAATAGATATGCGGTGGTGAAAAGTCACCTCGGAATCGTATGATTATGACTCAAGGGCGTACTCCCACAAACTATTTATTGTTTCAGTCGCTCGGCCAAATTCCGAAATAATTTCCCATTTTACAGAAATTGAAATAGAAATTATATGATTGTGAGTTATAAACCGAACAGAATCTTTGATTTATCTCTTGTGGTTTATGGTCCGTTATAAAATCAGTAACAAATATTCATAAATATATCGAGGAAATTAACATTTGCATAAAAATGATGAAACTGGAATAAAGAAAGAGTAGAAAAATTAAAACCCGCCCTGTTCTAAGTGTTGTATAATATAATAAAATATGTACATATTGTTACGTCCCGCGGAGGTTCCGAGTCTTCTAGGCATTATTAACTATTAACTTTATTAATAACTACTAAATACAACGATAACTATAACGATAACAATCTATCGAACGTCGTCGAACGTCTTTCCTCTCTGACTCTTCGGTTCCGACTTCCGGTCACAACACTTCCGGTCGCTAGAGCAACGACCGGTCGAATCGATCCATCGACTTCAATCCTCGAATCCACGGGTTCGAGGGAGCAGGCTTCGCTCGGTACGCCAACTTCATATCGGCGTAACACTGCCCCCTCCTCTCGAAAAGCGGTCGTCCCGACCGCGGCGACTTCAAGTCGGGCAACTGAATTTCCATAACCTTCTTGAAATCGTCCCTGGATTCAACGCCTCCGTCTGCAGAGGACGTAGACAACAGCAAACAAAACGTCTACTGTATGGCTCCAATCAGACGAAAACGCCTCGACATTCGTCCTCCGACTCAAGGGAAAACCATCCAAAAAACCTTGAGTGAGGCTTTGGCAAGTCAATGGCATCGTATTCATAATTCGTTCCGCTCTTCACTGGCTCATTTTTCTTTCCGCATCTCTTCTTTCTGCATCCCGCCTGTTGCTCTTCTTCTCTCCACTTTGCAATCCTGCCTTCTGCAAAGGCATGTGGGTGTTACCGAAACGGGCAAGTCGATTCACCTGTATCACTTTCGGCTTTGCCTTCGGCGAACGAGCAATTCGGTATATCACCTCGTTCAGCCGTTCAGTGATTATATATGGGCCCTCCCAATTGAATTGCAACTTCGGGCATTTTCCCTTCGTCCGTTTGGGGTAATACAACCATACTTTTTCCCCGGGTACGAAGGAAATTGGCCGTGAATGAGAGTCGTACCAGCTCTTCATCTTCTCGCTGCAGAGACGCATCCGTCGGCGTACAAACTGATGGATCTCTTCTAATCTTCTCTTTGTCTCCCCGACAAAGGTCTTCTCTTCTGAAGTACCCGGAATCGATCCTCTCAGAAGGTCCAGAGGAAGACGAAGCTCGTGCCCCATCAGTAAAATAGCCGGTGTATGCTGCGTCGTCTCGTGCCGAGAACATCGGTACGCTAAGAGAAATAGCGGGATCCACTGGTCCCAATCCTTCTGGTTGTCCGCAACGTATAGGCACAAATATTGCAACAGAGTCCTTATCAACCTCTCCACGAGTCCGTCCGACTGAGGGTGGAGTGGCGTCGTCCTTGTCTTCCGGATTTCAAGCAACTCCATGAGCTTCTTGAAGACAGTCGACCCAAAACTACGACCCTGATCGGAATGGAGCTCTAGAGGTACTCCATGTCGGCTAACCACCTCACGTAGAAGAGCTTCTGCGATGGTCGTCGCGCTGTTTTCGTTTTCGGCAAAGGTCCAACAATGTCGAGCGCCACCCTCTCAAAAGGTGCCCCGACATTATAAATCCTGAGGGGTCCTCTCCCCTTCTCCTTCGGACCTTTCCTCGCCGTACAAGCGTAACAGCGGCGACACCACTCTTCGACGTCCATTCGGTGTTCGGGTCAGAAGAATCTCTGCCGCACTTTCGCAAGGATCTTGCGCATACCGAAATGACCTCCTGTAGGAGCCTCGTGACATCCACGTAGCGCTTCTTCCACCTTGCTTTTGGGGACCAGTAGGAGATGAGATGCCTCTTTTCCGCACGCGGATTCCCATCTTCGGAAAAGCATTCCGTCCTTTACGTCCAGGGAATCCCATACCTTCCACAAGTACTTCGTTACAGGTGGGTACGCGGAGAGCTCTTCCCAGGTAGACTTCACTTTTTCGATCTTCTTACGTAAGAAGAAGCCAATTTCCTCGTCCTCTTCCTGCGCTTTCCTCCATCCCTCTCTCCCTCTCTCCGTGTCGCCGGACTCGTTAACGGGCAAGATTTCGAGAGAGGAGCAGGGGGCTGGCGACGCTTCCTCCCCGGTACGCTTCCTCTCGAGCTTCGCCGATCCCGCCGCTCTCCGCGGGCCCCTCGATCGTCGATGGCGCCCTCCAGGGTATTCCGGATCCTCCTCCTACTCGTCGTAGTCGACTCGTCCGGGCTCTTCCCGTCGCGACGCGTCGGTGGGGACCGTTCGACGTCCGCTGCCCCCGTCGCGGTCCTCGTCGCCGCCGTCGCGACGCGTCGCTGCCGCTGCCGCCACGGCTCTCCCGATCTCCTCGGGGACGTCTGCCGAGGTCCCGATCGTCACGCTCTCTCTGCCGCGGTCCAACCGCGCGAGCTCGATCGCCTCTTCCTCCAGCTCGGCGAACCTACGCACCGCGAGGTCCACTTTGAAGCCGAGACGAGTCAACCGATCGGTCATCTTCAGCTCCCTTCCGACGTCAACCGCGATCTCCTCCATTCCCCTCGACGCTTCCTCGTTCAGGTACTCGAGGCTCTCTCGCGCCCGCCGAACCATCGAGGTGAACTCCGTCGTTTCTCTCATCATCTTCCGATGAATCCGCATCGACCCTAAAAATCGCCGACACGTGTACGTCGGAATCGTTAGACCTCCCGAAAGTGGAATCCGGCTGCCTAGCAGGGGATGCATCGTGCCTCCGCGTTTCACCGGGGCGGAAGCGTCCAAGCACCTCGAAGACCAATTACTAGCTCTCGCTACAGCCTCAAACTGGATTTTATATTCCTCCCAGGAGGACTTTTCATTAAGTATCGGAAGCTTCAAGACAACTTCCAATTCCGTACGCGGAGGGATCGGTTGGGAAACAAGGGGAGCCGCGATCCGTGTATCCTCCGTAGGAATCGGATCACGACGCTCCACAGGATCCACAGAACCCGAAACGGCCGTTCGGCGGCCGAACTCGGTGGTGAGCGCTCGAAGTTGGGCCTCGAGCGCTCCAAACCTCTCTTCCTGGCCAGCTTTCTCAGCAGCTCTCTCAGCCGCCCTGGCTGCCTCTTCCTCGTTTTGCTTCTGTAACTGCACCGTCAGCATTTCTATCATCTGTTCGACGCAACTCGGTTCTTCCGCCGGCATATCGGGCTCAGAGTTCGCAACTCGTCCACGCATCCCACTTCTGACACCAATGTTACGTCCCGCGGAGGTTCCGAGTCTTCTGGGCATTATTAACTATTAACTTTATTAATAACTAATAAATACAACGATAACTATAACGATAACAATCTATCGAACGTCGTCGAACGTCTTTCCTCTCTGACTCTTCGGTTCCGACTTCCGGTCACAACACTTCCGGTCGCTAGAGCAACGACCGGTCGAATCGATCCATCGACTTCAATCCTCGAATCCACGGGTTCGAGGGAGCAGCTTCGCTCGGTACGCCAACTTCATATCGGCGTAACAATATGCTTGTGTCCGTGTGTATGTATGCGCAGCGTTTGGTGGTTTTTCACTTGTATTCGCTATTCCTAGAGGCTGGACAGAGAGGAATGTTGAAATACGCTCAGTAGGACACACTCGCGATTATAAATTATATTACGGTAATATCTTCAAGTATTACTATGATAATAAACGAATTATACGGAATATGATATTAACACGTTGAGCCCGGCGTCGGTCCCCGTGGACCGATAGTGGATTTCTCGTTTGGACAGCGCCGGTCCCTGAGACCGACAGTATTAAAATTAAAAAATAAATGAACATTTTCGGTTTTATGGGCAACAAATATTTTCAAACAGAACCAAAAAATTTTTATCTCGAAATCGTCTCTACACTTCCGTGGCTTCTTTCTAACTGATCATCTTTTCGCCATTTGTATACATATGCATTGACTGCACCATTGCCCCAGTCCGGAAGAGAAGTTGAAACAAAGTAGACCTCTGTTCATTCTAGCCGTCTCAAACCCAAGCGCTCGCCGTTAAGAGTTCGCCCGCTGCCGGCTGAACGGAAAGGGCAGCAATATCGGCGCCGGGCTCAACGTGTTAAACAAATGAAACGGATGATAATTGTTCTTAAATTCGAAATCTAACGCATTGCCGATCGCATGCCTCACACGATTTTTCGTTCGGAACTTATGATTATGTTACGAAATACTGATATAATTATTCGATAATTATACAGATGATCGCTCGTCCCACCGATTTCGATGATTTTTTAATATGTTGCCAGGATCATCATTCTAAGAAACTTTTTCCTATACATGTAACCTCCGCTCGCCTTTAGTTTTCGAGATATTAGCAAAAAAATGTTCCTATAGATGCTCCTCTGTGGTGGTAACGAATGCGTCAGTACGATGCGATCGCTTTTCTATTGTTTCTGCGGAGAGACCGACTCAGAAACTCAGATATCGGGTGGACTCGTCGAAAAGTAACCTCATAAGAATGTGCGACAATATAATTCCAATTATATTGGGGGCCGCCTAACTTCGACCCCCTCTAAAAACTCATTTGTTTTTACAAGAGGAAATATCTTCAAAAAGACACCTCCGCCTGGCAGTGGGTAGAGTGCCGGATTCGGGCTGCTTTACCCTTAGGCAAAGGATAGGAGGGTTCGAGTTCTAAGCCTATCCATGGCCGAGCACTGCGGCGGAAGGTCCACTTCGGGCACTGTGCGTAGCCGATCCGCGGTCGGCTAAATCTTCGGCAGAGATTGCCCGGGTCAAGCAAAGAGATGCCCAAATGCAGCGCTGATCGCAATTGACTTTATCCCCGACACTATTGCCGGGGGGAGTGATGAGATAGTGGCGACACCTTCGTGCGCTGTGTCCGAGCATGGTCGGACACAACCTTCGGGCATGTGGTGTTGCCGGTCAGCGTCAATTCCCCGAAGACGGCGGTGGTAAGGCCGGCGGAAAAATGTACCAACCCTGCCTTCTATTAAAATCAGTCGGGTCCCCCCCCCCCCTTCGTAGGAGGTAGAGCACCGGATGGCAGTAAGGCGGAGGATGCAAAACATGTGTACTCTCGTCAGACCGTTCATGCAATTCATGCAATTCATGCAAGTCGTTCGGTATTTCAGGTATTTCAGCTCGAGGCGAGATTGCCTCCCGACGCATCGTCGCGGTACCGCTTTATCGGTGACAGCACCTACTTTCTCTTGTGAGAGAAGCGGCGCGCCGCCTGGCGGACAGGTAACGAAGCTCGGTGCTTCGTTACAACCTCATGGTGACCTCTCGTTAAAGCTTTATAAGTGGATCCCGGGTAACATAAAGTAATCATTATCTTCCGAGAGCCACTCGCAGCCTGTTGCTCCCGGTGAAGGTGGTTTCCGGCCCGAAGGTGTTCCTCCATCCTTCCCCGGGGCCTCCCCCAAAAAGTTGGAGCCGCCATACAGTCACGACATGCCGTGGTTGCCGAAGCGTACCAGTAGGGCCATCACCACTACCCGGTCCACGGTTTCAGTCGAGACAGGATTCTCTGAGGGAGCAAGCCTCTCGCCAGCGTCCTGCCTCGACTGACCTTCCCTACAATAGAATATTTAATTATGTAGTAATTAAAGATATACTTACCTTTTAATATAAATAAATAAATAAAGCATTCATACACTCACTAGCACACTCACAAAACAAACAATAAATAAATAAATAAATAAAATACATATGGTGAGGGTGGAGCAGTTAACCCGAGGGGATGGCAAGATCCAAGCATGCTTGCAGATCCCTCCCCTCGGGTTATCATTTCCTCACGCGGCTATGCCGGCGGGGAGGTGTTCGCCCTCAGCCCATCCCTATCGCGTTCTGCTGCTTCCTTCACGAGGAGTACCTCCTCGCTGAAGGTCACCGCAGCCCGCCACTTCTCTTCATTGTTAAGCATTTCTCTCACCACGGAAGGAGGTGAGAGATCGTTCCCTATCATTGCGTTGAGGACAGTGCGCTGGGCATTATCATCCACCCCCTCGCAGTGCTGGCACCGCGGCGTTTCCTCCTTGTCTATCTTGTTCATATACTCACCAAAGCAACCATGCCCGGTGAATACTTGAGTTAAGCGGTAGGAGAGACGACTATTTTTCCTAATCACCCACTTCTTGAGAAATGGGCGGACAGTACTAACAACGCGTGACCCCAGGTTTTCGTGCTCATCGAGCCATGAAGCCCACCTGGTTAACACGCACTGCTCAGCCTGGCGTCTCACATCTCCTTCCCTTGTACTCGACGGTCCTCCCTCAACCGTTTGCTGCAGCGGTGCACGGAGATTACAATAAATCTCCGTGGCCATTTCTGCATACAATGCAAACGGAGGGGGGCCCGCCAGTACAGTGGCAGCTGCATAGGAGATCGTACAGTAACCCCATACGACCCGGATTGCTAACAGGCGGTGTACTTTGCGCATAGCGCGGTTTGAGCGCTCGTTGACATCCAAGCCGCCGCCCATACTAGAGCTCCGTATAGCGCCATGGACCGGACGACTCCCACGTACAGCTGCCTTACCTACCCGCTTAATCTGCCCAGGTTGGGAGTCAGGCGGCTTTATCCAGCCTCCGCTCTCTCCAACCTGGGGACTAAGTTCTCAAAGTGGTGTGAGAAGCGCCAGTAGCTGTCCACAGTGAGGCCCAAGTATTTAAACCTGCGCCTCACTGCGCCATTGGTCACTCGTACCATAAGTGAGGCGTTGGGTAGCAGCCCGAGTCCTATCGCTCCACAGCGCCAAATTGCCTCAGATTTTTCGCTAGCCACCCTCAACCCCAAGCCCTCGATAGACAAGGAGACCCGCCGAATCGCGTCGTCCGTGGTCCCCAGGATGGTCCTTCAGTAGTTCCCGCTGACGACAACCACGGTGTTGTCCGCGTAAGCCACGAGCAACGTGTCGTCGGGGAAGGAAGTCCGCAGCACCTTGTCGAATGCGAGGTTCCACAGGAGCGGATCAAGAACTGATCCCTGTGGAACCCCTCTATGAACGATGCTAATATTTGGCCCATCCATACCGTGTCAACCTATACACCTGTCCTGTAGAGAGTCCAAGACGACCTTCCTCCGATGGGGGGGGGGGGGGGGGGGGCTTGATGATAATCGAGAACTCTCCCTTTTTTTGCATGACGAAATCTTCAGAAAGACACCCTCTGCCCTGAGGGACGGGCAGTGGGTAGTGCCGGATTCTTACCGGCTAAAACCTTATGGTGACCTCGCTCTAAAGTTTTATAAGTTGCTTGAGTTACTAAGAGGGTTGGAATCAGGAATTGAAACGGTTTAGAAAATATTTGTTTGAAACAGTTACATATCGGTTCTGACTGAAACTGTTACAAGAACCTAAAAAATATTATAACTGTTATAGATATATCGGTTCTGGCGTTCCGCATCGACTCTATAATTGTTAGCTTTCGGTTCAATATATACATATATCCGTTTCCATTTCCGTTTCCGTTTCGTACTTGCTTTATAGTATTTAATTCTTCCAACAATGGATCTTCAGATTTTTTATCTTTGCAAAGCTTTAATAAAATTTTGGACATCTCTGCCGAGTCGTTAAATTACAGTAAATATCGATTTGTTCTCTGAATACAGCGTCTATTTGTTTTATGAAACCGCGAAGTTTATGTCTATCTCCATCAAAGTGATCGAGCGCTAAACGAATTCATAAGTCATAAGAACGCTTTTGAGTCCCTGCAATTGTGTTTACTTCGTTTGTAATTTGATTTGGGATTTCGAATACTTTTGATTTAAGGATAAAGAGTTTTAGTTTGCAAAACTACAGAATTACATAGATACCGAAAGATCAGTACTCACGGTTTGATGAATCTTGTACCTTTCATCTTGCCCGAATGTACTCTGCGAATGGTGCAGTTTATCGATGCTACTAACT
Organism: Cerceris ruficornis; assembly: GCA_963989415.1. Classification (NCBI taxonomy): domain Eukaryota; kingdom Metazoa; phylum Arthropoda; class Insecta; order Hymenoptera; family Crabronidae; genus Cerceris; species Cerceris ruficornis. Next base: position 13,300,596 of record OZ022520.1, on the reverse strand, counting down.
GTCTTACCATGAGCGCTAATTCGTCCTCAGAATCCATTTAAGGACTCTAAAATAATGTGATGATGGGTGGTTTGGATAAATATATTACTACTCTGGCCCTCGTGACTGATTACAATGACCTGATGACCCTCGGTTATGGCTGAACGGTCTAAAGCAGCGACTTTCAAACTGGGAGGCGTGCCTCTCCAGGACGCTAAAAGGGGATAAAGGCATAACAATTGTTTTATTTAAATAATTTGTATTTGCCGACGGCGACAAGGGTCGGTGTGATTTCATAAACGCAATAGCTGAAGGTGCTTCCGGTCACAAATCAAGCGGAAGGACTGTAAAAGTACGAAATCGGTGGTGACCGGTGAGGGGCTGGCCGTCGTGGCGGGGGGGGGGGGGGGGGTGTTCTGTTTGGAATCTGACAGTGAGCTACTTTGGGCTGCGTTTTGTCAAGTATTTTAAATCAGTCAGTAACTAACATTTACTATTCTCATTTGGATTAGTCTTTTTAAATTTACCGTATGTTCCTGTTACCGTATTTTCACGTTCTACTTGATATTCCTTACCGTTTTAAACATTTTCATTGACTTTAATGTAGACGACATTATTTTGAGACTTATGGATCACCTTTTCAAATCCCTTTTAGCCTTCCATTATCTTATTTCTAAACGTAGAAATGTGATTCTCTATTTAATTCGATACATTTGAATTGTGGCATATCAGCATTGAAGAAATTGTTTAATTAATGTCCTTTAGTAATGAAATTATCCGTTATACACATTAATGACTCTCAGAATAATAATTTTATCTTCATTTAAAATGTACTTGCTACATACAGTACTCCCACTTATTGTTTGTTTAGTTTCGCTTCTACATATTTAGATGTGAAAATCATTCTTAATTAAGCAGATCAGAATAATGTAAAGTTAAAAAACATTGATTTCTTTTTATATAAATTAAACATAAATTACAGTGTATGCTGTAATTCTAAAACAATACTAACAAGAGATTTAGTGAATTTCTTATCTTTCAGATAGAACGACACAAGCTATCAGTAACAAGAAGGCCTCCTCCAAAAGGAAATCTTTGTTCGCTGGTACATTGCCAAGTAGCGTCGAGCATAGAGTAAGTTTACATGGCAAAGAGCAGTAGATAAGAGTGAAAACAAGACAGCAAAAGAGATACATACAGAATGAGTGATACCACAAATGTGACTCGGTGTTTATGTAAGGAAAAGGACAAATGTTATTTGTTAAAACTGTGCTTCTTATTGTCGAAGACTTCCAAGTCTTACACCTGAGAACCATTGCGCTAGGGATAAAGGAAGCACATACATATGAGCTGTTCACAGGCCAAATTGATTCAGTTCATTTTTTGAATTTTTTAAAATTTAAGTCTCAAAGGACTTGATTGAACTCTAACTTTTCACGTTTAGAATAAATTACCATAATAATAACGATGAGCACCATCACATGACAACGTTTGTTTGCCCATCGAATAATAAATAATTGAGTTCAGAAGTCAGTCTACTTTATTCTAAGACTACTCCACCTTTTTCATTTTATATTTCGTTAGAGGAAAGCTACATGTAATTATACATTCTACAAAATTTATTTGTATTTATATTTACATATATTTTGAAGGGAATTTTTAAAAGAGTAACTAGTCTTTTAAAAAACTATTTCATCACACTTCTCCACTTTAGGTTTTATGGAGTTTATCGAATTGGCAAGTGAATGGCTCATATCAAAGAAATGCATGTTGGAGGACCTCTTTACATGTCTCAAACACAAACATATAAAAGAAAAGAGCAACTAAGGAAGAATGGAAGAAAACAGATGGCTCATACCATTCACAAAATTATATACAAATATAAATATAAATAAACAAATATACATATAAATAAATTATATATATTAAAGTGTTAATATGGGGAAAAGTTGTAACAATTTTGGGTTAAAAATATTTCCAAAACACTTCTTTATGGTTTTCGTTAAAACGAAGTTAATACCAATTTCATATTTTCTTAAGACAAACTTTGCGATCTCATTAACCTTATTGTTAGGTTGAAGAAAATTTAATCCAAATGCCATTTCGTTTCAGTATTAAGAGATATACTAAAAAAATGAAATAAAGAAGAAAATGTGCAGCTAACTGAAACTCCAATTTGAGTCGTAATATGTTGAAAAATATTGTCGAAGATCGATTTCTTTATCGTCAAGGTATGTCATACTTTTTTCTGGACACCCTGTGCGTGCGCGCGTGCGTACGTGCGTTCGTGTATGTGTACATGTATTACATATACTTACATACAATGTAACTTATTGCAACGGATAAAAATTAGCAGCTCCGTAATAGTTTTTAAGTAGTTACATGCACATACTAATGTTTTACTGTGTTGTAACGTGTTCATAGAGAATTGTGAGTATGGATGTAAAGATTCGAAAACCTCCTAGGAATTAGATTTACATTGGAATTCGAATTATATATCGAACTTGATTTTATTACAATTTTACTTATTCAATTTTGCTATCAAACGATATTAAAGAAAAACAGTAATAATTAATTCCGTAGTTCATTAATGTTGGTTTTATGTTCGAAAGAAACTGAAAATATTTCTTTTTTTTCGGATATAGCTGAAAGTGTTAGACAAAAACTTTGTATTAAATTTTATTGCTTATACCTTTCTTTGCCTTTATATATTCTTTTGGTTGTGCCCGTAGCATTTTACAATATAACATATTCTTTGATTATGTAATGTTCTTCTCCTCATATTGTACAACATATTGTTTTGGTGTATAAAAAAGGGAGAGAATATAATATTTGGCATCTGAAAAAATTGAATGAAAATACAGAAACAAACACTGTTTATTATAGTTGACTTCATAATATCGAGAAAAAAAATTGGTAACGAAAAGAAGATTATTACATGTTTATTCTTTTTTTGTTTAAAAAGAGAATAAAAATTTAACACAGATATTTATCATTGACGATTATGTTTTTCAGATGATATGCATAGAAATAAGATGATTGAATATGCAGGGTGAGTTTCCTAACTTGATCAGCTAAATAACTCAAAATATGAACTATATGGACAAAAGGTTTCGGGCAAAAGTTGCACGGTTACGAAGGGGGCATTCAATAGCAACATGTTTTTTTGCTGTCTTACTGTTTTATCGAAATATGCAGATTCCCTTCATTTTGTTAAATGTAATGCCTAAATTTTCTTTCTAAATTCTGATAAATCATCGAATTCTGCGTAACAAATCATTATAGTATGTAGGGTCTAAGACGAACAGTTACTGGCAATGAGATATTCCCAAAAGAAGTATCCTGCATTGCAAGAAATATTCGTTCGGTGGAACTGCTATCATTTGAAGGACAACGTTGCTTACGGCGGCAGATAATGCTGTTAAACATGATCCTTGGCATTAGACATCGACGGTATATATAATATTATAATATAATAATACCGACAATGTCTAATGCCTAGGATCGTCTCTAACAACATTATCTGTCGTCGTAAACTGCGCTGTCTTCAAATTACAGTAGTTCCGTCATATGAGTATACCTTGCAATGCAGGATAATTATTGAGCGAATATCTCATTCTCACAATCAGTTATTATTCGTTTTAGACCGTGCATAGCATACATAATGATTTCTTACGCAAAATTCAATGCTTTATCAGAATTTAGAAAAGAAATTTGCGTATTCCATGTAAAAAAATTAAGGTACTCTGCATATCTCGATAAAATGGTAAAACAGCAAAAAGCAATATTACTATTTAATGCCCACTTCGCAACCGTGCAGCTTTTATCCGAAACATTTGTCCATATTATTGTACAGTTATTTTGTGAGGTATTTAGCTGATAACGTTAGGAGATTCACGCTGTGTAACATATTCCATGGTCGTCTATAAAGATTTTAATAAATTGCTTTTGTTTCATGATTAACACATTACCCGCTTCTGCTTGTTCTTATTGTTGAATGACAAATGCCTCCTCTAAAAGTTTCAAGATAGCCCTGAGATAAAATTGTTAAATAAAAACGGTTTTATTCGTTGATACATTGAACATTCTATCTAATATTCCTTTCCAAATATTTTGTACAATTGGTGGAAGGATATTTTCGGCAAGATATAAAGGTCTTATTATCGCGAATTATCTTCTTGCCGGTATCGCAGTAGTGTCACTAATGAAACCATGATGATCGATTTCTATGCACATCATTATACTTTCTTTTAACGTTGACTCTTCTGTACTGCCACGCTTGATCCGTCTATATTAATTAACAATACGGCGGTGACGTTTCAACAGCAGTGGGGAAAAAGTTCAATAAGGCAGTCTTTGTCGAGAAAAGTATTGCACATCTACTTCCATGCCGTGCTGTTCGTTTCCAACGTTAGTAATAATCCTCCGTTGTAATAAAAAATCGGATCTTTACCATTTTATAGCTTTATGATGACAACTGACAACTTTGTAGCGCTATATCATCAGTATAAGAATAAAACATAAATAAACATAAATATTATATATGGTATCTTCGATGTTAGATGTTGAAAAAAATTCTATTATTTTGCAGTCATTCTACCAATGTTCCAATTTGTTTTCAATGACTGCAAAATCTTAAATCTTAAATGGGCTTTACATTGTTTCCACAATTCTAAGCCGAGCAGAAATATTTTCGATTAATGTCGGGTCAATAAGGAATCGAATTCCAATTATGCGTAACTTTCAGCTGTATTTTAGTTTCTGTAATAAAGAAGATTTAATGTTTCGCGAATACTATTATTATTGGAGAAAAAAAAGTATCTATTATAAGGTGATATTGAATATTGCGATAGTTAAGTAGCCGTTGTATTATTGCAATTATACTGGGTGTTCCCAAATGTCCTACTTCATACTTCATGTAGCTCTTATTTAAAACAACTCAAACATCAGGTGACGCTAATTTTCTTTCGAATAATTTTGTTTTTTCTGAGTCTTGTTAGTCTCGGTCTTGTATTTCGTGATATATATATATATATATATATATATATATATATATATATATATATCTTTCTTTTTTAAGTCATTCTTACTGTTAAAATATTATAATATACCTAGGCACGAACTAATGGACTGACCTGGCATTTATGTTCAACTGTTGTCAATAACTCATTTCCGAACATAGAGATATAAAATAATAGATCACTGATCTGAGAGTTGTTTATTTCAACTCTAATATTAATTCATGATATGTATATAGTGGGGGACCAAAAACAAGGCACTTGGGACGGAAGGAGAGATTGCTCTCGCACCGCCTATCCCCGCCATGTCGGTCCTGGAAACCTGAGATCGACGAATGACAACCGGAAATAAAACACTCCTTTCGTCGTTCACATGACGACGCAACGAATGATGTCCCTATTCGTCGGGCGAATCAGAGCACATTACCCCTCAAGTGCCTTGTTTCTGATCCCACACTATAACGATGTTTTGGTATCTTCTAAATTGATGTTATTAATTTAATATATTTTTATAATTATCTTCTTATATTGCTTACATTGTTTGTCATTGTTCATGTACATACCAAACGAATTAAACTGGGGGTGCCAAATTTTTCACCCTTCGGGAGCGACTCGTGTTAGCTGATTCCGATTCCCCCACTTCTTTGCCTTTACAAGCTGTACGAGTCACACTCTGGCTGTTAACTAAAGCTAACTTATCACCATCGGCATACCATCTGCTACTACCTACCTACACACTGACACGCACGCGCACTCGCGCGCACACACACGCACACATGCGCGCGCGTGTGCGCAAATGCTATGTATCGAACATGTAACCACACCGTAAGCGGCGACCCAATCAGAAAGGTACTTAGAAAAGTATTATAAGTAAAAAAAGGGACTCATATACACATTTACGTATATATGTACATAGTGGTGACTAGTCTGCCGATGGTGGGACTTGCCGAGTGTATTATTCCACGCAAAGGAGAATATTACAAACCTTGAGATAAAAGGGATGGAAGGGATAGAAGGGATAGAAGAGAAAAAGGGATAAACGGGACAGGCGGGACGGTTTTCGGTTCCTCCTACGTTTCTGCCGAGCAAAGACGGGAAGGGGCCGTAGCTGGCTCGCGAGCAGTCATGTCAGTGCAGCAGCCCTGTCTTAAGCCACTGCACTAATACAAATTTCATGTGAATGGTAAATAACAATATTTCTTTAAATTAATAATTATTTCATGATTATGCTGTGCAATTAGGTCTCCCCTATACGTAAGTATAAATTAGTTACGGTTCTTAATTATTTTTTATTATTTAATTATTTCTTACTTCTTATTAATTAATTAATTATTCAAATAATTATTTCTATCACCAACAATGTTTCTGTTTTCTTCTACGTGTTATTTCCAAGGCAGTTATGTGATAACAAAACTGAATTTATGGCAAAGATATTAATATTAATTCTTAAATATTCCTTCTCTTTATATCTTTAAATCAAATATTACGTCAATACTATAATAAAATCCGTTCAGAATCCATTTCCGTTCAGCTTTCGTTAAAGTGGTAAGCGAAATATCTATGTCAAGAAATTGATAATTGTAAAAACGAAATAAGAAAAGGCAGCGCCATTTTATGCTTTTTCACGAAATGATTGGTCATTCGTTACTCTAGATCTCGGGACACCCTGTATATAATAAAGTAGATGTATGCTATTTGAAGCAGTAGTGGCGCGTACGCGCCTGTAAAGATCTGATTGCGAGCGTTAGGGAAAGTCGTAATCGTATATGGTAACTCATCATAGTTGATTGTGAGATATGTTTAAGTAATTATTTTTATGGGAATTGAGCTCTCAAATGTCAGCCAAACCAATAGGTTCAATTCATTTACTTTATAATGTGCGGGACTGTGAACCAATAGGACTTTTCGCCAAGGTAATTCCATGAGCGAAGCTTAAATATCGTATTTTCTAGTTATAAAGTTCTTTACGGTTGTGTTATTTCGACTGTTGACTATACGCAAGAGATCAACCACTGACATTGTAAGACTTTGCAAACGTTTGCGTTATTATTCATATCGTGAAAACGGTTTACAGTTATTGAGTGTAACGTTGTTTATTCCAATACAATATTATAACATGAGCCATGTGAACGAAATTCGGTAATTTATCTATACAAGCAATGAGAATTTAATCGATGTATTACGAGAATAATTTCAGAATCCGTGTTCTGGAATTTATATATAAAACAAAAGGCATTCTATACGTTTATATTTGTATGCGAGTTTTTAATAATTTTTAAAAGAATGATTTATGTTAAAATGCTTACACAAATGTCTCATATTATTACAATTGATAACATAATATATTGTGCGTACAGTGCTTTATATTAGGAATAGCAAGTACTACAAGATAAAACTGAATCCAAAAAAGCTATTAATTGTATGGAAATGAAATAAAAATGTTGACGACATTCATCGTGAATAAACTATTGCAAAGCGGTGCGAAGTTTTTACTTTTACTTCAATCAGGCACACATGTATAATATTATGCTAAATCTAGCAATGAGACTAAAGACTAAACTCTATTTTTCTTATTCTAGTCGAATATGATCGATATTCCAGCTTCGATTTTGGAAGAAACATTCATTATCTACTCTTAGTATCATAGTAGCATTTCTCAATTTCTTTGGCACTATCTCGCCACGAATCCAGTCTCTGTTATTGTTTAAATTTTCAATATTTTAGAATTATACAAATTGTGATCACGAACAGCGTTGTTTTGTTGGTTAATAAATCTTGAGTGCCTAATACTCATTAATCGTTGTACGTTTATTTATTTCTCCTCCCTTTCAGTTGACCATCAACAAAAAATGTTTTCAGCGATTAAGTTCGAAAGTAACGTTGAATAGAAGAAACTCTGTTTTCCCTGAAATATTAACAAATTAAAGAATGTATGAAATTTAAACAATACGGAAAATACTTTTTAAACAGTGGTACGATACCGTTATACAGGGTGTTTCAAAATTATGTGCCACGGCCCACCAGACGTTGGTCTACATCAGGGTCAAGCTTTATTTGATCGCCAGAGTCGTCCTTGGAAGAGCTCCGCCTGCTTCTCCTTCCCGTGCGCTCGAGAGCTCGCTGATTGCTTTGCATTTCACTTGCCAGGTTCGGACCTATTGGCACGCGCGTGGTGGCGTATTGGGGCGACATTCGTATCTAACCGCTCGCGCTGGAAAGACATGCCACGCGCGTCGATCGCGGAAAGCAAAACGACGTGCGTAGCAGGTCGACCAAGGTTATTTGTTGAAGAACAGCTTCAGATCGTACCACGTCGTGTGCAGGGTAAAACTGAAGTATTATATGTGAAAAAGTATGCTCCCATATGTTTTAAATCAAATACGATTAATAGATTTTAATGTTTTGTTTTCCGCGATCGACGCGCGTGGCATGTCTTTCCAGCGCGAGCGGTTAGATACGAATGTCGCCCCAATACGCCACCACGCTCGTGCCAATAGGTCCGGCCATGACACCGAGAGAGGGTCTGTGAATCAGTGACATCTCAGCTGTATGTATGGGTGCAGTAAGCGGAGCTCTTCCCGAGACGGCTCTGGAGATCAAATAAAGCTTGAGCCTGAGTTAGGCGAATCAGAAGAAACAGCAGGCCAGAGGACTTCTCTATTTTTGCAAGGTATAATTGTGAAGAATTGTCGGAATTTTAGGAATTTGAGAAAGTTGAGGCAATTTGAGGGTACTGAAGTAGAGAAAAAATTAGAACGTTGTTCAGGAAGCAGAGTATTAATATTCATGCTGTAATTTTTTTATATGTAGACAACGAAAATGCTAATAAAATCAAAGGCCGAGTGTAGTCTACTTTGTAGTGTATTTGTATCTTTCTGCGCCGCGGCGCGCTGCACAGTGGTTGATTTCGTCGAAATCTTGGTCAAAACCTCAAAACGTATTTCGATTTAGACATAAATTTACACGTGTAAGATCCTGCCCCAGAGAGGCGCAAACCGAGGACGTTCCCGCGCCTGGTCAACGTCGCGGAAGTTCTCCGCAGCGAGGGAAGACACTCTTCGCAGAAGAAGACACTTTCCCTCGGCCTTGACGATAACCAGGCCTTGCAAAGACCCATCCAAGGAAGCTCCCTGCATACATGAACATGATTTTCCCTAGCGAGGGAGGGAGGAGAGGCCCGCGCCACTCTCCGAGGAAAAAAACCCTTAGAGACGCTCATCTAAGGGTGGAAGGGGGTCGTATAAGTATACGACCTCCAGGGCCCGCCGCCACTATTATCGTTGTAAACCATTGTATTAGCGCAACGCATGTCCGCTCAACTTATATCTTACGACACACTATACAGGGTGTAAAAAAATTAGTGGTCATCGCTTGGAGGGGCTGTTCAACACCTCGGATTGGATGGAGATTTGCAAAAAAAACCTGCCGCAAAATTCGCGATAAGCGAATATTTCAACTTATTTGTTTGACCAGCTTTTCGCATTCGTCTTGTTCCGCAGGTAAAATGTCTGAGAGGAACCATGGGTCAGAAACGAACCGTTCTCTCGCAAATTGACTTTTAATTGGGCTTCCGCGATGGAATTTTCGCTTAGTAAGTCAGACTACCAGCTGATCCTTCGGAAAGAAACACACGAGATATCCGTGCTGGTTCGAATAGCTAAAGCAGAGGCGTGCTACACGTCATTAGAAATTTGGGGTCTAGGTCACCACTAAGGTGGTGACTTTCTTAGGAACCACTAAGAAAACGGCAAGTGTTTATGTTCTTCTCCCCGGGAGGGCCCTTGAGCGAACCCGAAACCGAACGCAGGTCATTGACGTCTTCCTAGTCTCCGAAAAATTACATTGAAATATTTCGTTCGAAACGGAGTCATTTTCCAGCACGGATATCTCGTGTGTTTCTTTCCGAAGGATCAGCTGGTAGTCTCACTTTCTAAGCGAAAATTCCATCGCGGAGGCCCAATTAAAAGTCAATTTGCGAAAGAACGGTTCGTTTCTGACCCATGGTTCCTCCCAGACATTATACCTGCGTAACAAGACGAATGCGAAAAGCTGGTCAAACAAATAAGTTGAAATATTCGCTTATCGCGAATTTTGCGGCAGGTTTTTTTTTGCAAATCTCCATCCAATCCGAGGTGTTGAACAACCCCTCCAAGCCATGACCATTAATTTTTTTACATCCTGTACACTGACGTTCATTTTATGAAGAAATTTTATTGAATCTTACATACATTAGGATTATTTGGGTCGCTGATTATGAATCTGAAATAAAAATTTCCAAAAACAAAATGGTGGATTCAATATGGCGGACACGTGTATCAAAAAATCGATGGGTCCGCGCCAAAATCAGTATTCCAATATTTTTTGAGTCGCTGATTACGAATCTAAGGTCAAAATTTCCAAAAGCGAAATTGCGGATTCAACATGGCGGATACGTGCATCAAAAAATTGTTGGTGCCGCGCAAATGCTAGTGTTCTAATATTTCTTCGGTTGCTGTTCACAAATGTGAATTTAAAAATTTTCGGAAACAAATTGGTGAATGCAAAATAACAATAAGTGAAAACCGATACCTCAGTCCTATGTCAAAAATGCGCTATCTCACGAATGGCGAGCGCTACAAACAAATAACGTTAACTCCTGGAGTAGCAAAAAGTAGCAACAAAACTCAAATTAAAATTTAATATCAGTTTACTAGCTTTTTCTTCCGGAGCATTCACAACATTTGAACTCACCGGTATTATTAATTTCAATTTATCTTTTAAAATTATTATAATAAATTATGTAGCTTCCTTTAAAATTAACGTCGAATCATCAGTCCAAAAACCATTAGAATTCTAATTTTGTGAAAGAACCAAAAACTTAACATTAAAAAACGTGATAAAATATTGTAATTATAAAAATAGGGAAAGGAAGGAAAGACGTGTAGGGGTATTATAATGTATGAGTGAAGATAGTAAGAATGCCGGAACGAATGGAAATGTTTAAAAGTTAAGAGTGGCTGAACGAGAGTGTAGAAAGAATGACAGAGTAACGCGAGCTAGAGATTTGGATGTTTTAAGAATGCCTGTATGTGTGTGAGCGTGAGAGGGTCGAAGCGAATGGGTATGCTTGCGAAGAGCGACAGTTTAGTCTAGTTTGAACCGAGCAACTGAAAACGTCGTAAGAATAAAAAGAATTCACACGCATTTATGAGTTAAATACAAACCCATCCTTCCCGCGCGCTAAAGACGACTGAAATGGAAAGGGACTCTGGTAAGGAAGGGATGCCCCCACCTTACCAGAAAACCCCGGGTTACGAAAACCTGGAACCAATCAGTGCCCACGCTGGTCCCAGGACCTTTTGTATAAAAAGGGTAGGAAAACTCGGCGGTAATACAGACAGTCAGTACAGTTTTTCCGAGACACAGTCAATACGGCTTTTAAAAACGAAGTCTAAAAGTACTTTTTGTTTTTTTTCCGTGGTGGTTTTCCTTTTGAGAGTCAAGTGGTGTTTTCCCGCTCATCCAGTTTTTCCAATCCATAGATCCTCAAGCTTGTGCTCTCGCCATAGGGCGTTGAGTCAATTTTTTCCCGAAAATCCTTCATCTAAAATTCCTACGGGCAAAACCCGAACGGGAAAAGTATTAAGTTTTAACTCTTTCCCGGATTTTGCGATTGGGTTCTTTCAGAAATGTCCATTGTTCCAAAGTTGTAGAACAACGCCTGGTAGGTCGTAAAACATAATTTTGAAATACCCTGTACAAGAGATAGAAAAAAATGTTTTACGTAAGAGTTTGATGGTAAAATGAGCTCTATAAATTTACATTAAGAAAATGGTAAAAAAAGTTTTCCTTATGGGAAAAAAAGATTGACCTTTGCGTTATTTTTGAATAATTCGAAATTTTTATAATAAATAAAGATATGACGTTTTCTATTCTGAATTCAATCATTATAATAATTTGACTCTACACCACTAGGTTATGGAGATATACAACAAAAAGTACACCGTGCACGCAGTTTCGTGCTACAGTGCGTTGACAACATGTGGTAAGTTACATGTTCAGATTGCTTCTCTTCATTGCAGGACACAATATACGAGTCACAATATAGTCCTTTCCTAGGACTATCTCTACTCCCATTTTTGGGAAACTGAATATAAGAAGGAGGCCTTTGAGAGGTCCCCACGCATTTTCTTACTGTAATTCTGCCCGTTACTAACGTGAAACACGTACTAATAAGTACCATTATACTTTATTCTGTAAAGCCGCAATAATTTACAATAAAATAATAGAAACTTAAATCGTCTTGTTGCGGTTCGACGACATAGCAACGACGAACACACCAAAAATGCTTGTAAACAAACTTCAACCGATGAAAGGAGAATACGAATGTCTGTTTACAAGCACCAGGGACAATTACACGGTACACTGTTCCAATGAAATTGAAATTCATTCATTTACCGTCCCCGCACGCGTACTGAAGTTACTGACAAACATTTCATAATTTTCTCGCCAAAGGTCAGGTGAAGGTCAACATATTTTACTTATTGTTAGTTGGATTCGTTTTTTTATAAACTATAAGACTGCTGTAGTGAAAATATCCAGACCCACTTAAAAAAAATACGATGACCTTGAAATTTCGAGAAAAATGACCTTAAGAAAAAAATTCGCCCCATCACCGTATATTAGCGAAAAAGGCCTTCTCGCGTTAAAGAATACATTGTTGAGGCCGAGCATTATATTTCGCCGTAAGGCGTCACGTAGTGGTTGAATTCCACCAAATCATCGCCAGAAGTCAAAAAACATTAAAATCTATTAATCGTATTTGATTTAAAACATATCAGAGCATATTTTTTCACTAATAATTGTAAGACTCCGCGCCAGCGAGGCGCCGAGCCGGGCGTTCTCACGCCTGGCTTTCATCAAGAGGACCTTTCGCTAGCGAGGGAGGAAGACAACCCTCGCCCCTACGGGGCCTTTCGGGGAAAAGAGGCCTTGGAAGGACAGGCCCGCGCTCCTCTGCAAGGAAAGCCGCTGATAGGCTCGCGTAAGGGAGGAAGGAAGTCGTATAAATATACGACTTCCAGGTCCCGCCGTAACATTCCTAGTATTATCGTTGTAGCGTCTGCATGAGCGCTACGCATCTTCGCAAAGATAGTTATATCTTATCTCATTGTACACGGGCATTACTAGGATTACCATTGTAGAACTTGTTCTAACGCCACGTCTCTCCGGACAAATTGTTATACGTGATTGTACACAAACATTGTATTTATTAAAAGGAAATTTATATTTTATATTACGGTCTTACGTAATACTTTTGTTTTACCCTGCACGCGACGTGGTGCGATCTGAAACTGTCTTTCAACAAATAACCTTGGTCAACGTGCCACGCGCGTCGTTTTGTTTTCCGCGATCGACGCGCGTGGCATGTCTTTCCAGCGCGATCGGTTAGATACGAATGTCGCCCCAATACGCCACCACGCTCGTGCCAATAGGTCCGGCCATGACGCCGAGAGAGGGTCTGTGAATCAGTGACATCTCAGCTGTATGCATGAGTGAAGCAGGCGGAGCTCTTCGGAGGACAGCTCTGTCGATCAAGTATTCTGGCGGAAAATTTACTTGGCATCTGAGGGGTAATTTGCTCTGATTCGCCCGACGGATAGGGACATCCCTCTCCCTCACGCATTTTCGATTTTGACGCGCTATTGGCAAGAGAGACCGGCACATTCGTTGCGTCGTCATGTGAACGACGAAAGTAGTGTTTTATTTTCGGTTGTCATTCGCCGATCTGAGGTTTCCAGGACCGACATGGTGGGGTAGGCGGTAGGAGAGCAATCTCCCCTTCCGTCTCAGGTGCCAAGTTGCCGTTCCCGCATAATAATCATGGAGCCTGACCTATATGATCACGCAAAAATCGCGTCTTCCTACGTCCCCCTTTGTCAGATATGAATGTTTATTGTTTAACGGGACGTGCTCGCTTCAGCGGGAACCTGCCGCACAGAGATAAATTTTGCCGAAATCCTAGACGAAAATTGACACAATATGATTATTTGGGTCCCTGATTACGAATCTGAACTCAAAATTTCAAAAAACGAAATGGCGGACACGTGTATCGAAAAATCGTTGGTTCTGCGCCGCAATTAGTATTCCAATGTTTCTTGCGTTGCTGCTCACAAATGTGAATTTAAAAATTTCCAAAAACATTCTAGTGGATGCAAAATTACAATACATACATTCGATACAATAGAATACATTCGATACAATAGAATACATTCGAATCCTCAAAGACCTTTCGGTTTGTGACGACCAGCGGACGAGCTATCCGCGGCTACCTATTGTTGTCCCGAAATAAAAGACCACCAGTCTTCCTAAACCCATTTAAATTTTTGACCCGATGAAATAAATATCCTATTTCGTAAATTATCAGGGTGACTGTAGAGTAGGAGTAACAGTATTCATTATGTAAAGGACGATAGGCCGACCCTATGTCATAAATGAATTGACCGAAATAAAATCTTTATTGTTTGAACAAAAGGCATTCGAAAAAAATGATCGCTACGCCGCGCGGGGCGTGGACGCCCCCCGCTATAGTAAATGCATTATATATGATATTAAGATGCCTATATTTAGCTCTACAGTACATTTTTAAAAAAATCTTCGATTTGCAATGAGAAATGCAAGCGGTCTGAACGGAAAGTTCAGCGGGGGTCGTATTCACCCCACGCGGCACGGAACGTGTTAATGAAAAACATTCGGATCATGCTCTGAGCTTCAACGGACTAGGAATCATAAATAACCTCTTCCTATAAAGGACTTTTCACTTCTCTAACACCATCTTCTTCCGATTCAAAGCCGTATGTCTCTCTCAGACCCTCCCTTTAAAAATATAATGGCCATTTTTCCTTGAAATCGACATTAGTGTGGTTCTTAGTTTCAGCGTGAAAATTTCATGTACAATATCCCCCATAATGGTTCCAATTAATAAAAAAATAAACTATGCACAATTTGTGTTGGATTTAATAGCGGGAAATCGTACGACGGACGGTTTTCGAAAAAAAAAATATATATATATGTAGGGCCACGGGGCCCGCGTACACGCGTTTTTTTCAATGTTAAATATTTTTTCGTTATTCGATCGATCTCACATATTTCACATATTATTTTTCTTTTTTTGTCATATTACGTCCGAAACGAATTTAAGGCTAATAAACGAGAAAACGGCAATGATTCCGCGGAAAACGGTGTCCAGTGATATAAGTCGATTTACGCATAATCCGGACGGACAAGACCGCTGCAGCGCCCCGGTCCGTTTTTGGACAGAGAACCGAATCTCTTTACACGCGACCGGACCGAAGAACGCGAGGTTCTGCAAAGGTATGAGGTTAAAGGTGAATGAAGGTTAAAGGTCTCTGCCCACTACAACGTATCATACTATGACCGTACTAGGAACGTATCAGACATGAAAAGCAACACGATACGCCCTGCTATGCCCACTGAAACGGATCGATGGCGTTCTGTGCCCGTATACATCCCGTATGATGCCCGTATGCAACCCGTATGTTGCCCGTATGTAATCTGTATCATCATACAGATCTAAATCCACCAAAATCGATAGGAAACTGTTTCATTCTCGCATGCGTATCGATGTTGCGTGGACGTCTTGGGAGTGCTATCAAGTTTTTAAATAATAAAATAGGTATGCCTATTAAAAAATTAACTGTTAGACAACTGGCAATAATTGCCATAATATTGGATGAGGAAGAAGAAGAGAACCAAAAAAACACTTGACGCTACTGGATTCACGATTCTATAAAAGAACGAAAAATTGAAGGAGAATATTGGACGTTATTCAGGCACTTAGTTGATGATGAAGAAAAGTTCTTTCAGTATTTCCGAATGTCTACATTCCAATTTAATGTATTGCTGAAAAAAATTGAAAATGACATTGTCAGAAGAAACACCAACTTTAGAGAATGTCTGTCATACGCGGTTATAACCCGTATGCTCACCGTTTCGCCGCCTGCGCGCATCGGTTTGGCAACATCCCGTGCCATGCGCGGAGCGTATCGGCACCGGCAAAATATTCTCGCCGACAATTAATTAACGCTCCGTGCATAGTAGGCGACGGTGCTGGTCGGTGACGGAACGGTCTAGTGGGCATAGTCTCATACTTTTCAATACAAAGAATATTTTTTTACCCGACACGTTCCTATTACGGTCATAGTATGATACGTTGTAGTGGGCAGAGACCTTAAAGGTGGGAAATGTTGATAGCCGGAGTGCCTCGGAGATACAGTTTGTGGTTTGGTTACAATAAACAGCACCTTTCCTGATTCTGACTTTCACAATAATTTACTGACTGATTGACGGGGTGAATTTTTGATCGGGCCGCACGAAATAATCCCGATAATCAACCTTTTATAACGCCTTAGTAATAATTTAATATTGAACGATAGAACCACTCCAATCAACTACAGAAGAACTAAAGAACTGACCAAAAAGAGAAGGCTCACGCACACAGTTTTCCATGGGTTCTTATATCTATTGGAATAAAAGGTTTTTTTTATCTAACATGGGTTTCTGAATATAGGCGCTATTTTTGCGTTACTGTTTCCTGCAGTACCGACTGCTCCTTGGCACACGTTTGTTTTTCGCGCTGCTTTCGTTTTTTTGCTTCCAGAAGGTTTCTCGCTGTCCTCCGGTACGGTGTGTTTTTCGTGTGTGTTAATCTTAACTTTATATATTTTTTTCGTGTGTTTGTGTCTTATATTCTTATCAATATTCATTATTGTTCATACAATAAATATATTTTATTGAAGCAGCGACCGCCCACACCTTTATTTCCAATAATATCCCCTTCGCATGCCTACTCTGCGGTTTAAAACTACGAACGTCTTGAATTGTGATTGGGTGATGAGTCGAAAGAGGGGACTCTAAATCATCTCACAGCGTTAGAATTTTGTGGTAAGGACAATCAGCACCTTTGCTGTTGTTCTTAGAACATAGTCTCATCGAGGGGATGACAGAATTTATCGTGGGATCGGTTAATCACCAGCAAGCATTCGAGCCAGCAAGGATATCTCGTGTGTTTCTGTCCACAGGGCTAGCTAGTAGTCTCACTTACTAAGCGAAACTTATGTATATCGCGGAGGCCCAATTAAAAATCAATTTGCGAGAGAACGGTTCGTTTCTGACCCATGCTTCCTCTCATACATTTTACCTACATAACAAGACGAATGCGACAAGCTGGTCAAACAAATAAGCTAAAATATTCGCTTACCGCGAATTTTGTGGCAGGTTTTTTTCACAAATCTCCATCCAATCGAAGGTGTAGAATAATCCCTCCAAGCCATGACAATAATTTTGAAACACTCTGTACGTTGTTCGTGTTGTCTGGTCTTAGGTTTGAAAGGTCGGCCCTGCCCTTACAAGGGAACATCCCGAAGTGTAGATCACCAATTTTTATGAGGTTTTAGTGTAATATAGTTTTTGTGAAATTCGTATGTTTTAACATATTATTTAAACAAACGGATTTTTTAAAAAAAAATGTTTACACCATCGGATTCGCCATCTAAAGGCGTTAATTTTCACTCCCTACAAAATTTCCGTATCTCTAATAGTTTGCGAGATATTCGATAAATAGGTTTCGCAATCCCAAGTTTGAGGGCGGTTTTCACCCCTTTAACGTGGACGATTGCCGATAAAAAAAACACATGTCGAATATTTTCACGAAAACTATATCATACTAAAATCTCATCAAAATCGATGATTTACTCTTCGGGATGTTCCCTTGTTATTAGTAGTAGTAGTAGTAGTAGTATTAGTAGTAGTTCTTGTCTATTGTCATGGATTTTTAACATGTCCATTTCATTGTCTCTTTTGGTCTAAATATTCTTTCATTGTGGGGAAGAGGCCTTTATTTTCTTGTGAAGATGTGCCCTATATTTTGTTTTTCCAGTGATTATTCACTGATTGATGAAATGCTTTTTAAATATCATTTCCAATTATTTTTAAATTATTCTTTAAATGTCTAATTATGATTTCGTTTGCCAGGTTGTGGTTCTGGACTTTGGATCTATTATTAATTTGTGTTATTAGAAGTTTTTTTTGTAGTCCGATAGTTTGTGGTGTTATATATTTGTCAGTCGAGTTATAGTTAGTGGTGCGCCGTACTGACTGTTCGATTGCGTTCGTTAAGCGTGTGTTAATGTTTTTGATATGGTTGTCTATTTCTTCTATCGTTAGGTTTCTGTCGTTAGGGATATCTGCGTTATCTCTGGTTTCAGTCGGTAGTTGTTTGAAGTGTGTCCAGCCTGCTTTATTAAAGTTAAGTTTGTTTTGTGCTTCGGCTTTATCGAATAAGAATTCAGAGGTTTTAATGGTTATTTCTGCGTATATTGCTTTGCAGTCACTGCCGTAGTTTAGTGTGTCTAGATGTTTATTATTTATTCAATTTAAAAATTTCATTCTACTGTCTATTAGGCATAGGTCTATAAATGATTGACTGGCTGGGAAAGATGGGATTGCCGTGCTAACGAGGGTTACTCTATAATTAATTGAGTTTTTATCTATCCACTTTTGCAGGGCAATGCCCCGAGGGTTATTGGATGCGTTTTTCTAGTTTATACGAGTTATTGAACATATAACTGCTTGTCACGGAAAACCCTGCCTGATGGAAACAAATTGATTGCATATTCGTGTTCTGTGCCACAAAATTCATAAGAATTTGTGCAACGGTTCACTGTGTCATAAGAAAGTTCAATTTTGTGAACCAGTGTCATTTTTAATCAATAATTTGTTATCTTAATCGTGTTTGAATGATCAGCAATATCAAATCAGAAATCCCCTATATTAATTTATTTTATTTTCAACGGGGCAGCATAAAACGATTTACCGTTATCGCAAAGTAGTTGTTGCTGTGTTTGAATTGCATCATGGTATTGGAACGACTTACACATTGGAATATGGAGATGAATCATATTATCGTTTGAAATATAATAAATTATTTCTTATTTGGTGACCGAAAGAATGCAAACTTGTCATTCAATGGCGTTAATGCTTATTATTCGGGAAATTTATTATAAATATAAAACTTTGGGACTCAATCAAGTGAAGGATCAATCCTTTTGAAAAATAAATAAAATGATGAAAATTCAAATAATCGAGTTAATCAATTCAGCTTGTAAACGGGTGGTTTGACTTTGCAAAACATCTGCAATCTGTTTTGTATAGAGCTAATTGTTTGCTACACGGAAATAAGCAGAAAGAGAAAGAGAATGAGAAAGAAAGAGAGAGAGAGAGAGAGAGAGAGAGAGAGAAAGTGAATGGGAAAGAGAAAAAGAGAAATAAACAGAGAAAAAGGCGTCGGTGGCATGGGATTTCCTAGAATTGAAAGCCGACAGGTTTCGTACCCCGGGGCTTCCCTCATTCGATCGATTGTTCGACAAGGCTTAACAACGAAATATAAGAAGATTTCACGGGTTCATCCGATATCGGCAACACCCGCTGCGATAAGCCCCGGTATGAAGCCGCCCACATTTCAAATGGCACCCAGTTTCACTTCTCTTCTCAACTATTCGACGCATTATTGCGTGCACCGGGATCGCGTGTGCATCTTACTTGTATTTCGACCGCAAAAATTTCGTGAACTTCGTACATTTCTTAAGTTGAGACGCAAGGGATATCGACCCTATTCGTCTTCAGGAATTACAGAAACTGTGGCGTGTCGTTGTTCTTTCTTAAATAACTTTTTCGGCTTGATGAACTATGGGCCACACGAGACTCTTCGTTTTAGTGTCTGTGTTGCAAGCAAGTGATTCTGAAAAGAAAACTGAAAATTTTTGTGATTCGAGTGGTAGGTTAATTTTATTTCATTCTATAAAATCGAAAATACGGCGTTGAAGAAAAAATTGGTAGGGATAAGAAGGATAGAAATTTTTAGTACTGTTGGAGGATTTTGAATTTTTTTAAGGTAACGTGTCCTGGCATTGCGAAATATCTAATGACTATAGAACTGCAAAGTATTTATATACTGTTTATATACCGAAAGATTTTCATAGTGCTTTAAGAATGTTTACAAGTTTACAAATTTCACTTTCGATTGATTCTCGCAGTATTCAAACAGGAATGTTGAAATTTTCCATCGGAAACGAGTTTCTACGAGTTGATAAAAATGTTGACGTACATCTTTTGATACCTTTCTTCTTCTACTTCTTCTTATTCTTTTTCTACCTTTTCTTCTCCTTTTCTTTTATTATTTCTTTTGTGGTTGATTAAGTCAATCTTCTGTAAAATTTATCGATTAATTTATTTCCAATTGTCGATAACTAGAATTTATATGCTTTTCACACGTTACTCTACATCACATATGTTATAAAGTCTACTCAAAAGTATTACACAGAAATCATATCTTTGTACTTTTTCTTTGTATACGGTACACGATATTATACGCCCGAATTGCAAACTCTCAAAAGTGAAGTACTTAACGCTACGAGTTAAAATACATACGTAAGTACCTAACTTTTGCCAATACTTAATGAACAGTCCATAAGAATTTTCAGCGCTTTGGAAGACCTTCCAATAATATTTTATAAAAAAAATACGTCCGTGAGACATTTAGTTTCGTCCCCTCACAAGACCCCAAAAAAAATGTCTCGTGGAAACATTTTAATTTTTCAGCCGAAAACAAAATTTGTGTTACACTTTTTTTTAAGCTTTCTCCAAGAATAAAGTCTGCCCCTTCACCTTCTGCTATTAGATCTTTTCCTGGACGTTCAGTTTTTACGGTAAATCGAAAAATATTCATAAAAATTGGGGGATTTTGTGCGTTGCCCGGCTTTGAATATTGCCTTGACTATATGCCCGTATTTGCATATTTAAATCTTTATAACATTAAAGTAATATGCATCGTTGTAATCGGGTAGTTTACAGAATCATTCAGCGCAGAAAAAATTTAAATAACTATTACGTTTAAAATACAAACAATCTTTTGAGAGTTTCTTATTCTACGTATAAACGTTAAATAATTATTAAACCATATATTCTTATTAACACTAATTGTAAGAAGAAGATTTTTAAAGTCAGAAGGCTACATTTTTTTCAAAACTGATTTTCTCAAAAATGAAGGCTATTGGAAAAAAACGGATTTCAAATTCGTGTTAGCGCTACAAAATACATAGGAAATGTAACAATGAAGTATATAGTAATTATATTGTATTAATTCTAAGAGCAGTAAAGATATTCTTACTCATTGTCAAAATCACTACATCTAGAATAATTTTCTATTGAATTTAAACAAATTGATGGTTCCTCTAATGATTGCAATACTTCCAGTATAACATTGCGGGGACTGCGAAAACTTGCAATAAGGAGATCTGAGCTTATTATAACAATAATCTATGCAACAAATCGGTATTTATGTCAATTCTGGAACATTTTCGAGTGTATAATTCTCTAGATTTTCTGATATTCTTATTCCTAGCTTCTTGAGCTTCTTCTGAAAACTGTCCAATTGGAATTATAGCGGAAGCAATAATATCTGCTTCATGGTACAATATTTTATGCACTGTAACGGGCATACAGTACCAGTAATAGTATTACAAATCGAAGTGTCTTGTATGTAAGAGTGAAATATATAATATAAATTTCTTTTTAATAACACATGTTTCTATACAATCGGGTATAACAATCTGTCCGGAGAGACGTGGCGTTAGAACAACTTCTACAATCGTAATATCGGTTATATTCGTGTACAGTGATATATATAACAATAATTGTGAAGATTGCGTAGCGCTCATACAGACGCTACGACGGCAATACTAGGAATGATTCGTCCATACGGACTCTACAACGACGATTCTCGTAATGATACGGCGGGCCCTAGAAGTCGTATATTTATACGACTTCCTTCCTCCCTTGCGCGAGCCTATCAGAGGTTTTCCTCGGAGAGGGACGTGGGCCTCTCTTTCCAAGGCCTCTTTTCCCCGAAAGGCCCCGTAGGGGCGAGGGTTGTCTTCCTCCTTCGCTAGCGAAAGGTCCTCTTGACGAAAGCCAGGCGTGAGAACGCCCGGCTCGGCGCCTCGCTGGCGCGGAGTCTTACATGTAACTTTTGTAAATTGGTCAAACTTTTCTAAAACTTTGAGCCCGGAATTTAAGTACTCTAACCCTTTGCACTCGAGAGGTGACTCTCACTCACCACTTGGTTTGATGCGGAAACTGTAGGCGCGGCAATGACAATTTATGTTTAGTTTCTTTGAAATGGATTCCTAAGCTCTTTGTGTATAATCTTACGAAGTGTAGAATGACACCTCTTTAAATGGAGATAAGATTTTCTTATCTGAAATTAGTCCGCAATCACGAACCGGACTGCATTTTCGGCATTAGACCGAACTTGGCAGTCGTGGCAGAAGGACTATCAGAGTTAAAGTTTTCGATTCCTAACAGGAGTTAGGAAGGATTGCAAAGTCTGCTCTGAAACAAATAAACCCGGCAAAAGACATCAAACAACATACTATTGTGAAGTTTACCCCGACAAACCGGGCATGCATCTTGGCAATTGTTATATAAAATATCATACAAAGCAAAATTACAAAGATTAATGTTTAAGAAATTATCTTCATAAAGGTGTAAGATACACAAAATGTTAAAATATAAAAGTTTTATACATTAATTTGTATGTAAATTCACCAAAAATGCTACGGAATGTCTCGAGTTGCTGGTTCGTCCGCGTGAAAAAGGCCTCGAGTGCAAAGGGCTAATATGATATGGAAGCTTGTCATTACATCCACATTCATTCCAGTTATGTGGGCAAATCTTTTAGCATTTTTAAAAAAATTACGAGCTGTATTTCCAGTATTGCTGTTATCGGCACATCTATTAATGTGGGATCGGAGCGGTGCCCTCCTAATAAAAGAACTTTAAGAGGACGTGAATAGGAATTGACACCAGGGAGAGGTCGCTGGCGCAGTGGTTCCACGCCGACCCAAGCGATCATCGACGCTAAGCAACGCCGGCCGGAGTACGTCGCTTGGATGGGTTACCGGGCGCCTCTCTTTCCCTTTTCACGATCCTACATTAATAAGCCCAATTCACTCCGTAATTTTTCCTGAACAAGTAACAAGTTCCTTCTTCCGAGCAACAATATCCCTCTTTCCTGCTCCTCGAGCCAGCCATGATTTTATATCCAACCTGTACGAAATATGTAAGATACATTCAAATAATCGGATCCATGCATGCAGAGACGGTAAACCAAATGAAAGAAAATTACAGTCTACCGATTTGTTTAAAATAACTGCATTGTTTAGCGCCACATAAATAACATGATTGTGATAATACACACAATGATACGGCATTACATATCTTACCATCTGCCATACACAAAATTAATATTGGTTTCACAAAAATTTCTTTATCGCTGACAATTACCTTTGTCGGTAACACTTCCACGATTTCATTATTAATTTTTCAAACTTCTGAATTTACTGTGTCTACAAGTTCCTTTGTAGAAATGAACTTGGTAGGACGACAGTATTGGTCGATGATGGTACAGCAGTATGCCAAATAATTTTTTTCCTATCACTTACCCCATTATAAATTTGAATTGGCACCATGGAAAAACTAAATAAACTCATCTGTATTGTTACCTTCAGAAAATTTTTGATGGTATCTCCTTAGTTTTGCACCATCACAGCCCCGCTTTATAATTATATTTACATTGCAATTACTGTCAATACAACCTTCTAAGACTTTCTTCTGGACTTCGTGCAATCGTATCACTGTATGATCTATCAATGATTGCTGTGGTACTTCTACTGCAATTTCGGAGATTGTAATTCCAGAAGGATAGCAAAGTTCTTTTGCTTCTTTCGCTATAAAACATGGCGGATATAATTTGTTACCCGCATCTTTAGACTGTCGACATATAGTATTATATTGAAACGTTGATAAATTGGCATCAACTACTAAAGCTAATGCTTGATACTTCCTTACAATTGATTGTTACTCTTGATTGTTATACCACGAGAAGGTGCTCATGACAGCTCACTGACAATACTGGCAGACTCCCTTTTTCCTGATTTCTTCAATTTAATTTCGCCAAATCCAGCCAACAGCAATTCTTCGTGGTCCGTTGATTCCACAAAATGCTTCACTTTTCATCGCTTTGCCCTTCCACTGCAGGCGTCGAAATCATTTTGGCGTTGCACAGTGGTCCGCGCGATCGAGTAGTCGTGCTTTTGCCAAAAAAACAATTTTCTCGCATCGCTTTTTTTCTCTATATCGATTCCTACATGTCTATGGATTTCAGAAATGGCAAAATTAATGAAATCCGACAAAAATTGCAGTTACAACAAACGCTTAAAGTTGGAACTTTTTCTCGAGACGAATTTCTATCGAAAAAACACGTTGTCTTCTTCGTGACATTCTGACGAATCTATCTTACATTTTCTAATGATTTTTTTTTCCTAATTGAAGAGCATTCTTCTACGATCAAAATGTACATACTGAATATGAAATTAGTGTTTGTAGTTTATTGAAAAATTAAAGTTCAATGAATGAAAGAAAATCATCAAAGTTTTCTATCATTGACAATCAGCATCTTTTTATTTTTGTATTTTTTTGTGATTCTACCAATGATGCCCTTTTCTGTAAGCTCTCTGCTACATGATTCTGCAAAGAAACCTTCCCTATTCGTACCACTAATTTGATTTTTTTATTGTTTAAAGATTCGCGCTCACTCCAACGGCTGCCTGCCGCTAGAGTCTGTCAGTGGTTTTAAGGAAATCTTTCTATGAATTGGTTGAATTAGAAGAGGGTAAACAGATAATCCTGTGTTGTAAATTAGTATTCGAAATTTCTGTCTACATGTAGTTCAAACAATGTCGTTTTAAATGGTTTCGGAAAACAATCAGAGCGGTTTTAGTGTAGCGACATAAGGTTCACAACTTCTCGGAATTCGCTAAGCCAACTTGTAAAAAACTCATCGGCAATTACAAGTCGATAGTTTCTTAAATGTGGGTTTTACAACAATGGTTCTAAATCTACCAGCAGGTCGCACATGCTATAGACCGCGGGCGGCGAGGAAGCCAAAAATGTTGGCCAGCGAATGAGTCAGGTAAAAACGGTTTTTTCTAATTATCTTCCCTGTTGGCAAAAATAACAAAATGTGGAGGGAGGTTTTCCTAATTAATCATTTGCATAAATCAATAATTTTGTAAAAGGGAAAAGCTCCTATAACTTTGCTCCGCCTTATGACACTCCGCCTGACTTTTGAATCCGCCATTTTGCTTTTGGAAATTTTGAGTTCAGATTCGTATTCAGCGACTCAAAAAACATAAGAATACTATTTTTTCCGTCGAATCTTTAATTTTTCGATACACCTGCCCACCATATAGAATCCGCCATTTTGGTTTTGGAAATTTTTAATTCAGATTCGTAGTCAGTGATCAAAAAAACATAAGAATACTAATTTTTAGTTAAATCGGATATGTTTTGCGCTTTTGGCAAGGATTTCAAAGAGATCGAAAACTGTGCGAGGTGCCTGAACAGCTAAATTGAAGTTCTGGACTACTGTGCGTCGTCCAGTTTTATTCGCCGAGCCAGTGCACCTTTCCAAGTACTCGGTACAGATTTGCTAACTGTATCGCTAAACACAATGCTCCTGTGAAGCTAAACAGAATTAAAGGATAGAAATCGCTCCCAATTATGGCCCGACTTCTCCCACCTGTGTTTAATCTTCTGACAGGCACTTGCTACGAAAACCTTCACACTATGTAAAGCGATGTCCGATAATAAAAGGTCGCCCAATACATTGACAACGTGTTCTACAATAGACGATTTTTTTTCCTTTCGAATTATCTTTCCAGATATCGAAAACCAATTGGCATGTAATGGGCCATATAAAAAGTCCCCGCGGTGTTTTGGTACATTTTTTAACAAAAATTTTCTTTATTGAAAATCAAATTTAATCAAGTACATATTGACCATTATTATCTATGACCTTTTGCCATTTTTCGGGTAGCTTTATAATTCCATTGGTGTAGAACTTCTGTGGTTTATCGTCGAAAAACTTTGCCAAGTGATTTTCAGCGGCGCTTCGGTCGGCCAATTTTTTACCATCAAGAGAGTTTTGCAGAGACCGAAAAAAATGGTAGTCAGATGGTGCAAGGTCCGGGCTATACGGTGGATGCATCAATACCTCCCAACCAAGTTCCGTCAATTTGTTCCGAGTCATCAAAGATGTGTGTGGCCGCGCATTATCATGCTGGAACACAACTCCCTTTCTGTTGGCCAATTCTGGTCGCTCTTTCTGGATTGCTTCGTTCAAACGGTCGAGTTGTGCACAGTACAGGACCGAATTGATGGTTCCTCCAGGTTGCAGCAGCTCATAATGGACAATTCCCTTCCAATCCCACCAAACACTCAACATAACCTTGTTTGCCGACAATCCAGGCTTTGAAGTCGTTTGTGGAGGGTCACCAGCCTTTGACCATGATCGCTTGTGTTTGATATTCTCGTATTTCACTCATTTTTCATCGCCTGTAATGATTCGCTTAAAAAATGGTTCGATTTCGTTGCGTTTCAGCAGCATTTCACTGATGGTAATTCAGTCAATCAAATTTTTTTGCGTTAATTCAAGGCAGCCAGGTTAGTTGATCGACAGAGCTGTCCTTCGAAGAGCTCCGCCTGCTTCACCCATTCATACAGCTGAGATGTCACTGGTTCACAGACACTCTCTCGGTGTCATGGCCGGACCTATTGACACGAGCGTGGTGGCGTATTGGGGCGACATTCGTATCTAACCGCTCGCGCTGGAAAGACATGCCACGCGCGTCGATCGCGGAAAACAAAACGACGCGCGTGGCACGTCGACCAACGTTATTTGTCGAAAGACAGTTTCAGATCGCACCACGTCGCGTGCAGGGTAAAACAAAAGTATTATTAGTGAAAAAGTATGCTCTGATATGATTTAAATCAAATACGATTAATAGATTTTAATGTTTTTGGACTTCTGGCGATGATTTGGTGGAATTCAACCACTACGTGACGCCTTACGGCGAAATATAATGCTCGGCCGCAACAATGTATTCTTTAACGCGAGAAGGCCTTGCGTTCTGCTGTCGCGGAGTTTCTTACC
This sequence comes from Cerceris ruficornis, assembly GCA_963989415.1. Classification (NCBI taxonomy): domain Eukaryota; kingdom Metazoa; phylum Arthropoda; class Insecta; order Hymenoptera; family Crabronidae; genus Cerceris; species Cerceris ruficornis. Next base: position 13,273,488 of record OZ022520.1, on the reverse strand, counting down.
TGTTTACGCTAGAAATTAATTTACAAATGTGCGTGCTAGAACGGAGCATTATATTTCGCGGTAAGGCATCACGTAGTGGTTGAATTCCACCAAATCATCGCCAGAAGTCCAAAAACATTAAAATCTATTAATTGTATTTGATTGTGAAACTGTCGAAACTGTCTTTCGACAAATAACCTTCGTCGACGTGCCACGCGCGTCGTTTTGTTTTCCGCGATCGACGCGCGTGGCATGTCTTTCCAGCGCGAGCGGTTAGATACGAATGTCGCCCCAATACGCCACCACGCGCGTGGCAATAGGTCCGAATGTCATCCGTGGCAATAGTCATCAACAACATCTAGTGGCAAAAAGCCGCGGAGACTTTTTATATGACCCAATAATTGGTCTTGACATTTTGTTTGTGCCACGCAGACGTAAACTCATTGTCAGAACTGGGATCTTTACAAAATGAAACACGACGAGACGTCCACTTTGTAAAAGTCCAATAAAAATTAACGATGATCGTGTCTAACAAGCCATGTTTATGTTATTGGCATTTCCTCCCCTCTTCCTGAGGGTCATCTATGTAAAGCTGTGTACCTTTCTTTAGGTCATTTCCTTGGATTCACCTCGTGCAATTCTTCAATCATACTTGTATAAATTGACAACTAATTGCAAAGCCTCGTCGATAATTACGAGTCATAATGTTCCCAAATATTATTTTGGGACATAATAGCTATTAGTGCGTAACAGGCCGTCCCGGTCTGTATCTTGTCCACCTGGGAATGTCCCACCATAAACGGCAGGTCGCGACCGGTCGGACAGAAGATAACATAGGTTAATCATCGCTCTAATTTTTACAATTCTTTCCCTTTTATATGGCACATGTTCACTTCTGTTTATGGTACCATTTTTCGGAAACCTGCGCAGTTGTATTAACCCTTAGCGCTCCGCACGTTTTTGTACCACTGCCTACCAGCAACTCCGGCACATTTTCGCAGCGGAACGAATGAGAAGAGGGAGTCTTATTTTATGTGAGAAGAATTACACGTGCTTGTGAATGTTTTTGATTTTATTTATTTTATACATATGCACTTTCTTCTTGTAAATGAAAGAACTTGAACTGTCAGAATTATAATCAACATTGTCTTCCACAATATCTTCTAACACGGGGAAATCAAACACATCTTCACTATCACTCAACTCTATATTCTCATCATAATAATTATTTTTCTCCATGTTGCTAACCATAAAATGGGTCAAAAAATGATTCAATCGTAACAGTAGAGAGACTGAGCACGTTTTAACTACAGATAACAATTGCCAACGCCGACGATTCCGTAACATCTTAAGCGTAATCATGATAAAAACATTGGGCTCCGCAGCGGAGCCTACGGAGTTACGGAACAAATGACGGATGGCTCCGTAGCGGAGCCAACGAGTGCTAAGGGTTAAGACATTATCCTTTCCCGGGAGCTAGAAGAATTCGCGTCCGTCCGTTAGGGACGGAACACAAAAAAAAAAAGAGTAAATGTCATCGTTTGTATACAATGGCTCTTCACCTTTTCAATTGTTCATACCTTCAGCTTTGAACACACAAAATTGCAAAAGTGTAATAGATAGTACTCTAAGTTAAAACGGTAATAAAAGATCGTTTGGAAAAACAAAAATTGTAAACATATCCCCAATAATCGAAGATAAAAATACATATACAACAACACCATTCTCACATACCGTTACGAAAGAATTGTCGAAAATGTTTAGGTAGTAAAAGAGACAGAGAGGTCCAAACAAACAAAGCGGGTGGCTCCACAGCATTGATGAACCATGAACAAGCAATGACACTTTCTTATTTATTAATTTTTCTCAATGCAACTTTTACCAATGTATTTATGAGATTTTTCTGATTAAAATAATACCAAACACGATATGTTTGAATTATGTTAAATAGTATGTAAATATACCGGGCATTTCACCTTACTTGACCACCTTAAATATATCGCTTATTTTGTATGATACAAAAAATGTCCGAACTAGAAAGTATTTTGTTTGAAAGCACCAATACGGTGATGGGTCGAATTTTTTATCGAGATTTCAAGGCCATCATATTTTTTTTAAATGGGAAATTTACGTGACCTTTCGCGAGAAAATTATGAAATGTTTGTCAGTAACTTCAGTGCGTGTTCGGGGACTGTAAATGAATGAATTTCAATTTCATTGAAATAGTGTCCCGTGTAATTGTCCTTGGCGCTTGCAAACAGACATTCGCATTCTCCTTTCATCGCTTGAAGTATGTTTACACGCATTTTTGGCGTGTTCCTCGTTGCCATTCGCCGGATCCTCTATCGGGATGTTATTCTGGTGGAAAATTTTCTTGGCATCTGAGGGTTAATTTGCTCTGATTCGCCCGACAGATAGGGACATCCTCTCCCTCACCCATTTTCGATTGTGACGCGCTATTGGCAAGAGAGACCGGCACATTCGTTGCGTCGTCATGTGAACGACGAAAGTAGTGTTTTATTTTCGGTTGTCATTCGTCGATCTGAGGTTTCCAGGACCGACATGGTGGGGATAGGCGGTGCGAGAGCAATCACCCCTTCCGTCTCAGGTGCCACGTTGCCGTTCCCGCATAATAGCACTATTGGCTATGGCGGCAGATGGGAAGGCGCCATTCGTATTGATAAGTTTCTATATCCTCGATGGGGTACTATTATCAGCGCATCTCTTTTTGCAGTACTATCCCATGTATATAGGTCTTGAACGCTTTCTTGGCAGCTGAGACGGAAGGGGAGATTGTTCTTGCCCCGCCTACCCCTTCCCTATAGCCCGCGTGTGCCGTCCTCTTATTTCCTGGAATTGTGGCGCTCAGCCTCGTGACGTATTATTTTGTATAGTCGTAGCATTGCCGTACTTTCACGTATATGAATATTCCAAATTGTCGGACCGAAATCAGTTTTACCGATACTGAAAAATGATAGTCTATGCAAGTCGATAACATCGGTATCTACCTATCCTGATTGTAAAAATCTCGTGCGTACGCCAATGCTTCGACTTTCACGCTCGACTTCGTGCTGTCGCACTCAGTTTCACGGCTGTCGCTTTCTCTCTTTGTCACGCAATCTGATTTGTGTGCGTAGCTATTTCTGCCAATAGCGCGTCACAATCGAAAATGCGTGAAGAAGAGGGATGTCCCTATCCGTCGGGCGAATCAGAGCAAATTACCCCTAGCTGCCAAGAAAGTGTTCCCGAGCTTTACCTGTTCCACTGTATCGACGCCATTTTCTGCTGAACGATTGATCCGGGAAAAATCGTGTTAAAAATAAATTACGAAAAGCCAATGAAATATTACTAAATTTCAAATAAAAATTTAAAATGGAAACTGCAGAACCGGTTGCCTTTAGCTTTAATAATTATACCAGGACTTCGCGCAAAGCATTTTGAAAATATTAACGACATACGAAACTTCCTCATGAATGATAAAATGTAGCATCGAAAATTGACGGTCGCAGCTCTTAAACGTCCGTGCAACATTCATTTCTCGATGATCTTTCGCTGGCAGTGGTTGGCGACTTTATTATTGTGAATTTAAAATGCGAGATGTCTGTACAAAGTTTCTGTCAAATTTTTGTTTCGTTATAATGATTACAAGATTGAGACGAAAATTTTTTCGTTACAATCAAAATTGATAACGTTCGGCATCTCGTATTTTAAATTCATCGTTAGACCCCCGCGGCAATTGAAATATGGTAGAAATTACAGGAAGAGGACATTTTTAAAATAAATACTATATTTACATGGAAATAAATGAACATGTATTTGCCAAAATTGGCGTGGCACGGAACGTGGTAACGAAAAACGCGGGAAACGAATCGTTTCAAACGACTGGGAACTTCCCAGTAGGAAGGGCCCCTTACGCGTATCTACTGTTGCACATAGATACGTTCGTGAAAACAGACGCCATCGGGCTGTGACGTCAGCATGCGCATGCGCACTAAGGCTCCCACGAGGGAAAAAATCCCTCGGCCTGGCATCATTGAGCGGGAGATGTAACATCTTTCCCACCCCTTGGTCAGACTTTCAAGAACACTCTTATCGGTATTCATAGAGCCGGGCAGCACTATGCCGTTGGGTTATCGGCTGCTACGCCATAACTTAATCGTAATTCTAGTGTACACTCCCGCATACATCGGTACTTTAAATCAGAGGTGCAGAAGTTCTGCACGCCGGAGCCGTCCTTGGAAGATTTCCGCCTGCTACTCCTTCCCGTGCACTCGAGACCTCCTTGATTGATTTGCCTTTCACTTCCCAGGAACGAAGCTATTAGCACGAATGTAGTGGCGCAATAGGGCGACATTCGTTTCTGATCACTCGAGCTGGAAAGACACGACACTCGTCGATCACGGAAATCAAAACGACTTGCATGGCACGTCGACTACGGTTATTTGTCGAAGAACAGTTTCAGATCCCACCACGTCGCGTGTAGGGTAAAGAAAAAGTATTGTTAGTGAAAAAGTATGCTCAGATATGTCTTAAATCAAATACGATTAATAGATTTTATTGTTTTTGGACTTCTGACGATGGTTTTGGCGAAATCGCTCGGCACTTCGCTGGCGCGGAGTCTTACAGTACATTGTATCAAGATTGATACAAGCTCGTATTATTGTTATTACTGATAGAAATGGTTTAACACATTGACCGCCACGTTGGTCATATACGACCGGCCACGGGTTCTCCTGTGACGCCACGGTGGTCATTCGCGACCGGGGCGTTTGAACTACTTACAATTGTAAAAGTTGAATGAAAATTTACAGTTAGTGATTTTTGGACGTTGCCGCTAATTAGAAGATACTTTGAAATAAAAAGTGCTCCATTGAACAATTCAAAATTTTTATTGTGTAAGAGTAAATTAAAAATTTCGTGTATTGTTATATATATTATAAGATAACAATAATACAGTATAATATTCTGAAACGCGGGCAGATACAATATAACGATACAAGCGTCAGGATACGTTAGTTGTATCAACTCTCTCTGCGGAAGATATTGCCGATATCACGACGATGTGCCCGAGATGTGACCTCGGTGGGTCCTATGCGTCGACTCTCTTCGCGACGCATTCCCTCCCTCGGTGGTGGAGTCCATCAAGGACCTCTTTTGCCCGAAAGACCCCGTAGGGGCCAGGGTCGTCTTCCTCCCTCGCTAGAGAAAGTGTCCTCTCGACGAAAACCAGACGTGAGAACGCCCGGCTCGGCGCCTCGCTGGCGCGGAGTCTTACACATTGAAATCGGTGAGGTGAACACTCATATGTATAATTACAACAAAATATTTTCGTAATCTGTTATTTAACGCGGTTTTTCATCAATGATACAGCGGAAAAGGGGATCGATGCAGTGGAATACGCCTACAGAGGATACCGCTTTAAAAAAAAGCGCATTGGTAATACTACCCTATGGATGATGTGGAAACCTATTGACATTTTGTTAGCGAGAGACTAGACAGAATTGTAAAATGTATCGACGAGGCGGCCGCGGTGACAACAATGTATTCTTTGACGCGATAAAACCCGGGGATTTACTGTCGCGGAGTTTTTTAACTACTTACGCTGGAAATTAATTTACAATTGTGCGTGCGAGAACGCAACACTATTTCGCCATAAGGCATAGCGTAGTGGTCGATTTCGCCAAAACCATCGCTAGAAGTACAAAAACATTAAAAGCTATTAATCCTATTTGATTTAAGACATATCTCAGCATACTTTTTCACTAACAATACTTTTGTTATACTCTGCAGTCGCCCTGATGCGATCTGAAACTGTTCTTCAGCGAGTAACCTTAGTCGACGTGCCACACACGTCGTTTTGATCTCCGTGACCGACATGCGTGGGACGTTTTTCCAGCACGAGGCACGTCTTTCCAGTGCGAGTGATTAACTCTGAATGTCGCCCCAATGCGCCTCCGCGCCCGTGCCAATAAGTCCGCGCCTGGCGAGTGAAAGGCAAAGCAATCAGCGAGCTCTCGAGTGCACGGGAAGGAGTAGCAGGCGGAGCTCCTCCAAGGACGGCTCTGGCGTGCAAAATTTCGTGCGCCTACCTGTGCTCTTCTTTGTTATACTTGCCGAAAGTTTGCGAGACGGTCCGGCTGTCGAAAAAGCTCTTAATAAGCTCTTTTTTATTAGATATCTTTTTAACATAAAGTCTAAAAAGAAAATTACTTGTACGAAAGTTTCTTTATTTCTTTTGTAGAATGAAAATGTGCAAAGAAAGATATAGATTTTCGTTCAAAAAATGAAGTGGCCCTTTAAATAACATTGAAGAAATATAACAAATAAAAAATTATTTGTTGCAATTATATATTTATTATTTATAATATTTGTTATTTGCAGCAAAAACTGTCTTATCTTCGAGACCTAGGTCGCCCTTTTAAAGACTCCAAATTAGTGTTATGGGATGTTAGGACAACTCTGACCCTCGTGAATAAGACTTCTAAAAGGCGGATGTTATTGTTATGTCATGCCTGGATGATAACTATGAAATATGTAGGAAAAGCGATAACTAACCGATTCGTCGTGTTTGGGAACCGAGTCACTTTGGGGTACATCTTACAATATGCCTTCTTACAAATGTTACAAAAACACCAATGCCCCCCTATATACTGTACAAGTTTTGTATATAACATTTTTTCAGATTATTACAAAGAACGGCAATGTTCGAGGGGGATATACATAAAGCTCGCAAAAATTGAGATGGCTCGCGGTATGAGGCACGGTTTAAGGGGAGAGTGTCCCTCGCACCGCCTATATCGGTCCTAGAAACCTGAAAATCGGCTAATAACAACGGAAAACAAAACACTTCTTTCGTCGTTCACATGACGATGTAACAAATGTGCGTCTTTTTCAAAATGTCGTGCAAACGAGAGATGTCTCTATCCGCCAGGTGAATCAGAACAAAACACATGCCAGAGGACATCTCAATTTTTGCCGGCTACAGTTGTTACACCAATCTATATTTAGCACAGAGGACTTCTGCATTTTTTTTTTTACTGAACATCAGAAACAATGTCGCAGAGTTAGGATAGAATCAACATCAAATTAAAAACACTTGCAATTGTGTTTATGCAATTCTACAATATTTGTAGGAAATGTCAATTGGGTTTTTCGTAAATACTGGTTTATTAATGATTAATACTAAATAGTACAAGTAATACTTTAATCAATCTCACACAGTACACGCATCTCTCTAGGCTCTTACTCAAAAACTAAACTAGCTCTCCAATCTGACTCACTTATATCCATTCTCATTCATACAGTGGTGCCCTTTTCCTCGGATACACCCGCACCACGATTTCGGGCAGCATTCACATTCTTCCACGATTCACTCTTGTTTATACAATCATGCGTTCTTCAGTCACACTAGGGTTTCACGCCTAACATTCACACGTCGCCCAAACAGTCACCAGACAGATCCTTACAAACAGTTACACGCAGTCCATGCATTCCAAAACGTTCACCCTACATATTAAGTGGGTGATAGAATCGCTTCAGAGTTCCCTTTGAACAACGTACAAGTACACTTCGAAACAAAAATGGTGCAAATTAATTTCCAGCTACACACTGATCTGACCTTTCTACATCTTTTAAGTGACAAAGTAGTTGGAGTAAAATATCCTCATGAATTCGTTACCAGGGATATATACTGTTTTCCGACATGTTATTGCATGAAATCTTTTTCACGAGCCCTTCAAGACATATCTGAACGTAAGACTAAATGAACTCGTACCATATTCAAATGGAAAGACTCAAGTGTCAAGATCCCTTTGCGCAATGATCTTTCCATTGTGTTTGTGAATATTCGACGGGGAAAACCATTTAATTCATCAATCGTGGATAAAGAAGAATATTGAGTGCAACAGAATGAAAATATTCAGAAAACTGTTTCGAAATAAAAACAGAAAGCGGAAAAGAAAGGTTCTCAGGAAAACAGCTTCGAGGAAAAAAGGTCACACGATGCACGACGATTTCCTGTTTGGTGGAAACCTATCGAGAAGGCAGAGATCAAAACACAGGGTGAGTGTGTATCAATTTTTTATTTTATTTCTGTTAACCTTTCATCTACTTATTAATCCTATTGATAATTAATTTTCCTTTGAAAAATTAAACATGTCCTTAAATTCCGGGAAATGTTTATTACGTGTTACTTTTAAATCATTCTTTAATTCAATAATTATGGACATATTTAACCTTCGATCCTCGGACAGCGGATGCTTCGAGACTCACGCGACGTACGAATGCAGGGTCGAAATGATCCATAGGAAGAACTTTTTTTCGCTGTATTTATACAGGAATATTTGTCCATAATTTTGCACATATTTTACATATATGTAGGGGGCGGGGGTGGGGTCGGCGGGAATACTCCTATTGTAACGCGCGTTCCCCGCGACGTTTGCCTCGCGTCATACGGGCTCTGGATCCTCACAGAGTCACCGTTGCACGCTCCGTCGTAGGGTACGCCGCTACTTGAAGTTGGTGGATAGCTCTTGATATCGGGGAAGACAACATCCTTCCGCAAGTCAGCTAGGATCTGTGGTTCTGAATTATCCAAGAAACCACTGCCGTCGCTTGACTGTTGTTGAGGAATTGCTTCCCTTCACCGATACTTCGGAGTGTCTCCAGTGTTTGGGGGTGAAGGCTTCGACCAGGGTAGACAAGCTGCCGCACAGTAGTCCAGAACGAGCGATTAGCCGCGCTTTTGCCGAAAAGTCGATTATCTCGAATCGCTTTTATTTTTCTTTATATCGATTCCTACATGTCTATGGATTTCAGAAATGGCAAAATTAATGAAATGCGACAAAAATTGCAGTTACAACAAACGCTTAAAGTTGGAACTTTTTCTCGAGACCAATTTCTATAGAAAAAAACACGTTGTCTTCTTCGTGACATTCTGACGAATCTATCTTACATTTTCTAATGATTTTTTTTTAAATCAAAGAGCATTCTTCTACGATCAAAATGCATATGTTGCATATGAAATTAGCGTTTGTAGTTTATTCAAAAATTAACGTTCAATAAATGAGAGAAAATCGTCAAAGTTTTCTATCATTGACAGTCAGCATCTTTTATGTACCGTATATTCTCGTAGTTTGACCTATAAGGCCCTTCTCTGTAAGGTCTCTGCTATGTGATCCTGCAAAAAAACCATCCCAACTCGTCCCACAAATTTGATTTTTTATTGTTTAAAGAGTCGCGCTCACTCCAACGGCTGCCTGCCGCTAGAGTCTGTCAGCGGTTTTAAGGAAATCTTTCTATGAATTGGTTGAATTAGAAGAGGGTAAACAGTTAATCTTGTGTTGTAAATGAGTATTCGAAATTTCTGTCTACATGTAGTTCAAACAATATCGTTTTAAATGGATTCGGAAAACAATCAGAGCGGTTTTAGTGTAACGACATGCGATTCACAACTTCTCGGATTTCGCTAAGCCAACTTGTAAAAAACTCACCGGCAATTACAAGTCGATAGTTTCTTAAATGTGGATTTTACAACTTAATGGTTCTAAGTCTACCAGCAGGTCGCACATGCTATAAACCGCGGGCGGCGAGGAAGCCGAAAATGTTGGCCAGCGGATGAGTTAGGTAAAAACGGTTTTTTCTAATTATCCTCCCTATTGACAAAAATAACAAAATGTAGAGGGAGGTTTTCCTAATCAATCGTTTTCATAAATCAATAATTTTGTAAAATGGCAAAGCTCCTGTAACTTTGCTCCGCCTTATGACACTCCGCCCGACTTTTGAATCCGCCATTTTGTTTTTGGAAATTTTGAGTTCAGATTCGTAATCAACGACTCAAAAAACATAAGAATACTAATTTTCAGCTAAATCGGATGTGTTTTGCGCTTTTGGCGAGGATTTCAAAGAGATCGCAAACTGTGCGAGGTGCCTGAACAACTAGATCGACGTTCTGGACCACTGCAGGGTCGACAAGCTGTAATGGGCCAAGCTGTTTCTAGTTACGTTCCGCGCCACTACCAGGTGGCGATAGTAATGTTACTACTAATCCATGTACACCGAATCGGTGAATTTCAACCTCTAGCAAAAGAGAATCGGTGTGATTCTGTTACCACCAAGCTCAACTGTAAATTCTGTTCTGGACCGCCATTATGGATGATTGGAGACCGTTCACGACGAAAACGAGCAGCCAAACGAACTTGAGACATAATTATTATTTATTTCATAGTTATCATAATTGCTATAATTTTTAAAATATTGTTATAATTGAAGCTGTTTTCTTTTTCTAGACATGAAGCAAAGGAAGAAATGTTCAGTCATTTCCTGCAAGGAAAATAGAGGTTAGAAAATATTTGTATTGTAAATGTATATCTATTCCTATGCATACTTATGTATATTATGATTCTTTTGTAATATGAATATTAATGAAACGAAAGTAACTGAAATATAATGTTGTTATTTCCATTTTAAAATAAAATTTAAAAGAAAATATGAAGGCAAGCATTAGAATACAACCATTGAGTATATATGAAGATAGATAGGCATGCTCTATATAAATTTCTACCTTTAGTTCGTCCCCGCCACTAATCGCAGCGCTGTTTCTCGTCTTTTTTTTAACAGGGCAGCTTGTCTACCCTGGACCACTGTGTGTCGTGTTAAAAAAAAGACGCGAAACAGCGCCGCGATTGGTAACGGGCACGAACTAAAGGCATAAGTTTATATAGAGCATGCCCATCTATCTCAATATATACTCAACGGTTTTATTCTAATGCTTGCCTTTATATTTTCTTTTCAATTTTATTTTAAAATGGAAATAACAACATTATATTTCAGTTAATTTCCTTTTATTAATACTCATGTTAAAAAAGAATCATAATATAGGTAGGTACCCAGACAGACTGGAATATTGCAGCAATACTACATTGCAACCTTAAACCTTGCAGGGAATATTGCGAACGTTGCAGCAATATTGCGAATGTTGCAGCAATATTGAGAATTTTTGAGTGTTATGTTTTATTTAAGCTGCATCATAATTCAATATGCATCTCTACATGTGAAACATAAGTAGTTAAAAGATTTAAATTCGAAAAAAAAGAAATTAAATTACCCACGACGGGATTCGAACCCTAGTCTTGTCTGTGCGAACCCGGAACGTTGCCACCACGCCACGGCTTCTCTTGATGTTAACACTATGACGTCCGGCGACACCACACTGTGGTGACCTTTGCTTCGTATCATTTAACACTAGATTTACGGGCGTTAAATCGGTCACACTTAAATATATTAAATAAGAGCTTTGAAAAAAGAGGGATCAGCGGGGAAAGACGAAGATCGGTTAAGTAATTTGTATATTATAAGATACAAGTGAAATATTGACTGTACCACGTCTCTATGAATTTGGAAACCGTTTTTAAAAAAGTAGGAATCCGTCAATTTGACGGCTTCCGTAAATCTAGTGTTAAAAGAGAAATACTAAGTATGTACCGAAGAAAATGTAATTAAAAAAATATATATTTCAAAAAAATTTTACATTTATTTACATATGTACATTTTCATAAGAATAGGTGAGGCGGATTGAAAAATCGTGAGAACTACCGATGAGATTAGAAAAACTTGAAATTTATCATCTCCCAATAACCTCAAAAACAGCCGGCGACAAGCGAAATAACAGAGTTAGTGGTGCCGGCGCCAAGCGAAGAATTGTTTAAAAACAGTGCGGCCGGCAAAGTGTTAAGTTCTACAGTTCCACTTAAATAGGGCAATGTTATTGCGTGAAACATTCTTCTTTATAAAGAGGAACCATACAAAAGTAGATACAATGTATCAAAGTAATTGACATCTAAAGACAGCGTGTCGAAAGCACGGGTTATTTCGTGATCCATCCGTAACAGATCGAACGCGCAACCCGAGAAAACTCATGATCGGTCCTTAACCCTTTCGCTGCGAACAGCGCCTTTCGCCGTTCAGCTATAGACGCTTCCCCTGAGCGAACAGCGCCTTTAAGCGCTCAGCTATAGACGCTTCCCCAGACCGAACAGCGCCTTTAGGCGCTCAGCTACAGATGCTTCTCCTGAGAGAACAGCGCCCATAGGCGCCGTGTATTTGTTTTGCATTTTGTTATTATATTATACAAAGAAAGATTATTAAAGATTATTTAAGACCAGCCGCCTCAAGAAAAATTGGCTCCGCAAACCATTTTACCAACGTCTCGCGCACCGTGTCGTCCGTACAGACAACCTACTATCGCGCCGGCTGCTGAGAGAGCAATTCATTTTTAGGCGCTCCGCAGCGAAAGGGTTAACAGATGCGACGCGAAACACGAGAAATCTCGTGAGCGGTCCTTCATGTGTTAATATGAATATTATAAAGTTAATATGAATATTAATGCAATATTTACACTTCAATGTTGCCACTGCAATGTTGGCAATATTGTACAAGATTCGGAATATTGCTGCAATATTCCAGTCTGTCTACGTATACATAGGAATAGATATACATTTACAGTACAAATATTTTCTAACCTCTATTTTCCTTGCAGAAAATGACCGAACATTTCTTCCTTTGCTTCATATCTAGGAAAAGAAAACAGTTTCAATTATAAGAATATTTTAAAAATTATAGCAATTATGATAACTATGAAATAAATAATAATTATGTCTCAAGTTCTTTTGGCTGCTCGTTTTCGTGTTGAACGGTCTCCAATCATCCATAATGGCGGTCCAGAACAGAATTTACAGTTGAGCTTGGCGGTAACAGAATCACACCGATTCTCTTTTGCTAGAGGTTGAAATTCACCGATTCGGTGTACATGGATTAGTAGTAACATCACTATCGCCACCTGGTGGCGACGCGGCACGTAACTAGAAACAGCTTGGCCCATTACAGCTTGTCGACCCTGGGGAGGCTTGGAGAGGCTTAGGATGATTCTGAGGAATTTGTTTTGGATGACTTGTAGTTTGTTAATATGGGATTTTGCCGCGGCTGCCCATGCTTCGTGTCCGTATAGGAGTACTGGAATTACGCATACTTTGTATATTGTGAATTTAATTTTGGTGGATAGTTTGTTATTGGAAGCTAGTAGTGGATAAAGTTTTTTAATAAGTGATTGGGCAAGATGGGCTCTAGTGGTAATTGCATGAGACCATGTCATCCGGGAGTCGAGAACTACTCCCAGATATTTGACTTTATTGGTCCATTCTATTTGTTGGTCATTGATTTTTAGTGTTTCAGTTGGCTTTATTCTTTTTCGGGTGAAGAAGATTGCTTTTGTTTTGGTGGGATTTACTTGGAGTTTCCAGTCTTTAAAGTAGGTGACGAGGGAGTCTAAATGGAGTTGTAGGTATTTTGTGGCTTGTTTGTGTGACCACGAGGAGGTGTATATGGTTGTGTCATCTGCATATGTGCTAGGTTGGTGTTACTTTGCTTTGGGATGTCGTTCATATAAATTAAGAAGAGGGTGGGACCTAGAATGGAGCTCTGTGGGACACCTGCAAAGATATGTCTGAGAGATGATTTGGAGTTATTGAGATGAACTGTTAACTTCCTATTACTAAGGTAGTTTTGGATCATTTTGGTGATTTGTTTAGGTGTGTTAATTGAGATTATCTTGTGGATTAGGCCTTGGTGCCAGACTGAGTCGAAGGCTTTCTCTAGATTGAGTAATGCCATTTGCACTATTCTGTTTTTATTTATTTCTAAGGTTGCGTGTTCCGTGACTCTATGTACTTGTGAGATAGTGGAATGTTTTTGTCCAAATTGTTCATTGATTAATATTTGATTTTTATATAGGAATGATTTGAGTTCCGTGTGTATGATTTTTTCGAATATTTTGCTGAGTGTGGGTAGGAGGCTGATTGGGCGGTAACTTTCTACGTTTGTTTTGGGTTTTCTGGGCTTGTGTATTGGTATGATTTTGGCTGTCTTCCATATGTCAGGAAAATAAGCCTGGAGGTAGCATGCTTTGTATATTCAGTAAATTTGGGTTATGATTTTTGTTGGAAGGTGTTTGATGATTTTGGAGGAGATTTTGTCTAGGCCAAGGGCTTTTTTGAGTGGTAGGTGTTTGATAATGTTGGTGATGTTGGTTGGGGTGAAGGGTATTTTGGTGGGCACAGTTGTAGAGTTTTCATTGAAGGTTTTGATTTTTTGAATTATGGTGTGTTCAATTGGAGAGTGCCTAGAAGAGGCTGCATAGTGAACAGAGGAGAAATGGTCAGTTAGCGCTTCTACCTTTTCTTGGTCTGAGAAGTAGGAGTTTGTGGCTGAAGTGATTGCAGGGATTTTGTTGGGTTTGTTATTTATGATTTTCTACGTTTGCCATAGTGTGTGGTTTGGTTTTCGGATTTGTAGTAGTTTTGTCTGCCAGTTTTGATTGTTAGTTTCCTGTATAATTTTTTGTATGGTCCTTGTCAGAAGGTTTTGTAATAGTTTGTAATATTGGTTGCCAGTTAGTTGGTATCTACGTTTGGCTCTGTTTCTTTCGGTTATAAAGTATGTTAATGTCGGGTCTTGGTTGGGTTGTTTGGTGGTGTTTGTGGTATATTTGGATGATTTTTTATATGTGGTAATTATGTGTGTTTGTAGTTTTAAGACTTCTCTTGCGAGTTCTTGACCTGGGGTGGGATTTGGGTTTAGGGTGTAGTTGTTGCAGTGTCTGGTGAAAAGGGTCCAGTCCGTAGTGGGTTGGCGGCTAGATTAGGTGATCGTGTTGTAGAGTTCTATTTCTAGTATGACTGCGAGATGTTTTGAAGGTAGGTCTTGAATAGTGTAACATTTGTAGGGATAGGCCATGTTGGAGAGGAAGATGTCAATGTTGAATGGAGTTTTGTTTGGTTATCTATGTGTATATAAGGAGCTGTGGAGGATGTTGTAATCATTATTAAGTGAATAGTTATAGATGGTTGAGCCGTTTCTATTTTTGGAAGTGTTGTTCCAGGATGTCTGTTTGGTGTTGAAATCTCCTCTGATGACAAAATTTTTGGAAGGGTGTTGTTGGGTTAGTCTATCTAGATTTTCAGGGGTGATTTCTGCCTTTCGGTTAGCGAAGGCCCTTTTTATGCGAGAGGCCTCGCTTCTAATTGGTTGACTTTTGGTAGTGGAGGTGGGGTGCGTACGGTCGGCTCGCACCCCCTCCTTTGCCGGTACCTATCCGTCTACCGTTTAATGCGAGTTGCTACACTATAAAGAGCTTAGGAGAAAAGGACGTGGAGAAGAAAAGTCAGCAAGGAGACGACGCTGGGCCTAGTGTTTTCGCGCCGACCAGCGACATCTTTGTGTGAAGCAACCTGTCCGAAGAACGCTACAACGATAGGGATTACCGGGCCCCCCTTTCTTTTTCACCATCTTACATGTATATACTATTTATTACAAATTACGAACAATTAGTACATAGAGACCGCCTGCGTTTTGCAATGTCGCTCTAAGTCGAAAATATACAGTAAATCACAGAAGGACTTGTAGCGTTACATGCATAGTTATACAAATGTGAATAAAGAAGCACATCGTCGTGGTCGCGCCCGACAGATAACGCTTAGTATGGTTACGAATAAGTTATCAAATAATAAAAATGACAAGAATTGCATTCTTTGAGATACGTAGATGAACTGTTATAAACGTTATAAACAGTTACAACAGAAATTATTGAACTCAAGAAAGTCAATTTTCATGTACAGGGTGTTTCAAAATTATGTGTCACGACCTACCAGACGTTGTTCTACACCTTCTGATCGGTGGACATGTGTGAAAGAACCCAGCCACGAAATCCGGGAAAGCGTTAAAAATTAAAGTCGAACTTTTTTTATTGGCTTATCGTATTCGTCTCGTTCCGTAGGTAAAATGTCTGAAAGGAACCATGGGTCAGAATTAAACCGTTTTCTTGCAAGTTAATGTTTCGTGATTAGCTTTCCGATCGGAAGGTCATAGTCAAATAAGGAACAAGAAGCACGAGAATTTACGTCATTGGTCAATGTGCCTTATCTACCAGTTCAAGAGAAATGCGCATCGAGCGAGAGCGATGGCATGCAGATTCCTTCACCGTCTAGTTGACGACGCCATCGCTCTCGCTCGATTCGCATTTCTTTTGAACTGGCAAATGTGGCACATCGATCAATGATGTAAATTCTCGTGCTTCTTGTTCCTTATTTGTCTGTGACCTTCCAATCGGGAAATTAATCACGGAACTGGAAATTTAACAGTAACTTGCAAGAAAACGATGTGCATAATTATGAAGAATTACCCGAATTTGAGGAATTTTAGGCACTTTGGGAGCACGGAAGTTGAAGAACAATTAGAACATAATTCAGAAAGTAGGGCGTTAATATTCATGATTTCAATTTTTTATATGTAGGCAACGAAAACTCTAATAAAATCAAAGACTGAGTCGTAGTCTACTTTGTAGTCAATTTGCATCTTTTTACGCTGCGGCGCACGGGCGCGCCGCGGCGTGAGCTCGGGGTACCTGTGTTAATTCAGTAACCGTGAAAAGCTCGAGCGGTCGTAAATTTTTATTGCCAAGTGTCGGTGTTGGGTCAAACGCCCCCGGGCATAGTACCCGACGCTTCGGTATGTTAAACAAAGTGCTTACGTTGCAACAACTCTTAAAACTCAGATTAGATCTGAGATCGAATTCCTCGACTGTTATAATGAGAATGGCATTTCCATAAACTTTGAATTAGCAAAAACAGTAGCTTCGTAAAGAATACAATTTCGTCAATGAAATGTTATATATGCATTTTTCTTGCAATGGTATTTACAAACGCACGTGCTAGATCACAACACTATGTATATCTGAGCATACTTTCTCACTAACAATACTTTTGTTTTGCCGTATACGCGACGTGGCGTGATCTGAAACTGTTCCCCGAAAAACAACTTTAGTCGACGTGCCGCGCACGTCGTTTTAATTTTCCTGACCGACGTGCGAGGCAAGTCTTTCCAGCGCGTGGTTAAATACGAATGTCGTCCCAATGCGCAAGCACGCTCGTGCCAATAGCTTCACGGCTGGTAAGTGAAAGGCAAGTCAATCAGCGAGCTCCCGAAAGCACGGGAAGGAGTAGCAGGCGGAGCTCCTCCAAGGACGTCTCTGGCGTGCAAAATTTCTGCACCTTTGGTGTAGAACAACGACTGGTAGGTCGTGACACATGATTTTGAAACACCCTATACAAATATGTTCTATAATCTCTTTTTGGGAAAACTAAACCGCGAGTACAATTGGGTCAAAAGGACCCTGCATTCGCCGTACGAGCGCTAGCAGTTATGACAGAGCAATTTTTATGATGGAATACAATTTTTCATGACTCCTGGGAAACTAATTTTGGAAACTGAATTGAATGCGTGAGAAGTGAGAATCATTCGTTTTGCCACGGAAAGGTAAGCGGAATAAAATTACGCTTGTGGGAGAATTCTGGTAAAACTCTAACAAGTTTCTATTAAGATCTGATATATATGAAGTCAAATTAAGATGAAATTTTATAGCAGGATGAGTGAGTAAAAAGTGGCTTAGAACCAATTTCAATAGGTAAGGTATCATTCGGTAGGTGATAAAAAAACGCTGTGTACTAAATTCCAACCCTACTGTCCTGCTACGACAAAGATGGCGCGCGGTATGAAGCACGGGGTAAGGGGAGAGTGTCGCTCGCACCGCCTATCTCCGCCATATCGGTCCTGGAAACCTAAGCTCGGCCAATAACACCCGAAAACAAAGCACTTCTTTCGTCGTTCAAAAGACGACATAAGATCCGTCAGACGAATTAGGGTGCGTTCGGGGAGTCGCTACGAACGCTGTAAACGCAAACACTACCAACGGCGTTCGCGGAGCCAATAGCGTGATGGCGATAGCAAGCTCCGTGAACGTTCTACAGCGTAGCGTTAGCAGCGATCATCATCGTTTTGTGTGGGGGTTTCGATATTGGTGCTTTCGCGATTAAATTTTCTTGCCATATGATTCAGTGAAATTATCGAGCAATTCATAAAACTAAAACGAAATTAAATTTCCTAAATACATTTATTATTTTTATAACATAGTAAATAAATTATAGATCATGATGTGTCGTTTACGTGATTAGAGAGGATTAAAAGAGTGTAATGCCTTAAAAAAATATTAATATGCTCCGGAATTACACGTGAATTATTCGTATAAAATAAATTCCTCGATTGTTCCAAAAATTTCGTAAGACACTTTCGGATTTAAAATAACCACGGAAACTTCATTCGTTTTTTTTTGTTTTTTACTAAACTTTAGGACCACGTTAACTGTAATATACATTTTATATTTCTTCATGATTTCTATAATATTTCCATTACGTCTACCATATGATTCATTATCGACCTGAGAGCTTTGCTAATTCGAATTTTCCATGCTGAAACAAACAACTTACAGCGTGTGGTGCTATTCGGTGCTGTTCACGCAATACGCAAACGCTACGCAACTGTCACACTACCTCGGAAGAAATAGCGTTGGTTGCGTTCAGTCATGACGTCACACACCATAAGTAGTGACGTCACGGTAGTGTTTGATTGCGCTACTTTCGAGCTCTGCGAACAGTCTGTAGCGCCAGATAGTGCGAATAGCGACTCCCCGAACGCACCCTTAGAATAAAACACTTGCCACCGGACATCATGTAGTTTGCCCGCGATATGCTATCAAATTGTTACTGCAGAAAGGCAAAAGTTGTACTCTGAAGATTTCGATACGAAATTCATATTTTTCCGATTTTTTATTTTTTGCACCTAGATTTTCCAATGGAAAAATCTGTTTTTTGAATTTACCTAATAACTACCCTTCCGGTTAAGATATAGGGTTGAAATTTTGTACACATTCGTTTTTTTAATTACCTACCGAATGACACCATGTTGAATACCGACCTAATTCTCTAAGATAGTACACCAAATTTTACCAAACGTGATTCAGGGTTCAAACGAGAACTGTTACTCATTTTCGATTTCGTTATCGCTTTCCCTTCAAAACATGGTTTGTAGACTTTCAGTCCTGACGGAAGTCACAGGAAAAGCGGCCGCCCTTTGGAACCTCAATCACGAGAAGTCTGGGTCATCCAAAGCCCCCGCTACTCTGTCTGATTGTCAGAACCCTTAAAACGTCGGTCTCGTTTCCAAAATTTCTCGTTATCCTAAACTTCTAAACCTCCGAAATGGAAAGTTAATTCTTCGAAAACAAAGTGTTGTAAACTATTCACGAAATACAAGAACCTCACCCATTAAAATTGGTTCAAGAGCACTGTTGACTCTCTTATCCTGCTAACCTTTCGACTTTTTCAAAATGACACGACTTCAACCGTGATGTTCTAAACTATATGTAAATGATTAACAATTTATAAATTATCAACTAGAACTTTAATCTACAGCCACTTAAAATTATATCGGCCCACATAAAAAGTTTTTATAAAAATGCAACCTTACTCAATTTAAGATGCTCTTAAGGAATTAAATGTTTTACATGGAAAATGTAATTTCTCATTATTCTGGCATTCTCCTGCCCCCCTCCCCCCTTCTGTGTGTGTGTGTGTATTCTTCCATCCCCATTATTCATCCTCTCTAATTG
This sequence comes from Cerceris ruficornis, assembly GCA_963989415.1. Classification (NCBI taxonomy): domain Eukaryota; kingdom Metazoa; phylum Arthropoda; class Insecta; order Hymenoptera; family Crabronidae; genus Cerceris; species Cerceris ruficornis. The sequence goes on along the minus strand of OZ022520.1, from coordinate 13,253,957 downwards.
TAAGAAGAAATATATATATATATATATATATAAAAAAGAGAAAACTACCTGATAAGGAATGGAATGACCAAGATTGGTGTATAACAGAGACAAGAAAGGGGAATACAGGTAGCAGAAGAATTAAGAGAAAGGGAAAGGGAGGTTCAACAAAATAGGAAAGTCACAGTACAACCAGAGATAGAAATATATAACAACAATCCAATTACCACAGTATTTAAACAGAGAAGGAAAGGAAGGAAGTCAGACTTATAGCTCAAGCAAGGAGATGGAGATAGAGATGGAGAAATGGAATAAATATTGTAGAAGAAGAGGAACAGAGGCAGTGTGAATTCTGTGAGGACAAGTTTTGAAACATAGAGCTCCTTGTAAGAGAGTGTGCGAAACTGTAAAGAGATATCAGCATAAGCGAGGTAGTGAGTGAGGAAAGGAGCGGTAGGGCAGTTAAGCGGTTAAGAAAAGTGACAAAGAATGAAAAAGAATGTGCAATAAAGAGTAGGGTGGGCAGCCAAAGATAATAGAGAACAAGGGTAAAAGAGTGGATGTATGAGAAGAAAGGGATGGATGGATGAATGTAAATTGTAAGTATGAAAGATGATAGGGTAAAAACGGTGTAAACCGAGTTCCTGTTCTATGGCTGGAGCCTGAAAAGTAAACTTATTTACATATACAGGGTGGTCCACGTAACTTGTGCACCTCGAATAACTCTTAAAGTATGCGTTGCACGAAAGAATGTTATATACAAAAGTTACATGGTTTAAAACGGTACACTATGTAGTGTGTTAATTTTTTTTATAGGTGTAGGCGTTTCGGAGATTTGAAGGTCAACTTTGTTTTTTTAAATGGAATGATATGTTTTTTTATTCATCATGAAATAGTACGTTTCAAGAAGAGTTCAATGACCTATGACTCAAGTTCATTCAAGGTCAAACTTGCTTGAATATTAAGTAACTATAATTCAAAGTATGTCGTGTTTGGTATCATTTTAATCAGAAAAATCGGGAGGATCGGCCGTTTTCATTTTCGATCTTTTTTTAAACCTTTGCTAACGTATTTGTGAGATTTTTCTGATTAAAATGATACCAAACATGACATACTTTGAATTATAGTTATTTAATATTCAAGCAAGTTTGACCTTGAATGAACTTGAGTCATAGGTCATTGAACTCTTCTTGAAACGTACTATTTCATGATGAATAAAAAAACATATCGTTCCATTTAAAAAAACAAAGTTGACCTTCAAATCTCCGAAACGCCTCCACCTATAAAAAAAATTAACACACTACATAGTGTACCCTTTTAAACCATGTAACTTTTGTATATAACATTCTTTCGTGCAACGCATACTTTAAGAGTTATTCGAGGTGCACAAGTTACGTGGACCACCCTATATATATATATTTATTCTTACTGGACTGCCCTTTGAAGAAACTACATTTTTTATATAAAATATTTAATTCTATATGCAATATAATTAACACAACTATAGAAAAAATGTTGAGGAAGGGAAAAGAAATGAACTATTTTTATAAATATATTTGACAAAAGGCCACCTAGTAATTAATAAATAAGTATAGTAATTTATTAATTTTCTTGATTTTATTAATTTCACTGTACCTGGAAAGTCGCTATGTTTTATGTGTATCATATTGTATTCTTGAATTACCTATTACCATTATATTATTTAACCAAACTAGGTTACATCAAAAATACATTTGATTGCAATTCGATAGAATGAGTTCAATAGCTACATAAAAAGAAAGTTTCCTGAAAAAGTAATGTTTACTTAATCAAAATTAGGTAGGAAAGTCTACATGTTGGCATTCTTATGTAGCAATTGAACACCATCGCTGAAAATAAACAGAGAAAACGAAATAACTTAACCAGAGTATTACACACATGTTTTAGAAAGTTACAATTTCTTCATTTTCTTTACACGTTATTGTACAATGCTGTTTAAGCCTAATTTTTTGGTAGATTTATTTATTACAGACAAAATATTCTATTTATTATAGACAAAGTATGCTATCATATTAAAAATACACGAGTTAAATTAGAAAGAGGTTTCTAAAGAAATTAATGAAAAATTATACTAAATAATGAATTTCATTAAATTGGTATTAATAACAGATTTTTAAGTAAAATCGATGAAATGAAAGTACGGTAATGAATAAGCATTTTACAAAGGGTACAAATATGTAGCATAGATAAAGCAATAAATGATATCTATAATCGCAATTTGCATACAATTAAATACTAATACTTTGTTAATTCACTGCAAGATCGGCGAATACTGCTGATTATTGTACAACATGGAATTCGATGGTTTATAATTTAAGCCCTTTATTGTCACTTTTGCTACACGTAGATATCAAGAATCATACGTCATGTTTTGTTGTAAAAATATCATGAATCACCTTCAAACTCTTCCACATTGTTAATCTAGTTTTTGCATTTCAATCTAAGGTTCCTTGGGCCCATTGCTACTTAATCCGAAACCACAGCACTTGCCAAGAAGTATAATCCATTTCTATACAGTACACCAAGTGCATGCGCGCGCACTCTCACCTACCATGTTCATCTGTCCCCACTTTGGGGCGCATTCTCCCACCAGCATCTGGCCCCTCTGCGCGCGTTGTTCCTTCCACCACCCCGTGATTCCTTTGCGCAGAAACTTCGTAGTCTCTTCTGATCTCCTTCACCCTGCGTTGCGCTGTCCAAAGTCTTGTGCGAGCCTCGGGTTCTCCCTGGCCTCTCTCCTTCATCACAAACCCGTTTTTCATTCGATTTGCGTCTACCTACCTGCGACGACCAAGCTACGCCAGAGCTTTGACTTGGATTCTTTCCTTCTGTGTATCCCCTCCCCCTCCTCACTTGCTCTCCCTCGCTCATGCTCGCTCTCGCTCTCTCTCTCGGAGATTTCTCAAGTTTTCATTTACACGTACGAAAAGTTTTCTCCGCCCTTTTCCCGCGGGTTTCTCACTACTGTGTGTGAGGCATTCAAGACTATCGTTGCAGCACAAGAACAGTGTACCGTGAAATACGGTAGAATTGTGTTTGTTTAAAGTGAATGGTGATATATATAAATTTACAGCCGGAATTTCTTCGATTATTGTGCGCGTGAGATAATGAAGTGTCTCTTTTATTACTGACAGAATGAAGTTTGTGCCCTTGGATGTCAGAGAATCTTGTTCCGATGTATTGCCGATGCTTTTTCTTAGTATTATCAATTTCATTTTGTATTATCACGTGTCTTTCCTTTGTTGTTTCAATTTTGAGTGTAAGGTATCCATTTTTCGGACATGTCCGTTAACTTACATTATGCAAGTTGTGTAGCGTATAGATCTTTTGTTGTTTAAAGTACATGAATTTCTCCGTTATTTATCAAATGAACATTGCAAATCTTTTTTGAAGTATCTCTAACATATGGATTTTTAGCGTTCTTTTCGTTGAAATTCCCAATTTAAAAGTGCGAAACTTTTCGTCACATCTTATTTTGCCTGTAATTTAAAAACTCTTAATTCAATTATTATTATTATTATGAATTTTTGTACCTTTGGAACTCTTGTTTTACCAAATTGTTTACATTGAAAGCAACATAATTCTGAAGCTTTTATCAAGAGAATATTTTCGTCACTATTGTTTTAGTTTATGAACACAAAATCGTAAAATTTCTAAAATCCTTGACACCCCTTGCTTCTATAAGATTTTCTTTTATGAATTTCATAAAACTCTAATAAAGAGCGACTTCTAATAATAATAAACAAAACTCTTGGTCGATAAAAAAATTTTAGATAGAAATTTACATAGGACATGGATTGTTCATAATTTTCCTGATGGAGGAAAGAAGAAGATATTTCTTTATTCTTTCATTTTTCCTCGACGCTCTTTTCTCTGTCGTTCGTAGTCAGCGATGGTGACGCGGGTGATCGGAATGCGTTCTCCAGTGACAAGATGGAAATTACTTTTTCTATAGCGCAAGTGGAATTCTTTAGTTTTTACGAAATTTCTGCCTTTTCTCCACCCAGCTTTTCTGCGCAACTTGTGTTTACGATTCTCCGTGTTTCAAACAAACTATGAACAGAATAATGGAACGCAACTTTCTTCTTCATAAGTACAATGGCGTAGTCCTATCCTTTTTCGAAGCAACAAGTTAAATTGAATTATAGTCTTTGAGGCGTTTATCGGAAGAATTTCAAAAGAATTTTCACACAGGAAAGGATTTGTTTCGTCAGAGAATGTAAATTGTTGGGGAACAATATATGGAACTTTCATTTTAATGAGTCTATGGATTTAAATACTTTACGTTTCCTATTAAACAATAATGGTTATTTAGTTTTTATATCCACTAATGATTTTGTACGTTAGATTTATTTTTTACAAGTAAAAATAAGTTATGTGTTTCTTTTAAAATGCTGGTTTGTGAGCATTAAAATTTTGCATGGTCGTAACGAATTAAATTTTTTATATCGAAATTGCATTTTGTTCAAAGTACAATCCAATAAAAATAGTTAATTTCAACTTATTATTAGCGAGTTTCAATAATAATAATAATAATAAAGAAATTTGAAACCTTTAATATAAATAGAAAAAGTGTAGAGGAAAAATTTCTGAAAAGAATTGGAAAATCCATATTGTTGCTCATTTTCAATCTTTTTTATATTTACTTACCATTTTGTTAAAGCCATAATTCATACATTACAAATGTTAGTCCTAACTGTTAAGTTGAAACAATAAAAAAATTTGGTCGTTAGGTTAATCAAGTATGATATATAAGGTTGTTTGGAAAGTTCTTTTCGTTTTTGTATTCGATATCAAGTAAAAAGTATTTGATATCGTACTTATAATTGTTTGATTACATAGAATGTGCCTTTTCCTATGATTATCTTCCAGCTCTATGAAATCCTTCTGATATGTCTTTATCAAAGTTACCTTAATTTATTATAAAAATTTTCTTAGAAAAAGTTCCTCTATTCCCTTGAATGACGTCAATTATTTACCCCATAGAAAATTTAAAGCAAGAAACAACAATCAAATTTTCTGAAAAGATATCTCACTCAAGGTATAAAACTTTTTTAAGGGTAAAAAGTGAAAATGCGGACTAGCGTTATTCTGGTGAAACATAGTGATATATTTCTTCACAAACTATGGGCAGTTCATGATGATGGCTTCGTTTAATTCGTCCAGCTGAATACAATATTTTTGTCTGTTAATTGTTTCCCCTTCAGGCATTAATATTTTAATAGAGAATGTTTCTTCAGTTTTACCTAATAGAATGTAATTTGTCCATGATTGCTTGCATACAATGACAAACTTATTATAAAGGACCCAAGCATTATTTCTAGTATTCAATATTTTGGAAGAAGGAGGCCCCTTTCGTTAGATGGAATAACATCTCTTTTCATTAGTTGACGTGTGAGTAAACATATTTAAAATTTCTGTTATCGGGTAAACAGTAAATCGTGGATTTTCATGGACGATTGTCTTACTGAGATTGGCGTTGTTTGCAAATGTCCATTGCATTCTTCTTCCTTGAGGTTAAAATTTCCTCCTTTCAGTCAGTTGTGGTATAGTGTTGATAAGTATCGCTAATCTTATTTATCATATCCGTAGGCCTGAAACCTTTTTTAAAGCAGTGTAGTATTATGCGTCGTAAAGGCATTTTTTAGTTGTGCTTTCCCTGTACTGCGCAAAAGAATATAAAAACACTTCACTGATGACAAAGTAATTTGGTAGATAGCTAATAGGTGAACAAATACTACTGTACCGATCGTAGAGATATTAGGCTGCTTGATTATTTAAACATGGCTAGATCGATGTTAAAGTGATAATTGCAGAAGGAACTGTCTGAACAACTTTAAATGATAACATTCGATAAAAAAAAAGATTTATCTTTTGTTTAACAAAGCAAATTATTTAAAACTCTTAGAAAAAATTGATTCACGTCTCATTCATATTATTTTGTATTGGTTTATAATATCTAATTGTTTATTATAATTCAGTAAAGACAATATACAGCATTGGCAGATAGCTCAAATAAATAACGTGTGAAAAACTACAAAACATTGATTCTGGTGAGTGACTGACAATTAATGAACAGGAAACTCAGGTGTCAACCAGAAGCAAGAAGATTAGTGAAGACGCTGTTTGGGCCTGCGCTTCTGGTTTCTTTCATGCAACTGGAGTTTATCATCATTAAAACTGTTGAAGCGATTATTAAAGCATTGAATGGAAGTTGTGACATAAATTGTAAATGAGGCAGAGAAGAACAAGATATAAAAAGTTTTAATAGAACTGCAAGAATGAATATTATGTAGAAGGCCTGTGTACAAAAGTCTTATGTCTACAGTAAAATAAAAAGAAATAAAGGCAAAACTTAATTATATGATAAAATGAATACAAGCACAAATATTAGCATTATTAGAGGCTTCTTTGTTAAATTGAAATTCCAATAAATCGAGACATAAGAAATATTGGAAACTCCAGAATAGTCAGGTAAAACAGTCATATTATGGAAAATATGAGGGAAAAATAACTACTTCCTTTTGATTAAGAAAAAAACTAATAAATTAGAATTAATTGCAAAGAAGCAGATACCATTAACACAAAGGTTTGACGAGGATAACATCGAAAACAATATTTCTAGAAAAAGTAGAAGGATCACATCAAATTAATTTAAACGAATTATATGTATTTAATGTAACAAAATTTTTTGATTCACTAGTGGACTGTGCATTGATAGATGAAAGTAATTAAAATTGGATAAAATTAAACGAGTGCAGGCAGAAGTAAAGTTTAAATAAGACAAATATAAGATGGAACTCTAACATATATCAATGACGTATGCTTGAATAAATCACAGATCTCTTTGTATAAAGGAAGAAAGCCAAAAGAATAAAACGACAAAAAGATAAAAATTGTTCACAATTCAAGAGTGACAAGGTGTAAAATAAAACACAGACAATATATATGAGACTAATTATATGTTAACGAGAAAGACAACACAGCCCTAATTGTTAATATGTCAAGGGAAATGGAATTTTTATAATTGTATGCCATTGGTCAAATTACTTCTTATGCAGGACAGTTTATGTAAATCGAAGGTGAAAGGAAAACCTCCGTTGTTGGAAATGAGGTTGCCCGTCTACAAAAAATAGTGAGATGTTCAGGATGTGCCATCAATGCTTTTGTGTGAAATATTGGAAAACTATGAACAGACAATTTTCAATTCTTTTTCTTGTAACAGACATATGATCTTGAGAATCTTACATCTTCCTTGACTTTGCCCATCGGGTATAGCATTTCAGAGAGATCGCACAACAAAAAGATTCTTTATATAAAAACTTGGAAAGAAAAGGAATTATATAAATAAATTGTGAATAAGTAATGTTCAAAGGTAAGATTGTAGAAAAAGTAGTCTGGTAGTTAAATATATTAACAGGGAGAATTTAATAAACAGACATTTCCTGCTAATTCAACAGAATATAGTAAAAAACTGCACCATAGAAGTTTTTAACGAGTAAACTAATGCAGAAGTATTTAATGAATAAGGACATATGAAAAGTATGTTTCTATAAGACGAACAAAGAAAGTAGGTAGTGCACATGTAGTACGATATATGAAAGAAGAATTAATTTATTAAAATGCAAAGGAAATAAAAGTCTTAAAAGGACAATATATAACGAACTACATGGGTGTACATGAAGCATCAGTACTCAAAGCAAAAACAAAATGGTTTTGTGAAAACTAAATTCTAAAAGATATGTAATAAAAAGTGAAATACTGAAAAAATTGAGGAAAGTATGTTTCAGAATTATCTTGAAAGAAGTTTTATGTAATAGAAGAAGAATTGCATGTTGTAATAACTTAATTTAAAAGAAGGCAGAAGATCTCATTGATTCATTACAGGCTCAAAAATGCTAAATAAAATAACGTAGAAGGCAAAGGTTAGAAAGGATAATTCCTAAATAACATCAATCTATAAGAAATATTTTAGAAGGGATTCTTATAATACAATTATATCCGAAGATTATTGAACATTTATAGAAATTACAGACTTTAAAAGATTGAGATGTTAGAAGTCAAATTGCGCTCAATTGACATCAAACAATGATTTAACATAAGAAAAAATGATCAGAATGTTTCTTGACAAACGGTGAAAAAGAAAACGTTGGATTTCCGAAGAAATCGGAATTCTCCAAAGTTTTACGATGGATAGAAATGAAAGTAACGTGAGTGTTGGAAATTCGGGAAGTCCTCCGAATTCATCTTCATCAACGCATGGCGTACTTCACAGTACCTCTGCTGGTCCTGATGCTCAGGTAGATGATTATTTCGCACAACGGAAAAGCTACCTATATCGCATTATCAATCGTTATCTTCAATAAATTGTTGGCCCTTTGATTTTTTTCTAGATTCTCATAAAAAATTAAGAGTATGAACTTGATATCATTTGGGGACTGCCGAATGATTTTGATTTATTTTATGATGCTCGATAGTTCTGTGTCGTTTTAATGTGATTTATTTTGAGGTCTCATTAATTGCAAAAATATTTCTTTTTAATTTATGGGGGTCTTCAGAAATTTGTTATTTTACCAATTAAGCTCTTTGGGAAATTCCTTTCCTTCAAAAATTCTAATGTTACGAAAATCCTGCAGATCTCGAATACTAAAATTCTATAATTTTTTAATGTTAAAAGTCGCAATTTCATCCATAATGTAACAAATTGTGAACATTCCAAGTGCATCATAGCCTTGTTTATTTGATAATATATTATATTTCTCAAGAAATTTATTTCGTTTGGATCAATGATATTCTAATAGGTCAATTGAATTCAAATATATTTTGTTTATATGCAATATCTGTTGTTAATATTTTTTAATGAACAGTAAAGTTTCAATCAAAAATTACTTTTTCTTCTTTAAACTGCCGCTTTATAGTTTATTTAAGAGTGTGGTAAATATCTAATATTAATAATTTTACAAGAAGTATAGTCATAATCCTGTTTTCTAATTAAACATATTTTTATTAAATCTTGAATTATCCATAGGCTTGTTATTGCAGTATTCTGTATTAACATGTATTCACATTACTTAAAGCACTTTGTTTTGACCTTTTTCTTACAGTGTCTTAAATATTAATTCAATATAATAACACAAATTGTGAGATAATTGTTTAAAAGTAGGAACTTTAAACATTAAGAACGTTGTTAAATGAGAATGGAATTTTAAAGAGAATAAGAAGATAATGATGTATGTGAGAACAGTGTAATAGGATAAAAATTCTATGGGTTCTCTGTAACAAGATCCGTTTTCTGTTACACAAAATTAACCGAGACCTAACTGGGAGCCACACATTATAAGAATCTAAGACCGATAATACCCACTTCAGTATTTCGTTGGCTAAAACTACTTTTTTTTTTTCATTCACTTTCTTTTATTTGCTATAATTTTAGAAAGCAAAATGTGTTTATGTCATTTTCGGACATATCACGGAAAGTTTTTCGCAGTTATAACATTTTTTAATAATTTAACAATAATATTAAGTATTGGTCTCAATTGTTTAGAGCGGAGATAGAGGATGGGAGGTCCATCATGTAACTGTTACCAGAGTTCCCGGTTATGGATTTGGTATTGCTGTTTCCGGAGGCCGCGACAATCCCCACTTTACTAATGGAGACCCTGCTATTGCAATTTCTGACGTTTTGAAAGCTGGACCAGCCGAAGGGAAATTGCAGTATGAAAATCACACTAACTACAGAACTTAGTAACTTTTTATATACGCACAATAAATCATAGAATACTATTAAAACACAAATGAGTGTGTTTTTATATATATTTAATTAAAAAATTCCTGCTCTAAGAGATCGTGTCAATTTGTAACTATTGTATAGCAATTTGATTAACAACGATTTGTTTATATTCAATATAATATAAATTTTAACAAAGGTTCAGGTATCAAGCTAAAAAATCAAGATGCGAGAAATGATTTACTCATCTCATAAATACCATAGATCCCTCCGCTAGAATGTATTTTTATTACTTTTTCCGTTTCAGTGTTGCTATTGGTTAATTGCATCTGTTTTCAGAGTAAACGATCGTATAATATCAGCAAATGGAATATCATTAGAAGGTGCAGATTATGGAGCAGCAATTCGTATTCTTCGAGATTCTGGTTCAACAGTCCTATTAGTTGTCAAGCGCAGAGCTGCCCCAAATACATCCGGTCTTTTAGGAAATTCGAACCTACAGTGTCATCGACTAACACTTACACGAAATAGTAAGAAGGATGGTAGGTAATAAATAGCGATAATGATCGTTAATCTTTCTGTTAATGTCCATCGATTCAAAGGTGTAGAACTACGCCTGGTAGGCCGTGACAAATAATTTTCATATGCCCAATACAGAACGAGCTAGTGTTCGTATTCTGTTGTGCATAGTTTTTAAAATTTTTTTCTTTTCATTTATATGTTCAAACTACTTATATTTCACACGTAAAGATGCATTATAACTTTGTATGCCAGATGAAAGCATTCAAAAAATTCGAAGATACCCATTATTATACAAAAGATACTCTAGAATTCTCACTGCACATAAGGACGGTATTTATCACAAAGAACAATAGTTTCACTTGAAATTATTGTTAGCTACAATTGTGTGTACTTGTCATAAAAGCATGACCAGCACACATCCGGGCAATTTTATACTTTTCTTATCGAATGAAGGCAATACTGTAACCCACTTGATTTAAATTTTCGAAATGTTGTCTTTCCGTATCTAGTCCCGCTGCAAGCCATGTGCACTTTATCATAGGTATGGAAATTGCTGTACTTTTATTGCATCTTCCCTACTTGAAATTTCTCTTCCATTTTCAACCACAGCAATGCAGTTAATATATAAATTTTGAATTTGTCGATACTTTATTTAGTTTTGAACATATAAATCGGGAAAAAAATTAAGAGTACTTATATCCCTTCATAACAGAATACGAACCCTAGTTTTTCTTGTACAAATCCAGTACGTGCCATTATGGCACGGCAACTCTTGAAATTACGTTTTACAGTTCTTTTTGTGTACGGCAATGAAACTTTAATAATTAATATCTGAAGAACGTATATTCTTAATCAGGATAATTTACTCTATGAGTATGTAAAGTTTCAACAAAATGGGCGATCCGATGGCTTTGCGTTCTCCTTATAAGTTCACCCGCTATTTTAACTCTTTCCGGGGTGCAGTAGAAACAGTAGATATCTAAGCGGTCGCAACATCCTGAGTCGTGCGGCGCCGTGAATGTGCACGTGCACGTATTGACAAAATATAACATAGTATGTAGTAGCAAAAGTTTTCTGCCAGTATCTCGAAAAGTAAAGCCACTCGAAAAGTGGGGCTTATATGTATAGGAAAGAATTGCTCAAAATCATAATTCTGACAACACAACCAAAAATCATTGAAATCGGTGAGGTCGGACCTTTTCTGAATGATTATCATGAAAAAAGGTTACAACTGCATGTAACGTGAAATATTGTAGTCGCGATACAACAAGGTATTCCAACAAACTGATCATAATTTATTTCGCAAGAGTCGCGACAGATGCGGAAAAAACGGGCAGTCCTGTTTCCAACATTTGGTACAAAGTAATCATTCAAAACAATATGTTCCTTTTCTTGTTCCGAAGGAGTTGAAAAGACGATAACTTTTGGCGAATGCAAGAAAAATTCTCGAGAAGCTATTAAAATATGGAGAAATAGAGTTCCACAACGAAAGCAAAGCAACCATCTGAATACTTGGTTCTTCCACAAACTTACAAGGGAACATATCGAACTCGAACACACCGATTTTGATGAAATTTATGTCAGAGGTACTCCTCGTCAGAATATTGGACACGTATTTTTTTTTATCGGCAACCATCCACTCTGAAGGGGTGAAAATACCCCTCAAAGTTGAGGGTAAAAACACATTTTTGGATATATCTCGGTAACCAGGGGTCAAAAAAATTTAATTTTTTTTTAAATTGTGTGTTTTTCAACCGAGAATTGAACTGTGTAACAAAAGTTGCAAAAAAATTATTTGTTTAAAAAATATATTAAAAAATTAATTTTTTTTGTTAATATCTTCCAAAAAACATTCGCAACTGATTAAATAAATTTATGAACACAAGCTATGGTCCAAATTAGCGGATACGTGTTTTTGGATTTTTTCGATTTTTGACGATAACGGTCATTATTGCGTGTTTAACATTTTCTCGTTCCGCACTGAAATGGCCGGCCGAAATGGACTTTTTTCATAACAAAACTGACATTATTGCCATGACTAGTATTCTAATAATCTATGCGAAAGAATTTTAAACATCAAATAATAACTGTTAGTGTCAAAAACCAAAAATTCCAAAGTCACGAATGCACTGATTTCGGTAATACTTTACGTACATATTATTCGATAGCGGAATAACGCTTATCAGAAAAAATTAACGAAAAAATGCAAATTTAAATATATTATTTATCAAATCGTACGTTAACCCATTCACTACTACGGGTGACTATAGTCGCTCTCCATAAGATGCCACAGACATACTACGGGCGACTATAGTCGCCCTCCATAAGATGCCACTGACATACTACGGGCGACTATAGTCGCTCTGCATAAAATGCAGCAAATTGTACATACAACGAGTGATTGGAGTTATTGCGCATCGAATATTATTACTCTGAACATGTAGCATTAGAAGGAAAAATTTTTTTTAAAAAAACGTCGTCAAAGCAACTCTGTTGCAGCGAGGCGTAAGTGCGATCGTTGACGATCTTTCCCGCGCAGCGTGCACACTTTTGGCGCAACGGCCCGTACAGCGGGAATACCGCGCCGGAGAAGACGCCCGTAGCGAAAGGGTTAAAAATTTGAATTTTTTCGTTAATTTTTTCTGATAAGCGTTATTCCGCTATCGAATAATATGTACGTAAAGTATTACCGAAATCAGTGCATTCGTGACTTTGGAATTTTTGGTTTTTGACACTAACGGTTATTATTTGATGTTTAAAATTCTTTCGCATAGATTATTAGAATACTAGTCATGGCAATAATGTCAGTTTTGTTATGAAAAAAAGTCCATTTCGGCCGGCCATTTCAGTGCGGAACGAGAAAATGTTAAACATGAAATAATGACCGTTATCGTCAAAAATCGAAAAAATCCAAAAACACGTATCCGCTAATTTGGACCATAGCTTGTGTACATAAATTTATTTAATCAGTTGCGAATGTTTTTTGGAAGATATTAACAAAAAAAATTAATTTTTTAATATATTTTTTAAACAAATAATTTTTTTGCAACTTTTGTTACACAGTTCAATTCTCGGTTGAAAAACACACAATTTAAAAAAAAATTAAATTTTTTTGACCCCTGGTTACCGAGATATATCCAAAAATGTGTTTTTACCCTCAACTTTGAGGGGTATTTTCACCCCTTCAGAGTGGATGGTTGCCGATAAAAAAAAATACGTGTCCAATATTCTGACGAGGAGTACCTCTGACATAAATTTCATCAAAATCGGTGTGTTCGAGTTCGATATGTTCCCTTGTTAGTAATGACCAGTGCAATAAATTATAGCCGTCGTTCTGCATCTGTAGCACGTAAATGTTCAGCTGTATATTTTGTGCATATATATTTTACCATACTCTCTTAAACACTTGCTACTGGTGCAAAACAGGTTCAATCTGTCAAAAACATTAATAAAGACAGATTGTAGTCGTTTCATTGTTGGTCAACACTTTTAATAGCATTATACAAATATATGAGCTATTATTGAAAGTATACTTAATTTCTGAAAGTATTTGTAAGTAAATTTAAGTGGAACAACTCAAAACGAATTTTAATCGTTTGCAATCTCTGGGATTTGAGTTCAGAAGAATTTTAATCCACATAAATGAAATTGTAAAAACAATTTAGGCTTTACATATTTCTTACAATTAGTTCACCACCCTATTAAACTTTTTCATTTTTAATAACAAGAAAAAGTAATAGTTCTTTGCTCTATCTAATTATTTAATGTGCCAATGTACTAATGTTAATATTTAATACTAGCATCTAATTATTCCCTTTTTTATGAGTTCAACTTTCAAAAATTGATTACCATCTTTGTAGTATTACATGTTTTTTTTGTTTTTTTTTAGACTTTGGTATCGTGCTTGGATGTCGTTTATACGTAAAGGAAATAACACGGGAAAACACGGGCCTAAAAGCAGGAGATGTCTTAACTCGAATTGGCAGTGTGGCAGCTGATAATATGAGCTTGAAAGAAGCAAAGAAATTAATGGATCAATGTAAAGATAGATTATCGATAGTCGTAACAAGAGATAATTCCTGCTGTCACGTACAACAACAAGGAAAAAGTGAAACGGGGGAGTATCTTTCTGGAGCAAGTTATAGCAGCCAAAATCTTTATGTTCCACCACCAACGAGGCAGCCAATAGAAGATAAAAGTAATCTTGTTCCTAGAGGACGCTCTAGGGGACCACTGATGGATGTTTCTCTAAGTCAATTGGACCTCCCTGCTACTCCTACTGTTGATCCACCACGTCCCCCGCCACCCAGGCCTGAAGGTATACAACTTTATTGACATTTAAAGTTTGAAGAAAAATTTTATAATAAGCATTTTTATTTATTTATCAATTTCACAAAACACAAATATATGTCAGACTACTCTAGTATGATTGGGTAATGTTGTTATTTAATCTGTGTGCTTCGGTGAATGTACTATTTCTTTCGGAATTTCATGTACAATATCTTGTGAGTTTTTATATTGCTGTAATTAAAAAGTTCCGAAGAAGTATATGTTCCTTTTCTTTTTATTATCTTCTGTCGTAACATTTTAACATTGGACCTACGGAACCCGTCGAATTAACGGTTTGCCACTGCTTTTTACAAACATTTCTCAAATTTATAAGGGAGCAGTAGAGTAGATGTTTCATGTGTACCTTACAATGCGCAAATTACTTAACTGATCGTATTCCTTGCCGCGTGATTCCTCTTTTTTTTCAAAGTACTTGCTTGTTAAATTTAAAAATAATAGTTTTAACGTCCGTAGTCCAGCATTAAGGATATTAAATTCCGATATAGGTATCTGATTTTTAAGTGTCAATGTAAAGCAACACATACATATGCATATTCCGAGTGGATAATAAAGGATAAGAAATGTCGTAATTAAGGTATCTAAAACGTTCTGCATTACTTCAAAAAAATTTCGGTGGTCGTAAAATTGGTTCATACATGGGTTTTAATCGCATCTTTCCAAACGGAAACGCTCCTCTTATGCGATGTAATACATAAATGCCAGTTCAAAATAATTATTTTCTTTAAATTATTTTAAATTACTTCTCATTGGGGAAATATAACTCCTTTATTGTCATGTTTTTCTGCCTTTGTAGTACATATACACGGTTCGAAATCTTATATAAATCTTATATACCTATACGATATTTCATATAATAATAGCTTTCTCATTTACAACACTGTTTCTTTTCAGATTACTACAGCACAAGGAGGCAATTGTACGATGAAGATCTATCTCGAACTAAACAGCCAATGTAAGTTTTGCAACTTAACAAAAATATGTGTCGTACAATTTAAAATAGTTCGTTATGTTTATACATATTTAATATATCCGTCGCTTCTTTTTGATCACTCTTTATTCATTTAATTTAAGTGTTAAAAAAGAAAGCGGCACCATAAACACAACATACAATAGCTAACAAAAGTATTTGAACCCCTTAGCTTATGATTTACCACATCGCCCAAAAATGTACGTTAAATTGGAATGTTTAAATCATCTGTCATGATGTCTGTGAGAAGTGGAAAATGGAATTGAAGATTACGTTGTTAAAAATTAAATATACCTCGAAAATATTTACACTATATTTACACTGCTTACTATATACATATGGCAAATATGTTTCATGAATATTTGGCAAATATATTCAGACACTTCAAGACTAATTAACGTTCTCTGGCACTACTCTACCGTAACTCCTGATATAAACGTAAACACTGAATATAAACACTCATTCGCTAATATTCGCAATATATCAAATTTTAACATTGTTTTATCATTATACAGTTCAGAAATTTTAAAGCATTACTTCATATCATACAAACTACTATATCTAAAAACTAAAGATGACATTATAAACAATGTATTCAACATGTAAATTTTGTTTAGCGTTAAAAGTTCAGTCTATACTATTAAAAAATGCAGAAAGGGTTAAGAAGATCGTTCATTAGAGATACTCAACATATAATTAGAGGTGTTCAATTAAATGAAGTTAATAACACTGGTCAACACGATTTCTCACCCAAAAAATATTTATACTGATTCTTGTAGATTTTGTCGTGCTGAACACGTATATGAAGTCCGTTTGTCTCCATCAGACTCCATTTTTCACAAAATCAGTTTTCATCAGAACAAGTTCAGTGCAGTTGTTTTTTAACTTTTTTCAAAATCGATTTTCTCTAAAATGGAATCACTTTATAAATATTCTTTGGGCAAAAAAATGTTCAACTTTGTAGACCAGTGTGATTATTAACCTTATATTGCATTAATTTCACTTTCTGCATTTAAAAAAAGATATTATAATTTACTTACTTAACCGCACAAGGCACTACAACACTACAACCGTGTAATTTTCAAAATTCGTATTTCAATACCTACAGTGAAATATGCGTCAATCGCAAACTATTTTTATTGATATATTTTATGGAAATGCTGTTATTTAATTCCTGATTGAGCATTCTATGCAAAGAAGGGTAAAGTCAAGTTTTCTATAACCACCGCGAGGCACAAGAAAGAAATACATTAGTTAAAAACGTGGAAGCGATATTTTAAGAATGTTTAGTTACGAGAAACGTCCGGCCTATAGAAAACCATTTGTTGATGGACAATTCAATTTTCCGGACGTATTTGTAATAAGATCATGTTGCTATACATTCACAATCGATACAATGTAAAAGGAAGACCAATAATTCATAACAGTGGTTTTATTACGAAATTTTTGAAATTTATAGGCCGGACCCCCGATTTATCACGTTTCAAAAGGAAGGTTCTGTGGGCGTGCGACTGAGTGGTGGTAACGAAACTGGGGTATTTGTAACAGCTGTACAAGTGGGAAGTCCTGCATCCCTCCAGGGTCTTCAGCCTGGAGACAAAATTTTGAAGGTGAACACTGCAACTTGTTTAAAATTCTGCTTCAAATAAGAAACGATTACATTTAGTAAGCATGATAACAAGACATTTTTAGCGTAAAACATTAAATACCCGAGCGGGCACACCTTCAGCAATTTTACTTTGTCATAAAAAAGATTGAAGTTAACAAAATAGCAAGGTGTGAATTAATGTTTAATATTAAAATAAGCTGAACCAGAATATGCATTCATAGAATATTTGTTTTATTACTTTTGTGTCTAGAATACAATCAACACCCAAATACGGGTCTCACTTTTTTTTTTAGAAGAGGTACAGTCGCATCGGTATTTAATTTGACGTTGCACAGTTTAATGGAAATAAAGAAATTAAGTCGAATAGCGATAAGTTTAAAGTTTCTTGTTATTATAAAGTTATTCCCTACTTCTGAACAGACACATTTACATAAAGTAAAAGCTGGATAAATACGACACAGTTCGGGGCTCGAGCGCATCTCTTATGAAGTAGCGGTGCCGAATTCTTGTTTTTACATCACGGCTCGAGCCGAGCGCGACAAAGAAAAGGACAGACAGTAGAAGAGACAGAGAGGCCCAAGCTATAGGGGGAGCGGCCCGAATGTATCGGTGAGGCAATACTAATTGGAGGGTCAGCCGTTTTAATTTTCGACTTTTTTTGTTTTGAAACCTTCGCTAACGTATTTTTGAGATTGTCCTGATTAAAATGATACCAAACACGACATAGTTTGAATTATATTTACTTAATATTTAAAATATTTGCTTACCATTTATATAATTTAAACATTTCGTGTTTGGTATAATTTTAATCAGGAAAATCTCACAAATACGTTAGCAAAGGTTTCAAAACAAAAAAAATCGGAAATGAAAACGGCTGACCCTCCAATTAGTATTGCCTCACCCATTCATTCGGGTGGTATAATAATAAAAACGATAGACATTTTGCAATTTAGTTCGGTCGGAAATTACGTTGTCATTAACAAAACTGTACATATTATTTAAATTAAGTAATAGCTGATATGGGATTTGATATCTTCTAGCTTTTATAACCTCTAACAATCGGCTGGGCATACTGTCGATAAGTATTTTTAAAATACCTGGAGCTATTTCACACCATTGTTGTTTTATTGCGTTTGCTAATTTAGATTCAGTATATATTTGGTTTGTCAGTACTTACGGTCGAATTCTTCCCATAAATGTTCAATTAAATTTAAATCCGAACTTTCAGGAAGCCGAGACAATACATTAATTTTGTGTACTTGCGAAAATTGCTTTGCGAAACGAGATGTGTGTTTTGAGTCGTTGTCATGTACGAATCTGAATTCGTTGTTTAGTCCTATTTTTTGGATCGATGGTAGTAAATTATTTCGTAGTATTTACAAACATATTTTTGTCCGGTTAATATTCTCTTGATAATTGTTAAATGTCCTACTTTTTCATTATTATAACAGCCTCATACCATTATAGAACCACCTCTATGATTAACGGTAGGAGTAACTAATTCTGGTTTAAAGGATTGCCCGATTTTTTGTCCAGGCATATCTTCGTTTTTTATTAGATTTCAATTCGAATTTCGACTCATCACTCCATATTATTGTTTTCCAAAACAACATGGATTTTTTTATAATATTGTTCTTCTTCCGCAATACGCAATCACGCTTTGTGAATACGAAATTTAATTTGCGTAACGCCTATTAATAATTGTAGATTTTCTTTTATTTCTTTCGCACTGATAAACGGATTTTTCTTCACCTCCTTAAGAATTGGCTGATCTTCACGAGCGGACGTCTTCCTTTTCCTTCCTGTTCTAATTGAATTTTCTATTTTTCCTATCGCATTTACTTTAATACATATTTTTCGTACATCTTCCTTTGATATTGCGAACTCCGTTGCGATTTGTTTCAGTGATCTGCCTTCCGCTCTTCTTTTGTATAGGTTTACCCGTCCTGTATCATACAATTCTCTAATGTTTTGCACACTGTGTACAATATCAAATTTTCAGAATAAAAATACCTAATTGTGTTTTTGTATTTTATTAATTTGCATTTTATTTATATTTAAACATTCCGCAACATATTAAAATGCACTATTTTACTTCAGACATCAATTTTTCTTAGCGTCAACTTACCTTCCGTCCGACAAAAATTGTTAGATTATATTTTAAACTAAAATTACGACACTGTAAGGGAAATAAGTGTAGTAGCAGATGGTAAAACAGATGGAACATAAATCAATTCATGTTGAGAAACTTCAGATAATTGTATCGTCAACTTATATACCGACGCGAATGTATATGATCTGGTAATAACTAATTGTCAGAACTAAGTGTATAGATGCAAAGAATATAGAAAGCTGTAGTTGTTTATGCAAGATACCTTTCCATGATTTATGAAGGGAATTATATAATATAAGTGCATTGTAAAACTATCTTCTTTTCATGAAAATTCATTGGCATTACATACAGTTATATACGGATGCTTGTACTGCACGAAATTATTTAAATAATGAAATTTTTCCTTTTTTTTACCAACCTTTATTTTCTTCTACATTTTCTGAATTATACAATTTTTTGTAATAACAAATCTCTGCAAAAATAACAGATAAACGACATGGATATGAAGGCTGTAACCAGAGAAGAAGCCGTCCTCTTTCTGCTCAGTCTTCAAGAACAAATTGATTTGATCGTACAGCATCGCCGTCAAGAATATGATCAAGTAGTGGCTTCCGGGAAAGGTGATTCTTTTCATATAAAGTAAGTAATTCGATTGAATAGTAAATTTAATAATCCTCTCAAGTACCGTTTAATAATTAAATCAAGTCAAGGATTGAACTGCATGTTTATTTTTATTTCAAGTGACAATATGCATTTTTTGCAGGTATATTGACTTAATTATAAGAATGATTCAGTGCATGTCTGTTTTTGTCTGGTTAGATACAACATTTTTTCGAGAAACCTTACTGATCATGTACAAAATTCAAATATTAAAATGTTTGAAAATATTCGTAACCGCAGAGCATGACATGATTCGAAAGTGCCGATGAAGCAAAAAGCATGTGCTGTAATTATTTTTGTATAGATATTAGAATTTTGTAGTCCCGAAAAATATTTATAAGACATTTTAAAATGACTACTGATTATGGTTATGTAGTTAATAATTTTTGAAAAAGTGAAAAAGAAGAACTAAGTCCCCCGTGGGGACGCGAACTCGTGACAAAAGAAGTGTCCAGCGGTTCCGCAGACAGACACTCTAGCTACTTCACCAAGTCGCTCCTTTCAAAGAACGTTCAAAATTCTTGCAGATAAGGGACATACAATTCACAATTGATTTAATTGACTCAATTTCCTTCATTAACCGTAACTGCTTCGGATGCAGAAACACTGAAAATCGTAACATCAACATAGTGTATCGATAGAATGTAAAAATAATAAATACTGATCGCGTTTCAGCGGGAAATGCGCCGCAGAAATGGTTTTTGATTTTTCTCACTATGATGCACCAAAGCAAAAAATCTGAAAAATATTAAGTATAACAATCATGATATCAGATTGTTACTGTAAAAAGGAAAAAGTTGTGCTCGGAAGATTTCCATGCGATATTGACATTTTCCGATTTTTTTTCGGTTTTTCATTTTTTGCTTTTAAACTTTCCAATGGGAAGATCTGAAAAAAATCTCGAACATGTATTTTCGCATGTAAAATGTGTCAGAATTTTTTCGAATTGTTTGCCCCTTAATAAACCGGAAAAAGAGGGCAAAACCTTTTTTTGAATTTTCGCTGTAACTACCCCCCCGTCGAGATACAGGGTTGAAATTTGGTACACAATGTTTTTTTTTCTTTTGATTACCTACCGAATGACACCTCGCCTATTGAAATCGGTTCAAGGGCACTTTTAGCCCCCTTATCCGACTACACCCTTTAAAAGTACTAGCGATTTTTCACCAATTAGTCAGCAGGATAGACCATCAATGCCGTGGAATAGGCCTGCAGGGGATACCACTCTAAAAGAAAACACGTTAGTAGCAGTCCCTATGGGTGATATGGAAAACTATAAACCACTTCAAGACTACGGACGCATATGCAGTAAAACCTCGATAAAGGCATCAGAAGTTCCCTTCGATAAATGCATCATGACTATCCTCTCCACATAGGGGGATCCCCCTTGGCGAACCTCGACGCTCGACGAGGGAGCAGTGTAACATAATACCACCCGAAGGTATCGATGAGGCAAGACTAATTGGAGGGTCTGCCGTTTTAATTTTCGTTTTTTTTTTTATTTGAAACCTTTGCTAACGTATTTTTGAGATTTTTCTAATCAAAATGATACCAAACACGACATGTTTGAATTATGTAAATAGCAAGTAAATTTATTAAATATTAAATAAATATAATTCAAACTATGTCGTGTTTTGTATCATCTTAATCAGAAAAATCACACAAATACATTAGTAAAGATTTAAAAAAAAATCGAAAATGAAAACGGCCGATCCTCCAATTAATATTATCTCACTGATACGTCCGGGTTGCTCCCCCTGTTATCTTGGACCTCCTTGTCTTTTCCAGTGTCTGTCTTTTTCTAAGTTCGCGCTCAGCTCTAGCCCTAATGTAAACACGGATTCGACACCGGTACTCGATAAGAGCACTGCTTTGCCCCTGAAATTTGTGCATTTATCGAGGTTTTATTGTATGTGGTCTGAGAAAAAATCTGATTATAGTTTATCGGCTTATGTATACGCGGTTATAGTTAAAAAGTTGAAATACAACCGTTGCAATATGATTACGCAAATGGTAATTCACCACGTCTATACATTACCACTTTGACTTTCTAATAAAAAGGGTGGTTTTTCAACGCCGAAGAAATGTTTATTTCTCAATATATGTATAGGCCTCTCTATTGAACCAGCCCGGTCGAGTAATAAAACAATTAGACGGGCACGTGCTTCGGACCGCTCCCGGCACATTTCAACAATAGGTTTCGTGCCTGGCGGTAGAGAGCATCTGACGATCAGTGAGATCTGGGGTGTGCGGTCGGAAAAATTACTCCGTAGTTTTGGCGTGTTGGTTTATTATAGCGAAAAACAAGAGTATATACAGAACAACAAGAATAACGATATAACAGATAACAAAAAAAAATAACAAGCGAGCACAACGAAAATATAAGAAAAACTTGGTGGAATTGCGTGTGTTGAAAAATTGTGTTAGAAGACATAGTCAGGACGCTTGTTCGGTCCCTTTATTAATTTTCCAAGCACCCCTTCCTCCGTCGACATCCCTTCCGAGGAGGTAGTGGTGACTTGGTAGGGAGGAGGATGTTGGGCCTGTGCAAAATGTTATTGGTTCTGCCTGGGCTTCGTGGGTGGTTACCAAAATGCAGAGTTTGCATTGGTTTTTGCCAACCCACCGAAGGTCCAGGCAGAGGGGGGGCCTTGGGTCACGAGATTTTGACGAGGTTTGCAAGTAGACGCTAGATTTATGACAGGTGTCATAAATCCAGCTTCGGTCATCGAAGCGTGCTTGCCAGGTGGGCCAGGTTTGCACGGCCGCGAAAATAAATATCGAGAATATAAATTTTCTCTCTCGCAACCTCAAGGCCCGCGTTGTCAATTACGCCTCAACATAAATCATCATATTGATTAGTATGAATATGGCTATCGTCTGGACCTCAGGAATTTAAATATCGTGCTAATTAACAGAATGGCGGCCTTTTGAAGTTCGAATTTTCCACATATATCATAGTGGAAAAATATAAAAAAAACAATATTGTTTAAAATCCGAGATTTATGCAATAACGGCATGTCTGATGAAGATTCTCTCCCTATTTGAAGCCGATTCGCCTATTAGATTTTGAACTATCGTGCACATTAGTTCAGAAAATAACGTTTCTAGAAAAACGCGTTTGAAGTTTTACGATTGCACGTCCCAACTGCGAGCGGCAACTCTTCAAGCAGCTATAACTTCGCAAAAATTAAGAATTTTAACACATACTTTCCCAAGTATTTCTTTGAAGCCACATATTGTAAGAAAATGCAAAAAAAAGAAACATCCATTATTTGAAACTTCTAGACATCAATACCCCCTTAATGAGGTGTCCCAATTTCGAAAAAAATTTGACACATTCTAAACATGACTGCACGTGTTAGGGATTTCTTTCAGATTTTTCCGTTGCACGTCCTGTGCGCAAAAAAATAAAAAACCCCCAAAAACTGGAAAAAATGTATCTAAAACCCACTCTAAGGACCTATCCCTCTCTTCACAGACCTCATCCCGACTTACCAAGCTCTCTGTCCCCCACTCCTGACTTCTCCTAATTTTCCGCACCCACGACGTTTCCTGAAGATCCTCACACGGCACACTTCATTTTTTAATGAGTTTGTGTGACAACTCTCTCTCGTGTAAAAAACCCAGCGGAGTGTTGGATGTGTATGGTATTACGGCCCAAGTCAAACCTAGAATGCCCGGCGCCAACGAGCGTAGAATAAAACATCATCCACCCAGATAAACTGATACTGCGGTCACCCTGGGCAGCTACTCGGGTGACAATTTATATAAAATATTTACTCGCAGCAAGTATGCGGAACTTTGAATGTACCACCCCTGGAGGGCTTGTCCTCCAAGGGAACATTAATTGCAATAAAGAAGTTTATTCGCTGGACACTTTTTTGTCATGATTTTGCGTGCCCGAGGGCAATTCTTCATAACAATTTTCGATAGTTATTTTAAAATGATTTTTTGACAAAAAAAAAAAACTTACATTTCCTGGTGCACAATAACTCATGACAAAAAAGTGTCCATAGATTACGCGTGCAGACACTCTAGCCACTCGACCATTCCCTTTCTTTTTTTCTCAAAAATCATTGAAGGTCACAGAATGAATATACAGTATTAGAATAATGCAACAGTAGAAAATCGCAGAAAGCGGTTTTTGATTTTTTCAACAATGATGGACCATATAAAAAAAAATCTGAAAAAATAGAGCATAACAATGATAACATGAGGCAGCTACTGTAATAATGAAAAAGTTGTGCTCAGAAAATTTTAATACGAAATCTACATTTTATCCATTTTTGGGGGGTTTAAATTTCTTGCGCGTAGGACATGCAACGGAAAAATCTGAATATATCCTTAGCAGACTGATTTTTCGAATTTACCTCATAACTTAACCCCCTGCTGGTCATGGTATTGGACTACAATTTGGTACACAGTGTTTTTTTATGGGCACCTATTGAATGACCTATCGGCAGGTAAATTCGTTTCAAGGGCAGTTTCGACTTCTTATCCTGTTGGACCCTCTCAAAACCAATGTTGCGATGTCTCGCAAATAATTGAAGTTATGAAAAAAACAAAAAAGTTGTTTGATATAAAAGGGTATATCATGTTGTATATACGAAATAATTCTTATGCAAATCAAGTAATAGAGAGAATTTTAAAGACATTTCGATTTTGTTTTAGATGGAACCATATAAGTTACGACATTTTTATACAAGTTTCATTCGGTTTATATTGAAAAACAACTAGTTTCCCAAGTATTTAGTATCAGATACGTAAATTGAGATATCTTGCGAATCAATAGTTTTACCAGATGAAGATGTTCATGATCGTTTCTCTTTGTAGGGGGAATAGTGAAATAAATCGATATCGAATGGCGCATTAAAAATTATATGGCTCCGCCTGAATGAATCAAATTATACTTAAAATCTTCCCTTTTTAAAACACCCTGCAAATCGTGACTAAATGCCGAACTCAAGCAGCTTATGTCACAGAATTATGTTATGTTTACCGTTGTGTGTGTGTTATATTTTTTAGACTTCATTATTTTGTTTTACTCAAAGTAAAAGTTTTGAAATATTTTACAGGACACACTTCCATTATGAACAACCACAAAAGGGTGAAATGAGTTTCCGTAGTGGAGATGTTTTTCATGTGGTAGATACTCTGCATAATGGAGTGGTTGGTTCCTGGCAGGTGTTTCGTATAGGTCGAAACAATCAAGAGGTACAAAAGGGAATCATTCCAAACAAGGCTCGTGCCGAGGAGCTAGCAACAGCTCAATTCAATGCCACAAAGAAAGAAATGAGTGCTAATGAAAACAGAGGAAGTTTCTTTAGGAGAAGGAGAAGTAGCCATAGACGCTCCAAATCTCTTGGCAGAGTAAGTTTGCATTTTCATACCTTATCACATATCAAAGAGTGTAAAAAGCTTTCATGCAACGATTAACTTTGTAGTCTTTACACGTTTGTAAAGTAGATCTCACGTACATAAAACTGAATTAGTTCCACATGTTATCAAACTAGAAAATAAATTTAGATCCTTGCAGAAATAATGGTGCGTGTATGGGCTGTTTCTGGGTTCATTCCGATAAAATCTTTGGGCAAATTAATGTACAATTAATAACTTTCCTATAATGATCAATTTGCACATCAGTGTAACCATGGGTTAGAAATGGACCGTTTTCGTGTAAATTAATGTTAAATAAAATAGTATATGTGACGCCCATGCTGATTCTGGCGATCGGATTTTCGCTCAGTACACCAGGGCTCCAGGTCTCCAAACCACAGGAAAGAAACACGCGAGTCATCCTTACTGGTTCGAATGTTATATCTACAGTTTAAAACAGTTGCAGTTTACACACCTTTCGAATGCGTTGGACGAGTCCATCCAACCAATAAGAAAAACCGCGGAAGCGGCAACAGCGTATGACGTCTGATTTCTCCGGCTTGCATGCCTGCTGCTACCGGTGCTTGAGCTTGAAACAGTTTAGTGTCTTATGACTCTCAGAGGAAGGAGGACGTTCACAACAAGCTGCATTTTTTTTCTAAAATGTTTATATTTACCGATATGATGGCCGGATTGCCCAGGCAACAATCCCCTTCGGTAATGATACAGATGATGGTCCGTCCTACCGATTTCGATAGTTTTCGGATATGTTGCCAGAATCATGATT
Source organism: Cerceris ruficornis (assembly GCA_963989415.1). Lineage (NCBI taxonomy): Eukaryota > Metazoa > Arthropoda > Insecta > Hymenoptera > Crabronidae > Cerceris > Cerceris ruficornis. Next base: position 13,227,825 of record OZ022520.1, on the reverse strand, counting down.
CTAAGCAACTGTTTCCTGTACATGTAAGCCCCGTTCGGCTGTAGATTCCCAGATATCGGCAAAAAACTTTTGCTATTTCTACATTAAATTTTACCTATACGTGCACGTCCGTGGTAACTTGTGCGTCAGAACGATATAATGGCTTTCCTACTGCTTCTGCGGGGAACGACTCAGAAACTTTATACTGGTGGATTCGTCGAAAAGCTAACTCATAAGAATGTGCGAAACATATAATTCCAATGGTTATTGTAAGTCGGATCGCCTAACGGCGACCCTCTCTAAAAACTACCCCAAACCAACACTAATTCATCTTCTCGTTGCAAATACCTTTATTAAACCAATTGATTAAAATCGGTAAGGTATGCATAACAGGCTACCTCTCCCTAAGAGTTTGGTTTAATAAAGGAGTTTGTAACGAGAAGATAAATTACTGTTGGGTTGAGGTAGCTTTTAGGGAGGGTCGCCGTTAGGCGATCCGACACAATAACCATTGGAATTATATTTTTCGCACATTCTTATGAGGTAGCTTTTCGACGAGTCCACCCGGTACAAATTTGCTAACAATGAGTCGGGCGCCGCAGACACAGTATATAAGCGACCGCATCGTGCTGACGCACACGTTGCCATGGACGTTCATATATAGAGAAAATTCAATGTAGAAGTAACAAAAGTTTTTGGTCAATATCTCGAGAACTAAAGCCAAGGGGGTTATAGAAATGGTCATAGAGCGGGCCGATTAATTTAAGAAGATTTAGAACATAGTTCAGAAAGGAGAGTATTATAATCCATGATGTAATTTTTTTATATGTAGAGAACGAAAATGCTAATAAAATCAAAGACTCAGACGTAGTTTATTTTGCAGTCTATTTCGCATCTTGGTACGCTGCAGCGCACCGGTTTGAGCTCGGGTACTATGCCCAGGGGCCTTTAACCCAACATCGAACTCACTAATGCAAGTTGATGCTCGCTCGAGCTCCTCAACACAGCATTGGTTTCCCGAGCTCAAGCCAATGCACCGCTGCGAAGAAAGAAACAAATAGACCACAAAGTGGACTACTACTTGGTCTTTGATTCCATTAGCATTTTTGTTGTCTTCATAAAAAAAATTACATCATGGATTATAATTCTCTCCTTTCTGAACTATGTTCTAAATCTTCCTCAACTTCTATCCCTTAAAATTCCTCAAATTTGGATGATTCGTCACGATTATGCACGTCGTCATTTCACTCAAATTGAAAGAAGGGAGATTGTTGTTTGGGTAATCCAGCCATCATGTCGGTAAATGTAGATAATTTAGAAAACAAATTTTTCAGCTTAGCGGTGAATGTTTTCGTTCCTCTGAGAGACATAAGGCACTAAACTGTTTCAAGCTGAAGCACCACCAGCAACAGGCATGCAAGCCGGAGAAATCAGACGTCATACGCCTGTTGCCGCTTCCGCGTTTTTTTTTATTGGTTGGATGGACTCGTCTAACGCATTCGAAAGGTGTGTAAACTGCGTCTGTTTTAAACTGTAGATATAACATTCGAACCAGTAAGGATGTCTCGCGTGTTTCTTTCCTGTGGTTTGGAGACCTGGAGCCCTGATGTACTGAGCGAAAATCCGATCGCCAGAATCAGCATGGGCGTCACATACACTATTTTATTTAACATTAATTTACACGAAAACGGTCCATTTCTAACCCATGGTTCCTTTCAGACATTTTACATACGTGACGAGATGAATGTAATATGTCAGTATCTACATTTTTAACTATTTCCCAGATTTTGCGGGCCTGTTCTTTTACAAATGTCCATCTTTCAGAAGGTGTAGTACAACACCTGGTAGGTGGGTATGTACACATAATTTTGAAACACCCTGTACATTGTTACAGTGATGTGCAAATTGATCATTATAGGAAAGTTATTAATTGTAAATTAATTTGCCCAAAGATTTTATCGGAATGAGTTTTACTAAAATAATACTTCTTGTATTAATATGCAGTAGAGAAGGTTCAGGCAGAATGTAAAGAAGGAAGAGATATTATTATAAGTTTACTTCATTCAAGTAGAAATCTTGAAAATTTGCAAATATGATACAGTTAATATATCACGATCAATATTATATGAATGCTATGATTCACACTGCAAAACGTTATAATTCAAACTATGTCGTGTTTGGTATCATTTTGATCATAAAAATTTCACAAATACATTAGCAAAGATTTAAAAAAAAGTCGAAAATGAAAACGGCCGATCCTCCAATTAGTATTGCCACACCGATACGTTCGGGCCGGTCCCCCTGTCGCTTGGACCTCTCTGTCTCTTCTACTGTTTGTCTTTTTCTGTGTTCGCACTTGGCTGAAGCCCTTATATAACACTAGATTTACGGGCGTTAAATCGGTCACACTTAAATATATTAAATAAGTGCTTTGAAAAAAGAGGGATCAACGGGTAAAGACGAAGATCGGTTAAGTAATTTGTATATTATAAGATACAAGTGAAATATTGACTGTATCACATCTCTATAAATTTGGAAACCGTTTATAAAAAAAGTAGGAATCCGTCAATTTGACGGCTTCCGTAAATCTAGTGATAAACAAGGATTCGACACTGCTACTTCATAAGAGAAGTGTTTGAGCCCCGAACTGTGTGGTATTTATCCAGCTTTTACTGTACTCGTTACGTTTCAGACCGAATTGCGCCGACAAATTCAGTTTTCGATTTTTTTTTACTATGACTCAGGTGGTTTCAAAATCTGAAAAATATTGAAGATGACAACCATGGGTATCGGATTGTTACTGTAAAAACGGAAATGTTGTAACTCGAAGATTTCGATACGATATCTACTTTTTTCCGTTTTTTTTTTTAGATTGCGCATTTTCGGCACTTAGGTTTTTCTATGGAAAAATATGAAAAAATCTCAAACATGTATCGCCGCGTGTAGAATATGACAGAATTTTTTAGAATTTTTCGCACGTCAATAAATAGGTGAAAAGGGTCAAAAATCTGTTTTTTTAATTTACCCCATAACTACCCTTCCGGTCAAAATACCGGGTTCAAATTTGGTACGCAATGGTTGCAGAGCATTCCCTACCGAATAACACCTTTCCCATTGAAATCGGTTCAAGGGCATTTTTGACCCCCTAATCCTGCTATACCCGTTACCAAATTTTCGGAGACGTATGTAACAACAGCTTCAGATCGCACCACTTCTCGTGTAGGATAAAACAAAAGTATTATTGTGAAAAAGTATGCTCAGATATGTCTGAAATCAAACACGATTAATAAATTTCAATTTTTCTGGGCTTCTAGCGATAATTTTCGCGAATCCGATTGCTATGTGACGCCTTACGGTGAAATATAGCGTTGCATTTTGACACGCACATCTGCAAATTAATTTTCAGCACAAGTAGTTAAAATACTCCATGACAGCAGAACGCCAGGCTTTCTCGCGTTAAAGAATTCATTGCTGCCTCCGCGGCCGTCTTGGCAACACATTTTACAATTCCACCTAGTCTCTCGCCTGCAGTGTGGTAATAGATTTCCACATCACCCATGGTGTCATATTACCAATGAGTTTTTTTGTAGAGGTACCCTCTGTAGGCCTATTCCACTGCTTCGATGTCCTTTTCTCCTTTATCGTTGATGAAAAATCGCGTTGAAAATAAATCGAAAAAATATTTTTAAATTTTGTCATCAAACGGTTCTAACTTGATAAGCATGAACCGAGTGGTATGCACCAACGTCAGTTTTATTTCGCAATACTTTTTCCATGCTTACCCAGCTTTAACTACTTGCACTGGAAATTAATTTACAAATTCGCGTGCTAGAACGCAACACTATATTTCGCCGTACAACGTCACGTAGTAATAGAATTCACTAAAACTATCGCCAGAAATCCACAAGCATTAAAATCTAATAATCGTGTTTTATTTAAGACATAGCCGAGCGCCTTTTCCACTAATAATACTTTTGTTTTACCGTACGCGCCTCATGGCATTTTTTGATATCTACGATAGTTTACGATTATTGCGTCGTGGCGGATCTGCAAGGCTTACATATTGTATAATAAAACAAAAAAAAATTAATTTCATTTTTTACAAACATAATAATATTCTACAGGACAAGGGAATCATTTGTGGCATAATACATTTTTTCCATTACTATTCGTTTATCAGATATTGTAACGTAATGTGCCAAAACCGGCAAAAGAAAAGGGTTAATTTCGCGACTCCAGAGTAAATTACGGAAAAACACAAAAACATATAACTTTTATTTTTATTGCTCTATCATTTAAAAAAAGTTTGGTTAAAATCGCATCGCAAACTTTAAAGATATAACGAAAACCTTGGCATTTTTTAATAAAAAATTAAGAAAAAATCGTCAAATAAAATTTTAAATTTCATAGGCGTTTACTACACAAAAAAAGTGAATATTTCGTACATTTATCGTAAATCTCTATCATTAACCGTTTTGAAGTTATAAGCGAAAGAAGAAAAAATGTCGAAACTTTGAAGGGTGGTTTCACCCCCTAAACGTGCGTCTTAGCCGATATAAAAAGAAATACGTATCGATTATTTTCACGTACTTAACAAATTTGCGAAGTTTCATTAAAATCGGAGGCGGACACCTCGGGTAGTTCCCATGCCAGTCGATGTGGCAAGGTAAATACTGTGCGTAGTCGTAGCATTGCCGCATTTTTATTTGTCTGGCTGGATGAATGCGACATGGCTATCCACTCCACAAGCAGCCTCAAAGCAACGATGAATCATCAGCAAGCAATGATACCTTTTTATTTATTAATTTTTCTGAATGCAACTTTTCCCAATGTATTTTTGAGACTTTTCTGATTAAAATGATACCAAACGCGATATGTTTGAATTATGTTAAACAGAAAGTAAATGTATATTAAATAGTAAGTAAATGTAATTCAAACTATATCGTGTTTGATGTCATTTTAGTCAGAAAAATCTCACAAATATGTTGGTAAAGGTTTCAAGAAAAACAGGTAAAAAATGAAAAAGTTTTATTCTTGAATTGTATTAGTCACACTCTTATCTGATTCGGGTTGCTTCATGTTACACTGCTCCCTCGTTGATCGTCGCGTTTCGTCAAGGAGGATCCTCCCATGTGAAGGGAGTAGTTATGCCGGAGTTTATCCAGCTTTTACTACAGTGATATTGTAAATTTGTGCGTACGCCAATGTCTTCACATTCACCGCCTAAATCGCGTTCTCTCCCTTGCTCCATGCGCAGCTTTGCCTCTCTTCGCCCTTTAGTTCGATTTGAATGTTTTACGCCTTTTAGCGAATTGCGAGATAGAACATTAAGTGCCCCCGTATACATGTGATCGGTGGAATGACTCTTGACGTCTGAAGAATCCGACCCGCATTGTTTTGGGAAGTCAAGTTACAGTTGTCGGACTTTAGGAATATCAGGCGGGCCAACGAATCAGATCCGCTCGGCTTCTCTCTGTAGCCCTACTTTACCCTTGTGTCCTGCTTTCCGAGCTATTTTCGTTTATCAAACGAAAACGAAACTTTGGGTTGTAACATTTTTTTTATAGCTGGTCCACAAAAATATCTGCACAATCGTTTCCTGGCATTAGAATTTCTGCTGGACATTTAGTTTTTAAGGCAAATTAAAAAATATTTAGAAAATTTCGATATCTTGGCTGCCATTTTCATTTTTGGCTTTTCGGTTGAGCATTGTTTAAACGTGTTAAAATATTTGTAAAGTTAAAATAATTTATGCATCGTTCTATTCGGGACAGTATGCACAATTATTTTTTTACGTAGAATAATTTAGATAACCTTCACGATTAAGATACAAGAAATGTTGAATGTCGAATATTGTTTTTTTTTTTTTTTCAAAGTTGCTTTTCTCAAAAATAGAGTCTGAGTGGGGGGGATATCATATTCGCGTTCAGCGCCACAAAATGCATAGGACTTACAAGGGGAGGACCAGGCCTGGAGGCCACCGATTTTGTTCAAATTTGGTACACGTGTTCTACTCGGCAAATAATTATACACGTGTTTTGCCAAAAGTGTAGATAAGTCCAAATTTTTGAAAAAATTGAGTTAAAAAAAAATTCACCGATCGACTCGAAACTTTGTAGGCACGTTTTACGAGCAAAATTAAGGTATACGTATTTTTTTATTTCGCTGTTAAAACGTTTTAAAAAATCGTCATGTCCCTTTAGTACCTTAGAGTTAAAACGTTATTCAACGAAGCGGCCTGACTGACCGGAGAAGGAAGTAGTCTGTGTTTACTATGGACATTAGATCGATTCCCGTATGAATCGATGTAGTTCCAGAGATGAAATGGTGCAGTTGCTAGAGTGTCTGCTGTGGAACCGCTGGACACTTTTTGTCGCGAGTTCGAATCCCCATGGGGGACTTAATTTTTTTCTGTTTTTTTTTTTATATTATTAAACACATAGCAATAATCAATAGTCGCTTTAAGGTGTTTCACAGATATTTTTATGTCCTCAAAAAATATAAAACCTGCATGAAAATAATCATAGGGCATGCTTTCCCTAGTTATGCCATATTTTGCAATTATGGGTATTCTCACACATTTTGTATGCTTAATAGATATTGGTTTATTATAATGCATGAAAATATATGTTAAATATTAAAGGGACATAATATTATATCTTGGAAAGTTATAACAAAGAAGAGGAAGGAAGAGTTTCTTCCTTTCTATAGATTATAACTTTTCATGATCCTTTTACATTTAACATACATTTTCAAATGTCTTAATAAATCGATGTTTATCTAATATACGAAATATTTAAAAATACTAGTAATCGCAAATCGTGGCATTATTAAAAACAGTATATACAATTATTTTTAAAAATATTTGTGAAACACCTTAAAGCGACTATTGATTATTGCTATGTGTTTAATAATTTAAAAAAAAATTACAGAAAAAAAATTAAGTCCCCCATGGGGATTTGAACTCGCGACAAAAAGGGTCTAGCGGTTCCACAGGTAGACACTAGCCACTGCACCATTTCATCTCTTGAAAGAAAGTTCAAAATTCTAGCATATAAGAAACATACAATTAACAATTTACTTAATTTTCTTGATTCTCTTTCTTAACTCGTATCTTTTCGCATTCAGAGACATTAAAGGTAATAAAATGATCATATTGAATTAAAATAATGCAAAGATAGCAAATACTGATCGTGTTTCAGCTCGAAATGCGTCTCAGAAATCGGTTTTTGACTTTTCCGACAGTGTTGCACCATATCAAAAAAATATGAACAAAATTGAGCATATTAATGGTTACATCAGGTACTTACAGGAATTATTTAAAAATTGTATCTCGAAGATTTCAGTGCAAAATCTACATTTTTCCCATTTTTTTGTCGTTTTTGATTTTTTGCGCGCGGCACTTGCAACGGAAGAATCTGAAAATCATTCCTAACGTGTGCAATCATGTTTAGAATGTGTCAGAATTTTTTCCACATTTTTACAGATCAATAAGTGGCGAAAATGAGGCAAAAACTGGTTTTTCGTATTTACTCCATAACTACCCTCCCGATCAAGCTATCGTATTATAAATTTGTGTACAATGGTTTCTTATGGTTACCTATCGAATGACGCATTGTGGAATAAAATAGCTTTAAGGGCACTTTTGACCCCCTATCCTGCTAGACCCTTTGAACAAAATCGGTGACCCCCAGGTCTGATCCTCCCCTTGGTAGTGGGAATTTTGTTACACTTTGTACTGAAAATGATGTTGACCAGTGTTATTGAAGTAAGTAGCAAGTTAATGTTACTCGGCGTTGCAGACTACCTTTCTTCTAAAATTTATACTTTTTTAACGCATACTCGTTATGTGTCTACTTTAGCGAAATTGCAAAGTTTTTTGTTATTTAATTAATATTATAATTGATTTAATGTTATGAAATTTCCTATCATTCTTCCTATTATTGAAATGTAAGGTTTGTTCATGTAATTCGTTGAATTTAGCCGAGTTTATTCTTTTGTTTTCACAAGAGAACTTAGTTTATAATCTCGTTGTAATTATCAGTGGAATATGTTTGCTTTTCTTCAGGATCATTGGGACGACGTAGTTTTTTCAGACAGTGTGAGCAAATTTCCGGCGTACGAGAAAGTGATCCTCAGGCACCCAGGTTTCATCAGACCCGTCGTCCTTTTCGGACCCGTCGCAGATCTTGCTAGAGAGAAACTTCTTAAAGATTTTCCTGATAAATTTACGTCTCCCCGTGAGTAAACAAAGTTCTATATTATTATAAAAGGAAATGAATTCTGAAAATACAACATGCTTGGAAGTGTGCTCAGACAATCTCAAAACTTTCCTTGAGTTACTGTACCGAAATTTTGTTGTAGAAAAATCAAGATGCATTCACGTCTGCATCAATTTCGTGAATCCGAATTTTTTTAAAGAAGAATCTAATTCACGGTACCGAATGCCAATGGAGAGAGTTTCTTGTTATTTTATATATATACAGGGTGGTCCACGTAACTTGTGCACCTCTAATAACTTTTAAAGTATGCGTTGCACGAAAGAATGTTATATACAAAAGTTACATGGTTTAAAAGGGTACACTATGTAGTGTGTTAATTTTTTTTATAGGTGGAGGCGTTTCGGAGATTTGAAGGTCAACTTTGTTTTTTTAAATGGAACGATATGTTTTTTTATTCATCATGAAATAGTACGTTTCAAGAAGAGTTCAATGACCTATGACTCAAGTTCATTCAAGGTCAAACTTGCTTGAATATTAAGTAACTATAATTCAAAGTATGTCATGTTTGGTATCATTTTAATCAGAAAAATCTCACAAATACGTTAGCAAAGGTTTAAAAAAAGATCGAAAATGAAAACGGCCGATCCTCCCGATTTTTCTGATTAAAATGATACCAAACACGACATACTTTGAATTATAGTTACTTAATATTCAAGCAAGTTTGACCTTGAATGAACTTGAGTCATAGGTCATTGAACTCTTCTTGAAACGTACTATTTCATGATGAATAAAAAAACATATCATTACATTTAAAAAAACAAAGTTGACCTTCAAATCTCCGAAACGCCTCCACCTATAAAAAAAATTAACACACTACATAGTGTACCCTTTTAAACCATGTAACTTTTGTATATAACTTTCTTTCGTGCAACGCATACTTTAAAAGTTATTCGAGGTGCACACGTTGTGTGGACCACTCTGTATATAATGGGTGAAGTAAAAAGTTTTGAGCGTTTTTTGTTAGATGGCTTTAGTGAGCCATATCTCGCAATGTATACGTTGCATCATGTCATTCTATACTGTGACTTAAAGGCAACATAACGCTTTAAAAAAAGTTCTCTGACAGTCTTTTGTTTTGTGAAGCCAGTTGTTTGTTAGAGCGTATCAAAATGGAGGTAACGAAAGAGAAGATTCGATACATTCTACAATACCACTACGATCAAGGGGAAAAAGCCGAGCAGGCAGCCAAAAAAATTTGTGCTGTTTATGGACCCAAAAGAGTATCGAATGCAACAGCAAAGCGGTGGTTCCAACGCTTCCGTTCTGGTAATATGGACGTCGAAGATGAGACACGCTCTGGTAGGCCTATCGTTGAAAATGTCGATAAAATCATGGAAATCGTCGAGTCAGACCGGCATGCGAGCACTTATTCCATTGCCCAGGAACTGAAGATTAGCCAGAAAAGCGTTTGGAACCATTTGCATAAGGTTGGTCTCAAAAAGAAGCTCGATATATGGGTGCCACACGAACTGACGCAAAAGAACCTTTTGGAGCGAGTTGATGCTTGCGATTCTTTGCTGAAGCGTCACGAAATGGACCCATTTTTGAAGCGGATAGTGACTGGCGATGAAAAATGGGTCACATACGAGAATGACAGGCGAAAAAAATCGTGGTCCAAGCGCGGTGAGACGGCCCAAACGATCGCCAAGCCCGGATTAACGACCAAGAAGGTTTTGCTATGTGTTTGGTGGGATTGGAAGGGAATCCTGCACTATGAGCTGCTCCCATCGGGCCAGTCACTCAATTCGGGCCTATATTGTGAACAACTGACCAGATTGAAGCAGGCGATCAACGAGAAGCGACCAGAATTGTCCAATCGGAAGGGTGTTGTCTTCCATCAAGACAACGCCAGGCCGCACACATCTTTAACGACACGCCAGAAGCTCCGAGAGTTTGGATGGGAGGTTATATCGCACCCGCCGTATAGCCCAGACCCGGCACCAAGCGATTATCACCTTTTTAGACATTTACAACATTTTCTTGATGGCAAAAAACTGGCCTCAAGAGAGGCTTGTGAAAGTGAGCTGGTCGAGTTTTTTAACAATAGGGACGAAGACTTCTTCAATCGCGGAATTATGAAATTGCCTTCAAAATGGGAAAAAGTTATTGAACAAAACGGCGCTTATTTGATTTAATTCCGAAAATTCTAAGTTTGTTAATTTTATCATCAAAATAAAGAGAAAAAACGCTCAGAACTTTTTCCTTCACCCATTATATGTGGTATCGAGAATCGAGATATGGTCCATCGCGACCGCCTAGACCAGGCTCAAGCTTTATTTGATCGCCAGAGCAGTCTCGGGAAGAGCTCCGCCTACTTCACCCATACATACAGCTGACTTGTCACTGATTCACAGACACTCTGTCGGTGTTATGGCCGGACCTATTGGCACGAGCGTGGTGGCGTATTGGGGCGACATTCATATCTAACCGCTCGCGCTGGAAAGACATGCCACGCGCGTCGATCGCGGAAAACAAAACGACGTGCGTGGCACGTCGACCAAGGTTATTTGTCGAAAGACAGTTTCAGGTCGCACGACGTCGTTTGCAGGGTAAAACAAAAGTATTATTAGTGAAAAAGTATGCTCTGATATGATTTAAATCAAATACAATTAATAAATTTTAATGTTTTTGGACTTCTGCCGATGATTTGGTGGAATTCAACCACTACGTGAGGCCTTACGGCGAAATATAATGCTCCGTTTTAGCACGCGGATCTATAAATTAATTTCTAGCGCAAACAGTTAAGAAACTCCGCGACAGCAGAACGCAAGGCCTTCTCGCGTTAAAGAATACATTGTTGCGGCCGAGCAGTATATTTCGCCGTAAGGCGTCACGTAGTGGTTGAATTCCACGAAATCATCGCCAGAAGTCCAAAAACATTAAAATCTATTAATTGTATTTGATTTAAATCATATCAGAGCATACGTTTTCACTAATAATACTTTTGTTTTACCCTGCACGCGACGTGGTGCGATCTGAAACTGTCTTTCCACAAATAACCTTGGTCAACGTGCCACGCGCGTCGTTTTGTTTTCCGCGATCGACGCGCGTGGCATGTCTTTCCAGCGCGATCGGTTAGATACGAATGTCGCCCCAATACGCCACCACGCGCGTGGCAATAGGTCCGAACCTGGCAAGTTAAAGGCGAAGCAATCAGCGAGCTCTCGAGCGCACTGGAAGGGGACGCAGGCGGAGCTCTTCGAAGGACACCTCTGTCGATCAACTAACCTGGCTGCCTGCTTTATGAAGTTGTCCCAGTTGTTAGTTTTCACATGGTAGTTGCACAGAACTTGATGGTTATATGCTCTATGTTCACTCCTGACTCTGTGGAATGTATGTTTGACTTTCGACTTTGTGTCTGCCTCGCTATGCTAACCGTCGTCCTCGTATAGGCCGTATAAGGATATAAGCATGCAAGCCACCAAAAATCTAATAACCAATCAGGCAAACCTGATTACATATCCTGATTCGCCTATGGTCAGTCAGGTGACACACTTAGCACTTCAATTCCCATAAAAGTAGTTATAACGATAACTTGATTTCTGCTATCTTCTTGTAGATATGAAGTATTAATTGAATTAAACAAATTTCAATATTTTCTACACCGTGTACCTTTTATAGCATTGCCAGATTATAGAGATATTCCGCTATGACCTTCGGGCAACAACGTAGCGAGCATCATTTTGTAATGATGTAATAAATACTTGAATATTCTTATTCGGTAGAAATATTATCCATAATCATTATTATCTTGTAGAGATGGAAAATCAACTGGAGGATAGTGCCGTAAAGAATACAAAAACATCTGGCATAATTCGATTAAGTGCCATCAGAGAAGTGATGGATCGAGGAAAGCACGCGCTATTGGATATCACTCCAAATGCAGTAGACAGACTGAATTACGCTCAATTTTATCCTATTGTAATTTTTCTGAAAGCCGAGACAAAGCAAATTGTCAAGGAAATGAGAGCTGGGATTCCAAAGTAAGTTCCCCCAATGATTTACTCCGTGTTAACAAAGTGTGCGATTTGGTTGATTCAAAGATAGATATTATGCTGTATGTACATGTAATTTTTGGACTCCTCATATAATATTATTATATTATGTCAGTTTCGAGAAAAGGGTGATAGAAAGTTAGTTTCCTTTTACGTGCGATATTTTACGATTAAACCTTTTCTTAACATTCTCTCTTTTTTTCTTCAAAATAGCCATGTATTTTACAATTTAGGTTACTTAATAAAATGTGACAAAATTGAATCAACGGGTGACATTGTTCTTTTTCACAGATCTGCTCATAAAAGTAGTAAAAAGCTTCTCGAACAGTGCCAGAAATTGGACAAAATTTGGGGTCACATTTTCAGTGCTGTCATCACGTTAACGACACCAGAAGCATGGTATCGAAAAGTCAGAGAATTAATTGATCGTCAGCAGCAGGGTTTACTCTGGATGAGCCAAACGAAGGTAAGACTTATAAAGAATGCATTTGTTTGTCAACAGTATCTCACGAAAGTATTTTTTTGATTCATTATTTTCAATGTTACTTTGAAACTATTTCTGTTCTTGAATACTTTATGTTTATTATTGTTTAATATGTATTCCAATATCTTATTTGGAGGAAAGATAAGTTATTTCAAAAAATAATTGCTCGATGTATTTCTGTTTCCTGTATTACTTGAACGTAACACTAAAGATTAACTCTGAATGTCGCCCCAATGCGCACCGCGCTCGTGCCAATAGGTCCGCACCCGGCAAATGAAAGGCAAAGCATTCAGCGAGCTCTCGAGTGCACGGGAAGGAGTAACAGACGGAGCTCCTCCAAGGACGGCTATGGCGTGCAAAATTTCTGCATCTCTGGTGTAGAATATTGTACATTTTTTTAAACGTGAAATTGATAAAATTTACGAGTTACCTCGTCATCGGAGAATTGATTTCCACTGTGCAAAACGTGTTATCCTGTTCTCTGCTCTCTTATATTACATCATACAGACGCCATAGGCATTTCCGATGGAGGAACTTCCTGGTCACCGAGTTAAGCAAACCAGTAATTTTTCAATTAACGTTATCGATAATGCAATGTTTATTTATTTTTATGTAAATAATAATGAAATATTAATTCTCGCGGCTTTGTTAAGGCGTACAAGGTGTTTCAAAATAATTCGTCATGTCCCATCCGGCGTTGTTCTACACCTTTGGATCGGCGTACATTTACAAAAAAACGGGTCGTAAATTGATGTCAAATTTTTTTATTGGCACATCGCGTTCATCTTGTTGTACAGGTAAAACGTCTGAAAGGAACCATAGGTCAAACGAACGGTTCTCTTGCAAATTAATGTTAAAGTTGTACTTCCGTGTTTGGACTTTCGATCACTAAACCATGCCTCCAGGTTACTCACAGAAAGAAAAGAAACACACAAATTATCCTTACTGGCTGAAGTGTCAGATTTGCCAGTTTAAAGCTAGGATGATGTCAATGCCCTGTTACGTGGCTTACAAAAATTTGGGTGTGACCTTGGATGCCATAGCATCGGGCGGTCGCATCTCTGGCATTTCGATGCTTCTCCCGACACGTGCAGAAGCGATCGATGTTTTTTGCTACGACCGTCGTTGGTCGGTAACTATGTATCGCTGGTCGTATGTCCTTGGTTGGATTCATTCGCTCTAGAGAATCCGAGCAGTCAAGACGCATAGCGACCACGTAGAGTTTTACATTGTTTTGTTTGTTAGACTTAAACTGCTATGTTTATACTGCACTATGTCTAATTAAATAAACTAACTAGCTTCACAAGATTAATTTGGCGTGGAGCGTGACGAAAAAACATTTCATTTACCTCGGCACATGCCCTGTGATCGGTTTTGAGTCCTCTGAAATGCCCTCGTGGAGAGAGGAACGTAACAACATGCACTTTTCTTTAATGGCTGGATCACCGGGTCACCCATATTTGAAGTTCGTGTAGAAGGTCTCTGTTTTAAACTGGCTGATGTGTGGCTCTTCAGCTAGTAAGGATAATCCGTGTGTTTCTTTCCTCTTTTGTGGGTAGTCTGAAGGCCTGGCTCACTGATGAGAAATCCAATTACAGAATTATAACTTTAACATTACTTTGCAATACAACGGTACGTTTCTGACCCATGCTTCCTCTCAGACATGTTACCTACGCAACAAGACGGATGCGATGAGCCAATAAAAAATGTTTTCCTCAGGTTGCCATCGTTTTGCGAATCTTGCGGCTCCCTTTTTTTCCAAATGTCCGTCGATCCAAAGGTGTACAGCAACCCCTGGTAAGTGGTGACAAACCTTTTTGAAACACCCTGTACAAGAAGAAAAAAAACTTGAAATTTTTAAACAGAATATGCAAATAGAGAATGAAAGGTGACAAAAATTGACTGTCCTCTTTGAACAGGCAATAAGGAACCTATGTTTTGAGATCAACAATTTTTTGGCCTTTGGAATCAGTAATGGTTTCTTTGATTTTTTGATATGTCAGATTTGCCTATATAAGTATACAATAGATAGTTCTTTCGTCTAAATACTTTCGTGATTTGCTGCAAGTAATTTTACGTAGGGTGGGAAAATGTTGGAAGAAAAACGATGAAAGAATAACTTGTAATTGTAAGTGAAAGGGGTTCATCCGAAGTACGAAGGTCTTAGGAAAAGTAAGAAGCCAATAACTGAAATGAGCTTGTAACAACTGATTGTAGCAAACGTGCAGTCGAGAATTACCGTGGAAGATATGTCATCTGTCTGCCGATCCTCATGATATACCTACCCATTCCGCCCTCCCGATTTCAATGGAAGACACGTTCTATAATATGCATGAGAACGATACAGTTAATGGAAACAAGTTGTTCTCATTACCTTCTTATCCGTCTTTAACTTCGGACGTTGTTCGTGAGCAATTTTTCGGCTACATTTAAATCCCGCTTATTAGCGAAGTACATGTTCCATCTATCAAATAACACTTTTTAGCTCGACTTACTCGAAAGCAAGGTAACCAAGTTTTTTGGAATAATTTGTTCCTTATTCTTATTATATTATCTTATTTAGCTCATATACAGGGTCCGGCCAAATAACGTGTATAAGCGAGGACGAGATGATTCCTTATGAAAAAATAAGTACGAAATATGGAAAAAAGAATTTTCATTTAAGGATTACAATTAATTTTCGAAAATTCAAAGTTTCAATACGTTATTTAAATAAATAAGTCGGCTACGATAATTCGATTTACCAATTATTTGTTTTCTTAATTACATGCAAATTAACCCTTTGCGGACGGAGGCATTTTTGAATATTGAGAGATAATCATTTATTTGGCTATCCAAGACCACCTTTTTGTCAGAAAGTCAGAGTGTTAATGTACATAAATTATAAATTGCTATTTACTTATCACTCCGCAAAGTCCGAGAAAGTGTTAAAAATGAAGGTAAATGTTTCTTATTGGCTCGTTGAAATCGTTCCGTTGATGAAATGAACCCTTTTCCGTGACTGGCTTTGCGATCGGTAGAACAGCCCCGCGAACTGACACATAGAAAAAAGTAATTCACGAATCATATACCCTTATTGACTGAAGTGTCACATCTACGTACTTGTTTGAAACGGAGGCACTCCTCATGGGTTTCGAATATGGGTGACCTAGGCCATCCAGGCAACAAGGAAAGCGCATGTGTTTATGTTCTTCTCCCCGGGAAGGCCCTTCAGAGGAGGCAAAGACTGTCACAGCTCACTGACATTTTTCTAGCCTGCGTATTACACGCAGCTATGGCACTGACGCGGCCGGCTCGGGAAAACACTCCGCACACGTTGTTCACGGATATTTTCTTGAATTGTGCCAAAACGAAAACCGTCATAACATTTATCGCCGACAGATTTTTCTTCAAAAGTGTCCGCACGATATAATAATGTATAGTACATTTCTACTAGCAAAAAGTACTTTACGTGAAAAAGCAAAGTTACTGTGGGGAAATTACTACATACTCACACCCGCACTTTTTTAAA
Source organism: Cerceris ruficornis (assembly GCA_963989415.1). NCBI lineage: Eukaryota > Metazoa > Arthropoda > Insecta > Hymenoptera > Crabronidae > Cerceris > Cerceris ruficornis. Next base: position 13,211,574 of record OZ022520.1, on the reverse strand, counting down.
GCTTCATAGCTATTTACTGGCATTAAAAAGCGCGGAATATTAGAACTTCTTATACTTCTGTACCCAGGAGAACAGTCCTCTATTTTTTAAGACGAGGTTGAACTTTTTATCGTAGCTAGTTTTCACGTAATAACAGCTTCTTTTCCGAAATACACCGTTTTTACAAAAACTGAGGGTGATGGAGAAATTTCGTTTACGGATTCGTGTTCAGGATGAGAAAATCTACAAGAATCATCCAGTGGATGTTAAAAAGCAAAAATGATGTGGAACAGTGCTGTGTGGAAGAGAGACACGCTCCGCTCGAGCATGCTCTCTGAAAATTAACTCTTTTAAAAATGATTATCAACCCTAGCAACGCACGTTTCTCTAACATTTGATTATTCTGACATATATACACGCACGCATTACACTCGGCTTCACATCAAACAGTAATAACACCATGACAACATATTCTTCGATACCCCGCGCATATGCACGCACGTATCGCATTTCGTCGAGGCTTTTTTATACCCGCGAATATTCTAGACCAGAGAAGCCGCTTATTTGAGCGCCGCATGCGTCCTTGGAGGCGTTCCGCCCGTTACTCCTTCCCGTATATTCAAAAGCTCGCTGATTGGCGAACGTTTCAATTGCCACGCGCGAATCTATTGGCACGAGCACGGTGGCGCTTTCGGGCGACATTCGTATTTAACCGCTCACGCTGGAAAGACGTGCCACACGTCGATTACGGAAATTGAAATGATGTGCGTGTCCTGTCGACTAAGGTTATTTGTCGAAGAACAGTTTCAGATCGCACCACGCCGCGTGTAGGGTAAAACAATAGTATTAGTAGTGAAAGAGTATGCTCAGATATGTCTTAAATCAAATAGAATTAATAGATTTCAATGTTTTTGGACTTCTGGCGATGGTTTTGGAGAATTCGATCACTACATGACGCCTTACGGCGAAAGATAGTGCTGCGTTCTAGCACGCGTGTTTGTAAATTAATTTTCAGCGCAAATTGTGAAAGAACTCCGTGACAGCAGAATGACAGACTTTCTCGCGCCAAAGAATACATTGTTGTCGACGCGATCATCTTAGCGATACATTTTACAATCCTGTCTAGTCTCTGACTCGAGAAAGCCTGGTGTTCCCCTGCCGCAGAAGTTTTTAACTACTTACGCTGAAAATTAATTTACAAACGCGGGTGCCAAAACGCAACACTATCTTTCGCCGTAATGCGTTACAAAAGCATTAAAATCTATTAATTGTATTTGATTTAGGACATATCTGAGCAAACTTCTTCACTAATTTCTTCAATTCTTCACGAAACTGTTCTTCAACAAATAACCTTAGCTGACGTGGCACGCACGTCGTTTTGATCTCCGTGACCGACGCGCGCGGCATGTCTTTCCAGCGCGAGTGGTTAGCTATGAATGTCGCCCCAATACGCCACTGCGCTCGTGCCAATAGGTCGGCGCCTGGCAAGTGAAAGGTTAGTCAATCTTGGTTGGGTGAAGCAGGTGTTTGGGAGAAGCAGGCGGAGTTCCTCCAAGGACGCATGCGGCGATCAAATAAACGGCTTCCCCGTTCTAGGCGCACTCGTACAGCTGGTGTTAGTGAAAGAGATTCACTTTTGCGCCGTTTTGATAAGTAGCCCTTCTTTATACATCCGAGTACGTCTAGAAGAGGCGATATCATGTTTCAAAAGAAATAGTCAGTACATGTGATGATAGGATAAGCTGTGGAGAGAAAGAAAACGAAATGACTCAAAACGGGGACAGAATTCAGATCCTCCAATCCAGTGCTCGGAATTACAAAGGGGCAAACCAAAGAAGTCTATCGGAACAGTACAGGGACAAACGGAGCATCTTGCTCGTACCGCCTATTCTGCCAGATTTGAATGTGTTAAACTCTTCTAGCAAACAGCGTGTTAGAATCCTTGCAAGTAAACAATCCTTGCTCCAGCACATGCCGAAATGTTTAACCCTTTGCCCTATAACAACGAGTGACACTCGTGATGCGGTTGCAGTAGCAGGAAATTTTGAATCTTCTCAAAAATTGTCAAATTGAAAATATCAGTGGAACACGACGCGATAATATTATCCCTATATTGTTAATATTGCTTTAAATTCTAAGATATGTCAGGAATCACTGCCATCTTTTTATTTTAGCAATTTAATTCTCAATTATTGCGGAGGCAGTCATAAAAGAACTCGTAGGGCAAGGGGTTAAATGCGCACGGTTTCTATATGGCTATAGAAAACACAGGCCTCAATAATTTAACCCTTTGCACTCGAGGGCTCCGAAGCGGAGCCATTTTAAAATTTGTCTTCAAACTCGAGGGCTCCGCTATGGGGACAATGCAAATAATTTTCAGTTCATAACATAAGGACAAAAACAAATCGTAATAATAATTTATAATTTTTTTTTTTATATATCAGAACATTTGTATCCATAATCAATTAAAAAAACAATAAAATACAACAATGACTTTTCTTTGAATGCGCATAGCATTTCCTTATATGTGCATATGATTTTTCTATTGCAATTGCTTCGAGTTGCTGGTAATATGAATGAAAAAAAACTTCGAGTGCAAAGGGTTAACAATCCCGTGGAGTTCTGCTTTACCGATTTACAATTCGAAAATATAAACTGATGCAACTGCGATGATGTACCCTAGTAGCACAGAAAAATTGATTTAAGATCTTTTTCAAATATTAGAAAAATATTTTTTAGGCCACTTTTTTTAATACGGAAAAAATATTAGGTCTAAATATTGTACATATGTAGAAAAAATGTAAAGCGAATGTTCAGCAAATATCTACTAAATACTCAGAGAATATAAAGTAGACATTTAAAAAATATAAAGTAGATATTTGAAAAATATGTATTTAATATTTAAATAATATTCAACGGTATTTAAATTTAAAAAAGAAAATAAGAAAAATTGAAGCTACCGAATTTTGTTATGCATTGTTTGAGAGGAGAGTATTATTTTCTTTTTCTCTTGTTATTTGACCGGACTATATTATACAATTGAAAATTTTTATGATGTGGCGGGATTTTATGAACTCGGGACCATGCGATTACTGGGTACTTTGCTCCTACCCTGAGCCATGGGAACCTGTTGTTACTAATACTACTTTTAAGGGGGATTCCCATTTCACGGTTTCAAAAATTTGTGTTTTTTTTTTTATTATTATTGTAGTTCATACTCTTGAGAAACAATGTGCAAAATGTCAATCCGAAATTCGTTGAATTGACAAAGTTATGAGTCAATAACGAACTCTGCGCGCACGTATGCTGAGATAGCGAGCGGGCAATACCCGAGAGGTTCCTGTTTAGTGTAGTAGGTATATAGTCTTTGACTTTGACTTTGAGACTCCACCCATCCGTCGGTGTCAAATTCAAAGTTGGTGGGGTGGAAATTGAATGCTCTATGAGTGATTAGGCCAGGTAAACAGCCGAACGCTGGTTCCTGGATTGAAAACTGTACGTAAAACTTCAAACGCGTTTTTCTCGAAACGGGTTTTTTCTGTACGGCCGACATGATATCTCCGGAACTATTCAGTCGATTGCCTTCAAATTTGGCACAATTCTCGAAAAAACAATCTGTCTTCAGTGTGAACTACGAAAAAACATATACATGCACAACTTTTTGTTTTATAAACAAACGTGTGACGAAATTTGTTGCGAAAAAACAAAATTTTTTTTCCAACCGTCGCAGTTTCTTTAGTTTTTGGAAAAAAAATTGTCCGTAGTTCATACCAGAACTACATTCATAAGGAGTAAATTGCCATTTGAATTTTTTGTTTCAAACAACTTGAAGATCAGTTATCGTGTCGGCCAGCGACCGGGAATTTTCAGGAGGCGTCTCACCTTAAACGACGTGAAAGCCATAATTTTCAAGATAATCAATTAAAAATTTAACTGTAGTTCACTGAATACATAATAACTATACGTGTGAATTATGACAAAGATTTATCTAAAGGTTTCCTTAATAAAAATTCCTAAAAAAACACGATTTTTCAACACTTGAAATGGGAATCCCACCTTAATGCTCACAGAGATTCAAATTATTGCGAGCATACATTGCGGTGCATAACTACAGCACTACTACACTTTTCAAGAGCTTTGGAGAATTAATTAATGATTTTCAATTTTTAATGATATCGCGCGGAAGAGACTAAAAAGATGTTATGGTAATGATAAAACTGCGCAAATAACATTTATTTAAAATAAAATATACAATAACATAGATACTTTACGGGTGCACACCTATAGCACCAATGAAATTATACCATAAGAACAATAATATATTACAATGAAGTGATTGAATTATAATTTCAATTAACAGGATGGAAAGGATTAACAGTGAATGGGACCTCCTTTCTTCTCTATTAATTCGGAAATGCGACAGGACATGATTCCCGACTAATTTTTTCAAAACTTCATCGTTTATTTCATTTAACCAGGTTAATTTTTTTTTCGTCGGAAAATATTACGTAATAAAGAACGTTAAATGGGAAACAATAACATGATGTCGCCTTTTAACTTCACGATCTTTAACTTACATGACCCCAATTTCTATTCATGCTTCCGCGGGCGTATTCTATTCTCGTTATTTTGTGGCATTTAGAAAGAGCTGCTACTGAAATTAGTTTTTGTCTGGCAATGTTTGGATACCTTTTAAATGCCCGTTAAACGTTCCAATGAGACATGTTGAGGCCACATTCCTATACAATTTCTCCACAGGTTTTCAAACTATTGCTCCCAATTTTAACAATATGCCTTTCGGCACGTGGGGACAGTTTTTTCTTGGGCCCTCCTTTCTTTATTCTCCCGCCATATTTCGACGAATTACATAAAAAATTCGATATAACTTTATGGGGTCGCCCAAGTTTACGTGCAATTTCTGTAATTCCCATTTCTTGTCCGTCATACGCTAAAATTGTACACTGTTCTTTCTCAGCAAGATATTTACCACGAGGCATTATATAAATTAATTGAAAGGAATCTGAATTAGATCAAAATTTTTGAAACAACCATGCAGGTCAGTGCCTCACAGAGGGGCATAGGCCAGCTTTTGTCTGAATATGTTACAATCTTCAAACGACACGACACATCAATGCAACGCGCAAATATATCTTTTCTTAACGCAAAGAAACCAAAAATAATTCCAAATTTGAAAAAGAATATTATATTTCCAATATTAAATTAATATCTATTTTATATCTTGAAAAATATATTTCTCCGTAATATGAAGTAAATATTTGATAAATATCTGAAAAAAATATTTCTTTCAAAATATAAAATAACGATTTGATAACGAGAGATAATCTCATATGAGAGAGAAGTGTGCATGTAAATGCCGATCGGCGATTGTTTTGCGAGAGGCCTTCAGGACACTTCGTGTATAGACGCCGAGACGCTGAGACGCTTTTTCTTTTTTCTATTCTAGACGTATTATTCATTATCACGTTGTGGTCTAACTTTATATATATTTATCTATAACCTATATTACTCTAATAATAAATAAACAATATTCCTATATTAATAATAAACTTATTATTAAAAATCCTACAATAAATATTTGATAAACACTTGAAAAAAAAATTTCTTTCTACACCAAAATAAATATTTGATATATATGTAGGATTTTGGATGAACGGATTTCCAGGAATCACACTTAACACTAGGCTTACAACAAAACTAACACGAAAATAACACTATTCTAACTACAAAAACAATGAAATATAATAAACTATAAAAACCATAGAAAATACTTTAAAAATAACAATGAATACTTTAATAATGCAGAGGAACGATATAAGAGATGTTGTCGTGAGGATCGCCTTAAGGACGTTGTCGTGGTACAATATCGTCAATAGTTTTTGGATCATGTGCGTGGTAAGAGTATAGGAGCGAGTAGCGATATGAACGATCACCTTTCTTTCAATACTGTACCCATGACAACATACTCATACAAATCTCATATATATGTATACACAAACACTATGAAACATTTTCACGTCTCGCAATTTGACAACGTCGCTTATGCCACACAGTTGGACATACTGGGCTTGTTTACTGGATACAGCGCTTCAGTGTATACAGACTACAGATGTATGTACAGTACAGCGTTGCCAAGTTGTTTCTGTTCGATTTTCCCGCGTGTGCTTTTTTCCACGATTTTTAATGTTTGCATTATTATAACTCAATAACGGGAAGGTCAATATATTTGTTGTTTTTTTGTCTAATTCAGAACAAAAACATTTATGAATTGTTAGTTTTTTGAAAGTTTCTGACTGTTAGTTTTTTTATTAGAATTAATAAAGTGGTAGAACCACTACATAGCGCATATACTCTCCATGCTAATGACCCGAACTTTAATTAAGTTTATCTCGAATTAGAGGAGGTCAATCGATTTAAAATTTTAAGGATAATTGCATTATAATGTCCTCAATGAGTATTCTAAAATTTAGAATTTTCTGACACTATGCCCATTGCACGACACTACCTTAAAACTCTCCTGGGCCACACGCTCCGATCTTCTTCTATCGCGTACCCGTTATAAACGCGTTCGATTACGTTCGTCGCCACCTCGCGGCATACGCACACATCTTGCATCCTTCATATATTTTAATATTATGTGCTACTAGGGTAGTTGCTTTGAAGTATTCGTGGTGTACGAGGAACTTGTGTTTCAGACATTTCTTTCAGGTATACCATTATTGCGAACATTATTTGAAATAATTGATAAATCACATTTTCTAAATTTATATAAAAACAACAGGAAGCGATTTACAGTGAAATCAGCTCTTTTCAGAGCAGTCATATTAGAGGTAACCGCCGCATAACACGGTTGTTAAGTTCTTAAAAAATGCCGTGTTATACGAAACGAAGAACTTACAAGGGAGCATCTCGAGGTGTCAATCACCGACTTACAAGGAGAGTGCAAGGTCTTCTGGACACGGATTTGGTTCAAATTTTGTAGGATGGTAGATTTAGTTTCCCTGTTGATGAAGATATATGGTTATAGGCGCCACTACTCAATAATTGTTTAGATATTTGCAATTGAAGATGCAATTTATTCGTTAAATTCAGTTCTGTAGCACACGATATGCGTAATAGGTTTAGCGTAGCAGCTACGGATCGGTGTTCCGCGTCGGTAGAGCCGGGTTCGAGTCCGTGGCGGGTGAAAAACTTTTTTTTTATGTCTATTTTTACACATAAAGATACATAATGGAGTTCAAATAAATTGGAAATGAAATGTCTTTAATGACTAGAAACCATATAAGAGATTTATTTGTCATTATCATTCGTATAATTACAGAATAATATTTATTACAAAATAATAAAAGTATTTCGCAGGAAGAATAGGAGAAAGCCCTTCAACTGCCAGTTAATCGTGCCTGGAAACAATAAATTGTGAAAGGAAACAATAAATAAAACATTTATGAGATTAACAGAATTAGTATAAAAATATGACTAGCTTCTCACCCCTCATTGTCCGTACAACGGTGAAACTTGTCATAAAAGCAAATGAAACATAATTTCGAGAAGCATCTTGCGCATTGAATTAGTGCAGTATTGTTGCATAGGCATCTGCTGCTTTGTATTTCTTGCGGAAAACAGACTTCGTTGACGTTTTCAAATACCTCTCTTTCCGTCGACAAACCTGATGCAAACCGGGCGTACTTTAACATGGGCACGAAAACTGGTGCGCACAACTGGTTGTGGATGAGCCAATGTAATTTAATAGCATCTTCCCTGGTTGAAATTTCTCACTCAGGATCCACTACTGACAGGTGATATCAGTTCTGGATTTTTTTTAGGAAGTTTTTCACTTGACGATTCACTTGACAAGTGACGATTTCACTTGTCGCCTTCATCGGTTAAAAGCAAAAGACTGCTTATTCTGTATTTATACGAATGATAATGACAAATAAATCTCTTATATGGTTTCTAGTCATTAAAGACATTTCATTTCCAATTTATTTGAACTCCATTATGTATCTTTATGTGTAAAAATAGACATAAAAAAAAAGTTTTTCACCCGCCACGGACTCGAACCCGGCTCTACCGACGCGGAACACCGATCCGTTGCTGCTACGCTAAACCTATTACGTATATCGTGTGCTACAGAACTGAATTTAACGAGTGAATTGCATTCAATTGCAAATATCTAAACAATTATTGAGTAGTGGCGCCTATAACCATATATCTTCATCAACAGGGAAACTAAATCTACCATCCTACAAAATTTGAACCAAATCCGTGTCCAGAAGACCTTGCACTCTCCTTGTTAGATGAAACTCATGTATAATGCAGTTCCGATAAAAATATTTGATTGCTATTTTTTTTGTTATCGGCCACCATTCATGTTAAGGGGGTGAAAACCGCCCCAAAGTTAGGGTTATAAAGTATATTTCGATGAATATCTCGGAAATTATGAGAGATAGAGTAATTGCGCAAACTGGCGAAAGGGTATAGCCGGATAAGGGGGTCAAAAGTGTCCTTGAACCGATTACAATGGGCGAGGTGTCATTCGGTAGGTAATTAAAAAAAAAGGGATGTACCAAATTTCAACCCTGTACCTTGACTGGGAGGGTAGTTCTTGAGAAAATTCAAGAAACCTGTTTTTGCCCTATATTCCCGCGTTATTGAGGTGCAAAAGATTCGAAAAAAATGCTGACACATTTTATCAGCGAAAATACATGTTTGAGATTTTCTTCAGATTTGTCCATTAGAAAGTCTAAGTGCAAAAAATGTCGGAAATGCGTCGCAGAAGTGGTTTCTGACATTCCCCACTTTGGCGCATCAAACCGAAAAGTCTGAAAAAAGTGAGCATAACAATCGTGATATCAGATTGTTACTGTAAAAAGGAAAAAGTCGTACCCGAAAGGTTTCGATGCGAAATTGACATTTTCTCGATATTTTTTCGGTTTTTCATTTTTTTGCATTTAGACTTTCCAATGGAGAAATCTGAAAAAAATCTGAAATATGTATTTACGCCTGTAAAATGTGTCAGAATTTGACGAAATAAGTTGTTTTTAATTTTTATTTTACATCACCATGCAGCCGACGCACGGAGTTGCCAGACGTAGCATGTATGTACGTGCGATTATTGGGTAGTCCTGTAAGGGCGACGAAGGCGAGCGTCGTCAGGCGAATTTTATACGTAAGCCGATTGTCGAAAGAGACGACAGTGACGGCTCGTTTGTTTTTTTTTTTTACATAACATATAGTTATTTCTTTTACTTTCGTATTATTACAACTAAATACGCGTGGAGTCTTTATTACACACCCTACCTGCGGCTCTGATCCCACATATATAATATTTTCACAATTAAAAAAAGAATGGAAAGTGTAAAATATGTAGTATTACAAAATGTTTGATGCAATATTTGCTATATACGAATTGTAATGTCTACGATCTGTCAAGAGCCTATAAGAACGCCCATAGATCTTGACCTTCTTGACGGGCCACTTTGAAGTTGATACGAGCCGGGCGAGTGGCAGAACGAGACCGAATGCGTTAATTTAATTTTGCTTGCGAGAGTTAAGGATTGCAACGAGTCTAGGAATTATATCCGGGGACCGGACTAACCCATAGGCTATCTATAGGGTCGCCGTATGCCCGTTTATAACGAAAGGCACCTCGCGGTACTTTCGCGCTAGTATAGCAGATTAGTCCCGTACCAAAGGACACGGGGGTACCGCCACTAGCTAGCATAAGGAAATAGAAGTTTTTTTTGCAAACCGCAGACTCTTTCTCTCCTGTCGATTACCCTTAACTTTAGTATTAAAAATCTTGTTCGCCCCGAACGGTAAGAGAGAATGAAGGAGATCGTTGCCCTGTTACAAGAAGATTAAGGAAGTAAATTTAAATAACTAAAACGTTTGAAAATCACAAATGTGAATATAAACGTATATTAAAACTTATAATCAATTGTTGTTCAGAATGCAATTACAATGAATGATTCTTAAATTTAAACTTAGCCGAAATTCACGCGTCGGTTCGCGGGGGTTTCCACGCCTTGTACTTACAATACTCAAACAATGCAAAAGTCCTGGTCTTTGAAATTTCTGTACGCTAAGTAACAGCGTGACGTCCTAAGGAATAATGGACCCGAGGAGTCAAAAAATGTTCCGCTTATATAGGGCTCGGTTTTGGGTAAGACTGCGGAAAAATGAATGGAGGTGGTAGGATTCTGGTAGGGAGATTAGGGCACCAAGTCTGCATGGGAAAAATCTTGCCAGGATTGTAGGGGATCGTAGTTTGTTTATACTTGTTGCTCGGACAGTGGCACTGTACAGCGAGACCCGTTCGTGAATACATCTTTCGTAAATTTTCTAAATGGCCGACTGGCATAAGATGAAAAATAATTTTAAAAGCTTCAGGGCCGCATGTAACATAGTCTTTGAAATCTTTACATAATTGATGATTATTTACGGTATGATCTATGAAATAATATACATGCAATACAATACTTGTTTTGAAATCGTGGTCATTAGTAAAAGACTTTGACACATGAAATTCCCATATATCGTAAACATTAAAGACATGTACACTGGTGGACAAAATGATAAGGCACCCCTGTATGCATACAAAAATTCATATATATGACATGAAATCTCAAAGTTTTTACAAATAAACTATGTTGTAAGCTGGAGACTTCCTTTCAAGGCTATGTATAGTGTAAGCTAACAAACCGTGCAACAATGCAACCTTTAAAGTTCGTTGTTTTGAAATTTTAAGTGCACAAAATGTTACGGCACTTAATTAGTCTGTTGGAAAACATTGAGGTATACAGATTTCTGTAAATCTATTCTATAGAAGTAATTTGCGTACTGTTATTTTTTTAAGTGTTTAAGTACTTTACAAAGTAAAAATAAATTATGGAACGAGGAAAAGCGTTAAACGGAGATGAGAAGATTAGAATACTCCAGTTAAAGTCCAATGGAGAAAATCTGCTACAAATTTCAAAAAAACTAAAAAGAAGTCATTGCGTTATCCAAATTTGTTTTAAAAAGCCCTCAAGAATATGGAAAGAAGAAGTCGACGGTGAGACCTGCCGCCCTTTCTTCAAGAAAAAAAAGGTTAATTATAAGAAAGGCATCAAACTCTGGACTTATGTCTGAACAAATTGCAATGAATTGTAATGTCGATGTGTCTATTAAAACAGTAAAAAGAATAATACAAAGAGCAAGCCATTTAAAACGGAAGAAATTTGCTGTAACCCCCCCATCCCATTAACAGACAAATATAAGACCGCCCGATGAAGTTTTGCCACACAACATTTTCACTGGAAAAAACAGTGGGAACGAGTTATATTCACGGATGAAAAAAAAAATAAATTTGGATGGTTCAGATGGATACAAATACTACTTCTATGATTTAATGGTTTGTTTGTTGGCGGTACAGTGATGATATGGGGAGGTATCGGCTATAGAGGAAAAATGGAAATAAAATTTATTCAAGAATAGTATGAATAGTGCTGGGTACTTAAATTTAATTAAGGAGCACATAGGAACTTACGCTCGCAAAATTGCTGGAACAGAATATATATATCAACAAGATAATGCAGCTGTCCATACAGCTCGCATAGTAAAAAATTATTTTGCAGCGGGAAGTATAAAGTTTTTGAATTGGCCAGCAAGATCTCCCAATCTCAACATTATCGAGGACATTTGGAGAAGAATGTCAAGAACATTATACGAAAGTGAAAAGCAGTATAATACAGTATAATACAGTATCTGAGTTGAAATCAGCAATTTTAGAAGTGTGGGAAAACTTCGATCAGAATTATATAAAAAATCTATATAGAAGTTTACCAAGAAGAATGTTTGAAGTGGTACAACGAAAATAGCAGTCTACCCATTACTAAAACTTCTAAAAATTGTGTAATTTTCTTGTATTTTAATACTTTCTTTATTTTATATTCATTGTGCCTTATCATATTGTCCACACTAAATGCCATTTTTTGTATAAATAATAAATGCTTTGAACGAATTATTCCATTTTTAGTATACTATAAAAAAATTAGTACTTTATTTTGTTGTATATTCACTTCTTGCATGTATATATGTCCAAATGAATGTTCATTGTCAAAAAACTTGAGGTGCCTTATCATTTTGTCCACCAGTGTAATTCGCATGAACTAACACCCGCATAATTTTATAAAGTACTAACACTATCCTTTGTCACCATTAAATTGTGTATCATACGAAGTATTTAAAACATTCGAAAAACATTATCAAAAGTTCCGTAGAGTTCAGAGAGGTCTGATAGGGTTAATGTTACATAAACCTGTGTAATGTGTTGTCCTCTGTGTCCTGCGATGATAGCCGGAAGAAGCTCTCTCGGATGACTTCCTATTCCCGATGACTTCTCGCCTCTCCTATGCCTCCTCCCCGGAGAGTGATTTGGAGTTGAGTCCAGCGCCAGCTATACCAGGTGCTTTGGGTGCACCTTCGAGATTGAAAAGCAGCTCCGATCCCAGTATTGCCACTCAGGACGACGTCGCTGCTCCACCACCGTATTCCACCAATTACCAGGTAGGCAAACATTTCAGTTCAACATGACACGGTTTATAAGTAACTAATAGTATAGCACATTACACGCCGACAACGGCGCGGGTTTTTTACCCCCCCCCCCCCCACTCTCTCTCTCTCTCTCTCTCTCTCTCTCTCTCTAAAGAACGCCACGCTGCTGTGGTATCGGCGTGTAATGTGCTAAATTATTATCATATATCTCTTATGTAGGAATATTAATTAATAAGAGGAGGGAAATACTGCAGTAGTTTATTATAAAGGAGTTGTGTGAAAAATAATGTGGATGATTACTAAACTAACTAAATTAAACTGATTGTAAGCAAAAATACGCGCACGCGTGTGCGTGTGCGTATATGTCACTATTGTCTCTCCATCGCGTCGTACGTCGTTGCAGCGTGTCGTTCTCTAATGACCGCCGGACGGCTACACCTCCTGCGCACGAATCCTTCGAACGGTGACGCCACGACGTATTCGCAGAACGCATACGCACATACTCGTCCATGCTACTACACTTATATTATATTATATAATATATCTCAATCCCTAACTATGTACCTATCTATCTATTTATCTAAATGTCATTTCTTTTGAACACGGGGAGTTGGGGGTACCAGCTCCCTAACCAGTGGCCCTACGAAATCGAAACTCCACCGGCACTGTGTAAACATTCTTTCGGCGGAGCCGTGCGGATTCGCTCGGTGACTGACTCATTCCCTACTCCCCCATTCCTTCAGCTCAGTTTTGAGCTTCAAGATTAGTGGTATTGGTTCGTTAGTCTTTCTTCCTCTTCTTTTGAACTTTTCTTCGTGATCATGTGACTGAGGTAGCGTGCCGCTACGTCAAATTTTTTCCCCTGGTACTCCAACATCAGTGTTATAATGTTTCCACATCGGAATTGCAATCGGGGCTCTGTTGAAGCTGTTGAGCGATCCGGGTCGAACGCTGGACACGCAAAAAAGGCGTACTCAGAGTCGTCCCATCTCGCACAACAGCTCTGGCAGCTTGGGTCCATCCCCCCTCTGTATCTTACAAGGGGAGGGCCAGATCTGGGGATCACCGATTTTTGTCAAATTTGGTACACGTGTTCTACTTGGCAAATAATTGGACACGTGTTTTGCCAAAACTGTAGATAAGTTCAAATTTTTGAAAATATTGAGTTCAAAACAAAAAGTTCACCGATCGACTTGCAACTTTATAGGCACGTCCTACGAGCAAAATTAAGGTATACATATTTTTTTACTTCGCTGTAAAAACGTTTTCATAAATCGACATTTCACTTTAGTAACTTAGCGTTAGAATGTCAGGCAACGTAGCGGCGTGGTTGATCCGGCAAGGAAGTCGTCTGCAAGTAAATACTATGGGCTCTAGATCGATTTCCGTATGTTGCATTTTGGAATCTCGTTTTTTTTTCTGTTTTCTTTTTTTCTCTCTAATTTCATCTTATTTCCTTATGGGACATGTTTTATTTACTTTCATATAGTGTTATATATATTTTATGTACTTTGACTTCTATTTTATATTCTATTTTATTTGCGCCTTTTAATGCTAAGATTACAAAGGAGCCCACAATTATATATTTTAACAATTTATTAGGTTGGAAACTATGAAACGGGCGTTTTTCTTTAGTCTGTGTTCAGCTGCGACTGAGAGAGGTTCATTGTAACGTGCGCTCGATGTTTTTATTTATAAAGTTCAAAGGTATTCTTCTTACTCGTTTCGTAAAATTTTTTCGTGTTTGTATCCCATTTTTATATTATTTTTCTCCGAAACCAAATGGAAACAAAACGCGATTTACATATACTTTTCTTGTACGAGTTCAAATTGAATCATATCGCAGCTCAAGCATCGAGAAACATTAATCGCGCATTCGGAGATGGATCCACTACTGAAAAAAATGCTCGACATTGGTTCCAAAAATTTCGTTCTGGCAAATTGAGTATCGTCAACGAGCTTCAAAGAAGACCACCGGCTCATATTGATAACGAGGAATTAAGGATCACTGTGGAATCCGATTCACACACAACTATTCGCGAACTTGGGTCTAAACTAGGAACTAGCCATACGGCTGTGTTAAAACATCTGCGTACAGTAAATAAAGTAAAGAAATTGGACTCATATGTGCCGTACGAACTGACGCAACTGCAGATGATCGACCGCAAGAGCAAATGCGCATCTTTGTTGCTTCGCAATACACGATTGCCGTTTTTACACCAAATCATCACTTGTGATGAAAAGTGGATTTTGCATGATAATCGAAAGCGATCAAGCAAATGGGTAGATAAGAATACACCCCCAGGACACACCCCGAAGCCGAAATTTTATCAAAAAAAAATTATGGTTACCATATGGTGGAATGCCCAAGGAGTGGATTATTCCTTCCTACAACCAGGCGAAACCATAACAGCGGTGTCCTATTGTCATGAAATTGATGTCATGCATGAGAATCTTATGAAAAAACAACCAGCATTGCTCAATCGGCACCGCGCAATATTACTGCATGATAACGCACGACCACATAAAGCTTCAATTACTGTTGACAAATCAATTTCTCTACAATATGAAATTTTGCGACATCCTCCATATTCACCCGTTATTTCACCGACCGATTATTACCTTTTTCGTAATTATGAATTATTTTTAAGAGAAAAGAAATACAATAACCGAAATGATATTATAAAAGACTTTGAATTCTTTATTAACTCTAAAAAGAAACATTTCTTTCAAAAAGGCATATATGACTTGCCCAATCATTGGCAGAAAGTCGTAGATGCCAATGGAAATTATTTCGATTGAATATAATAAATAATGTGAAAAGTTGCGCTTTTTGTTTTTTATTCTTATTCAACGCCCGTTTCATAGTCCCCAACCTAATACTTATTTTTGTACATTACACATTTGTGCGGATGATAAGCGTCGTAGAAACATTTAAAACAAATGTTATGTGTACACCACGAACATATCATGAAGGCGAAGTACCCACCTAGATAATGGACTTTCTCTTTTTCGGCGGATTATGACTCGGCCCCTATCTACCGCAGACGGTCCTAGACCGCGAGACCCAAAGCACCAGAAAAGTGCTAAGTTAAAAGTAGCTATCGGACCCAGCACAGTATCGGCCGCCCGAAATTGAGACAAAGGTGTAGACCGGATTGTAAACCGTCGTCCCTACAACGATATTTTGAAGATATTTAAAAATAGAAACAACGCCTATGTTTCTACGACGCTTATCATTCAGACAAATATGTAATGTAGAAAAACAAAGAAATTGTTAAAATACATAACTGTGGACTTCTTTGTAAACCTAACATTGAAATCCGTAAGTAAAATAGAGCACAAAATAGAAGTCATAAAATAAAATATATACGACACATATGTGAAAATAAATAAAACATGTCCCATAAGGAAATAATATGAAATTAGAGGGAAGGAAAAAAGGGGAAAAACGAGATTCCAAAATGCAGCATACGGGAATCGATCTAAAGTCTATAGTGCCCGCAGACAATTTCCTTTTCCGCTCAGCCACGCCGCTACGTTGAATGACGTACTAACTCTAAGGCACTAAAGTGACATGTCGAGTTTTTTCAAATTCAATTTTTTCAAAAATTTAGATTTATTTACATTTTTGGCAAAACACGCGTCTAGTCCGAGTACAACACGTATAACAAATTTGACAAAAATCGGTGACCCCCCGGTCTGGGGGGGGGGGGGGGGGGCATCACGGAGACTCATTAAGGATGAGTAGTGCCGGACTCCCCCCCCCCCCCCCCCCCCCACCCGTGTCGCCATTACCGCCTCGGAACGGCTTTTATCGCATTACTACAAGGCAGAGCGTTTCCTATGATCGTCTCTGTTGTTTTAGTCTCCTCTCATCTTGTTCCTTCGTCCTCCTAACATGTGTTGCTTATTTCTGTATCGTAGGGAAGCCGTTTATTTGATCGCCAGAGCCGTCCTTGGAAGAGCTCCGCCTGCTTCCCCTTCCCGTGCGCTCGAGAACTCGCTGATTGATTTGCCTTTCACTTGCCAGTTTCGGACCTATTGGCACGAGCGTGGTGGCGTAGTGGGGCGACATTCACATCAAACCGCCTGCGCTGGAAAAACATGGCACGCGCGTCGATCGCGGAAAACAAAACGACGTGCGTGGCACGTCGACCAAGCTTATTTGTCGAACGACAGTTTCAAATTGTCACAACTTGCGCGTGCGGCAAGACAGAAGTATTATTAGTGAAAAAGTATGCTCTGATATGTTTCAAATCAAATACGATTAATAGATTTTAATGTTTTTGGACTTCTGGCGATGATTTGGTGGAATTCAACCACTACGTGACGCCTTACGGCTAAATATAGTGTTGCGTCGTAGCACACGCGTGAGTAAATTAATTTCTAGTGCAAATTGTTAAAAAATACCGTGGCAGCAGAACGCGAGGCCTTCTCGCCTGAAAGAATACATTGTTGCCGCCGCGGCCGCCTTGGCGATACATTTTACAGTCCTGCCTAGGCTTTACTTTTAACTCGATTTTTCGACAACGATTAAGCAGAAAATGACATCCATGCAGGAGATATCACTGCAAAAACATGCATTGGCAATAGTACCCCATGGGTGATGTGAAAACCTATTAAAACTGTGCTGGCGAGAGTCTAGGCGGCCGCGGTGGCAAAAATGTATTCTTTCACGCGAGAAGGCCTTGCGTTCTGCTGCCACGGTATTTTTTAACAATTTGCACTAGAAATTAATTTACTCATGCGTGTGCTACGACGCAACACTATATTTAGCCGTAAGGCGTCACGTAGTGGTTGAATTCCACCAAATCATCGCCAGAAGTCCAAAAACATTAAAATCTATTAATCGTATTTGATTTGAAACATATCAGAGCATACTTTTTCACTAATAATACTTCTGTCTTGCCGCACGCGCAAGTTGTGACAATTTGAAACTGTCGTTCGACAAATAACCTTGGTCGGCGTGCCACGCACGTCGTTTTGTTTTCCGCGATCGACGCGCGTGGCATGTCTTTCCAGCACAGGCGGTTTAATGCAAATGTCGCCCCATTGCGCCACCACGCTCGTGCCAATAGGTTCGAGCTTGGCAAGTGATAGGCAAATCAATCAGCGAGCTCTCGAGCGCACGGGAAGGGGAAACAGGCGGAGCTCTTCCAAGGACGGCTCTGGCGATCAAATAAACGGCTTCCCTGCTCTACGCTATCGCATTTTGCCCAATACATGCAGTAGCTGTCGGTGGCCTTGCCAATTCTGTTTAAGTATTCTTGGAAGCAGCCATGCCCAGTGAGTATCTGCGTTAAGTAATAATTCGTCTCTCCATGCTTTCTGTTCACCCAAGGCCTTATGTCTTTTATCAGTGTTTTTGTCCACACTGCCGTTTTTTCCTGTTTCGTCCATCTATTCTGCCATGCATCTAAGGTCTTTCGACTGATTTCCTCGTTGGTACTTTACTTCATGTACTTCATTGTATTTCCTCGACCATCAGGTCAACCGGTGGCGTAGCAGCGATAACAAGAAGGGCTGTGGTGGACGTGGTTCTATAGGCACTGCATATTCTTAATGCTATTTTGCGTTGTATTCTTGTCAGTATTCTTGTCTTGATATTTTAAATCAGGGCTTCCAATTACTTGATAGCCGCTTGCATCCTTGGAGGAGCTGCGCTTACTTCTCCCATCCGCAGTCGCGAGAGCTGGCTGATTGACGAGCCTTTCTCTTGCCTAGACGCGAACCTATCTGCACGACTCCCGCTGTACTCCTGCGGTACTCCTACTGACTGGGCCGCCGCGGCGCGCCAAAAGTGTCCACGAAAAAGATCGACAGTGGTCGCACTTAATCGAAACAATCTGCGTGGCACTTCGACTAACAAGGGAACATCCCGAACCCGTACACGCCGATTTTGATGAAAATTCTATGGTAGATAGTTCTCGACAAAATATTTGACACCTATTTTTTTATATCTGCAATCGTCCACATTGAAGGGGTGATAATAGCCCTCAAACTTTGGGGTTGGAATTGGTTTTTTCGAAATATCTCCGAGATTAAAGGGCGCACGGAAAAAAAATTTTCTTTAAATTGTGCGCCTTGAGATTACGAATCCAGTGATATAAATAATAATTGCAAAAAATTATTTGTTTAAACAATATATTAAAATTTCTTAATTTTTTGTTAATTTTTCGTACTAAATGTTGTTCCATTTTCGTGGAAATTTATGTGTATAAAGTACAGACAAAATTAGTGAATACGTGTTTTTGGAATTTTTTGTTTGCTAACATTTAACGATACTTATGTAACGTTTAATTTTTCGCCCGCTTCGTACAGGGCGTATGAAAATGATTTGCCATGATCTGCCAGGCGTTGTTCTATACCTTTGGAATGATGGACATTTGCAAAAAAATCTACCGCAAAATTCGCAAAAGCCTTGCAAATTAAGATCACTTTTTTTATTAGCTCATCGAATTCGTCTCGTCGCGTAGGCAAAATATCTGAAAGGAACTATAGGTCAGAAATGAACTTTTCTTGTGCAAATTAATGTTAAAATTGCAGTTCCGTGAGTGGCTTTCCCATCGGTAGGACAAACTTTGCTAACGGACATATAGAGAACAGAAGCACACGAATTATCCTTATTGTCCGAAATGTGTCGTTTGCTATTATATTTCAGAAACCTAATTACCGTAGCACGCTATACGAGCTTCGAAAATGGACGAAGAAAATATAGCCAGTAAGAAAAACGCATGTGTTTATGTTCTTCTCTCAGGGGAAGGCCCTTGGGAGGACTCCAAAGCCAATCGCAGGACATTAATATTTTCGTAGTCTGCGAAAATTTACGCGGAACAATAGAGTCATAAACCGCGACACTAACAAAAGATTCCGACAATCGACCGGTCTAGGATTGTTGAGTCACACATGACTGCAATTTTCTTCGCTGCCTCCGTACAGTAGGAGCTATTTGAATAAAAATTTTCGCAGACTACGAAAATATTAATGTCCTGCGATTGGCTTTGGGTCTATCAAGGGCCCTTCCGGGGTGTAGAATTAGCCTGGTAGGCCATGATAAATATTTTCATACACTCTGTACTGTGGTAATCCAATGAAAGAAGTCCTTTCTGACAAAAAGTTGTTTTTATTATAAAATTAAAGTTTATACTAAAAAGAAAATCTTTAAAGGGTCTAGCCGGATAAGGATGGAAAAAGAGCCCCCAAAGCATATTAATCTTGGAGCATATCATTCGATAGGCCTCTTTAAAAAAACCCTTCCTGCAAAGTATGAATCCGCTACCCCTACCGTAGGGATCGTTACAGGGTGAAACGTATTTTACAGTTTTTGCTCGATTTCTCCTGTTTGTCTTCATAGAAAATTCTGAAAAAATCACAGATATTATAGCCAATGGTGTGCGTACTTTTGAATTTTTTCAGATTTTTAGGAGTGGTGGAACGCAGTTCAAAAAATTAAAAATCAGCAAATTGTTTATATTATTGGCTGATTTCTAATTTTTTGAACTGCGTTCCACCACTCCTAAAAATCTGAAAAAATTCAAAAGTACGCACACCATTGGCTATAATATCTGTGATTTTTTCAGAATTTTCTATTAAGAGGAGATATTTGAATAAAAATTTTCGCAGGCTAGGAAAATATTAATGACCTGCGATCAGCTTCGAGTCCTCCCAAGGGCCTTCCCAGAGAGAAGAACATAAACACATGCGTTTTTCTTACTGGCTATATTTTCTTCGTCCATATTCGAAGCTCGTATAGCGTACTACGGTAATTAGGTTTCTGAAGTATAATAGCAAATGACACATTTCGGACAATAAGGATAATTCGTGTGCTTCTGTTCTCTATATGTCCGTTAGCAAAGGTTGTCCTACCGATGGGAAAGCCACTCACGGAACTGCAATTTTAACATTAATTTGCACAAGAAAAGTTCATTTCTGACCTATAGTTCCTTTCAGACATTTTGCCTACGCGACGAGACGAATTCGATGAGCTAATAAAAAAAGTGATCTTAATTTGCAAGGCTTTCGCGAATTTTGCGGTAGATTTTTTTGCAAATGTCCATTACTCCAAAGGTATAGAACAACGCCTGGCAGATCATGGCAAATAATTTTCATACGCCCTGTACGAAGCGGGCGAAAAATTAAACGTTACATAAGTATCGTTAAATGTTAGCAAACAAAAAATTCCAAAAACACGTATTCACTAATTTTGTCTATACTTTATACACATAAATTTCCACGAAAATGGAACAACATTTAGTACGAAAAATTAACAAAAAATTAAGAAATTTTAATATATTGTTTAAACAAATAATTTTTTGCAATTATTATTTATATCACTGGATTCGTAATCTCAAGGCGCACAATTTAAAGAAAATTTTTTTTCCGTGCGCCCTTTAATCTCGGAGATATTTCGAAAAAACCAATTCCAACCCCAAAGTTTGAGGGCTATTATCACCCCTTCAATGTGGACGATTGCAGATATAAAAAAATAGGTGTCAAATATTTTGTCGAGAACTATCTACCATAGAATTTTCATCAAAATCGGCGTGTACGGGTTCGGGATGTTCCCTTGTAAGATTATTTGTCGAAGAACAGATTCAGATCGCACAACGTCGCGTCTACGGTAAAACAAAAGTATTAATCGCGAAAAAGTATGCTCAGATATATCTTAAATAAAATGTGATTAATAGATTTTAATGTTTTTGGATTTCTGACGAAGGTTTTGGTGAAATCGACCAATATGCGACGCCTTACGGCGAAATATAATGTTGCGTTCTGGCACGCGCACTGGTAAATTAACTCTTCGCACTCGAGGCCTTTTTCGCTCGGGCGCACCAGCAACTCGAGACGATTTCGGCTATATTCGGGAAGCATTTTGTAGGTACTTCAAAATCATTTTATACTCAAACAAACGTATATAAGTAATAAAATTTCACAAATTTATTAATTTTTATATTAAATACAACAAAATCTGTTAAATATTACACTCTGTAATTAGTTTTTGTGTGATATTTCGTAAAACAATGCCCAAGATGCAACCTAGGTTTATCAGGACACGTATCACAATAATATATTACTTCCCGCCTACCTCCAGCTGTATTACGGTCAGAGCAAACCTTGCAGTCCCTTTTTGAACCTTTTAGTACTATGTGAATCTTCCCATTTAGTCGGATTTCATCGGAATGCGACATAGACGCTTGTTTTCGATGCTGGCGATATGATCCTCTCAATTGCTCGACAAGTGTTTTTAGAAATCGTAAATGGCTGAGTGGCTTTTCCCCTTTTTTGGTCTTTTCTAGTTTATACAGAATGTAGGAATTTATCAGGCAAATTCCCATGCCCCAAAAAAAAGCTTACGCCACCACTTAAGTGACTTTCGCAGAAAACAATACGTTGATGCATATTGGTCCGCCCGATCAACACCACCCATATATTTTATATAATTCAATACAATATTGGGTTTCTTGAAATTGAATTCCTCCGAACTTGAGCTGATCTGCTCTTGATCCATCATTTTAGGGCTCAAAAACTTTTCAATTGCTATATTCACTGCCAAGACTGTTTCAAACGAATGCTATGCTGAGACTAATTAAACTGAGCTAAGATTTGGCTAAAAATGTAAGCCGAATCTAGTCCACGAAAGCATTTCCGAGAGGAATATCGTATCGCACATCGTAAATAAGCAGAGCGAGTTACAAAAGTCCATAACGCTGTAGCAGCGTCGCTCGAGTCGACACTTCAAAACAGTCTGGCGCCGTAGCGGCGCCGCTCGAGTGGGCGCACACCACTGCCCGGGCGCCTGAGAGGCGCCGCTCGAGTGCAAAGGGTTAATTTCCAGTACAAGCAGTTAAAATAGTAGCTAAAAATCTTCCGCATTGGAAATAGTACCCCATGGGTAATGTGGAAAACTATTAACACTTTGCTGGCAAGAGATTAGACGTGGTTATAAAATGTATCGCCAAGGCGGTCGCGACGGCAGCATTCTGTGTCGCGAGATAGCCTGGCGCAACATTTAGTGCACCAGCAATATTGCAATCAGATAATGGTAGAGAATTCAGTAATCAAGTCATATCCGAAATATGCGCTATGTGGAAAGATGTTAAGGTAGTTCATGGAAAGCCTCGTCACAGTCAAACACAAGGCTCAGTTGAAAGGGCCAGTCAGGATATACAGAATATGCTAAGTGCATGGATGAACATTAACGATACAAATAAATGATCAGATGGTTTACCCTTTGTTCAATTTGCCAAAAACACTACATACCACGAAGGAATACGTCAAAGTCCTTATGAAGCCATGTTTGGCGTTAAAGCAAAAAGAGGCATAGCATCGTCTTTTTTGCCTGGCGAACAAATCGCAAATATTGAAACCGAAGAACAACTCGAAGAAATTGCCAATACTTTTGAAACCGAAGAACAGCTTGAAGAAACTGTTAATACTAATGAAAAATATTTGAGCGGTGGTCATACTGAAAACCATATTCCAAAGAAAAATATTGAAGAGGACCTGCAATCTACAATGTCTTTACATTAAGTTCTGACTGAAAAACACGAGTTAATTTCTATAAAAAGAGCGGCCGCGAAAGAGAATCTTTTACTGCAAACAACAAAAATGTTACGAACCTCACAAAAACAGTTTCCTCCTGCTCAAATTGGTGATACTGTACGAATACAAGTCCCTGATGTCGACCGTTGTCGTACAGATACCCGAAATGTGTTAGCGGTTGTTGTTGGAATAGAAGACTCCGACTTCTATAAACTGGCAAATAAAAATGGTACCCTCAAGCAGCTTTACACACGTAATCAGTTCGTAATTTGTAAAGAAATGTTACTTTCCATAGATGAGATTTCTTTTCAAGAAATGTCGTTGAGGGAAACAGCTGCAGCTAATTCGAAAAGCGGTGGCAAGGCTATACACGCTGTCACTGCAAAAGGAAGTGTTCCATAAATAAATGCAGTTGTAAAAGCAAGGGACTCTTGTGCAATTCAAAGTGTCATAATAGTTTAAGTTGTTGCAATAAATAAGATTTTAATCACATAATTAAGTAATTTTTTTATTATTATTATTTTCTTTTCTCATTTAGAATGTACTGTGTGTTTCAAATTCTTTTTTTTTAAAAAGAAAATATAAATCTCCGACATGTTCAACCTTCACCATTAGTGCATGGTGAATGTCGACATTTACCAGTGAAAGTCAGAAATAAGGGTATTTAGCAAATATTTCGGACATACACCAAGCGACTATGTGAATGTTGACATTCACCGGTGAAAGTCGACATTCTCCAGATTTCGGTGTTTCACTGTAACATACAGGTTCCATTATGAAAGTAATGCACATGATTTTATTGTGACGCAACTATTTAGCGCGGCGAGGTAAAACGGGTCGGAATATATGGTGGAGGGTCTGCCCTTCCAATGCAGACGGTCGCCTGTTTGCTCCGAGCAGTGTGAGTGGAAAGACGTGCCCCCGCGTGAAGTGTGTTTTTCCAGTTTGTAACACGGCACGATGGAGCGTTCGCTTGAACAGCGCTACGCAATCAAATTTTGTGTGCGACTTGGAAAGAATGCAACCGAAACATTCCAGATGCTTCGAGTACGACCCAGAATCGAAAAGGTAGAGGAGTGAGTGGCACACAAAATCATCCCCCCACCTTAAGAAGGCGCGAATGAGCAAGTCTCGCATCAAAACGATGCTCATTGTCTTTTTTGACGTCCGAGGAATCGTCCATTTTGAGTTTGTACCGCAGGTAGAAACTGTCAACTCAGTCTTTTACCTGCAAGTGCTCCAGAGATTGAAACGCCGGATTGCGCGCGTGAGGGCTAACATCAAAGCCACGGTCAGGCTCTACCATGACAATGCGCCCAGCCACACGGCCTTCATCATTACTAATTTCCTGGTCCGGAGCAACACCCTGGTGGTCCCCCAGCCCCCTTACGGTCACGACTTGGCTCCGTGTGATTTTTTTTTTGTTTCCCCAACTAAAGAGAAAGCTGAAAGGAAAGCATTGAGAGTCCGTGGAAAAGGTCCAAACACGTGTTACAAAGTTCCTGAGAAACATTCCTGTCGAGGAGTTTCAGGGTGCCTTCCAGGCACGGCAGACACGTCTCCGCAAGTGTATTGATGCTGGGGGAGAGTATTTTGAAGAATTTTAAGTATTTGTACCGGTACGATAAATAAATATATTTTTCTCAGCAAATGTGCATTACTTTTATAATGGGCCCTGTATATACAGGGTATTTCATCTAACTTGACCACCTTAACCCTTTTAGTGCCAGCGGGCCGATCTATCGGCCCACGGTCCTTATGCGAAGAGTGCCACGGGCTGATGTGGCGTAGCGGCCCGGCCGACCGGCCGAAGAGCGCACGGGCAGAGGGATTCTTGCTTTAGTCCTTATCTCTAATACAATGTAGACCACACCACGCTTGTGTTTATTTCATTTAGTCCTTATCTCCAATGCCAATAGTATAGGCCACACCATGGTTCGGCTCATTTGGTTTTTCCTCAGTCTTTCTCTGGCGTCAATTAGGCAAAGTCGAAGCGTGTTCCTGAGTTCTTCTATTCCGATATTTGATTTTAGTCAGTTCGTATTTTATTTTTAACTAATACCTCGGCCAACAATGGCAGAGCAAGTTGAAAAAGATAGTGCAGAAAGCTTGGTGCCATCACATTTTGACAACGACAATGTATCATCGAATAACAATTTTATAATTAAACATATTTTAGAACTAAAAATTTTGCTGCACAACAGTATATTCCATATCCTTTAAGTTTCAGAAGAATAAATACTAAAATTTTCCTCCAGGAAATTGGAATTTTGCTCCTTATAAAGCTATTTATATGAGCACGCATATCAAATCGGCCCGGGGCATTTCTCGCATGTACTCCATAAAACGCTTGGCACTAAAAGGGTTAAATATATCGCTTATTTTGTATGATAGAAAAAATGTCAGAGGTAGAAAATATTCTGTTTGGTGACGCCAATACGATGATGGGCCGAATTTTTTTCTCAAGGCCATTTTTGTCGAGATTTCAAGGTCATCGTATTTCTTTTAAATGGGACTTCATATTTTCACTACACAGTCTTATAGCTTTTAAAAAAACGAATCCAACTAGGTGCAATATGTTGACCTTCACGTGACCTTTAGCGAGAAAATTATGAAATGTTTGTCGGTAACTTCAGTACGCGTTCGGGGGCAGCAAATGAATGAATTTCAACTTCATGGAAACAGTGTACCGTGTACTTGTCCCTGGTGTTTGTAAGCAGACATTCGTATTCTCCTGTCATTGGTTGAAGTATGTTTAGAAGCATTTTTGGCGTGTTCGTCGTTGCTATTCGCCGGATCCTCTATCGGGATGTTACAGCGGCACACGGCTACAATGTACCATTTACAAAGGTTTTGCTATGCCGATACACATTATTATCAAAGCGATAATTCTCTCGCTAAAGGTCACGTGAGGGGCAATATATTACTCCTAGTTGGATTCGTTTTTTTATAATCTATAAGACTGTTGTAGTGAAAATATGCAGTCCCGTTTAAAAAAATACAATGACCTTGAAATCTCGAAAAAAATGACCTTGAGAAAATAATTCGGCTCATCACCGTATTGGCGCCATCAAACAGAATATTTTCTACCTCTGACATTTTCTCTATCATACAAAATAAGCGATATCTTTAAGGAGGTCAAGTTAGGTAAAATACCGTGTGTGCGTGTGTGCGTGTGTGCGTGTGTGTGTGTGTGTGTGTATTAAAATAAAACAAAGGATGAAGGATCATATAAAAACACACACACACGATTGACCGCACCTCGCAGGTCAAAGTTTTCTTTCTCTCAATTCTCTTTCGACGATTGTCGTCTCTAGAAAAAGCCGTCGGGCTCGAACCCTTCGCACCACACACACACACACACACAGAGAGATCCTTAAAACTAAACAGTCTTATGCTGTATCTTAACCTGAACAGTTTTCGACAGCATCGGCCCGGACGGTGCCGAGGTCGCAACAACGTGGTGTCGCTTTCGTTTCGTCTCGATTCGTTACGCCCGACACTACACATTAAAATCTATTAATCGCATTTGGTTTAAGACATATCTGAGCAAACTTTTTCACTAATGATTGTTTTGTCTTGCCCTACACACGACGTGGTACAATCTCAAAATGTTCTTCGACAAATATCCTTAGGCGACGTGCCACGCACGCCGTTTTGATTTCCGTGATCGACGCGCGTGGTAGTCTTTCCAGCACGAGTGGTTTGGTGCGGATGTCGCCCCAATGCGCCACCACGCTCGTGCCAATAAGTTTGCGGCTGACAAGTGAAAGGGAAATCAATCAGCGAGCTCTCGAGCGTACGGGAAGGAGAGGCAGGTGAAGCTCTTCCAAGGACACATGCGGCAATCAAATAAGCGGTTTGCCTGATGTAAATTAAAGTTGTACACTTTATCAGTGTTATCTAAACAATTATAAGCACAACTCGAAAGCGGAATGATCGAACATTACGGAGTTAGTACAATAATCTAGATATCTTTCAATCCACCGACTATTCCATAATATCTCGTAGTATCCCGTAATACCTCCTGATTTCTCGTAAGATCTCGTTATATCTTGTTATATCTCGTAATGTCTCGTAATGTCTCGTAATATCTCGTTATATCTCGTTATATCTCGCTATGTCTCGTTATATCTTGTTATATCTCGTTATATCTCGTAATATCTCGCAATATCTCGTAATGTCGTATGCTATAAGATTCTGAGATTCCAAGAGGCGAGAAATTTTCAAAATTCCATATTATCCAAATTTTCGATTTGACAATAGTTATGTATATATTATATAACTATATGTAACTACTTATTATTTAGCAATCTTTCGAGCAACAAAAAAGAAGATCGCAAGGTGGAATGGGAGATGGCAAGTACGGATTCTCTTTATCGGGACAAGTCAGCAATCAGTCGGGTTCACCAGAGTACCTAGGTAACTCATTTGAGCCGAGATCCTCTCACCACAGTCCTCCAGATCTTCCACCACGTGTAGACCGTAACGCAAAACCAATGAATCAGATGTCTCGAGGCACTATCGCACGATCCGCTCAAGAGCGACACGTAAATAAGACAGACTCGGTGTTAGACGTTGCGAACTACATTAACGCGACGCCTCACAAAGCAAATCCGACATCATCCCTTGAAAGAGCTCAGCCAAAAGCGGTAAGAACCTATCAACAATTCATTCATAGACATTAGAAGTTAGTTACATCACCGAGTATAGCCCTCTTAAACGATTCCAAGACCATTTTATATTCTTACGTACGTATAACTGCTTTAAATTCATAAAAACAGATCAGTTGTGACAGTTCGAGCAAACAACCCTTTCAAATAATCTGTCGATAAAAGTTTCATTTTTTGTTTTTATAGCAAGTAATTAGAATTGAAAATTGGAATTTGTGAATATTATACTACATGGTAGAACGTACATGGTTCGTCTGTATACCTTACTGAACTAGAAAACTATTTCAAGTTCACAGTCCCCCAGCTTCAAATAGAATAGCTATCCACAATGTGACTAAACGTCTTCATTAAATAGATATTCGACTAAATTCAATTAACAGTTTTATGAAGGGATTCATAAGAGCCTGCAATACAAAATTTCCAGAGTATAATTTTTTTTAGCTTCAATACTTTCAAGCTTTTCGTAATAATATGCTATATTTCTTAAGCACATGCATCGGACAGTCGAATCATTCAGTAGTTACAGACTGAATCTTCGCTCATCTTTATTGTTTTCTGTCCCATGAAGCTTCTTTTTACGCACGCTGATATCTTTGACCACTCGGTACTAGTATTGCATTCATCCATTATGATGAATCCATTATTATGCATTCATCCTCATTATACTAGGTAATTGCTGTATCAATATACTTTACACTTTTATATATATATATATATTCGGGAGATGAATTTCAATATACAAACCTTGTACTTATGCAAAGAGTCTACCCCCTCCCTTCCCCTACCCTTCCCCCTCCCCCCTTTTTCCTTCCAGTTATTGCTAGCATTACACAGATATTTTTAGTTAGAGAAACGATATAACGAGGTCATAAAATCGGTGAGTCCTTTATGTGAAAATATTCGCCTGTTCGAACAAACGAATAGACAGAAATATGATCAAAGAAGTCCTTAGAGCTTGGAACTGTGATCAGGATTGTATTGTAAACTGTATGCGCTAATGGCAAAAATCGTGCAGGAACAATGGTGATGCTCATCAGGCCTTTAATGTCGTTTTGGTTCTAAGAATTCAAATTACGACCTCAATGTATCGTCGTCCGACCTACGCAACGTGCATATGCATCTACTCTTCTACTATTCTAGTTGAGAGCCCATTTTTACTTATTTCCCCTTAAATATGCTCTCACACATGTAGTAAGGTATTAAATAAATGAAACACACATGTAACACAAGGAATAAAACACAACTGTTGTGTGTGTGTGTGTGCGTGCGTGCGTGCGTGGCCATAGTTGTGTTTTATTCCTTGTGTTACGTGTGTATTTCATTTATTATATATATATCAATTTGGTGGTAGTAAGAATGGTAATAATAATAAATGCAATAAGGATAACGGTAATAATTGAGACCAAGTCCGTCTCGTTAAAATCGTCAAACCAGATTGCGTAAAACTTTACAAATCGGCGGTTATCGCCACGCTGAATACAAATGACCACGGGCTATCCAGTCCCATACTTGCGATGTCTCTTTTTCCAATACATTGTTATTTCAAGAGGCACTATACACTTAAGGCAGACTATAAAATTAAATGAACCAATAGCGTCCTTGGAGAAGCGCCCCTACTTCTTCCAACCATGGGTATTGAATCTCGCAGATCCCTTAGTGCTCGACGCCGCCAGGCACGAACTTTTTGCGCAGAGCATTTTGGAGGGGTCAAACACATACGAAACTTCCTCGTAATAGGTACTATGTATCATCGAAAATTGACGACCACAGCTTTTAACCGCTTAACGTACTCTCTTTTTTTCTAGAAAGCCAGCCAAAAAAAATCAGTTTCTTTTTATCTTCTGAAAGTGTTAGTTAGTCATGTCTACGCATAATACTTTTTATTTTAAGGATAAAGAGCCAAAAAACAATACCAAGAACGATATTTTTAGTAAGAAAGCATTATATCTTCTTTTACACGATTAAATATTTAATTGTAGATGATAGTTCTGATTATGTGTCCATTTTACTGCTCTCGCGCCCATTATCCGATAGAGAAGCCTACTTCAAATATTGGTGTTCCGAATCGCTCCTACTTTCGATAAAATGAAATAAACTTTAAACAGGGTGAATCGGGAATCGTGATCAGTAGAGATTACTCTGTTATTAGCAATCCGATTGAAAATGTTTAAATCGGATGTTTAAATGATTAAAAATTATTTGCCAGCTCTTTTTTTTTGTTTTCTCAAGGTCACATTGAAGTTTTTGCAAGTAAACATATAATTCTTTACGCCTATCTGTCAGAGGATTTCAAGACGAATTCGTTAAATATCGGAACATAATTTTTTTTCATTCGCATCGAGAAAAAAGTAAAAAACTTTGTAGTACAAGGAGTATCATATTTTATGCTGTTGTACGCGTTCTAATGCAGTTGACAAATCGAAATGTACGGACCTTAATTGTAACGATGTTCAAAATGGACTCTACACTGATGGCTGGGCATGCATTCACAATTCTTTGTCACATACATATCTTCTTGTATTGGTAGAACATCTGCATAACCTTGTTCTTTTAATACATCCTCTAAAAAGTAATCTATAATGGGGTAAGATCGGGCGAAATTTTCTGTCAAGTACTTGACAGTACAACACATTATCGGCACATCATAAAAAAGAAATTGAACTTCATTTTGAAGAAGTGCAGTGTACCTTTGACCATTTAGGGTAGCATTGATAAAATATGGACGAATTATGCACTTCCCGATCATACCCACCGTACATTAACACTCCATGACCTTGAAAAAATATTTAAAAAAAAAGTTGACAGATAGTTTTTTATAAGCACGTTAAAGCTCTCTTGAAACCATGCAAAATTTGATAACAACATTTTCGATTGGACTGCTAATAACAGAGTACTCTCTACTGATCACGATTCGTGATTCAGCCTGCATATACAGTGGCGGTCATTTACTTACGTACAAGTCGCACGTTGATTTGAAAAAGGGATGTAGCTTCTTAGAGAGCTTGAAAGCATATCGAACTCATGTTTCCTTACAGCTTGAACATTTAATTTTGAAATTCCATTGAAGTTTTCATTCATTCCAAGAAGTTAAGGACAGTTGTTTATACATTGTCTTGAGCTATCGCTTCTGTAGCGGACAGATACTTATGTACATTGTAGTTGCAGCGATTCGAATCGACATATCGACATTGTAAACAGTTTTTTTAGTATGAATCGAACTTTTGAGGTAAACAGAAGTGTACTGTCTCTGATTACAATGAGTAGAGGGGAGAAAGTGACACCAAATCAACGGCATCAAGTAGAATTACTTCGAAAAGCTGGAAAAACATTTCGAGAGATAGCTAAAGATTGAGGATTATCCACAATGGCTTGTTGTCAAGCAATGCAACACATTAAGCATTACAGAACTGTGAATGATGTTCCTCGGAAAGTTAGAACACGAAAAACCGACGCCAGAACCGATCGTATTATTCATCGCTTATCCGAAGCGAACAGATTTAAGACAGCTGTGAACATTCATAAAGAAATAACGCCAAATCTTGATAAAAACATCAGTGTAAGAACAGTCCGACGTCGATTAAGTGAATTTGGTTTAAAAGGAAGGATTGCCAGAAAGAAACCCCTGATTTCAGAAAAAAAATCGTCGAGCTAGAATTGCTTTTGCGAAAGAGCACTTAAATTGGACGCGAGAACAGTGGTCCAAAGTCATTTTTACAGATGACTCTAAGTTTAATAGACTTGGATCTGATGGAAAGACTTATGTTAGGCGTCGTGTTGGAGAGGAGTACCAACAAAATTGTACAAAACCAACAATCAAAGGAGGGGGTGGACCGGTACTTGTTTGGGGTGCAATGTCTATTAATGGTGTTGGCCCCATTCATAGAATATAGAGTATCATGGATCGTTATGTTTATTTAAATATAGTAAAAGATGTACTGCTACCATATGCAGAAAGATGTTTGTGAAATGATTGTGTTTATCAAGCTGATAATGACCCAAAGCACACAGCACGCGTTGTTAAAACATTTTTATCTGACCAAAAAATTAACTGTTTAAAATGACCGGCTCAATCTCCCGATTTGAAACCCATTGAGATGTTATGGATTGATGTGGCAAAATATATACAACAACGAAAACCAAAAAATTTAGAAGAATTGTATACTTCAATAGAAGAAGCGTGGAAGTCAATACCCATAGATAGATGTATCAAATTGATTGATTCTATGCCACGAAGATGCACAGCTGTGATTCGACAAAAAGGACTAGCCACTAAATACTAATTCACAAGATAAATGTGAAATTTTATTTAAGAATATGTAAATTTTTCACATGTACAGGGTGTTTCAAAAGGTTTTGTCATGGCTTCGGGTGGTTGTTCTAGACCTCGGGTTGGATGGAGATTTGTGAAAATAACCTGCCGCAAAATTATTTGAGGGGTGCCTGTTTATTTTGCGCTGGGCCATCGTCTTCGTCTTGTTACGTAGATAAAATGTCTGAGAGGAACCATGGGTCAAAATTGAATCGTTCTCCCGCAAATCGACTTTTAATTGGGCCTCCGCGATTAAATTTTCGCTTAGTAAGTGAGAGAGTCAGCTATTCCTTCGGAAAAAAACACACAAGATATCCTTGTCGGCTCGAACAGACTAAGGAGAAGCGTGCTACTCGACATTAGAAATTGGGGGACTGGGTCACCGAACCACTAAGAGCAGTGCAAGTGTTTATGTTCTTCTCCCCGAGAGGGCCCTTGAGCGAACCTAACGCCGAACGCAGGTCATTGACGTCTTCCTAGCCGACAAGGATATCTTGTGTGATTCTTTCCGAAGAAACAGCTGACTGTCTCACTTACTTACAATAAGCGAAAATTCAATCGCGGAGGCCCAATTAAAAGTCGATTTGCGGGAGAACGGTTCATTTCTGACCCATGGTTCCTCTCAGACATTTTACCTACGTAACAAGACAAATAAGATGGCCCAGCCCAAAAAAATCGACTACTCTTCCGCGAATTTTGCAGCAGGTTATTTTCACAAATCTCCATCCAATCCGAGGTCTAGAACAAAACCCCCCGAAGCCATGACAAAACCTTTTGAAACACCCTGTACATAGGGTGTCCCACGCATCTGGAAGAGGCTATACTTCCTAAACAGTTGGGAATATCAGAAGATGTTATAAGTAAAAGTTAAATGGTATCAGGCTGTGCGTAATATGCAACTAATTTGATGCACTTTTGCGCATCGGTGATGAGAAAATGCTACTGCACCTTGTTTGGGCGTGGCTTCTTATATTTGAATTCGCCCCTTTGAATTTAGCAAAGACTTTATTTTTGTAAGTGGACTATATTTGTAATATAAAATTTGAGCAAACTTAATAAAGGTGTAACTCCAAGTAACAAACTGGTACTTAATTGCTACTATGAAATCCGGACGAGACGCTACTCGTGCACGGAGATGTAACTATATAAGTGCAGAGGTGTGCACTGTTTGAGAGAGAGTTGGTTTCTGGTGTTGTCGCGAAGCTCTTCCCCCGTTCTTTCCCCTTCCGAGGGCACCTTGCTAAAAAGAATGTGATTTGCGCGCCCTCGGAAGTTGTACGGAAAAATGTTTTATTTTGTAAGATAGGCGCGCCCTCTTTTTAGGGGCCGATAGAGGGGTATAGGCCTGCGGGGGGAGAAAGAGGCCCGCGGGAGGAGAAGGAGGCCCGCTCGAGGGTTGCTCGAGGGCCGAGGGACACGCTCTGGCGCGTCGAGTTTATTGCACGGCAATAACTATTGAGTCTTTGTCGAAATAGGAAAATAATCAAACTCGCAGGTGAGGATTTTTTTGGAAAAGGGGGCCCGCAGAAGTCGCACATCTGGCACTCCCGCGTCCCGTTAAACTAACTGTTTCTCAAAAATAGTTGCCTCTTCGTCCGTGTAATAAACCCAATACATTAAGGGCTTAGTTTCTTGTGGTTTACACCATAAACTTATTCATTAAGAAGTTATCGAAGCTAAAAGTTCTCTGAATTATTTCGCTTTCTCGGAACGTGTTCCGACTGACTGACTGACAATGAATTTCCACTTCATTCCTCCCTTATTCTTATGTGGACTGTATATAATACTACAGCCAGCCAGCCTTTCAGCTTTTCATAGCACAGATAATTTTTTCAGGGCATGGAATCAGTAAAACGTAAACTATTCTTATTGTTATGTTTACGACGCTGTATACTTTCACAGCAATTATGTTAATAAAAGAATAGCTTAACGTACAAAAAATACAGTGCAATTAATATTTAAACTATTGTAGGATCGTGAAAGAGAAAGTGAGGCGCGCGGCAACCCACCCACGCAGCGGTACTCGGCCTGCGTTGCTTAACACGGGAGATCTCCTGGGCCCACTGCGCCAGCGACCTCTCCCTGATGTGAATTCTTCTTCACTCCTTTTCTCCTAAGTTCATATAGGAGTGTACCGCTCCGATTCCACACTATCGATCTCATATGCAACCTTACGATATATTTTGTAATAATCTTTCTGTTGTTAACGATTCAACGAAGTATCAGAGGTGGGATTGTCAGAATTGCAATTCGGGTTATAATGGAAGGAAACTTTTATTAATAAGTTTAAGATACAATATTCTATGCCACGAAAGATTGTTTACGACTTCTTACAAAGGACTTGTTACGACTGACGGCTTGACGACGCGTTCCCTATCGAAGTTTTGTTTATGGGAACCATACATATTGCATTCTACGAATCGTCACGTATCGTCCTAGAGTGTAGGAGAAGTACACATACGATTACAACACTTTCCGTACATTTTGTGCATCAATTGTAAATATTCTGTATATATGTACAGGGAAGCTACGACAGTATGTCCTCTTACGATTCATATAACAACACCAATGGGAACACAACTTACGGGGCAGCGAGTTTGAATACTTCAACTGGCCGACTGGGACCCAATGTCCCTGACGACCTAAAGAGCAGTGGTGTTCCTGCGAGGCCCCATGATCCTTATAGATTTACTAGATCAACGGCACAACCAATTCCCAGTCACGAATCACAAGCACGAACCGATTATGCCAAATACAGGTATGTATCACTTACAATAGATCAACAACAATTCATGAAAGACTTCAATTAAAAAGTTACATATGGTTTGGAAATAATTACAAATTACAATTTTATGTTTCTATAAAAATGAACTGATTGTGAGTAATACATTTCCATTCGTATCAGCACACAAATGGAAATACAAAATGCAATTTCGAAGCACATATCTTTCGTATGATGTACATATATACACTTGAACGGGACACTCTGAAAATATTCTTACACAAGATGTTTGTCGCAGTTAGAATTCCGATTTTAATGTAAATTTGTAAGATCGCAGAGCATGCAAGTGAAGAAAACCTTTTTCTGTGCCAATTCATCCAGAGGGGACAAAACTAGGCATGTGCGGGTACCGGACTACCTTGTGTAGCTCGACTTTATCAAGTCAGGGCGGAAAAAATCAGGTCGGTTCGGTCTAGCTCCCGCGGCCCACCATACCCGTGATTCTATTCGAGATGTATTTGGAATTAATTGCATTATATCCATAATGCAGTCCTTCATACCCAGGTGTTCGAAGTGACCAAGCATTCAACAAGCATGTACAGAGTGTTTTAAAATTATATATCACGACATACCAGGCGTTATTCTACACCTTCTGATCGATGGAGATTTGTGAAAGAACCCAGCCGCAAAATCCGGGAAAGGATTGAAAATTAAGGTCAAACTTTTTCATTGGCCATCGCATTCGTTTCGTTGCGTAGATAAAATGTCTAAGAGGAACTATGGTTCAGAAATGAACCGTTTTCTTCCAAATTAATGTTAAAATTTCATTTCCGCGAATGGGTTTCTGATCGGTGCGCCTGAGGCACAGATACATAGAGAAACGAAGCACAGGAAATGGCCTTATTGGTCGCCGTGTCACACCTACTAGTGTAAATCAGACACATACCAAAAAGAAATGCAGCCGAAGCGGCAACAGCTTGTGACGTCTGATATTCTCCGCCTTGCTTGCCTACTGCTGCCGAGGCCTGAGCTTGAAACAGTTTAGTGCCATAGACTCTCCAAGGAAGAAGAACGTTCACGGCAAACTGAAAAATTTCTTTTCTAAAATGCCTATATTTACGAACATGGTAGTTGGATTGCCTAGACAGCAATCTCCCTTCTTTCAATTTGCGTGAGAAGACGACATCCATAATTACGAAGAATCATCCGAATTTGAGGAATTTACCCGGCACTTGCGTATTTCGAGGGTTAACCTTCCTGGCTTTCGTTTATTTCGCTTGGTGATACAGTGCATATACAGGGTATTTCGTCTAACTTGGCCACCATAAATATATCGCTTATTTTGTATGATAGAATAAATGTCAGAGGAAGAAAATATTCTGTTTGATGACGCCAATACGACGATAGGCCGAATTTTTGTCTCAAGGTCATTTTTGTCGAGATTTCAAGGTCATAGTATTTTTTTAAATGGGACTGCATATTTCCACTGCAACAGTCTTATAGCTTATAAAAAACGAATCCAACTAGGTGCAATATGTTTACCTTCACGTGACCTTTAGCGAGAAAATTATGAAATGTTTGTCGGTAACTTCAGTACGCATTCGGGGACGGTAAATGAATGAATTTCCACTTCATTGAAACAGTGTACCGTGTAATTGTCCCTGGTGCTTGTAAGCAGAGAACACCCGCGAGCTTTAGTCACTTGTGTGCATATGGCTGCCAAATGTTGGTTTACAAAATTCAAAAAGTGCAGCTCCCGGCAACAAAAGAACGACAGACTTTCGCTTTCTTTTAAATTCCTCTTTCCTCGACCATCTGAACCCCGATTTTTGTTAAGATTCCCAGAGAGGTAGGTTTCAAAGAAATACTTAACACGTACTTTTTCTATCCGTTTCTATCTGCATTAAGGTGGTGAAAATGACACCCTTTCGAACGAAATGTTTCGATGCAATTTGTCGGAGGCTAAGAAGACGTCAATGATCTGCGTGCGCTGACAGGCTCGCTCAAGGGCGCTCCTGAGGAGAAGAACATAAACACTTGCACTTTTCTTACTGGTTCGGTGACCCATTCCTCCAATTTCTTATTTCGTGTAGCACGCCTCTGCTCTAACTATTCGAGCCAGCAAGGATAGATATCTCGTATGTTTCTTTGCGAAGGGTCGGAGACCTGGAAGTCTGATTTACGTAGCGAATATTTAATCGCGGAGACACAATTAAAAGTTAATTTGCGAGAGAACGATTCGTTTCTGTCCCATGCTTCCTCTCAGACATTTTACCTATGTAACAAGACGAATGCGATAAGCCAATAAAAAATAATTTCGAACTTTGCGGCAGATTTGTTTCCCAAATCTCATTCCAATCGAAGGTGTAGAACAACCCCTCAAAGCCATGAGAAATATTTTTGAAACACCATGTACAGTGCAGACACTTGCGGTTCTAACGTTCAATTCGCCGAAAGATCTAAGGCATTCAAACCGGACCAGGATTTCAGGAACGACGGGGCGGGCATAGGCGGTGCGAGCAAGTTGCTTTGCCACCACGATAAACATTACTTTGGGCCGCGGGAGCTACACCAAGCCGGCTAGCCGGCTTTTCGACATGCACGTGTAGGCAAAATTCAGTGTGTAGTAGGAAAAGTTTTTGCTAATATCTCGAAAACTAAAGCCGAGCAGGGGTTATATGCAAAGGAAGAAGTTGCTCAGAATCATAATCCTAGCAACATATCCAAAAATCATTGAAACCGGTGAGACAGATCATCATCTATATAATTGCTCTCATCTTTCGAATGTACCCCATAATTACCCCCTCGGTCAAGATATCGGATTAAAATGTGATACTTAGAGGTTTTTTTCTGGTCGCCTATCGAATGAGCAATCATCGAATAAAATCGATCGAAGTGCAGTTGCAACCCTCTTACCCTGCTACACCCTTCAACAATCTGTAAAGAATCGTCCTAACTCGTCATAATAGATTTAAGTAGAAAATCGATCTTTACGTACATAAAGTGTTTTCCACTATCTTATTCAAATTCATTGAAATCTAAATTTACTCAAAACCAGAATCTCGCTTCGTTGTTTCTATTCGTTTCTATCCGTTATTATCCATCCCTATCCGTTCCTATCGGTTCCTATCAGATCCTATCCGTTCCTATCAGTTTCTATCAGTTTCTATTCGTATTACCGTTACCATTTATAAATTTATATAAAAAATAAGAATCAGCGGGAGAAGCATATTTGTTGGAATATTCCATACATACACAGGTGTGTAGTAGCAAAAACTTAAACAAAAATGCCCGAACTTGCTGGAACAATATTTGTGTACACATTTGAAGATACAATCCTTGCAATTAGGTTAAATAAATTTTCGTTTCTCTACAGGATTGTACCACGAAAACCTCGACCTTTAAGAAGAGCTTGTAGATTATATATTTCTAGTCATGATACATTAGTTTAGATGTCTTTCAATGAAACCCTTCCCTTTCGTTCCAGAAATTTCTTTCATCAGAGTTTTTCATAAAAGTTGGAAGAAGTTTAAGAGGTATGACCGTACCTTCTAGAAGTTACTTATAGAAGCTTCTATTGTTACTGATATAACACAAAGTAATTCAAAAGGGACATTTTGTTTTCAAATACTTTAAACTAAATAACTTATTCTGGAACGGAACATTCTTTGTCGCTTAAACATTCTTTATATTCAGAGCTTATTATCTGCAAACAATTAAAAGATCGACAAAGATTGCAACATGATTATTTGCAAAAAGTTAGTGTTAATGCAATTGATAACTTATATAAGTTGATAAAAATTTAACTAAGACAATGGTGCTCTACTTAAAAATAAAATTGAGGACGTTTTTGAAAACCATCACAACTCACATAATCTGTTAGCGACTTGTCACTTTCCAAATATTATACACTAAACACTTACAACTTGATAAATTAATTTGGAGCACATATCTGATATTTCACTTTTTCCTTACCTCTGCTCCTCTGTAAGCTAGAAATTTCATGTTACAAATTGTAGCCGTGCAACCGATTTCAAATCAATAACGCTTCCCCAAAACAAATCCAGTGGAACCTACAAGCCAATACCACCACCAAAGCCTAAGAATTATAGGCCACCTCAAACAAACGTGACTCAAACGGAAAACAATGGAATCGAAGGAAATGGCACTCATCAGCATTCAAAGAGCTATTCCATTGCTACTTTGCATGTAAGTAAAACTTGATAATAAAGTTTTCTTCGTCATTTGCTTAGTTTAATAAAACAATTTCCGTTCTGCACTATTACTTCTACACTGCTGAAGAAATCTCCCATTTTGTACAAGATATAAGATATATCTTGTACACTGTATACTATTGTTTCTCGCATCTTTTCACTTTATTGTGTCCAAGTAATTGTAACAGTTCCATGTGCACATCATATAATATAAAATGAATAAATCACCTTCGAATAATAAACTGTTAATTTCTTATATAAATGTTGCGCTCTTTATCACAGTTTAGGTCAGGGAAGCCGCTTATTTGATCGCCGCATGTGTCCTTGGAAGAGCTCCTCCGCCTGCTACTCCTTCCCGGGCATTGGAGAGCTCGCTGATTGTCTTGCTTTTCACATGCCCGGCGCGAACCTATCGGCACGGGCGTGGTGGCGCATTGGGGCGACATTTGTATCTAACCACTCGTGCTGGAACGACGAGCCACGTGCGTCGATTACGGAAATCAAAACGATGTACGTGGCACGTCGACCAAGGTTATTTGTCGAAGAACAGTTTCAGATTGCACCACGTCGCGTGTAGGGCAAACAAAGGTATTATTAGTGGAAAAATATGCTCAGACATGTTTTAAATCAAAGACGATTAATAGACTCTAATGTTTTTGGACTTCTGCCGATGGTTTTGGTCGAATTCTACTACTACGTGACGCCTTACGGCGAAATATAGTGTTTATATTCCCACACATTTACAAATGCGCATGCTAGAACGCAACAATATATTTCGCCGTAAAGTGTCACGCAGTATTAGAATTCGATCAAAAACATCGGCAGAAGTCCAAAAACATTAATATCTATTAATCGTCTTTGATTTAACCCTTAGGGCTCTATGGACGCATATATGGGTTTGACGAAAGTCATCCGTGTGGCCTATGGCCGCATATATGTGTTTTCTCTAAGTCATCGGCCTGGACTAAGGGCGCATATATGCGTTTGTCGATTTTTTCAATCAATATGCAGTCATTTTCGTGTAAAATTAATACAGGGGCACTCGTTAGTAATTTGCCTTCCTTAGGTAGCGGTTGGACAGTATTAGGGTCATAAAAATCTCCGGGAATTATAATAATGGGTGAAGTAAAAAGTTCTGAGCGTTTTTT
This sequence comes from Cerceris ruficornis, assembly GCA_963989415.1. NCBI lineage: Eukaryota > Metazoa > Arthropoda > Insecta > Hymenoptera > Crabronidae > Cerceris > Cerceris ruficornis. Next base: position 13,171,429 of record OZ022520.1, on the reverse strand, counting down.
CTCTTTATTTTGATGATAAAATTAACAAACTTAGAATTTTCGGAATTAAATCAAATAAGCGCCGTTTTGTTCAATAACTTTTTCCCATTTTGAAGGCAATTTCATAATTCCGCGATTGAAGAAGTCTTCGTCCCTATTGTTAAAAAACTCGACCAGCTCACTTTCACAAGCCTCTCTTGAGGCCAGTTTTTTGCCATCAAGAAAATGTTGTAAATGTCTAAAAAGGTGATAATCGCTTGGTGCCGGGTCTGGGCTATACGGCGGGTGCGATATAACCTCCCATCCAAACTCTCTGAGCTTCTGGCGTGTCGTTAAAGATGTGTGCGGCCTGGCGTTGTCTTGATGGAAGACAACACCCTTCCGATTGGACAATTCTGGTCGCTTCTCGTTGATCGCCTGCTTCAATCTGGTCAGTTGTTCACAATATAGGCCCGAATTGAGTGACTGGCCCGATGGGAGCAGCTCATAGTGCAGGATTCCCTTCCAATCCCACCAAACACATAGCAAAACCTTCTTGGTCGTTAATCCGGGCTTGGCGATCGTTTGGGCCGTCTCACCGCGCTTGGACCACGATTTTTTTCGCCTGTCATTCTCGTATGTGACCCATTTTTCATCGCCAGTCACTATCCGCTTCAAAAATGGGTCCATTTCGTGACGCTTCAGCAAAGAATCGCAAGCATCAACTCGCTCCAAAAGGTTCTTTTGCGTCAGTTCGTGTGGCACCCATATATCGAGCTTCTTTTTGAGACCAGCCTTATGCAAATGGTTCCAAACGCTTTTCTGGCTAATCTTCAGTTCCTGGGCAATGGAATAAGTGCTCGCATGCCGGTCTGACTCGACGATTTCCATGATTTTATCGACATTTTCAACGATAGGCCTACCAGAGCGTGTCTCATCTTCGACGTCCATATTACCAGAACGGAAGCGTTGGAACCACCGCTTTGCTGTTGCATTCGATACTGTTTTGGGTCCATAAACAGCACAAATTTTGTTGGCTGCCTGCTCGGCTTTTTCCCCTTGATCGTAGTGGTATTGTAGAATGTATCGAATCTTCTCTTTCGTTACCTCCATTTTGATACGCTCTAACAAACAACTGGCTTCACAAAACAAAAGACTGTCAGAGAACTTTTTTTAAAGCGTTATGTTGCCTTTAAGTCACAGTATAGAATGACATGATGCAACGTATACATTGTGAGATATGGCTCACTAAAGCCATCTAACAAAAAACGGTCAAAACTTTTTACTTCACCCATTATATAATTAATTATTTATAGATAATTGTTTTGAAATTTTTCACACACAATTAAATTATTAATTTCTGTTGTAAGTAAATGTCAAATTAAGTTTTTTAGTTGATTGTAAAATTTAATGTTTTAAAATTTTAATGTTTATAATAAATAATTTTAATAATCAAAAATAACAGTCATTAATTAATTAACCTTCTGCAAAAGAATTACTATAATTTATTACTGTTTGCGCCTTGAATAGTCACATCAGTGTGGCGAAAAAGTATTCCGGCCCCAGCGATGGTCAGCGCTAGCCGCGCTCCGTCCCTACGGACCGTTTCGGCCGGGAGTATTTAGAGCTCAAAGGGTTAAATCGTATCTAAGCATACTTTTCCACCAATAATAACTTTGTTTTTCCCTACACGCGACGTGGTGCAATCTGAAACTGTTCTTCGACTAATAACCTTGGTCGACGTGCCACGCACGCCGTTTTGATTTCCGTGATCGACGCGCGTGGCACGTCGTTCCAGCACGAGTGGTTAGATACAAATGTCGCCTCAATGCGCCACCACGCCCGTGCTGATAGGTTTGCGCCTGGCATGTGAAAGGCAAGACAATCAACGAGCACTCTAGTGCACGGGAAGGACTAGCAGGCGGAGATCATCCAAGGACACATGCGGCGATTAAATAAGCGGCTTGCCTGGTTTAGGTCTAGGAATGAAATAAAATGATAGCTTTAATTTAATGTTAATCCATTTGCATTCGTAAGCGGAATATTCCGCGGATGACGATCGTCTTTTATCCATCAACCGCGGAATATTGCGCCCTGTACAATATTAAACTGCTGCGCGTGGAAATGCACGGTTGCTGTGGGTCTTCTGTCGTATTTAGAGCTATGATGCAAACGGGTTAAGAGCATGTGGAACAAGATACTTCAATGAGGAAAAAATTCCCGACACAGTCATTGAAAATCAGTGACTAAAGTTGTGAAATTGTGAAGTTATAAAATGGAACAAAAATTCTTCCCAAAATATATTTCGACATAATTCTGTTGTATGCAATATAATTCATGTAAAATAAATAGTCTAGCTGTTTTGTAGAATTCGTTTACACTTGATAACGTAAAGAATAATTACGAAAAATATAAAGGGTAGTAAATTGAACCATTGAAATAAGATAAATTTCCTCTTTCAATGAAATTTGTATAACATTTTATCCGATTCTGCGGGAGGAGATCGGTGTGTGGCGATAAAAAGATTAGATTTATTTTTTTCTATTAGTAGATTCCATTGAAGAAATAGATATGGCCATAGAGACCACGAAATTTTAAAATATAACTTTTGTCAGTATTCTGTAAGACAAAGTGCATTATACCTATTTCAAGTGATACTTTCTAAAACGTATTCTTTGCTCGAATCTTATAATACATGACATAGAGTTGTTCTTGTTTAGGTAGAAGGCAATAATAGCATACAGCGAAACAGTGGGCAATATTACTACAACATTCCACCCCCCGGTCGTCACAATGATTCCAACTTAGCCAATTCTCATCACAACTTGAGCCATCTGTCTGCGCCAGCGCACAATCACAGTCTGAGTCACACTCACGCGCATTGCAGTCCGCCGATATCGGCTCATAGTCATAGCAACAGCGCTAGCCAATTAAATCTTGGTCTCTCGCACAACAGAAACAATGTACATCACAATGGATACATTGTCAATAATGGTCATGCGCCTGTGCAAAATTTCCCATCAAACTCAAGCCATAAAAGAGAACCGAGTGGACTTGATCTTGCTGGCAGCAGAGAACAAAGAGGAAGTGCTTTCGAACTTTATCGAAAGCCGGTACACCACAACAATATCAGGTATCTTTCTCTGTATAAACACTTTTTTATTATGCGAACTTCCTCCTTTCAATCGATAACGCTCTTAATTCAATATTTGATACGATAACGTTAAACATAACAGACATTTTAGTTATTGTGCGGTATTAGAAAGAAGGTAGCGAAAGAAATGCGACTAGATTGTTTCTCCGATTTACACATATAAATCGGACCGCACGATGACGAAAGTGACTGAGTCATATCGAAACTAATTGTATACGAGAGGAGGTCTAAATGAGGAGCCCCTCTTGGCCAACGAGGTATTGCAGCCACGATAGGGATGGGGAGCAGTCATATCCCAGTATGCCTGCTCCAAAATACCGCAGGTGGGTTCCCTGGAAGTATCACGAGTTTATATCCCACGGGCCCTTCCATGTACGACGAACGAGGATCATGAGGTTTTAGCCGGTAGGAATCCGGCACTACCCGCCGCCCCCCTCGGCGTAGTTATAATTCTCACTGTTTCGGGGTTTGCTTCGTTTCCAAAGTGTCTCTTTGCTTCTATGGCTAATTCTGGAGCATTCAATTTTGGGTTTTCCTTACTTGTCTTACGATCCAATGCTCTTCGGATTCTGTGAAAACCTTTCGTTGGCTTAGTTTTGGCTGGTTTTCTACGCTATTTCTCATCCTGAATCACTTAATTATGTCGTCAACTGTAAAGTGGCTTTGTTTCACTATTTTTGCAATATTTCGGTTCGATAAACCGTCTTTGAAATGGTTTATAATCACCTCTCAAAGTTTTTACGACGTTTGTCCACATTGTCTGCCCGTATTGAGACTTTGAAATAATAATTCACAAACGGAAATGAATTTCTAAAATTTGCGGTATGACGAACGTTAGTATAAATGATACTACAGTAAAAGATGGATAAATGCAACACAGTTCGGGGCTCAAGCACTTCTCTTATGAAGTACCGGTATCGAATCCTTGTTTACATCACGGCTCCAGCCAAGGGCGAACAAAGGAAAGGACAGACAGTAGAAGAGACAGAGAGGTCCAAGCTATAGGGGGAGCGGCCCGAACGTTATCGGTGAGGCAATACTAATTGCAGGATCGCCCGTTTTCATTTTCGATTTTTTTTAAACCTTTGCTAACGCATTTATGAGATTTTTCTGATTAAAACGATACCAAACACGATATGTTTGAATTATGTTAAATAGTAAGTAAATATATATGAAATAGTAAGCAAATATATTAAATGTTAAGTAAATATAATTCAAACTATGTCGTGTTTGATATCATTTTAATCAGAAAAATCTTACAAATACATAAGCAAAGGTTTAAAAAAATAGAGATAAAAAATGAAGAAGCTTTATTCCGTAATTGGACGAGTCTCTTATTCCGAGTTGCATCATATTACACTTCTCCCTCGTCGAGCGACGAGTTTCGCAAAGGGGGATCCTCCTATGTGGAAGCTCTGTTGCCACTCGAGGGATTTTTTTTGACGCATGCGCACTACTAAGCCTCACCGACGTATATACTTTGCTCGAATATGGGGTATCGTTAGACCCCCGCGGCAATTGCAATATGGTAGAAATTACAGGAAGTGGAAATTTTTAAAATAAATATCATATTTACATGGAAATATTCAAAACATTTGTCGTCCAACGGAACACCACACCTTAGTGTAGGTCGTATACGCCCCACGCGGCACGGAACGTGGTAACGTTTCCCAGTGGGAAGGGCCCCTTTCGGGTACCTAACGTTGCATATAGATACGTCCGTAAAAACAGCCGCCATTGGACTTTGACGTCACTATGCGCATGCGCACTAAGGCTCTCACGAGGGAAAAAATCCCTCGAGTGGCAACAGAGTGTGGAAGGGATAGTCGTGTTGCATTTATCTAGCCAAACTTTTGTTGCATTTATCCACATGTTACTGTATATGACAAAGTGACTGATATTTCATTTGTTTCGTTCGTTTCTTCATATATTAGGTTGTAAACTATGAAACGGGCGTTGAATAAAAATAAAAAATAAAAAGCACAATTTTTCACATTATTTATAATGTTTAATGGAAATTATATTATTTCGTTTAAATAGGAAGGAATAATGGATCACTCCTTTGGCATTCCACCATACAGTAACCATAATCTTTTTTTGATGAAATTTCGGCTTAAAGGTGTGTCCAGGGGGTGTATTCTTATCCACCCATTTGCTTGATCGTTTTCGATTATCATACAACATCCACTTTTCATCACAAGTGATGATTTGGTGTAAAAACGGCAATCATGTATTATTGCGAAGCAACGAAAATGCGCACTTGCTCTTGCGGTCGATCATCTGCAGTTGCGTCAGTTCGTACGGCACATATGAGTCCAACTTTTTTACTTTATTTATTGCATGCAGATGTTTTAACACAGTCGTATGGCTAGTTTCTAGTTTAGACGCAAGTTCACGAATAGTTTTGTGTAGATCGGATTCCACAGTCGTCCTTAATTCCTCGTTATCAATATGGGCCGGTGGTCTTCCTCGAGCCTCGTTGACGATACTCAGATTGCCAGAATGAAATTTTTTGAACCAGTATCGACCATTTTTTTCATTAGTGGATCCATCTGCGAATGCGTGATTAATGTGTCTCGAAGCTTGAGCTGAGCTATGATTCAATTTGAACTCGTACAAGAAAAGTAGATGTAAATCGCGTTTTGTTTCCATCTGGTTTCTGAGAAAAATAATATAAAAATGGGATACAAACACGAAAAGATTTTAGGAAATGAGTAAGAAGAATACCTTTACAATTTATAAATAAAAATATCGATCGCACGTTGCAATGGACCTCTCTCAGTCACAGCTGAACACAGACAAAACACACCGAATTTGAAATGATGTTTCTGTGATACGTTTCCAACAATTTTATTATAAAGAAAAGAATCGAAGACTTTTTGGATACAGACGAGATAAGAGGCGCAGGCCGACGGTATGATTTCGTAGCAGAATTGCAAACTACAAACTGTCTTGTCTACGAGCCTTAAGCCGTCCTTTTAAGGACTCTAAATTAGTGTGGTGGGAAGTTACGGAACGCTGACCCTTGTGGCTCGGACTCCGAAAAGGCGGATGTTATTTCCATGACATCTCTTGATAAGTTTGAAATGTTTAGAAAAAGCGATACATGACCGAAAATAAACAGTGCATCATGTTTGCGTTCAGCGTTATCACTTGTCCGAATTTTAGTTTGAGATGAATTTTTGTTCGGTTTGAAACTTTGTTTCTTCATTGCATAATACATTATAATTTTGTTTTCGTTTTTCATGGATTTGTAAGTCTATAACTGTAGTTTAATAAAACTTACTCAATCGTTCATGTTAATTCGTTTTCTACATTACTTATCGCTTCATGAATCAGAAATATACAAGCGTCCGAGTTTTACTTTAAGCCACTGTATGTTCTTTTTTGTTGAAATACTGGATAAGCTGGATAAGCATAGAAAAAGTTCACCCAAATTGGATTGACCTTGGTGCATACGATTCGGTGCATGCTTATCCAACTAGAACCGTTTAATCGTTTTAGTGCCACGCAACGCGATCGCGCTGTTCGCGTACTGTGGTGAACTGTGTCGCGATGTTTGTTTGTTTGCATCTCACAAACTAGATGAATGAAGCGCTATCGCGCTGCATGGCACAATCCGACACGGATTCTTAAAAACCCCTGGCACTAAAACGGTTAATGACACTTCAAAATATTTTCGTAATTTATTTTTAACGCGAATTTTCACCGACGATTCAACAGAAAGCTCATACATACCGTGGAATAGGCGTATAGGCCTATAGGGGATACCACTGCAAAAAAGAAAAAAAATGTATTGGTAATAGGACCCAATGGGTAATATGGAACCCGTTGATACGAATGCTGCCCCAATGCGCCACTACGCGTGTGTCAATAGGTTCGTGCCTGAGGTGCTTCGAGTGCTAGGGCATTCGCGGGATCCAAGGACTGTGGCGGGGAGAAGTAGGCGGCGCTCCTGGAAGAATGCCTTTTGCTAGCACTTCATTCCAAGCCCCAACCTATGCTACATTAGTTTACAAACTTGAAGTACTGTTTTGTGCCAAACGAGGTTAAATGTTGGGTTTTATAGCATTTCTTCAGCTGAATTCAGATAGTAATCCGTTAAATATTTAATAACTCGTGTAATCTTGAAATTGAGAATGGAGTTGAATAATATTATTTATTTATACGATAAAATTTTACAAACAGAATACTGTGATTAATGTAGCATTGTTGTCATGTAAAATACCTTATACACAATAAATGTAGTTGTAAAGAAAACTATTAGCAGGGCTGAAACGGCTGCGCTGAAAACCACTGACAGTACCGTTCGTGGTGTGATGCTATTTTCATTTCTCAACCGAAAACAAAATTGGCCGTGAAACTTTCTGTAATGGTTTCCAACAAGAAAATTTCCTTCTCCACATGTTGTTAAATTTTTTCTCCTGGATATGTATGTTTAAGATAAACTGGAAAATATCCATGAAAATAGGGGCTGTTTGGGCGCGGTTTTCAATGTAAACATTTGAAACAATATGCACCATTATATTCCAGAGTGCGTATAGAACCGTTTTGTGCAAAAAAAAGTTTAAGTAACTTTCACGATTTAAATACAAAACATGTTGAATCTTGAATATTTCCATATTATTACGAAACTGATTTTCTCAAAAACGGAGATGGACGAGGAGGAACGGTTTTCCTATTTATGTTCAGTGCCACAAACTACAGTAAAAGCTGGTTAAATGTCACACAGTTCGGGACCTAAAAGTCACACTTATGAAGTAGAGCAGGCAAGCTGCTTATTTGTCGCCGCATGTGTCCTTGGAAATGCTCCGCCTGCTACCCCTTCCTGGGCACCCGAGAACTCGCTGATTGACTTGCCTTTCACATGCCAGGCGCGAACCTATTGGTACGGGCGTGGTGGCGCATTGCGGTGACATTCGTATTTAACCACTCGCGCTGGTTTCGCTGATTTCGATCACCGAAATGAAAATGACGTGCGTGGCACGTCGGCTAAGGTTATTTGTTAAAGAATAGTTTCAGATCGCACCACGTCGCGTGTAGGGTAAAAACAAAACTATTGTTGGTCAAAAAGTATGCTGAGATATGTCTTAATCAAGTATGATTAATACATTTTAATGTTTTTGAATTTATATATATATACATACATACACTCATATATACATATAAATATATATATGTATGTATGTGTATGTATATGCATTTTTTTATCAACACTTTATTAATGATTGTATCATATGATTGTTTCAGTTAATGAATGCGCAAGTACTTCTGCTTTAAGATAAATTTAAGGAAAGAAAAATAACTGATGGGGAATTTGAAGAAATCCTGTAATTGAACGTCTTCTTGGATTTCAAAGGACTGCACAAAGGGTGAACGAAAAGAATTCAAAATTTCAAGAGGCTGGAGGCAATGAAAATTAACATTCAGGAATTTCAGGAAAATTCCTGTTTCCAATCACTGACTTTGTATATACAATTTTAATAAATGTAACGGAACATCTACGGAAACATTTCATTTGTATTTCATATCCAGATGTCCCATTAACAACTTCTTGTGGAGACAGTATATCTGAATTCTCATGCAGCAAGTTCATATTTAATACAACATTTATCGAATAATAACATTAATACTTTTATTATATATATTTCTGGACAAATTTTTCATAATAAATTGACAATGACTTTCATTCTCACAAACGTTTGTCATATTCTCTCACAAAATGCATTAACAACGGGGAGTGGCAGAACAAGGATTCAGCCCTTAATTTCAATAATAATATAATCTCTCTGTAAGTATGTTACAAAAATACTAATGACTGTAAATAAAATTTTGTCGTAGATATTAGAAAATCACAAATATCTTTTAAATAAGATTTTGAAAAACAGCTGATTTTTCTAAAAGATTTCAAATGGCTCAAACAACATTTTAAAATAAATGTATGAAAAGACTGAAGAAAGATAAATTGTGCCTAGTTTTGAATTCACGTACAAACAATAATGCTAATAATAATACATCTTTATGATTGAAAAATATTGTGATATTGTATATTATTCCAAATCGAAAGTCATGTAATTATAATTGTATCTTCCTTCAGTTGTTCTATTAAAAAAAATTGGAGTTAAGGGCTGACCATCATTTATAATAATTTCGCTAATTTACAAAGGGTATAGCCGGATAAGGGGGTCAAAAGCTACCTTGAACCGATTACAATGGGCGAGGTGTCTTGCGGTAGGTACTTGAAGAAAGCCATTGTGTACCAAATTTCAACCCTATATCTTGACTAGGGGGGGGTAGTTACGGGGGAAATTTAAAAAAAAACAGTTTTAGCCCTATTTCCCCGGTTTACTGAGGTGCAACAAATTTGAAAAAATTCTGACATTTTACATGTGGAAATACATGTTTAAGATTGCAGAAACAGGATCAGGATGCAGAAACATTCAAAATTGTAACATGAACATAGTGTATCAATAGAATGTAAAAATAACAAATACTGATCGCGTTTCAGCGGGAAATGCGTTGCAGAAATGGTTTTTAATTTTTTTCACTATGGCGCACTAAACCGAAAAAACTGAAAAAATTGAGCACAGCAATCATGATATCAGATTGTTACTGTAAAAAGGAAAAAGTTGTGCTCGGAAGATTCCCATGCGAAATCGACATTTTTCCGATTTTTTGCGGTTTTTCATTTCTTGCGCCTAAACTTTCCAATGGAAAAATCTGATCAAATTTTCAGACAAGTATTTCCACATGTAAAATGTGTCAGAATTTTTCTGAATTTTTTGCACCTCAATAAACCGGGGAAATAGGGCCAAAATCATTTTTTTTTAAATTTTCCCCATAATTACCCTCCTAGTCAAGATACAGTGTTGAAATTTGGTACACGACGGTTTTTTTCGATTATCTAACGGAATGACACCTCGCCCATTGTGATCGGTTCATGGGCACTTTTGATCCCCTTATCCGGCTATCCCCTTTCTAATCAATAAATCATTTAGAAATTTGAGTCAACAAAAATTAACTATAATTTTATAAGCCCGTATTATAACGCAATAAAAATGTACCATTGTTTCCCAAACTAAATGTTTCAAGTAGAGCCCTTGTATCATATATGTCTACCATGATGGCAAGTTCAATGTAGTTTACTTCTCTCATTACAGATTTCCTAGCTGAACCTTTAACAATGCAATCATGCTTACTATATACGTATTTATCTCTATTTTTACAAGTATTTTCTTGCTGGAAATATCGATATAACTTTTCTGTATGAAGATATCGATATAGCTAAGCAAGTTTTAGAACGCGAAACAATAATTACTTTTCGCTAGTGAATTAAAATGAATATAAAATCAAGCTAAAAGTCTGAGCAAAAAGTAATCGATAATATTACGTTATGTATTATGTGATATTAAAGAAATAAATGTTCCTGTTATCTTTTACATTTATTTTGTTGTACACAAATTTTTTTTAAATAATTTTTGATTCTTAAAATTCAATGCATAATTTGGTACATTTCAATAATCACTAAGAACTTTTAAACTGTTTATTACATCAAAACTAATTTTATGAGAAATAGTTCCCTCATGGTCAAATTGACTTATGTATTCGAAATATATGCATGGTAGTATACAGCTCTAATAACTTCATGAAAATGATATTAATTGTTAAGCTGAGATATATTAATTCTATGTTTCAAAAATAAGTATAAATTTGCACTATATTTTGAGACACTCTGTCTTTTAGCTCCTCTTCATGTTGTAGTTGGCGTCTGCTGATAAAAATAATTCTATCTATTATACTTTGTCTTGTATCACACTGATTGCGTGTCAATTAATGGGTTAAAACAAAAATTTTGTTTTCGTTGACATTGCATTTGAAGTTTTTCCGCAACTTAATCCCCTTCTGTGCATATTTATCTACGTTTAATATTTATTAATGTATTCTACACAATGGAAAATTTACGCTATTAACCCCTGTGACATAAAAATGAAATGTGCATCAACTATTTCAGTACAACTAAAAAATACTATTTATTTTGGCCCGACTAAGCAAATTAAGTTTCTTGAAATGATTTCTCCATAAGTGATTTACAGTAAGTATATAGATATTAAAAAAATACACAGAATTCTTTTGAAGTTGATATATTTTGTTTAATAATAGTTATGGTGCATCAAAATAAAGAAGTTTTATTTTTGTAATTATCACATTGTAAGCCAAATATGCACAAGATCTGCACGGCAGAACCGTTTACCGAGAAGTGCCACCTCCTTCTCCCAACCACACACCCGAGCTGCTACAGAGCCTAGGCGACTACAATGTATTCTTTGACGCGTGAAAGCCTGGCGCTCTTTTGTCCGGGGAGTTTTTTATTGTACCGATAGATTCGCGCCTATCGGGAGAGAGAGGATTTGTGAATCAGTGACAACATTTCGGGTGTGTGGTGGGTGAAGTAAGCGGCTCTTCTCGAAAAACTGCTCTCCTTTGCAAATCTCGGACACCTACGATCTAAGCCAAGCAAGCCGCTTATTTGATCGCCGCATGTGTCCTTGGAAGAGCTCCGCCTGCTACTCCTTCCCGTTGGCTCGAGAGCTCGCTGATTAACTTGCCTTTCACATGCCAGACGCGAACCTATTGGCACGAGCATGTGGCGCATTAGGGCGACATTTGTATCTAACCACTCGCGTTGTAACGATGTGCCACGCGCGTCCATCACGGAAATCAAAACGACGTGCGTGGCACGTTGACCAAGGTTATTTGTCGAACAACAGTTTCAAATCGCACTACGTCGCGTGTAGGGTAAAACAGAATTTATATTATTTGTGAATTGGATTGTAAAATGTATTGCCAAGACGGTCGCGGCGGCAATAATGTATTTTTTGACGCGAGAAGGCCTTGCGTTTTGCTGCGACGGAGTTTTTTTAACTATTTGCGCTGGAAATTAATTTACAAATGCGCGTGCTACGACGCAACACTATATTTCGCCGTAAGACGTCACGTAGTAGTAGAATTCGACCAAAACCATCGCGAGAAGTCCAAAAACATTAAAATCTATCAATCGATACGAATGTCGCCCCAATGCGCCACCACGCTCCTGCCAATAGGTTCGCACCTGGTATGTGAAAGGCAAGTCAATCAGCGAGCTCTCGAGTGCACGGGAAGGAGTAGCGGGCGGAGCTCTTCCAAGGACGCATGCGGCGATCAAATAAACGGCTTGCCTGTTCTAAGCTATCGCCATACTCATTACTTTGGAAGCCGCGCCTAAACTCCTCCATTTGTGGGGACCAGAATGTGCATTTATTATATTTTTAAGTAAAATTTCATTATTTGAAACTAAGCCATCTTAATATATTATCCGATTCTTGATAAACCAAAACCGATCAAAAATTTCTTTTGAAATGTGTATAACTAAAAGGAATGCCTAAAATATGGAAAATTAAACAACACCTTAAAAGTAAGTTGTAAAATTTCACATAAATACCGATGCCGTTTTCGAGGACAAATTACAAATGTCACCATTGCGGCAGCACCGATCGCAATGAGTTAATCACAACAAAAACAAAATTATATCTCCTGCGTCATTCTATGCCAAATGGTCAAGAAAGGTGGTACTGATACAAGTTTTCTTTGGAAGTGATCTTATTACTCTTTGTATAGTTGATTCTGTAAGTGATCGTTTTTCATATATACAGGGTGGTCCACGTAGCCTGCACACGCCCAGCAACTTCTGAAGTGTGCGCTGCATAAAGAGTGCTGCACGCGGAAGCTGTATGACTTGCAGCAGGACATCATGTAGTTATGTGCCCTTTAAACCAGCAACTGCGGCACACACACCCTGACACAACGCACGCTTTGGAAAATGCTCGACGCGTGCAGGTTGCGTATCGCACCCTGTATATGCATGTATGTATAGATGTATGTGTAGATGTATGTATGTGCGCGCATGTATGTATAGATGTATGTATGTGCGCGCGTGTGTGTTGTGTAATAACAAAAATTCTTTACAATGTAGCTAGTGTAATTTAATGGTCTAAGAGCGTGGCTGAATGTTTTCAAGCACTTATTATTTATATACTGAGATATGTAATACTGCATGTCATGAAAACCAATTATTTGATGACTGACATCGTCCTAAGAAGATAAATTCCACTTTCTTCACATCTGACATCACAACTTATTGAAACTTCTCTCCTTATGGAATAAAATAATTTTAATCCTTCCAATATTCTTAAATCTAAACTGACTTAGGTTAAAGTAAATGTATTGCACTGTACTTTTGAAATTTACGAAACAGTAAATGAAAAACGATCATTTATTTCCCTTTTCATTCTTCTAAATTGAAAGGACTAAAATGTTTGGGAAACGCCGGTAGTTATTTCAAAAAGCTGACTGATGTACGGAGCAAGAAAAAGGAAAGAAGTAAAGGCTGTAATATGTGTGATAAAATCTCATAGCCTGAAATGATTTAAGCTTATTGACAAAGTATACTTTTTCCTTTTTCTTTTAACAAATTAGTAAAGGACACCTTGATCATCCAGTTGTACAAGAACAAAGATTTATCGAAAAATTGATGTTAGAATATTACATCTGTTCGTAAATAAACGCAATAAAGAACATTTTGACTTTCTATTGACATTTCATTTTTTAAACGAAAATCTATATTGGACTTCAATATTTTAATTCAATTCAAAATTAAAATTTGATATGTGGGCGATGAACATTAGATTGATATAATTCAAATTTGACCTAAAATTGATATGAGTTTATGTTTAAATATTGAGTTCCAATCGATCAGTCAAATCAGTTACCTAATGAAAAAATGCAAGAAAGTATGCTCCTTTTGACTCAGAAACTTTGTTATTATCACTATTCCTTTTTGAACACTAACATCATTGAAGTTAAATTTTTTATTGACTATTGTCTTCTTAATTTAATCTTACTTCAATTAAGGCGATTTTCATACATTGAAGTAACATATTGAACCTAAGGATCATATAAGGATATGTGATTTTAAAAAATAGCACAATACTAAACAACGTGTAACGTATTATAACAACCGTTCAGTATACACCACTACGAATTTTTTAAACTTAATATAAAGTTTTGCATGTATCGTTCAATATTTAAATTGCCTTAATTTCCATGCGAATGTTTCTTAATTACCATAGTTGCAATTATACTATTGTTTTGATTACGGAACAAGCTAAAAGAATCCCTATATTTTAAGCAGCACTCGATAAATTTAGAAAAAACTTCAGTGTACAAAACTAATACTGAATAATTGGCATTGCATACAAGTAATACATCTTTTCCTACGAAAATTATTTGGATAATCAAGGTTCCATGGCTTTTACAATTTGCTTTATACATTACTACTAAATTGATCTAAGGAAAAATATACATAACTATAAGTATGCCCATTATTGTCAATATAATCCCAGAGTATTAAGAGTGGCAGGAGAGTAGCATGCGAGGTCCATCTCACTTCAAGCCTAGAAGCGACTCCGCGACGCCGAGGTAGTAGACGGTTTGCGCAATCCCAAATAGCGGTGCTATTACAATCACTCTGCACGCTCCTCCTTTGAAGAACGCAGTTGGACCTTCGTTCCTCAATGTTTTCCTACAGAGACGTCACATTTCCAATTAACATGTTTTAAAATTATTTTAATTTTATATACTTTTTTGTAGATGTGAATACATTTCAATATTTATTAATACTCTTTAATAAATTGATAAAGTTCTTATAGTAGATAAGCAAGATCAATAATTGATATAAATTCATGTTGGAAAATAAGGATAATACTAAAAACATGATGTTTTTAACATTAAATTGTATAGAATCATAGATGAATCCAAGAAAAAATTAGAAATGCAAAATGTAAGAACCATCAATTTTTGCCATCGTGAATGAATGACTTCCATTAACCCCTTAGCTTACAATAACGTGTGACACACGTTAGGCGATAAATGCAATACGAAATTTTGAAGTTTTCCAATAACTTTAAATTGAAAATATCAGTCGATCATGAGACGGTAAAATTATCTCTATAATATTAATATTGCAGTCAGTTGTGCCAAATGTTAAAGATCAGAGAGAAATTTTTATTTCTGGAATTAATTCTGGGGTATTACGCACGCTGTCAAAATAGAAATTGTAAGACAAGGGGTTAATGAATGTAAAGACTTTAGTGGACAATACTGTGTTCTCAGATCCCTTTCTGTCAGAATTATGCTGAAAAGAATGTCTGAATTCCTTCAATAAAGATGAATAAAAATCAATGTTAAATTTTCACTTAAAATAGTACCTATTTTATAACAACATATAAGCAGAATATAAGTTCCAGGCATACTTGCTAAGTACTGGCCTGACTAAAAAATTTCTACTAAAAATAAAAAAACACAATATCGGGTTGAGTGTCGAGTATTGCGAGGACTTTTCTAGCTCTTTTCTGATCACAGCTGTCTAAGTCAAGCTGGCATTTTGTAAGTACAATTAAAGAACAATCATGAGAGTTCTGATGAATTTCCTTATCCACACTCCTCTAACGTATACATTCGAATATGGTCCACGCTATGCTACCATGTCCATTCAAACACTTTCTACTTTGCAACATCAGGCATACATCATATGAAGGAAAAATATTCTTAACACATTGCGTACGGCACTTTGCTGTTTCCAAACGTGCTTGCTTGATCTTTGAACACGTTAAAGACTTGGTACAATTTACATATTCCATTATTTTGTACTCTTTCGGAAGTTCGACATACATTTATTTCGCTAGGCATTTCTCATAAGAATATTCAATACTATGTTGCCTTAGTAAAGTAGCGAGAAATTCAATTTATTTTTAATTCGTTCAGTAACCGATTCTAACATACGTGTATATAATAAAATGACAAACGAGATGTCTCATAAGACGCCGCGGCGGTCGATTTGCTATATACAAAATATCGCATGACCTGTACGCAATGTGTTGATCTCTCAATGGGCAGTGCATTGAAAATATAATTTATCTAATTTTAGATGAATTTGTTATGTTATGCATAAACATTCATAGATAATTACACCTATCCCCCGATTCACACGCTTTCAAAATACGAATTTTTTAAAAAATTTACTTTTAGTTATTACCGTTTAACCCTTTGAAGTCTAGCGACGCATATATGTATGTAGTCTGAGAGAAAATTTAATTATAGCTTATCGCTGTTTGTATATAGAGTTAGAGTTGAAAAATTGAAATACAACCGTTGAAATATGATTAAACAAATAGTAATTTATAATGTATATACGTTAACAGCTTAACTTGCTGATAAAAAGCTGGTTTTGCATCGCAAAATAAATGGTTATCTCTCAATATTCAGAAATGTCTCCGTCCGCAAAAGGTTAACGGTGAAATAGATGACTGAATTATACACGTTTTAGTTTGTATTCAATTAACGCAGTTTTACGTATCAAAATTCACGATTTCGATTTACATGGTTTTCTAAGGAACCAACCTTCCGTGTAAATCGGGGGATAGGTGTATACAGAAAAGGTCTGACCACACCGATTTCAATAATTTTTGGATTCGTTGTCAGGATTGTGATTTTGAGTAATTTGGTAATTATACAGATGATGGTCCGTCTCACCGATTTCAATGATTTTTGGATATGTTCCGAGGATCATTATTCTAAGCATCTTTTTCCTATCATGTAACCGTCGCTCGAGTTTACTTTTCGAGATATTGGCAAGAAACTTTTCCTACTTCTACATTGAACTTCCCCTATGAATGCACGCCAGTACAATGCGGTCGTATAAAGCTCGCAAAAATTTAGATGGTTCGTAGTATGAGGCACGGGGTAAGGGGAGAGTGTTTACTCGTCCCACCTATCCCCACCATATTGGTCCTGGAAACCTGAAGATCGGCCGATAACAACCGAAAAAAAACACTTCTGTCGTTGTTCACATAACGATGTAACTAATGTACGTTTTTTTCGGCCAACAGCGCGTTAGAATAGAAAGTGACGTACGAACGAGAATCAGAAGAAAACGTATGCCAGAGGACATCCCAATTTTTTCCGGCTATATCTACTGTTTCCGCGACGGCCGGCAAAGAGTCTTTATAACGGGTGAACTCGTCGAAAAAGCATGTTATAAGGATGTGCGAAAAACATAATTCCAATGTTCAGTTCGCATTGAAAACTATGCCCAACCAACACTAATTCATCTTTTTGGTATAGGCACGTAACTTAAACCAGACCCTTCGGGGACGGGAATCCGGGATGAATTGTGCATAACAGGGTACTTGCCCCCGAAGAGTTTGGTTTAATTTATGTGCTTATAACGAAAAGATAAATTAGTGTTGGTTGGGCATAGTTTGAAATGAGGGCGCCGCTGTGAAGCGGTCCTCCTAACAATAAACATTGGAATTATAGTTCTAGTCGATCATCGTGATATACCTTTTCGACAAGTCCATCCGCTATAAAGACTAACGGCCTCCGTATTGTGTTTTGGAGAAACAGTAGATGCACGGACATGCACGTAGGCTATAGGCAAAATTCAATATAGTAGCAGCAAGAGTTACTGCTTTTTGCGAATATCTTGAAAACCAAAGCCGAGCAGAGGTTATATGTATAGAATATGTATAGGAAAAATTTGCTCAGAATCATGATCCCGACAACATATCCAAAAATCATTGAAATCGGTGAGGTGGAACCTTTTCTATACAATTACTGATTCGTATTTTATTCCATACAAAAGTATTCATGGACATGGCGCCCTATATCTGATCTGATGCCGTGTGCATAGTCAATGTACAATCAAATCCATTGAGAATGTATAACTGATTATTCGTGCCAGTTAGAGTTAGTTGCACACGGATGGGTTCCTGAGCAGATCCGAGCTATGCGCACTTCAGGCTTCGACTATTTCTAGCGATTTCCGAAATTTAGGATAGCGTTATAACTATGAACATTTACTAAAAACTTAACGGGACCATCCTCAATACTTAACAAGTACATACAATGCCTTGATCTGTTTTAAAACATTCATCTTTTACACGAAAAACTATATTACATAATTCGGCTGGTACATAGACGGTCAAAATGTTTTTCGCCATCACGATCTTAAGATCGTATCATATTAAAAAAACATCAAAATCGGTGAGGCGTACGCGTTACCTATACAATTACCAAACTATTTTCTTACAGATGTTATTCGCGAAAAACTTGTGTCATCTTTTTCTCGGAAGTGAGTGGACGTTGGCACAGATTTAATACGTTGAACGCCATGTGGGTCACCAGTGACCGGGGCTATTGAATTCAATGAAATTTCATATGACAGTTAAATTGTAATATTTACAAATTTTTTAATACATTCGATATTTAAGTATTGGTATTAAAAAGGTGGAATCCTGCTGACTATATATCTATTTGTGTCTTTAAGGTTTCTGTTTTGTAAAGATGTGATTTTAATAGAAAAAGTGAGAGTGAAAGATTTCAGTGAAAGTGATGAAATTAGCGAAATACCGATGGCGTTCAACGCATTAATAGCGTCGTTCAGTAATCGGGATACCTAGATAGCCACCTTCAAAGCTCATATAACAAAAGCATTTTATCGTTAATAATTGCTTCCCGGAAGAAAATTTACGACTCCTTTGCATACATGTATATGAATCATTGCAACTTAAAGAAAGGGAGTTATGTACTGCATATCGTTTATTGCATTTTTTTTCCAGTCTGAGCTATTCGAAAGAAACGCTAAGAAATAATGATACAATTGACAATTAGATAGAAGATAAATTGGATGTATATTCAGGGATATTCATTAATCTTCATACGTGTTGTTATATTATCGCTATAATTATATAATGTAATACTGCAAATGCAGTTTATTAAAATTTATTTAATAACAGCTGATGTATCTTTAATTTGTCAAGTGGGCACTGAAATACTCTTGACATTGACAAAAGGATTAATTTTTATGAAAATCCAACTTACCCTATGCAATCCAAAACCCCATCATACGTTGGCTCACCAGGAGCTTTCTTGATCACTTGAAGCCTGGTTTTAACTACATCGAAGGGATTCACAAAAATCGCAGCAAAAGACCCAGCAGCGCAGCCAGAAAGGAAAGAACACCAAAATACGGCTACAAGATAAAATGACAGTTAATTTTATGTAACTAAAACCGTTTGATTAATTCAGTTAACAGATGGAAAGACCTTTTTGAATGTGAATTGACAGAAAAGAAATATTACTGTTTCATAGGAGTGCAGAGAAATTACTAAGCACTTATATATAAGGTAGAATATATACGAAGTTAGCATTGTCGTACAAATTCAGAATATTTTGTAAAACAAACTTACAAGAGCCATCCTCTCTTTTTGGCCCCATATCATTCAGTCTAGCGAACAATGGAAAATAAATAAGAGAGAAAGAAACATCTCGGAGTGCAGTGGCGCCAGTGCCTTGATAAAGCCCTACAATTCCCCGTTTTCGAAGTAAATCCTTCGTAAGAGATAGGGCAGATACCTTTGGTACAGATTTTCCCGCTGCAACAGTACGAACATATTTCGCTTTTTAATTAACACAACTATATGATGATACGATATGCATGATGTAGTTTAGTGTGAGCTGGAGTTTCAAGCTTTTTCGGAAAGTATAACGTTCGAAAGAATTAACCCGAAATTAAAAAAGGCGTTAATGTTGCGACGCTGATGGATCTACGACCATTACGTATAGGGTTAGAAGGGCTATTTAGCTATATGACTTAAAGACCGCACTTGTAAAGCCTTTTGGATACTAGATGTTGGTTGAAGACCGTTTGTTAAGAGACCTAGGAAATTTGGACATAGATTCTCGAAGTTTTGAGGATGCAACTCGTTAGGTTAAACGTTATTAGTCGGACGAGTATCCTCTGACTGTCAAGTCACTGTCGGTAGTTCCGAACTACCGATGCTTCGACTTCGCAAGTGAGGTATATTCTCTTATATATAATGTACTTCTTCGGTATTGTAAAACTCATTCTATTATAATTTAAAACCATAAATAGTACAGATATGTTACATAATACAAGTGTACTAGTTTTGATTTATAGTAGTTACTTATTGATCAAAGTAGCTCTAAAGAAATAGTTAGCTCACGATTTTTTCCCAGCGTGTATGTATCACACAGGACAAAGTTGTCAGCGGTGACAGTTATGAGCCTGTACGTTTACCACCTTATGTACCATAGTCCTAGCCTCTGGGTTGGAAGTGTATTTTGCCAAAAATAATTCTTTGAGCCCAGTTGCTATGCCTCTCTTTGACAGGGGGGGCACAAAGTGAGAAAATAAAGAGCTTTCTTTTGCAAAGAAGAATTTATGATGAGCTAAGGGAAATGAAGGTAAGAAAATTGTCTTTGTAATAGTTTACTACCATTAGCTAACTCTGAAATGGATTGGAAATGATTCAACCAATGAATCCATAATAAGCTATTTGCATAAAGTATAATATTTCTAAGGGGTGGAAATTGTAGGGGTAGCATATAAATCAATTATCACTTACCTTCCTTTGCTGCCATCGCTACCCGTCCGGCATCTTGCATTTGTATTTTCAAAAGTTCCATGGGAGTCGTGATAACAATCTGACATGCACCAGCCAAGCCACCAGCAAGCATTTCACGTTGTAATGGCAGTTTTTGCCTGCATAAAGGGTCAATAGATAATACACACATTTTTGTAATTAAAAAATGTTAATATTATTAATAATTCTGAGGAAAAATAGCCTACATTGTTTTTCTTGTTTATCTTGTGCTTATATCAAAACACATGAAATCTATAGGGCCTATAGAGCCAACACATCTCACTAATGATGTTAAAAATATAATTTTCGAATTAACAACTTTCACATACGTTATTTAAATTGCTATAGTTTTATATTTAATATATTTACATGTTGTTGTTATCTCTATCTCAAAAAACATAATTGACAATAGGGTCAACTACCGAACCTTGTTTCCCTTATGACTGTTAGAAGTTGATAGGTGTGTTCAATTACTGACATAAATTATGCCAATTATTTTACTAATTACAGCATATCAATTTTACATATACTACTTTCATTAGCAGTAAAGAACAGAATTCGCGAGTTCGAAATATAATACAGTTCAGTATGTGACCACATGGTCAAGTATCGTCGAGTTCGAGACGAAGCAGAAATGTGTTGGTCCTTTTTCCTATAAAATAAACATCGTACGATACAAATAATTACATACCCTGGTCCAGGGGAAAGATAATGACGGAACATATCATTGGCAGTGAGTTTAATCGCTTTTTCTGGTGTAATCAGTAGAATATTCACACCAGAGCCTTTGTACATACCGAAGTAGCCTTCGGCCTTGTATGTCTTTACGAAACAATCCAACCTAAAATGATTGTCGTTGTCATAACCGGATTCTAAGCAAACCAGGATAAAATATAGTTTTATGTAATTGTAATTAAATTGAAATAGAAGAGAAATCATGTTTTCTGTATGGTGCATATTGCGTTGTTTGCAATGCAAATATTATATGTTTTATAGGTTGGTCCACTTTCAGACATTTTTTCAACTTTTGAATCGTCGCTGGCGACCTTGAACGGGTATAGCAGGATAAGGGGGCCGAAAGTGCCATTGAAACGTATGGTGCAACACATCTCGGTTTTGAGACTCATCTCGGGCAGAACACGATCAGTATTTATCTTTCTTTTTTTCGTTATCTTGATACAGTATGTTCACTTTGTGATTTTCAATGTTTTTGTACTCGCAGAAATTACGTGTAAATGAAGATAGTCGACTTAATTCTATTAATTTGAAATTTTATGCTCCGTATCTGCTAAAACTTTGAACTATCTTCCAAGAGCAACGATCGAGTACAGGTAACCCTCCTATAACACGGTAGATTGGTTCTTAGAAAATGCCGTGTTGTGTGAAACCGTGTTGTATGAGACCCAGAGCCAGTACAAAAAAAGGGGTTACGTTCCAAAAACTTAATAAAAATAAATATTTTTTTTATTTCTACATAAACAACTTAATTTTTATCAAAAATATAAATGTATGTACAACACAAAACAAACAAAAAAATAAAAAAATTCGCGAGTTGCACATTTTGCGGATGTCAAAGATCCTGCAGGAATTGCACTTCTTATTTCTTTTTCATTTTTCTTAATAGTCCGGACTGTTGCTTCATTCAAATTAAGACTTTTTCCAATGTGAGATGCTTTTTCTCCTTTCAAAAGACGATCCAAGATTTGTATCTTTACTTCTAAAGAAATAAATTTCCTCTTAAATGTTGTTTTTTTATCTTTATTGGACATGGCTTGGGGCTGAAACTTAATGTCTTAAAGATGAAAAAGTTATTCTTTAACACACTGTCGCTCGACGCAGACTGCCGACCAGCAGCGTGGACACTTTTGTTTTCAGGCCACGGAGATGAAAAGAAATACTTTCCGCAATATTGTATCTTTAAGACGGCAAGCCTCGCCGCGGCTGTAGAAGTACAGTGTTGTATAAAGGTTTTTGCAATTTTCTTATCGTGTTAGAGCGAAACCGTGTTATAGGATGCCGTGTTGTAGGAGGGTTCCCGCAATTTATGAATCGTGTTATAGCGAAACCGTGTTATTAGAAGCCGTGTTGTAGGAGGGCTATCTGTACGTATCTGTCTCCACAATTGTTGGACACTTTTTTGTCGTGTATTAGCGCTCCAAAAATTCGGAGTTCTTTTGATAATTTTTATAATGACTTTTTAAAAAGTCATCGACTATATAAGAATAGCGCCCGGTCCTCTGAAGTGCTTTAAAAATATTTTAAAAAAATAATAATAATGAATGAAAAAGATGTGTGAAAAACATCAGATCTGTATAAGAATAATTACGGAGCATGTTTTTTTACTTTATTGACTCTCCCTATCCGTGCCATGCTGTTCTATGATTGCGGATACTCTCAATCATGTATTGTTGTACTTACAAGGGAACATCCCGAAATGTAAATCACAAATTTTGGCGAAAGTATAGTACAAATATAGTTTTCATGAAAATACTTCACACGTATTTTTTTTATCGGCAATCCTCCACGTTAAAGGGGTGAAAACCGCCCTCAAACTTGGGGTTGCGAAGCCTATTTTATCGAATATCTTGGAAACTATTAGAGATACAGAAATTTTGATGGCGAATCCGATGGTGTACACCTTTTTTTTAAAAAGTCCGTTTGTTTAAATAATATGTTAAAAAATACAATCGAAAATACAATAACTCCTTTTGTAATACAAATATCGAATTTCTAATTTATCCGTATTTCGTGTTTGGCCATATAGTTTCTACAAACAAATATTTAAGGAAATGGTTTGGCATTCAACTGAAAAAATGATGAAAAAAAATTGTATTTTTTATCATATCATTTAAACAAACGGAGTTTCTTAAAAAAATGTGTACACCATTGGATTCGCCATCAAAGGGCGTTGATTTTCACTCCATACAAAATTTCCGTATCTCTAATAGTTTCGGAGACATTCGATGAATAGGTTTCGTAACCCCAAGAATGAGGGCGCTTTTCATTCCCTTTAACGTGTACGATTGCTGATAAAAAAAATACACTTCGGGATGTTCCCTTGTTAGAATGTGCTAGGATTTTCTCGGAATTTTTGCACCTTATGAAGTAGGAAAAATGGGGAAAAACCGATATTTTAAATTTACCCCATAACTATCGTTCCTATCAAGTTAACGGATTACAATTTGGTACGGAATGCTTTTTTTGGTCACACATCGAATGAGCTATCGCCGCATGAGATCGTGGGGGGGGGGGGGGGGGGCACTTTTGACCCTCATATCGTCCTATACCCCCCCTTACAGACAAATCCAACATCGGAATAAGTTTAAATAATTTCGGTTGGAAGAAGTTTTAAAATTGTTCATTGTTAATCATGTTTTTCAGCATAATTAATATATTATAAGTATACCACTCACATAGATTTGTACATTCTCTCGCCGTTAGGACCGGCAACTTGGTTCTGTAAGCGTGTTTTAACCAAATCCAGCGGAAAAACCACGGAAACACCGATGATACCTGCGATGCCGCCATTTATAATTTTTGGCAGGAGTCTGCAATCAATACGCCATAAAATAACGTCAAAAATTTTATCGTGGATAACGGTAACTTAATGTGTATTAATCTCAGCGTCATTTGTTTGAAAGAGCTACTATTATACTACTTATTACATAAGTACAATTAAGTGCAAGATGTTAATTTCTTGTTTAAGAACATGAAATACATCTTTAATAGAAGAGTTTATTCCAAGTTAAAATAACTGACTGGATGAAGAAAATGTCTAGATTATTTAGCATATTAACCACTCGCTAGTAATTACATTAAAAACGTTTGGTCAACCAGATTTTCTTTATCCTGGTAGAAAATGTGGCCGACATTTTACTCACTTAAACTGAGCCGGTGTCTTTACATCGACCTTTGCCATTGAAACTACGAATTTGTAGCTCCTCCCTGCAATTACACATGCGAAAATATGTAGCACGAGTTTTAGGCATGCCAGACACAAATTCGAAAACTGCTCTTTTTTCTGTATTTATTAATTGTATTTGTCAAACATAACATACTTTAGAAAACTTTTTTCTACTATTCTCGTTTATTGTAAGAAATGCGTGCACATATTTTCAATTAACACTGTAAAAAACATGTAGAGTGAAGAGCTCTTTGGAATATGTATGCGCTGAATGTATGGGAACTGTTGGTCACCGCGATGTGTGAATGTTTGTGCATGAACCCTAGCGTGAATGAAGTATGTGTGCCAATAGTTCGAATTCCGATAGTGCGAGAGTCGGGAATCGGATGATGCACCGTGGAAGATCTATGAGGCTGCGAGTTGTGTATGCGTGTGTAGAACTTTCTAGAAGAGTTGGTGCGAAGGAGTTATTCACCCTGGAGGTAACAACATGTGATCCGTTATTTTTTAAAGTGATGTAAGTCCATTTTTGAGAAAGGTGTGGTTAATTTAGTTTTAGCTGAATATAGCAGTCACCTTTTCGCATTTCAAATAGCAAAGTAAATTGTAAGACTCTCGCCACGCCTGGCTTTCGACAACGCCGCTTTCTTTAGCGAGGAAAGAAGAATGGCTTCGCCCATCTTCTGGGAAAGGAAACCCTTAAAGAACCCCACGGACGAGAGAAGGAAGGCACGTAGAGCTGGCGAACCGTCTTGGCAGCTGAGACGGAAGGGGAGATTGCTCTCGCACCGCCTATCCCCGCCATGTCGGTCCTGGAAACCTCAGATCGACGAATGACAACCGAAAATAAAACACTACTTTTGTCGCTCACATGACGACGCAACGAATGTGCCGGTCTCTCTTGCCAATAGCGCGTCAAAATCGAAAATGCGTGAGGGAGAGGGACGTCCCTATCCGTCGGGCGAATCAGAGCAAATTACCCCTCAGCTGCCAAGTAAATATTCCATCAGTATACATATATTGTTCTGCTTCAACAAAGACGGCGCGCGGCATGTGGCACGGGGTAAGGGGAGAGTGTCGATCGCACCGCCTATCCCCGCCATATCGGTCCTGAAAACCTGTGATCGACTAATGACAACCGAAAACAAAACACTTCTTTCGTCGATCACATGACAACGCAACGAATGTGCGGCTTTATCGGCCAGTCACGCGTTAGAATCGAAAATGACATGAGAACGGGGGATGTCTCTATCAGTCAGGCGAATCGGAACAAACCAGAGGCCAGAGAACTTCTCGTTGATATTCGGGCAATATAAAGCTAGCAAAAGTAGTGAAGTCTCGCGGTATGAGGTACGGAGTAAGAGGGACTATCGTTCGCACCACCTACCCGCCTAAACGTGAACTCGGCGAATGACAACCGAAAACGAAACACTTCTTTCGTCGTTCCCATGACGTTGTAACGAATGTGCGGCTTTATCGGCCAGTCACGCGTTAGAATGGAAAATGACGTGAGAACGAGGGATGTCTCTATCCGTCGAGCAAATCAGAACAAACCACAGGCCAGAGGAGTTGACTATTTTCGCCAGCTATGTCAGGCTTTAAAATTACTTCCACACGCGTCTTTGGAAAAGCGCCTCCTACTTCTTCCGACCGCACGTCTTGATTCCTGCGATTCCATGGTGCTTCACACCGCCAGGCGCGAACCTTGTGCAACTCTAGAATGGGTTACTATTTATTACCAATGCGTTTTTTGCCGTATTCCCTGTATGTCCATTTCAATGTATCGACGGCCTTTACTGCTGAATCATTGGTAAATCACGTTAAAGAAGAAATTGCGAAAACACTTCGAAATTTAATCGTCAGAATTTCAATCAGTTTTGGAAAAATTAGAATGTCGAGTACGTTTGGATGTACTTGTTAAATCTGAGATGCCAACGAAACACGGCAGACGACCCGCAATACCTCGCATTTTCGCGCAGAATAGTTTAACAGCTGCACAGAGCGGAATACATAAGCTATATATAATATACATTGTACGTAAGCTAACATTCTCCTATTATAGTACTTCTTACGAAAGAGAATGAAATAACCTCTTGATTTCGTACAAAAAGGTTCAACTGTTACATGTTATAGCATGACAACTTTTGTACGAACTCTCAACTATCTCAACATAAGAAGAAACGGACTTTTACCACTTTCTAATATAACGGCTCGGATAAGGGCACAAGCATTTTGGATGAGGAGGAGAATGGGAAAATATTGTGACATCTCTTAGATTACTGTAGATAATATCTTGTATTGTTTAATTTTTAATAAACACCACTTCTGTTAAAATATCCCGTATATTCAACAACAAATTTATTATTCAAATTTATATATTCATTTCGTTAAGTTTAGAAAATCTGGGTCATCTCGATATGGATACAATTTCGTGCAATCTGCTATGAGGATGCATTTACTAATGAAGAAGTTCGGTTGCATTATGTTCCTTTCCAACGGTCATTGAAATACGCTAAAAAAAACTCACCTTTCGGAGGACGAAAAACTGTTAAATCAGGCAACCTTTTCACAGTCAGTTTTTAGAAGTCTTGCAATTAATGAGAAACATTGAAGGGTATCGCCGTCTCTCGAAATTTACGTAATCTACATATACTAATATTCCATTCTAATATCTCTCTTGAATGAAATACATCGTCCATGTCAACTCGTTGTTTAGTAACGTATTGCTAGCTTGCGTACTTGCCGATGTAACAGATCAATGCTCGACATTAACACCGTCCGTGTCCGTTCTGGCCGTCATCACAAAAAGAAATTATTTACACAGCTTTTTCTGCAGATAATTTAAAGTTACCAAAAGGATTTATCGATGATAACGTCGTACATATTGATATGCACAGAACTAAAATAGGGGTCCTTCATCTTCGAGACTTAACATTTATTTGTTCAAACGCTACAAATCAATTTCTAACGAGGGCGATTTTTTTACCACAGTGCTCGTTTCAGGTAGCCTTTCGGCTTGTCGAGCGATGCCTGATTTGGGCACGGTTTTATAATTGAAAGTAAGAAAATAGCTGGTACGAGCGTGTAGTAAGAGTAAGGGTAGCGTAGTCCACGCAAAACATGGTTGAGGCACCGAAATCCGGGGGCCACTTTCATTAAATTTCTGGACATAAAAATGCAGAACCCGAACCGGTGCACAGTCGTCCCAAATCGCTAAAACGTGTGCAAAACCTCAGAAATGAATTTTACGTTGGAGGCATTTTTATTACTGTGTCAGGTACTCATTTTCAGATAGCATGCCTATGAAGACATGAAAGAGTGGGATTTCATTACTTATACCCGCAACGCCGTCGCATTTCTAAAATCGCATTCATTATCCTCGCCATCGTAGTTAGCATAACCACTGTTTTGTAGGCCGAAGTATATAGTGAATAACTTGTGTCAAAGTGAATTTATTTCAATTCTGGAAAATGGATGCGGTTCCTGAAAGTAAGTATTGTACAACATTTATTGATATAAAAAAAAATGAAATTATTAATAGTTGCGTTTTAAAACCACAATGCGAATAGTAGGAAGTATGAGGTTAATCTTTATGCGCAAATATTAAATGTGTACGACAAAAGCTGAGTGTTCCACCGTCCTCCACTATGATTCTTTTTTTAGGCTTACAAGTTACACTTTCAACTTGCTGTATCTCTAAGATTTCGGTGCTTTTCGGTGCTATTCGGGTATTTCCATCATTTTGTAAACAGCAGTGTACTCGCGTTATTATCTTACAGCGCGTTTTGTCAAGAACCGGGGGGATATACAAAAATTTCTCAGATGAATTTCATACTATATGAAAGTAATTTATTATTTAATCGCAATGCATTTGTTTAAACTAATGTATAGAAGTCATAAGGTCAAATTAATTGTTTTTCATGTAATCATACATGTATAGTAACCATTCGATTCATTTCATTATTATACGTCAAAAATGATTAAATTGTTTTTAATATTTATTATTTTTCTAAATTATTAAACTATTGAATGATTTACACCATGCAAACATTAGTTTCCGAAATATTTAAATGTCAATCTTGGGAGTTTTGAATTTGAACTTTTTTTCATATTTTTCACCGAAGAATAGTGAAAATTATCGGTAATATAGTTAAGGCTCTTCGTCAAGCTACGAAATGTATCATCATTATGATATATCATTATGAATAAATTTATTGAAATAACTAAATAAATTGTTAATTAATGATAGATTTGATTATTTCTTAATGATAAATATTTGTTGCCATATTTTCAAATTATTTGTTAGAGTAAAGATAAGCTGCATATTAATTTTTGCGCGCACCATCAATTTATAGATACAAGCGTCCGTCATATTGAATCTGCCATTTTGGTTTTGAAATTTTTTAGTTCAGATTCGCAATTAGCGACCCACCTTTTCCCGGTATGCCAATTCTCAACTAAATTGAAATACGCTTTGAGGTTTTGCGCATGCTTTGGCGATTTGAGACCACTGTGGCGGTGCTCTGCCTGTCTTTTCCTGACTACGTTGCCGAAACTACGGTATTTCGAAGCGCGTATTATCGAGTACTGTCCACTGTTATTACTTTCTTTGCATTCAAGCTTTATTTAGTATAACCGTTCGAACGACATTCAACTTCTATTTTCTATTCTACGCTAAATTCAATTTACCAAAAATAAATACAGCTTTACGAAACGTTATTCTTACGTTATGGGTTCGTCGAGAAATAAACCTTCCCACAAGAGCTCGTAATATTTCATCAAATTCAATGTGAGATTTGACGTACGAAAGTCAAACTCAAAAATTGCGATAAGAAAACTACTTATCCGCTAATTAAATTACTGATATCGCTCAGATAAAAGTAAATTTGAACGTTAAAATGGTTTGAAGTTTATTTTAATTTAACTTTTCCAGTATCTCCTTCCTACTCGAAATCTTACTGTAGAAAATAACAGGGCGAATAAGCAATTTTCACGTCCCCGAATTTTAATATTCAGCAAGGCTGAAAAGTATGTTCACGCGAAGCAATGACATCTTTATTTCATTTAGCACAATTGTATATACCGAGCAAGTCACACAAAAAAAGAAAGAATCATGTACGAATGACTGACAAAAGAAAACATAAATATTATGCTCTCCAAATATTTGTATTAAATAACTAAACTTTCTTATCGATCGACCACTTTCTATAATGCATATGGATTCGAACATATCTATAATAATAATAATTCGAATACTTCTACAGTTTGAAATATTTGAGCATTTATTAATGCTAAAATAATTAATGTCTAAGTATGATTAATACTTTTTTTTATTTTTCTCTGTCGAAATTGTTTGCATAGATCTGATAAAATGTTGCACTTTTGAAAATACTTTCGAAAATATGCTAACCTTAAGTCGTAGATATTCTTATACTTTAGAATGATTTGACAAGTTAAAAGTTCAAATATGTAAAAATCTTCTTTCTCATAAATTCGAAGATTTTTCCAATTTTGTCTATTCAATTTTAATATTCTGATAAAGCTAAAATACTTCCATACGATGGATGGTGTGTAAATTAGGATATTCATCACGCATTACAATAGTTGTAACATAGAAACTCTCCATTGATAAAAATATTATAAACTAACAAAGTTATAATAATAATAATAACAATAATAATATCACAAATGAATTATAAAAAGTGAACGTAAAAATACCTAAACAAACAAAGACACATGTAAGAGAGTGAAGCTGCAGTTGCAAATGCAAATGCAGTAAATATGTAAGACAATATGAACAATAGGCACGGAATAAGTAAAATGTCATGAATTTTTCATATTGTATAAAATTTATAAAATGATTGAAATATTTTTCGATCCTTCCTCAATGTCCCTTTTTCAGCGTCGTGCTTATTAATTTGAAATAAAATACAAACTTATTTCCTGCCAATTGTTGCATTAAAACGGAACACTCATTTAATTGTTTCGTCAATTTTAGTATCTTTGTCATAAACGCAAATGTAACAAATGAAGCGATGACTATCAAAATCACGCGAATTGGTTCATAATCCATAAGTTTCGTGTTAGTGCTTCATGAATTGACTTATGTTCCTCGCACCGACAAATTGTGTTATATAATAACACCGCATAATGAACTTCAAAGGCAACAAAATCTTTGAAAAAAAACTTGAAATAAGTGTATGAACTTATACTATGGTTATGTAAACATGAGGAAATCAATAAATGATGTTAGCGACTAACGGAACTGGCAAACATAAAAATGCGCTGAAAGTATGAACGTATCGGTCATGCAAGTAAAGTTAATGCAACTTAAGTAAATGAGAAACTTCACGCACAAGTAAAATGGAAATAAAAGTGTCTAGGGAAGTGCTGAAAGCTTTAGTTTTAGTAGGGAAATGATGTACACGAAACGAAACAGGCACGAGTAAAATAGGTTAGGTAATCATTACGAATCTTTAAAACTTTTGTATTGAAAGGTTAGGTCGCCGCACGTCGACGAAATATCACAGACAATTACCACAATTACTCTCTCGACCAATGAGAATCCAAAGAACAGGACTTTACATTGAAGAAATTTTCAAAACGGTATCTGAAGCATTTTACCTTCGGGCAAAAATGTCAATCGATAAGTTTACCGCCGATGAAGACCCACTCTGATGCAGCTCAATGTAGAAGCAAGAAGATAAACGGAGAGAAAAGCACGAGGGAAATTTACAAACTGACAGTCCACCGGAAATTGGGCAGAAGACACTTGTACTCACCGATAGAAAACGAACGGTTGTTTTGCCGACGAAAGCCAATTCTTATCACTAAGAGGGTGATAAGGATGTCGTGAGGAAATTTGATTTCAAACGGGCAGTGTGACTGACATGTTACTTGCAAGATTTCGTTTTCCGTGAGACACAGTGAGTCTCTCGAGATAATCGAGGGCTCGCTTGGACCCACGAGTGGAACGGGTAGAACGTCGATTTACGTCACAAAACCACGCGCCAATAGCAGAGACCTTGGCGGGTGAAAGAGGGGAACAGAAAAGGGATGAGCACGATGAGCGGACTGACTGTGACCTCTTTTCTCTCTCTTGAGCTTTCAACCCGCCGTTATGCGTCTACAATTAATGTTCATCGTTATATGTATATATGTAGATATATCATACTCTGAATGATCCGGCATTAACAATATCGCGTGCACTCCCCGATCGAGTTAATACAATCTTTCGACTGCTCACTTTTCACTGAACGAAGGTGCCTTTCGAATTCCTCACTTTCTACCGTTATAACTTACAATTCATTTAATACATAAATTATTACTCCCAGCTGTCATTCTATTGCAACCGTTTTAGGAAATTCAGTTACTTTTAAGAGTATCCTTATTGTTTCATTATCTCGTAGATCAATATATTTTTATAAATATATTTATAAATGTAGAAAGTATACAACATATATAAAAAATAAACAGTGAAATATGCGATACGTATTAAATTAATTTCTTGAATTTCGAGAAATTGCTTGATGATCTTTTATTTATAAACATCATCATTATTTCTTTGTTTATACGCCTTAAGTGATTGTTAATGTCCGCAGTACAGTGGCGACCTATAATTCTTCTGCACCCGCGATATAACTAAAAATTGCACTCTTTCGAATTTTCGAATGCTACTGTGACAAACTGTTCAAGCAAAGAAATATTAATGTTAAAACTAGAATTACCCTATATTCTATTATGTACAAACACACATAGATGAAATGTCTCTGTTACATGTATAATGTCCATTATATTATTTGGGCCCGCTATTTACGTTGAACTCGTGCTCTATGTAGGTATATGTTGATTCTTGTGATTACAGGTCAGGTGACACTTTTTGCATAGCTTTAATAGTAAAGTCAATTTATAGCCGTGTTAACAAATCGAGTATATTCACAGTTATGTCAACAAATTACTTCTAGTTCTTGCCGAATGTTTCTAACTGACTACTAGTCGATTGCTATGAATTTAGTATTGCTATTTTAAATTAGAATCTGAGACTCTTTGGTTAGAAAAAATGTGCCAACTTAAAAAAAAAATTAAAGCGTTTCTGTTATTGTTTCTTTGCCAATACGCCTACCATATAATATATATTGTATATTGCATATTGTATATTAAATACTGTATATTGTAGCTATATCTTAATTTTCCATGTTACCACGTATTGAATGAGTGTGCTCGGATGCGATGATATATATCATGTAACATGATATCGAGATAACTATCATCGGTCTTTTTACAGTTAGCGTGTCTAGACATCTGCACTGCCTAAAATTACAATTTAAGCGGATGATGTTTCGACACACTTTACGCTAAATGTATAAACGTAATATATATACTCAAAAATATCATATTATTCAAGTAAGATTACTTTATTTAATAAAGTACGTGAAATTTCAAACCAGAAAGAAATGCTATACTTTGAATTGTCCACCACTACCACAGATCGTACATTGCGCGGACAGGAATTATCACATAAGATGGCAGCTGAATATCGTTGCTATAAAAAAAGAAACACAGCTGAATATTACTCTCGGATATAAAACGGCAGGAAATGTGCGCAAAGATACTGTATTTATAAGCGCAATTTACTTACAATTTACAGTAGAACATCACTTAGAAAAGTAAAATTAACCTTACAATTAGATCTTATACCGTAAATGCATGACAAAATTCATTTCACTTTTTGCTCAATTTTAATCTCATTTGTATTGATCTTTTGGAAAATATTAATGTTGAAAATAGTTTTAAGTATTCATTAATTCAATTACAATATAAATATTAAATACGAGTTCCTCGAATGGTGTTTTTAAAAATTTCATGAATCATTGAAAATATCAGTTTTACAGAGCTCGTATTAATTTTAATGTATTGTACAGTAATCCCCACTATAACACGGTACTTTTGTAACGCGTTTTCATATTACGTGATTTCATGTCCCTCGTATAACACGTGTTTTCCCCCATATAACGCGGGGATTCCCCACGTTATATTTCTGTACTGCGAAATTTATAATGATTTGTACAGTTCACAATCAATTTCGCGTACGTTTGCACATTGTGTCAATTGTGTTCTTATGAAATTATATTAAATTATTTTATTAAATTTGTGTTCCTAGTTATTGAATTGTAAGATATTGTTATTGTTATTGTACATAGTTTTTCCTTAATATTCGATTTAAGCCCCCTTTAACGAGAAAAGTTAAACGTGAATCATTTGTACATAACGCGTTATACGAGGTCATACGAGCGCGTTTTACGAGAATGCTCGTACAACGCGTTTTCCTATAACGCGGAACTAATATACCGTGTTATAGGGGGGATTACTGTAATTAAAAAACATGTAATTATGTATATTTACTAATAATAAGTGTAAGTATAAAGACATTGATCTCTGTAATCGTGCATGTTTAATTAATTAAAAATGAAACTAATCCAATTACAAATGATATTATTAAATTTAATTATATAAAAATTTCAGTTCCGCAGGATATTGTGTAATACATGAGTTGTTTTGTATTGTACATAATAATTCAATATAAGACATGTATATATAAGTACGTTTTGGTTGAAATTTTTGTTTCTAAACGTAAGTATCACTCAAAAATGATGTCCCAACATTGGGAATCCAATACTCGACAAGTTAATTCGATAATTAATGCAAAAGTGAGCGTATCTACACTATTTTAGAAATTATTTGGATGTCGTTGACTTCTGTTTGTGACCTGACTTGTCGCGTGAGTGGACATTTGAATACGTGCATCTTTTACCTATCTCGTTTGAGATTCTAATGTTTACGAATTGCTCCTCATCCATTAATAATGACGTTAATTCTACCATATTTGTCTAGAAAAAATGGTAGTGCAAGAATTTAGATAAGCGATGGACAAAGTCATTGATATGGAAGATTATGGAGGAGAACTCTGTCTTACATCTAGTTCTTTACCGGCTGCCAATTCGATTCCGTTTTTTGTCTCTATGTATCCTCACATGCTACTATTAAATAAAAATATATAAAACCTAGTTGAAATTTCAATTTAAATTAAACCATATCCAAACCTAATTCATTCAATTACTGCCTGTAAATAAGTACAAGTACACCTAATTCCAATTCCACTTTAGGGGTAAACAAAATTCATATGGAACTAAAATTACGCCTAGTTATTTTTAACTTATTGTGAAAAAATGGAATTACGTTAAAAATTTAGAGCAGAAATTTAATTTATCCTGCCAAAATGATCGCTATTATAAGCATCTGCTTTGATCTACCTCCGTTCAGTGATTCCAGTGATTCCACTGATTCCACTGACTCCACTCATCGGATAGAGAGTGAATTAGAGATGGCGCTCCAATTTACTAACAGTGATTTACACAGTTTTGAAGAATCACAATCACAGTCGTGAGTTCACTTCATTCACGACCATTCACGAACGTGATCGTGATGTTCCATCTTGAGTGAACCTACTCACTACGAATATAATTTTTGATCTTTAAGAAAGAGATTTATGTAATATGATCTGAAAGTGAATTACATTACTATTTGTGCTTTAAGAAATCACTAGCGATAGAAAGAAATTATAAAATAATGATTTACTATAATCATACTGTAGAATTGCAATAATTCGGTATGTGATAGTAACGAAGAAAATTATTGAAAAAACCGCCATGGTTAATATAGTACTGCAATTTATTATTTAAAATGACATATAGATCAATATAGATGTAAAACGTTATATATTCCATGAAATATTTACATTACACTGGTCTACAAAAATGAACTTTTTTTCATCCAAACAATAATTACGGTTCTTGTAGAATTTGTGACGCTGAACACGAATATGAAGTTCGTTTTCCTCCATCATACTCCATTTTTGAAAAAATCAGTTTAAAAGAAATGCGAATTTTCGAGTTTCAGAAGTTCTTCCATTTTAACCGTAAGAGTTATTTAAATTCTTTTTGCACAAAATGGTTCTATAGCCTCTCCCGAATATAACGATGCATATTACTTTAATGTTATAAACATTTAAACATTTGTTTGTTGTATTTGTATTATTCATATCAAGTTTTTATATATTTATATGAAGTTTTTATTTACGTATATGATATACCATTAAGTAGGAT
Organism: Cerceris ruficornis; assembly: GCA_963989415.1. Taxonomy (NCBI): domain Eukaryota; kingdom Metazoa; phylum Arthropoda; class Insecta; order Hymenoptera; family Crabronidae; genus Cerceris; species Cerceris ruficornis. Next base: position 13,135,711 of record OZ022520.1, on the reverse strand, counting down.
CAAGTCTAAAGAAGTTTAAAATTATTCTTACGTTTGCAATTTATAATAATTTATTTATTCACTGTTCCACATAATTATTTTACTTTACGCGATGTAACTCGCATTTGTGGTTTTATATATCTGAAATGTACAGGTTACGTGACGCTGCAGATGGCTCCAGAGAATAGATTTACTTTTCACCAATCAGAAAATATCACGGAAAATCTGGAAACATTGTGAAAATTCACCGTGATTGAGAACAAACGACATCGAATCACTTGTGATTTTCAAATAACATTTTGTCGCGGTCACTCCGGTATTAAATGAGGAGAGACTGATAATTACCGTTAAGTCGAATGAATAAAAGCACTTTCTGTGTTAATTTATATATTTTACATATATACACTTTAAATAGAACTAGTCAAAACGCTTACTCGAATCGGAATGGAATGAGGGTGAAAAAGAGAAAGTAAAGAGGACGCGCGCGCGCTTAGTCATAAAAACAATGTTACCAACTACTACTATAAATGTTTGTAGTTACTATATAGGGTGTTAATGGAGCGTGTAGCTAGGGTCCTACAATTTGGTAGTATTGCGTGGCCCTTTAGGGATTTTTTTAAAAAGGGTGGGTTACTTCCCGTGGAAAGTAAGAACTCTCCACAAATGATGAGGGATTCTTCTTTTGTAACGTTTTAAATCAGGAAATAAAATACAATTTCTTGGAACAGCTATTTTGTATATTTTCACTCCTGGCAACTCGAGATCAAAATTAATTATAATTATTTTACAACTTTTTGTTTCCCGTCATAGTAACGCGCGTACAATTTGTTTTTACCGCGTTCAACTTACGGTCCCCTTGTTGGTTCATAAAATACATAATATGTGGCGCTGCTTTCATTTTAATGATAAGGTAGGGATTTACAATAGTGTGATACACAACAGTAGCATTTCACGCCAGCTTTAGACAAAAGAGTGATAGCCAACATGGTGACAAAGAGGCGAGTAAAACACCCTAAAAAGTGCTCCATTTTTTAGTAACATAACTTTGGATCCGCTGTAGTCTAAGATTCCTACAGTTTAAATGTGTATTTTTTAATCATTTTAGATGCAGCGCATTACATTCTGGAAATCTGCTTAAACAGTGTACATAATAACATTTCATGTAGTATAGAATTTCCATTTAAACTGTCTTGAAATATATTTTGAAATTCACAGTTGTTATAACTGTAAGAATTTCAAAAATCGAACCTCAATTTTCTATTCGGGTGATGTATACAATTTGCCAGTAAAAATTACGAAAATTGCTTCGATTTAATAAAACTTTTAATTCACGCTCAAGAAATAGTGAAAACAAATATTCACGTGTACTCTTTTTACTTCGTAATCTGATAATAGATAAAAAATGAATGAAATTTAACAGATGAAATATAGAAGAATAAGCCATGGATACAATACAATTGCAAACATCTTCTGAGGAAGACAATGATGATGATGACGGATATTTAAATTCTGTTGCGAAATTAAAAGGTAAGGATTTTCATAAAATTCTTATTAATACTGTACCTTCAAAGTGATTTAAAATTATAAGCGTAACATATTTTATAAACTTGTTGTTTTACATTAATTATAAAGCGTTAGATACCCATTTCAATAATTTTATGAGTGTAATAATTACAATAACAATGATATGCTAATGATAATAATATTAATACTAATTTCATTTGGGAATGCGATTGCAAAATTCTTAGCGAGAACTAAAATGAATATAAAATTTAATACAAGAAAATAGCTTATTACATTTCTGTTTACTGATAGATACTATTGTCAATGTAATAAATGCAACACAGTTACAGTCTGTCGTTCACTCTATTGTGGCTTCTATTTGTGCTAATCTTATAAGTCTTGGTTTTTTAAGTTTTGTCTTACTACCTTATAAATCTAAACTACATCCGTATTATCTGTAGTAAGATGCAAATATGGAAAGTTTGACAATTAAAACAACTTCAATTATTTTATCAAAAAGCATATAGAATTTTATACAATAACAAATTAAGATCTTTATATTATTCCAGGTTAGCTCCTCCTTTAACACGTTGACAGCCACGTCACCCATATTCGGGTGACAGTAAAGTTTCTGATCAGGCCGCGTCACCCGTTTGGGGTGACGCTTATTTGACTACTTGAGAAGGATATTCGTATGTGTTTAAAAAGATATTTCGCTGAGGAAGTAACAAAACTATTAAATATTAATTAATATAAACTTAAAATTTATAATAGAATATTCATTAATATAAACTATTGTTATAAAAGTAATACGAAAATGGTTTATTAAGAAAACTATATAGAATGTAAAACTTTAAAACATTTTATACAAAGCTGAGGCTGGTCGGGACAACTTGGACAATAAGTTGTTGTTTTTTTTTAAATTCTTTCTTGTCTCTGATCGGCCCATACGACGACTTTTATCTGCATAACATTGTTTACATGCGCGTCTAATGCTTTCTCCGGAATCATTTTTCCCAACGGCGATATTGTGCTGACTCTGACGACGTCCAGGATTTATTACCATGGAAACGAAAGAAGCGAGAGATTATTCTTGCGACAAACAGCAAATCTCATTTTTAAAATATCAGTGAGAATACCCAGCAGAATACGCTTTGTACAGCGGTACGCGTGGCCTGAAGGAGATTTTACTGTAAACGCGCGTGGCAGTCAACGTGTTAAAATAATTACCAAGTAATTCATTCTTACGTATTTAAACCTTTTGCAATTGTTTCGATGCAAATTACCCCAAACAGAGATTAAAGTACTCCAAAACAATTATAGAAATAAATAATATATTCATTCATATTTGCATGATTACAGCGCATTTAACAATTTGTTTATAGTGTTAAAGAAACAATCATCGTCTACTATTGAGAAAACAAAAGTCCAGACAAACAATCCAGAACCACAGGAGGAATTTTCGAAGTATGCCTGATAAATCATTAAATCACATTCTAATATATCTCCATATAATAATTAACGGTTTCATTATTTTTAACACGTTAAGTACAGCATCAGTCCATGGTAACTGAGAGTGAACTTTCCGTTTAGGCGGCATCAGCCTGCAAGCGACTAATAATGAACTTTTCGTTTGGGCTGTGTCGGTCCCTGAAATTTTTATTCTTGTTACATCATGGAATATAAACAAGGTATTAGCAGCAGCAGCAGCAGTATTTAAAAAAAAGGTTAAACATAATAACCTTGTATAACATTTTAATGTATTTCTTAACGGGCTGTTATGTGCACTCATTTGATCAAAAAGACCTTTATCACCAACCAACATGCAAAGAGATCGCCGTTGTGTGTCCCCTGAACGGAAAGTAGAGCGAAATCGGTTCCATGCTCAATGTGTTAATTTATTAAGAAATAGGTATTTTAAGAAATCATCATTGATACTTTCGGTTGCATAAATGGCAAAAATGGTTTAACAAAAATCAATTCTTAAATTTCAGTCTGAGCTCCACGACACCCACGGATTCTGCAAATGTCACGACATGCTCGCAGAGAAAAAATCGCACTGTAAAGGGCAGACGACGATACAAAACTAGATCGGCAACGTCGAAAAAGAAACAAGTAATTCATTTAAAGATACAACATCAAAGTTAGTTCTACATTATAATGTTTTATTTAACATTTTCTGCTCTATGTCATTTTTATACTGAGATAACATCAAAGGAGTTTTGTAAATTCCATAAGAAGGGGCAAAATATTACAGGTTATTAATGATTGATTCAGAATACGAAAGAGCATAGACGGACAAAGGGATCAAGTGCCCTTGAACCGATTTCAATGGGTGAGGGTGTCATTTGATAGCTAATAAAAAAAAAACATTGTGTAGCAACGTTCAACCCTATGTTACGGTCGGGATGGTAGTTGTCGGGAAAATTTAAAAAAACCGGTTTTTCGCCTATTTTCCCTACTTAATGAAGTACAAAAGTTTCGAAAAAATCAGACATCATAAATACGAGATTACAATTTTGAGATTTTTCTCAGATTTTCCCATTGAAGAGTTTAAGCGCAAAGAATGGAAAGTAGAAAAAAATCAATGAGATGTGAATTTCGTGTCGAATTCTTTCGAGCATAACTTTTTCCTTTTAACAGTAAAAATCTGATACCCGGATTGTTATCCTCAATTATTTCAGACGTTTTGACGTGGAACAACGTTGTCAAGAGAAATTTTAAAAACCGATTTTCGCAACGCATTTCGACCGGAAACGCGATGAGTAGGTGTTATTTTTGCACTATTTGGATACAGTATGTTCATTTTTTGGCTTTCAATGTTTCTGCACACGAAACAATTACGTGTTAAAAAAGAGAATCGAGTTAATTAAATCAATTGTAAATTGTATGTTCCTTATCTGCTAGATTTTCATATATCTTTTCAACAAAAGCAATGGTGAAGTGGCTCGAGTGTCTGCCTGCGAAATAGCTAAACTCACAACATACTTTGTTATTGTGAGTTTGCACCCTCAAGGAGTCTTAAGTTTTTATTTTTCATTTTTCAAAAATTATTAACTTAGAATTGCGAATAACAATCATGGCACGAGATTGTTACTGTAAAAAGAAAAAGTTGCAGTCGCAAGATTTCGGTACGAAACCTACATTTTTGACATTTTGGCACCTCAATAAGTAAGGAAACTGGAGCGAAAATGTTTTTTTTTTAATTTACCTCACAACTTTCCTCCCGGTCATAATATAGGGTTGGAATTTGGTATACAATGTTTTTTTGGATTACCCATCGAATGCTACCCTTCTCATTGAAATCGGTTCAATGGCACTTTTAATCCTCAAATTCCCCACTAGACCCTTGCTTACGCAGTGAAATTTATTTTCCAATACTTTCTTTTACTCTTTATAAAACTATCTGTTTCTTTACACATGTGTAATCATTTGAATATAATTATTTTCATTTTCATTAGTAGTTATTCTAACGTTTTCATAAATGTTTGAAATGTTACGCGTCATGTCAGCAGCTATCGACGCAGAATGAGGATTCCGATTTAGAAATTGTTTCTGTTGAAAAACCACCAGTTTCGCATAGAATTTCAACGAAAGATGATTTGGAAATTGTGGAAATAGAAACTGATGAATTAAATGAGGATCAAATTCACGATATAAGCATCAAGATTCTCTGGCGGTCGAGAAACGTGCATCGAATGAACATTAATGAAGTAAGTTAAAAATAAGTATAGGGTGTTTCAAAATTATTTGTCATGGCTTTCAGGGGTTGTTCTACACCTTCGTGTGGATGGAGATTTGTGAAAAAAGCCTGCCGCAAAATTCGTGGAAGGGTAGCTGATTTTTTTTACTAGTTCCTCGCATTTGTCTTGTTACGTAGGTAAAATGTCTGAGAGGAACCATGGGTTCTAACGAACCGTTAGTTCGTTTCTAACCGATGGTTCCTCTCAGACATGTTACCTACGTAACAAGGCGAATACGATGTTTTTTTTCACAAATCTCCATCCAATCGAAGGTTTAGAACAACCCTTCAAAGCCATGACAAATAATTTTGAAGCACCCTGTACAGTATAAAGCGATAAATGAACAAACATAGTAATGAATATGAAAGGTCTTTCAGCTTGAATTACGTATTAATATGCTCGGGAAAATGTACTGAAGTGATGAAAAACATGGAAATGTCACAGAAAGTTATTTAAAATAAACATATGAATTGCTGCTCAAAGTCACATACGTTCCCCTGGTGACACTAATCTCATTGTCAATATTTAAAAGATTTATCTTTCGAAAAAATTGGTAAACTAGCAGTGCACATCCATTTACCAATGGGTATAATCATTAATATGAAAATATGAATTAATGGAATTAAAGCAGGGAAGCCGTTTATTTAATCGCCGCATACGTTCTTGGAGGAGCTTCGCCTACTGCTCCTACCTGCGCACTCCAGTGCAACTAAAGTTTACATATGCAGTCGTGAACATTTGTCAAACTCGTATATACCTTCCTGACGAACATTAATGATTCTTCTTACTTAACACTAGATTTACGGGCGTGAAATCTGTTACATTGCAATACATTAAATAAGGACTTTGGAAAAAGAGGAATCAAGCGGTAAAGATGGTAATTCGTTAAGTCATTATTGTACTATAAAGTACACGTGAAATATTTACAGTACAGCGTCTCTGTAAATTTCAGAAATGTTTATAAAACAAGTAGGAACCCGTCAATTTGACGGCTTTCGTAAATCTAGTGTTAAAACAAATATGAGTGATTTCAACTTACAGTATTTCATATTTGTATCACCATTCACAGCTTCCATTTTTCATTCTTATAAGCAGTAATCAGTAAATTGTTTAATAAATTATTAACTTTACTTATCAATCTTTCTTCCAGAATGAGAAATTCGAGAAGATTTTTCAATATTTTGCGAATCTAGAAGGAGTTTCAACGAATGAAATTTTGCTCATGAAGAAAGATAGGGTTATTAAAAAGGTCGATACGCCAGCGTCTATAAATTTATCTGTTATCGATATTCTTGGTATGTTGTCTATTTAAGATTCTTCTTCCTTGACTACTTAAATTTATCATCGATGTTATATATTAGTTTAGTATTAGTAGCGAGTTTGTCTTTTTTACTTTAATTATCTCTTCCGAGGTCTTATGCCATAACATAGCTCTAATTTAAACGTTTAAACACCTGTAACTCTGTTAAGAGAATGCATTTTGCGATATTATAGAAAAACGATTCGTATTCATTTATTTTTTTTAAAGAAAGAAGTGCAAATTAAAAATGATGTGCATTTGTAATAAAGTATGCGAAACGTTGTTGCAGGAAAGGGTACAGCCGGATAAGGGGGTCAAAAGTGCCTTTGAACCGATTACAATGGGCGAGGTGTCATTCGGTAGGTAATCTAAAAACACCATTGTTTACCAAATTTCAACCCCTTATCCGGCTATACCCTGTATTTACAGTCTTTAATGAATCATACTGATAGACTAATTTTCCATTTTCAATCATACATTGCGAGGAGAAAGAAAACAAAACCAATATGTTATGTGTTGCTGACGATGTGACTTGATCCTAATTGCTCTTAGTACAGTTATAGCAGGCGACGTGATAGAATAATGAATACGAGTTATCGTATATGTGAAATATTATAAGATGTGATAGCAACATTCTTTTGCGAAATAATTGACAGCTACGTTTTTTCTTACAGAAGGTGGCATCGTCCAGAGAAACGTTATTGAAAGTCAAGAAGATGCTGATGAAGACGTCGGAAATAGTAGTGTAATAAAAGTTCAGACAACAAACAAGAAAAGTTTAACAATACGAGTCAGAAGGGATGAAGATTTTATGGCTCTCTTCAATAAGTGTGCAGAGGAATTGAACGTGGATAAATCAAAAATCCGAATGTATTTCGATGGAGAATTAGTTTCAGTAACAGACACACCTGACTCTTTGGACATTGAAGAAGAAGCCTGCTTTGATTTTCGTCTTTCTTCCTAATTATTCTGTAACTTTTAACTATATTTGATAAATTAATTGAACGGTTAAATTACAGCCCTTCTGTTGAACTAATTCGTTCATTTCCAAACATTACTAATTCGCTCATTTCCAAATATTTTTTTTCTATAGTAACCAAATAGGTTTAATATTATACTATCGCGAGATACGAATTTCTCGCAGCGTTTGCAAAAATTTCAGCGTTCTAAAACATTTCTAAGGTAGTCACTTAACCTTTTGAAGACTGCGGGCGCATATATGTGGTGTGAGAAAAAATTCGATTACAGATTTCATCGGGGGATGTATACACGATTAGGACTGAAAAATTGAAATATAACCGTTGAAATACGATTCTGCAAATAGTAATTTATAATTCGTATACATTAACATTCTAACTTTCTGATAAAAACAACACTCAAAAAAGTCTCCGTCCGCAAAAGGTTAAAGTTGCCGATTTTGTACAATCTAATTTTGATCATAAAAAATAAATTATTTTCTTCAGAGAATGTTCATATTCCATGATTTTAATGTAAGAAACGTTACCTAGCCTTTCTTTGGTGATACACCCAGCTGTAGGGTGGATGTATGAAGCAAATGAATCTGGTTTGCCAGCTTTGGTTGAATTGTTACCAAGCACTTTTGTTTTTGGTCATTGCTATCGATAATAATTCAAGGGTGGATTCGACTGTAATACTAGGAACAATAGATGCAGCAGGAGCAGGTATACCAGACGACTGCTCCGAACACTGTCCAAACGCCAACTGTGTCGAGCAATCCCGGACGCGAGCCCGCAATGAGGCATAACAGACACTCGAAGAGTGTTGGGGAAGAGCCAGTGATGCCCTGGAGAAGGTAGTCAAGGTGGTCAGCAGCATGATTAATTTAAGTGTAGAAATACTTATGTTAACAATTTGACGATTAGCAATCGAAGCATACTTCATGTAGATTCAATCCTCGTCACTATCTTCATTAATAACTGACACCACTCCATTTTTGTTAAATATTGTTGTGAGAATGTCCGAAGGTCTAACACTTGTTGACAGATATCATGCATGTGATATAGTATATTATTGCTGCTACATACGAACAACAACCTATGGTACAGTTACCATTCGCACATTCGCAGCAATAACGCTTAATACGTGAGACTCCTATGGAATTCAGGATACACTCTAGAAAAGTAAGGTAATTTTTACTGTAAATAGGGTATGATCGGAAAGGGATTTCACGATATTATTTCGTTCTTTTAAACATTGAATATTAATGTAATATTCCTTGTCGATCAACTCTGCCAAATAAGAAATTGCCTGACTTAACTGGCAGGACCCAGTAAATAGAATTTACTTTTGATTCTATTAGACATCACCTCTGCAGCAACATAACAAGGTATAAAACTCTGTTTCTTTAATACCAAATATACATTTTTATATATCACAATAAGCTAATATTTCCTCAATTTACTTGTTGCACAATGTTATAGAATACCCGTAACCATAGAGCAAGATACGGCTTGGGAGATTCGGCGAAACAACAGACGTGCTCCATAATTAATTCTTACACAATACATATTTTTTAAGCATTCGCGAATATTTTAAAAACATTTTGAAATGATTATTGATTATTTTTATGCAGTTGCGGAAACGAAAAAAGAAAGAAAAAAAATTAAACCTCCTCGAACTCGAACTCGTGACAAAAAGTACATAGCGATTCCACAGCAGACACTCTAGCCGCGTCGCCACCTCTGCTGTTGAATGGAAATCCAAAATTTTAGTAAATAACCGAAAACACAGCTTATAAATAAGTGAATTACCTCACTTCTTTCCATTCTCATGCAATTATCTCGAATGGAGAAACATTGAAAATCATAAAATGAACATACTGTATCAAAATTATGCAAAAATAAAAACTAGTCTTTAGGTTTCAGATCGAAATGCGTTGGAAAAATAATTTTTTGATTTTTTCACTATGGCGCAAGTGGTTTAAAAATGTGAAAAAATTTGAGAATAACAATCATGGGTGTCAAGCTGTTACTGTAAAAAGTAAATCGTTGTACAGGGTGTTTCAAAAGGTTTTGTCATGGCTTCGGCGGGTTGTTCTAGAGCTCGGATTGGATGGAGATTTGTGAAAATTACCTGCCGCAAAAGTATTTAAGGAATCCCTGATTCAATCTGGCTGGGCTATCTTCTTCGTATTGTTACGTAGGTAAAATGTCTGAGAGGAACCATGGGTCAGAAGTGAACCGTTCTCCCGCAAATCGACTTTTAATTGGGCCTCCGCAATTAAATTTTCGCTTAGTAAGTGAGAGAGTCAGTTGTTCCTTCGGAAAGAAACACGCAAGATATCCTTGTCGGCTCGAACAGTCTAAGGAGAAGCGTGCTACTCGACATTAGAAATTGGGGGACTGGGTCACCGAACCACTAAGAGAAGTGCAAGTGTTTATGTTCTTCTCCCCGGGAGGGCCCTTCAGCGAACCTGACACCGAACGCAGGTCATTGACGTCTTCGTAGCCTCCGAAAAGTTACATCGGAAGATTTCGTTAAATACCCGGGAGGGGAGAAAGGTTTTCCAAGTCAGAATATGCCGGAAGAACTCCGATGCATGTGACCATCTAACTATTTTATTACTTGATCCAACCCGGCGCACAGTGGGAAAAAACCGACGTTTCGGTGGCCACGAAATCTTAATATTTTTAAATATAATTTAAAAACATACTAATTTACATAAACTTATATTTTTTTCCTTTTGCCAGAGTAAAATGTTCGTTAGTAATTGCTACATTTTATATTTAATATTTCGTATCTGCAGACATTATCCTGCGTGTTATATATTCTTTTCAGGACCTACCTCTCAGGTAAGCCTTGTGTTGTCTTTATAATCGATACATTTTCGCCGCGTGCCGCTGCAACATCCCGATAGAGGATCCGACAGATAGCAAAAATGGTAGCCGTCATCGAGAGTCGTAGCAGAGCGGTTCGAATAAAGCCTTCGCATTAATATTTTTGTCTTTATTAACTCTTCAAACGAAGACGCTAAAGTCTCATAAAAATCGGCGTCTGCCAGTTCGATATGATCGGTTGCCAGATGGTCAGCGAAGACGAAGACCGGATATCTAGTACTAAAAAGGCATTTGAAAATAAGCGAAAGTTTGTCCTTCTTCTGCTGACGGCCGCTGCAATTTGTTAAATTGTTAAACCAACATTTGACAGCCATATGCGAACGAGTGACTACAGTGCGCGGGTATTGAAGAATTATGCATCTGGCTTTACCTTTCTTACTACGAGTCTTTGATTGGAAAATTTGGGCGACAGTGTTTCCTCGACCATCGCCGACTAGCGTAACAAAAGGGTCATAAACCTTGACCCAGGCGAAAGTTCCATCAGTCGACTGAGTTAGGCCATTTAAGATGTCAATCGTCCCTACTCTTTCAAATAATTCTTCTCTCTCTGCTCTCATTGTTCGAGAGTAACAGAGACTTAATGTTTATCCTGGTCTAGGCGGTTCCCGAAAAATTGTTCAGCTTGCTTCGAGACGTCTGCAAACCTTGAGGGTGTCTTGGTAAGGAAAATTCCACATCTGGTGAACACCCCTCAAGACCCAGCCGCCTCGTGATGGAGTTCCCTCCCAGACAATAGGGCTTCTCTTTTTCGGTGGCCCACGACCTGGCCCCTGTCCACCGGGAACTTGCTAAATTAAAAATATTTAACAAAGCAGAGTCGGCCGTCCGAAGTCGAACAATGGCGGAGACCGGTTCGTAAACCATCGTCGCTACAACTCTTTCTACCTAGATATCGCCTTTGTCTTCGTTGACCATCTGAACACCGATTTTCATTTAACTTAATAATAAGCAATGTCTATCTAATTTCAATATATTTGAAAATGAGAGCTGATAAAGACATTTGTTAAGCGAACGTCAGTTAATTTTCAAATATATTGAAATTGGATAGACCTTGCTCATTATTCTCTGTAACAGTAACAACGGTGTTACGAACGGCGTATTATTTAAACGTCCCATCTGCCGTCGAGCGGGTGCCGACGGATAGTAGATTCCGTGCGTAACGGCTAATACGAGAACGAGTCGCACGCAGGTTTCCGCGGTTGACTCTATTTGAAATTTTGTTACTCTCCCCAGCCTAAGGCGAGGAGAGGACATGATGGATGGGCCGATCTGTTAAGACCTGTACAAGGTTTAGCTTAATCGAAATTTAAGGATAAGGGTATTGAATGATATAACTGAATCTCACAATATTATAATAGGTAAAAGCAAAGTATATTCTGACTCAATTGAAAGTAACGTTATACAGTAAACCCTCGATAAATGCATCATGAGCTTCCCTCGGTAAATGCATCATGACTATCCCCTCCACATAGGGGGATCCCCCTTGGCGAACCTCGACGCTCGACGAGGGAGCAGTGTAACATGATACCACCCGACTGCATCGGTGAGGCAATACTAATTGGAGGGTCCGCCGTTTTCATTTTCGGTCATTTTGTTTGAAACCTTTGCTAACGTATTTGTGAGATTTTTCTGATTAAAATGATACCAAACACGACATAGTTTGAATTATATTTACTTAAAATTTAATATATTTGCTTACCACTTACATAATTTAAACATTTCGTGTTTGGTATCATTTTAATCAGAAAAATCTCAAAAACACATTGGGAAAAGATACATTCAGCAAAATTAATAATCGACCAAGTTTTTTGTTGCATTAGCAATGCCTCGCCGATACTTTCGTGCCGCTCACTTTGTGTGCTTGCTCTCTCTGTCTCTTCTACTGTCTGTCCTTTTCTAAGCTCGCGCTCGGTTGACGCCCGATTGTAAACACAGATTAGATGCCTCTGCTACCTAAGAGCAATATTCGGACACGACCTGTGCATTTATCGAGAGAGGTGCCTATTCAGTGTTTTTATGCGGCTCGAGCTGACCGGGAATGTAGAAAGGGTCAGAATATGGAAAACCACCCCCTCGAAGATGCAGGAGTTAAATGTAGCGGGACTCGTTTGTGATGGACACGAGATTAACCGCGTTCTTTATTCCATGCATAAACGAATGGAGCAAACTTGGACGATGCTCACAGTTTATTGCATACATGGCCAAGCTATTGAGACAAATAAATTAAAATTTTTAAAAGCAGGATACATCAGATGGGCCTTGTGGAATTTTTGGAATAAAAGTCATTAAATTAAAGGTATTTTTCTAAAAAATACCCATGGGATTCCTCGTGCAATAAACTTTTGAAAAGGTTCTTATTATATTGAAGACGAATTGCTTGCTGAACAACGAGCCTTGAAATACAGTTAGAAAAATTGGAACAAAGAACATTCCTCAAAAGATTCGTAGGAACGGATTGGTCGCGGTTAATCTCGTGTCCATCACAAACGAGTCCCGCTACATTTAACTCCTGCATCTTGGAGGGGGTGGTTTTCCATATTCTGACCCTTTCTACATTCGCGGTCAGCTGGACCCGCATAAAAACACTGAATAGGCACCTGCCTCGATAAATGCACAGGTCGTGACCGAATATTGCTCTTAGGTAGCAGAGGCATCTAATATGTGTTTATAATCGGGCTTCAACCGAGCGCGAGCTTAGAAAAGGACAGACAGTAGAAGAGACAGAGAGAGCAAGCAAACAAAGTGAGCGGCAAGAAAGTATCGGCGAGGCATTACTAATGCAACAAAAAACTTGGTCGTTTATTAATTTTGCTGAATGTAACTTTTCCCAATGCATTTTTGAGATTTTTCTGATTACAATGATACCAAACACGATATGTTTTAATTATGTAAATACTAAGTAAATATATCAAATATTGAATAAATATAATTCAAACTATATCGTGTTTGGTATCATTTTAATCAGAAAAATCTCACAAATACGTTAGCAAAGGTTTCAAAAAAAAAAGACCGAAAAAGACCGAAAATGAAAACGGCGGACCCTCCAATTAGCATTGCCTCACCGATACGTTCGGGCCGGTCCCCCGTGGATTGGACCTCTGTCTGTTCTACAGTCTGTCTTTTTTTAAGCTCGTGCTCGGCTCGAGCCCTAATGTAAACACAAATTCGGCACCGGTACACGATAAGAGCACTGCTTTGCCCCCGAAATGAGTGCATTTATCGAGGGTTTACTGTAACAGTAAGAAACAGATTAGAATATCGAATAAGTCGGATACAGAATAACTCGTTTTGAATATATATGTATATTAACAATTTGTGGGTGGTGAAGCTGGCTCGGAAATCGAGTGACTTTGATCCAATTGAATCTATCCTTCGATCCCGAAGGAACCTCCCCTTTACAAGAACTGAATACTTAAAATTGAACCGATGGTTACAGGGCTCTTTATTAGAACAGTAGGTTACAATGGACCACAACAAGATATGTATGGTTATTGGAAAATTAGAACTCACCCTGGATTTTCTGATGGTACAAGTGTAAATGGTAATTCGGTTCGGATCCTTATATTGGCGGTAGTAATATAGTATATAATCTAGTCGAAATACAACTTGAAGTTCAGGTGGCTGAACAGAACAGCGGATGGATTATGATTTGCACTCGTGGTTGTTTAGCTAGTTACGATTCTGCCGATTATACAATATAAAGAAATGCGGGTTAACGAAGTTTATAAGGTAGTTTTATAATACAATTGTCGCACGAAACACTGAGTCCTTCGGAACTGAGGCGTAATCGAACTATGCTCACAGAGAATCTAGGATTCTCTCTCTTACGGTTTCGCGGGTCACAAATCACGCACCTCGCGACTTTACGATTGAAAACCAAGAGAACGATTTGTTTAACGAGGATTAAAAAGTCCGTTACCGCGTATCAAACTATTGAAGTTATTCACGTATAACCTATGCTTAACTAGACCCTCGGACTATGCCTACGCACTTCGCGACTTTCCAGACGATAGTGACGAGATGAGCTTGTCTTTGGCCTCACAAGGGTGGGCCCTAGGTGGAGGTGGTAGCCACGTTCCGTGGTCGCGTTTTGCTAAGGTTTACATTTATGAGTGATAATCTCCATCCTCCCTTCCGTCCGAGCCCCACACATCAGCCGCTGCTGACGCGCCTCTCAATTCCTGGAACCGGGCGAAATACGTGACTCGAAACGACATCCTATCCGCTAGCTTATTAAATAAAGTCCACTTGTCAGCAGAGCAGCCGGATGAGCATTTCTTTTGTAATAGAGTATCTCAAACGATATCATAATGCAGTTACAGAGAACTCTCAATGCATAAGCATTTCTGCATCATCGGAATCGGAGAACAATTATTAACGTTCTGCGTATTTGCCGAAGGAATCTCCCGCAATGCATAAAGTATTGACAAATACGCAGACCATAAACTCAAAAGAAAAAGAAATTTAGTCCTCGGGACGTAACAACGGTAACCGTGGTGACCACCCTCGACAAAGTAATATGAAAGGAAGAAAGGTAAAGCGAGCTACCTAATTCTTCAATACCTGCGCGCTTTAGTCACTCGTTCACATATGGATACCAAATGTTGGTTTAACAGTTTAAAAAATTGCAGCGGCCGTCAGCAGAAGTAGGACAAACATTCGCTTATTTTCAAATGCCTTTTTAGTGCTAGATATCCGGTTTTCGTCTTCGCTGACCATCTGGCAACCGATCATATCGACGCTGCAGACGCCGATTTTTATGAGACTTTAGCGTGTTCGTTTGAAGAGTTAATAAAGACAAAAATATTAATGCGAAGGCTTTATTCGAACCGCTCTGCTACGACTCTCGATGACGGCTGCCATTTTTGCTATCTGTCGGATCCTCTATCGGAATGTTGCAGCGGCACGCGGCGAAAATGTATCGGTTATAAAGACAACACAAGGCTTACCTGAGAGATAGGTCCTGAAAAGAATATATAACACATAGGATAATGTCTGCAGATGCGAAATATTAAATATTAAATATTAAATGTAGCAAAAAATATAAGTTTATGTAAATTAGTATATTTTTAAATTAGTATATTCGTAAAGTATATTTAAAAGTATTAAGAATTTGTGGCCGCGGAAACGTCGGTTTTTTCCCACTGTGCACCGGGTTGGGTCAAGTAATAAAACAGTTAGATGGTCACATGCATCGCAGTTCTTCCGGCATATTCTGACTTGGAAAACCTTTCTCCTCTCTCGGGTATTTAACGAAATCTTCCG
This sequence comes from Cerceris ruficornis, assembly GCA_963989415.1. NCBI lineage: Eukaryota > Metazoa > Arthropoda > Insecta > Hymenoptera > Crabronidae > Cerceris > Cerceris ruficornis. The sequence goes on along the minus strand of OZ022520.1, from coordinate 13,120,064 downwards.
ATGTGACTTTTCGGAGGCTACGAAGACGTCAATGACCTGCGTTCAGTGTCAGGTTCGCTCAAGGGCCCTCCCGGGGTGAAAAACATAAACACTTGCACACTTTTCTTAATGGTTCGATGACCCAGTCCCCCAATTTCTAATGTCGAGTAACACGCTTCTCCTTAGACTGTTCGAGCCGACAAGGATATCTTGCGTGTTTCTTTCCGAAGGAACAACTGACTCTCTCACTTACTAAGCGAAAATTTAATTGCGGAGGCCCAATTAAAAGTCGATTTGCGGGAGAACGGTTCATTTCTGACCCATGGTTCCTCTCAGACATTTTACCTACGTAACAAGACGAAGACGATGGCCCAGCCCAAAAAAATCAGGCACCCCTCAAATAATTTTGTGGCAGGTTATTTTCACAAATCTCCATCCAATCCGTGGTCTAGAACAACCCCCCGAAGCCATGACAAAACCTTTTGAAACACCCTGTACCTCGAAGATTTCGATACGATGTCTACTTTTTCCCGTTTTTTTTGCGTTTGCGCATTTTTGACACTTAGGTTTTTCAATGGAAAAATCTGAGAAAAATGTCAAACATGTATCGGCGCGTGTAGAATATGGCAGGATTTTTTTCGAATTTTTTGCACTTCAAAAAATAAGTGAAAAAGGCCAAAAACCTGTTTTTTGAATTTACCCCATAAGTACTCTTCCGGTCAAGATACAGGGTTTGAATTTGGTACACAATGGTCGCAGAGCATTCCCTATCGAATGACACCTCCCCCATTGAAATCGGTTCAAGGGCTCTTTTGGCCCCCTTATCCTGAATCTTTGGATAATATAGCTATTTCTAAAATTTAGCTTTGTTACATAATGTCTGAAGGTTAAATAGCCTTTCGCGCATAAACTTTCTCAATTTAATAAAAGCAAATTTTAATTTATTAAGTTAATAATTGAATAATGTTGGCTATTACTTACGCAGCAATTTTTGCTTAACTGACCAACTACTGGTGCCTTTATCTGAAGTGTATAATGCTGATCATCCAACAATGTTTGTTCAGCAGTACTGTTTGATCATCATTTTATTGAAATCGTGTTATAAATAGTACATTTAATGAAATAAACGCGAAACAAAGGTTTTACAATGCGAAAATCTAAAGTGTCTTAATGTTCCTTTCTTACTGTCTATGAGGAATCACATTCTGCTGTGTTACGGATAGCATATAGATATACATTGAATAGATTTTACTCTGTTCAACTTGTACCATAATATTCTGTCTTACTGGAAGTATTAAACACGTTAAATGTCTATAATTCTCCTCGGCGGTAATAAACATTGATAAAAGTTTCATTAAATATATGTACATACATATGCATACATTTACAGAAACTTCAATGAAATTATTCTGTGAGATCATAACAATGTGCATTATTACGGTGTACTTCGCACGTTAATAGCCGCGCCAATTTGACTTCATTTCCCATTTACGTCACTAGACAATAATATCTAGTTTAATATGTTTATAAACAAATTACTTGTAATTGTGGTATCATTTCTTAGGCGAGAATATATATATTCTCCTCTGAGAAATGATACCACAATTACAAACAACTTGATTATAAACATATTAAACTAGATATTATTGTAAATACTTTAATAATAATATTGGAAAAAGAATGCAGGTATAAATGTTCAATGTTATGCAACCTCAAATTATGTATTCTCAGAATTAAGATGTTAAATACGAATAGAAAATCATCACTAAAGCGTGTTGTTACGCAATATCTTGATTTGAAGCCAATGTAAGAATAATGGCTGGTTCGTCAAAAACTGGCAATTCGGTAGTTTCCTTTGCCTCTACAACTTTACTCTTGATTATGTTTCCCTCGGCATCCGTCTCGTCAATAGATATTAAAATGTTAGAGATGACCGGCATCGATTTTCCTTCGAAGATTTCTAATCTTCCTTCTGAGTTTTCTTGATCGTATTCGTCATGTTCCTCTTCAGTAACTTCGAGTACCTAAAAGACAAATTTATTTTAGAATAATACTAGACTTGTCTTAGAAATACAAAAGAAATGCTTTAACATACAATTTTATAAGGAACATCTAGTAAAAAAGAATAGGAGAAAATGTCATATCTTACCGCAAAATAGATTAGGTAATGCAATAGCAGTGTATTACAAGATTGGAATTTTGTATAGAGAGAAAAGAAGAGAATAGAAGAGAAAATAAGGGAAGGGAACGGAAGAGAAGAGAAAAGAAGAGAAGAGAAGAAAAAATGTAGTAAACAATTAGAAGTTATATTATCAAAAATTAAAGATACGATGCATACGGTTATGAAATGAAATTTTATAAGTGCAAAAGGCAAGATTCTGTTTAATACGTTATAAAATTATTTTTCTTGAAGTGAAGAGTTCATATAAGGAAATTATAAAAAAAATTAAACTGTAGGGACGACGGTTTACGATCAGGTCTCCGCCATTGTTCGAGATTTCGAACGGCCGACTTTGCGTTTTGCCCATTAGCTATTTTTAATGTAGCAAAGGGTCTAGCAGGATAAGGGGGTCAAAAGTGCCCTTGAAGCTATTTTATTCCACAATGCGTCATTCGATAGGTAACTATAAGAAACCATTGTATACAAATTTATAATCCGATAGCTTGACCGGGAGGGTAGTTATGGAGTAAATTCGAAAAACCAGTTTTTGCCTCATTTTCGTCACTTATTGATGTGTAAAAAAGTCAAAACAATTCTGACACATTCTAAACATGATTGCACACGTTAGGAATGATTTTCAGATTTTTCCGTTGCAAGTGTCACGCGGTTGGTGGACACAAAAAGTGTCCAGTGCACAGTGGTCCATTTGGCCGAAAACCTGGCCAAAACCCCAAGGAGTTTTTCAATTTAGCTGAAAATTGGTGTATTAGTGTTATTTGGGTCGCTGATTAAGAATCTGAACTCAGAATTTCCAAAAACAAAATGGCGGCTTCAATATAGCGGATGCGAGTATTGAAAAATTGTCGAATCGGCACGAAAATTAGTATTCTTATGTTTCTCCGGTCGCTAATTAAGAATCTGAACTCAGAATTTCCAAAAACAAATTGGCGAACAAATATAATTAAAAAATTAAGAATTGATTTAGATATTATGATACATTTATTGATCACAGTGAATTATATTCATCTTATAAGCTTTTAATATTACAGAGAATCATAACAATTACCTTATAACGAACGTATTATAGTTAACTGACTAATTATTAGTACAAGTGATATCTACCGTGTCGGAAAACGTAGCACGGTATAAATACTTTACTGTGCTTCCACCTCCAATTTTTCATTCCAGTATTTAAAATTACGGTGGAAGGAGAAAAACTAAACTTTGCGAGAAACAAATATAGCCCTCATACCTGCAACTAGCCAGATTTTCAGCCGAAACGTCAAAGATCTTTCGGTTTATGACGCTAAGCGGTCGAGGTGATCGCGGCTATCTATTGTTGCTTTGGAACAAAAGGCCACCAGCTTGCTTAAAATTATTTTGATTTTTAACCCGAACGAAATAAATATAGCGTTTCGTTAATTACAAGGGTAACCTTAGTGTAGGATTAGCATTATTCGTTTGTCCAAGGCACGATAGCCTGGCCGTATGTCATAAACGTATTTCCCCAAGCATGGCGCGCGCGACAAACAAATAAGAATATCTCGTAGAATCGCAAAAAGTCGCAAAATTTTACAACGGGGACTTCTTCGGGAAGCTTCAAAGTTTAATTTAAAAAAAAAGTCGCGTTGTACTTTTGCGTACTTCACAACTATTTCCTCTACAAAAGGAAAAGAATGTATGGGTTTTGCAATCTGTGCCATCGCAGTTGTAAAATATTAAATAAAAAAATGAAACCAAGGTACTTATAATTTAAAAGTATGACGAATAGCTACAAATACTTACAAAGTTGATTGTACTATTATTTCACATTGAAAACGTATTCTGAATTTCCACGTGAATACGTTACATTATTCAAGTGCCAACTTTGACATTGCATATCTCTAAGAGCGTTGTTCAATAAAAACTTTTATTAATGGAAACCGATGCTCTAATATGTTACAAATCAAACGCAATTGCTAAATTTTGAAAATCGCGAAAAAAATTTTTGGCTTTTTGGCCAGGTTTTCGGTCAAATGGACCACTGTGCAGCGGTTCCACAGGCAGACACATTAGCCACTGCACCATTTCATCTCTTGAAAGAAAGTTCAAAATTCTAGCGTACAAGGAGCATACAATTAACAATTTTCTTAAATTTCTTGATTCTCTTCCTTAACACGTATCTTTCCGCATTCAGAGACATTGAAGGTAATAAAATAAACATACTGAATTAAAATAATGCAAAGATAGCACATACTGATCGCGTTTCAGCCCGAAATGCATCCCAGAAATCGGTTTTTGATTTTTCCGACAGTGTTGCACCATATCAAAAAAATATGAAAAAAATTGAGCATAATAATGGTAACGTCAGGTACTTACTGTAATTATTTAAAAATTGTACCTTGAAGATTTCAGTGCAAAATCTACATTTTTCCATGTTTTTTTTTCGTTTTTGATTTTTTGCGCGTGGCACTTGCAACGGAAGAATCTAAAAATCATCCCTAACGGGTGCAATCATGTTTAGAATGTGTCAGAATTGTTTTGACTTTTTTACACATCAATAAGTGACGAAAATGAGGCAAAAACTGGTTTTTCGAATTTACTCCATAACTACCCTCCCGGCCAAGCTATCGGATTATAAATTTGTGTACAATGGTTTCTTATGGTTACCTATCGAATGACGCATCGTGGAATAAAATAGCTGCAAGGGCACTTTTGACCCCTATCATTATCCCTATCATTTATTCTGCTAGACCCTTTCTGGTGCTTCGGAACCTGCGGGTCGAATTATAAGTTGATGGAATGTTGCTGAACGGAAACCGCGTTATAAGAGTACCGTGTTACAGAAGGGCTGTCACAATTTTAGCTCCGTATTATATGGAAACCGCGTTATAGGAGGGCTGTCACGATTTTCGCCCCGCGTTATAATAGTACCACATTATAGGGGGGTATTTTTGGTAATGGAACGGTAATTGGAATACTTTCTACCAGAGATGCAGAAACTTTGCACGCCAGAGCCGTCCTTGGAGGAGCTCTGCCCGCTACTCCTTCCCGGGCACTCGAGAGCTCGCTGATTGCTTTGCCTTTCACCTGCCAGGCGCAGACCCATTGTCACGAGCATGATGACGCATTGGGGCGACACTCCTATCAAACCACTCGCGCTGGAAATACATGCCACGCGTGCCGATCATGGAAATCAAAACGACGCACAGTGGGGTATTTGGCTCGAAAAGGCGAAAAAAAGTCGGTTTCAAAAATTTTACGTAATTTGAAATTTTTTTACTGTCCGAAGTCGTTGAATATGAGGACAACAAAGTGCTCAATTTTTTTTACTCATTTGTACATTCATAAATCTGAAAACTTAATCGAAATTATAAAGATTTTATGGACTACGTCGTCATTACCACGATGTTACAAATACATCATGCATTTAGTAAGGATTTTTATATGTTTAAAAGAAATTATGTAATTTCTTGTGTTATGGATACATTTTAAGCAAGTACGCGATACAATTCCAAACAGTTTTTACTTTTTGATCAACGTTATTTATGTAATTATTAATATTTGCAGATATCTAATAACTCAGTAATTATTTTACCATGATAAAGTTTCATTAACGATTTTGTTATAGTTCTGAGTGAGTCCCGATGCTCTTTTTGGTCTCATTACGTTCGTTAAAGATTAGTGATTATAAGCCAACAAAGTTTGATTCCGGATATGTCCGAATTGGAAATTTATAACTAATTTAGTACTAAGCAAAACATTGTCTGACAAGGGAACTTCCCGAGGTGTCCGCCTCCGATTTTAATGAAACTTTGCAGATTTGTTAAGCACGTGAAAATAATCGATACCTATTTTTTTATATCGGCTAAGTCGCACGTTTAGGGGGTGAAACCAGCCTTCAAAGTTTCGACATTTTTTCTTCTTTCGCTTATAACTTCAAAACTGTTAATGATAGAGATTTACGATAAATGTACGAAATATTTGCTTTTTTGTGTACTAAACGCCTATGGAATTTAACATTTTATTTGACGATTTTTCCTTAATTTTTTATTAAAAACGGCCAAGTTTTTCGTTATATCTTTAAAGTTTGCGATGCGATTTTAACCAAACCTTTTTGAAATGATAGAGCAATAAAAATAAAAGTTACATGTTTTTGTGTTTTTCCGTAATTTACTCTGGAGTCGTGAAATTAACCGTTTTCTTTTGCCGGTTTTGGCACTTACGTTACTATATATGATAAACGAGTGACAATGGAAAAAATGTATTATGCAACAAATGCTTCCCTGGTACTGTAGAATATTATTATTTTTGTAAAAAATCAAAAGTAAAATTTTTTGTTTTATTATACAATCCGTAGGCCGTGCAGATTCGCCACGACGTAATAATCGTAAACTATCGTAGATACCAAAAAATGCCGTAAGGAAAAGTTTGATGGCCTTGTACATAGAAAAGGAAAATGTTTACAAAGAGTTTAAAACATAATTTATTTTTAACAAAAAAATTAATTGCGCGAAGCGTGGCGAGCAACAGAGTTATCGTAATTATCATACTGTTTTACAAAGATACATCTTATCGTTAATCAATTACGTCGCATACAAAACAGCTCAAATGATTAATTATTACATGTGCATGGTGAAAAAAATCCCTTTGTTTTCAACACTTCTTCGAGGAGTATCATTTTTGTGATCTATATGTTTCATAGAAACTGTAATAGTACACGTATTTTAAATTAATCAATAAAAGTAATTTTTTCGTTATAAATAAACTATGCTTTAAATAATTTGTAAACATATGCCTGTTGCATGTAAAAAACCATAAAACTTTCTCTTATGGCATTTTTTGGTATCTACGATACATATTCTCTTACTATAAAGTTTGAAAATAATAATTTGCATCATTTGAATACAATTTATGTGTAAAAATCATTTTTTCAGGTTTTCGGTGCAAATATACCACCATGGTTTCTCGATGATCTGAGGAAAAAATGTTGGAAAAAAAATTTTTTTTTGCGAAAAATCAATTTTTTTAATTTTTTAAATGTTAAAACATATTTTGGATGTTGTAATATTATAGTTGATGTTAACACGAATCTAACGACCTATTATATTATAACGTTGAGCCTATAAATAATTGTAAAATAGTTTTTTCCGCCTTTTCGGGCCAAATACCCCACTGTGCGACGTGCGTGGCACGTCGACTAAGGTTATTTGTCGAAGAACAGTATTGAAAGTCATCATGTAGCGTGCAGGGTAAAATAAAAGTATTATTAGTGGAAAAGTATGCCCAGATACGTTTTAAATCAAATACGATTTATAGATTTTAATGTATTTGGACTTCTGGCGATTGTTTCGATCCAATTCGACTGCTGCGTGACGCCTTACGGCGAAATAAAGTGTTGTGTTTTAGCACGCGCATTTGTAAATTAAGGGTGTAGCTGGGTAAGGGGGTCAAAAGTGCCCTTGAACCGATTACAATGGGCGTGGTGTCATTCGGTAGGTAATAAAAAAAAACATTGTTTACCAAATTTCAACTCTGTATCTTGACCGGGAAGGTAGTTATGGGGAAAATTTACAAAAACGGTTTTTGTCTTATTTTCCCGGTTTACTGAGGTGCAAAAAATTCGAAAAAATTCTGACACGCTTTACATGTGGAAATACACAAATAACCTTGGTCGACGTTGTTTTGATTTCCGTGATCGACGCGCGTGGCACGTCGTTCCAGCACGAGTGGTTAGATACAAATGTCGCCCCAATGCGCCATCACGCTCGTGCCAATAGGTTCGCGCCTGGCATGTGAAAGGCAAGTCAATCACCAAGCTCTCGAGTGCACGGGAAGGAGTAGAAGGCGGAGCTCTTCCAAGGACACATGCGGCGATCAAATAAGCGGCTTCCTGTCATACACTAGTGAAGTCTCGCGGTATGAGATACGGGGTAAGCGGAGAGTGTCGCCTGCATCGTCTATCCTCACCATATCGGCTCTGGATACCCGAGATCAACTGATGACAACCGAAAACAAAACACTTCTTTCGTCGTTCCCATGACCACGCAAGGAATATGCGGCTTTATCGGCCAGTCACACGTTAGAATCGAAAATGACGTCCGAACGGGGGATGTCCCTATCCGCCAGGCAAATCAGAACAAACACAGCCCAGAGGACTTCACTTCTTTTGCCCGCTTTAAATATGCGAGTCACATGCTCATGGTGATACTTATGAAGCATGAAGGGATCTGTGGTATCAAAGACGTGCGGTCGGATGAGGTAGCCAGCGCTCCTCCAAGGCCGCGTGCGGCGAGCAGTTCATTGCACGCCCTGATGTATGACATCGTGGACTTTCTTATTTTTCTCAGGCGGTGAAAGCATTGCTACTGACAGATACTATCAAAAGATTGAACAAATGCATGAAAAATTGAAAATAGAACAGTTGTTTTGGCTAATTGACTGGGGCCTACTTTATTACACGATAACGCAAGACGACATCCGGCAATAATCACCTCAAAGATATTATTCGCCTGATCTTCCTCTAACGATTTATCACATTTTTAAGCATTCAGACCACTTCACGGAGAAAAAAAATGAATTGCGAAGATAACTTTGAAAGAGTCGTCTCTAATCTCATTAATTCTAAAAACTCAGATTTTTTCAAAAAACAGAAAAGTCCTTGCGGATTGTTGGTAGAGGTGTATTAATGCCAATGGGAATTGTTTTGATTTGTAAACATTCATTTTGCAAAAATTGTGGCATTTTAATTTCTCCGTATAAAATCCGACATTTCATTTGCACCAACCTAATCCAGTACATCAGATTGTGGTCACTGATTTTGTTCTTTCAACGCATACGGCAGACGATGCCGTACACATACCGCATTTATCTGTAAATTGCTAGCCTTTTATAAGGTTTATATAATATAATTCATGGAGTAAAAAGTAAAGTTGGAGGATAAAAGTGGAGTAAGGACAAGAAAAAATATTATAGTGACCAACGTTGCCTGGTCTGAAAGTATTATACTATAAAACATGCAAAAATATAGAAATAAATAGTTTGAATTTCACAAACCTCAACTCGAGGAATACCGGAGCCTTCCTTCAACCTAATGTTAAATCTTCTATTCTGAAGCTTTGAGTCCGTTGATGAATGATTATTATCATCTTCTTCAGCTTCGTATCGAACCATTTGCAGTCTGTAGCAACCATCCTCGTCATGAGTGTACTGAAATCTAGTGTGCCCGCTCGGTAATTGTAGCCGATGTGCTTCGATCAGATGTTTCGTTAATCGGTGACTTTTCCTATATTTAATAGGACATTCGTGACAACAATACCATCTCACTTGCAAACTGTGAACACGTTCTATGTGCCTAAAGAAATAAAAGAAAGAAGAAAATGTACAGGGTGTTTCAAAATTATTTGTCATGGCTTTGAGGGGTTGTTCTACACCTTCGATTGGACGGAGATTGTCTTGTTACGCACGGAAAATGTCTGATAGGAACCATGGGTCAGAAACGAGCCTTTCTCTCGCAAATTAACTTTTAATTGTGTAAGAGTGTTAGTGCCCGATGTGAGCCTGCATTCAGACCATAGCGTGTAAGCCGTCGCCGTTGCGACGACCAGCTCGCGTGGTTCCGTTGCAGGGACGACGAGAGGCGCTGTTTATAAACGTAAAACACAGTCGTTTACGGGAAGCAATAGCAGGCGGATTAGCTTATGCATTAAGGAATAATTAGTTTACGTCAGGCAAGTTGCTTTTTTGATCGCCGCATGTGTCCTTGGAAGAGCTCTGCCTGCCACTCCTTCCCGTGCGCTTGTGGTTGCTTTGCCTTTCACTTGCCAGGCGCGAACCTATTGTCACGCGCGTGATGGTGCATTGGGGCGACATTCGTATCCAACTACTCGCGCTGGGAAGACATGCTATGCGCGTCGGTCACGGAAATCAAAACGACGTGCGTAGCACGTCGACTAAGGTTATTTATCGAAGAACAGTTTCAGATCGCATCACGACACGTGTAGGATAAAAGAAAAGTATTATCAGTGACAATGTATGCTCAGATACACTACCGTGCATAAGTATTTGGACACTCAATACGATCTTATTAACTCCTTGCCTTACGATTTCTATTTTGACGGCGAGCGTAATACCCCAGAATTAAATCCAGAAATAAAAATTTCTCTCTGATCTGTAACATTTGGCACAAGTCACTGCAATATTAATATTATAGAAATAATTTTACCGTTTCGTGATCGACTGATATTTTCAATTTAATAGTTATTGGAAAACTTCAAAATTTCGTATTCCATTTGTCGCCTCACGTGTGTCACACGTTATTGTAAGCTAAGGGGTTAAACTGCTTATGTCTTTATTATATTTCGAGATTTTTAGATATAATTAATAGCAATAAATGTTACTATAGTATGGAAGATCCAGGATGTAATATATTGTAATAATATTTGCATTAAATGATTAAAAATTATTAAACATTGCGTTCATCTATATGACCGCCTCTTTGGGCAATAACAGCAGCCACTACTCGCGGCTGTCTGGCAATAAGTTTTTTCATTGTTTCTTCCTGAATTTCATACCAGGGATCTTGTAAATAAGTCCACAATTGCATTGCAGAGATTGGACACTTCGCTTTTACTTTTCGGATTAGTTCATCCCATAATAACTCAATCGGATTCAAATCCGGTGATAGTGGCGGCGATTGCATGATTTGAAGTTCGTCATTGTCTTCTAATTGTTTTAAATACTTTTGGCACATTTTTGCACTGTGCTTAGGGTCGTTATCTTGCATAAAAACAAAGTTTTTGCCAATTATTCTCTTCCCTGATGGCACTGCATGTTCTTGCAAAGTTTTTAAATATTGTTCTTTCCGTAGAATTCCATCTATTTTAATTAAATCTCCCACTTTATTATCACCGAAGCATCCCCAAATCATCACATTACCACCTCCATGTTTGATTGTTGGCACAATACATTGGGATAATAATTGTTCATTTGGTCTTCGACGCATAAAAACGCGACGTTTACTTCCCATCACTTCAAACTTTGATTCATCCGTCCAGAGTACTTTTTCCCAATCAGCTGTTGTCCAATTGCTATGTATTTTGGCCCATTGAAGCCTTTTTATTTTATTTTGCGGTTTTAAAAGTGGTTTTCTACTTGCAACACATCCACGTAGTCCACTGTCTAATAGTCTCCTTTTGACGGTAGTAACTTCAATAGGATTTTCCCTACTTCTATTAAATTCTGCTGTAATTTCTCGTGCTGTCATACGCCTATTGCGTTTACTGAGTGATTGAATATAGCGATCATCAATTTTTGTAGTTTTCCTAGGCCGTCCTGTTCGGTTTTTACTGCTGCAAGTGTCGCTATCTATAAATTTTGTGACTGCGTATTGCACCACAGACTTAGAAATACTAACTTTTTCAGCTATTTGTCTAATCGAATAACCTTCCTTCTTTAAAGTTATAATGCTAGAGCGTTTTGCCGCTGTCAATTATTTGCCTCGTGCCATAGTTCTGATCGAATGCTCTGGCAAACTTCAACTGAATTAAAAAAAATGAGAGCCTCGTTCAAGCTCTGCATTCGTCTCGAAAGAACGACTCAAATTTCATCACAAGGTACAAACTCACATCGCAACGTAGTTAGAAGTATACAATGTATTCGAAGACACCAAGAATAAACAAACTCTGTTTATTCCTCAGTTTATAAGCACTAAAAGGCAATGACTTCAGATGTCTCCATAAGATCAATTTTTGACCGATTTCAGTTGTTGTTTTTTCATTTATAATAAATGATGTCAAATATTAAGTTCATCGATATTTTTAAACCCTATATGGTTATCTGAGACAAGATCGGCAGCCAAAACTATGTTAGCGCATTTTACTTAACACTAAACCTACCATGTGCGGTCAAATGACCGTTCCTGCAATTTCGTTTAGAATTTCTCGTATACAACGTTACTGTATCACCATGTAGCTTATTGACTTTTCCTATAATATACGTACAACCCGTTTTTCAATATTCACAACTTTCTTTATTGTTTACTTTCCGAAAAAAATTCATAGCATGTCTAGTCTACCACGAGCGGTCATTTGACCATTTGAAAAATTCATGTATTTTCCGCCAATATCCTTCGGAAAGCGCACTCCTGAAATTGTTTTACGAGTCTACAATGTAATTGTGGATCTACAGTGTAGCCAAACGCGCGATTGGAACAAATGCATAGCGTTCTTTGTACAACAGTACGGTCTTGCGATCCGAACAGAAAGCATCAAAATTTCACAGTGTATAATAGAAATTATTACGTGGTATAACTGATAGTTTCGACAAAGTCAACAGAGCCAACAATATTTTGTGGTATGATTTACAATTGTTTTTTTTATTTCTGGTCTCAATGTTTTTGCCCCGTTTGATTTATATTTTTATATTTTAGTTTTTACTTTATCATTTGTATATTCATCCCCAAAAATGTCAAGACATTCGAGGAATATCAATTTATTAGACAAAATAAATAATATCGACGAGGATTGTTCGGAAGATGACCAAGTAGTTTTCGAGATTGATAATGATACAGCAGAAAATAATAGCGTCTCATTTGACAGCGATACGGACGAAGAGAATATTTTGAATATACGAAGAGGACAAAAAAGAAAGAGATTTATAGTTAGTTCCGAAAGTGAAAATGAGGAAAAGATTGAAACTGCTATGGACGGAACTGTTTAGCCAATTGGCTAAAATCTCTTTCTATATTAACACATTGCGTACGGCGCTCTGCTCGCGCAACGCGCTCCCAGAGCCTGCACATTTTTGGACGCTCTAGAAACACTTTATACAATGCATATATTCACTTTTTTAATTCGCATTTGGTAGCAGATATTCAAATAAAGTATTCTTAAATATTACTATATATTTTATTATACATCTTTTATATTTTTTACATTTTTAAAAATTTTAATTATTTATTTTACAAGTTTAAATAATCCTTTAACGTATGATACCGAGTGAAGCATTCTCCCTTGTGCAATGAAAAAAAAAATAATGCAATGAAATAAAATACTGTACAACAATAAAACACTTTATAAGGTATGATGCACAGAGCCACAGAGCTACTAATGTAATGGCTATACTGACCGACTGATTTTTACGCTTTCAGAGTGTTGACATTCATTTTTTTTGCTAACCATTTGTTAAGGGAATACGCAAGACTGCGTTACCCTGGTAATGTAACAAGAAAGTCTATTTTTAGTTTCTTAAATGGTTGATTGAGTCGAAGAAACCTGAAAACGAGATATCTCGTCTCCCGGCCACAACGTTCGGATTGCTAAAGACGAGATATCTCGTCTCCCGTACGCAATGTGTTAAGATACATACGTTTTTTTGAAGCGGTCATTTGACCGTTCATGGTAGGATTAGGTATACATGAAATGTCGGTAGGTTTAGTGTTAAAGAATATTTCACGTATTTCTAACAATGAGGAAGTGTCTAAATACTTATGCACGGTAGTGTATGTCTTAAGTTAAATGCAATTAATAGATTTTAATGTTTTTGGACTTATGGCGATGGTTTTGGTCGAATTCGACTACTACGTGACGTCTTACGGCGAAATATAGTGTTGCATATAGTGTTGTATCGTCTTGGCGATACATTTTACATTCCTGCCTACTCTGCTAAGATGTCAATGATCTGCGTTCGGTATGAGGTTCATTCAAAGGTCCTCCCCGGGAGAAAAACATAAACACTTGCACACTTTTCTTAATGGTTCGGCGACCCAGTCCCCCAATTTCTAATGTGTAGTACGCTTCTGCTTGAAGTATTCGAGCCAGCAAAGATATCTCGTGCGTTTCATTCCGAAGGACCAGATGCTAGTCTCACTTACTAAGCGAAAATTCAATCGCGGAGGCCCAATTAAAAGTCAATTTCCGAGACGGTTTGTTTCCGGCCCATGGTTCCCCTCAGACATTTTATATACGTAACAAGACGAATGCGAAAAGCTAGTCGAACAAATAAGCTGAAATATTCGCTTACCGCGAATTTTGCGGCAGTTTTTTTTTCACAAATCTCCATCTAATCGAAGGTGTTGAACAACCCCTCAAAGCTGTAACCATTAATTTTTTACACCCTGTACTACATTATATCATACATCGCAATAGAAGAACCTAACTTTTAAAGATGCCATGTTCTGGATCGGTCATTAATAATATCAACGTCTCATCTCTTCTGTTAAAATGAAGACTGCGCTGTGCAGTAGTATTGATAAGAGAAGGAAAAATCGTTTTGTTGCCGTAAGTCGAAATGTACTCTACAAAATATTGCAGGTACTACAATTTATTCTATAGCAACTCAAAGAAAATAATTCTCATCCAAGTGTCGTTGGTACACGATATTTTTATGAAAATTAATGAGGAATCGATATAGTTTAGGCGACGCTTGGAAATGATAAATGACAACTGCTCTTTTGAAAAACTTTTGTAAGCAAAACTTCCTAGATCTTTCGCATTATATGCACTGCAGACGTACACGGCTTATACAATAATATATTTATATTATAATTCATTGGCATTTTAGCACAAATTAGAAAGTTGTCGTTAACCTACCGGTCGAGGGTATAAGCGCCCTTGCAGGTATAGAGGCAGCCCTCAAAATGGCAAGAAAAGTTTGGACCATTTGTGTGCACTGTCATGTGAGAGTCCAAATCTTGTTGTGATTTGGCAGCGTGACTGCAAAGCTGACAAGGAAACGTTCTGCTGGAAACGTGGCGGTATCTCACATGTTTTGCTAAACTCGCTGGAGATTCACAACTCATATCGCAGAGGCTGCACTTGTAATTAAAAACATGCATGCGCATGTGATCCCGCAAAATGCCCTCCGTTGGGTAAAATTTATTGCAATGAGAACACTGGAAACCCTGAACTGTTTCACAAGATAGTTTAATTAAAGAATTTTGAATTAAGAAATGGTGTGTGCATAATAATATAGAAAAATAGCTTATTATTAATAGAGAATCTTTGTCAGCTGGTAGCAAGCATCGTCACGTAAAAAAAGTTTCAGAGACATACCTATGTATAATAGATAATCGTTATAGTCGATAACTTTCGGTGATTTAATAACGTATTCAATTAAGGGGGGATTCCCATTTCAAGTGGTGAAAAATCGTGTTTTTTTAGGAATTTTTATTAAGGAACCCATTAGATAAATCTTTGTCATAATTCACACGTGTATTTATTATGTATTCAGTGAACTACAGTTCAATTTTTAATTGATTATCTTGCAAATTATGGCTTTGACGTCGTTTGAGGTGGGACGCCTCCTGAAAATTTCCAGTCGCTGGCCGACACGATAATTGATCTTCAAGTTGTCTAAAGCAAACAATTCAAGTGGCATTTAACTCCTTATGAATGTAGTTCTGGTATGAACTACGGACAAATTTTTGTTCAGAAACTAAAGAAACTGCGATGATTGGAAAAAAAATTTGTTTTTTCGCAAAAAATTTCGTCAGACGTTTGTTTATAAAAAAAGGTGTGCATGTATATGTTTTTTCGTAGTTCACACTGAAGACAGATGTTTTTTCGAGAATTGTGCCAAATTTGAAGGCAATCGACTGAATATTTCCGGAGATATCATGTCGGTCGTACAGAAAAAAGCTGTTTCG
The DNA here is from genome assembly GCA_963989415.1 of Cerceris ruficornis. Classification (NCBI taxonomy): domain Eukaryota; kingdom Metazoa; phylum Arthropoda; class Insecta; order Hymenoptera; family Crabronidae; genus Cerceris; species Cerceris ruficornis. Next base: position 13,104,300 of record OZ022520.1, on the reverse strand, counting down.
AGAAAAACGCGTTTGAACTTTTATGTACAGTTTTCATATGTAAAAAAATGTATATATCTAGTACTTGCAGCATATTCTTGTTAATCAGCTATGCCAGGTCCATATAGTACACCTTCTTCCTCTTAAAAATATTCATTTCGTTCCATTTGCTGATTTCGATCTAAAATTCGCGTCTCTTTCGTTGCATCAAGGCTCCGTCTGGCCGACCTGTGCAGCCGCTGTTCGTCTCGGGCGTTACAAAATTTTTTGGCATTGTCGCCAATGACGATGCCAATGGTCGCCATTGTCTTCAGAATTGCATAAAAACCTGCGTTAAATATGCCAGTTGCTAAATAAGCCGCCGTTTCTACGCTTTTTGTCCCGCAATGAAGGTGTTTGGGCGCGAGACACCAGACTGTAGAGTTAAAACTCTCGTTATTATTTTGACTTTCGCCACCCAAACATCTCTCTAATAGTTCCTTGTTGGACAAATTCTCGTAGATTGACACTATAGCAGCAGCAAGATCTTCGTTCATTGGCTCCTCATGATCGAATTGATCCAGCGTTCCTTCTGCTTCTGCTTTGCGCCACTTGCACCAACTGTCTGGTCCTGGTGGACGGAGCATATGCTGGGGATTGGCGTTTGTAGAGATTTTATGGTAACATGTAGCCCACACAGCATTGTACATATCATCAAGGGAATTCGGATTTCTTCTGATAGCCAAACCATAAAAAAGAGTCAATTCATTGATTAATTGAACTGTAAATTTTGTATTTCGTCCCAGTTTCAATTTCTTCTTCGCCTCTCTTAGACGTTTGCCCATACGTTTTTGAACATGTCCCACACATTCTTTTTTCTTTACAATTAAGTCATCTCCGTAACGGTTGTCATCCAGTATAGCTTTGAAAGTCTTTGTGTCGCCATCACCAATATAATTCACATACATCACTTGATGTAAATCTTTCGGCTTCCTAAACATTCCTTTCACACAGTCTACTTCCATTTTACCGGCAGATCCCTCGTGATTTGCCGCACATTCATCGATATGTTCGGCCATCCAGTTTTCATATTCGGGCGTGCCACATTTTAACTCCCATAATTTACAGGCATGACAATAAGCGGATTTCACCACGAGATCGATAACTTTTCCTGTATATGTTCCAATAAGAGTAGCCAATCCAAACACCGAGCTAGATCCTCTGTTCTTCCAAGTTCCATCACCAGACACAGTTATTTCGGACATTGGATTCCCATGTTGTGCGATTTTTACTTTCTCTTCTTTGGCAGCGTTTCTCGTCACGAGGTCAAATACTGCTTTCGCTCCAATGTGAATGTTTTCCAATGCAGCATAATAAAGATTATTGCTGACAACTTGACATATATCCATAAGACCACAAACAAGATTCAAGTCTTTTTTGCCTACACCTAACATTTTCATAACGAATACAATTCTTCCAATCATAGGGCTGGAATTTATATAATTCACACTACACTTGCACTGTACTGCCAATTTGAAACCCAAACCACGTGAAGATGTTTCCGCGAAACGTATTTTTCCTTTACATTGCTTGCAAACAACAAGATCGGATATGCCTGCTACACTAAACAGTTGCCGCTCGGGTATTGCCCGCGCGCCTTCTCAGCATACGTGCGCGCCGAGTTCGTTATTGACTCATAACTTTGTCAATTCAACGAATTTCGGTTTGAAATTTTGCACAGTGATTCTTAAGAGTATAAACTACAATAATCAAAAAAAGAAGAAAATTTTTTTGAAGCCGTGAAATGGGAATCCACCCTTAAAACAGAAAGTTCTATTGAACTTACAAATAATTAAATTACAATTACTTATTTTCAGATAATCAATTATCTTCTTATTTATTACATAAAAATGAAATGTTATAGAAAGAACAAGGTTGCAAATTCGTTGATGTATCTTTACGTTTACGTTTACGTTTATGTGTTTGTTTTGTTCTTCTGCCGTGTTATGACCTAAGGAAAAATCAGAGGGATTCAAACTACATATTTCAGGATTTCTTACGTAACGGTCTATACACATTTTTTTAGATTACTCGCGCACCATTTAAAATGAGTTCCAATAACATTTAGGCTAATGTTACCAAAAGATTTTTTGACAAACAATTATTTATTCAGGAAATTGAGAAATCGTAGTCATTAGACATACATCCAATGGGATGGGTATATAATGGGCATATGCTTTGCATTTTTTGCCTTCATGATCCCCTAAACCAGTGCTCGGAATTATCTGCACTCCATGCCCGTTCTCGGAGAAGCGCCGCTTACTTCTTCCGACCGCAGCACAGTGCACAGTGGAACGAAATGGGTAATCTAGGTGGGAAAAAATGAAGCGATAGAATGGGTTTTTAATAATTTTATCACAATCTAGAATGTTTGCTTAGACCAGTGATAGCAATAATAATTGATTTCGCAATCATCTGAGTGCAAAAATCAGCGCTTAAAAACAACGAATTTCAACAGCGCGAAGACGGACAAATATTTCGCTGAAAAGAAAATGTTTTTAGAGCAATTAAGAATTTTCTGAGACTTTTTATCTTTTGTACAGTTTATCACCATTAGTTAGTGTTGAGGTAATCATAACCAATTTCTCGAAAAATTATTATTTTCAACAATTTCTCGAGGTTTTTTAAACACATGTTTATCAGCTTACATTGTCAACTTCAACATGTACAAACGAATTTTCAAGAAAATGGGTTGACATTTAACTGAAAGAATGATGAAAAATGATTGTATTTTTTAACATATTATTTAGGGAAGCGGAGTTTTTAAAAAAACGTTTACACCGTCGGATTCGCCATCAAAAGGCGTTAATTTTCACTCTCAACAAAGTTCCGTATCTCTAATACCTTCAGAGGTATTCGATAAATACTATATAATAACGTGTCGAATATTTTCACGAAAACAATATCATACTAAAATTTCATCAAAATCGGTGATTTGCACTTCGGGATGTTGCCTTGTCAGTGAGGTGCGCGATCAGTAAATACCCGGATTTCTTCAAGGCACCGTGCAATAATTAGCAAATCCTATTGGCACTAATAAAAACGAAGACTTCTTAAACATTAGTTTTATTACTTAATTGCACTTATTGTTAGTTTGCGAGCAAAGAAAAACGAGCTGGGTAATCCGGGTGAAAGGGAATCATATTCGCCGCGGAACATGGTTCACTTAACACATTACCGACCGCTATTGTTTGAGCATTCTACCCATTTTAAAGGATTTGTTTCGGCTTAGATTGCCTAAAGAAAATTACAATCCCTTTGAAAATTACAAATGATTCTCACTGACTCCTTAACACACTTCCACTACAATAATAAATAACAAATTAGTGATTGCCGTCGGAACCGATTAATAAACTAAAAGTCTAAGCGTTGGTGACAAAAAGCCTATTTATAGGCTACCGGTCGGTAAAGCGTTAAAAATTGAATAACTAAAAAGTGCGGGAAATTGTGGGACCGCGTGCCCCACTGACACTTGGTAGCCGGACTGTTTCACAAACTTTCGGGAAGTGTAATAAAGAAGAGCACAGGCAGGCATACGAAATCTTTACGGAAATTACTTCTACATAGTCTAAAGAATGCACCTGGAAAGTTTCAACGGGATACTTTTCGGTACTCTTTAGTTATTCGATTGTTAAGTGAATCGTGTACCGCGGAGAACATGATTCCTTTCCTCCCACAGAAGTCCGTTGCTCTTTGCTTGCAAGGCAACAATAAGAGCAACTAATTGTAGGTAACAGTTAATAAAAGTAATGTTTAAGAAGTCTTCGTTTTTATCAATGCCAATGGGACTTTGCAGTTATTACACGGTACCTCGAAGAAGTCCGGGAATTTACAGATCGCGCGCCCCACTGATTGTGAGGCTACACAGCCGGATTGTGTTACGTAAACTTCAGGAAGGCATAACAACGAAAGCCGCAGGTACGCGCAGCCAATTTTTGCAGGAATCACTTCTTTACAGTTTAAGCTAAATATCCTCAAAGTTTTCAGAGGCTACTTTGCTCTACTTTTTGGTCTTGCCATTTTGAAGCTAGCAACATATGCTGCAAAACATGTGTTTAAAAAAACCTGAAAAGATTATTGAAAGAAAAGAAACTTATCGAGAACTTCGTAATGGGTATTTCAACATTAAGTAATCGTGTTAAACTGTACAAAAGATAACAGGTCTCAAGAAATTCTTAATTGCTCTAATGACATTTCTTCTTCAGTAAAATATTTGCACGTTTTCGCGCTGTTGAAGTTCGGTGTCTTTAACCCCTTCCCCTACGATCTCTTTTGTGACTACACGACCACTAACTCAGATTTAATTCTAGAAATAAAAATTTCCCACTAATTTCTGATATATCGTAATGTTTAAAGCAATATTAATAGTATAGAAATAATTTTCCATCTCGTCACACGCTGATATATTCAATTTAATATTTTTGGGAAAATTTCAAATTTTCCTATTCCGTTTACCGTATCACGAGTGTCACTCGTTATTGTAGGGCAACAGGTTAAACAGTGCTTTTTCCACTTAGACGATTGCAAAATCAATTATTATTCCTATAACTGGTCTCAGCAAATATTTTAGATTAGTATAAAATTATTAGAAATCCATTCCTTTACATTGTTACATACGGCCCAGAGTCTAAAAAGAATTGGACTCTCTACTTCGAGCTCGGGGCCGGAAACTCGTCATATGTATAGCCGGACACCTCGCTCGGACCGAAAACCGATCTGTTTGCTTAGAATAATTAAGACTACGAAAACTAGAACTCGTGCGAACGACGAAACGCATATTTTATAGACACATTCCTATTGCATCCCTCGAGAAAATTCCAGAAGATGCATCGTGCCCCACCACTTTTTCTTGCTATAAAAGACGGGTTACGAACCATCTCAGGGGCTTAGTTCAGTAATAGACTGTAAAGCTGTAGGATCGTTTAACCTCGCGGATAGATCTTCTTCGTTTGACCGAACTTAGTTTTCGCCGATACGTCGTTAATGTTCTATTACCCCCGCATTTCTCAGTGCGTGAAAACCGAGAGAATTACAAGTAGATGCGTGCGTATAGAAACGCAAGTCCACGTAACAGCTTTGTAACCAAACACTTTACACACTTACCTGCAACAATTGCCATCATAAAGAAATATAGCTCGATCATGTTCTTAATCATATCGCGTTTAAATTCTTTTCTACACTACCTTGCAGAAATCGGCAGGCTGCGATCCCACAGCAATACACTTTTACCGCTCGAAGTGTATTGCATAATTATAAAGTTACGTCAGCCTAACTAACATTCCTGTCGCAACCCGTGTTAACCATACACAGGATCGTCCACGATTAACACGTACTTCTAAAGCCTAACGAACATCGCACCTCAACGAACATTGCACCTTATTCTTTTATAATACCTCGGCCATTCGCAGCGCTCCTGGCCCTTGGCACGTAACAACATGATTTTTTTTTCCACCTAGATTACCTATTTCGTTCCACTGTGGTAACGGGCACGGACCTATTGATATATACTGACACGCGAACGGTGGTGCATTAGGGCGGCATCCGTACGATATACATAACATGTTTCCTCATCACCCACAAGCATGAATACCAATGCGTTTCTTTTTACAGTGGTGTCCTCTGTAGCCCAATTTCACGACATCGATGGCCTTTCCTCTGCTGAATGATTCGTGAAAAATTGCGAATGTTTCAAAATTTTACCGTCAAAATTTAAATTATTTTAAATTTAAAATTTTATTTCCACCTCTAATGGATTGATTATCTGTGTAACTCCTTCATAGCGAATGATAACTTTTTATCTCTCCCGCATAACGCTTCCTGATGAATGATACAACATATCATTGGAAATTTGAAGTCGTGACTTTCAAGTTGTCCGTGCAGTCCTTTTCTGGTATGTGTCATGGCTTTTGCGTCATCGGTTACTACTACAAAGTATTTCGATCAGCTTTTCCGAAATTTTTGAAGAGTGTTCTCTACTGCATTGAAAATATTCACACCTGACGTTGTGCCACGCAAAGGCAGTAAATCCAAAAGCTCCTCGACATACGAAAAATCATTTTCTACAAATCGAACAAAAATGCTCAATTGACTTGTATGTCGTTTACCGTTGCCTCCGTCCCAACACAATGAGAAACAACGACAGATGTTTAAGAGTTTTTTCACTCAATGGGATGCTCGCAGCTTCTTCCACTGTAATGGAATTGCCGAAGCATTTCATCGCTGCAATGAAATCGCCTTCACCAAACGGTTCACCTTTCTTTGCTATTAGAAGCCAAATGACATAAGAAGCCACGCGTGACTTTTCAGACGATGAGTTCTCGGCAACATCGTACGGCATTCTCGAAATATTAATTTGAGCCCTTCTATCAACACGTTCTGTGCAGGGTGGGGCGTATGCGTCCCCACGCTGAACTTTCCGTTCAAGCCAGTGGATATTGTCATTGTAAAATGAAGAATTTTTAAAAAATTTATTATGCAGTCAATTATGGGCATGTTGGCCCGCCGATGCGGACAACTGAGCGGCGCACCCAACATTTGTCGACGCGTAATCAAAGGAGCGCGATCGCGCTCTTCGGGTTTTTTCGATATCGCGCTTTTAGATCGTATTTTTTCAAAACCCTCTGGTACGCAAACGGTTAATACTATTGCCGCTGCGTTTATTTAATCGTGGGGCGTACACGGACCACGCGGCGGGGTATGTAGCCACTTTTTTTCATGCAATTTATTTCAACTGCACATATCGTGTTTCGATCAGTCACTTATTCGAGTGAGCGTGTTTATCATATGTAACCCTGCTTCTTCTTAATTTTTAGCATTTTTTCGTAAATAAACAGTTTGTTTGTTAAAACCTGGTGCCTTTCTAAACCCATTCCAACATGTATATACTATTTCAGTGTTATAGATTAGAATATTTTGCATTTAAAAATATCTTGCATTTTTTCCCTCCTCCTTTTCCAAATTTTATAATATTTACTCCTTATAATCGGACATGGCATTACACAGTGACAGTTTTTCAAGTGTTGATTCTGACGCGCCACTCGCAGAAATTCTATCAAAACGCCATAAGATTATACGAATAAGTCTTTCCGAAGTTTTTTCAGGCAGTTCGGAGGAAATCATACCTCTTCATCGTCTTTCTACACGTCGCAATAGGATTTTACCCAGTAGTAAAGACGAAGATGATGAATCTTCTGTAAACAATATAACTACTTTGCATATAGACTGGTCTAATCCCATCGGTAACCACCCACGCATTACGCCTTGCACCTTACGCCTTTCGATGGTACATGCGGTTTCGAAATATTTAATCAAACTAATTAAAAACCAGGAGATATTTATTTATTGCTTGTGAATGATGGATTCCTCGAACTTGTAGTTATAGAAACCAATCGATATGAGCAAAAATTACTATTAGAACAGACATCATCGCGATGAGATGACTGGAAATCGACGGACGAAAGCGATATAAAAAGTTTTTTTGGGCTTATCATGTGAATGGGAATTGTAAAGCTTCCAGAAAGAAATTTGTATTGGTCTAAAAGTCCGGCATATTTGCAAATTCCTCCTTCTTCAATAATGCCAAGGAATCGTTTTGAACTTTTGTTGCGAATGTTGCATTTCAACGATAACGAAAAAGAAAATGTAAATGACCGCTTATATGAAATTAGAACAGTAATTGATATGTTAAATGAAAATTTTGAGAAGTATTTGGAACCAGGTGAAATTGTTTGTGTGGACGAATCTCTGATTCCTTTTCGAGGTCGCATTATCTTCAAAGAATATATAAAACAAAAACGACATAAGTACGGTATGAAAATATTGCAATTATGTTCAACGCCAGGATACGCAATTACCTTGAAAATTTATTGTGGGAAAGAACGGATATGGAGAGAACGACGCCTACCAATGTAGTTCTGTCGTTATGTAAAAATATATTTGGCAAAGATCATACAATACGTACTGATAACTGGTACGCAAGTATCGAATTAGCCAAGAAGCTAGTCGCTAAAAATACTCATCTCGTTGGAACAATGTGATCAAATCGCCGCGGAATTCCGACAGATCTACTGTGGGATCGGGCGGGGAAGCGCCCCTTTAAAGAACTGAGGAGAAAAGGACGTGATGAAGAATTGTCATCAGGGAGAGTGGCAGTGGAATTGTCATCAGGGTGAGGGCAGTGGAACTGCGCCGGCCCAGGAGATCTCCGTGTTAAGCAACGGCAGGCCGAGACCGCTGCTTGGATGGGTTACCGCGCCTCTCTTTCTTTTTCACGATCCTACACTACTTAAACAACAATTACAGCGACATGAATATATTGCTAAGGAAAGCAACGATGGATTGACAATACTGAAGTGGAAGGACAAGCGTGATGTCCTTCTGTTAGCAACGAAGCATTCTGATGAAACTGTGGTTATGCAGAAAAGAGGGAATATTGTTATAAAACCAATGAGTATTGTGGATTTTAACGGCGGAAAATCTTATAAGGATGTCTCCGATCAAATGGCTTCATATTGCAGTTCTCTAGGAAAATCAATAAAATGGCACAAAAAAATTGTATTTGAACTTTGCCTAAACACAGCTATAGTAAATACATGGATTATATATAACAATCTTACAAACCAAAAAATATCAAGCATCTAATTTCGAAACAAATTAGCCATGAATCTGATGTCTTGTGGTAATAATAATTCTCTACCCATTGGACCAAGAAGGAACCGTCACGAAATTAAAAAGAAGACGGGCAACTTTAATTCGATAAGAGGGAGCTGTAAAATTTCTACCGAAAAAAAGTTAAAAATTTGGGCTCCCAATCGTCAAGAAACTGCCCCGTAAATTTGCAATATTCTGTGATAGTTATGTGGATAAACGACGTTTATGTTTTCTATGTTTTAACAAAGTTCACCGTAATATTCCTTTGTGATTGTATACAAACTTCTCACACAAATACAATATTAAATATATTTCAACTAAAATGTTTTATTTTAAACTAATATAGGCATTATATAAAAATATTATGTGCGAGGGTGCGACTCGCTTGGTAGAGCAATGTTCAGTCAGGTATTTGTCAAACTAATTCCTAAAAAAATAAATTTATTGCTTCGTTGTGTTATGCATCTTAAACTATACAGCCTTTCCTTGATCATTATGATTTTTGCACTATTTTAATCATCGTAAGGCATACGCCAGAATCAAAGTAATACAATTGTAAAGCGTGGGGCGTATACGCCCGACGCGGCCTGAACGGACAGTCTTCAAACAACGGTCCGGCATGGAACGTGTAAAATCTAATTTTTTCCGGTCTTTGTATGATGCGTACTTTTCCGCATAGTGTACTGTTTAATTATACCAGACTCAAATCCACATATAAAACACATCCTACGATTACCAATGTTAGCAAGAAAAAAATACTTTTCTGGTAGATTATTAAAATTTTCCTGGTACCTTTGAACTGGCATTCCGTAATATAGAAATATCGACAATAGTAACGGCACCGCTGCTAGCGAGAGATCGTCGAGAAATGAATACTACACGGAAATCTAACAAAAATATTTCGTCCTTTGCAGCCGCGTTGTCTCTCGGATTCCTCGCGGGGTCGACTCGATCCGGAGCGTAACAAACATGCCAGAGAGGGAGAAGATTTTCCCAGTGAAAATGTGCCGGGAGAGGTCCGATCTTTTTTCCCTCGCTCCAATGGTGAGACTCACGGAGAGCGCGGGAAGTGTACTAGCAAATTTAGTTTTTCCAAAACTGATTGAAAGGGTCTAGCAGGATAAGGGGGTCAAAAGTGCCCTTGAAGCTATTTTATTCCACGATGCGTCATTCGATAGGTAACCATAAGAAACCATTGTACACAAATTTTTAATCCGATAGCTTGACCGGGAGGGTAGTTATGGGGTAAATTCGAAAAACCAGTTTTTGCCTCATTTTCGCCACTTAATGATGTGTAAAAATGTCGAAGAAATTCTGACACATTCTAAACATGATTGCACACGTTAGGAATGATTTTCAGATTCTTCCGTTGCAAGTGCCGCGCGCAAAAAATCAAAAACGACAAAAAAAAGGGAAAAATGTAGATTTTGCACTGAAATCTTCGAGACACAATTTTTAAATAATTCCTGTAAGTACCTGATGTATCCATTAATATGCTCAATTTTTTTCATATTTTTTTGATATGGTGCAACACTGTCGGAAAAATCAAAAACCGATTTCTGGGACGCATTTCGTGCTGAAACGCGATCAGTATTTGCTATCATTGCATTATTTTAATTCAGTATGTTCATTTTATTACCTTCAATGTCTCTGAATACGAAAAGATACGTGTTAAGGAAGAGAATCAAGAAAATAAAGTAAATTGTTAATTGTATGCTCCTTATATGCTAGAACTTTGAACCTTCCTTCAAGAGATGAGATGGCGCAGTGGGTAGAGTGTCTGCCTGTGGAACCGCTGGAAACTTTTTGTCGCGGGTTCGAATCCCCATGGGGGACTTAATTTTTTTTTCTGTAATTTTTTTTTTTAAGTTATTAAACACAGCAATAATCAATAGTCACTTTAAGGTGTTTCACAAATATTTCTAAAAATAATTATATCTACTGTTTTTAATAATGCCACGATTTGCGATTACTAGTATTTTTAAACATTTCGTATATTGAATAAACATCGATTTATTAAGACATTTGAAAATGTATGTTAAATGTAAAAGGATCATGAAAAGTTATAATCTATAGAAAGGAAGAAACTCTCCTTCCTCCTCTTTGTTATAACTTTCCAAGATATAATATTATGTCCCTTCATTATTTAACATATATTTTCATGCATTAGAATAAACCAATATCTATTAAGCATACAAAATGTTTGAAAATACTCATAATTGCAAAATATGGCATAACTAGGAAAATCATACCGTATGATTATTTTCATGCTGATTTTATATTTTTTGAAGACATAAAAATATCTGTGAAACACCTTCAAGCGACTATTGATTATTGCTATGTGTTCAATAATTTAAAAAAAAAAATTACAGAAAAAAAAATTAAGTCCCCCATGGGGATTCGAACCCGCGACAAAAAGTTTCCAGCGGTTCCAGAGGCAGACACTCTACCCACTGCGCCATCTCATCTCTTGAAGGAAGGTTCAAAGTTCTAGCATATAAGCAGCATACAATTAACAATTTACTTTATTTTCTTGATTCTCTTCCTTAACACGTATCTTTTCGTATTCAGAGACATTGAAGGTAATAAAATGAACATACTGAATTAAAATAATGCAATGATAGCAAATACTGATCGCGTTTCAGCACGAAATGCGTCCCAGAAATCAGTTTTTGATTTTTCCGACAGTGTTGCACCATATCAAAAAAATATGAAAAAAATTGAGCATATAAATGGATACATCAGGTACTTACAGGAATTATTTAAAAATTGTGTCTCGAAGATTTCAGTGCAAAATCTACATTTTTCCCATTTTTTTGTCGTTTTTGATTTTTTGCGCGCGGCACTTGCAACGGAAGAATCTGAAAATCATTCCTAACGTGTGCAATCATGTTTAGAATGTGTCAGAATTTTTTCGACATTTTTACACATCATTAAGTGGCGAAAATGAGGCAAAAACTGGTTTTTCGAATTTACCCCATAACTACCCTCCCGGTCAAGCTATCGGATTAAAAATTTGTGTACAATGGTTTCTTATGGTTATCTATCGAATGACGCATCGTGGAATAAAATAGCTTCAAGGGCACTTTTGACCCCCTTATCCTGCTAGACCCTTTTAACGGTAAAATTTCAAAGTATTTGCAATTTTTCACCAACTATTCAGCAGGAAAGGTCATCGATACCGTGGAACAGGCCTACGGGGTATACCGTTGTCAAAAGAAACGCGTTGGTAATGAGGAAACCTATCAATACGAATGTCGCCCCAATGCGCCACCACCCTCATGTCAATAGGTCCGTGGCTAACGGGAGAGAGCATTTGTGAATCAGTGAGACCTCGATTGTGTGATCGGAAGAAGTAGCCGGCTATTCTTCGAAAACGGGTCTGGAGTGGAGATAATTCCGAGCACTGCCCTGCAGCGGTTGAAATGAACTGTTCACCGCACTCGTCCTTGAGGGAGCACCGCCTACCTGTTCCGACCGCACATTTTTGGTACAATAGACTCCCTCATGCTCTAAACCGCGCCAAGGAGTGCAAATTCCAAGCCCTGCTCTAGAGCAGGCTCAAGCTTTGTTTGATCGCCAGAGCCGTCCTTGGAAGAGCTCCGCCTGCGTCCCCTTCCCGTGCGCTCGAGAGCTCGCTGATTGCTTTGCCTTTCACTTGCCAGGTTCGGACCTATTGGCACGCCCGTGGTGGCGTATTGGTGCGACATTCGTATCTAAACGCTTGCACTGGAAAGACGTGTCACGCACGTGGCGTCACATAGTGGTTGAATTCCACCAAATCATCGCCAGAAGTCCAAAAACGTTAAAATCTATTAATCGTATTTGATTTAAAACATATCGGAGCATACTTTTTCACTAATAATACTTCTGTTTTACCCTGCACGCGACGTGGTGCGATCTGAAACTGTTCTTCAACAAATAACCTTGGTCGACGTGCCACGCACGTCGTTTCGTGTTCCGTTACCAACGTGCGTGGCACGTCTTTCTAGCGCGAGCGGTTAGATACGAATGTCGCCCCAATACGCCTCCACGCTCGTGCCAATAGACCCGGCCATGACACCGAGAGAGTGTCTGTGAATCAGTGACATCTCAGCTGTATGTATGGGTGAAGTAGGCGGAGCTCTTCCCGAGACGGCTCTGGCGATCAAATAAAGCTTGAGCCTGCTCTAGAGGATCGCGCAGCCCAGTTTGACAAGCACTGACCTAGACTCTACTGTAATGGCAAGAGAGATTAAAGTGACAACTATACTAAACCATTATTCTTTCAGTATAAATATATTAGTTTTAGGTGAGGACATGAAATGATTGAAACCTAACTTACGTAAATATAAGAAAGATTATAACAGTAAGCTATTTTTTTTCTTTTGATCTTACCGTCAATTGGGATTTGCCTCTTGCAATGAACATGGAATTTTGTATTCGATGCAAATGTGGCACCACAATCGGGGCATGCCACGGTTTTCTCCTTTGTGTGTCGGCGCATATGGTCTTTCAATTTGTACAGGCTGGGATAAAAATTTCCACACCCTGTCCATTTGCATTCGACGCCACCTTCCACTTTGTTACCTCGTGGGCCTTCCTCGACGTGAGCGGTCACATGATAAAGATACAATTGATAATTTCGGAAACGTGTCAAGCATTCTTCCCAGCGACAGAGAAGAGGCGCTGGAAGGTCCACAATATTTTTCCATTCTGGGTCCCTTCGGCATCTCTAAATAACCAATTTTTATATTATTATTTTCTAATACGATTTTTCGTTCCGTAATTTGTTAAAATCTGGATTTCAGAACGTTTGTGTACTTTGTATCCGAGCAAACCGACACCGTTTCGGAATAATTTGATGGGAGGAACGCAAGTATAATATAGTACACCATTGATTTACTTCATAGCGACTTTTCGTAAACAATGTTGCGCACTGTTTTTTGCTTAAATAGCGTTAGGTCAAAATATCGGAGAGGATTAAAGTGTTAAAGCAAGAAAGGAAGCGTAGGTAAATCTTTGCAGACAACATTTTTATGAAGCTCAAGATTCCGAATCCAGCGGTATAAATAATAATTGCAAAAAATTATTTGTTTAAACAATATATGACAATTTCGTAATTTTTTGTTAATTATTCGTACTAAATGTTGTTCTATCTTCGTGTAAATTTATATGTATAAAGTATAGAGAAAATTAGTGAATACGTGTTTTTGGAATTTTTTGTTTGCAAACATTTAACGATAATTATGTAACGTTTAATTTTTGCCCGCTTCGTACTATGGTAACCCAAGGAAAGCATTCCCTTCTTATAAAAACTTGTTTATAGTATAAAATTGAAGCTATCGGCAATATTGCAGGGTGTAGGTAGGAGATTTTATAGTAGGATAACAACACTGACCAACACGATTTTTTCATCACACTCCATTTTCGAGAAAATCAGTTTTGAAAAAAACTGTAAATTTCAACTTTCAGAATTTTTTGTATTTTAACCGTAGCAATTATTTAAATTTTTTTGCATAAAATGATTCTAAAAACCCTCCCAATTATAACGACGCATTTTACTTTAATGTTACAAACATTTAACATGTTTACGCAATGCTGAAACGGAAAACAGTGCACAAAATGGCAACGTTTATGGATATTTTCCTATCCATCTTAAAAACTAGACGCCCAGGAGGAATTCTAATAGAAGCAGACGATGCAAGTAACACGCATTGTTATATTGGGGGGGGGGGGGGGGGGGGGATATAGGACCATTTTGTACCAAAAAACTTTTAAGAACTATAGGGTCTCATTCTAATTTAATCTTAGACGAGCGACCAAAGATTATCGGTACTCGTCTTCGAATAAACCGAGCAGGTTCCCTTAGAATTAAGTAACAATATCGTAACCTAGAAACTAAACTGAACGCGTGTAATTAAAAAACTAGTGATTAACTTTATTAAACATTTAAAAATACAAAACTCTTAATAATACTAAAATTACTCTAACTCTGAATTTATCTCTAAAACTCTCTCCACTCACGCTATGACTCTCACTCTCTGTATTCTTCACTCAACTCCGTATTCTCAACTCAACTGACTCTTCCCAAATTCACGCTCGCATCCACCCTCGATACCCTTTCTCACAGCATGCGTTCTCTGTTGCACTCACTCATTTTCTCTTTACCTATAGACTAAACATTCATGCTAGCCCTGACATCCGTCGCCTTGGAAATCACGTACTCTAAACATCCACTCTCGCTTATATACAAACCATCCACAATAACTAAGTCCAAAAATTAATACTATTTACGAGTGTAAGAAATTCCGTTCCTACAGAACTCTTATGGTTACGATACAAAAGTTCTAAAAGTTGAAAATCTGCATTTCCTTACAACTAATTTTCTCAAAAATGGAGTCTGATGGAGACAAAGAGGCTTCACATTCATGTTCAACGCCACAAAATTTACAAGAATAAGTATAAATATTCTTTGGGCAAAAAAAGTTCAATTTTGCGAACCAGTGTAATAGGATAACGTAGCCAGTGACATTACTTTCCTCACTTAATTATTGCCATGCTATTGTTATATTTCTTTTTATTACGACTGTTGTTTGAATTAAATATATGTGGAACCTTTGATGCAGCAATAGCACAATCATTTTTAAGAATACAAACATCCAAACTACTGTAATGCGAACTCGGAGTTCTGCAGGTTTGCAGGAGTCAGCAAACAAGAGACTTTTTCGCTTTTGAATGTAGTGCATATTTCGATAGAACCACGTGCAGCCCGCGACGGTATTGAGTGGAATTTTGTCATGAATTGAGCTTGAATTAGTTAATGAGTTAGAATGAGAATCAGTATGAACTTGTAGAATGATCTTGTGAATTAGTTATGAGTGCGGGTCGGCGGAAAGAGACGAAGGGTTTTAAGGACTTTAGGAAAAGGAGTGGGAGGAGAATGACGGAGTTTGGGAGTCGAAGGTCAAAATAGGAAAATAAGGATTTTGAACTTGGAACGATGATTCGGAGATGATGAATGATAGTGGTGACTTACGATCGAGTCACCACGTCGATGTACAAAATATTGGCAAAGGTGTTACTAATCCGAGCCGAAGGGTTGGTACATTACACTATTGCATTCTGTGAGGAGTTTTACAACAGTTTTATTAAACGAAGAATTACTTTCGCGTTTGGAGTTTTTACAAGTAAAGGTTAACGTCGTCGCAAGATACCGACTGTCAGCGATTCAAGACAATTGATTATGTTTTGGAAATGAGCTGAGGTATTAAGGGCTCCGAAACAGCGTGGTGGGAGCTTCATATAACCCCGACTTCTTGTGATTAGGGTTCCAAAGAGCGGCCGCTTTAACTGTGACTCTTGTCAAGACTAAAGGTCTTTAAAATATGTTTTGCAGGGAAAGCGATAAGAAATAAATTTGATTTCCTGTTTGGAACCTGAATCACGTTTGAAGATATTTGGCGTTCTATCTTATAGAATTAGGTCGGTATCTAACAATCTGTTTTGCAGGAAAAGCGATAACAATTAAATAAGATTTCCGTTTGGATCCTGCATCACGTTTGAAGATATTTGGCGTCCTATCTTATAGAATTAGGTCGGTATCCAACAGCACGTCGACCAAGGTTATTTGTCGAAGAAGAGTTTCAGATCGCACCACATCGCATGCAGGGCAAAACAAAAGTATTATTAGTGGAAACGTATGCTCAGATACAGTATCCGAAAAAAGTATCCATACACTGTGATGCGTTTCAGTTTAGACAGTAATAATACTATTTATATAATACGAATGAAAAAATCAGACACGTAGAGACGTAGCGAATTAACCCAGCATTAAAATGATATGTATTTTATTAAGATTTAAACAAAAATTATGTGATACAAAACAATGTTCTTTCATACGAAGATAAATCGGTGGGAAAAAAGTATCCATACAGGTGTCATCTATCGGAGAATTGTTAACTAAAAACTTAAAATAAGGGAAATCCCGACCTATATCTGTTTCAGTTTATAACATCCTATCTTATGTCATTTGTTATTGACGTTCTTTTGTCAAGGAGTTCTTGACAGTTACCAAAATGAGTCCAAAGAGCAAAGAAACTACGGTAGAGGAGCGAAATATTATAATTGAGCTTTGGAAAAGCGGAAAGTCGCTTCGGCAAATTGGACTAATAGTTAGAAGGAGTCATGCTAGTGTCCAATATATTATTAACAAATATAGAGATACAGGACTAGTAAAATATAAACGACGTTCTGGAAGGCCGACTAAACTAAGTGACAGAGATGAAAGATTTATTGTACGAAAGGTCAGAGAAAATCCATTCAAAAGTGCACCTAAAATTGCAGCAGAATTAGAATTGGCCAGTGGAAAAAAAGTTTGTTCAAAAACAGTATCCAATAAACTAAGGGAAACGGGATATTCTGCACGAGTAGCCAGGAGAAAGCCTTACATCAGTAAGATAAACAGAGAAAAAAATACTAAAATTTGAAAAAACTTATATTCATCAGCCATTAGATTTTTGGAAAAAAGTAATTTTCTCAGATGAGAGCAAATTTAATATCTGGAGTTCTGATGGAAGAAAATTAGTATGGAGGAAGAAAGGAGAAGCATTAAAGAGTACAAATATCAGATCCACGGTAAAGCATGGTGGTGGTAGCATCATGGTCTGGGGCTGCATGTGTGCAAATGGGTTAGGGAATTTACATTTTATAGACGAAATAATGGACAAATATAAATACTTAAATATTCTTAAATTGAATTTAAAACAAAGTGCCGAAAAACTGGTTCTTTTAGATTGTTACTGGTTTCAACAAGATAACGACCCCAAACATAAATCCCATATAATTAGAGAATGGTTGTTGTACAACACACCACATGTCTTGGAAACCCCTCCACAATCTCCCGACATTAACCCAATCGAGCATATATGGGGAGAATTAAAACGCCGTGTACAAAAATATTCAATTTCAAATAAAATTAGTTTAAAAAACACATTAGCGGAAGAGTGGAACAAAATACAAGAAAATGTAACAAGTAATTTAGTTGCATCTATGCCCAGACGTTTACAGGCAATTATAGATAATAAGGGATACCCTACAAAATATTAATTATTACAAATATCATTTATTTACTCGAATGAATTTAATGTATGGATACTTTTTTCCCACCGATTTATCTTCGTATGAAAGAACATTGTTTTGTATCTTATAATTTTTGTTTAAATCTTAATAAAATACATATCATTTTAATGCTGGGTTAATTCGCTACGTCTCTACGTGTCTGATTTTGTCATTCGTATTATATAAATAGTATTATTACTGTCTAAACTGAAACGCATCACAGTGTATGGATACTTTTTTCGGATACTGTATGTCTTAAACAAATACGATTAATAAATTTTAATGTTATTGGACTTTTGCCGATGGTTTTGGTGGAATTCAACCTCTACGTGACGCCTTACGGCGAAATATAGTGTTGCGTTGTAGAACGCGCATTTGTAAATTAATTTCTATCGCAAATAGTTAAACAACTTCGCAACAGCAGAACGCAAGGCTTTCTCACGTGAAAGAATACATTGTTGCCGCCGCGGCTGTCTTGGCGATACATTTTACAATCCTGCCTAGTCTTTAATTTTAACGCGAGTTTTTGACAACGATTAAGCAGAAGAGGACATCGATACAGGGGATACCACTGCAAAAAAAACGCATTGGCAATAGTACCTCATGGGTGATGTGGAAACCTATTAAAACTCTGCTGGCGAGAGTCTAGGCAGGATTGTAAGATGTATCGCTAAGACGGCCGCGGACGCAACAATGTATTCTATAACTCTTTCGATACTACTGGTGACTATATAGTCACCCGCCGCCTAACACTGGCTGGGTACTATCGGTGACTATAGTCCGCCGTCGAAACTTCAAACAAAGGATTAATTACTAGTTCTTATCTTGTAATTGGATGTAAGACTCCGCGCCAGGGAGGCGCCGAGCCGTGCGATCTCACGCCTGGCTTTCGTCACGACGAACTTTCCCTAGCGAGGGAGGAAGACAACCCTCGCCCCTATTGGGCCTTTTCGGGAAAAAGAAGTCCGTGAAGGACCCCACCACCGAGGGAGGGAAAGCGTCGCGAAGGGAGTCGACGACTAGGACCCACCGAGGTCACATCTATGTCACATCGTCGCGATATCGAAAAATATACTCTTCCGCAGAGAGAGTTGATACAAACGGATCCTGACGCTTGTATCATTATATTGCATCTGCCCGCGTATCTGAATATTATATTGTATTATTATTATTATAATATATATCATGAAAAAGAGTGAGAAGTATATATGTGTATATATATATAACACACATCGAAAATCTTTAAATTTCCTTACTCTTAGATGGATATTTTTTAAATACCATAAGTTTACAGTTTCCATATATTATATGCATTACAACTTCAATAAAGAAGTAATTATTTATATTACACACTAGCCATTAAAAGTTTTTCGCCCGCGCCGGGATTGCTTCGTACCATGTTAGCAGACTCGCGGAAAAGCAATCCGTAGCGAAAGGGTTAACGCGAAAAGGCCTTTGCGATCAACTGTCGCGGAGTTTCTTAACTATTTGCGCTGGAAATTGTGGGATCGGGCGGAAGCGCTCCGAAAAAGAACTTACAATTAGGTGAAAAGGACGTGGAAAAGAAATGTCATCAGGGACACAACGCTGGCGCAGTGGAGCCGCGCCGACCCAGGAGATCTCCGTGTTAACACGTTGAGTGCCAAGTCAGTCATCGGTGACTGACACTGAACTTTCCGTTCAGGCCGCGTCAGTCACCACTGACTGACATAACTTTTCGTTCAGGCCGCGACAGCAGTATTTTTGAGATTTTTCCGATTAAGATGATACCAAATATGATATGTTTGAATTATGTAAATAGTAAGTAAAATTATTATATATTAAGTAAATATAATTGAAACTATATCGTGTTTGGTATTATTTAATTCAGAAAAATCTCACAAATACATTAGCAAAGGTTTCAAAAAAAAATCGAAAATGAAAACGGCAGACCCTCCAATTAGTATTGCCTCGCCGATACGTTCGGGCCGCTCCCCCTGTTATCTTGGACCTCCTTGTTTCTTCTACTGTCTGTCTTTTTCTAAGTTCGCGCTCGGATCGAGCCCTAATGTAAACACAGATTCGACACAGGTACTTGATAAGTGCACTGCTTTGCCCCCGTAATCTGTGCATTTATCGAGGTTTTACTGTATATGGCTATTAACCCTTTAACTACGGCTGTCGTCAATAGACTTCGGAGCGAAATTTTCGTGAGATACGGCTGTCGTCAATGACTTGATGAATTATGCTGGGAACGGGCGTCACTTATCGACTTTCATTTGTTTCATCGACAAAATTTCGATGAAACAGGTGCTTTGAGTGTTTATTTTTCGTTCGTTGTCTATCAGATGCGCAATAAATACCGTTTTGTATGCTGCATGTATAGCCCGAAAAGCGCACCGCCTATTCCCACTATATCGGCCAGGAAACCTGAAAATCGGCGAATGACAACCGAAAACAAAACACTTCTTTCAAGTGACTTCTGATCGCTTTTCGGATAAAATTTGTTTACATGGCCGTCCTCTCGAACGTTTAGGGCCCATATTTCCGAACGCGCACAAGAAATGCCAGTTTCGCAGCAATATTTGATGTGTCTAGCTGCATTTTATATTTTATTGCACTAAAAATATTTCTTATTTGCCGCATTATAATATCGAAAATGGATTTACCGTCAACATCTCGTGGTGCTCGCGGTTCAAATAGTCGAAGAACAGAATTGAGTGACATTGATATATATAGTGATGAAGAAGAAATTCTTTCATTTAGTGCCCTGGATTGTGCAAGTGAAGCTAGTGAAAGAGTATTTGTACAACTTTTTTTTTGCGTTTAGACAAACACATTTATGAATAAATACCAGTAGCTAAAGGGTTAAAACACACAGAATTTGTTGAAACTGATTTGTTGTGTTTAATAGCACTTGTAATACATAAAAACATAAACTTTTAATTTCTGTAATGTTCCAAACTGTGCTATTTTGCGAAACAATGATCGATATGAAGTCCTGACTTCCAAGTACAGGTATCTCAGTATGTGCATGTTTCTGGTCTTTTTCGGGATTCTTCCTGTCGAAACATATTGCACAGTTTTTCTTGGTTCCTGAACGAATTATATGAAGTTGATTATCTAATGTAATATCTATGAATGAAGATGAAGGTCGCGCTGTACATGATGTTTCGTGCCGGAAATTTCCTGCTAACTCATCGACTAAACATTTCACAAAATGTAAGTGTGTTAGTGGCCTTTCGTTGTCCTGTTGTCTTGTTATTTTATGCATTATGTATGCATTGATGACGTACATCTCCATGCCCCAAAAAAATCGCTACCCTTGTTCACAGTGTCGCGCGCCAAGCAATTATGAATGACATCATGCCGCCAGCCTGGCGGTATCGACCGCAAAGGGTTAAAAGACTATAACACCTTCTATACTAGGTAGATATAGTTGATGAACACAAAGATGTAAGTGTGTAAGGGTAGTTGTGAACCCAAAGTGAAGTTATTTTGCGATGCAGATTGAGCAGGAGACAAAGATAATAGGCATTCGTTCTCAGGAGCGGTAACATATACAAAAAATAATATTGTGGAACTGGCAAGCGTACAAACAAAAAAGTATATCGTTATCCATTCTGGAAGCTGAATATAGAGCAATGTCTTTAGTTAATGAAGAATTATAAATGTTCAAATCAGATGGCATTATGAATAAATTTATAAATTATATATGATCAATCTTATATCTGTCAATGATACGATTTCACAACGAGGATGAAAGTTATGGTGATAACAGACAGGTAATGTAATTTGAAATGTGATGCAAATGGATTAAGAGAGGTTGCTTGGACAAGAATGTTTTTTAATGAGTTAATACAGTCCGTGTTTATTTCAGATAAACCAGTTTTTTATTGTGACAAGTGGTTTGCTTCAGATTATTTCAGAAAAAGGGTAGAAAACAATTGGAAAAAGCTAATCATTTTGTAAGGAAAATTTGGAAACGAGGTACAATCGTATCAAAGTATATTCCAACTAAGGAGAATCTAGGTGATGTAATGACAAAAGGTATGAAGACAACTTCACATCGCAGATGCTTGAAGAAAATAGGAATAAATTACAGGGAGTGTTCATTTAAACATAGTTTAACTGTGTTGTAGAATGTATTCTAGTTGGTGTGTTATAAATATTTGATAATGTTATTTTCACAAGTACAAGAAGTTTATTGATGCAATCTTGAATGTAACATAATCAATTAAGTTACAGAATATTATGGATTAAATATCAAATCATAGATAATGCTTTGTTAGTTAAAAGCAATAAACCTTTAGCATATTGCAAGATTGCCTACATGCATTCATAATTTGATATTTCTATATTTTGTACATATCAACAATGAGTCAATATACATAATCCACTTGTATATAACAAATAACACATACATTATGTAAAAGTCTTGTAACATGTATTTGCAAATAAGAAACTAAAATTTGGAAGTATCATATAAATATATTAATTATACCAATAAATTCCGTAAATCTTTGACAACAAAACCATGAAAGAAAGTTAATCGTCTGCCAGATTGATATGTTTTTTTTTAACAGAACACACAAGAAAAATGTAAGGCATTTGGATCATAGCTTTTATAAAAACTTTACATACTCAATTACTTGGTCATCCTGATCATGAATATGTACCATTGTACAGGCAGATGGTCAATTTTTTTTTATGTATTTATAATTAATTTTTCATTGCTTTACTAAAACAGAATTTTAGAACATATTTAAATTTTTTTTTTATTCGCATATTCAAACTATTTATATCTCATATGTGAAAATGCATATCGAATTTTAAATATATTTTAAATATATCATCACTTGATATAAGCAATTCATTTTACATACTACATAAACACTCTCAAAAATAATACTCATTATTACACTGAAGATATTTTAGAATCCTCAGTACCAACAAAGCTGGTAATTATCACAAAGAATTAATATTTTATATGGATAAAACAGAAGATAATAGATAATACCACAAAAACTGTAGATAAAATGGACTTTGTCGATTGTACATAAAAAACAAAAGAAGCATAACACAGAAATCATTCTAAATAAAACAAGGTTCCCATAAATACTATTGTCAGGTAGTTTTCCGAAAGACCATCTTGTCTTTTATATCCACTGTGCCACTGGGCCCATATTCAATATTTATTACAATGTTACATTGACATAAAGATTGTGAAATATAGTTTAAATATAAATGTATAAAGGAAAAAAGTGAAATTTTTAAAAACTTCCCACAGCAAATACAAACATTTGTACACCCCCCACAAATTCAATATATCGCCACTGTGGCACATTGGCACTTGATACGTTCTAAAAATCTGTTTTAATGGAGTCAGAAAACTTTAAATATAATTATCTAAAAGAATTATAGACCATCTGCAGCTATGATGATATATATTGATAACGAAGATAACCAAATCTAAAAGTATGTAATGCTTCAACAAAATCAGGTTACCGAAGACCTTGTTACATACATGGAATATAATATATTCCATATATTGAAAACCAAAGTGAGTACTTCTTATCGGTCAATCTAATTTCATAACTTTATAATATATATTTAATTAGACACAAGTTTTAATGAAATGACTTTATATAGTTATTATATCGAATAAATATTTTTTATGTAAATAATAAATATAATCATCTCCAAACATCTACCAAAACATAAAAACTAAACAAACAATGGATCAAAACGATTAAATTCTTACCGGCAGTTTGACTCTTCCTCGAATATTCGAACCGATACACTTTAATTTTGTATGATAAGCATGATAATTCACGTGTCTTGAAATTTCATCAGCGTCGGCGCTTTCATAAAAACAGTTGTTCCATTGACAAATGTATACTTCCAAGTCGTTTTCATTGGTCCTCGAACCGAGATCGGTCACGTGGCTCGCCACGTGCTCCACGAATCGTTCAACATGACCAATTTCGTAAACACAACTAGTCCACTCACAACGAAGATGATAAACTTCATGTTTCAGCGGTAAACCAACTCGTCGTTTCTTCGCACCGCACTCTGATACTGAATCAAATTCTGAGTCAGTGTTATAAGCGTCATCATAGTCAACTTGCTTTCTTTTACAGTTTGCCTCTTTTGAATATGTGATATTTCTTTGGGACTCTACCCACTCGTTACATCTTTGTTGGACGTCTTTACTCGTTATTAACTTTTCCGCAAATTCTGCCATCTTTTATGTAAAGATAGTTCAGCATTAAGTTAATCCCACCTTGATTTTAGTTTAAAACTGCTAATATATTACAAGCAGCTTTTCGAATAACTCACAGTTGTCACTGTCTTCTTGATAATTTGCTATAATATCTTAAAGAAGTTTTTTGTCAGAATAATTACAATTGTTACACCAAACATCAATGTCTGATCGATTCGTATTTTCCTCAAATATGTTAATTCCGTTTCTTAACGTAGGTATTGAATTAAAAAAATTAAATCCACTTTTAAGATGTATTTCGGCTAACAGTCACTCAAATCAATATGGCCAACAATTAAAGGAAAAAAGATGTATTCGATATTCCCGCCAAATCACTTCACTCTACTTCAGTTCTTAACCTCTTAATCGATCAGTTGTGAAACTTTGTATACCCTTAGCCTATTTTTGTAGAATATTAACTTTCGTAATATCAGTGTTTATGGTTGCCGAAGTATCATTTTTTAACGTTTCACCGACAAAATGTTTCGAAGACTATTCCGCAAAGAATTTCGAACGTTTTCACTTGCTTCGTCGACATTAAAATTCACTGTATCCGGCACTCCAATTTTATTTCGAAAACAGAGCAACGAGTACAAGAAAACTCCTACAATTTATGCACTTTCTTCTGGTTGCTACATTTCTCTACATCTCTCATGAATTCACGATTTATACCTTGAAATCCATTTTGTTTCCCCGAAAGCATTCGACATTTCCCAATTTATAATTTCTATGACGCATGCGCCACTGCACTAATTTGAAAATACACTTTTTCGCTTTCTCGCAGCATTTATTTCTTTACATAGCAAACTCGTCATGCAAACCATATATTTTTAATATGTCATGAATATGATTTAAAATGATAGCATATAAAAGCAAACGAAAGTTTCTTGAACGTTCGTTTAACATTTCCATAAAAAACATTCTTACATCATTTAGTCTTTTCTGCATATAATAATTTATTTTATCCTCTTAATATGAACTTATAAAATACGTGGCAACTGCAATAACTCACAGAGTATATTGTTCATATTTATTGAAATGTCAAAAAATGTTTTTAAGTTACATCTATAAATAATGTTCATTTATTACCTATAAGTTAATAACATTGTATTCAATTTGAATAAATAATTGTGTTGATAAGAGTAATGTTATGAACAGTACGTTTCATTAATTTCTGAAGAGAAAAAAGTCATTATATCATTATATGTACTAAGGAATATGCTTGAACCAATGTTTTATTATAATTGGGCTCGTAGGAAAATCACTCAATTTAATATGTGTCATACTTAGCTTCCAAATATAAATACTTTATGAAAATTCCAGTTTTTTAAATTAAAAAAGTTAAATACATTTTTCAAGTGTTCAGAAAAGGAATACTTTTAAAAGAATTAAAAATATAAGAACAATTTCAGGTTATTAAAGATTTTGATATGCTAATCACACATTTACAAAATCAGTTTAAAGAATTTAATTTTTGATCTTCTCTATCAATTATATTTTTTAACCTTTTTGTAACAAAATTCAGACTGTTCTCTATTCGTTATCATCAATTATTGTTACTGTTAATAATGTCTTAAAGAAAAATGCAAATATTACAACATTATTCGAACTTTCATATGTTCTTATCAATTTATTTGTACTAATAACTTCTGTAGTTGCAATGTAAATTATAAGTATAAGAAATTTCGATCAATTAATAATTGTACCGATTGTAGAGAATAAAAATGTAAAAATTACTTTAAAATAACATTTTTGTTTTTTGATGTATTTTATTCTGATTTTCTATTTATATATTGAATAATTTCATAGTAGAGTTAACTTACCTAGATATTAATATTACCAATATTTTAATATTAAATTAGAAGAAACGGGAAATTGTAGAATAGAATACAATTTTAATAAAACAATTAGAAACTAAAAGAACACAGAACTGTAAAGAATTAATGTAAACTACAATATTTGATTGACATAAAATACATTTACTTGTGGTTTTATTCAATCACATAAATTCATGTTATTTGCTGCACAACAGGATATGGAAAATGTGGAGTAGCTGTGATACGAATATCAGGTCCTGAAGCATTGATATCGTTGCATAAAATGACAAAATCATCTAAACTGGAAGCAAGGAAAGCTTTGTTGAGAAAAATCTATGATCCACTAACAAAGGAGATTCTTGATGAAGGCCTTTGTCTGTGGTTTCCTGGTATGCTCTCCCTTTATTTGTTATTTTTATAGCTTCCATTGTTATTCATTTTCTAATTAATCTATTTAATGGAAAAAAAAGAATAACAACTGGTCTATTTGATAACTTCAAAGTTAATTTGCTTTTTAAAAACAATGAAAGATACTAACTCTTTATGTAATAATATACTTTGCATTATAATGTTAACACAAAAGATTTAATGAATAGCTCCTATGAATTATATTAAAATAATCATTGTAATTTTCACAATGTCGATATTTGAAAATCTCTTTCCTGTCTTCTCAGATAATGCACAGTTTGTCAGAAACATTAGCACTGACCGTGCCATACGCGATCAAATGACCGGTTTAATGGAGTGAAAGTATGTAATTCTGTGTATTATTTCATAACCGGTGAAATAATAGGCTACAGTCAGAATAGGTATATGTAAAGTACCAGCACGGTTAATGTTTATTAAAAATTAATTGACTGACTGACCATGTATATCGTTACTCGTTCAACTTTTGTTCTTCTAAATACTATCACACTTGAAAAGTAGGAATTTAGTGTCACTTATTTAAAACACTAAATCTCAGGACCTAATTCTTTCACCGGAGAAGACTTAGTGGAATTTCAAGTACATGGAGGACCAGCAGTAGTGACATCAATACTGTCTGCCCTTTCAAAATTACACTTTCAACCAGCAGCACCTGGAGAATTCACCAAGCGTGCTTTTCTTAATGGAAAACTTGATTTGACCGAAGCTGAGGGTATTGGAGACTTAATAGAAGCTGAAACAGAGAAACAACGGAAGCAGGTATGAAGTAATTGGAATAAGTATGTCATTTGATAAAAAAACAGCCATTTGATTAATATTGGCAGTGAAACATAAAGAAAATGATAAATACTACATTGATGACCCAGCTTTGGTATCGATAAACATCTTTAATATGTATTTATTTAATCATTTTGAATAAAATGCAAAAAGAAGCATTATTTCAAAATTCTGAAGCGGCTTGTTAACTTTGTTTAATTTTAAATATGTAAAACGTTCTGTTAAAGATACCATGATCAAATATGAAATAAAATATGCTCTGCTTCAATAGTGAGTTGCAATGGTTTATTAAATGTTCAAAATAACTTTATCAGCTTTTCAACATTTTCACGTTATAGAATTCCACCATGTCAAATAACTCCCACATAAAGGAAAATACCATTTCTTTTTTCTCACATTTTACTACGTACAAATTCTTTTATTAATTTTAAATTCATGTCGAATTCAAATTGATTTTTATACAATTAAGTTTAATATGATTTATTGGATATGACATCTTGCTGGTTTCAATGAATATTATAGAGAGTTATCACATGCAAGGTAACAAATTAAATGTGTTAATATTTGAAATCGCTTGTTGCTACGTGATGACATCTATCTAATTCCAATGTATTTGAAAAAATTGTTATAATGTTGAAAGTATTCTACATTTATAGATAACTTCGTACTTTGTTCTTATATCATGTATTTCTCTAAAGAAATATGTAAATTCCAATATTTATCTTTAAGGAAAAATATGTTCAAATATTATTGCAAAATTATAATATTTCTATGTTGCAGAAAGTATTAAAACTGTTTTCATTGCAGACTTATTTATCACAGTCAAGATTATTTTCATACCTTTTTCATATGAAATCATTCTGATATCATAAAGCTTTACTACGTAAAAGTTAAAACCTTAATACAATTCTTAATAACAGGCTTCCCGACAAGCTAATGGGTCCCTACGTAAGCTGTATAATTCTTGGCGTCTGACACTTCTGAATGCTTTAGCCAGCATGGAAGCATACGTTGATTTTTCTGAAGAACATGATTTGGATTCCAATATTCTACAAGTTTCTCAAAGCAATTTAAAAAGACTGTCTTCAGAAATTAAGGAACATCTCTTTGATGGCAGAAAGGGTGAAATTTTACATAACGGGGTGCAAGTTGCTATACTTGGTGAACCAAATGTTGGAAAAAGCAGTTTGCTTAACTTACTTTCTGGAAAGGACGCTGCCATTGTAACATCAATTCCAGGAACAACAAGAGACGTTTTAGAGTTGGTGATGGACATTGGTGGGTATCCAATGATCTTAGCAGATACTGCTGGGATCAGAGAGGACCCTAAAGACGAAGTGGAAATAGAAGGCATTAAACGAGCTAGACGGAGGGTAAAAACAGCTGATCTTGTCCTCTGTTTAATCAGTGCAGAGAAAAATTATGCTGATTCATTTGATTTTTTGCAAGATCACAATCATTTATTAGAACTTGAACAAGAAAACAAAAAGGTGCTTATAGTAATGAATAAAATAGATTTAATTCGAAAAGAAGAGAGACAACATCTTAGACTGCAGAATGTTATTCCAATATCATGTAAGACGCATGAAGGTCTAAGAGAACTCACAAAGAGATTGATTGATTGCTTCGAAGAAATGTAAGTCTCAGAAAATGGAGGTATATTGCGGATTTATATTACATAAAATATTTTAAATTTTGCGCTACTTAACCGTTCGAGTCTCAAGCGTCGCTTTCGCGCTCTTCAGATTTCATGTCGAAAAGCCAAGCGCATTTGAACGATACGGACAACTGACGGCGCACTCACAATCTGACGAAACGCATATCAAAACATGTTGGATGAACTCCCTTTTTACATTGCATACAAATTAGATGAGATCTTTTTCTCTTATTTTTGGTGCTACACACTACGCATTGCTGTAAGTGACATAAAATAAAAGAAGCGGTACCGCGTTGTTTGAATCTTTTCGTATCCCATTCAAAAAGTGCTACTGCGCTCTTCGGCTTTTTTCGACAGTTTTTTTAAAAACCTCTGGTACTCAAATGGTTAAGGTTTTAATTAAAATAAACAAT
This sequence comes from Cerceris ruficornis, assembly GCA_963989415.1. Taxonomy (NCBI): domain Eukaryota; kingdom Metazoa; phylum Arthropoda; class Insecta; order Hymenoptera; family Crabronidae; genus Cerceris; species Cerceris ruficornis. The sequence continues at coordinate 13,075,200 of OZ022520.1, read as the reverse complement.
TCAAAATCCAAATGATGTAGCCAGGAATGCATCATTAATTAATGAAAATGATAATGTCAAAACTAACGTTTGTTTCAGTAAATAATAATAATATTATCATTATTAACATTTGACATTATATTAATATCTGTCGTTCATCAGCTTAGAACACTTTGACTTTAAACCGGTTATTTATGATATCTTATAATCAATGGAGAAAAGTAATTAAATTTAGTAATGTAACATAATATTAGTGATTAGTTAGTCAAATTACATATTTGAAATATAGACACTATGTAAATATAAGTGAAATAACAATATATATGCGGGATTGGTTATATTAGGTATTAAAATATGAAGTAAAACTAAGTTTATTAACTAAAACTATATACTAAATGGTAATACAAAAATGAATATAATAGTGGACTGCCTCGTATGATCGCTTATAAAGAACTAAAAAGCATTCGCTCTGCTCAGTCACTCGTTCGTACTCATGCATCCATGCACTCATTCATACGTGCACGCATGCATTTCTTACATAGGGATCGTAGGGCCTCCGCAGGAGGTATCTTATAAACAGCCGCCTAGACTAAACACTCTAGGCGGTTGCGATCAGGCCATACCTCGATTCTCGATACCACATATATAATACAATCACTTTCTTTAATTTACATTGTAAGCTTTCAAAATTCAGGTGCATATACATAAATTGGCATCTGTATTCTAAATTTATCTATCAATTGTTTTTTTAGATGCGGTGATCCATCGGAAGAAAATCCACTCATAAGTCATGCCAGATATAGAAATCATTTATCGCGTACCTTGGAATATTTAGAAGCATACATTGAGAAAACCAAAATACAGGATTATGACGTGGCTATAAGTTTGCAGGACATTCGAAACGCAATCCGGGAAGTCGGAAAAATAACTGGGCACGTCAGCAATGAAGAAATATTGGATGTTATTTTTGCAAAGTTTTGCGTTGGAAAATAAAATGTCCTGTTTGGAAATTTATTATTGCTGCATGTAATATATTTATAGTATTTAATATTAATTGTAAGGCATTTTCTTACAGATTCTACTCGAATAAATGTATTTCCATTATTAATCTAAATGCGGATACGTAATATTGTATATTGTTGCGTTTTTCATAAATTACTCGCGGCATAATGATCTAACTCATTGTCAGTATTTATAAACGTAATGGTTAAACATATTTTTTTTAAACTTGTTTATTGAAGTCCCAAAATTTACATTACATGGGGGAGTGCTGCAATAAAACAACAAATAATTAACACAAAAATATTTGAAAGCTTTCTCCATGGCAGAGTCCATTTGCTGCTCGGAGAGAAAGAGCGCATTTTAATAAAAAATCGCAAGAGATACAACGGGGATAGGAATTGCTTGAATCAACAAGTTTCAGGTTTTGAAAACGCCTCGAAGGATATCTATGTGTTATAGCAAAAAGTTTAGAAAGCATACGGCATTTGACGCGTTTTAATCTCCTGATCTGCGCATCGTCATAGTCACGCGGTCCATTCAGGGATTCCGTTTTCAGAGAGCATTCGCATAGTGCGCTTGCGACTTCCTTCTCGAGTGAATCGAGGCATTCAGGTGATTAAAATTCGATTCTTTGAAAAAAAAGAAGATAGCCTGAGTCTGTACTTTTTCCAGTCTTCTGCATGATAATTCAATTTTAGTTTTAGTAATTGAATGATCCAATGATCACTGTTATAAGGAAGGACGGTGAGCCTTTCGGAGGCTCTGTTAAATGAGACCGATGAGTCTGCTATCAACCAAGGTAAGATCTAACAATAAGTTAGAAATGTACGGTGAAACGTGGGAGTGTTGGAATATAAAAGCTGAGCTCTGTAAATGGCACCTTGTAACTGCAGCCATTCGTGCAGGAGAATACCCTTCCCATTATTGACTGAATTAACCCAGGAGGGACCGGCGCCCAGTACGGCATCGGTAGCGGCGCGACCACAAGGATGCGCGTTAACGTTAAACGTCGAGGGAACCGCTTGAGTGGGGCGTAACCCCTTAGCGAGTGCCTGACTGTAGCTAAAGCCCGCAAAAACGAAACAATGCATCTGGCCTCTGGTTTGTTGTGATTCACCTGACGGATAGAGACGTCCCTCATTTTCACGTCATTTTAGATTCTAACGCGTGACTGCCCGATAAAGCCGCACATTCGTTGCGTCGTTATGGGACCGACGAAAGAAGTGTTTCGTTTCCGGTTGTTGTTGACTTGTCGGAACCTATTTATTTTTCTTCTCTCGGCAATAAACTTGAAACCCCGTTGGTTTTGGCGTGTTTATTTATTATAACGATTATGAACGAGTATAAATACAGACCAAAACAAGAACTTAACAAAAATATACAAAGAACAGATATAAAACAAGCGAGCACAACGAAAGTATAATGTAAAACTATCAGAAGATATGTATGTTGCAAGTTGATTTAAAAATTGTGTTATAATGTGGTCGGGGCGTTGGGGAAGGATGGGGGAACACCTTCGGGCAGAAACCACCTTCACCGGGAGCAACTAGCTACGAGTGGGCCCCGAAGTTATCGCTAGTTTAGTTCCCGGGACCCACTTATAAAGCTTTATCGCAAGGTCATCATGAGGTTTTAACCCTTTTAGTGCCGGGAGCCGATATATCGGCTCTTGCTGCACTGGCGAGAAATGCCAGAGCCGATATATCGGCCCGTACCTTGTAGCGCTTTACTATTCGCATTGCGGGAGAACTCTATCTCAAAATAAATTTATTATACGTTATAAATGGTCTAATTTCATTTCATGTCGACAACGTATTATTTAAACAGTTGTTTGAAGATTCTCACGAAATAAAATCGCATTGCCGTAGCGAGACGTAGGATCAGTTAGTTTTTCCTCGATAGTTGGTCGTGAGCAGTATGTAGCGACACGCGGTTTGCTATTTCTCGGAAGTCCTTATGCCGACTTGGAACTGCCGAGGGTCAAACTACGTACCCTCAAAAAGCAATTACAAGTCGCAGTTTTTCTATACGACAATGGGTAATAAATAAATAAACTTTTGCCCGCATACCGGTCGCGCCGAGACACCTCGAGCCACCGCTTACCGTGTACCTTCGAGTTATTTTTTATTTTTGTTATATAATATTATTTATCTTGTTACAAAATATATTGGAAATGCAAAGTATATAGTTTATAATAAATGGTCTATATAAAATTATGATGAAAAGAAGACTTTTTGTATGTGCACATACGTTTTGTAAGAGAGAACTCAACTTTTACTTTCTTTATGATCTTTTATACCTTTGTTATTTATATAATTTTCAATGAATATAGAAAAACTAGTGTCATTGTTTTGTTCTCTATTTCGTCCTTAATATACTGCTTTTTGAATCATGTAAATATTGTTTCTTGTTTGGTTTTTATGAGCATTTTCCCAAACCCTAGTAAAACCGTGAAATTCAGCCGGTTATTCTCGCATAGGCACCTCTTTTCCGCCCGGCACTAAAAGGGTTAACCGGTAAGAATCCGGCACTACTCACTGCTCTTCCCTCAGGGCAGGGGGTGTCTTTTTGAAGATTTCCTCATGTAAAAAGAGGGGGGGGGGGGGTGGGGGGCTGTTCGCATAGAAATGTAGATGGGTTTTAGGAGGATAGCTTCGTCTTCGTACCCCGGACGTTTTCGGCACTTCCTTTGGCGGCGGGTTCGCCGAATACGCGCGAGCGATAAGTCGCGGGTTCGCGAAATTCACATCAAGACGATCTACCGCATCGCCACAACCTTATTGTTAGGTTCATTAATTAATTTTTGAAAAATTCGGTGATATAAATAATAACGTTAGCTGCAACAAGTCTATCGTTGATCACTCCTTCAGATTACCCCGAAAACATTTTCCATCGTACTGTAAGTCCACAAAATTTAAAAAATCGTTACGAAATTGTATCGTATGTTCAAAGCAGGGATTGAAACGATTCCGAAAATAACTGCTTGAAACAGTTACACATCGGTTCTGACTAAAACAGTTACGAGAACCGAAAAAATGTTATAACTGTTATAGATATATCGGTTTCGTATCGGTTCTGTAACTGTTAGTTTTCGGTCCTTGTAGCAGTTCCGGTGTCGGTTCTTCAAAACTCAAAACGCACAATATACATATATATTTGTAGAGGAATTTTTACGATGCCGCTGCACCGCCAGAGTCGATAGCACTTCAGTTGATGTTTAGAAACTGGAAGACTAGCATAAACGAAGGGTTCGAGGAAGACGACAGATTAGGGACGCAAAAAGGCTGATCGGCGTAGCGAAAGCAGCATTCGTTAGCAAGATGTCATAGTGAACAAAGCGTCACAGTTATACAGCATTATACTTATTCTATTTTTAAATAAATTTAAAAAACAAGCACTATTGGTTCTGAAATGCTGCAACTGATATTTTTTGGTTTCTTATCGGTTATAGTTCGGCTCTATGTATGTACTAGGGTGTCCCACAAGTTTCTTTCCTTCTTTTGATACGAAATGAATACATGCTATTTGTTGTTTAAGGTTGATTTATTGCGTTATATATGAACCGTTCTGCTCCATCACCTTCTTCCATCTCTCAGTAAGCCTCGTTATTGCCTCTTTCCAAATTTTTGGGATTACTTGCAAAATATTCCACGAGGTGCGTTTTTATTTCGCTTATGGATTGGAACCGTTTAGCACAGAGATAATTTTTTAACGATAGAAATAAGTAATAGTTGGATGGAGCAGGATCTGGGGAGTACAGAGGATGGGGTAAAACATCCCAATCAAACAATAACAGCTTTTCTCTTACAGCAAATGCAACATGTGGTTTTGCATTGTCGTGATAAAGTACGGCACGACGTCGGTTTGTCGACTCTGGCCGTTTTTCTGCTATGACGGCTTTCAATTTATCAAGCTGATTGTAGTAGAATTGATGGTTTCACCTTGAGAAAGAAGCTCGTAGCAGACTACACTGTAGCGACCATCTACATTGAGGGTTTTCCGCCCTCGTGCAAACGATTTGCATGGTTTACGTCATTTGCAGCAACACAGATATTTTTGAGCGAACTGCCTTTTGTATTCATTTTCGAGAGTCGGTTCGCAGTTTCTTGGACAATCTCAATAGCTCTTGCGAGTGGCATAAATTACGCGTTTCCCATAAGTATGGCAATGTATGTATGTAAATAAACAACACAATTTTTCAATTTGTTTAAATGCATTTCTATTGACTCTGACAATTGCAATTAGATGAATGATAATAGTAACATTTTTGATCTCCCAATATAACTTTCAATACATTAACAAACTTTTATCGAAGACTTCGGAAGTTTTTATTACCTTCATCTTTTTATACGTAAGAAAGGTGAACTAGAATTTTGCAATAGAAGTTTGCGAGAAATAAAGAGTTACAAGACATCCATAAAAATGTGCAAATTCAGTCAATTTCAGTCCTCCCATGGAGTGCAAAAATGCAAGATACGTATTCGGTTGTTCGGAAAGTCTCCGCCGATTTTTGGATTAAATTGAATAATAAAATTTATACAATAACAATCAAGTTCATTTAATAATATGTGCATCACTTTCATTGCCAATGGTTCGCTACCTTTTAGATAGTTTCATTATTTCACTCTCATAGAACGTCCGTGGTTTTTAGCTAAAAAACAATACTCAAGCTGCTGTTTGCAATCCTCTAGAGAATTGAAATTTAGTCCGTTAACTCTTTGAGGCACGGGAATTCAGAAAACAAAAGGACCTGTGTTGCACAGACAATTTTCTTTTTTTTTCATTGAATAAAGTTGGTTTATATTTATTAACAAAGTTATATAATAATATAAATTTTAGAGGTAGGACAAAAATGTCCCACCATGCATCTTCATGCATCAAAGAGGTGGGATGCTTTTAATCCCGCCGTGCCTCAAAGAGTTAAGTGAATTTTGCAAAGAGCGGAAAAGATGGTAGTCCGAAGGTGCCAAGACCAGACTATATGAAGCCTATGGTAAGACATCGAGCCAAGCTCCAACAACTTTTGCCAGAAGGCCGAAGGTATATGTGGTGTAGTGCTATCCTACTGAAAGATGCCTCCTTTATGATTGGCCGATTCTCAGCGCTTTTGGCCAATGGTTTACTTCAAACTGTCTAGCTGGTAATAAACATTACTGCACACGCAATAACTTATTATTTAAGATATTTCTTTGACTAAAGAGAAACCTCAGTTTTTCAACGTTTATTTTTCAAAACTAAAGATTCGTTCACAAAACGCTCGAACATGACGCACACATTCTTTGATATACGTCAACATCCTAAGAGGTCATGAAAATCTCAGCAGCCTAGTACAATGAGAGAAATTTCCATAGTTCTACTAAAAATTTTCTGTTTTTGATCGTTTTGAACTGTCATGGGAACATATCGAAGACAAACACGCCGATTTTGAAGACATTTATGTGACAAGTAGTTTTCAAAAAAATGTTTGACACGTATTTTTTTTATCGGCAACCATTCGCTCTTAAGGGCTGAAAATACCCCACAAAGTTGGGCGTAGAAAACGCATTTTTGGGAATATCTCGATAACCAGTGGTCATACAAATATATATTTTTTTCAAATTGTGTGTTTTTCAACACGGAATTTAACTGCGTCAGAAAAGTTCCATAAAAATTATTTGTTTAAAAAATATATTAAAAACTTGATTTTTTTAACAATTCCCAGCAAACATTCTCTCCCAATCGAATTTTATGTATGCAAACTACTTATGGCCCAAATTAGCGGATGCGTGTTTTTGGCATTTTTTGACTTGTGACGATAACGGTCATTATTTGACGTCTAACTTTATCTCGCTACGTGCGAGACTATCGGGCCGAAAGGGACTTCTTTCAAAGCAAAACTAATTTTATGGCAAATACATTAATCCCCCCTATAACACAGTACTGTTATAACGCATTTTCATATTACGCGATTTCATGTCCCTTGTATAACACGTGTTTTCCGCCATATGGGGGTAAGGGGTCAAAAGTGCCCTTAAAGCTATTTTATTCCACGATGCGTCATTCGATAGGTAACCATAAGAAACCATTGTACACAAATTTTTAATCCAATAGCTTGACCGGGAGGGTAGTTATGGGGTAAATTCGAAAAACCAGTTTTTGCCTCATTTTCGCCACTTATTGATGTGCAAAAATGTCGAAAAAATTCTGACACATTCTAAACATGATTGCACACGTTAGGAATGATTTTCAGATTCTTCCGTTGCAAGTGCCACGCGCAAAAAATCAAAAATGACAAAAAAATGTGAAAAATGTAGATTTTGCACTGAAATCTTCAAAGTACAATTTTTAAATAATTACAGTAAGTACCTGACGTTACCATTATTATGCTCAATTTTTTTCATATTTTTTTGATATGGTGCAACACTGTCGGAAAAATCAAAAACCAATTTCTGGGACGCATTTCGGGCTGAAACGCGAGCAGTATTTGCTATCTTTGCATTATTTTAATTCAGTATGTTCATTTTATTATCTTCAATGTCTCTGAATACGAAAAGATACGTGTTAAGGAAGAGAATCAAGAAAATTAAGTAAATTGTTAATTGTATGCTCCTTATCTGGAGCTTTGAACTTTGGACCTGGAACTTTTGAAATTTGGAACTTTGAACCTTCTTTCAAGAGATGAAATGGTGCAGTGGCTAGAGTGTCTGCCTGTGGAACCGCTGGAAACTTTTTGTCGCGAGTTCGAATCCTCTTGGGGGACTTAATTTTTTTTCTGTAGTTTTTTTTCTATTATTAAACACGTAGCAATAATCAATAGTTGCTTTAAGGTGCTTCAAAAATATTTTTAAAAATAATTGTATATACCGTTTTTAATTCTATATACCGTTTGTATGCATCATATCAAAAAAATATGAAAAAAATTGATCATGTAGCATAGCGATAATAAAATTAGAAAGAGAAACGCGAAGCGGTTAAGCTTCGCGTAATTTCGACGCCCGACGATGGACTGCCGACGATTTCAGTGAAGCACATGACATTGACATAAGTCGAAATTTTGGTGGTGGAAGTGTCATGGTTTGGGCCAAATGTAGTTTCTTCGCAAAGACCCTGATGTGTTAGAAATCCACGAAAATGAATTCGAAAATGCACAGACCTTTTGGAAGATGTTCTATTTTCATTCATGAAAGAAACGGATTCACCTAATTATATGTTTAACAAGACAATGAGGCATTCACACTTCAAGAATGACCAAGGAGTGGTTTCAGATGAAATACTATCTCGCAAGGTGTATGCAAATGGAAAATAAATTACCAATGCTGTAGAACTTAAAAATACAATAGTATAAGAGAAGCGCTGGGTAGTATAGATATATCGACGTTGCAAACCGTAATTAAAAGTATGACTAATCGAGTTTTTCAAGTTATTTTAAAAAACCACATTAACATACGATTCTTGAACAAAACATTTTGATTTTGTAAAATAAATAAAGTATCGTTACGCCGACATGAAGTTGGCGTACTGAATGGAACTGCTTCCCTCGAACCCGTTGGATTCGAGGGTCGAATCGGGATATCGATCGGCCGCTCGCGCTGCGTAGAGACCGGAAGACTCCACTGGAGTCTGATTTGTAATTGAAGAATTGAAGAATTCTGCAATGCCGAAACCGAAATGTTCCTTCGGCAGCACAACAGTATTATACTGAGTGGAACTATTGAAATTTCGCATATTACTTTATCAAAGTACATACTTTTCAATTTAATCACTTGAATGAAAAGACATTTTATCTTGAAACCTTTTAGGAGTCTCTGTAATCATCTTAATATAACATGAATACCTAGAACCTATTCATTTTTTTAAATGAACCAAAATTGCCAAGAAGTAAGTATGGAGCTATGGAAATTTCGCAGATTGTAATAAAGGCTAATAGAGGAGTGTAATAGTGTCTATTTGTAAGTTTGTAATAAGCACCAAATATTTCATAAATTGAAAACTTACAAAGTTTAGAAACAAAATCTCCATAACATGCTATATAATTTTTAAATTACTTCCTTATATACCATATAGTAACAAATATACCATACTTTGTGTGATTTTTTATTCAACAATATGTTAACAACTTATTTCGCAAAAGAAAACAAGAAAATGCAATGTCTCTTTGTGGTAGAAACATTAGCTCTCCGCAGTTCTTTCTTTCTCTGTTCCCAAATGTGACGTTTCAATTTCATTCAGATTGATATTCTGATCCTTCATAGCTTGCTGAAACAAAAAACGTGTATGTCATTTATAATGAATCAATACGATTTTGTTATTTTTATAGTCGCTAATGCTGGTTAAAACTTTTATACAGCCCTCTATAATTATTATTAAAAAAAACATTTCACAAAAATGTATATAATTGTTGCCACTTTTAAAACGCTGCTTTCTAAAGACTATCTCATCTAGTAATAGATATACAGTCTGTACCACAAGAGCGTGGACGCGATATTTGTGAAATGTGATACGCAATTTGTTAAAGACTGTACTGGTCTAAACATACAAAGTTTCCTCTGATACGCAATAGGCCCAATTCTTTTAGTATCGTTTCTGTCTCTGAAAAATTCAGTTCATTTCGAAATGAGTGCCGTGTACGCTAAACGATTCGAAGCGGTCTTCTCGTGCCATCACCCGAAAGGTCCTAAAATGACTATTAGAGATGCGGCAAAATATCTGCATAAATCTCGCGCATTCGTAAATAAGTGAGTGCAACGGTATAAAGACACAAATTGTGTCGATGACCTCCCTGATCGAAGTTCGAAACGGGTTACGACGAAAAGGGAAGATAAAGCGATTTTACACATTTTTTCGAAAAATCCGACGCTTTCCTTACGTAAAACGCAAGCAATTTTAACTAAAAAGGACATCGATATAGACATATTAACAATTAAACGTCGGTTGGAAGAACATAAAGTTGCATGGCGGAGTACAATTTCAGAACTGTTGCTATCAACAAAACACGTCGAAAAACGGTTGAGGTGAGCACGGTATCAATGTGTTGGATTGGCCATCTCAGTCCCCCGATGCCAATCTAATCGAAAATGTTTGGTCTGTTATGAAGTACAAACTCTGAGGAAAGCATATTTTCAAATTGAAAACACTAGTTCGTCGAATTCGAGAAAAATGGAAGTCTCTTCCTGTCTCATATGCTGAAAAGTTGGATAAAAGCATGCCCAGACGTTGTCAAACAATAATCGCTAATAGTGGAGATTGGACATTTTATTAAGGAACTGCGTGTCCGTTTTTTAGATGTACTTTCAATTTATATATTTCTTACAAAAAAGTTTTATTCCCACAGAGATATCGCATCCACGCTCTTGTGATACAGACTGTATGTCCCACATGGCTACTTAAGTCTAAAAATGTTTTACGAAAGTTTAACAAATTTTTATTCCAAAGTTCAAAGATATTATTAAAGCCCCCATTCACACAAGTATAAATTTTAGCCACAGTAAGATTTTCTACCTTTGAGAAAAAATAACTTGAATCACATGCGTAAACACTTTTTGCTCCCTATCATTTGGTGTTTTTGTTATTATTTTTTTGTTTTTCGACATTTGATATCAGATAATTTGGAATTTACATTTTATATGAGCCGTTTGTTTTGAAAGTGGCGTAAGTCCATTTTCCAAAAAAATCGAGTTAGCTACATTTTTACATGTTCTTTTCATTCTGAAGCAACTTGTTACTAATATATTTTAAATCATTAAGATTTTGTAACACGAAGATTTGCTGTATGGAATTGTATGTATGTAACTTTTCTGAATGTTCTTTTGTGATTATTCTGATTAAAATGACACCAAACACGGTATATTTGAATTATGTAAATAGTAAGTAAAGATATTAAATATTAAGTAAATATAATTCAAACTATATCGTGTTTGATATCATTTTAATCAGAAAAATCTCACAAATACGTTAACAAAGTTTAAAAAAAATCAAAAACGAAAACGGCGACCCCTCCAATTAGTATTGTCTCACTGATACGTTCGGGTCGGTCGCCCTTTAGATTGGACCTCTGTCTTTTTCTAGTTCGCGCTCGGCTCGAGCCCTAACGTAAACACAGAATAGGCACCACTACTTCATAAGAGCACTGTTTGGCCCCCGAATTCTGTGCATTTATCCAGCTTTTACTGTATTAGCGCGGGCGGGTACGCTTTTGAAAGAAGTTGAAGGAAATCCAAGATAGATTTTATGGGCTGCGATACCAGAACGATAAAAAATATAATAGAAAGTAAAGTACTCGGGGAATACACAGCATCAGACCATAGGTACTCTAGACATATTATAAGGGGTGATATCGGGAAATGGGTAGGGAGGCACAGCGGGGATGGGATAGAAAGTCATTGGATAGGGAAAGATTCGGGGAATTAATGAAGGGGAAATGGGGGGGGGGGGGTGGAAGAGGAAGAAAAGGGAATGGAAAGAATACCGAAATACATGACGAAGAGCAGTAAAGCATGTGAAGTGATGATGAGAAGAATGGGGGAAAATGGAAAGGGGAAGAAACACAAAAGCGAATCTTTGGTGGACCAAGTAAATAAAGGAGGGCTGGGTGGGCTAAAGAGATGGGAGGAGGGGAAGAGACTTGGATGAGAGAAATGGAGGCATATATGGCAGAGTGGAAAAGGCTGTCATGGATGATGAAAGACAGTAAAATTAAAATATGGAAAGAGATGTATGACGAGCTGGACAAGGATAAGTGGGGCAAACCATATAAGTTAATTAGGAAAAGGTGGAAGGTTGGAGAGGAGCTCTCAGAAATAGGGGCAAAGGAAGCAGCAAGAATCATAAGGGAGCTGTTTCCGAGAGAAGGAAGGAAAATGGGTATAGATACGCGAACGGGAGGTATATATGGATGATGAGAGAAGGGGGGGAGGAACGGAAAGGGAAGACAGGAGGAAGGAAAAAAGGGGAGGTCAGCGAGGAAAATACGATGAAGATATTAGGAAGACCCCGTCTTTCCTACAGGGGTCCCCCCTTTCTCTATTAGTACCAAAATCGGTTAGGTCCTTCCCAGGTGTCCTCAGCGGGGGCCCAACGAGGCATTTGCAGCCACGAACGGTTGGGAAGCAGCCATAGCCCGTATGGGGTTATTACTACCCGCTGCCCCCCTTGGGGTACTGGGTGTCTTTGGAAGATTTCCTTATGTAAAAAAAAGGCCCTCCCCAGATAAGGAAAGGGAGGAGTTCAGGGGAAAACAGGTTTGACTTTGCATTATAGATAGTCTATCTAACAAGGTAACATGCCGAACCCGTACACGTCAATTTGGATGAAAATTATACGGTAGATTGTTCTCGAAAAAATATTTGACACGTATTTTTTGATATCGGCAATCGTCCACTTTGAAGAGGTGATAAAAACCCTCAAACTTTGAGGTTAAAAATGTTTTTTTCGAAATATCTCCGAAATTAAAGGGCACAAGGAAAACAGCTTTTTTAAATTGTGTGCCTTAAGATTCCGAATGCAGTGATATAAAGAAAAATTGCAAAAAATTATTTATTTAAACAATATATTAAAAGGGTATAGCCGGATAAGGGGGTCAAAACTGCCCTTGAACCGATTACAGCGGGTGAGGTGTAATTCGGTAAGTAATCGAATAAAACCATTGTTTACCAAATTTCAACCCTATATCTTGACCGGGAGGATAGTTATGGGAGAAATTAAAAAAAAAACAGGTTTTGCCCTATTTTCCTGGTTTATCGAGGTGCAAACAATTTGAAAAAATTTTGACACATTTACATGCGGAAATACATGTTTGAGATTTTTTTCAGATTTTTCCATTCGAAATCGTAAGTGAAAAAGAATGAAAACCCGAAAAAAAATGTCGATTTCGCATGGAAATCTTCCAAGCACAACTTTTTCCTTTTTACAGTAACAATCTGATATTATGATTGCTATACTCGACCAATAATTGTTAATAACTCGAAGGATAGCAGAAAGTAGAAATACGTGGCTCATATTTTCTTCATAACGGCTGTAAAGTGTTAAATAAAAAAATGAAACTAACATATTTTGAAATTTAAAGCATGCCAGATAGCTATCAACAGAGAAATAAAGAGACCGTACGTTTAGAGTACAGGGTGTAAAAAAATTAATGGTCATTGCTTGGAGGGGTTGTTCAACACCTCGGATTGGATGGACATTTGCAAAAAAAACCTGCCGCAAAATTCGCGATAAGCGAATATTTCGACTTATTTGTTTGACCAGCTTTTCGCATTCGTCTTGTTACGCAGGTAAAATGTCTGAGAGGAACCATGGGTCAGAAACGAACCGTTCTCTCGCAAATTGATTTTTAATGGGGCCTCCGCGATGGAATTTTCGCTTAGTAAGTGAGACTACCAGCTTATGTGTTCTTAATATTCGCTTATCGTGAATTTTGCGGCAGGTTTTTTTTGCAAATGTCCATCCAATCCGAGGTGTTGAACAACCCCTCCAAGCCGTGACCATTAATTTTTTTACACCCTGTACATCAAAAACATAATTTTAGTTCCAGCTCGGAAACATCACGTTATAACTGTATTAACTTTAAGATCGTATGTCTCTAAGAATATTGTGTAAAAAAAAGTTTTATTAGTGAAAACATATGCTCTGATGTGTCATGAATCAAATGCGATTGTTGGAATTAAATTATCAAGGAAAATGTTTTTGAACTTTTCGCGAGGATTTCAGCGATCTCGACCACTGTGCGACTCCTCCAACTTCCACAGCCTCCTTACCCTGCTTACAGGATATTATGGACATCTTCTGGGTCCTAAGAAAATTGAATATCCAAACCATTGTTCGAACGGCTCAAAAGGTCAGTCACAAATCCTGACCTCCACCAGAAGTCCTAGCCCTGCCTTAGGCTGCCCAGAAATATGTAAAATACCCTATTCATGCAAGAAGTTCATTTTTGAGCCATGATTCCTTTCATTTCACATATGCAACGAGATAAATGCGATGTGTCAATATCTTCATTTTTAACCCTTTCTCGGATTTTGCGGGCTGGTTTTTTCACAAATATCTATCTTTCAGAAGATGTAGTACAACGCCTGGTATATAGGTACACATAATTTAGAAGCACCCTGTACATCAAAAATGATGTAATGCACATACACTACCTACATAAAGAGTACACTCATTAAAAATGTTATTTATGTACAATAAAAAAAAAAAGTATAACCTTGAAAAGTTATCATAGTCATGTGTTCCATCATTTAACATGGTGTAAGTTGTTATCAAATTAAAACAAAAGCCTTTTTTTACTTTTAGTGACAATAGTGAAATATCTCATGTGTTTGTATAGCTTTTCAACTAATTGAATGCCACATCACCCAGGTCTAGGTGACGTCTGTTTTCATGGGGGCCCCTTCACCCGTATATGGGTAAGGCTCTTCTTCGTCTGGTTAAATAGGAGTTTACAAGTAATTTACAACAATATCAATAACAATTTAAACAACAATTCATACTGTTAATGTGTCACACTACGATGAGACTTGGCTTTAGGCCCATAGGAAACATATCCAATTCTCGTTGAGCGTTCAACATGTTAAAGATGTTAACACTTTAGCCAACCGAATGAAGAGGTCTCTCTGTTTTGAAATAAGTCACTGTACGATTGACTGAGGAAATCTGCCACCTTTTCCTTAGCAAAGTGCTGCCTTCCACTTTGTTATTCAGTTATTGTTGAGATCTAGTTTTCTTCAGTTCATTATATAACTTTCCTGCTTTTATAAGACTCAAATTTTAATAAAATTTGCTAAATAAGTTAAGATAAGTGAATGAAAAAAGTTCTTTTTCCCTATTGTAACGAAACTCCAATTGTAGCTAAACCTAATATTTTATAAAGTTAAAACAAAATACTGAATAAAATGTCAGTTCCTGATAACAACAGAAACTTGTGAACTATTGCAAGACTTCAAAAATCATAATCTTGTATCGGTTGTGACAGGTAATAAAAAAGAATATTTTGTTAATAAAACAAAATTGATATACACGTTATATATGCGAATTTTGTAATGTACTGTTACTCAAACTTTCCTATTTTGAAGGTTGTCACACTTTTAAAAAATACTAGCACTGCTATAAATTATATAATTCATCTTCAATTTTACATTTTATATAGATTACAAAAAATATTTAATTATGTTAATTATTTTTAATTTCATATTTTAGATAAACAATGAGTTACATAGGATCAATACCATGAAAAACAGATAATCAGTTATACTCAATTTAAAGTGCTCTTTGTGTCTTATAAGTAGTGAAGATAAGGCCACGTTATTTGCAAAAAATGCATGGCGAAAAGTTTCTAATGCTTACTGAATGTTGTTTAGGTTTATTAAGACACATTGTAGCATAAAGATCAATAATGTAAAATTGATATGGGTGTTTCGCACATTCACTTCTTTTATTTATATTTGTAGATTCTTTACAATATCAATATTTTTTTCAAAGGAAATGAATATTTCAAATTGGATACTGTTTAAGAATGTCTATGCAACTCTATGCAACTGTAAAATATAGTATAATTAATACAAAACCAGTAGAATATAAAGGAAACTATATGGTATGAAAGAAACAGCTAGGGTTATAAATAATTGATTTTTTAAATTCTTTCAAACTGTTTGAAAGTATACTACGATATGTAAAAACTCTTAGAGTAAGTCATATGTAAGATTATAATACTGAATTGGCGTGTTCGCAAACACAGGGTCAAGGTTTGATAATTCGAAGTTTTCAGCAGGAGGAACAGAAAGTGGAAAACCAATAACGAACAGGAAAAGAAAAATAGAAAAAGAGTGACGTGTCGTCTCGTTCTAACTTACCGTAACACATTCCGTATATATTTTGAGTAAGGAGGAGCACTCACTGTCATCATAAATCCCCCGTAAGAATTTTTCAGAAAACCACGTATTGAAACATTTATCGTATTTCGTTTTTAATTCTTTACACGCCTCCATCGTTTACTGCCAGCACGTGGAACTTAACCCCATCTGCCACCCGTAGTCACAATTACTTCAAATATCGCTCAATCTCAAATTTTTACGATCAATCATATTTATGTTATATCAAAATTACGGATGAATAAAAATTTACACGATTTATTATAAACGCCTTACCATAACTTCAATTCTACTACACATTTTACTCCATTATCAAATGTGAATGTAAACATAATGTCATGTGGGATGAATTTGAAAAAAAAATAAAATGTACGTAATTATTCGATCAATGTTATTTTACGTATTGTGACAATGTATATAATCTATATAACGTAGTATACCTTTTCATGATATAAAAGGTCTTTCATTTAACTGGACATGGTCAAATATCTCACAAGAGATTAAAGTTATTAAAAAAAGTGATTTGAGTAAAGTTGTTTGGTATACACAAGGATATTCGATATTAAAAAATTTTTGATGGTCAAGAAGTGAGACAGATTTTGAGATCAATTGTATTTCAGTTTAAATAGGAAATAGCTCAGGAGATGTTTTAATAGAAATTTTCATGAGCTGACGCGGTAACAATCACCTATGGTTAGTTGTAGCTTAGTACAACCGTCGTTGACGTACTTAAAAAAATACATATGTTTCCCTTATTAGTCAAACAGTTATGTCTACTATTTCTAAAAGATAAATATCTATGACATATAACACACAGGATAAGCAATAATGACAGCTATTTGGCCATAAAATATATGTGTTCTGTTTTTACATTTTTCTTCACAATCGATGTTCCATGAAAACAAAACCAAATGCGGATAGTTGTTGTAGAACCTGAAAATTTGCATTAAAACGTCTCCTAAGGCAATGGTTTTGCAATATTAGTAAACCAATACTTTTTTATGGAGAATGCCTAAATACGTCTGAGAACAAATTAAAACTTGTATGATTCCATCTTTAAAAATTTAGTGAAATATTAAAATATTTACCACTGCCCGATTACTCAAAAAACATTATTTTCGCTGCAAAATGAAAATATGCAAAACAATTTTTGCTATGCATTGTTTATTTTACATGCACCAATGGAAACTACAGTTTCGTGCAGGCAATAGGTAATGCAATACAAAACCTTTTAAGGATTTCCTTTCATATGTGAAACTTGTATTATATCTTGAATGATTTGAAATTTGGATTTTGTAAAATACATGCAATAGCATTATCGTCATATTCTTTGTAATTAATGATAAAACAAAAACAATCTCACTATGCTTTCTACTGTATAAATTACAAATTGTAAATGAATCGTTCATATGAAAAAATTATTATCTACGTGACATGAATTAAAGAAGACATTACTAAAACAATTTGCATATGTAGAAAAGTTTAAAGTATCTGTATTAATATAAGTTTGAAAGAATAATCAGTAAAAAGGACAACTAGTAAGCTATTAGAAGCAAAAATGATAGAAATTTTATGATATAAGAATAAAATTTAATAATAATTATTTGAAGATTCAAATAATAACAATGCAATATAAAATATACATACCATTAGAAAATAGGCATGTCTCTTTGTACATATGAACAACGGCCCTTAAAGGTTCAGTGATTGAGGAATATTTAAGTGAACAACAAATCAAAATATGCTACAAATAAAACTACAACAATAACACAGAAATACATATAAAAGAATCGGGGGGGGGGGGGGGGGGGGTGAAAGAAAATATATTCAGAATCAAATTTGGTTATGAAGCATGAAAAGGAAGGTAAGAAAGAAAACGAAACCTATAACAAATTTTTTTAATGTAGGGTATTGAAATGGCTAAAAAAATGTAACTTTACCTGAAGACAATTTTTATATAATTTGAAGTATGGCGCGCACATTGCATCGTCGTACTCGCCTTTTAGAAACTTCTCAGTAAACCAAATGTTGAAGCATCCATCGTATTCTTTCTTCAGATGATTGCACATTTTTTCGATGCTGTTCATTTTAATAACTGTATCGAATTCTGACGCTTCACAACGACTATTCAAAATGTTCAAATTTGTCGGAGAATAATTGTAACATCGAAGACGGAATATTTCAATTTTTCAATAAAATATTATTGATCTTCTATTGATATTTAAAATTTGTATTATATTAAACGAAATTTCTTAAGAAATTTCAAAAACCGCTTGAGTGTTTCATCTATTTCAATAAAAAATTCTATGATACTTGTCTTTGTACTAAATTCTTCATACGAGAAACAACAAAACTTGAAATGACGCTGATAATAAATTCAAGCAAAACGATATAAAATATCTCGAGATTATAATCGATTCTACATCAATTTATCGAATATCCTTCGAACAGAATAAATTACTACTGATACGTGGTAAATTGAAATGCTGTAAAATTTAAGGAATTTGTTACTGTTGAACAGTTTAAATACTCGAACAAACGTGAACAGGTCAATGAAAATTTAAAAAAGAACTTACAATCGAAAAAACCATACTTTGCACGAATAAGTTAAAACTTCAAGCAAAAATACTTGATTTATTGTGTGGTTATCTTACGAAACCATATAAATGTACATTGCGTATGGCATCAGTGATCCTCAACTCCAATTATACTGTGTGAGAACGAAATGTGTACCCATGTGTACCCAGGTAATTTCTTTAAGAAAAAAAATGTAGAAGTTACATTAATTAATTGAAATATAATGTTATTATTTCCATTTTAAAATAAAATTGAAAAGAAGATATAAAGGCAAGCATTACAATACAACCATTGAGTATATATTAAGATAGATGGGCATGCTCTACACGAATTTATGCCTGTAACTCGTCCACAGCACCACTCGCGGCGCTGTTTCGCGTCCTTTTTTATCACGGCAGTTTGCTACCCTATCCTCGCCTATGTTCGCTAAAACTGTCGTCTGTTTCTAACGATCTGAAGTGAGCGCGCTTCGCACTTTTCGCGCTCTAGCCACATCGATTCTCGCAGATGGCACCTCGATTTAAAGGGGGAAATTTTAATTATATAAATGTATATTTTGTTACGTTTGACTTTATTAATTTAAGGTAGTTGGGTTGTCGGTCGGCAACAACAAATTATATTGGTGAGGTGGTTAAAATTATAAATACTTTTCTAAAAACCGATTGTCCAATGCAAAAGGCAAAATGCATAATAGACAATAATCAGCACATGAAAGGAGTAGATTGAGCTGATAAATACCTGAACTGTTATCTCATATATAAGAAAGCAATAAGTGGTATAAAAAAGTCCTATTATATATTTTCAACTGTGATTTATTTACTGCTTTCATACTATATAAAGAGGTGAATTCTAATTGCGATAAAATTTGCTATTTCATGACTTCCCACTATATTTTTCATGAGTTTAAATAAAGAAAAGGGAAGAAAATTTGGAAACTTTTATAACATTGACAACTCGACATCATGATCCGTTTGCTAAGACTTTCTTTAAGCATAAAACAGCATCAATTGGTTTCAGTTTCCTCAACTAATAACCGCAGAAGAATAAGATATTACGTATGTTATTCACATAAAATGAGGAAAATAACAAACTTAATGTGTAAATTTTGCAATTGTGTGTTACGTTTAGGAGACTCTTGGGTCTTATCATGTGAAACAAAAAGGTTGTATATGTGCAAAATAAAATTGACATAACAAAGTTACATACTTGAGATAAAACCAGCCAACAATTTTGTAATGACATATGGCTGATATTATAAATATTATATAAGTACATTTTCAAGACAAATTCTTTAAATCATATTTATTTACATATACTGTTGGATATAAAATAAATGAGCTTGTCACAACTCGCAATGCTTTTTATATATTTCACTACTAAACATAGCAACTCCAGTAAGAGAGCCCCTTTGGAAAAGGTGCCGATGATAAAAGATATAATGTCTGATCAATGACATCCCTGTCATCGGTAGAAACAGTTATTCATATGAAATGTGCGGATGCAAAATTGTTAATATTAGAACAGCCTGATGATCCAGACCTAAGGTTAACTGAATTATTTATTATATTCTATACATCTGCGAACTACTTACTTTACATAATAAGATACCTGGCAAAAAGGAACTTTCATTTCGAAAATTAACATTGTAATTGAGTTCGTTGAATTGTTATTGTTTCTTAAAGTTTATAATTGTGATCACATTGGAATGTGCAACATTTTGAATCATAAATTATTTATATGCACTGTTTATAAATTTTCGGCTTGATCAATTTCTGACAAATGTTCAAGAAAACAAACATTGTTACAATTTAATTAAAAATATGTAATTATATAATGCTTTTATTTCTTTTAACACAATAGCATTGAAGGAAAGATTCAATTTATTAACCCATTTGCATGACAAGCCAAAACACGGCAGACGACCCATACTAACGCGCATTTCCGCGCATGATAGTCATAGAGAGATGGTTGTGTGGAGACCGGAATATTCCGCGGTTGATGATAAACTAACATCCTCGTGCACGTATTATCCCGCGTGCTGATGCAAATGGGTTAAGCTAGGGATAGTATTGAATTAATTTACATACATATCTTACTTATACCTGTGACTATCTCGTCATTGGAACATAATGCAACATTTACTTTTACAACATTTGATGCCAAAAATATTCGCATAACAATAATTTTAATGGTTAAAAAAAATTGTGCTGCCATACAAAACATTTTCTGATATGTGCAATGAACAGTTGATATATTAAATGTCCAATTTAAAAATTACAATGGAATATGTAAAAGTTAATTAATGGTTTAGGCAAAACAATGAAATTAAGATTTTAATTAAAACCTAGGTATCGTTATAATAATTGTTGTAGAATGCCAGCAGGTACTTCCATAGTTTGATCGTCGACTAAAACAATATCAAACACCTCCAAATAGAAAGGTAAACAGTTCTCGACCTAAGAAATGAAATAAGATTGATAAAATGATTCGTTGAGTTTTAAAGCAGTTATTACAAGCATGACGTTCATTTATCATCATTATTTTTATTATTATTATTTATGGTTATCAGCAAACAATTAACAATATTTACACATTAAATGTACTATATCAATGTATTAGTTATTCAGCTTAATGTCTTATTAATTTTCAGAATTAATTTGTAATAAATAACTTTATTAATAGATAAAATTATTTATTACAATAGTTTTATTAATAAGATAAAAAATATTTGAGAATTTGCCAATTATTTGTGTTTTTTCAATGAGATTAACTAAAAATGGATAACAATTATTACCCTATTCCTTGTATTATATAATAGTGGAAAGACTTACATTATCATAAAGAAAACCAATTTTTAGAACGGCGCAAGTATCTTTCATGCCATCATTCATAAATGCGTCACCGATATTATCACCCATCAAGAAAACATTCTTCCTTCCTTCAAGCACTTTGAAGTAATTTTGTTTTATAGCATGTTCATTTTTGTTGAAAACATGAATTTTTTTTTCATTTTCAAACCCAGCTAACTTTTCATCTTCATATTTCAAAAAGTTTGAAATTATCTGCAAATAATAAACGTTGGAGTAACAATAAAAGAAATTGTAATAATATTATAATCATAACAGTAATGACTAACAGTAAGAGGATTATATGTGTGGTGTGTGTCAATAGCAATGATAATTTACTGTCAACAGCAATAGAAGAAAAATTCAATAGTGCCCTTTCAAGTACAGTAATCCCCCCTATAACACGGTACTCTTATAACGCGTTTTCATATTACGCGATTTCATGTCCCTCGTATAACACGTGTTTTCCTCCATATAACGCGGGGATTCCCCACGTTATATTTCTGTACTGCGAAATTTATAATGATTTGTACAGTTCACAATCAATTTCGCGTACGTTTGCACATTGTGTCAATTGTGTTCTTATAAAATTATATTAAATTATTTTATTAAATTTGTGTTCCAATTTCTTGAATTGTAAGAACATTGATTATACATATATCTAACATAGTTTTTCCTTAATATTCGATTTAAACCCCCTTTAACGAGAAAAGTTAAACGTGAATCATTTGTACATAACGCGTTATACGAGGTCATACGAGCACGTTTTACGAGAATGCTCGTACACCGCGTTTTCCTATAACGCGGAACTAATATACCGTGTTATAGGGGGGATTACTGTATTTATATTACATTTCTGATTAAGGCTATCTTCTGCGATATCGGGATCCCGCTGAAATATACATAACAAGGAAACAAATACATATAACATAATGTGTGTGTGCGCGCACAAAAACGGTTTATTTTGTTTCCTTTTCATGTGTATTTTTTGTACATATATAGAGACGCAGGTGTCTGTAATTCTGAAAAACAAATAAAGTATACCTTCACATTGTCAAACAGAATGTTGTTTTGTATTAATATTGCTTCCACTATATCTCCCAACCCAGCACTGAAGACTAATACTGGTATTTGTTTAGAATTTAACTTTTCTAGAAGTTCTTTCGTGCCATTTCTTAAATCTGTTCCATAGATTTTGGCTACATCCATTATTTCCTGAGAATTGAATGGTACTCCTTTGATAAGATTCTCTGAAGCTACCATCCATTCATTCATTGCTTCTACTTTTGTCTCGATTGAAAGATTAGGATTTATTTCAATAGGTCTATATTTCTTATAAAGATATGTTGCCTCTTTTGAATATGTCTCCGGAAGTTGCTTGCACTTGCTGAAAATCCCTGAATTATTTGGTTGGGTTTTATACATTATTTCCAACTGATTTTTTTTTTACAAAACTGCATTTAAAAAAAAATACAACTTAACATTTTCCTTTAAATTCATATAAACCTGTTGAATATTGTTGCCTGTAATTGTTTTAGTTTTAAGTCAAAGATTCTTATTCTTTAATTTACCTTTAAAATGAAATAAATAATTTAAAAGCTAATTCCGCACATAGAAATAATTTTATTTGTAACCAACATTAGGTATTTAGAGTTAATCAAATTTCTTTGATTGTTTTATTTCAATTGTTATTTCATTTTAATGCATCATTTTATTAAATTCGAATTCTATATTTCTAATTTTGCCACTTTCTCCATAAAACGGCAGTATTCGATTGTTTGTATTTAGTACATTTTGCATTTACGTTCAAATAGATTACTTTAATATACATATTAAAATGATTATATTTAGAACATTTATTAGTTATAATTGGTTATAACTTGAATGAGATAAGTATTTTTTATTTAAAATTTTCAGTTAAATTACATATCATACATGTGATTATAAAAACGCTGAACAATGATATAGATATACATTTCATATTTTTGTAAATGAACATTAATGTTCCAATGAAATCACTTAATGATAACACTGTTCTACAAAATTTAAAATTTTTTTCAACCGCAAACGAAATTTCTCCGTTACCTTCAATTTCCGAAAAAACCGAGTTTATTTAAAAACAGCCGATTTCGGAAAAAAAATTGTATTACATGAAAACTAAAAATGATATGAAGTTCAAGCCTATCTTATTGTTAGAAAATACAAAAGAGTTTGCCCGAGTATAATATTGCGTAATTTTGTGATAGTCGTAATAAATAACTGTCAAAGTTTAAAAAAATTGCTCACGAAAAATGTCATAACAGTTATCATTTTGGCACTATTCAAAATAATATCTGTCAAAAACGTGTGCGGAGCATATCTCAATATCAATCGTTTTTGGATTTCACGTAACGCCAGTTTCTTTTCCGAAATCAATCATGTTTATAAAGACTATCTTTTTTTAAACTGAGGGCGATGCAGAAATTCTGTTTACGAATTCCGGTTTCGGACGAGAAACTCTATCAAGATCACCCTGTAGATGTTGGAAAGCGAAAATGGTGTTAAACAATGTAACTGATACTAACTGTAAGATACTTTTCTAATATTTTCATGCTTCATTTTCCCTTTTAATTAATCGAATAAAGAAGTAAGTAAAGTAATGGGTGAAGTAAAAAGTTCTGAGCGTTTTTTCTCCTTATTTTGATGATAAAATTAACAAACTTAGAATTTTCGGAATTAAATAAAATAAGCGGCGTTTTTTTCAATAACTTTTTCCCATTTTGAAGGCAATTTCATAATTCCGCGATTGAAGAAATCTTCGTCCCTATTGTTAAAAAACTCGACCAGCTCACTTTCACAAGCCTCTCTTGAGGCCAGTTTTTTGCCATCAAGAAAATTTTGTAAATATTTAAAAAGATGATAATCGCTTGGTGCCAGGTCTGGGCTATACGGCGGGTGCGATATAACCTCCCATCCAAGCTCTCGGAGCTTCTGGCGTGTCGTTAAAGATGTGTGCGGCCTGGCGTTGTCTTGATGGAAGACAACACCCTTCCGATTGGACAATTCTGGTCGCTTCTCGTCGATCGCCTGCTTCATTCTGGTCAGTTTTTCACAATATAGGCCCGAATTGAGTGACTGGCCCGATGGGAACAGCTCATAGTGCAGGATTCCCTTCCAATCCCACCAAACACATAGCAAAACCTTCTTGGTCGTTAATGCGGGCTTGGCTATCGTTTGGGCCGTCTCACGGCGCTTGGACCACGATCTTTTTCGCCTGTCATTCTCGTATGTGACCCATTTTCCATCGCCAGTCACCGTCCGCTTCAAAAATGGGTCCATTTCGTGACGCTTCAGCAAAGAATCGCAGGCATCAACTCGCTCCAAAAGGTTCTTTTGCGTCAGTTCGTGTGGCACCCATATATCGAGCTTCTTTTTGTGACCAGCCTTATGCAAATGGTTCCAAACGGTTTTCTGGCTAATCTTCAGTTTCTGGGCAATGGAATAAGTGCTCGCATGCCGGTCTGACTCGACGATTTCCATGATTTTATCGACATTTTCAACGATAGGCCTACCAGAGCGTGTCTCATCTTCGACGTCCATATTACCAGAACGGAAGCGTTGGAACCACCGCTTTGCTGTTGCATTCGATACTGTTTTGGGTCCATAAACAGCACAAATTTTTTTGGCTGCCTGCTCGGCTTTTTCCCCTTGATCGTAGTGGTATTGTAGAATGTATCGAATCTTCTCTTTCGTTACTTCCATTTTGATACGCTCTAACAAACAACTGGCCTCACAAAACAAAAGACTGTCAGAGAACTTTTTTTAAAGCGTTATGTTGCCTTTAAGTCACAGTATAGAATGACATGATGCAACGTATACATTGTGAGATATGGCTCACTAAAGCCATCTCACAAGAAACGCTCAGAACTTTTTACTTCACCCATTATATACAAATTTGAGAGGTTACATTTAATCATTTTCAAATGGTTAAAATACGATTATAAATTTGAATTACAAACCGAAACTACTAAGCACATTTTTTCCGTCAACATGTTGCTTGGTCAAGGTCAAGTCGAAATCCGTGACGATCTGAAAGTAAAGGGTTAAAAATTAATGTTAGAATAACATTAATGAATTTATTATTAACAGTTGGTAAGTACACTTTTTTTTCTATTTAGTGTTGTATGTGCATTTCGCTGACATCAATTGTTTTATATTTAGACGTTTTCGGAACTTAAAATGCAGAGATATTTATTAATTTCGAAACGTTTATAAGTCCTTGTCACATTCACTGATGAGATGGACTTTAGACGTTATAAAAATTAACTAATTATGAGTAATTCGATCATATTATTCATATACAAAAATTTTAAAGGCTTTTTAAACTTATGCGATAAATTAATGATATCAGTCATTTATTTTTCTGTTGTTGATATAATATCATTTATGATAACTTCACAAGTAGATGTTACAGCCAAATATTTGTGATGCAATTGAAAATACCCTACTTACTTTATATTTCTGCAGTCATTAGTGATGCCTTACTTATTTCAGATTTATTCAAAATATCATGAAAAGTCTGTTTAAAACCATTACTTTTAAATATGGCAATTATGCCTTGATCTTAATTGGAATAGTAAAGAAAGTTGTAAAAAAATGGATGATAAATATATAATTTTTACATTTGTATGCTTTCAATTATATGATGTATTATTCAATAATGAAAGTATTTGGAGAAGAAGACATTATTCTTCATATAATTGCACTGATTTTTCGCAACACGATTTTGGGCACAACGAACATTTACAGTGATTCATACGTATATTATGACACTGAATATAAATATGAATATGAACTCCGTTTTTCTTCATCTAACTCCATTATTGAGAAAATCAGTTTTGAAAAGAAATGCAAATTTTCAACTTTCAGAATACCATGTATTTTAACTGGTAATAGTTATTCATAATTTGTTCAGGGGTAAATCTAATAGCAGAGGCGATGGGACAGATATTTTCCTTGAAAAAAAAAAATTGCAATAAATTTTGTTTTCAATTGAGCAATGATAATTGTTTCGCAAACAAGCAAGACACAAGATTACATATACATTATAGCTTTCTTTACAAGACCTTAATTTCCACAAATTTTGCGAATTTTGCGGTGATTTTGTTTTGCAAATGTCCAACGACCGAGAAGAGTGTATGTGTTACCGTGAAAGATCGAAATTGGAGAATATCGACTTTCATCGGTGAATGTCAACACATTCCAAATACGTCGGAGAAAGATCGAATATTTCATTACATTCTTGTACATTCGGACTCTCACCGGTGTATGTCGACAATCACAGACATGCTCTGGTGGAGGTCCAAAAGAGAGGAGCCGACAAAGAGGCGACTAGCTCTCTCTCCCGCCAAATCCTTTGTTCTGCTGGGAGTCAGCCAGCTTTGTCAGTCTGGGTTAGGTCTGGGTTATTTGAATCACATAATTACGTAATTTTTTTATTACTATTATTTTCTTTTCTCTGTTTTAAATTCTTGGTCACTCCTCTCAGAAAGAGAGGCGAAAAAGTTACGTCACCCTTGTGACGTTTTATAGCGACTGAATTACGGAGAAAAAAATATAAATCTCCGACATGTTCAACATTCACCATTAGTACATGGTGAATGTCGACATTTACTGGTGTAAGTCAGAAATAAGGGTATTTAGCAAATATTTCGGACATACACCAAGCGACTCTGTGAATGTTGACATTCACCGGTGAAAGTCGACATTCTCCAGATTTCGGTCTTTCACGGTAACATGTGTACTACAACGCCTAGTAAGTGATGACAAATATTTTCATATATCCTGTACTTGTAACGGCTGCGCTGAGAATCACTGGCAGTACCTTGTGACTTGCGGAGATATTTTAATTTCTCAGTTGCAAACAAAACTTATGTTGCATCTTTCAATTGTTACGAGCCGGGCGAGTGGCAGAACGAGACCGAATGCGTTAATGTAATTTTTAATTGCGAGAGCTAAGGATTGCAACGAGTGGGGAATAATATCCAGGGAATTATATCCGGGGACCGGACTAACCTATAGGCTAACTATAGAGTCACCGTATGCCCGTTAATAACGAAAAACCTTGCGGTATTTTCGCGCTAGTATAGCGGATCAGTCCCGTACCAAAGGATACGGGGGTACCGCCACTAGCTGGTATAAGGGAAATGGAAATTGTTGCAACCTGTAGACTCTTTCTCTTCTAACGAAACGCCCGTAACTTTAATTTTAAAAATCTTATTCACCCCGAGCGGTAAGAGTGAATAAGGGAGATCGTTGCTCTGTTACACGAAGATTAAAGAAGTAAAATGAAAATAACTAAAACGTTTGAAATGTCACAATGTAAATGTAAACGTATGTTAACAGTTATTATCAAAAGTGGATCATAATGCAATTACAATAGATGATTCTTAAATTTAAACTTAGCCGAAATTCACGCGTCCTATTCCACGTCTTATACTTACAATAGTCAACGTATGTGGAAGCCGTGACTTTTAAGTTTCTGTACCCTAAGTAACAGCGTGACGTTTTAGAGAATACTGGATCCGAGGAGTCAAAAAATGTCTCTCTTATATAGGGTTCGGTTTTGGAAAAACTGCGGAAAAATGAGTGGAGGTGGTAGGACTCTGGAAGGGATATTAGGGGACCAAGGCAGCATGGAAGATATCTTGCCAGGATTGTAGGGGTTCGTAGTTTGTTTATGCTAGTTGCTCAGACAGTGATCCTGTACAGCGAGACCTCTTCGGTTTACATCTTTACGTAAATTTTCTAACGGTCGACTGGTATCAGATGAAAAACATAAAATTCAGGGCTGCATGTAACACAATTATGGTTCTCCAAGAAAAATATCTGCTCTATTACTCCCTGCTATTGGATTTCTTCTGGACGCCTAGTTTTTAAGACAAACAGGAAATCATTCACAAAAATTGGGGCATTTTGGGCATCGTTTTTTCTTTGAGCTTGTGCATTATATAGATATGGTTATGTACCTATAACATTAAAGCAATATACATCGTATATTCGGGAGAGATAATAGAGTCACCATTTTATGCCAAAAGAAGTTTAATAATTTGATAAAAATATAGGCAATTTGATAAAAAGTATGTTTCTTTTATCTTCAGCCTAAGCTAACAATGCCTCTTCCATAGATACTATTGCACGTATCTAGTTCATCCACGTTAACGAGTTCAACATAAATAAAAAAAAATGTAAACCTAATGTAATTAATAATAAACTAAGAACGTGCATTTTACTGGTATGTAGTAACGGCCCTAGCCGACTAACAACGAAACAGATCGAAGTCGAACACGCCGATTTTTATGGAATTTATGTGAAAGGTAGTTCTTAAAAAAATATTTTACATGTATTTTCTTTTATCGGCAGCCATCCACTCTGAAGGGGTAAAAATACTCCTCAAAGTTGAGGGTAGAAAACGCATTTTTGGGAATATCTTGGTAACCAGCGGTCATACAAATATATATTTTTTTTCAAATTGTGTGTTTCTCAACACAGAATATAACTGCGTAAGAAAAGTTGCAAAACAATTATTTGTTTAACACTAGATTTACGGGCGTGAAATTTGTTACATTGCAATATATTAAATAACGACTTTGTAAAAAGAGGGATCAAGCGCCAAAGGTGATAATTCGTTAAGTAATTATTGTGTTATAAAATACACGCGGAATATCTACTGTGCAGCTTCTCTGTAAATTTGAGAAATGTTTATAAAACAAGTAGGAACCCGTCAATTTGACGGCTTCCGTAAATCTAGTGTTAAAAATATATTAAAAAATTTATTTTGTTTGTTAACATTTCCCAGCAAACATTCTCTCCCAATCGAATAAATTTATGTATGCAAACTATGGCCCAACTTAGCGGATACGTGTTTTTGGAATTTTATGATTTATAATGATAACGGTCATTATTTGACCGGATAGTCTCGCACGTAGCGAGAAAAAGTTAGACGTGAAATAATGACTGTTATCGTCACAGATAAAAAATTCTAAAAACCCGTATCTGCTAAGTTGGGTCATAGTTTGCGTACATAAATTTATTCGATTGGGAGAGAATGTTTGCTGTGAAATGTTAACAAATAAAAATACACTTTTTAACGTTCTTTAAATAAATAATTTCTATACAACTTTTCTTACGCAGTTACATTCCGTGTTAGAAAACACACAATTTGAAAAAAATATATAATATATTTGTATGACCACTGGTTACCGAGATATTCTCAAAAATGCATTTTCTACCGTCAATTTTGAGGGGTATTTTCACGCCTTGAGAGTGGATGGTTGCCGATAAAAAAAATACGCGTCAAACACTTTTTTGAGAACTACCGATCACATAAAGGGTATATCAGGATGAGGGGGTTAAAAGTGCCCTTGAACCGATTTCAATGGGGGAGGTGTCATTCGATAGGGAATGCTCTGCGGCCACTGCGTACCAAATTTTAACCCTGTATCTTGACCGGAAGGGCAGTTATGAACGCGCAGTTCTATACGCGCCGATACATGTTTGAGATTTTCTTCAGGTTTTTCCATTGAAAAACCTAAGTGCCAAAAATGCGCAAGCTAAAAAAAAGTAAGAAAATAGATATCTTATCGGAATCGTCGAGGTACAACATTTCCCTTTTTACAGTAACAATCCGATACCTATGATTGTTATCCTCAATTTTTTCAGATTTGTAAATCACCTGCGCCATAGTGAAAAAAATCGAAAACTGTTTTTTCCGACGAATTTCGATCTGAAACGTAATGAGTAGTTGTTATTTCGGCATACTTTTGATGCAGTATGTTCATTTTGTGATCTTCAATGTTTCTCCATTCCAGACAATTGCACGAGAATGGAAAGAATAGAAGTGTAATGAGGGACCAGAAACAAGGCACTTGAGGGGTAATTTGTTCCGATTTGCCCGACGGATAGGGACAGCCCTCTCCCTCACGCATTTTCAATTTTGACACGCTATTGGCCGAGAGACCCGCACATTCGTTGCGTCGTCGTGGGCACGACGAAAGGAGTGTTTTATTTTCGGTTGTCATTCGTCGATCTCAGGTTTCGGGGACCGAAATGGCGGGGATAGGGGAATCTCCCCTTCCGTCCCAAGTACCTTGTTTCTGATCCCACACTAAAACGTACTTAAATATCTGTAAACTGTGTGTGGGGTTACCTACTATCATTTTGGACGTTCATTCAACAGCAATTGGCAGAATATCATGTTGGCAACACCGCGGGTAGAAGCTATACAAAAGTTACTTTAATTATCAATCTTCCACAAAAAAAGATAAGTATTTTTACACGGCACTCACAGCTGAGGTTCAAATATATATTCCATATACGTTAATCTGTCTACGATTAATTGAACGTGCACCCTGTCTACTCATAAATATCAATAACAAAGACGTGCGATCGGAGGAGGTCGGCGGCGCGGTGGTTCTCCAAGGACGGCTCTGGCGTGCAGATCTCGTGCATCCCTGCTCTAGAGGACCGCGGACGCCACTTTCGGAAGCACTGGGCTAGACTATTTCTTAAATATCACTGATTAATGTCATTTCTGATAATTCATCGTGGGGCCAAAGTACTATATGAGCGGCTTATTTTGAAACTGGCATACGTCACTTTATTTTTAAATCGGGATATTTATGGTTGTCGTTTCAACGGGTTTAAAAATATTGATGCCAATATTCGGGAAGATTTACTTGTATTTCTTATGTCAGGACACTTACACTTTTGTTAGTATAAAGAAGTTCGTATAGTCATTAAAAATCACTGTTGTTCATTACAGTAAAGTGGCTTATGCTACTTTCAAAATAAACGATCCATATATCAAATAAACCATGTAAAGAATAGGATATTGTTTTGCCAAAAATTTTAAAAGACTTCAATAAAGGGTAATAAGCTAATATCTATTAACCATACAAAATGTTTGAGAATACCCATTATTGCAAAGCATGGCCTTACTAGGAAAAGCATGTTTTATGGTTATTTTTATGCAGGTTTTATATTTCCTGAGTACATAAAAATATCTGTAAAACATTTTAAAACGACCATTCAGTATTAC
The DNA here is from genome assembly GCA_963989415.1 of Cerceris ruficornis. Lineage (NCBI taxonomy): Eukaryota > Metazoa > Arthropoda > Insecta > Hymenoptera > Crabronidae > Cerceris > Cerceris ruficornis. The sequence goes on along the minus strand of OZ022520.1, from coordinate 13,043,878 downwards.
TATGTGGTTAATAATTTAAAAAAAATTAAGTCCCCCTCGGGGACGCGAACTCGCGACAAAAGTGTTTAGCGGTTCAACGGACAGACGCTCTAGCCACTACACCATTCCTTCCGTTGAAAGATCGTTTAAAATTCTAGTATGTAAAGAGCATACAATTAACAATTGATTTAATTACCTCGATACTGTTCCTGAACACGTATGTTTTCGCAGAAATCGGTTTTCATTTTTCCGACAGTGTTGTACCATATCAAAAGAATTTGAAAAAATTAGAGCATAACAATGATAACATTAGGCAGCTACTGTAATAATGAAAAAGTTGTGTTCGGAAGATTGAAATACGAAATCTACTTTTTTCAAATTTGTTTTTGGTTTTCAATTTCTTACGCGTAGCACTTACAACGGAAAAATCTGAAAAAATCCCTGACTTACGTAGTCACGTTCAGAATGTTTCGGAATTTTTAAAAATTTTTAACACCGCATTGAATTGAGAAAATGAGGCAAAAATTGGCTTTTCGAATTTACCCCATAACTATTTTGCCGGTCAAGGTATCGGATTAAAAATTGGTATACAATGGTTTTTTATGGTCACCTATCAAATGACCCGTCGGCACGTAAATTCGGTTCAAGGGCATTTTTGACCCCCTTATCCTACTAGACTCTCTAAAAATATCATTGATAAAATCTGTTAAATTTTTGTTACGTAATACTTGTTGGGCATACCTGCAGAGTATTGGGTCCATCCCTTAGAATTGTATTGATTGTTTTCAATAGCAGCTTTTCGTCTTTGATGTGCACATGCTTTGATCTCAGTGCTGGGAACTGTGCAACAAATAATAGCGATACTTTCTTAATTCTTTGAGACCCTGCTGAATTAACCCTTTCCACTCGTTTTTTTTCCATGTAGGATAGCGCCAACTCGGAATTCATTTCAGGTTTATTACTGCCCCACACTCTGAGCGTATAATGAAAGAAAAATAAGTTTTTCTCCTTTTTTTAAACATAAAAACTTCATTTCACATCTATTTTAAATAAAATGGAAACGTGAAAACAAAAAATGGCGATTATCGAAAGTTTTTGTCAGAGTAAATAAATTTCAAACGTATAATTTTAAAATTCTTATAACAACTATAATATGAAATGCTTCAAAGCTTTACTTATTGGAATATGATTATCGAAATATCAATTTCTATGTATTTCAGAATTCTATTGTCAACTGCATTAAGAAGATTATCAGAAAACAGCGTCATATGAGTGGAACTCCGGAACTTCTTGGCGAATATACAGCGGCATACGAGTGGAAAGCGTTAAATTTACTTAAATTATAATATTATTAGAAGAAATATCATTATTTTAAATGCGTCTCTATATCAAGAGTATTGTTTCGAAATAATGAACATAATAATGTAGCTTTGTATCTTGAACTGTATAAATGAAAAAAAGGCATAAGGAAAGAAACCCCTGGCTCACAACATTTTTGCTGAATAAACTTTTTGCAGAATTGTTTAAAAAAACATTGATTCCTGTACTTCGGTTTAATTTTATAATTTGAAAAACTAAAGGAAAATGTTCCTATTATAAGACTTCGTGCCAGCGAGGCGCTGAGCCGGGCGTTCTCACGCCTGGCTTTCGTTAAGAGGACACTTTCTCTAGCGAGGGAGGAAGACGATCCTCGCCCCTACGGGGCCTTTCGGGGAAAAGAGGTCCTTGAAGGACCCCACCACCCAGGGAGGGAAAGCCTTGCGAAGAGAGTCGACGCCTAGGGCCCACCGAGGTCTCATCTTCGAGACACCGCACAGTGGTCCAGAACGTCGCTCTAGCTGTTCAGGCACCTCGCACAGTTTTCGATCTCTTTGAAATCCTCACCAAAAGCGCAAAACACATCCGATTTAGTTAAAAATTAGTATTCTTATGTTTTTCAATTCACTGATTACGAATCCGAACTCAAAATGTCCGAAAACAAAATGGCGGATCCAATATGGCGGGCGGAGTGTCATAAGGCGGAGCAAAGTTACAGGAGCTTTTCCCTTTTACAAAATTATTGGTTTATGCCTATGATTGATTAGGAAAACCTCCCTCCACATTTTATTATTTTTGCCAAGAGGGAGGATAATTAGAAAAACAACGTTTTTACCTGACTCATCCGCTGGCCAACATTTTCGGCTTCCTCGCCGCCCGCGGTTTATAGCATGTGCAATCTGCTGATAGACTTAGGGCCGTTAAGTTGTAAAACCCACAGTTAAGAAAATATCGACTTGTAATTGCCGATGAGGGTTTCTATTTAAATCTCGGTTTTTACAAGTTGGCCAAGCGAATTCAGAGAAGTTGTAAACCGCATGGCGTTGCACTAAAACCGCTCTGATAGTTTTCCGAATCAATTTAAAACGATATTGTTTGAACTACATGTACACAGAAATGTCGAATACTCATTTAGAACACAAGATTAACTGTTTACCCTCTTCTAATTCAACCAATTCATAGAAAGATTTCCTTAAAACCGCTAACAGACTCTAGCGGCGGGCAGCCGCTGGAGTGAGCGCGACTTTTTAAATAATAAAAAATCAAATTTGTGGGACGAGTTGAGATGGTTTCTTTGCAGCATCATATAGCAGAGAGCTTATAGAAAAGGGCTTTATAGGTCAAATCACAAGAATATACAAAACCTAAAAGATGCTGACTGTCAATGATAGAAAACTTTGATGATTTTCTTTCAATCATTGAACGTTAATTTTTTAATAAACTACAAACGCTAATTTTATATTCAGTATGTGCATTTTGATCGTAGAAGAATGCTCTTTAATTTAAAAAAGAATTATCAGAAAATATAAGATAGATTTGTCAGAATGTCACGAAGAAGACAACATCTTTTTTCGATAGAAATTGGTCTCGAGAAAAAGTTCCAACTTTAACCGTTTGTCGTAACTACAATTTTTGTCGGATTTCATTAATTTTGCCATTTCTGAAATCCATGGACATTTAGGAATCGATATAAAGAAAAAAAGTGATTCGAGAAAATCGACTTTTTGGCAAAAGCGCGGCTAATCGCTCATTCTGGACCACTGTTCATCGTCGCGATATCTTTGACAAATATACTCTTCCGCAGAGAGAGTTGATACAAGCGGATCCTGACGCTTGTACCATTATATTGTATCTGCCCGCGTTTCGGAATGTTATATTGCAGCATTGTTATTATAATATATATCGTGGAAAAAGAGTGAAAAGTATATATGTGTATATATATAACACACACACCGAAATCATTTCTAATTCTAACTCTTACACTATAAACATATAAATATAAATTTTTATTAATTGCAAACTAAAAAATTATTTTACTAACGCCTAGAAATTTAAATGCCCGATTTCTTTGTAAGTTGCAAGTATTAGGGTGTCCCATAATTTTCTTTCTTTTTTTTGCTACGAAATGAATACACGATATTTGTTGTTTAAGCTTGATTTATTGCGTTATATATGAACTGTTCTGTTCGATCACCTTATTGCATATCTCTCGGGAAACTTCATTATTCCCTCTTTCCAAAATTGTTGGGGCTTGCTTGCAAAATGTTCCTGGGGGTGCGTTTTTATTTCGCTTACGGGTTGGAACCCTTTAGCACGTAGAGAATTTTTTAATGATAGGAATAAGTAATAGTCGGATAGAATAAGATCTGGGGAGTACGGGGGATGCGGTAGAACGGCCCAATCAAACTGTAACAGCTTTTCTCTTACAGCCAAGGTAACATGCGGTTTTTCATTGTCGTAAAGAAGGGTGACGCCCCGTCGGTTTGTCAACTCTGGCCGTTTTTCTGCTTGCCGACTTTCAATTTACCAAGCTGATTGCAATATTTGGCAGAATTGATGATTTCACCTTAACCGTTTGAGTCCCAGAGGCTTTTAAAAGAACACGGTCGAAAAAATCCGAGCAGCGCGATAGCGCTTGTCTCAAACAAGTACTGGAACTTTTCGACACAAAATCTGAAGAGCGCGATCGCGCTCCTTGGGACTCAAACGGTTAAGGAAGGAGCTCGCAGTAGACTACACCTTTCCAGTCCCACCAAATGGACAAAAGAATTGTTTTCAGGTGAAGTCCGGGCTTCGCGACTGTTAAAGGTCTTCTGTCCTTAGACCAAGTGCGTTTTCGATACACATTTTGATACAAAATCGAAGTCTCGTTTCCAGTGACAAGCCTCTTTAAGAACGTATCTCTTTCATAACGCTGGAGAAGGAATTCGCACATAGAGACGCGGTTCATAAGGCCGGTCCCCGTCATTATATGTGGAACCCAAACTTCACATCGATTGATATATCCCATCCTGATCAGGTGATTATGTACCGTTGTTCTGGGAATGTTAGTGGCATCCACTATCGCGCACACACTATATCGTGAAATTTCGGCGAGCATGGCCTTGATAAGGTCCGTATCCGTCGTCGCTGGTCAGCCGCGGCGGTCTTCATCTTTCAAGTCAAAATTACCAGCTCTAAATCTCTTAAACCAGTTGCGAACGGTCGTAATAGTCGTAGCACCACTCCCGTAAACGGTACAAATCTCATCGGTAGTATTCTTTGCACTTTTCCCTTTTTTAAAGCAATGAAACATAACATGCCGCAAATGCTTCCTTTGGCTATCCATATTGAACGGTGTAGAAAAAAAGTCTTAAAAGAGACTGTGTCACCAACGAAACATACTTTAGAAGAGCTCTGGGACGATTGAAACTGATGACATAGACGGCTAATAGATAAGCTTGAATGTTTATATAAAATAGCCAGTTAAAATCATTCCTAGCGTGGTGCGAAAGAAACTTATGGGACACCCTAATAATATAAATCTGTGAGCGTTCAAGACTATCACTGTTATACTGATATCAGTACATAATGACAATGTTTATGTTACGTGCGGCCCCGAAACTTTTATTTTTCATCTGATACCAGTCGGCCACTTAAAAAAATTACGGAAAGATGTAAACACAAAGGGATTTCGCCGTACAGATTTTAATGTTTTTGGACTTTTGGCGATGGTTTTGGTGGAATTCAACCACTACGTGACGCCTCACGGCGAAATATAGTATTGCGTCGTAGAACGCGCATTTGCAAATTACACTCAAACCTGTTTTTGTGCGGAGGATAGGGACCGCATAAAAAAAATCACACAAAACTTCATGGGTAGTGTTACGTCCTAACCCCACCGACACACTCCGCATTATAACGTTGATCGTCATCATTATTATTATTATATTACTATTATTATTATTGTTATTAACATTATTATTACTATTGTTATTGTTACTATTAATTTTCGCACTTCATGTAATATAACATACACACATAAACATAAACAGATATACATAGACGCAGCATATCCACCGACCACTCTAAGGGCACATCCCTCTCCTCACAGACCTCATCCCCACTTACAAAGGTCCCTGTTCCCCACTCCTAACCACTCCTAATTTTCCGCACCGACGATTTTCCCTAAAACACTTTTACACGAACACTCTCAAACGAAACTTCTTAAGAACCTTTCACCAAGCGCCCACAGAGAAATAAAAGCGACAAATATCAATTTATACAAAACATATACATCTAGTATTTGCGAGTTAATACCTTCCCTCGCGAAGACGAAGTGGTGCTCGTTTCGTAACAGTAGCTATAAGAAATAGTTTTCGCAACACAAATAAAAAGAGATTTTTTTTGTGCGGTGAATAGGGACCGCATAAAAAAGTCTCACGTAGAAAAATCACATAGAATGTCTAAAGATAAAATAAAAATCCTAAAAATTTATATCTAAATAGAAAAAATAATAAAATCTTCAATTTACGCTTTGAAATGAATCTTATCTGAATGGTCCAGGAATGTGAACTCACTTTGAAGGACGTCAATTAATATTAGATTTAAAAATTAAAACACGTAATATTCTTTTTTATTCAATCACTTTATTTATCGGACTTGTCACTTGCGGAGATCAGAGACGAATAACAGCAACTCTGCGATCTGCGATCATAGAGTTCAATAACATACAATCTAATCCGCTAACGCAATACTAATGTAATGCGATGAAATACATATTAAAAATCGAAAAGTATGGCCAATCAAACCTACTACTTATTGATTGATAACTTCGTCAATTATGTTTCAATTTGATCGAAATTTTCATATACCGCACAAGAAAAATCGCACAAAAACAGGTTTGAGTGTAATTTCTAGCACAAATAGTTAAAAAACTCCGCGACAGCAGAACGCAAGGCCTTCTCGGGTGAAAAAATACATTGTTGCCGCCGCGGCTGTCTTGGCGATACATTTTACAATCCTGCCTAGTCTTTACTTTTAACGCGATTTTTCGACAACGATCAAGCAGAAAAGGACATCGATACAGCGGATACCACTGCAAAAAACGCATTGGCAATAGTACCTCATGGGTGACGTGGAAACCTATTAAAACTTTGCTGTCGAGAGTCTAGGCAGGATTGTAAAATGTATCGCTAAGACGGCCGCAGCCGCAACAACGTATTCTTTAACGCGAGAAGGCCTTGCGTTCTGCTGTCGCGGAATTTCTTAGCTATTTGCGCTGGAAATTAATTTACAAATGCGCGTGCTGGAACGCAGCATTATATTTCGCCATAAGGCGTTACGTAGTAGTCGAATTCGACCAAAGCCATCGCCAGAAGTCCAAAAACATTAAAATCTATTAATCGTATTTGATTTAAAACATATCACAGCACACTTTCTCACTAATAATACTTCTGTTTTGCCGCACACGCGAGTTGTTACAATCTGAAAATGTTGTTCGATAAATAAGCTTGGTCGACGTGCCATGCACGTCGTTTTGTTTTCCGCGATCGACGCGCGTGGCATGTCTTTCCAGCGCGAGCGATTAGATACGAATGTCGGCCCAATCAGAGTTGCCACTCGAGGGATTTTTTCCCTCGTGAGAGCCTTAGTGCGCATGCGCACAGTGACGTCAAAGTCCAATGGCGGCTGTTTTTACGGACGTATCTATATGCAACATTAGGTACCCAAAAGGGGCCCTTCCCACTGGGAAACGTTACCACGTTCCGTGCCGTGTGGGGCGTATACGACCTACACTAAGGTGTGGTGTTCCGTTGGACGACAAATGTTTTGAATATTTCCATGTAAATATGATATTTATTTTAAAAATTTCCACTTCCTGTAATTTCTACCGTATTGCAATTGCCGCGGGGGTCTAACGATACCCCATATTCGAGCAAAGTATATACGTCGGTGAGGCTTAGTAGTGCGCATGCGTCAAAAAAAATCCCTCGAGTGGCAACAGAGGGCCCAATACGCCACCACGCTCGTGCCAATCGGTCCGAACCTGGCAAGTGAAAGGCAAATCAATCAGCGAGCTCTCGAACGCTCAGGAAGGAGAAGTAGGCGGAGCTCTTCCATGGACGGCTCTTGGCGATCAAATAAACAGCTTCCCTGGGTTAGTTAATCGACGCAACTGTCCTCGACCGGCGGAGAACTTTGTCGGTTCGCGAGAGATTTTAGATATCGAGATTTAATGGCAAACTGTGACGGATTTAGTTGTCAGCGAGCGCGATTTCGTAGTTTTCGTCACGATGTTCAGAAAGCAAGTGCCTTGGAAGAATTTTCTTCCGAAGACCTTCGACGACGCTATGGGCTGGACATCCCCGCTTGCTGAATTTTCGCGACGTTTCAGCAGGCGGGTTTTTCGGATTTTCTGGGCGGTGCGAGACGTTAATTGGCCGCATTTTCCTCCGAGAGGAGCGACCACCCCCATGGGACTCTCGACGAGAAGGGCTTAACGGAGGCGGAGTCTCTCCCCCTGTGACTACGTGGTGGAAGATAGTGCAACCAGATGTGCCTAAAAAATCCTAGTCCGGCCGATCGGCAGAATTTCTCTTCGAAGGCGCGATTTATGCCCGATTTGTCACCGCGAGTCACCGGCGGTCGATGGGACCCGTTCGGGCCGAAGTCCCTGTTACCACCCGTTGACAGAGCACGACGGATTAACGAAAACGTTCATTCAAAACGAAGGCTGCCTAATTCTTTAAGGACCGGAGTTTTGGCCGCCTTGGAGCGTGATGGTCGCCAAATGTTGGTAAATAATAAATAATCTGGTGGCGAAACTCGGGCCTCAAAGAACGGCAAACTTTCGCTTCGTCTCGACTGCGCTTTTGTTTCCGTACGACGGAACACACCATATTTCAACCCGGTATCTTTACCGGGAGGGTAGTTATGCGGTCAATTAAAAAAACGGCGTTTTCACACATTTCAAATACGTAAATGCATGTTTGAGATTTTAGTAATTATATATATGGTACAGATGATGGTCCGCCCCACCGATTTCGATAATTTTTGAATATGTTGTCAGAATCATGATTCTAAGCAACTTTTTCCTATACATGTAACTTCTGCTACTTCTACATTGAATTTTGCCTGTACATGCACATCCGTCGTAACGTGTGCGTCAGCTAGATGCGATCGCATTTCTACTGCTTCTGTGGTGCCCGACTCATTGTCAGAAACTTTATACCCGGGCGGACTCGTCGAAAAGCTACCTCATAAGAAAGTACTTATGACTACGTCATGACCGTTATGCTGAATTTTTGCAGATTTTTTAATGTGGTGCGCCACAGTGTGAAAAATCAAAAAGCATTTCTGCAGCGCATTTCTGTCTGAAACACGAATGCATATCTTATATCATAATTTCGTATCTTTTTCATGCAGTATGTACATTTTGTGATTTTTAAAGTCTCTGCACACGAAGAAATTACGTTCAATAAAGAGAATTTAGTTTATTAAATAAATTGGAAATTGTATGCTCCGTATCTGTTAGAATTTTAAACGTTCTTTCAAGGAAGGCCATGGCAGTGGTTGGAGTCTCTGCTATGAGTCTTATATTATTGTTCGGATCCCTTTCCTAAATTCTGTTTTAAAATCCATTTAATTCCTTTGTCTTTCCTAAACCTAGATTTTCCTGTCAAACAGCTGTTCCTCTCCCGACGTTGTTGTTATCTCACCATCCTTGTCTCTCTCTATATCTGTCGCGCTCCTCTGTTTACATCTAGTACTTTGCTCTTTGCCTTCTATCCTTATTCCCTTATGTTCCTTTCTCTGTCTCTCCCACTCCCTACCTTGTCATCGGTCGTCAACCCATTTTAAACGAAACGTTCCTTCCCGAATAATCCAATCCGTTGCCCTAATCCCCACTTACTTCCTTTTATCCTCGCATAATAAAAGTCCTTACTTCCTATTCCTCGCCCTTAGTAACTACTTGCTTCCACAGAGCTTATATCGCACTTCGGTTACAACTCTTTGCTTAAATATTCCGATCTAACCACAGCACTTCCGTGTGAATATTCTTGTTGAATTATATTATTGTTAAGTTTACGTTACTTGTTATTTACGTGATATTTTATTAAACGTTTTGTGCAATATTCTACGTGTTCCTTTAACTATAAAGTATTGTGCATAACAGTTATTCTTAGTTATTTTTAAAAAATTATTATCTTCATAACTGTATACAATGGCCATTTTAAAATATTTGAAACATAATTTTAAGTACTTAAATACTAAAAAGTCTATGTGAGAGTAAGTATACAACATGCTTTCTGCATCATCGAGCTGAGTTCTGCAACTATGAGTATTCTCAAACATTTATTACTTTGGATAGATATCGCTTTTTCGATATCTATTCATGTTACGACATATGAAAATATATGTTAAATATTAAAAGGACATAATATTATTATATCTTGATAGGTTGTAACGTATTAGATATGTAATGCGCAGCCGCAGATCGAGTGCTTTCTGCAGGGGAGATTCACCCAAAACTGAAACCTAGCGTTAATGGCGATTTATTCGGTTACGTCGTGACGCAACAGGGTTTTGGTTCGGACATCTTTTGAATAAATAAACTAGAGTTATGTATAGAATGACATTAGAAGTTGAACGATTGAATTATTGAATGACTGAACGATTAGCGATTGAACAATGGAACGATTGAACCTCGGCAGAATGGGACACTCGGTTATAAGGATTTTACGGAAAGGAGTGGGACAAGGATGACGGTGTTTGGCAGTGGGAGGGTCCAAATAGAAAGTAGAATTTTTGGATTTCGAACGGTGATTCAAGTGAGTAAGGATCGAGTCCCGGCGCCGATGTACAAAATATTTTTGTTTACAAAGATATTGACTATTCCTAACGTCAAAGGGTCGGTACATTAGAAGTAAAATAAATACTAGTGGCAACCATTGAATATTGGAAATTACATACAATCTTTGTTACAACTCATCGAGATATAACATTATGGTCCTTTTGAAACGATAAAAAAAACTTAAGCCATCTTCCTTGGAGATGCGAACTCGTAAGAAAAAAAAGCGTCCGGCGGCTTCATAGACAGACATTCTACCCCAGGGTTTCCACTTATTTGATCGTCGCAAGCATCCTTGGAGGACCTGCGCCTACTGCTCCTACCAGCGCACTCGGGAGATTGCTGATTGACGAACCTTTCTCGTGCCAGGCGCGAACCTATTGGCACGAGCGTGCTGGCGCATTGGGGCGACATTCGTAGTTAACCCCTCGCGTTGGAAAAACGTGACACCCACGACGATCACGGAAATGAAAACGACGTGCGGGTCACGTCGACTCAGGTTATTTGTCGAAGAAGTTTCAGATCGCACCACGTCGCGTGTAGGGTAAAACGGCGACATATAGTGTTGCGTTCTGACATGCACATTTGTAAGTTAATGTCCAGCGTAAATGGTTAAAAAACTCCGCGACAGCAGAGTGCCAAGTTTTTTCGCGTCATAGAGTACATTGTTGCCGCTGCAGCCGTCTTGGCGAAACGTTTTACAATCCTGTCTAGTCTCTCGCCAATAAAGTGTTAAAAGATTTCCACATCACCCATGGGGTACTATACCAATGCATTTTTGTAGGTATGCGAGTGAGTGTGCGTGCATGTGCGTGGCGATGTTGAGAATAGAACGACGAGCGACGCCGACGGGTGGCAGATGATAATGTTCCTACAAAGGAACGCGAAGGAAAGAAGGATACTTCGGGCGGTGAAGGCAGCTCGGACCGGGAGTTCAGTTCGGAGATTGCCATTGAACGATTGAGACGTACTTTGTATTCATTGTAGGAACGGTTGATCAGTGCGGTGCGATGACCGCATTTTAAAAACAAAACCTAGTGCACTTGTCCTACAGGAGGTCGGCACATGTTGTCTTTAGACGGGCGTTACCCGGCCGAAGAGTTCAGCGACCGCCGAAGGAGGCTTGGGACTGTCGAAAAAACGGCCGGGGAACGTTTAAATCCGTTCGACAGCAGGTCTCGCGAGCGATTGTAAAGCGAAGAGCGTAAGTGAAAAGAGTAAGCAAAAAAACGACAGCGTGCGAATTAAACCTAAGAATTACAGTGTACGATATTCTTGTTTTTGTATTAGTCCACTTATAATAAAGGACCATCTCTAATTTAAATCCCACATCATTGTATTTGTGTTCATTTTTGTAATTGCCTAGACCAGTGGTCGGCAAATCGCGGCTCATGAGCCGCATGCGGCTCTTTAGCGTCCTGAGTGTGCTCGACCAGTCGGCCACAAAAATTTTGCTAATAAATAACATCATTGTTATCTCTGGTTGTATTTAATGTTTAGTAGCTAGTTTGAACCGACTCCGAAAAAACATGGTTCTTGACAGGTTCTTGAAAAGAAATTTGACTCTTAAAAAAATTTTAATCGTCCTGCTGCTGATTTTCGGCTCTTTCGACTAATGACTTTGCCGACCACTGGCCTAGACTAAATAAATAAAAAACACTTATTAATTTCCTTGGGTCCCATTAATCATTCTACATTTTTTTGCAGTGGTATCCCCTGTAGACCTACTCCACTGTGTCGATGTCCTTTTCTGCTGAATCGTTGGTGAAACATCGCGTTAAAAATAAATTACGAAAATATTTTGAAATTTTGTCATCAAACGGTTTCAGCTAGATAAGCATGGAAAAACTACCCTTAAATCAACTTGACCTTGGTGCATACCATTCGTCGGTGCATACTTTCACCAACGATTCACCAGAAAAGAACATCGATACAGTGGAATGGCCGTACAGAGGTAGTTAAAATCTAGTAATCGTATTTGATTTAACTCATATCTGATTATACTTTTTCACTAATAGTAGTTTTGTTTTACGATCTGAAACTCTTTTTAGATAAATAATTTTAGTCGACGTGCGTGGCACGTGTTTCCTGTGCAAGTGGTTAAATACGAATGTCGTCCCAATGCGCTACCACGCTCGTGCTGATAGGTGCGACTGGTAATACAAAGGTTTGTCAATCAACGGGCTCTCGGGTGTGCGGTTGGAAGAAGCAGGCAGAGCTCTTTCAAGGACGCATGCGGCCATCAAATAAGTGAAAGCCCTGCCCTAGCCACTCCACCATTCCCTTCCTTGAAAGAACGTTTAAAATTCTGGCAGATAAGGAGCACACAATTTAAAAGTTACTTCATTAATTCAATTCTCTTCATTAGCCGCAGTTACTTCAGATGCAGAAACATTGAAAATCGTAACAGAAATATGTGAAGAATGTGAAAATGACTGCCCAAATTACACTTACTGCCGAATTCTTCGAAAATTATTCTACATGTTGGAAAGAAGAAAAAACTTTTTTCACTTAAATCATTTTGTTATAGTATCATCCATCTGCGGAAAGAATCAACGTGATTACATAATTGTAAAATATTTTGGTTGGGTATTTGCAATTTTAAGTTTAATGTTCATGTAATGTACCGACCGTCTAATACAGGGGTGCAGAAATTTTGCACGCCAGAGCTGTCCTTGGAGCACGCCATCTACTTCACCCATAAACACACCCGAGATGTCACTGATTCACACTCGCCGACTCGGCGTCACGGCCGGATCTACTGGCACAGGCGTGGTGGCGCGTGGGGCAACATTTATATTTAAAAAATTTCGCGACAACAGAACGCCAGGCTTTCTCGCGTTAACCTCTTAGGCACGGCTGAACTTTAAACGCGGTTGTTTCTCTGTACGGCAGAGTTCGACGCGAATTACGCGTAAACGATACAGCACTGCAATGTGTGACGGACAATGCTATTCTCTACGCGAGTACATTGGAATGAAGTTTTTGATGACTGAATTATAATTTTTCCCAAAGATATGATACATATACTTTAACCCCTTAACCTACGATTTAGATTCGAAGATGTTGGGCCGAAATTGTATACAAGTTCGCGCAGCGTTCGGGACGTTCGCACGACTTGGGTACACGCCGATCCGGGCAATTGTAAACATGACGGTCGCGGTTTGTAGATAGCACAGACAAGACTCGTGATGTATTTCTATCATCTCCGTACGCGGAGATACGTGATCCCGTACGTGATCCCAATCACCGTACGCGGGCTATACCCGTAAAATTCGGGTTTGGCCCAACCATCGTACGCGGGCTATGCCCGTCATTGTAGGTTAAGGGGTTAACTTTGATAATTTACTTTAATCATTAATAATACAATTGAGTTTACAATCTTCACACTCATAGCGCGATCTTCTTCTTACATCGTTCTTTGCACATAGGATACAATTTAGGAACGGTTTTTTAGGTTTTTCGCACTTGCAAGTGAGCCAGTAACTCAGTAGCGTGAGCCACTATAGTTGCGCGTCATAATATAAGATGACATTCGCAAAAGCCACTATAGTGGACCGTCGTACAGAGAGATGACATCCGCGAAAGCCACTATAGTGGCGCATCGTGCCTAAGAGGTTAAAGAATGTTACCGCCGCGGCTGCCTTGGCGATATATTTTACAATCCTGTCTAGTCTGCCGCTAGCAAAGTGTTAATAGGTTTCCACATTACCCATGGGGTACAGTACCAATGCGCTCTTTTCTGCAATTGGTATTCTCTGTAGGCCTATTCCACTGTATCGATGCCCTTTGCCGTTGAATCGTGGGTAAAAAACCGCGTTAAAAAATAAATTACGAAATTTTTGTAGTAACTATACAGATGAGGGTCCACCAATTTTAATGATTGACTGATATGATCCCAACGATATATCCAAAATTATTGAAATCGGTGAGGTGGACGCTCATATGTATAATTACGACCAACAAATTTCGTAATCGATTTTTTAGCGCTATTTTTCACCAACGATTCAGCGGAAGAGGGTATCGATACAGTGGAGTAGGCCTACAGGGAATACCACTGCAAAAAAAACGCATTAGTAATAGTACCCCATGGGTGATGTGGAAACCTATTGACATTTTGTTAGCGCCAGACTAGACAAGATTAGAAAATGTGTCGCCAAAACGGCCGCGGTGACAACAATGTACCCGTCGACACGAGAAATCCCGGCGATCTACTGTCGCGAAGTGCTTTAATTACTTACGCTGGAAATTAATTTACAATTGCGCGTGCCAGAACGCAACATTATTTCGCCGTGAGGCGTAACGTAGTAGGCGATTTAGCTAAAACCATCGTTAGAAGTCCAAAAACATTAAAAGCTATTAATCCTATTTGACTTAAGACATGACGGAGCTTACTTTTTCACTAACAATACTTTTTTTTATACCCTACACTCGACGTGGTGCAATCTGAAACTGTTCTTAAACAAATAACCTAAATCGACGTGCCACGTACGTCGTCGTTTTCATCTCCGTGACCGACGTGCGTGGCACGTCTTTCTAGCGCGTGTGGTTAACCTCTTAGGCACTGAGCACCACTATAGTGGCTTTCGCGGATATCATCTTTCTGTACGGCGCACCACTATAGCGGCTTACGCGTCAGATTGTGATGTTGGTCTTTGTGTTGTACCGTGTTTTAAGACGTACCATACTGAAATGTACTATTAATTATTAGAATAAATTGTTAAAGTTAAAATGCGCGTTAAAAACTTATCTTAATTTTAAAAAATTTTAAAAATAAATATTTTTATAAATACTAATGAAAAATTATAATTTAATCATCAAACACTTCATTCCAATGTACTCGTGTAAAGAACAGCATTATCCGTCACACATTGCAGTGCCGTATCATTTACACGTAATTCGCGTTGAACTCTGCCGTACCGAGAAACAGCCCCGCGTAAAGTTCCGTCGTGCCTAAGGGGTTAACTATGAATGAATGTCGCCCCAATGCACTTCCGCGCTCGTACCAATAGGTCCACGCCTGGCAAGTGAAAGCAAAGCAATCAGCGAGCTCTCAAGGACGGCTCTGGCGTGCAACATTTCTGCACCTCAGGAGTAATTCATAATGTGTAAACCCAAAGATACCAGAATATAAGGGTAAAAGAGTGATGGGTGTGTAAGAAAATAGGGATGAATGGAAATTGTAAGTGTGAATGATAATGGGATAAAAAGTATAAACCGAGCACCTTCTTAAGGCCGGTAGGTTGAAAATAAACTTTATATATTATGTACAATATAAAGTTTCTTTTCCGAGTAAAAGATTTATCAAAATTTCATTTTTTTTACAAATTTTTACTTTGATAATAAGATTCTTCTTCCATGTTGGTGATGGTAAAATTTTGCATGTTTTTGGTGTAAAAGTTATTAAATGTGTTTTAGAAGCACCAGGCAGCGTAAGTTATAATACTCTTACGAGCTTTAGAATTTTATTCATAAAAGCTATTGTTGACGACGCTACAGAATTGATTCGAGAATGTTGACTTGGAGATTCTGATTCTTGACATTCATTAAATTCATTATGAGAGCTAGGAAAAAATTAACGTCACTGAAGATATTCCGATTAAACAGGGAAATTCCAATGCATCGAAATCTATTCCGCGCTATTTCTAGTTTTATTGTTTTAGTAGGTGTTAACACTAGAACTACCAAACCAGTCAAAATGACTGGTACAAAATATTTTCCAAAAATTCTCCAAGATTATAGGAGAGTCATAGAATAGATATTCTACGTCCATTTTATAAAACATAAATTACCGAATCGATCATCATTTCCACCTTTTAATTCCCCTTTCTCAAGACACTTGTTTAATATTTTTAAATATGATAGATTTAACGCCGGTAGTTCTAGTGTTAACACACCATTTATGTTACGTGTCAAGGGCCAGGAGCGTTACTAGTAGCCGAGGTACAAGAAAGAGGTGCAGTGTTCGTTGGGTTTTAGAAGTAATTGTTAGTCGTGGACGGTCCCGTGTATGGATAACACAGGTTGGCACAGGAGGTTGGAACACGCGTGGACGATCCCGTGTATGGATAACCCGGGTTGCCACAGGAATGTTAGTTAGGCTGACGTAATTTTATAATTATGCAATACACTTCGAGCGGTAAAAGTGTATTGCTGTGGGATCGCAGGCTGACGATTTCTGGAAGGTAATTGTAGAAAAGAATTTAAACGCGATGAGACTAAGAACACGATCGAGCTATATTTCTTTATGATGGCATTTGTTACAGGTTAATGCGTAAAGTGTTTGGTTACAAAGGTGTTACGTGGACTTGCGTTTCTGTACGCACGCACCTACTTGTAATTCTCTCGGTTTTCACGCACCGAGGAAGGCAGGGGTATTAGAACGTACAAAAGTGCCTAATAGACGTCCGTCCTTGTCCTTCCGTATACCCGTCGCCGTGTGTCATACCGTCAGTTCGTACCGTTATTAGTAAAATCGTAAATGTCTCGTCCTTCGTCCTTACTTTTCTACGTCCTAAGCTAAGCCCAAAAATTCCCGATACTACACTAATTAGTGTTAAAGTTTCAGTTCTATGATTGGGTTTCCGAACGGAAGGACACAGCCACATAGAGAAAAGAAGCAGATGTTATAGAAATGCATAACAACAAAATACTATGAGTCTTTTACACATTGTAATAGTCGAAATGTTGAGCCATTCGGGATTACCCAGCTTTTCCCTGTATTAAAAATATTTTTTCCGAATTTCGTTTCGTTTTCAATGACTCTCAACCTACAGTTAGATTTTAATAAAAAAATGTTAACAATCATATACGCACGATAAAAAAAGGAAAGCTAATTCTAAAGTAACTATTATAATATATTATTGCGGCAAATGTTGGGGCGCGACATAATAAAACAGCTAATTGTATATGAAAATAGTGAGTCTATTTGAACAGGTCTGGTCAATCTGACAGCTCACAGACAACTCTCTGACATATTATTATAAACATTCACAACTCGTTGTTATCGCTCTAGCAATCGATAACATATAGAGGGGTAGACAGTTTCGTTACTCATAATACACTCAAACCTGTTTTTGTGCGGTCTTTTTTTGCGGGTTTTTTCATTTGTGCGATTTGTTTTCGTGCGGTATATGAAATACGAAATTTTCATATACCGCACAAAAAAAATCGCACAAAAACAGGTTTGAGTGTAATTCGTAACAGTATTATAGTACTTTAATGCTGTTTTAATATTTCCGATCGCATTTATTTCTTATAGTTTTTAACGGTTTCCATAGTTTTGCAAATTTTTGTTTTTAATTTATCCATTGCCCGTCGAAGCACTCCTGTGAAAAAAGACTGCTATAGGCAAAACAATATAAAATACTGTAATAACAACTTGGTATTTCCAAAAAATTCTTTCCCTTTACAATTTCAATTCTTTGTATGAGATAGTATTTCATGTATCCGTTACGGTAAATGTGATTAATCTGGTGATTATACATAATCACCGGTTATTATGTATAATCATCACTACGTTTGGTAAATGTGATTAATTCTTGAATATTTATCAAATTAACCAGTGATTTTACATCATTCCCACCTCGTAATGGCGAATGTAATAAAAGTCCATTACTGTTCGTTATCAGCGGTCCTTGTCGATGTCGGATGCATTCGTCGAAAAGCTACCTCATAGGAATGTGCTACAAATATAATTGCAATGCTTAGTCTTTTTTAAAACTATCTCCAACCAACACTAATTCATCTTTTGGGTGCAGACACCAAACTTAAACTAGACTTTTCGGGGGCAGCGACCCGGGATGAATTGTGCACAACAGGGTACATGACTCCGAAGAGTTTGGTTTCATTTAGGTGCATGTAACGAAAAGATAAATTAGTGTTGGTTGGACATAGTTTCGAGAGACTAAACAGTGGAATTATATTTTTCGCACATCCTTATAAAATTCCTTTTCAACAAGCATCGTGCTGACACACACATTGCCACGAATGTGCATGTATAAGCAAAATTCAATGTAGAAGTAGCAAAAGGTTTCGCCAGTATCTGGAAAACGGAAGCCGCGCGGGGGTTGCATATATAGGAAAAAGTTGCTTAGAATCATGATTCTGGCAACGTATCCAAAAATCATCGAAATCGGTGGGACAGACCATCATCTGTATATTTACCGTTTTTGATATGTAACTGTTTTGTATGAGTTCTAATAATAAAATTATTATCTCGACTGTGGTCTTCCGTTTGACAGGACATGTCAGTCCCTTATTCAAATTTCGTTCAGGCTACATCCCTGTGACTTAAAATAAGCATTTATTGAATTTTTAATTGTAAATTATAAAATATTGTTATTCGCAGCCTCTTGTGTATAGTGTCGAACGAAAAACTATCCTTCTGACTAGTAGCTACTCAAAAAACTGCGCTGCATTCTACTGGCTCAATCGGTCGAGATATTTATCACATTCGCCATTACGAGATGGGAATTATATAAAATCACCGGTTAATTTGATAAATATTCAAGAATTTATCACATTTACCGAACTTAGTGGTGATTACGTAGAATAACCGGCGAATATACATAATCACCGGATTAATCACATTTACCGAAACATACACAATGAACGTATCGTTTGTAGCTATTAATTATTTGTAACATATTTTTCGTCATTTTAAATGATTTTCAAACATTCTAATGTGAAATATACATAATGTTTCAGGAAATCCAGGCTACTTGCAAAACTTTTTTTATTACGCATGGCACGGAAATCCTGACGTGAATAAAATCGTTTAACGAGACGAATGCACAGTGAAACGTATCGACAATGTAGGTAGAATAGATAATAACGCGAGAACCATTGATTTTAGAGAAAAATGTTATATACAAAAGTTTCATAGCATCGTGGAGAGAGTACCGGTGCAATATTTATGTCTTCTTTGTTGTATTTCTTCAATGTTATTTAAAGGGCAACATCATGTTTTCGAGGAAAATCTATATCTTTCTCGCTAAATTACAGCAGATATAACAAAGAAGAGCATAAGTAGACGCATGATATCTTTGTGGTAATTACTCCTATATAGTTTAAGGAATATATCTGGGAAGTTTCAACCCGGTACCTTTCGGCACTTTTTAGTTGTTCAATTTTTAAGGGAACCGCGTATTCCGCGGAGAATATGATTCCCCTCCACCCAGATTACCCAGCTCGCTTCTGTTTGCTTGCAAACTAACAATACGAGCAATTAAGTAATAAAAGTGATGTTTAAGAAGTCTTCGATCTTATTCATGCCAATGGGATTTTCTGATTATTGCACGGCACCTCGACGAAATCCGGCTATTTACTGACTGGGCGCCCCACTCAGTGGGAGACTCGACAGCTGTACTGTGTTACATAAACGTTAGGAAGGCATAAGAACAAAAAGCGCGGGTAGGTGCAGCCAATTTTTGCAGGAATCACTTCGATATAGTTTAAACTAAATGCCTTCAACGTTTCCAGAGGGTACTTTGGGGTGCCATATAAGTTTTTCAATGTTGAAGTTGGCGCTGTAAGCTGTAAAACATGTGTTTAAAAAAAACCCAAAAATTGTTGAAAATAATAACTTTTCGGAAAATTAGTTATGGGGACTTCAACATTAACTAATGGTGATAAACTATACAAAAGATAAGAAGTCTCACAAAATTCTTAATTGCTCTAATAGCATTTTTTCAGTGAAATATTTGTACATTTTCGCGCTGTTGAAATTCGTTGTTTTTAAGCGTAGATTTTTGCACTTAGATGATTGCAAAACCAATTATTAGTCCTGTCACTGGTCTAAGCAAACACTTTAGATTAATATAAAATTATTAAAAATCCATTCCCTGACTTGTTTTTTTTTCCACCTAGATTACTCATTTCGTTCCACTGTGGAACGGGATGGAAGAACTATTTCTTTTTATGTATCATTTCTCAATGTTTCTTTTCAAGGTCGTTGGCATTTTGTATGTAGGAAACATATATAGTTTTTTACTGCATCTTATAGCAGATGAAGAAGTACGCTCAAATATAATGCGTGAAGTAAAAAGTTCTGAGCGTTTTTTCTGTTTATTTTGATGATAAAATTAACAAACTTAGAATTTTCGGAATTAAATCAAATAAGCGCCGTTTTGTTCAATAACTTTTTCCCATTTTGAAGGCAATTTCATAATTCCGCGATTGAAGAAGTCTTCGTCCCTATTGTTAAAAAACTCGACCAGCCCACTTTTACAAGCCTCTCTTGGGGCCAGTTTTTTGCCATCAAGAAAATTTTCTAAATGTTTAAAAAGGTGATAATCGCTTGGTTCCCGGTCTGGGCTATACGGCGGGTGCGATATAACATCCCATCCAAGCTCTCGGAGCTTCTGGCGTGTCGTTAAAGATGTGTGCGGCCTGGCGTTGTCTTGATGGAAGACAACACCCTTCAGATTGGACAATTCTGGTCGCTTCTTGTCGATCGCCTGCTTCAATCTGGTCAGTTTTGCACAATATAGGCCCGAATTGAGCGACTGGCCCGATGGGAGCAGCTCATAGTGCAGGATTCCCTTCCAATCCCACCAAACACATAGCAAAACCTTCTTGGTCGTTAATGCGGGCTTGGCTATCGTTTGGGCCGTCTCACCGCGCTTGGACCACGATCTTTTTCGCCTGTCATTCTCGTATGTGACCCATTTTTCATCGCCAGTCACCATCCGCTTCAGCAAAGAATCGCAGGCATCAACTCGCTCCAAAAGGTTCTTTTGCGTCAGTTCGTGTGGCACCCATATATCGAGCTTCTTTTTGAGACCAGCCTTATGCAAATGGTTCCAAACGCTTTTCTGGCTAATCTTCAGTTCCTGGGCAATGGAATAAGTGCTCGCATGCCGGTCTGACTCGACGATTTCCATGATTTTATCGACATTTTCAACGATAGGCCTACCAGAGCGTGTCTCATCTTCGACGTCCATATTACCAGAACGGAAGCGTTGGAACCACCGCTTTGCTGTTGCATTCGATACTGTTTTGGGTCCATAAACAGCACAAATTTTTTTGGCTGCCTGCTCGGCTTTTTCCCCTTGATCGTAGTGGTATTGTAGAATGTATCGAATCTTCTCTTTCGTTACCTCCATTTTGATACGCTCTAACAAACAACTGGCTTCACAAAACAAAAGACTGTCAGAGAACTTTTTTTAAAGCGTTATGTTGCCTTTAAGTCACAGTATAGAATGACATGATGCAACGTATACATTGTGAGATATGGCTCACTAAAGCCATCTAACAAAAAACGCTCAGAACTTTTTACTTCACCCATTATTTATGATCACACCTTCAAATTCCCTTCAAATGACTTTCAAATTTTCTAAATAATGTGGTATGTTCAATAAGCGGGATTCGAGATTAGGACGGCAACAGAAGTAATATTGAGAGCGTAAACAAACACTATTACTTGTATGCTGTATAAGATTTTCGTACTACAAAAGCAAGCAAAGTAGTACTTACAGAAATCTGCGCTTACTGTTGGTCCCTTGCGCGGCAAGTGATTCACAATATGTTATTTCAAGCGTGAAACGATTCAAACAATTTTCATTTATGGTGTACTTTAAGAGAATCTAAGAAAAACTTCAAAATAAAAATAGGATATAGGGACCACCGTATATACATATATCAATCGCGTTCTAAGTACGCAAATATCATTACAATACTTTGTGAACCGGGTAATGAGGCAGAAGAAAATGCGTGAAATTTAAAACTCTTACCCATAAAACAATCCAAAGAAACATCATTAATAAGGTCCATGAAAGTTCACATATTAGTTTAAGACAACTTGCAAAAGAATTACCATGAAATTGGTGATAGTACATTAAGCGTATATTGTGGATGTACCGTGTAGAAAAATGTAATCATTTCCATTTACCTGTTCGCCAAGCCCTTGGTGAGAGAAACTTAGAAAGTCATTTGAAGCTATTTTATTCCACGATGCGTCATTCGATAGGTAACCATAAGAAACCATTGTACACAAATTTTTAATCTGATAGCTTGACCGGGAGGATAGTTATGGGGTAAATTCGAAAAACCAGTTTTTGCCTCATTTTCGTCACTTAATGATGTGTAAATATATCGAAAAAATTCTGAGATATTCTAAACATGAATGCACACGTTAGGAATGATTTCCAGATTTTTCCGTTGCAAGTGCCACGCGCAAAAAATCAAAAACGAAAATAAATGGGAAAAATGTAGATTTTGCACTGAAATCTTCAGGGTACAATTTTTAAATACTTACAGTAAGTACCTGATGTAACCGTTATTGTGCTCAATTTTTTTCATATTTTTTTGATATGGTGCAACACTGTCGGAAAAATCAAAAACCGATTTCTGGGACGAAGAAGCAATTTATATTTCTGGCCTAAAATACCATGAATTGCTTCAACCACCTGTTAGATTTTTGGATCTTAAAGTCAGGAATATTTTGTGAGCGATTAGTATGCTTTCGAAGTTCTGGGATAAGTGTCGTGCAGTTTCTCACAGTCCTCTTACCGGGGATGAAACATCTCCCCACTCCGTGGCCAGATCCACCAAGCATACTCTTTACGCTTTTTGAAACGCCATGCAGCACCATGACGTCAGGTCATCGGCTGCTAAGCCATAACTTAGTCTCGGGTATAGTTTACGGACCCGAGCCCATCGATACTTTAAATAATCTGTTCCTTGGAATGCGACAGGATGTCTAGACTTTTGTCTAACACCCGTCGCTCTCCAAGAACTCCACACGAAACCGAGACAAACTGTAAACACAGTGGCGACGGTCCCAATGCGGACCGACCCCATCTGCTATACAGGGTATCTTACCCTCATAAAACTCGTTGACGCTAACACACCCAACGAACTTTAGTTACACGCCGTGAAGCATTTGATTGTGCTGTTGTTTGAAATACATTGAAAAATTGACAAATGATTATTAATTGTTGTTAGGCGGTGAATGATTAAAAAAAAGAAAAAAAAAATTTTACCCCGTGGGACTCGAACCGGCGACAAAAAGTTTCGAGAGGTTTTGCAGTCAGGAACTCTAGCCACTGCGCCAATGCTGCTTTTGAAAGGACGTTCGTACTTTTAGCAGATTAGGAAGTGTGTAACTTACGAATAATTGAATCAATTAAATCGTTTGCACTCAATCGCAATTTCTTTGTGTGCTGAAACATTGAAAATCATAAAATGAACATACTGTATTAAAATAATACAAAGATAGCAAATACTGATCGCGATTGAGCCCGAAATGCGTCCCAGAAATCGGTTTTTGATTTTTCCGACAGTGTTGCACCATATCAGAAAAATATGAAAAAAATTGAGCATATTAATGATTACATCAGGTACTTACTGTAATTATTTAAAAATTGTGTTTTGAAGATTTCAGTGCAAAATCTACATTTTTCACATTTTTTATCCGTTTTTGATTTTTTGCGCATGGCACTTGCAACGGAAGAATCTGAAAATCATTCCTAACGTGTGCAATCATGTTTAGAATGTGTCAGAATTTTTTCGACATTTTTACACATCATTAAGTGGCGAAAATGAGGCAAAAACTGGTTTTTCGAATTTACCCCATAACTACCCTCCCGGTCGCGCTATTGGATTAAAAATGTATGTACAATGGTTTCTTATGGTTACCTATCGAATGACGCATCGTGGAATAAAATAGCTTCAAGGGCACTTTTGACCCCCTTATCCTGCTAGACCCTTTTGGGCAGAAAGCTGTATGCCGATATGAAAATAATTAAATGTTTTTCACAAAAATATTATTTTCCAATAAAGCATCCTTTGTAATTCATGGTCAATAAAATTAGAGAAATATGTATTGTTTTTCAGTTGAGAACTCGCTGTGGTTTAGACAGCACGGATTTTTGATGTCTGATGCAGAATTATAAGTACCCGGTCAGTCCATAAGTTCGTGTGAATTCCATTATATTTATAAATATTATACAATTCGCATAAAACTTATGGACTAACCCGATAATAGGTTAATTGGTCTTTGCTTTATTAACGGTACACAAACTGGACAAACATCAAGCCAATCTTTGAAAGATAAATTAAGATGCTGGTTAGGTATGCCACTGACTGATCTGCGTACGAGAGGGAACATAGTCAACGCGCAGATACACACCGATTTTGATGAAAATTACATGCTATGGTTCTAGAAGAAATATTTGACACGTACTTTTTTTATATCAGTAATAGTCGACACCGAAGGGGTGATGATACCCCTCAAACTTTGGGGTTGAAAATGATTTTTTCGATATATCTCCATGATAAAGAGGGGTAAGGAAATTTTTTTTTAAATTGTGCGTCTGGAGATGCCGACGACTTCGAAAATTTTTATTTTAAAAATGACACTTAGAAAGAAAAGTGGTTCTTCCATCGAATTGCTCTCCTTAAACGGTTAAGCTATGTCTGGAACAATTTTTATATTATCACTAATAAAGAAGGCATGTAGGTGGCCTGGTTGTCCTCAAATACTTTCTACGATTGAAACTGGAACACAGAACGTCTAATGTAATGTTAATTTCTTGCTTGCTGAGGGATAAAGGAAATACCATAAGTCAACTGAAAATATTATTATTATAATATGAATGTAAATAATAATAGGACCAATTTCTTTACTCTAGACGTTTTCTTCAAAATTATTCCTGACATATTTGCAAATACAGTAAATAAATTTGTTTATCAATACTGTCCTACTTGAATAATATTGATATTTACTTCGATACCATATAGTGCTATGTATGTACAGCGACCGAAATAATGCTAACTACGTCTTAGAATACTACTAATTGTAAGTTGATCCAACATAATTAATATTTTTTTAAAAACAATTAATAAAGCATATCGTTTAGTATAATAGTATCATTTTTATTAATATTGGCATTAATCTCATTTTACAAAAACTGAAATCAGTATAAAATAAATATAAGTTCAATTCACATTCTTCCAGCAATAATTATATAAATGTTTAAGGCAATAATAGAAAATGTATCAAAATAATCACAAAGAAAAAAAATTTAATTTTGGTTGATCCACCATTGTTTTTTATTACATCAAATGTTCTACGAGACATTGTATTTGGCAAATTATGAAGTGTTTTCATGTCAACATGCGATGCCATGCCCCTTTATTGCCATTTTTTAATCTCATGATAGTGGGGCATGCAATTTGTTATTAATCTACATCTTTCTAGTTAAAATTGCCCATACATTCTCTGTGCTGTTATGGTCAGGAATTCACAAGGGCCAAGATAGCCCTTCAACATTTGCTGACTCAAACCAAGTTTGAATAACGTTGGGCACAATGAATTGCAGCATTATCGTGTTAGAATATTAATGGGATTAGCCATGGAATAACCATATTGGTTTGACACATATACCAACAGGTTTTTGTACGCTTCTGCATTTGTGTCTGACAGAAACGTTATTATCAGTGTTTTTCCATTATACGTAAATGTAGCCAAAATTATAACATTGCCACCTGCATAAATTCTGCTTATTATTTCTTTCGCGTCATGCAGGCAGTCCTGTTAATACTAAAAGTCGTTAGTAGCATTCAAATTAAGTATTATGTCATCCAAGGAAAACATTGCTTTTCATTCTGCTGTCCACAAAATATATTTTTGGAAACAAATTTTAAATTCTCACCCTTGTGCAATGTCATTGAGACAGGCTTTCTGCTTATTTCGCATAGTGAGGTATTCCGGTCTGTCTTAAGACTTGCTGCACGCATCCAGTTACAACTGGTAGACCTAATTTAATTTCAATTCGGAGAACATTAAGTTTATTTCTAAGACCCTCTCGAAGAACCTTTATTTCTTTTCATTGCACTGATTGTTTTGAACAGCCTATGATTTTTCTGATAGCATATTTATCCCTTTATTTTAAACAGTTATTAATAACATTTAATGACCTTTCAATTTTTCTTATAATTTTCTTATTTGAGAGGCCTGTTTCTTTAAAGGCACTGATTTTTGTCATTTTGTGATAATTTAATGGTTTCCATCACAAGATTATATATTAACATAATGAAAACTTTAAAAAAATTAATCCGGCAAAGATACTGTTGGAAATTAATGCTTTGAGCTTAAGCATATTTTGTATTGCGGTTCCACTTACTTTTTGCGATCATATGAAACAGATCCGCTTCAGATGAAAAATATGAAATTAAGATGACGTATTATTGATCAGCAATTGCTTTTATGTTCTCTTCCAAGTATTAACGATACTCTTTCATAGATTCTTGCATTACCATTAAATACACGTTAATTAAGTTAATTTAATTTTCATTGATACACAATTAAGTTGATAAATAACAGAGGTCGATAACAATCGTTTCATTCCCTGCCATGTGTGTCGTTGTTCGATTTTGGATGGAAATATTTGGATAATGTGCATATTCAAGCAATCTCACTTTTTCACTACTTCTTAGTTATCGATATATGTTCCTCGTCCTTATTTTCTGATATTAGTAATTCAATGTAATATTTGCCTATCGTTTCAGATATTACATACTTTCTATTTAACTTAATTATTATTACTTAATTAATAAATATGAAATCTTAATTAACAAGATAAATGCCAAGGTAAATTTGTCACTTCTACCTCGAGTCTTTTGTAAATGTGATGTTTACTTTTTATTCAAACTATAGATTTATTACACGGTACGGATTATTTTCAATATTATCATTTTAGTGTACAGTTTTTGTATAAATGACATACGTAATTTTACATAAAGCAAACTACAAAAACAGGTTATGTTATGATAATCGAGTTTCCAAAGATCGGATGGACTTTTCGAAAGTTATTTGCGATTGGTCAAGCAAGACTTTCGAGAAATTTGAATTACTCACGTCGTCGAGGCTGAATTCACGAGGCATGCTTTCTACAATCTGTCGAGGATGAGGTTGAAATATGAACTGCTGTGCTGTGCACTGCTGCGGAAGCAGCCGAAGCTGTCATGACGACGATTAACCAATCATGAAGCGACCTTCGAAAACGCGACTTACTAGTCAATTATGAATTTTCGAGCGTCAGAGCGATTCAACTGTTGCAATCGTTAATCTTTTATATTCTCAAAGGTCTAAGCTGTAGATTAAAGATTCTTTGTGCATAAAACTATGAAAATAAGTAATAAAATTTACATGTTATTCGAGAACGTTCTTGCAAATGTACACTGATAATGTTGAAAAAAATAAATCCGTACCATTTATATCAAAATAGAAAGTACATTTCTGAGGTATTTCATTACTCTGTTGTTTTGTGACATGTTTCATAGATTTCGGCTGCCTTTGAAAAATTGTAGAACTGCTTTTTAATATGTAGGTAAATGTAATTTACATCAATATTTAGTGTCAAAGCAGTTATTCGTTCAATTAATAAATTTTATGCGATGATTTTGTGACAGGTATTTCAATAATACAAAATACCAATTGAAGAATTTATAAATCATTATTGTACCTTTCGTATAACATAAGGATAATAAATACCGAAAAAATTGTAACTTTTAGAAAATTTCAGTTAAAAACTTTTTGGTTTAAAATACATGATGAAAATAACGAATCAGCCACCATATCTATTGTAACGAATATATTATAATTTTGTTATAACCCAGTTAAACGTTACGTGTAGCTTAAATGTAAGACGATATCCAATTAATAACTGGGGCTTTCTGGATTTAAGTATGTACATACAAATATATCACACACATGTTAAATAGTAAAGTCATTCAGGTTCCCTGTTCGATAACAAACTTTTTCTTTCTATAATGCACAAATATCGTGAAACATGAAATAGTATTAAGTAATCAGCATGGCATATTATAATTTATTAATTCTACGAAATATTATTGTTACATTATTATGACACATATCCAATATTTTCATGTGGTATCTCTTTGTTCGAGGTTACATGCTTACTTTGATAATCACTTTTTGCAAGTGTAAGAACAAGATATCAGTATTGGCATCGCACGAGCAATTTTTGTTGTCAGAAGCTACAGAACCGATTGCTTTTCAAATTAAATTTATATCAGCGCAAAATTAAATAGAGATACAGTTACAAGATAAGTAGGCTGAAAGGTAGGTTAAGACAGTGAAACGGTTTTTAAAAATAATTAAATAATTTAATTAATTAGGCGTATCAAAACGATGAGATAATTGAAATGAAAGATCTTGCGACAGGATGCATTAACTTAGGTCATGACAGGTTAACTTACAATTAGATGGATAAGTAAAATGGGAATAATATACAAAACTGTACCGCTATGAAAATGCATACCATTTTTCGTTCAATATGATAATATAAGCAGGGTGCAACGGAATAACATGTATAGGCGGGCACGGGATGATTCGTTAAAAAAATAAGTGCAGAATCTGGAATAAATTTTGTTCGTTAAAGGTTAGGCTTCGAGAAAATCGAGTTTAAAATTTAAATTTTGAATACATTATTTTTAAAAAAATAAATTTGTGTAACTTTTATTATGCAGCAAAATTCTCTGTTAAAGAGCACGCAATTTGAAAAATGTATTTTTTTATGTCTTCTATTATAGTTACCGAGCTATCCCAAGAATTGCATCTTCAACCCTCAACTTTGAGGGGTATTTTCACCTCCGCGGTATGGACGATGGCCGATAAAACAAATAGGTATCAAATATTTTTTCGAGAACTGTATCTCACGTAAGTTTCATCAAAATTGGCGTGTACAGGTGCGATATGTTGACTTTTTAATTGTACCACCATCTGTACGCATCGGATTTTCAAACTCGATTTCCTTGAAAGCTACGACTTCAATTAAAAAATTGTGTTCTACTATTTTGTCCTTCTTTTTTCGTAAGAAGCGACATCGTGCTCGCTTGTACATGTTATACCGCTGCACTCTGCACATATGTATATAATGCCAGATATATAAGTATATTACAGTAAGGATGATTTTTTACATCCCGTCTGAACTATTATATTATCTCCACTTTGGCGATACTTGGCAGAATTTTGATAACCTGAAACACTAACAATAACACTTGGAGTTTCATCATTGCTAGATTGTGAAATACACTGGGCTATTGGGCTGGACTTTTAATACGATAAAACTTTAGAATACATGTAGAAAAAATGCATGGACTTGGTCAACATAGTGATGGTACTTGCTAATCGAATTAAAATAATATCACTATCGCTCGTGCTAGTAAGAAATGTTTGGGAATCGGATTCAAACAATAATTTTGAACGGAAGATTATTTTAAAACTTGAAGCAGTGAGTTTAATGCCGTTCGATGTATTAGAACATTTAAAAAAATTGTGTAGTGTGAGAGAAAGAAATTGTAAGAGATAATACTGATAACCGATAATGAGTCAAAGTGGATTAATATAACCGATGTTGCTCTTAATCGATGGCTCGACTTCAGCTGTATCTCAGTTTTATCGCAAATGGGAGTTTAATACGCTGTTATTGTTTCTTCCAAACGTCGCACAATGAGGTATTTGGCCCGATAAGCCGGAAAAAGTCAATTTCAAATTTATTTACGTAATTTGCATTCTTTTTACTGATCGAAGTTGTTGAATACGTGGACAACAATATACTAAATTTTGTTCATTCATTTGTACATTCATAAATCACAAAAATTAATCGAAATTCAAAGAATTTTATGACATGTGTTGTCTTTTCATCGATGCTATAATGCAGTAAAAACTGGATAACTGTAATATGATGCAACTCGGAACAACAGACTGACTCATCCAATTCAGGGATAAAACATTTTCATTTTTCATTTTGAGATTTTTCTGATTAAAATGATACCAAACACGAAATGTTTAAATTATGTCAATGGTAAGCAAATATATTAAATATTAAGTAAATATAATTCAAACTATGTCGTGTTTGGTATCATTTTAATCAGAAAAATCTCAGAAATACGTTAGCAAAGGTTTAAAAAAAAAGACTGAAAATGAAAACGACCGATCCTCCAATTAGTATTGTCTCACCGATACATTCGGGCCGCTCCCCCTATAGCTTGGGCCTCTCTGTCTCTTCTACTGTCTGTCCTTTTCTTTGTTCGCGCTTGGCTGGAGCCGTGATGTAAACAAGAATTCGGCACCGCTACTTCATAAGAGATGCGCTTGAGCCCCGAACTGTGTCGTATTTATCCAGCTTTTACTGTATTAGGAATCACTGCCATATTTTTATTTTAGCAATTTAATTCTTGATTATTGCGGAGGCTGTCACAAAAGAACTCGTAGGGTAAGGGGTTAACATGATTACGTTTAAGATGCTGTGTCATTGTCGGCGTTGGCAATTGTTACCTGATGGTGAATTACAAAATTTAAAATTTATGCTTCATTTGTAAGGGAGATATGCATATTTATAAAATAAATAAAACCAAAAGCATTCACAAGCACGTGTAATTCTTTCTACGCCAAATAAGGCTTCTTCTTCTGACAAGTTGTGAGATGCCCCGCTGCAAAAATTTGCCGGAGTTACTGCTAGGCAGTGGCATAAAAACGCGCAGAGTGCTAAGGGTTAATACTAATGAACGTTCTACTTACTTCTAGGAACAACATCCATCTTGTAGAATTAAAATTAATAGACTCTTCTTAAAGTTATACACTTTGCGCTTTGCCACCGTACTTTGCTACACGAGAAGTGTTTAACGAATGAAGGCGATATCTGGGGTGTAACCATTTTCAAGGCATAAATCGTTAAACCTTTGCACTTCGATTTTTCAATAGGTACATCGTTAGAGTATGCAACTTACCGATAAAAATGCCCCTAATGAACAGTTAATTTTCGAGGTTTTGGCCAGGTTTTAGCGATTTGGAACCACTGTACGGCGTCGTGTCGTGTACAGGTTGCCGAAACTAGCTTTCCTTTCTAATTCTATTTACCAAGCGGGAATACTTCGAGAGGAATTCCTTGTATTTTGTATTGTAACATTTTCTTTCTATGGACCGACCTATTTTTGTCTTCACCATTAAAAACGATGAGATCCAAACTTATTTATCCACGTTCTACTGTTATGTAACTCTGCACATATAGTAGTTCTATATTATAACTTGAACTCATTTTGCGATCTTAACCCATGAAGCATACTTTCTTGAGTCACCTCACTGCTAACAAAGAACGCTTTGGGTGTCATTCCCCTTACCCGCTATTAAATTATGGAATTTGTCCCTGGATATTCATGGGAGATAGAATAAGGTTTGTTACGGACGTAACACTATCATGAATAGTGTTTTTGCTGGTATTATTTTTTATTAATAGTATTAATACAAAAAGTACATCTCAGTATTTTATATATAAACTTTTTTTAAATATTCTGGAATGTGAAGACATGCAATGTACAGAGGAAGGAAAAACAATATGACTACCACAGGACGGATTTCACGGCTGAATTATAACTAGGACTATTTGATGAGTAGAATTGCGAGTACCATCTCCGATACGCAATAATATTTTTGTCTTCCTTGACGAGAAGTGGCTGTTTCTCATATTTCTTTCGATTCCAAATGGCGACGTCTCTCTCGAACATCAGACATTCACCGAGAAATACTAGGCTGGCATACGGACCAATCAGCGGTGGCGAATATATCACATGGATCACCTGTTAGAGATATCGTCTATTAATGTCTGTCGGTACCCCCAAAGTTCAGTGATAAAAATCTCTCTCTCTCTCTATATATATATATATATATATATATATATATATATCTATCTCTCGCGCGTGTGTGTCTGCATGGAATGTGTCACCGTTCATAATATGTATACTGCAAGCCAGTATCCACTATATTATAGTATATTCAATAGTGGTATTTGTATAATTATTTTGTAACTTAATCGCTTCTATATAAAAAAAAATGTATTTCACTTAACCTTTTAACGGTTTCACAAGGAACATATCTTATTGTCAGATCGAACGTAAAAAACAGAAGTTAGTTATAACTTTTCAAATGATATAGTATATGGGGTAACTTTTGATAGGGTTGATTGTGTTTTATTAGCTCCTGTTTGCAAGATTTTGTATAATTTGACATGCATTTAAAGCTATAATAGTTTTATTTGTTTGCACGACAAAGGTTTTCAAAGAATCAGTTACTCCAAGAATGAGCGACACGCAACCATATTTGTTTCAGTAAATACTTAAAATAACTTCTATTAATTTTCAAACGTTGTCTGAATTGCTTTTAATGCACAAATAAGTATATTACGGAATAGGTAAGTCCCACAAAGTCAACTACAGCGAGAATAAGAATTGTCATATACAGGGTGTCCCGTAACTGGCGGTACAACCGAGCAGGGAATGATTCTACATGAAAAACTGAATCGAAAATATAGAATAAAATTTTTTGACACAAGGCTTTGTTTTCAAATGAGTTGTTGAAAATGAGTATGAAAATGTGTCTAGTGCGCGTGCACTCAGCTTAATTACAGCTTAACGGACTTTATTCTTAGAATAGTTACCTCAACCTTTGTTTGCAAAGGTTTTCGAGCTTTGTATACATCGAATAAATCGAAGGTCGAGGTTACAATGTTAGAATTGCCTTTGAGGAATTCGTTTAATTCATAAATTGCTGGAAGTGCTGTCCACGTTGTTGTAGACATAGTTGTGCTCTTAATACACATAAATGTCCGTTGAGCCGCAAGTAAGCCGAGTGCACCCACACTAGACAAATTTTCAAACTCATTTTTCTCGAAAACAAAGCCTTGTATCAAAAAATTTTATTCTATATTTTCGACTCAGTTTTTCATGTAGAATCACCTTCTGCTCGGTTGTACCACCACTTACGGGACACCGTATATAATAAATAACTCAACTAGTAAGTAGCTTCTAATTTACGTAAAATTTAATGAATCAGTATAGGTACTTAAAGATTTTGGAAATACGCTAAAACTATATGATAATGTGAAAACTGATCCTATATTTCGTTTAAAAAACGAAGGTTGCATTTTCTTTCGCTCTCCATTTGGAAGGCATTACACATATTTTGCATACATATTGTCACCTATTATTTTATACAATGAAATTAAAAAGACTGGCACAGATCACCATAATCCCCGTCTTAAAGAACATTTATATCGATTCATCCAGATTTCCCGAGGTTATATGAGTATATGAAATTCGTTTCCGTCCGCAAAATTT
The DNA here is from genome assembly GCA_963989415.1 of Cerceris ruficornis. NCBI lineage: Eukaryota > Metazoa > Arthropoda > Insecta > Hymenoptera > Crabronidae > Cerceris > Cerceris ruficornis. The sequence continues at coordinate 13,010,607 of OZ022520.1, read as the reverse complement.
CCATTTTCGAAGAAAATCGTATTAAAGGTAATGTCAAGATACCTTCAACATTTTTTGTGCTATAAGCGTAAAAGTTACATGAACTTGTTTTGTAAAAAGTTATTCTATAAATCTTCGTAACTCTAAAGGTGATATTTTGGTAATATTATAGTAATATATAGATGTTCAAGCAGCGCACAAAATAGAAACTGCATCCGAAACAGACAAAGCTGACATGTTTCTTGCGGTAACCGCAAGACATAGTTCCAGCTGAAAACATTTATGAATGTTTCTGACTAACAATAGTTATATTGTGTTTATTGTTCTCGGAATATTTCATTATGTTAATGGACACTGTCAATCCATTGCTTGCATTTCCTGTTCACTGCTCTAACAAACATATGTGGTAGAATATGGTTATTCATGATGGACTTCCAGGATCTCTTTTTGGAACGTTTCTATCGAATAATTAGGCACCGCCGCGCCGCGTTGCTGAAGAGGACGAACCACGATTTCATCAGGACACATGGAAAAGCGGTACAAGGGCAAATAAGAGTGTTTATTCTGGGGAATGAAACTTCCAAAATGTCAGCAAAGATTATAGCTTACACAATGTATTATACCTTGTTGTCTGCAAAATATACATATTTCGTTATAATATTAAATGAATAATATTATCACATTTTATGTACTAAACTGTACGTCACAAACAAACAAACCCTGCATCACAGAAATAACCGGAGCGAGTAATGAATTCTGAATATATTATATATATATATATATATAAAATAATAATAAAAAAATAAATGAAATATATATATATATATATATATATATATATATATATATGTAGGGCCGTTACGCGAATGGTACGGGTGCAGCGGCGGTGCGAGAAAGAATTCTAGAGATTGTTGGGCGGCGACAGGTGTTTTGTTTTTGAATGTGATAAAAGGCGCACACGTTCGGGGCACGGGCGTTATATTTTCCCGACGAGCGTGGTTTCCAAATTTTGTTAATTAAATCGATTTTTGCTATATTTTGCGTGTATGCTATTTTATTCGTTATTGTACAAATGATTGTTGCCTGCATAGCATTAATAGATACGTGGGCATTAACTTATGATATAAAGTGCGGATAAAAGTTTCTAAACGATTTAGTCGATGGTCCTTTATTACTATCAATAACAGTTTTGCATATTACAGAAGTACATATAATAGAGAAAAAGTACTGTGGTACGTGGTGGAGGCAATATAATGGTTTGGAGTTGTTTTTCATTGCATGGTGTTAGCATTCTACACCGTATTAATGGCAAGATAGATCAAATACAATGCCGTGAAATATTGCAGAATATAATGTTGCCGTACGCCATTTACAAGATGCCACATGAATGGTTGTTTCAACACGACAACGACCACGAACATACAGTCAAAACAGTGAAAACGTGGCTATAGCATAAAAAAGTTAATGTTTCATATTTTAACCCCATAGAAAATTTAAAGAACAAGGTAGAACGATTGATGAGGGGCAGAAAGTTTTTAAATTCTGATAATTCATTTGCAAATGTATGCCAGATTTGGAATTCTTTGTCGCAATCGTACCTCCAAATACCAATTGAAAGTATGCCAAGAAGCTGTCAAACTATTATTGACACTAAAGAAAAATCAACTAAATATTAATAAATCGTTCGGAAACTTTTGTTGGGCTATATTTTAGACAAATATGTAAAATTTAAATATAAGAAAACAAACATATTTTTTATAAAGATGTTTTCGGTGAATTCTTATAGATTATTCAATTTTCTTTCGATGTACGTAATTTAATCTCTTTATAATTCCAAATGAAACACGTGAAATAATATGAAATACAAAAATCGATATCGTTCGGAAACTTTTGTCCGCAAATGTATGTGTAATATATCGCGAAACACCGTGCACGTGAAAGTATCAATATCACAAATGGTAATCGAGATAAATTGTTAATTTTTTCCCATTATTCGCAATAATCGAAAGAGTAATTGTGTCAGTTAAAATAAAAAACGAATATATTGTTGAGCATTAAGAGGTCATGTATTGTACCCCTTTTTTGTGCACAGGAAGACATGTTATCACTTAATAATACTCTAACCCTGTGCAGTGTGCAAATTTGAAGTACACAAGGTAGGTCTATAAGATAAAGTTATTCTGTATCTCGTCGTTCTGTATAATAAATGTATACATGTTCTTACTGACTGCGTGCACACTATTTAGAAGAGTTCAGATTACAATTCATAATTTTCAAACAACAATCATAGCCTTCAACGTGATAGCTTGAAAATTGACAGGAACGATACAAGTGGAGCGCGGCATCATGATAATGGGGATCTGGTCACCATCATTTTTATACTTCTAATGTTAAGCTATAACTGGATGCTGTTACGGCAACTATGGTGTCACAACTATTTAAAGTGGAAACTGTGCAAACCTTTTGCAGAAGCGGTTCCATCGGTGTCACAGTTTGAAAGATACACATCGGGCCCATTGAAGTGTCGATCAACAGTTCGACGTATCCAGGGCCAATTTGATAGACTCGCACCTCCAGCTGAAGGATCTTGTACCTTTCCAAAACCACTAGACTGTGACTGAGCGTCATTATGGCTTGGTGCTTCGAATTTTCAACATCGTCTTTAATCCCATTAATCTTTTTACTTGTTTCAACATCTTCAGACTTTTCGCTTTGCAGAAAAGATGTATGAGGCGTCCAAGACACATTCGTCCAGGAATGTCGAATCAGCCATGAGATCGTGTGTCCCAGAAATATTGCTGGACCGTGCACCGCGCTTAGATGCGCCAAGTCTGCACCATTTTCAGCTACGTCCTGATTCGAGAAAATTCATTGATTAGAAACAAAATGATGAAAGGGTCTAGCAGGATAATGGGGTCAAAAGTGCCCTTGAAGCTATTTTGTTCCACAATGCGTCATTCGATAGGTAACCATAAGAAACCATTGTACACAAATTTTTAATCCGATAGCTTGACCGGGATGGTAGTTATGGGGTAAATTCGAAAAACCAGTTTTTGCCTCATTTTCGTCACTTAAGGTAGTTGTCGTGCAATGGGCATAGTGTCAGAAAATTCTAAATTTTAGAATACTCATTGAGGACATTATAATACAATTATCCTTAAAATTTTAAATCGATTGACCTCCTCTAATTCGAGATAAACTTAATTAAAGTTCGGGTCATTAGCATGGAGAGTATATGCGCTATGTAGTGGTTCTACCACTTTATTAATTCTAATAAAAAAACTAACAGTCAGAAACTTTCAAAAAACTAACAATTCATAAATGTTTTTGTTCTGAATTAGACAAAAAAACAACAAATATATTGACCTTCCCGTTATTGAGTTATAATAATGCAAAAATTAAAAATCGTGGAAAAAAGCACACGCGGGCAAATCGAACAGAAACAACTTAGCAACGCTGTACTGTACATACATTGAGTCTGTATACACTGAAGCGCTGTATCCAGTAAACAAGCCCAGTATGTCCAACTGTGTGGCATAAGCGACGTTGCCAAATTGCGAGACGTGAAAATGTTTCATAGTGTTTGTGTATACATATATATGAGATTTGTATGTGTATGTTGTCACGGGTACAGTATTGAAACAAAGGTGATCGTTCATATCGCGACTCGCTCCTATACTCTTACCACGCACATGATCCAAAAACTATTGACGATATTGTACCACGACAACGTCCTTAATGATGTGTAAATATGTCGAAAAAATTCTGATATATTCTAAACATGATTGCACACTTTAGGAATGATTTTCAGATTCTTCCGTTGCAAGTGCCACGCGTAAAAAATCAAAAACGGATAAAAAATGGGAAGAATGTAGATTTTGCACTGAAATCTTCAAAACACAATTTTCAAATAATTGCAGTAAGTACCTGGTGTAACCATTATTATGCTCAATTTTTTTCATATTTTTTCGATATGGTGCAACACTGTCGGAAAAATCAAAAATCGATTTCTGGGGCGCATTTCGGGCTGAAACGCGATCAGTATTTGCTATCTTGGCATTATTTTAATTTAAAATGAAGTAAATTGTTAATTGTATGCTCCTTATATGCTAGAATTTTCAACCTTCTTTCAAGAGATGAAATGGTGCAGTGGCTAGAGTATCTGCCTGTGGAACCGCTGGACACTTTTTGTCGCGAGTTCGAACCCCCATGGGGGACTTAATTTTTTTTCTGTAGTTTTTTTTTTAAATTATTAAACACATAGCTTGATAAGCTAAACACATTTCTTGATTCTCTTCCTTAACACGTATCTTTTCGCATTCAGAGACATTGAAGGTAATAAAATGAACATACTGAATTAAAATAATGCAAAGATATCAAATGCTGATCGCGTATCAGTCCGAAATGCGTCCCAGAAATCGGTTTTTGATTTTTCCGACAGTGTTGCACCATATCAAAAAAATATGAAAAAAATTGAGCATAATAATGGTTACATCAGGTACTTACTGTAATTATTTAAAAATTGTACCCTGAAGATTTCAGTGCGGAATCTACATTCTTCTAATTTTTTATTCGTTTTTGATTTTTTACGCGTGGCACTTGCAACGGAAGAATCTGAAATTCATTCCTAACGTGTGCAATCATGTTTAGAATATGTCAGAATTTTTTCGACATTTTTACACATCATTAAGTGGCGAAAATGAGGCAAAAACTGGTTTTTCGAATTTACCCCATAACTACCCTCCCGGTCAAGCTATCAGATTAAAAATTTGTGTACAACGGTTTCTTATGGTTACCTATCGAATGACGCATCGTGGAATAAAATAGCTTCAAGGGCACTTTTGACCCCCTTCTCCTGCTAGACCCTTTGGTCGGATTTCAGCAACGAACCTGTATGTGGCAATTTATAAGAAATTCATTTCGACCCTGAGAGCGCCAGGTCCGATTTGAAACGAGGGCATGAGGCTGCAACTGCCAGTTTGGTTCCAACCCCTCGGCATGATACCACACAAAGATGCTGTCATTCACCTCGCAACTTGTCCAAATTTTTGTCTTTGCTACGTGTGGAACTGCAAATTGTTGGCGTTCAAAAATTGAAAGATTCTGCTTTGCAGAAAAGTTGTGGAGCGCCTCTTAAGATAGCTCTGCCGCTCATATTTACGTGGTTTACGGCATTACCAATAATCACAATGGCTTCTCATTGTTTTCGAAATTTTGCCTCTTTCAGATATTATAAAAAGTGCGTTCTTACAATTAGAGAAGAATTGTAATCTCCGAAAATATAATATGTATAGTAGTTTGCACGAGCTAATGTTTTCATCACGCTGGTCAACACGATGTTGGGAGCAAAGGACATTCGCGCCGATTATAATACATATATGTATATTGTGGCGCTGAACGTGAAGGATGAATGTGTAGGGTGAATGGATGTGTGGAATCCATAGGCTGCATGGGGACCGTTTGTAAGGATCTGTCCCGTGACTGTTTCGGCGACGTTTAAATGTTTAAATGTGAAAGCCCAGTGAGACCGAAGAAGGCATGTTTGCATAAACGAGAGACCGAGGTCGTGGAGCGGGTGTATTCTAGACAAAGGGCAGCACTGTATGAATGAGCGCGGACATACGCAAGTGAGATTAAGCGCGAGGTGATTGAGGAAAAGCATTGAGAGAAATGTGTATGTCGAGTGAGAGTGTAAAGATCAACTAACGTTGTACATACCTGTACTACTAAATATTAATAAACTATGCTATTTAAGGAAACCCCTTTACGTTTCTCGCAAACATGACATCGGTTTTTCTCCATTGTGCTTGATTTTTGAGAAAATCAATTTGTAAAAAGAATGCAAATTTTCAACTTTCAGAATTCTTTGTACTTGAGTCGAAGATGATATTGATATCCTTTCTATACAAAATGATTTTATAAACCCTCCGAATCGAACGATATATATTACTTTTGTTTAGTACGAACGGGGTTTATTTGTTCTCACATAAGTCAAGAAAAGTACAATAAAAAAGTTACATGTAATACAAAATAGCGAATCAATTGGTTCCCACGCAAATGACATGAAATATTGGCAATGGAAAATTCGTGAAAAGCGTTACTGAATTAACGTTTGCAAGGTAATAGGAGAATAGAAGAAGGGACAGGACGCAGTGACTTTTATAACATCGGGAAAGGCATGAGTAAGTGGGGATTGGGAATATAGGAATATGACAATAACACGGAATATTCGGGAAGGAAAAAGTCGCTGCACAGTGTGTAATTTGGCCGTCTAACTGGACAAAACTGTTTTTTGCAAGGAATTGCGGTTTTCATTAATTTTACTGACTTTTCTACTAATACGAAACATAATCTTATTCTTAGTGTTAATAACAATATATATATTTTAATAATTATTTAACATTTATACGTAAAATAAGAAACTCTCAACTTTAACATTTTTTGCTACTTTAAGGGTAATAGTTATTTACATTTTTTCTGCTCAAAATAATTCTATAAACTACCGCGAATACAACGATGTATATTATTTTAATGTTATAAAGATTTAAATATGTTTAAACAATGTTCAGAGCGGAGCAACACCCAAAATGCCCCCATGTTTGTGAATATTTTCCAATTTACCCTAAAAACTAAGTGTCCAGGAAAAAATTTAATAGCAGGGGACGATAGAGCAGACGTTTTTCTTGGGGAAAGCATAAAAAAGAGTTGCAACAACAATTTTGTTTTCGGCTGAGAAATTAAAATAGTCCATCAAGACATTTAGTTTCGTCCGCTCACAAGACCCAAGACAATACTTTTTTCCCCCAGCAAGAAGAAGTCGCGTCCGTCCGTTTGGGACGGAATAAAACCGTAAAAGAAAGGTAGATGTCGTCATTTGTCTGCAATGACTCTTCGCGTTTTCAATTGTTTATGCCTTCAGTTTTGAACACACAAAATTGCAAAAGTGTAATAAATAGTAATCTAAGTTAAAAGTCTACATACTATTCGGAACAGAACTTAAATTACATGCTAATTGTTAGAGGGGATTAAAACGGTAATAAAAGGTCGTTTGGAAAAATAAGAAATTGTAAACATATCCCAAATAAGTGAAGATAACAATACATACAAACAAATACTATTCTCAGCTACCGTTAAGTAACAATTGTCGAAAATGTCTGGAGCATGATACGAGCGTGTAAAAGCAATGTACGGAAAGTGCAACTTTGAGGGCGGTTAATTAATTACTATTAATTAATTCTTTTTTGGAATAATTTTTGCACTTTCTATTTATATGAGCATTCTACTATTGATTTACAGTACAATTTTATACATATGGACCATTACGAAAATTGACTTTTGTCCATCTAGATCGGCCAAATTGCACACTGCGCGCTGGTATAATTTCGAATAGGAATCGGGTTTATAAGCGAGGACGCGGTAAGAGGCGATGAAGACAAGGAACGAGGCATGGGTAACAAGAATAGCGAGAAAGGAGCAATGAACAGAGGTGTGAATGGAGGTGCACGATGGAGATAGGGATGGAGAATGATAGAGAGATAGGAATAAAGGAATAAAGGAGTAACGACTGGACTAGGATTATCGTGAACAACTTGAATGCTTTGAGCATTTAAGCATGTTTAAACAATGCTCAAAGCGAAAACGTTTAAAAAGCAGCGTTTCCGGCACATTCGATTATTAATAATTACTTGAATGGCTTGTAATGTTAGAAACAAGTTTTTTGCAGTGAGTAGGGAATTTTAACTGAAATAGCTTAATGTGCATGAACGAACTTCGTGGTCATTTTGCACCTCCAGAAACTTTTTATTCGGCAAGTTACTGTAACGTCATTCATTACACCGCTTTTCAAATATTTTTTTGATGAACGACATATCACCTGTTTCTATATAAAACATGACATTCCAATAAAAAAAAGGCAGCACTCTCAAAAAAAATGCTGAATAAAGAGAGAGGGCTCCTTGTATAAAAAGGTTTACCGATCGTTATTACCTTTTTCTGTATACGGTATACTTTCGCAGTGCCCATTGTCACCTCGAAATAGCCAACCGTGAAAAGGACACTCCAAGCAATCTCCTACGACTCGACCTCCCTCTGCCATATTTGCACCAAGGTGGGGACAGTAAGCATCCAAAATACTGATACATCCTTTCTCCGTTCTTTAATTAAAAACCAGTACAGATATAAAAAAAGAAATACGAAAATCCAGGTCTTAACATAGGCGTTTAAAAATGTTTATCCAAAATATTCGAGATATCTTTTAAGAAAAATGGTTGAAAACCTTGATGCTACTAAAGCAGTATGTATTGCGTATTGTATTATACAATATATTTTATCATACTTTTCTTCGTTATATTTCGTTGGCAACAGAAAACTTTTCCGCTTTGTTTGGGCACTTCCCAGCGTTTAAGTTAATAAATACGGAAACGTAATACATCGTCGGTTGCTCGGAAAGTTCGTGCTTATTTTTATCCTATTCATAGCTATAACTATCTATCCATTAGAACAGTCTTTAATATATCAGAATAATTGAATACAAATGGCGTGTATGTGTATATTTAATGCATGTTTTAAAAGGTGGTAATTCAGGCAACTTTAGAAAAATGTTTGGTTAAGATATATTATTTTTTAAACAAAGTCCAACCGCCGATAAAGATTAGCATGGAAACATTGATCAAGTGATTCAGAATTGATATAGTGTTCTTCTAATTCTATAGTGAATTAGCAGAAACGTTGAAAATATCAAAAACCACAATTCACGAGCTTCCTGTGAAACTCGGCTACGTCACTTTGATATACGCGTTCCAGACAATTTCACGGAAGCAAAATCTGACGAATAGAATTTTCATTCTATGAAAATAGACAGGAGGGAGGGAGACAGCGAGGTAGAGAAATAGAGAAGTAGGTAGATAGAGAGGTAGAGAGCTCACCGGCCTTTAATTTCTTCTGTTAATAAGCGCAAGCTTGTACTACTCCGTAACAAATATAGTCGTCACATTTATAAGAATGTTGGCCGAAAAGGATCCCGAGGTGAGTGAAATTAGCCACCATCCCCCCCGCCCACTAAGCCGGTCAGCTAAAGTATACTGATGGAATATTTACTTGGCAGCCGAGGGGTAATTTGCTCTGATTCGCCCGACGGATAGAGACGTCCCTCTCCCTCCCGCATTTTCGATTTTGACGCGCTATTGGCAAGAGAGACCGGCACATTCGTTGCGTCGTCATGCGAACGACGAAAGTAGTGTTTTATTTTCGGTTGTCATTCGCCGAGCTTAGGTTTCGAGGACTGACATGGTGCTGATAGACGGTGCGAGCGACACTCTCCCCATACCCGGTACCTCATACCAGCAGACTTCACAATTTTTGCCAGCTATACCAAGAGTTCTTTTCTAACTCTCCCACTCTGTGGCCAGATCTTGTAAACAATCCTAACTTCCAATACGATTTTCGTGGCTCCATGACGTCCAGTCAGCGACCTACACGCCATACCCTAATCGTGAGTCTAGTTCTCATTTCCGGATGTAAAAAGGAAATAATCAGTTCCTTAGAATGCGACTGGGCGTCTGGGTCTTTGCCTTTGCCAACACCCATCTATCTCCAAGAACTCTTCGCGATACTCAAACTCAGACAAAAACTGAACAAAGTGGCAAAAGTCCCACTGTGGATTGACTCATAATGAACATAAAGGTATTTTTAATTCGAAGTTCTATAGGTTTGCTTATTGTGCTCTGTATTTTTCACTGGTTTACTAATTTGATTTATTTTTCCAATTTAAAAGCGGTATACAAAATTTTTATGTTTAACAGAATGTAAATCAGCCCTAGTTCGTTACTATGTGTTCTGTGTGTATCTATTCTCCTGTTTTCTCTATGTCACTGTCTATTCTGTTTTGGACAATCGCGTATCGGCCTTTTTGACACTTCGGCCCTCCCTACTCTTTAGAGCACTTTCTAGTGCTCTCTTGTAAGTTGCCCACTGCGCAAGTATTCAAAGGGATATGTTCCTGATAAAATATCTGAGAAATGACAATTATGTTTGTAGGGACGACGGTTTACGATCCGTCTCCACCATTGTCCGACTTCGAACAGCCGACTCTGCGCTGGGCCTGTTAGCTATTTCTAATTTAGCGCCGTTTTAGTGCCTCGGGTCCCACGGGTCTAGGGACAGTCCGCGATAGACAGGAGCCGGGTCATATGTCGTCCAAAAAGGGAAAGCCTATTGTCTAGATGGGTACTTGTAAGGGGCACCCATGTGGGTACACATTTTAAGGCAAGGCTGGGAATTGAGTGCTCGCAACACGCGTCCTTGGAGGAGCACCGTCTACTTCTTTCTACCGCAGCTCCTGGATACCGCAAATCTCTTCGTACTGAACGCCACCACGCGCGCACCTTTGAAAACATGCGCAGTGGCGCATTGGGCCAACATTCGTGTTAATAAGTTTCCACATCACCCATGAGGTACTATTACCAATGCGTTTTTTTTTGTTGCAGTGGTATCCCCTGTAGGCCTATTCCACTGTGTCGATGATCTTTTCTGCTGAATGATTGTTTCGTGAAAAATCGTATTAAAGAATAAATTTCGCAAATACTTCGAAATGTTACTCAATTTCAAATCGAAATTGAAAATGGAAAACGCAGAACCACCCTTTTGCACTAACCCTTAACGCTCCAAGTGTGCCTTCTGAAGCACCACCGATGTGCGGCGCTCTACTCTAAGTCTGCCTTTTGAGCACCGCCGATGTGCGACGCATTATTCAATTATATTTAATATAAATATTGTAATCAAAATTATATTACTCCTGAGATTAATAAAGATTTCTTCGAATGACTTTAATATTATCTTTTACAGGTCATTGTAGCATTTAAAGTCTGACACTTAAAAACTTGCAAGTCGAAGTATGATGAGAATAAGGTGGAGTTGCCGGTCGACATTCACAATTAAAAGTCGGAGTGTTAAGGGCTAATTGGTTTCTCCAGTTGCCGTCGGCTTTAACACGTTAAATGCCACCGGTATTTCGCTAGTTTCATCATTTCTATTGAACCGAAACTTTTTCCATTAAAATCACATCTTTACAATGAAGAAACTTTAAAGACACAAAAAGTTATATGGACAGCAGGAATTTACCTTTGTGAGACAAGCGCGTAAATATGGAATGAATTCGAAAATTCGTAAATATTACAATTTAAAAGTCAGATGAAATTTTCTTCAATTCAATAGCGTCAATAGGTCACCGGTGACCCCGATGGCATTCAACGTGTTAATTATTATATCGGGACCTCGCGCAGAGCATTTTGAAGAGGTCAAAGACATACGAAGCTTCCTCATGATTGATAGATACATCGTATCATCGAAAATTGACGATCGCGGCTTTTTTTAACCTATTTGCATCCGTACGTGGAATAATACACGCACGCGGATGGTAGCTTATCACCAGCACCGCGGAGTATTCCGCTCTCTACAATTGCTAAACTGTGAGCGTGGAAATGCACGGTACTGCTGTATTTCACCTTCCGTATTTAACGCTGTGATATAAACGCATTAAACGTTCGTGCAACATTTATTTACTGACAATCTTTCGGTGGTAGTGGAGGTTCGGTAAATGTGATAAATTCTTGAATATTTATCAAATTAACCTGTGATTTTATATAATTCCCATCTCGTAATGGCGAATGTGGTAAATATCTCAACCGATTGAGCCAGTAGAATGCAGCGCAGATTTCTGAGTACTTACTAGTCAGAAGTATAGTTTTTCGTTAGACACTATGACACAAGAGGCTGCGAATAACAATATTTTATAATTTACAAATGAAAGACCTCAGTCGAGAAAATAATTTTATTATTAGAACTCATACAAAACAGGTACATATTATAGGGTCCTATTCTAATTTAATCTTAGACGAGCGACCAAAGATTATCGGTACTCGTCCTCGAATAAACCGAGCAGGTTCCCTTAGAATTAATTAACAATATCGTAACCTAGAAACTAAACTGAACTCGTGTAATTAAAAAACTGGTGATTAATTTTATTAAACATATAGAAATACAAAACTCTGAATAATACTAAAATAACTCTGAATATAAATCTTTCACTAAAACTCTCTCCACTCACACTACGACTCTCACTCTCTGTATTCTCCACTCAACTCCGTATTCTGAACTCAACTGGCTCTTCCTAAAATCACGCTTAATCCACCCTCGATACTCTTTCTCACAGCATGCTTTCTCTGTTGCACTCACTAATTTTCTCTTTATCTATAGACTAAACAATCATGCTAGCACTGACATCCGTCGCCTTCCAAATCACGTACTCTAAATATCCACAATCGCTTATATACAAATCATCCACACTAACTAATTCCAAAAACTAATAATATTTATGAGTGTAAGAAATTCCGTTCCTACAATATCAAAAACAGTAATTATACAGATCATGTTCCGTCCCATTGATATCGATGATTCTTGGATACGTTGCCAGAATCATGATTCTAAGCAACCTCTTCCTATACATGTAACCCCGGCTTGGCTTTCGCTTTCGAGATACAGACAACAAACTTTTGCTACTTCTACATTGAATTTTGCCTATACATGCACGTCCGTGACAATGTGTGTGTCAGCACGATGCTTGTCGAAAGGGAATCTTATAAGGATGTGTGAAAAATGTAGTTTCACTGTTTAGTCTCTCGAAACTATGTCCAACCAACACTAATTTATCTTTTCGTTATAAATACCTAAATGAAACCAAACTCTTTGGAGGCATGTACCCTGTTATGCACAATTCATCCCGGGTCCCTGCCCCCGAAAGGTCAGGTTTAAGTTTGGTGTCTGCACCAAAATCATGAATAAGAGTTGGTTGAAGATAGTTTTAAAAAAGGGTCGCCGTTAGGGGACACGACTAACAATAAGCATTGCAATTATACTTGTAGCACATTCTTATGAGGTTGCTTTTCGGCGAGTGCATCCGACATTGACAAGGGCCGCCAATAACGAACAGTAACGGACTTTCGTCATATTCGCCATTACGATGTAGGAATGATGTAAAATCACCGGTTAATTTGGTAAATATTCAAGAATTAAACACATTTACCAAACTTAGTGGTGATTATACATAATAACTGGTGATTATGTCTAATCGCCGAATTAATCATATTTATCGTAACATGTATACCGGATGAGTCTCCTAACATGACGACCTCAAATAACTCGTAAGGTATTCGTTGCACGAAGGGATGTTTCAAACAAAAGTTGCATGGTATCTCGGGGGACATACAGTGCTCTAATCTGTTTTTTATTACCCTACTTTTTTATTGAGATATTAGGATCACCCTCAGTTTTTTAAATGGAATGTCTAATATTTTTCTTCGAATTCGGATAAATCATCAAATTTTGCGTAAGAAAGTGTTACACAAAGTGGGACTTCAAATGAATAATAACTGAGGTATCTTCAAATTAACACTATGCCGTCGGGTGACACCACATCGGTGCCACACGGAACTATGCGAACAAATGCCGGTGACACCACGTTGGTGTCACGCTAAAATTTGAAGACAGTTGCCTATTATATCGCACAGGCGTCGCGGCTATCTCACAATCAAAAATTGTTGCAAAGTATCGCTTGTATCCTGTACAAGCTGTAATACGCTACATATCCTCGAAATTTCGTGACAATTGCGAGGCAGAATTATAGCTTATTGTGACTAGTAAATCGTGACGTTTTATGATTTTTTGATAAATTCGAAAAGCGCCGGCGACAAGCGAAAAGATCTACACAACTTCCATCGGTGCCAAACCAAAGAATCTTGATTCATCGCGCGGACGGCATAGTGTTAAGAATCACGTTTACTACGCCTATTTCCTAATAGAAGATTATCTGCCAGCATATTTTCGCATGACACCAAAGTCCGTGTCACCGGACGGCATAGTGTTGTTGGATACCGACCTAATTCTATAAGATAGAACGCCAAATATTGTCAAACGTGATTAAGGATCCAAACGGGAAATCTTATTTACTTGTTATCACTTTCCCTGTAAAACATATTTTAAGGACCTTTAGTCTTAACAAGAGTCACAGGGAAAGCGGCCGCTCTTTGGAATTCTAATCACGAGAAGTCGGGGTTATCCGAACCTCCCACCACGCTGTTTCGCAGCCCTTAAAACCTCGGCTCATTTCCAAAATCAAGAATTGTCTTGAATCGCTGACAGTCGGTATCTTGCGACGACGTTATCCTTACTTGTAAAAACTCCAAACGCGAAAGTAATTCTTCGTTTAATAAGACTGTTGTAAAACTCCTCACGGAATACAACATAAATTTGGTGTCAGAAGTGGGATACAACAGCGTTAATCTGAAGATATCTCAGTAATTATTCATTTGAAGTCTCACTTTGTGTAATACTTTTTTACGCAAAATTTGATGATTTATCCGAATTCGAAGAACAATATTAGACATTCCATTTAAAAAGCTGAAGGTGACCCTAATATCTCAATAAAAAAATTAAGGTAATAAAAAACAGATTAGAGCACTATATGTCCCCCTAGATACCATGCAACTTTTGTTTGAAACATTTTTTCGTGCAATCAATACCTTACGAGTTATTTGAGGTCGTCATGTTAGGAGACTCACCCTGTATAATAATTCGAAGATCCTAGCAGTTTTGTTTTAAGTGCAATTACACACTTTGTTTTTAATGGAATGCGACCGCAAAGGGTTAATGAAAAGTAGTAGAAGAGAAATAAAGCATTTGTTTTGGCACAAAAGCTTTAATATGTAATTCCAATAGTGTTTTATGTGCTGAATTCAGACATGTAATTCGTTTCTCTTCACTCTTCATCATGTAGGTTTTTCTTGTGACAAGCATTTTTATATTTAATAAGTCGTATAATCTTGAACTTGAGAATGCAATTGAACAATATCGTTTATTTATATGATGAAATTTTACAAATATACTTCTTTGTTTAATTTAGCATTATTATCATAAAATAACTCATAATCAATAAATGTACTTGTAAAGCAAGCCACATGTCATAATACTAGCGCGGGTGAAATGGTTGTGTTGAGAATCACTGGCGGTACCCCGTGTCTCCTGGAGCTGTTTTAATTTCTCAGCCGAACACAAAACTTGTGTTCTAACTTTCAATTATGGTTTTCTCAAGTAAAATGTCTGCTCTATCGCCTCCATCTATTAGAATTCTTCCTGGGCGTCTAGTTTTTAAGAGAGATAGGAAAATATCCACAAAAGTTGGAGCATTTTGGGCGCCGTTTTCCATTTGAACATCGTTTAAATATGTTTAAATATTTATAACATTAACGTTTTATAAAACTTTTAACATAAAACATTTCAAGCTAAGGAAACTTAAATAACCTTTACGGTTAAAGTACAAAAAAATTCTGCAAGTTGATTTTTTTGGTTTTTTAGCGTAAGGGAAAGGACGGGTTTTTATACTGGACTCGTAATTGCGTGAAATATCTTTTTATTTGGCACATCCAATTCTGTGCTCGCTCAGATCTCGACTGTCGCTCTTCGCATGCATACTCATTCGCTTCGACTCTGTCACGCTCGCACACACGCATACATTCTCGAAACGTCCAACCTCTAGCTCGCTTTACTCTGTTATTCCTTCCAACACTCTCGCTCAGCCACTCTTAACTTTCAAACACTTCCATTCGTTCCGGCATTCTTACTATCCTCACACATACATTATAACATCCCTACAGCAAAAGAAATGTAAATAACTATTACCGTTAAAGTACAAAAAAATGTTAAAGCTGAGAGTTTCTTATTTTACGTATAAATGTTAAATAATTATTAATATATATATATATATATACAGGGTGGAGCATTTAAATGGGAACACCTAAATATCTCGGTTATTATTAGTCGTACAAAAAATCTCCACAAAATAAAGCTGTACTGTTTCAAGGGACGAATTTGATGAGGGTAATTAATTTTTTCTCAAGGTTATTTTTTTCGAGATTTTAAGGTCATCGTATTTTTTTTAAATGGGACTGCATATTTTCATTGCAACAGTCTTATAGCTTATAAAAAAACGAATCCAACTAGGTGCAATATGATGAACTTCACGTGACCTTTAGCCAGAACATTATGAAATGTCTGTCAGCAACTTCAGTGCGCGTTCGGAGACGGTAAATGAATGAATTTCAATTTCATTGAAACAGTGTACCGTGTAATTGTCCCTGGTGCTTGTAAACAGGCATTCGTATTCTCCTTTCATCGGTTGAAGTATGTTTAGAAGCATTTTTGGCGTGTTGCAAACAAAGATAGTCGCAATATTCGCGAAAGCTTTGCAAATTAAAGTCAATTTTTTTATCATATGATCACATTCCTCTTGTAACGGCGAATAATGTGACTCGCGCTCAGGATCCGCCAAATAAAAGAGAACTTGTAATTTTAGACTTTCTATATTAATTATCGTGACTCGTTCGGACAGCGATTCGTCGTATTGTAAGTAAACGGCAAGAATGATCTGAGTAGGCAGGGAATACAGGGGTTTTAAGGAATTTTTGGAGAAGGAGTGGGAGTGGTGATAGTGGTGGCTGCAAGACGAAGGTCGAAATTGAGGAGTAAGGTTTTGGACTTAGAGCAGTGATTTTGGAGATGAGCAGGGAGCGGTGACGGTGTTTAGGGAGTTGAAAGGTCGGGATGGAAAAACAGGAGATCTGAACTTGGGGTAGTGAGTCAGAGGTGATTGTGGAACGGCGGATGTTAGTAGAGCTACTGTACAATATGTTTCTGTTAAATAAATATCTGTTAAATAAATATCCTAACTTATATATTAGTTGATCAGAGGGTCGGTACATTACACTCTCGTCACGTAAATAAAATGTCTGAAAGGCACCGTTCTTGTGCTAATTAATGTTAACTCTAGAGTTCCGTTAATAGGCTTTCCGATCGGTACGACGACCTTCGCGGACAGACTCAAGGAGAAAAGAGCACACGACTTACCCTTATTGGCCGAAGTGTCTCATCTACTATCTCAAAAACGTAAACACGGTGGCACATTACATGGACCTCGAATATGGGTGTCAAGGCCATCCAGCCAGTAAGAAAAGCGCATGTGCTTATGTTCTTCTCTCAGAGAAGGCCCTTGAGAGGGCCCGAAGTCGATCGCCGGTTACTGACATTTTCCTAGCCTGCAAAACGCGGAATAATAGGGTCAGAAACCGCGACACTAACAAAAGATTTTGGCAGACCAATTTTGCGCTCGTTTTTTCCCGTAAATGTCCACCGATTCAAAGGTGTGGAACAGTGGTTCCCAACGGGCTGGGTACCGCCCACCGTTGAGCATTGAACAGATCTAAGCGGACTTTTTTGGCCCACGGTAAAAATTTCGGGGGCGCTGCGGACCAACTGGCTGCGCCCTGCGCAATACTCGCAACAATGAGCTGAAAAGTTTGATTAATGCTATAAATCATTGACCGCGTGTTTCAAAAAATAGTTCTAAATCTCGTTTATTCACGGTATTTGTAAGTCAATCTATATTGTGCTATTCCCTTTAATTCTTTGTCCTTCCTAAACCCCGATTTTTTCTAGCCTCGGCTGATCTCCTTCCCGATCGTTACTGTTATCCCTCTATCCTTGTCACTAACTCCGTCGCGCTCTCATGTTTACACTTCTGTTCGATACTCCTTTCTGGCTGTCCCTTTTCCTTATGTCTCTTTCCCTTCCTTCCGCACCTCTTACCTTGTCCGCGTACATTAACCCTATTTCCAATCGTAATTAAACCAACGGCTTGTGCATTCCCAAAAATTCGATTTTCTCGCCCTAATCATCACATATTCCATGTTTCCAAGTCCATAAAAGCCCTGTCCCTCCATTTTAGTATTCGTTCAGTGTTCGCTTAGTATTCGCTTAGTCTTGCTTATCTTTATTTTTAACACGTTCCGTGCCAAGTCCTCTTTGTCTGACTTGTCGTTCAGGCCATTTGACATTTCGACCAAAGATTGATATATTATCACACAATATTTCATTATATCGTCAATCGATAAATAGTTACCTTGTTTAGAGTAGCTATCACGTCGTGTACCATTTGTGGTACACGTGGCGCGGCGATCAGTTCGATTGTAAAAATCAGTCTGTTCGAAACATCTCGACCAGTATGGAACCTGCTTCATTCGAATTTGTTTTAAATAAAAAACCAGGCAAATAAAATATTTTCCAAAAAGCGAGTAGGTAAGTATACAAAGATAACATTCTAACATTTCTGTGGGATTGGTTATACTAGGTGTTATAGAATAAAGTAAAACTAAGTTTATTAACTAGAACTATATACTAAATGCTAATACAAAATGAATATAACTCTGAACTGTCTCGTACGATCGCTTATAAAGAACTAAAAAGCATTCGATCTGCTCAGTCACTCGTTCGTACTCATGCATCCGTGCACTCATTCATACATACACACATGTATTCCTTAGATAGGGATCGAAGGGCCTCCGCAGCACGCATCTTATAAACAACCGCCTAGACTAAACAGTCTAGGCGCTCGCGATGAGGCCATATCTCGATTTTCGATACCACATTTCTATTCTTAACTTTCTAGACAACGTTGCCGTTCTTGCTATACACAAAATGTAAACAAATTTGACACTGAAGTAACAAGACAAAAACCTATAAGAGTAATGACGTTTTGTAGCGGTTGCCCGAAAAAGCCGTTTTTATGTATCTCTTGCTTTAACAAAATCAACCATTACATGTAATTGTTAATGATTGTAAATATAAAAACTAAACAAACTTATGTACTTTGTTCTATACTGCATTTTGTATAATGCCTCAATCTTTTAGTAGAAATAATTTTTTTACAGAATTAAATTTGTCATAAACATATTTTCAGTGCATTAAATAAATATGTCTGAGTGTATCACCGGTGGTACAAGTGACCTGAAGATCAAGTTTAACGTGTACCACCGGAGTGGTACACGTGGCACGGAACGTGTTAACCTCGCTTCGCTACAACCTGTGTCGCTTCTCATCTGTATTTGGTGTTCCTGTCGCTGAGGGTTAACCAACCATCGCATCTTTATTAACATCTCGGGTAACCTAATTATAAGTTGACGTGCAAACAATCAAATATTTTTTTAAAAAGAACAACTTTTAACCCTCGAAGTACCAATACATTTCATAGTAAACCTAGGTCGGTTGTGTACCCGGCATTGATATACGTACACACTAATGCATTTATGGTCGCTCAAGCTGCTCACGGTTAATGAATTAATACACCGTTGATTAAACACATTATTGAATTCAAGAACGAGAGTCTGCGTAATTTTGTTTGGAGAGGAGGGCGGTGCGCTAGAACAGGTGGGTAACCGTTGGAAAACCTAGCCTAGAACAGAGATGCACGAGGGGCGTTATCTGCCTCTTCCGACCGCATGTTCTTGGTATCATAAATCCCCTCATGCTTCAGGCCACCATGAGCGTGTGACTCGCATACATGCCAGGATGAGGGGATCTTTGTTAAAGCTGGCAAAAGTAACGAAGTCTCGTGGTATAAGGTACATGCTAAGGGTTGGTCGCATCGCCTATCCCCACAATATCGGCTCTGGAAACCTCAAATCGACTAATGACAACCGAAAACGAAAAACCCTCCTTTCGTTGCTCCCATGACGACGCAACGAATGTCCGGCTTAGAATCGAAAATGACGTGAGAACAGGGGATGTCTCGATCCGTCAGGCGAACCAGAATAAACCACAGGACAGATGACTTCAGAACATTTGCCAGCTTGACCAAACACGTACGGTCTGAGGAGGTAGGCGGCGATCCCCCAAGGACGACTCCGCCATGCAGATCTCGCGCATCTCTGGTCTAGACCAGGCTCAAGTTTTATTTAATCGCCAGAGCCGTCCTTGGAAGATATCCGCCTGCTTCACCCATTCATACAGCTGAGATGTCACTCATTCACAGACACTCTCTCAGTGTCATGGCCGGACCTATTGGCACGAGCGTGGTGGCGTATTGGGGCGACATTCGTATCTAACCGCTCGCGGTGGAAAGACATGCCACGCGCGCCGATCGCGGAAAACAAAACGACGTGCGTGGCACGTCGACCAAGGTTATTTGTTGAAGAACAGTTTCAGACCACACCACGTCGCGTGCAGGGTAAAACAAAAGTATTATTAGTGAAAAAGTATGCACAGATATGTTTTAAATCAAATACGATTAATAGATTTTAATGTTTTTGGACTTCTGGCGATGATTTGGTGGAATTCAACCACTACGTGACGCCTTACGGCAAAATATAATGCTCGGCCGCAACAATGTATTCTTTAATGCGAGAAGGCCTTGCGTTCCGCTGTCGCGGAGTTTCTTAACTGTTTGCGCTAGAAATTAATTTACAAATGCGCGTGCTGGAACGGAGCATTATATTTCGCCGTAAGGCGTCACGTAGTGGTTGAATTCCACGAAATCATCGCCAGAAGTCCAAAAACATTAAAATCTATTAATCGTATTTGATTTAAAACATATCTGTGCATACTTTTTCACTAATAATACTTTTGTTTTACACTGCACGCGACGTGGTGCGATCTCAAACTGTTCTTCAACAAATAACCTTGGTCGACGTGATACGCACGTCGTTTTTTTTCCGCGATCGACGCGCGTGGCATGTCTTTCCACCGCGAGCGGTTAGATACGAATGTCGCCCCAATACGCCACCACACGCGTGCCAATAGGTCCGAACCTGGCAAGTGAAAGGCAAAGCAATTAGCGAGCTCTCGAGTGCACGGGAAGCGGAAGCAGGCGGAGCTCTTCCAAGGACGGCTCTGGCGATCAAATAAAGCTTGAGCCTGGTCTAGATCAACACGTGGTGGTGGTTCGTGACAAATCATTTGCAAGTACCCTGTACATGGATGACTGAGGGCAAATAAAAAAGATGAAGGTGAAAGTAGTTAGAATTAGTGTTACGAAACGAGATGGAAAAGTTTGCGATTGACTGTCAAAATTTATTCAATTATACGAAACTTTCATTGTTAAATATTATCTTAAAAAGTCAATGTTACATTTTTTTTACCCGGAAATTTTATGCGACACACCTACGTAAAGATAAATCACAACAAAACAAATTCTATACTGAAAAAATTACTCGTTAACAATAAAAACGTACAGTGACCGCCGAAATAATAGATCTACTGTTGTACTCGCACCCTTGCCTCAATGTTTCCACCCCCACTTCCATTACACTGTTCAAGCTTCTTTAACTAATTGCGATATCCACTGGGTGATCCCCGTAGTGTCGCTCGTCCTAAACACGAATCTGCCGGCAGAATTGCTCCATCGCCCTCGGTATTTCAAAAATATGAGTTTTTGTAAAAGCACACGTTCCCGACAGATATTTTCTCGACCTGTCGGAACTGAAAACTCTTTTCCGAAGCTTCTCTGGGCAGTCTTCTCTTCCGAAATGCTCACAGAAGTCAATATTGTATAGCAAACTTCTGCTAGATAACTAACTTTTCGTAAAAATACAAAAATATAATGTAGCAAGTTCGCACTTTTTAAATATTGACGGTTATTTACAACTACTTCAAGTAACCAATTTTAATGATTATATACACCAAAATATTCGGCATGTTTTTCTCTAGGTTTTAAGATAAATCTCAACTTCCTAGCGTTTAGATTTTTCCCGTAATACCACCTTCTTTTTACCAGAATCGGGTGTTTTTACAAAAGCTCATATTTTTCAAAAACAGAGAGTGATACAGTAATTCTGCCGGCGGATTCCTGTTTAGGACGAGCAACTCTACGGGGATCACCCAGTGGATATTGCAGATTAAAAACCTGTTGAACAGTGTTATTGGACACATGTCGCTGTGTCTCTTATCTACAATACTATCGATATCTATATTCTTTTTATTCCTGCAAAAGGTTATTTGCATCATAACAGTGTAAGCGTTATACTGTAGCAACATAAAAGATCTTCTTAAAATTATCGTTCCAACAGAGCGAAATTATCTTAGGTTCGAGATTTTCTTTTTGAAAAATACTTTGGTATAGGAAGTTTTAAAAAGTTGTTATAAACGAAGTATAAAATACTTATTACGTGTGCAAATATAATGTAAATATAATAAATACGGTGCCCCAATGTTTCATCGGTTATGGTTTCGGTTTGAAATCGAATATCTTAATGGAGTTTCTGCATTTTAAATCGCTAGCCCTTACCCCTTAGGGCTTACATACGGAGCCAAGCTCTTCTCATTGTCAGTATATGTAGCTATATCTATTATACGGCCAGGAAACAGCTATTGTGGGGGTTTCGGATTCCCTACCTGATCGACGGAACGACGCGAGCGCATGTATTGCGCCCAAGCGCCGCCAGCGGAAGCAGGCGCTAGTTTCTCGTGCCGAGGGAGTAGAACTTCCGGAGCGTGGAGTATCGGAGTATCACCTCCCTAGTTGTTGTAATTTAAAGTTGTGCTTGGCAGGATGGATTAATTAATAAATTATTATGGTTGCTATTCGTGACTATTTATTTGGGGTTGATCATAAAGCAATCCCACACTATTTGTGCGAGGCTGTCATCTATTATACGGCCAGGAAACAGCTATTTGTGCGAGGCTGCCATTTTGGCCAGAGCACTGCAATTTCACTTGCCGATATTTAGTAGGCCTAATCATTGTCTCTTGAATGTTTCTCAATTTGAGTTTACTTTTTTAACATGTGCCGAATAGAAATTGTCATATAATAACCCTGCGGCATTGGAAAATTGAGACCGATCTGTCATCTGAGTGTATCTCGGCGTATATCGGCACAGACTGTAGTGACAATGTGTATTTTGACCAATCTAGCTGGACAAAACTATTTTTTGAAAGAAATTGCGGTTTTCATTAATTTGACTGATATTTCTACTAATACGAAACATAATCTTATTCTTAGTGTTATTAACAATATATATATATTTTAATAATTATTTAACATTTATACGTAAAATAAGAAACACTCAACTTTAACATTTTTTGCTACTTCAACGGTAATAGTTATTTACATTTTTTCTGCTAAAAATGATTCTATAAACTATCGCGAATACAACGATGTATATCATTTTAATGTTATAAAGATTTCAATATGTTTA
Organism: Cerceris ruficornis; assembly: GCA_963989415.1. NCBI lineage: Eukaryota > Metazoa > Arthropoda > Insecta > Hymenoptera > Crabronidae > Cerceris > Cerceris ruficornis. The sequence goes on along the minus strand of OZ022520.1, from coordinate 12,987,556 downwards.
AACAATGTTCAAAGCGGAGCAGCGCTCAAAATGTCCCCATTTTTGTAAATATTTTTTCATTTAACCCTAAAAACTAAACGTCCAGGAAAAAATTTAATAGGAGGAGGTGATAGGGCAGACGTTTTTCTTGGGGAAAGCATAAAAAAAAGTTGCAACAACAATTTTGTTTTCGGCTGAGAAATTAAAATAGTTCCGCTAGAGATTTAGTTTCGTCCGCTGACAAGACCCAAGACCCAAGACACTTTTTCCCTGCAGCAAGAAGAAGTCGCGTCCGTCCGTTTGGGACGGAACAAAACAAAAAAAAAGATAGATATCGTCATTTATCTGCAATGGCTGTTCGCATTTTCAATTGTTTATACCTTTAGCTTTGAACGCACACAATTGTAAAAGTGTAATAAATAGTACTCTAAGTTAAAAGTCTACATACTATTCGGAACAGAACTTAAATTACATGTTAATTGTTAGAGGGGATTAAAACGCTAATAAAAGGTCGTTTGGAAAAATAAGAAATTGTAAACATATCCCAAATAAGTGAAGATAACAATACATACAAACAAATACTATTCTCAGCTACTGTTAAGTAACAATTGTCGAAAAAGTCTGGAAGGTACAACTTTGAGGGCTGGTAATTAATTACTATTAATTAATCATTTTTTAGAATAATTTTGACATTTTCTGTTTATATGGACAATCTGCTATTGATTTACAATAAAATTGTATACATTTGGACCATTACGAAAATTGACGTTTGTCCGGCTAGATCGGCCAAATTACACACTGTGTTCGTGAGGAATTTATACTTTATCAAAATTATGGGAAAAGTAACAGAGGGTAATGTCACATAGTTACTTTAGAAATAAAGCTTTTCGGTTAATGAAGTTTCGCAAAGATGAGAGATTAAGAACAGAGATTGCTCAAAAACAAATGTCATGGGCAGAGAAATGAAAAATAATGATGTTCTCAGACGAAAAAAAGGTTTGCATTTGGATAGCCCCTGATAGTCGATATTATTGACACGACTTATTATTGGCGTAATACGAAAGAAGTAAAGATGAACAAAAACTATGGTGCAGGATAACGTTGTTTTTGTTAAAGACAAATGCCGAAACGGAGAAAGTTATGGCGGAATATACATAACCAATATGGTGACACAATAGCAGAACGAAAAATGTAATCCAACACGATACTGCAGTGATGCATCGAGCAAATGTTGATCGAACATAGCTCGACGCGGAGAATATTGCAGTGTTGCCTTGGCCCTTAAGGAATTCGGACCTGGACTCCCCAGAAAACCTATTTCTTATATTGGGGAGTTTTATACGGTTTTATAACGGTTTATAGCATGCTGGTGGACTTACAATTACAACCCTTAACTTGGAAAAATTGTTTCTAATTAACTCCCAGTCTTTGCAAGTCGGCTTACCCAATTCCGAAAAGTTGTGTAGTATCGCGTAAATGTGACGGCTGCTTGAATTTGCATGGATGTGTATGCATGTGTGAATGTGACCTTCAGTTGTTTTCTGCGAGCTTCGAGCGGTTGCAGACTACACGAAAACGGAGTTCGCCTCGATTCGTTACCGTGCGAAAACTTTATACCAGTACATATATCTATTTCTTTCTTTTAATAATAAACAATCTTGTTTTTCTTGTTCTTTCATCTAATTCACACCTCTGTTTTATTTCCCTACCTCATCCCACAGCTGTAAACCGCATGTCGTTATACTAAAAACGCTCTAATTCTTTTCCGATTCTATTTCAAATAATACTGCTTGGATTACATGCGAACAGAATTTTAGAAATCATTTACAACGTAGGATTAACTTTTACACTCTTCTAATTTTTCAATTGTTCAATTAATTTCTAATAATTCAACCATTTCATAGTGGTCGGTTCCCTTCCTCCTTTTCTGTTTTAAAATCCATTTAATTTATTTGTCTTTCCTAAACCCCTCGGTTTTCCTTTCAAACAACTCATCCTCTACCGACGTTGTTGTTATCCCACCATCCTTGTCTCTCCCTATCTGTTGGGGCTTACACCCTCATTATGCCGGGTTCTATTATGTGCACCAAAGGCCACTATTTCCGAAATATTAATTAATTTCGGGGCACACTGAAGGTTGCCTTCGGTGGGACTAATCCATGAACCATCCTCGCTGTTGAGTTTATATTAATTTGCTTCTTTGTTCATGGATTTGAATAGTGATTGCCTTATAATGGTCCCTGGGGCATCGGCAAAGTGGTCCTGGTGTCATTGTTTCGAGCGGACCGCGACCCTTAGACCGGAAAGACGCTCAGACCCAGGGCATCCCGGCCTCCCCTTCTTTACCGTTACTTGGTCGAAGGCGGAGGAGTAGGATTCGGGAAATTTGCGATGTTGCCGATGTTCTCGCACCCCCTTGGACGGAGACGTCAGTGCACCCACGAAATATCAGGCCCTCCTGATTGGTCAGGAAGGGAAGAGTGGAAGAGTGCAGTGACGTCTCTCAACACATAAAAGGGCAAGTGTTCGCCCATAACATTGCCATTTTTGAGCCATTCAGGCCATTCTTGAACCAAAGTGGGTGGTGTGGCACTGCTCGGTGGTAGCCGTAGTTTGCTGCCAAAGTGCCACACCCTCACAAAACACAGTTACGCATCAGTGCATCTCTAAATATTTTCCTCCTTTATGGGAGGTGGACCTCCGAGCAATAATTGCAATAAAATAAATATATAGACCAGGTTTCGTCAACTCGATCGACAATCGCCGGCCACGAGTAGAAACACCATCTCTATCGGGCTCCTCTGTTTCCACCTAGTATTTACATTGCTCCTTGCCATCTATCCTTTTTCACCATGTTCCTTTCTCTGTCTCTTCTACTCCTTACCTTGTCATCGGTCGTCAACCGTATTTTTAAATGAAGCGAGCCACCCGATTATTCCTTCCCGAATGTTCTATTTCGTTGCCCTAATCCCCATCTACTTCCTTCCTCCTCGCACAACAAAAGTCCTTGCCTCCTTTTCCTCGCTCATTATTTACCTCCTTTCCAATTGGTTCTATCGCGCTTCGATTCAAACTCTTTGCTTAAGCTATTCGCTCTAACCACGTCACTTACGTGCTAATATTCTTTATTGGACTGTTATATTGTTAAATTTGAGTTATTTGTTATTTATGTGTTACATTAATAAATTGTTTCGTGCAATATTCTGTTTTTCGTTGAACAATAAAGTATTGCGCATAACACATAGAAACAGTTCCTTAACACTATTCCTACCACGACCGGTCAAATGACCGTTTTTAAAAATTCGATTAGAATTTCCTATATACAACGTAATTGAATCGCCTTTAAACTTCACGACGTTTCCTCAAATATACGTATAATACATTCACATTATAATACATTTTTCAATATTCACTTCTCTTTTTACTGTTCATTTTCTGGGAAAAAATTATCATTTGACAAATTCACCGGTTGCGGTAGGAAAGAGGTATACGTGAAGTGTCGGTAGGAATAGTGTTAAGATCGCGTGCAGACTTTAACGGCAGGCTCCCACTGAAGTGAGCGTGACTCGTTAAATAATAATAATTAATGATGTGGGTTGAAGTGGGATGCGATTCTTGCATAATTATATAGGAAAAAGCATACAGAAAATGATTGCATTAGTAAAAAGACGGCACAACTTGAAACTCAAAAGTTGTTCATTGTCAATAATGGACTTTGACGATTTTCTTTTATTTATTGAACGTTAATTTTTTAATAAATTACAAACACGAATTTTATGTTCAGGATGTGCATTTTTATAGTAAAAGAATGCTCTTCAGTTAGGAAAAAGAATGAGTAGAAATTATAAGATAGATTCGTCGGGATGTCACGAAGAAGACAACGTGTTTTTTCGATAGAAAATGGTTTCAAGATAAACTTCCAACTTTAAAAGTTTATTGTAACTACAATTTTTGTCAAATTTCATTAACTTAGCCATTTTTTGATATCGATGAACATTTAGAAATCGGTATCAATGTGAAAAAAGTTGATATGAGAAAATTCAGTTTTTAGCAAATGAACGACTAATCCCTCGCGCCGGCCCATTGTGCGCCGATAAAAAACAATGTTCCGCTACCATGGAATTAAAAAATGGCATTAAAGAGGCGTGATGAGAAATTCCTTTAGAAAGACATTGAAAGAAATTGTTACATGTAATTACTCATAGGATATGTGAGTAATGGTTAATTAAAAGTAATAAAAGTAATAAAGCAAAAACGTAGAAGTAAGAAATGTTAAAGCTCATTTTATATGTTGGGGCGAATGCGATAACTAAAAGATATTTGGAGAAATATTAATTTTCTTAAAAATATTCCGGCATTTGCAGAAAAAAATAGAATTTAATCATAATAAAATCAAGCAGCTCTACTTGACACACAGATGGTAAGTGTATTGTTCCTTAACACCATGTCCATCGACACAATTGCAACGAACCGTCGTACGGTCGCGATGCTACCGTTCATAAATATTCTACCACACTAATTTCAGTAGTACTCTAGTTCGGTAAAACTAATTTTAGTTTTATAGTTATTCGTGGTCTTTCAACAGGTGTTTAAAGGCATTTAAATGAAGAAGGAAAAGGAGTAATCCGATTTGTCCATAAAGACGACAAATTACATGAAACGCATGGAGAAATTATGACAAATCGATTCAAAGTATCTCAGATGCTAAATTTTGACACCATACAATCGAACAATATTAAACTGATCGCAATATTCAAACTCATATTTCTATATCCAAATTAGAATGGTAATAAAAGTTCTGAATTACGTGTCTTACGCTCGTACCAAAATTATAATGTTTGCGCGTATATGTCAAAATAGCAACATGTGCCACGATTAAACAATGATTTGAAACAAGAAATGGATTATTGGGTAAGGTGTATAAGGGAGTGACAAGACATAATGAATATGGGCCGAAGTCTTATTCTGATCGAATCTGGTCCGCTACCCTACGTAAGCGCGAATATTTTGTTAATCGACGGAAACATACTAAAAATATTATTGTGCATGTAAAAACGAAATTCTGTAATATAATTCTGTTTCTTTTAATTGAAGTAAAAAAATGAAATTTTCAGGAATACCTGAAAACAGCAAAATTTTCTCCCAGGGCTGCCACATGTTTCACCTGGCCCTTCTTCAACTGAGAACTTTCTAGCAAGGCGAACCATCCATTTGGATAAACTGGTGGCAATTTTCCTAGTCTTCGCTTTTTCGATTCTAAGTGATTTGCAAAAATCTTCTTAGTGTTGCCCTCTAGCCTCAGATCCTGTAAAAATAATTACCGATAATTGATGTTTAACTATGGTAACTATGGATTCACAGACGGAACCATGCTACGAATGATATCATTGATATCATATACATATGTACCTAATAGCTATATTTTCTACAGATTCCAATAAAAGGGCGAATTCTATTGATTGGCAAAGCATATACAGTGGCTCAAAGTAAAAGTCGCACACTTGTATATCTTTGGCTTAGGAAGCGATAAATAATGTAGAGGACGAATTAACATGAACGATTGAGTAAGGTTTTATAAGGTTACAGTTATAGACATGCAAATCCATGAAAAAGGAAAACAAAATTACAATGTATTGAGCAAAAAAGGAACAGAGTTTCAAGCCAAACGGAAATTCATCTCAAACTAAAAGTCGGACAATAGAACATTTTTATCTGTACGTAAGTTTTACATCATGTTTAATATTTAGTTTGCAGTCCTTTATTTGTTCTGATAGCTTTTAATCTATTCGGCATTGATCGCACTAATTTTTTCACAATATGAAGAATCAATTTTGCCCATTCCTCTTGCAGCCCCTTCTTCAAGACTTTTGCATTATTTATGATGTGGTTTTTCAGTTTTCGTTCCAAATATGCCCATAAATGCTCAAGTACATTTAAGTCCGGTGATTGAGGAGGTGTTTCGATAAAGTGTGGACAATGATAAAGCAACCGTAAACGAACATTATGAGTCCGATGATTAGGGTCGTTATCTTGATAAAAACTGAAATAGTCGGCAATACCCAATTTTCGGACACTATCCTTTAAATTTTCTTCTAGAATCTGCAAATACTTTTTGTGGTCCATTATACCGTCAATGATGTGAAGGTTTCCTGGCCCTGCAGCTGACATGGATCTCCAAACCACAATAGAGTCACTACCATATTTGACAGTCGGTCGTAAGTTGTCTTGTCGGAATTCTCCATTTGGCTTTCTCCAAACGTAATTTTGCCCATCAGAACGAAAAATAGTAAATTTACTCTCATCTGTGAATAATACAGCCTTCCAAAATGAAAAATCTTTATTTTTGTAAAGTTTTGGTGAACTGCAATCTGTTCGAACGTTTCTTCTGGCTCACAAACGGGCGACTCTGCCCTTATAATTATTCTTCCTCAATATAATTCTCGCTGTTTAGGGATTTGCTTCTTTTCCAGTGTCTCTTTGCTTCTATAGCTAATTTTGGAGCATTCAATTTTGGGTTTTTCTTTATTTGTTTTACGATCAAACGCTCTTCGGATTTTGTCAATACCTTTCGTTGGCTTGGTTTTGGCTAGTTTTCTACACTATTTCTCATCCTGAATCGTTTTATTATGTGAAAAGTGCCAGCGCTCTAGGCTGCGAAACCGACAACCAGCACACGCTCGGCGTCTGTCGATGCGCGACTTTACGACTACCATTCCGTTCTAGATAAAAATAAAATAATGAGACAGCTGATAAAAGGTCGAACTTTAATTTCAATGTAACTTTTGGATGCAAATGTTATTAATGTTTAAAATCCACGCTGGGCGCTTATCGCCCTACGCAATAGTGACGCGCCGCGCCTGCGCGAACTGATTACCGATCACCACGCGTCACCGGTAACCGCTCCCCGGAGAGCCAGCTCCTCGATGTAGGGCCCACGTCCTGCCCTCCTCCTCACCTCAAAGGTGAGGGAGCCTTCCGAACGTTCCCGAAATCGAACGATCTAGATGTAGGTTTTTGTAGTATGTTTGTCTAGACATTTCTGGAGCGTTCGACCAGGCAAAAATATAAATATCAGCTGAGCTGTCAGCTGTTCAGTACAGTTCTACTATTGCTTGCTTACGAGTAGATTCCCGCCGATCGGTGCGCTTGTCTGTGCATTTCTCAGACATTTCTGCTTGCTGTTGTCTTTGTTACACTATTACTGTGGTGTGTGTGCTAATAAAATTTATTCCTGTGTTAACTGTGTGTACTATCTATAAGGTGCTTCGCCTTACTCCTTCGCGCTGCGATTTAAAACCACTGAACAGATACGATTTAGAACAATTTTTGGTTCTTCGACCCGGATGTGTGTTGTAGTGAGTTCCGATTTTCGCGTCGTGTGCAGCAACTCTATTGTGAGCGAACTTTTAATTACAAGGAAATTACCATCATGGAAGATCTGATCTCGTCGCAGCTCGAACTCCACGGACGCATCTCTCGCATGTGGGAGAATTTGAAGAAAGTGGGGCAGAAAAATATGACGATTGATCTTGTGCGCGCTACCCTATCACTACTGGAAAGTAAGTGGGCTCGCTTTGAAGAGCAACACTCCGCTCTTATGCGCAGCTATCGCTCCGCTCTCAAGGATCATGAGTACGTCACTGGGGATTTCATGGCTACCGCTGAGATGCAATATACGTCCCAACGGGCCCAGCTGTTACAGCTTGAAAGGCAATATTCGGCAACTTCAACCGGTGACTCGGCCAAACCTGCGGCTCTCGCAGTTACGAGCCCCGCGCAGGTGCCGTCGTACCCACGCATCGAGCTGCCGAAATTCAGTGGGAAGTTTGAGGACTCGCCTGCATTTCGGGACTTATTTATGTCCATGGTCATTCAGGAACGCGCTCTCCCCAACGTCCGGAAACTTCATTATCTCAAGACAAGTGTGCTGGGTGAAGCCGAGAGCCTCTTAAAAAATCTGCCAACCATCGAGGAAAATTTCCAACGGGCTGGGACTATTTTAAAGGACCATTACGAAAACAAGAGGCTTCTGGTACGGTCCTACCTTAATGCTTTCACATCTTTACCAAAAATGAGATCCAATTCCATGTCAGACTTGCGGCGAATCTTTCATGGAGTTATGACCACGGCTGGAGCATTGGAAGGTATTGGTCGTCCCATCACATCCAGCGAAGACTTGTTCGTGCACCTCGTAGTCAATCTCCTGGATCAATCCACTCGGCGTGAATGGGATAAGTCCTTGCGCAAGTCTTCAGAACCTCCGTCGTTTGACGATTTGCGCACCTTCCTTAAGGAGCAAATCACATCGGAGGAAGCTCTTGCCACAAGTCAATCTGAGGACATCTCGAAGCAGCCCCTTCGCAGTGGGCGTACCATTCGTGTCGCGCAACAGCGACCAAAATCAACAAATTCAGGACGACCATGTCCCGTCTGCAACGGTGACCATTTCATGGCCGCATGTGAACAGTATTTGAGAATGGCGCCTCAAGGACGTAAGGAACAGGTTGCAATTCACAACCGCTGTTTTAATTGCTTGGGACGTCACTCGGTGAGCGCGTGCACTTCGGCCAAAACCTGCCTCAAATGCTCTGGCAAGCACCATACATCGTTGCATGATGCTTTTCCGACTGCCCATCCGGCTCACAGCGAGGCAACTTCTGTACACGTCGCCAAGCACTCGTCCGTACTACATGCCGCAGTGCTCCTTGCCACCGTCCGAGTGTGGATAAACGATGCAGGAGGGCGAGAGCACTCTGTCCGCGCCCTTGTCGATCCAGGATCGGAAACGTCGCTCGTCGCGGAGTCGCTCGCCCAACGCCTCCGTTTGCCGCGAACACCCACTTCGGTTGCGATTTACGCAATCGGTGGTCAACAGTCAGGTGTGGCGCGCGGACGCGTCACTCTCACGCTCTCGGCGCGCGACAAGAGCTACGCGCTCACACTATCACCGCTAGTTCTTCCACGCTTGTCTTCATACAGAGGTTCTGTTACGTCAAGCCACCGCTCCTGGCCTCATGTGCAAGGAATTCAGTTAGCAGATCCTGAATTCATAGCACGTGACCCTGTGGAACTGCTTCTGGGAGCCGAAGTTTACGCATCCATCGTCATGAGTGGTTTGCGCAGAGGGAGTGAACAAGACCCAATTAAAATGTACAGAAATAAGAGCAGAAACTAGCGCAATAGCGCATCTTGGCATTTTTAATCGGAGAAAAAGACTAGTGCTATCGCGCCGCTTGGCATTTTTGAATGGGGAATACGATAAGCGAAAAAGCGCTCCTTGGCACTTTTGGACGGGGAAACAGCAAAGTCGCGTGGCACTCAAACGGTTAATACATTATAATTTTGTTTTCGTTTTCCATGGATTTGTATGCCTATAACTGTAGCTTAATAAAACTTACTCAATCGTTTATGTTAATTCGTTTTCTACATTACTTATCGCTTCATAAACTAGAAATATTCAAGTGTCCGAGTTTTACTTTGGGCCACTGTAGATAATTGTGTCATGTATAACGCGATGTATTTATCGTACTGGATCCATTGTATTTATTGTATTAAATTTTTTGTCGTGTTATTACATCTTTTTATTATACTTTATATCATATTGGGCCACCGCCCAAAATTTCTGGATTTGTTGTACTAAATTTTCGTCTTGTTATGTATGTACTGTTGGATACCGACCTAATTCTATAAGATAGAACGCCAAATATTGCCAAACGTGATTCAGGATCCAAACGGGAAGTCTTATTTATTTGTTATCGCTTTCCCTGCAAAACATATTTTGAAGAGCTTTAGTCTTGACAAGAGTCACAGGGAAAGCGGCCGCCCTTTGGAACCTTAATCACGAGAAGTCGGGGCCATCCGAACCTCCCACCACGCTGTCTTAGAGCCCTTAAAACCTCGGCTCATTTTCAAATCTATTACATTGTCTTGAATCGCTGACAGTCGGTATCTTGCGACGACGTTATCCTTCACTTGTAAAAACTCCAAACGCGAAAGTAATTCTTCTAAAATAAACTGTTGTAAAACTCCTCGCGGAATACAACAGTACAGTTACTCACAAAATTGAGTGTACATCTACGTTGGTAATGAAAAATGGCGAAAAAAGTAATAGAAACATAAATATTTTGGTGTGGTAACGTAATATTATATTTATTCATATAGTTTAAATAACAATTAATAAAAAAAAATCTAATATTAATTTTTTTGCATATATGTATTTAACTGAAAGTATCAAAGCACTACAATTTTAATGACACAAAATTCAGTGTGCATGCATTTTTAATTTGAAATTATGATGTCCGTGTATAATATGTAAGTGAATGGTTGGCACTAATGACGCGCAATGGCAGGGAATACTTTTCGAAATATTGTGGCTAAGCAACTAAAAATAAATAACTCTTTGTTAGCTGTTTCTTGAGGTATTTTAATAGCAAAATGGCTATCAAGAGGAGAGAAATAGATCTGTCAATACGAAAATTAATTATTAAATTGTATTGTGATGGAAAGTTTCTTTGGAAAGTGAGTGAAATTGTTGGCAGACCACATTCTACAATTCATAAAATTGTAAATCGGTATCGGTACGAAGGGAGAGTCAGAAATAAACTTTGACGTGGAAGAATGGAATTATTATCGGAAACAGATAACAGATTTATTTGTAGACAAATAAAAATGAATCCTTCAATGAATATGTCAACTTTGACAGTAGAGGTTTCTAAAAGAATTAACAAAAATATATCCGTAGAAATAGTTCAAAGAACTTTCCATAAAGAAGGGTATCACGGTAGAGTGGCGAGAAAGAAACCTTACATTTCAAAAATTAATAGTGAAAAACGGTCACAGTTCGTTGAAATTTACGTCAATTGTGCCGAAAATTTTTAGAAAAATATCATTTTTTCTGACGAAACAAAAATTAATTTATTTGGACGTGACGGGAGGAAGCACATCGTGTGGTGAAGACCAAATACAGAACATCATGTTCGCAAAACATGTCCCACGATAAAACACGGAGGTGGTTCAGTGCTGTTATGGGGATGTATAGGAGCAAGATGTACCGGAAATATAGAATTTATTGAAGGAACAATGGACAAAATGGAGCACTTAAAAATCTAAAAAAAAAATTTAAAACAGTCTGCACAAAAATTAGAAATGCCAAGAGTGTAATACTTTCAGCAGGATAATGATCCGAAACATTCCTCGTATTTAGTGCAGGAATGATTGTTGTACTGTGTACCAAAATTATTGAAAACTCCGCTTCAATCACTGGACCTTAATCCTATTGAGCACGTTCGGGTCGAATTAGAATCAAAAACTTCTAATTAAAATTTTAAAAATAAAGAAGAATTAAAATGAACGGTACGCGAAAAATAGGACGTCATTTCTCCTTCACATATTAAACAATTAATAGAGTCTATGCCATTGCGGTTACCCTCAATTTTGTGTCACTAAAATAGTAGTATTTTTATACTTTCAGTTAAATATATATATGTAAATAATTAATATTACAATTTTCCTTTTAAATGTTATTTAAACTATACGAACAAATATAATATTACGTTATCACACCAAAATATCTATGTTTTCATTACCTTTCTCGCCATTTCTTATTACTGTTACGAGCCGGGCGAGTGGCAGAACGAAACCAAATGCGTTAATGCATTTATACTTGCGAGAGTTAAGGATTGCAACGAGTCTAGGAATTATATCTGGGGACCGGACTAACCTATAGGCTAACTATAGGGTCGCCATATGCCCGTTAACGAAAGGCACCTCGCGGTATTTTCGCGCTAGTATAGGAGATCAGGCCCGTACCAAAGATACGGGGGTACCGCCACTAGCTAGTATAAGGGAAATGGAAATTTGTTGCAACCCGTAGACTCTTTCTCTTGTAACGAACACCCGTAACTTTAATTTGAAAAATCTTATTCACTCCGAGCGGTAAGGGTGAATAAGGGGGATCATTCCTCTGTTACACGAAGATTAAGGAAGTAAATTGAAGTAACCAGAACGTTTGAATGTCATAAATGTGAGTATAAACGTATATGAAGAGTTATAATCAATTCTTGTTCATAATGCAATTACAATGAATGATTCTTAACCAGTTAACTGTGGCGCCCTCGTTTGAGAGCGCACACCGTTTTGTGTCGCCAAAATCAAGCCATGACGAGTATACTCGTCAATCACAGAGTAAGTTGCGCTGGTAAGATATTGGATCAAACAGATGGGTTTATTTTATAAAATTGAATATTTTATTACTAATATTTACTTATTTGGTTCAAAATCGTGCCACTTCTCCATGACGAGTATACTCGTCAATCACAGTTAACTGGTTAAATGTAAGTTAGCCGAAATTCACGCGTCTTACGTACAATAGTCAAACGATGCGAAAGTCGTGGACTTTGAAATTTCTGTACGCTAAGTAACAGTGTGACGTTCTAAAGGATACTGAATCCCCGGAGTCAAAAAATGTCTCGCTTATATATGGATCGGTTTTGGGAAAAACTGCGGAAAAGTGAGTGGTGGTGGTAAGATTCTGGTAGGGAGATTAGGGCACCAAGGCTGTATGGGATAAATCTCGACTGGATTGCGGGGGATCGTAGTTTGTTTATACTAGTTGCTCGGACAGTGGCACTGTGCAGTGATACCCCTTTGGGTTTACATCTTTCGATAATTTTCTAAAGTCGCCGACTGGTATCAGAACCAAAGTAAAAAATTCAGGGTGGCATGTAACAATTTCAGGGTCGTGCGTAACATTACTAACGTAGGTGTACACTCAAGTTTGTGAGTAACCGTATATATGAGCTGTTACTTTTGAAAGTGGTATATCTCCACTTTTTAAAAAAATGAGTTAACGGTAATTTTAGCAAGATATAGGCACCTTCTCTCCATATTTATAATCACACATTCAATGGTGTACGATTTTTTATAAAGTAATCAAAAGAATTTTGGCTATAAAATGTTATCACAAAAATCTTTTATTTGAAAGTGGAATAAGTCCATTTCTAATAACTATAATTAAAACAACTTTCTTTTTGCAATTATTATTGATTATTATGACTTCAGTGTACACTGCGCTTTAGCAGTGTCAACAAGAACAACATTGTTAACAAGATAACGGTATTATTCCTCTGATGAAATGGTGAGAAGTTATTTCACTGATTTTGTTTAGTTTTCTTTCGCAAGTCCGACTGTTTGGTTTGTGTTTCTTATACTAATAGATTGCAGTGTGAGTATTATTTAAATATAATTGTTATTAAATCAAAAAATCGAAGTTTTAGATAAATAATATTAAATACAGTTGTTACAATGAGTTCACATGCCCATGAAAAAGACGCTAATATGTCAATTTGGTCTGATAGTGATGTTGGTAAGTAAGAGTAACAACATTTTTCGCAGGAATATTGGAAGTTTTTTTTATTACAGAAATAAGACCCATGAATATTACAAAAAGAAGACGAATTTATAAATCGGATTAGGAAAGCAGTTTGAGCAATATTGATTCAAGATTGCTACAAACTAAGAAGAGAATTAGAATTTTTGAATTAAGTGATTCAACGATTGACGAAGACGACGTTACTAATTTTCGATCAAATTATGAAAATAATGATCAGAAGACTAGGAAAAGTAAAAGAAATAAAGGCGAAAAATATTATACAAAAACTGGAAATATTATTCTTGCTAAGAAATTCGAAAATAAGGATTGCAAATGTTTGAAAGTGTGCAAGAATCGTATTAAAGAGAGTGATCGAATATCCCTTTTTAATTTGTTTTGGAAAATGGGGGATTTTAACAGATAAAACACATTCTTGTGTGCATCTACTCAGCGTACGTCAATAAAAAGAAGACGAGCTAGAAATTTAAAAGGTAACTGTGAATGGGAAATAAATTTAAATTATAATTTCTTTTATTTTTAGTTATCTTGAAAAAGGAATTTACATTTTATTTATATCGTCTTTTTAACATAACTGAAATTAAACCTTAATAAACTTGGTGATTCATGTGTTTAAATGTCTTCATTTTAATTATAATTTTTTACATTAAAAAATCCATTTCAGTGAAGCTAATGTCTATACAAATATGGACTTAAATTTCCTCTTGATTTTATTTCTTATATGTTATTTTTGAAAGTGGTATAACTCCATTTGGAGCTAAAAAATCGTTTATTTTTTTAAATATTTTCAATAATTATTATTTCATAATATTATTTAGAAGGTGCATAGTGTTATAAACATCACTCGAATTGATTAACGTTTGCCAATATTTTTAAATTAATTCAAATGCAAACCCTTAAATATCTCGAAACATGAAAAAATGGACTTATACCACTTTCAAAAATAACAGCTCATATGTTACCGTTCAAGCGTAAAATCCGTTATTTCATAAAGTATCTGGGTACCTCATATATTACCTAGTTGAAGCACTTAAAGTAGGTACATAAAATTATTGGACTCCACGATTTACCTAGTTACTTTATAGGATAACGATTACCCAATGTTGAAAGTATTAATATATTCTGGTATTTTTCATTGCCGTTTAACTAATCTAGCAATAATATTAAATTATATATTCTGTTTTTCCCTATTACTTATCAATTAATCTATCCGTAATATGAAAGGTAGGTTTCGAGAGACTTAACTATTTGCCAGCAGTTAATTTATAGAACTACGTATTTATTTTAATGTCAAATCGTTTAGCTTTCAAATTAACGCTCTATGATTAGTTAATTTATAGAATAACTAGATAGAGTGTGATATTATTAATCTATTACACACTTTAACCGACTTGATTAGTTATATCATGAAATACCTGGTTATTCAATGAAATAACTGAATTTTTCGTTTTAGTAGTAACGTATACATAAAGTGAGTCCCATAAGTATTCGTACCCTCATTGCATATAAGAGAAATGTGATGAAATCAAGTGATAAAGGTAAGATTTTACAGTAAGTTTTTTATTACGGATGAGCACACGTATAAAATTTATTTATACAAAATTTCAACAAAATTGAGTTATTAATAACAAAAGAATATTAATTTTAATGTACATAGTACATAATAACAGATCACAAAAGTATTCGTACCGGTGTATGTCTTCTAAAAAAAATCGCATATTACAATAGCTTTATTATTTTGTAGTAATTTGTTTTTAGTATTTCGTCGATCCACCCTGCTGCCTAATTATTTCATTTAATCGATTTTGCATAATTTCTATTAATTTTGCAGTCGTGCTTGGTTGAATACTGTTCCAAACTTCCAGAAATTTTTCTTTTAGTATTTGTTTATTGAAAATTTCATCTAAGCGTAGTCTTTTATCTATTTCTGCCCACAAATTTTCTATAGTATTTATATCCGGAGCCTGAGGTGGTGTATGTAAAAAATGAGAAACGTGATAAAGTATCGACTCACGAACTATCTGAGCAGTATGCTTCGGGTTGTTATCATGTTGGAAATAATAATCGTCTTGTGTATCCAGCTCAAATGCACTTGCCTGCAGATTTTCTTCAAGAATATGTTTATATTTAATTTTGTCCATAATTCCATCGATGAATACAAGGTTACCCATTCCGGATGCTGCCATGCAGCCCCAAACCATCACTGAGCCTCTGCCGTGCTTTACTGTTGGTTACAAGTTTTGTAATTCTAATTCCTTGTTGGGCTTTCTCCAAATTTTTCCTCTTCCGCAACATCCAAAAACATTGAATTTCGATTCGCCCAAGAAAATAACTTTTTACCAAAAGGTATTACTCTTTTTTACGTATTTCTTTGCAAATGCTAATCTCTGTACTCAAATAATTTTATTAATGAAGGGCTTCTTTCTCAATGATCGATCATGAAAATTCTCAGTTCTCAATATTCTCCGGCAAGTTTCAGCAGAAACTTTCTTATTAAGCATGTCGTTGCATATTGTGGCTAACTTAGGTGCGCTAACTCTTGAATTTTTTTGTACTTCACGAATTAAAGTCTCTCAGTCTCGAGCAGTTAAAATCTTTGGTCTTCCAGCAGCGCGTTCGTTGTTTAACGAACTATTACTTGCTATTACTCATTTAATTATATATTGGATAGTAGATTTACTTGTGCCACCAATTTTTGCTATCTCAACGTAACTTTTTCTCTCTTGGTATAATTTAAAAATTATTTCACGCTCTTCTACAGTATCCTCGGACATCTTTCGACTCATATTCGTTTATTGATGTTATTTCGATAAAGCTTTGACTCAGAATAGATACCTGAAACTCACTTACGCGACTGTGATCGCTGAGACAATGCACGTAAATAAGAATGTATGTAAACTAAACAAAACCAACTCTGTTAAGCATGGTACGAATACTTTTCTGATCTGTTATTATGTACTGTAATGTACCGACCCTCCGATTAATTAGTACGTAGAATAACTTTAACGAATAAGGAGAAAAATTTTGTATTTAGCTAAATTTCCGTCATCACCTCTGACTCACCACCTCAAATCCAGATCTCCTATTTTTCCATCCCGACCTTTCAACTCCTAGCACAGTCACCATTCCTTACTCATCCCCGAGTCATCGTTCAAATGTAAGTTCCAACTTCCTATCCCTACCCCTTGACTCTGACCACTGACAACATCACTCCCACTCCTTTTCCAAAAGCCCTTAAAAGCCTTTACCCCGACCAAAATCAGACACTAACACTCACACTAAGACTTATACTCTGTCTCGTCACTACGGCTCTACGTTATTCTACGTCACAATAAACGAAATAGTATTATAGGTCCGATTCTCGAATTTGGTGCTTCCGAAAACCGCGAAAGTGCGTTTCCGCATTACAGTACTATGTAGATTAAAATTAATATACTTTTGTTACTGATGACTCAATTTTGGTTGAAATTTTGTATAAATAAATTTTATACGTGTGTTCATCCGTAATAAAAAGCTTACTGTAAAATCTTACATGTATCACTTGATTTCAAGACATTTCTTTTACATGCAATGAGGGTGCGAATACATATGCGACTCACTGTCAGTAAGTTACTGACATTTCATAATTTTCTCGCTAAAGGTCACGTGAAGGTCAACATATTACACCTAGTTGGATTCGTTTTTTTATAAGCTATAAGACTATTGTATTGAAAATATTCAGTCCCATTTAAAAAAAAACACGATGACCTTGAAATCTCGAAACAAATGACCTTGAGAAAAACATTCGGCCCCTCACCCCCTATTGGCGCCATCAAACAGAATGTTTTCTACCTCTGACATTTTTTCTATCATACAGAATAGGCGATATATTTAAGGTGGTCAAGTTAGGTGAAATACCCTGTATAATATACATATACGTATATACACATATTAACAATAAATAGATTGTCTGGTTTTTGTTATTGTTATATATTATCGCACAAAATAATCTATTTTGTCATTTTTAACTCTTTGGGGCAAGGCGGTATCAAAAGTGTCCAACCTTTTTCATGCGTGAATACGCATGATAGGATATTTTTTGCGCCGCCTTGAGAATTTAAATTATTTTATAACTTTGTTACTAAAAATGAACCAACTTTGTTCAATTAAAAAAAGTTTCAATATTTCTATCGGAAATTCTGACTGTACTTCTGAGAGCGTGAGAAACCTAAGCACGGTGAATTATTTCAAATAACTTCATTTTGCACAAAAATCATGTTCATGAGGAGGATTCTTCGCGACTGAACGTCTCATTGTCAGATACGAAATATTAGAAAAAAAAGTTTACACTTTTAACGTTACCTCTGTTAGTTCCGAAAAAATATTTATTCTAAAAAAGTTATTAATGTAGGGAAATTCAGCGGTTCTTACGAACGAAACTCTATGCCAGACTCTTTCTTGTCTTATCTGCTATTCAAATAAAAGGGCACAGATACATTTTTTGACAACTTAAGACTTTAATGATTCCCCATGATACCGCGATATCGAGACTTCAGCAAACAAACTAGCCTCTGCAGTGCAATAATAATAATTTAGTTTCATGCATAAAGTGTAATATTAGATAGCATAAAGTAAAATATTAAACTAATTACTATAACAATTTCTTTTGCGTTAATTTTTTTTTATTCCACGTTCCATTAAATCACGTAAATTACAAACGGGGATGTTTTATTAAAAAGGAATTAAAAAGTATCTAAATAGCAAAACTGTCGAAAAGTGCGCACACTTTTCCATTATAATTGTTTCTATAAAAAATTACCTTCAAATAACTTTAATTAGCATGTATTTTTGTATTGGCCCAGAATTATTTCTTTATGCGTATTCCTGAAAGTTTTAACTATTTTGAAATTATACCCTACATTTATGTGTTGCCCATACTGCGAAATTTAAATTTTAACAAATTTTTTTACCTATATCATATGCACTTACCTATATATTATGTACTTTATACATTATATTTTTATACAACTAAAACCTGCAAATTAAAGAATGAAATATTTTTCTTATTAAAATTCATAGTATTTATATTCCGAAGCATAAAGTTCATTGACAAGTTTATTTTAGAATTGAGAACGTGGTGCTTGCATTTTTCGCAAAGAGAGAAGAATGTGAAATTTTCCAAAATTCCAATTGTTAAGCTTGGATTTCTTTAAGGGCACCTGGGAGTAACTTAATCCCCGAGAATTATATTTCGTGAAGTCAGAATTCCTGCAATCTTAAATTCCAGTTACCAAGCAATCTCTTTAAAGGCCGTTTCGTGAATATTAGCTTTGTGAAAAATTGTAGTATTTGCGTGCCAAGTCACCTATAATATTTACGTGCAGTTCGAAATTCCCCGAAATACGAGATAAAGAAATATTGCACATCTCTTCCGTAATCACCGTACACTCCGGAAGTCGCGTGCTTTTGGCACTTATTTTACCGGCGTATTCTTTTTTGTATTACACTCACAGTCGGCAAGAATTTAAATTTTCTGCGGCGTCTAACTTATCGAAGAGGAGTACACGACAACGTAGGACCGATTTAATTCGCATAAAGTGGAAATCACTGAAAACTCACCCTGATCCAATTAATCTTGTAGAAATAGGCAAGCAGGAGAATGCCAACCAGGAGAAAAGCACCGGTGAGGCTCCACCATACGGCCATCGTCGTCTCCCTCGACTTGAATGCACGCCAAAACTCGTCCCTGCGAGACGTTCGATGACCATCTCGCTCTTCTCAATTTCTCCTTCTCCCTCGTTCTCTCCCTACTCTTCCATTTACCATTACTCTTCTTTTGCTCCTTCTTTACTTTTCTTCCTCTTTCGACCGTTCCTCTTCTTTCTTTCTAGCATCCTTTTATTTCGTTTTCATGGTTACTATGTAAGTATTCCGCTCTCCATTTCGTTGCTTTAACGTTTATACGCTTATCCTTTTCCGGTTTACGATTTCAATCGCCCGATTTATCATTTGTCGGCTTTTTTTATTTTTTTCAGACTTTCCTTCTACCATTTGTTACCATTCTTACATACGTATATAATCGTGTAGTGGCAACCTTTGCGTTTTATATATTTGTAGTTTCTTTTTTATTATTACCTGCTCCCTTCTTTGCTTTTCCGCTTCTATCCGCCTTTTATTTTTGTTGCTCCGTCACTTTTTACATCCCATCATTTGCCCCGTTTTTTATGATTTAAATTGGAAAAAAGTACCGAACGATCTGTCTGCTTATTGGATGAGTAAGCGCTATCGCCAACAGGACGGTAACACTTTGTTAGCTTATTCGTAAAACGACTTTGAAACCCTATCGCAATGGGCGTTAAATTACAAGCTCTAATGGCAAACGTTTGGTTCAGAAGTTTTAAATTACTTTTTTCCTTTTAACATTGCGACGCAATCTCATAAAAATTATATAATATAAGAAGCTTCGTTGTATTCCATCGGACAGCGATTAAATATTATACCATTTAAAATATGGGAAACAAATAATTTTTGTACTTACAAGAAGTAAAAATGAGTTAAGCTTTCATGTGGAAATCTTGAATTTGAATTTCATTCTACAATTCTCTTTTTATCTATGTAACTTGAAGTGAAAGTGCGGAATAGAAAAACAAATACCTGATATTATGGTATTTGGACATATATCATTGAAAATAAAAAGTATCACAAAATATTTTTCCGTTGCAGATTACGGGGTATCGTTTACCACACCTTGCGTCACAGTCATCATAGTCACGTTTCCTATGAAGTTCCAATTGCTGCCAGCTGCATCTTCGTATTAAACATACATGTATTAAACGGCTACGCGCACGTGAATCCAAAAGTTTGCGTGCCTTCTTTATCCTCCCGTATTCTGCTTCTCGTCACGCGCTTGCTGCGTAAGTACACGTGCCCTTTTTCATACGTTCCTCTTATCCCTCGCTCTTCGTCCTTGCTCTCGTACTCAACCACGTAAAAATGTAGGCTCACCTTTCTTGCACACTTCATTTTTTCGTCTTTTTAACTCTTTCTACCACGATATCTTATTCATTTCTACTTTTTCCTGGACTTCCCACATGTTTTCTTTTAACTTATAATATAGAACATACAGATTACAGGTAGACAAGCCAGTCACTGTTCTTCATGTGCGAGTTACTTTTATTGTTGTTCAAACTAATAGCGTGCTCCTCCGTTTCCTTTTTTTTGCTTTTTCTACTCGTATACTCTCTTTCTACATTTAAATTTTTCCCTTTTTTAACATGACAGTTTATTGCAAGAGAAACAAATACGGTTATTCCACTGAGATCATTAATTTCATTGTTTCACCTTAATTCGTCGGTTATTTAGAAATACTCTTTCCTTTAATTCGCTCCTCTTTTCACAATTTCCTCAATGTTGCTTCTATTACTTATCTTTTAATTACGTTATCTCTTTTTAAAGTAATGTCTTCACATTTTGTATTATTTAAGATCTCTATCTTCCCGCGATTCTTGAATCCTTTAATCCTGCAATTTCCTCTTCCCCTTGTTCTTCTTCGCTCCTTATCGATATTCCGTGTGTCGCTCTTCTTTTCTTCCTCTTTCTTTCCTTTTCTCTTCTCTTCTTTTTTCATGTTATTACCCCTTTGGATTGTTGTATTTACCTTTATTGGGCTTTAGAATTTTTGTTCACCACCCTTTCTACATCTCGTCTCAAACATGAGTATTCCTTTATTCATATCTGTGCTTTCCGCAATTTCATTTATATAAAGTTAGTGCCACAAATTCGAGGTGCAGCATTTTAAAATTCGGTTTATCCATATTTCATGACCTGGTTCAATCTCAAAGAAACGTCCCAAACGTAACCGGTTTCGCATTTTGTCACGCATGGTTCCGACTTTGTTTCCGAACGAGACGCTTGATTCCGGTACGAGACAAACAAAAACGAAAGATTTCCAATTCCGATATAAACCCCTCGGTGTGTTTGTCGCTTTTTATCTTTTTCCAATCTAGAATCGTTCTTTGCCGGCACCCATTTGCTACCCAGTGGGTATTATTTATGAATTCAGTGACTCGAACTCTGTTTTACATATCTTTTCTGATCGATCGTGGTGCTTTGTTCTTCCATTCTCCGTTTTCTCTGCCTATCCTATGCGATTGACATCTGCTATTTTATTAATTTCGATCTTATTTTATTTCACCACATAAAATGGCTCGCATCTTTCTAACGGAAGTGAATCGAAGAGCTGGTTTTTTAAAAGGACTGACAACGAGATATAACATGGAACGTTGGAAAATGTTCGTTATACGGATTACTTCCCTTGGCATTTCAATATGTCGTAGCTTCTAATTAAATTATTTATTATCTATTATACAGGGTATTTCACCTAACTTGACCACCTTAAATATATCGCGTATTTCGTAAGATAGAAAAAATGTCAGAGGGAGAAAATATTCTGTTCGAAGGCGCCAATACGGTGATGGGCCGAATTTTTTTCTTAAGGTCATTTTTTTCGAGATTTCAAGGTCATCATATTTTTTTTAAATGGGGCCGCATATTTTCACTACAGTAGTCTTATAGCTTATAAAAAAACGTATCTAACGAGGTGCAATATGTTGACCTTCACGTGACCTTTAGCGAGGAAATTATGAAATGTTTGTCAGCAACTTGCCCGTTATTAACGAAAGGCACCTCGCGGTACTTTCGCGCTAGTATAGCGGATCAGTCCCGTACCAAAGGATACGGGGGTACCGCCACTAGCTGGTATAAGGGAAAAGGAAATTTTTGCAACCCGTAGACTTCTTTTCTTCTAGCGAACACCCGTAACTTTAATTTGAAAAATCTTATTCACCCCGAGCGGTAAGAGTGAATAAGGGAGATCGTTGCTCTGTTACATGAAGATTAAGGAAGTAAAATGAAAATAACTAAACGTTTGAAATATCACAATGTGAGTATAAACGTATATTCCAAAGTTATTATCAAAAGGGGTTCATAATGCAATTACAAAAGATGATTCTTAAATTTAAACTTAGCCGAAATTCACGCGTCGGTTCGCGGGGGTTTCCACGTCTTATACTTACAATAGTCAAGCGAATGCGAAAGTCGTGACTTTTAAGTTTCTGTACCCTAAGTAACAGCGTGACGTTCTACAGAATACTGGACCCGAGGAGTCAAAAAGTGTCTCGCTTATATAGGATTTGGTCCTGGGAAAAACTGTAGAACAATGAGTGGAGGTGGTAGGATTCTGGAAGGGTGATTAGGGCACCAAGACGGCATGGGAAATATCTGGAGATTATAAAAAAAAACGCAGCTTGCTTATAACCGCACGGACAGTGGTCCTGTACAGTGTTACTCTCGTGTTTACATCTTCCTGTGATTTTCTCAGTGGCCAACTGGTATATTTTCTAACGGTCGACTGGTATCAGATGAAAAAATAAAAGGTTCAGGGCCGCATGAAACAAAAGTTTTTCAGGGCCGTGTGTAACAACGAATTAAACGGTACAAATTATTTTGCAAAATCTCAATTTGTTTAAACAATATGTGAAGGCAAGTACTCAAGAAAATTCCTTGACATTAAAGTGGAAGTAAATAACAAAAAAATGCTATTTTCCTATATGTTGCTGAAACAAATTGTGATTTTGCAAAATAATTTGTCCCCTTTAATTCCTCATACAGTGACAAAAAGTTTGTCCATTTACGCAATTAAAATATCTCTTATAGTTTCCGAGATATTCGCCAAAATATGGTTGGCCGCCGTAACTTTGGGGGCGGTTTTCACCCCTTTGAAGTGATCGATTGCCACGATTGCCATTAATAAAAAAAATTGGTATCAAAGATTTTTATAACGGCTACATTATACATGAGTTTCATCAGAACTGGTGATTGACATCTCGGTATTTTCCCTTGTGAGTTGTACAAATCGCTGTTTCTATTTATGTATTAAGATGCCTTTCACCTGAGCTTAATTTCAACGTAACTGAGGGTATAGATACTACAAAATTTCCCTACCCCATGGAAATATCACGATACGAGTATTCACGAAAACGAGTTATATGAAAACAGTTTGTCGCCATTTTCACTGCTTCGTGTTATCGAATTTCTATTGTATGATTTCTACTTTTATGAGCATCAATTGTACAATAGTTTGCTCATCATATACAGTTTCAAGAACGTATATCGGGTACACGTGACATAAGAACATTTTTCCACCGAAATTACAATCGATGATAACTATCTTGTCATTTTTTTCGAAAAATGAATCAATCTTTCATTTCTACCATGATTACGTACCGATAAATTTTGAACCACCGTGTATACCGTCTTACGCAGCACAAATTATGCTACAAGATTATGTTACGGAGTTCGTTGGAAATCTATGTCCAAACAGCGTTACGTGGCAAAGAGCGCGCTGCAGCGTGTGCGAGAAGACGGCCGATATATCGTATGCAGTCATCCAGGACATTCGAAAACCGACGAACGTGCTGATGCTTATAGATGAGCTATGAAAATCTGAAGCAGTTCTGTGCTTCCTAAGTGTCGCCTGTATAATAACGTGCACGACCATTCGTTGTCTGGGGGGTCGTTGCACAACGGAAATATTAACACATTGAAGACGGATGACGAGAATTCGCGTTTTTTGTTTTTCAACCGTTGGAGACAGAAAAAACTGCAATTATAAGTAAATAAAACATTACAACGAAGAAAAAAAATATTACAAAATATGCGAGAATTCAGGCTACATGCTATTCATCACATACCTTCTTCAATGTGTTAAGATTGATGGAAGCGGAACTTACAAAAAAAATCTCTAGGACTAATGCATAGTGTTAGTAATTGATATTATTGTGATATACGGCTAAAAATAATTTATGATATATGTAGTGTACTTAATACATGTGCCAAAACGTATTTTGTATAATTATAGCACAGTAGTGGTAAATTAGTAAGGATAGTAATTAGATTTGTAAGATCTTACAATACTCAAAAAATCGAAATATAATGTAATCTTCGAAAGCAGGTAATTTTTTTTTTGTTTAGATAATTCTGAGGTTGAATTTTATGTTGGATGCCGACCTAGTTCTATAGGAAGTACAGTAAAAGCTGGATAAATGCAACACGATTATGGGCTCAAACGCTTCTCTTATGAAGTAGCGATGTCGAATCCTTGTTTCCATTATTATGCTGAAACGGTAAGAAGGCAGCTGAGACGGAAGGGGAGATTGCTCTCGTACCGCCTACCCCCGCCATGTCGGTCCTGGAAAACTGAGATCGACGAATGACAACCGAAAATAAAACACTACTTTCGTCGTTCACACGACGACGCAACGAATGGCGCGTCTCTCTTGCCAATAGCGCGTCAAAATCGAAAATGCGTGAGGGAGAGGAATGTCCCTATCCGTCGGACGAATCAGATCAAATTACCCCTCAGCTGCCACCTTACCGTTCCAGCATAATACCGCTCCAGCCAAACGCGAACAAAGAAAAGGACAGACGGTAGAAGTGATAGAGGGGCCCAAGCTATAGCGGGAGCGGCCCGAACGTATCGGTCAGGCAATACTAATTGGAGGCTCGGCAGTTTTCATTTTTGATTTTTTTTTCTGAAACTTTTGCTAACGTATTTGTGAGATTTTTCTGATTGTGTGGGAAATGTGCGTTAGGTGGTAAGAACAGGGTTGTTTTCCTTAATTCGTTGATAAACTGAACGAAAGTGATGATTTTAGGGTGCAGAATTTGCTGTTCCGCGATAAGGGCGGCGTTTACAAGCGTTGAAATTTCGCGGTCGAGTTCGCTACAAGCAAGAGCTAAGAAGGAAATGAGATTTAAGATTCTCTTCAGCTTCTAAATTATGTATTTTTTTCTCGATGTATTTCGTGAGTTCTTCAATAATTAAAAGTTTCGATAGTCTCTGTTCTGTGTAGATTGGTGTTGAATTATTCTTAACAATATAATATTGTAGGAACGGAATTTCTTACACTCATAAATAGTAATAACTTTTGGAATTAGTGAGTGTGGATGGATTGTATATAGTGTGTACAATCGTATTGTATATTGTATTGTACGTGATTTGGAAGGCGACGGATGTCAGGGCTAGCATGAATGTTTAGTCTATAGATGAAGAGAAAATGAGTGAGTGCAACAGAGAAAGCATGCTGTGAGAAAGACGAAGAATGGATGCTGTGAGAAAGAGTATCGAGGGTGGATGCGAGCGTGAATTTGGGAAGAGTCAGAGTTGAGGATACGGAGTTGAGTGGAGAATACAGAGAGTGAGAGTTATAGCGCGAGTGGCGAGATCTTTAGAGTTATTTTAGTATTGTTAAGAGTTTTGTATTTTTATCTAGTTAATAAAGTTAGTCACTAGTTTTTTAATTACACGCGTTCAGTGTAGTTTGTAGGTTACGATATTGTTAATTAATTCTAAGAGAACCTGCTCGGTTTATTCGAAGACGAGTAGCTATATTCTTTGGTTGCTCGTCTAAGATTAAATTAGAATAGGACCCTATAATATTACATATTTTAAATGAGTTCAAAAACGACTCTACGTTCTAGGAATTCCTATTCTAAACAGCAGACTCGCTGCAGTGTAGGGGAGAGTAACATAAACAGTTTATATTACTGGGTGGGCCCGAGCTCGTCTTTTGGGCATTCACAGTCAGTTCGTTCTAAACTCCTACAGTATAAAGACGTTTCTTCCAAAGCCTTATAATAAATAATAATATTGTTATGTCCCGCGGAGGGACCGGGTCTTCTCGGCATTATAATTCTAATGACTTTATTAAACTATAACTTTATTAACTAATAACAGTATTTCGAACGTCTGTCGTCTGACAACTCGGTTGCAACTTCCGGTTACAAACGCTTCCGGTCGCTGGAGCAACGACCGGCCGAATCGATCCCTCGATTGCATCGATCCTCGAATCCACGGGTTCGAGGGAGCAGCTTCGCTCGGTACGCCAACTTCATATCGGCGTAACAATATTAATATAAAGTATATTGAGTTATTTAAACACTCATTTCCAATAGGTTATGGGCCCAGATTACGTTTCATATACTACATTTTTATTATTATGTAATGTACCGATCCTCTGATCAACTAATATATAAGTTAGGATAAGTTAGGATATCTCCATATTGAATCAACAAAAACATATTGTACAGTAGCTCTACTAACATCCGCCGTACCACGATCACCTCTGACTCACTACCTCAAATTCAGATCTCCTATTTTTCCATCCCGACCTTTTAACTCCCTAACCACCGTCACCGCTCCTTAATCATCTCCGAAATCACTGCTCTAAGTCCAAAACCTCACTCCTCAATTTCGACCTTCGTCTTGCAGCCACCACTGTCACCACTCCCACTCCTTCTCCAAAATCCCTTAAAACCCCTGTATTCCCAGCCTACTCAGATTGTTCTTTTCGCTTACTTACCATACGACGAATCGCTGTCCCAACGAGTCACGATAATTAATACAGAAAGTCTAGAAGTACAAGTTCTCTCTTATTTGGCGGATCCTGAGCGTGAATCACATTATTCACCGTTACAATTACAAAAACTGTGTATCGTATTTTAGTGTTAAAAGCCTTAGTGTTTAGTGCATTGCTATTTAGAGCTTTAGTACTTAGTGATATAATATTTAGTGCTCTAGTATTAATAAAAAAGACAATGGAAAACTTAAAAGTGAAAAGGAACATTAAACCTTTCGACGGCGACAGGTATAGTGTGTGGAAGTTAAGAGTACGTGCACTAATGAATGAACTAGACGTCATTAAAGTTATTGACGATGACATTCCCGATATGTTAACCGACGACTGGTTAAAAGCCGATAGAGTTGCCCAAAGTGTATTTGTGGAACACTTCTCGGATTCTTTTTTGGGTTTTGCACAAAATGGAAACACGGCGAGGGAAATTTTGAAGAGCTTAGATTCGATATACAAAAGAAAAAGTTTAGCTACACAGTTAGCTTTGAAGAAGAAACTGCTAAGTTTAAAATTACAAGACGACACAGAATTAATAAAAAATTTACAATTTTTGCTGATCTAATTACGGAACCAAGTGGATCGCAAGAAGCTACTTCGGGTTTCGCCTTCATGGTCGGAAGTTATCGACGTCAAGCCGAAGAAAAATTAAGTTTTCTTTTGGATTCGGGAGCCTCGGACCACATCATCAATAAAGACAATATATTTTCGAGTTCTACAGTATTGCAACCGCCGATAAAAATGTCCATTGCCAAAAATGGAACTTATATAACAGTGTTGGATACCGACCTAATTCTATAAGATAGAACGCCAAATATTGTCAAACGTGATTCAGGATCCAAACAGGAAGTCTTATTTATTTGTTATCGCTTTCCCTGCAAAACATATTTTGAAGAGCTTTAGTCTTGACAAGAGTCACAGGGAAAGCGGCCGCCCTTTGGAACCTTAATCACGAGAAGTCGGGGCCATCCGAACCTCCCACCACGCTGTCTTAGAGCCCTTAAAACCTCGGCTCATTTTCAAATCTATTGCATTGTCTTGAATCGCTGACAGTCGGTATCTTGCGACGACGTTATCCTTCACTTGTAAAAACTCCAAACGCGAAAGTAATTCTTCGTTTAATAAAACTGTTGTAAAACTCCCCACGGAATACAACATAAAATTGGTGTCAGAAGTGGGATACAACAACAGCAACGAAGAAAGGAACCATCGATGTCACCAGCAATATGGGAATTGAAGGTTTCCTGGAAGACGTGCTGTATTGTCCAGAGGTCCCGTACAATTTATTGTCAGTGCGGAGAATGCAGCAGGCAGGACTGTGCATTAACCAGTTAAGTGTGTTTGACGACTATATCCGTCATGGAGATGTGGCAGAATTTTGTGTCATGACGGCTATATCCGTCATGCGTAAAATTTTGTTACAATTTCATATTTAAATTGTAATTTTGGCGAAAACTAAATTATATTCGTAAATTTTAATATGTTTAAAATGTTTAAAGGTCAAGACGAAATGAAACAAACAAATAAAAATTATAAATAATTTGAGTTGGATTCATAACTTCCTGAGAGTTAACTCGTAAGCAGTGATTATCGCGACACACACTGGTGCGCGCTTTGCAAAGAGATCGCCACACTTAACTGGTTAATTCCGACGCGGAAGGGGTCCAGATAAGTAAGAATGGTAAAGCGGTGATGATTGGTAAGCCCATAGATAATTTAATAGCCGTTGATTTTAAAATTAACATAAGAGAATTAAATAAAAGAAATTCTCAAGTTCATAATATAATGTGGGATTGGTTATATTAGGTGTTATAATATAGAATAAAACTAAGTTTATTAACTAGAACTATATACTAAAAGGTAATTCAAAATGAATATATCTTTGAACTGTCTCGTGTGATCGCTTATGAAGAACTAAATAGCATTCGCTCCGCTCAGTCGCTCGTTCGTACTCATGCATCCATGCACTCATTCATACATACGCGCATGCATTCCTTAAAATAGGGACCGTAGGGCCTCCGCGGCACGTAACTTATAAACAGCCGCCTAGACTAAACAGTCTAGGCGGTCGCGATGAGGCCATACCTCGATTATCGATACCACAATAATAAGTAATAATTATGAACTGTGGCATAAACGCTTAGGCCATATTGGCAAAGCTAAATTTTTAGAATTGAGAAATAAACAAATGGTCTATGATACAGAATATATATATAAAGAATATATAAAGTCATACCTAATGACAATTTATGTGAAGCTTGTATAAATGGTAAACAAGCAAGATTATCATTTGGAAAGATCAAAGATAAAAGCCACATAAAACGACCATTGTTTATTGTTCATTCGGATGTTTGTGGCCCCATCACTCCGTCTACAATTAATAATAAAAATTATTATGTGCTGTTCGTAGATGAGTTCACTCTGTAATGCGAAATTGTTGTTTCGCTGTTTTCGGAGTACCAAACTCGAGAAATGGACTTTTAGAATTAGTTGGTTTTATTCTTAGATCCGCAGTGGCGGGACACAGTAAGCGTAATGATGATTTCGTCGTGAATTAACAGTAATGATGTAGTAATAAGCTAGTAATGAATTAGAGACTTAGTAAAGATTTAGTAATGGAATGTAGTAATTTAGTAATGAGCGATTTTGGTCGGAGTAAGGGTTCTTAAAGGTTTTTGGAGAAAGAGCGGGAGTGTTGTTGTTGGTGATCAGGGCCAAGGGGTAGGGATAGAAAGTTGGAACTTGGATATGCGCGATGATTCGGGGATGACTAAGGGATGGTGAGTCGGTGGTGATGACGGAAGTCAGCTAGCTACAAAATATTTGTCCTTACTCACTAAAGATATCCTACTTACTATCTAATCGGAGGGTCGGTACATTACAACTCATTACTGTGTCACATATTTAATCACTGATAAATCAGAAGTCTTTTCTGTTTTTCAAGATTTTGTTGCAAAAAGTGAGGCTCGTTTTAATTTAAAATTGGTTAATTTATATTGTGACAATGGTAGAGAATATTTATCAAATGAGATTAAGGAATATTGCGTGCAAAGAGGAATTAGTTTTCATTTAACAGTTCCACGAACCCCTCAATTGAACGGTGTTTCAGAACGTATGGTTCGAACAATAACAGAAAAGGCACGCTCAATGATAAGTGGCGCTAGTTTAGATAAAGTATTTTGGGGAGAGGCAGTGCTTACTGCTACATATTTAATTAATTTAACCCCAACTAAAGCTTTAAAAATACATAAAACACCATTCGAATTGTGGCATAGTAAAAAGCCCAAAGTAAAATATTTAAAGGTTTTCGTTTCTACCGATGTTAATAAGTTCGATGCAAAGTCAATGAAGGCAATTTTAATTGGCTATGAACCGAACGGTTATAAAGTGTGGGATGTGGAAAATGGCAAATTTCTTGTCGTTAGAGACGTTATAGTAGATGAAATAAATTACTTAAAAACTCGACCAGTAACGGGACTTGAAAAGGTTGATGAGAACATCTGTAATAAAACTAATGGATCTGACACACAGTCAAAAGCAGTAGAAATAGATGAAATGTCTCGTAAATCTGATAATGATAAATCAGATGTATCGGAGTCGAGTAGAAAAGTAAATTCTGATATAAAATTAGGTGACGAACCTCATAAATCTGTAACTGAAACAGATATACACGATAAGTCTTCATCTCAAAATGATAATGATAGTGTTGGATACCGACCTAATTCCATAAGATAGAACGCCAAATATCTTCAAACGTGATGTAGGAACCAAACGGAAATCTTATTTAATTGTTATCGCTTTCCCTACAAAACATATTCTTAGATACCGACCTAATTCTATAAGATAGAACGACAAATATCTTCAAACGTGATTCAGGTTCCAAACAGGAAATCTTATTTACTAGTTATCGCTTTCCCTGTAAAACAAATTTTAAGGACCTTTAGTCTTAACAAGAGGCACAGGAAAAGCGGCCGCTCTTTGGAATCCTAATCACGAGAAGTCGGGGTTATCCGAACCTCCCACCACGCTGATTCGGAGCCCTTAAAACCTCGGCTCATTTTCCAAATCATCAGAATTCATAATCAATTGTCTTGAATCGCTGACAGTCGGTACCTTGCGACGACGTTATCCTTACTTGTAAAAACTCCAAACGCGAAAGTAATTCTTCGTTAAATAAAACTGTTGTAAAACTCCCCACGGAATACAACATAAATTTGGTGTCAGAAGTGGGATACGACAATAGTATACTAAAGAAACTTGAGCATAGAAGGAGTGAAAGGATTAAACAACACCCTCCTATATCATATAATGAGAGTGACACACAGTATGACCTTCTAATGTGTGCACAATCATTTACTAATAAAATTCCAAGTACGTTTGAAGAAGTTAAAAATAGGAAAGATAGAGTTCAGTCGGAACAAGCCATTAATGATGAAATAAATTCTCTAATAATAAATAAGACTTGGATTTTGGTAGAAAGACCTAAAGATATAAATATTGTTGATTGTAAATGGGTATTTACTATTAAAAATAATGAACACGGAAATCCATCGAAATACAAGGCACATCTTGCTGCTCGTGCTTTTGCAAATCAGTTTAATCTATTGATACATCATATGGATGTGAAAACTGCATTTTTAAATGGCGAGTTAAAAGAGGAAATTTATATGGAAGTTCCTCAAGGAGTTAAAAGAAAAAGCAATCAAGTCTGTAAATTGAATAAAGCCATATATGGTCTAAAACAAGCAGCAAGATGGTGGTTTGAAGTATTTGAGAGATGCCTTGTAGAAAAAAATTTCCGAAGTCCATCAGTCGACCGTAGTACTTATATCTTGGATAAAGGAAATATACAGGGTGGGGCAATAACTATTAGCACCTCAGATATCTTCGAAACTATAAGTTTCACAGAAATATTTGCTGAAATAAAATTGCAGAGTACGAAGGGGGCCATCCGATGGCGATAATAGTTTTTTTGCAGGTGGAGGTACTTCGGACATTTGAAGGTCACCTCTATTTTTTTAAATGGATCGGTATATTTTTACTTCCGTATCATGATATAGGATCTTAAAACGAGTTCAACGACCTATTACACAAGGTCATTGCCGTAACAGATTTCATTTGCTGTTTTCCCGAGATCGGTCGGGCTGCAAAGGTCCCGTCGTAACGGCGACGGGCCGTCGCCAAGCTCAAGGGCCTCTTGGCGAAAATGTAAGTTACGTGGCGACACGTTATCGCGTTTTCGATGCGACGTGCTCGTTGTACGTCGCTGCCACATCCTGCAAACTTATTAAAGTGTCCTTCAAGCAGTGTTTAGTCTCAGTGAAGTAAACGGTAAGTATTACGCCTTCTTCTACTGTTTACAATGCGTATGTTTCATTTACTACCAAAACCTAAGTATTATCGCCTTTCTCTACTTTCTATGACAGTGAATGACCTTGTACAATAGGTCGTTGAACTCGTTTTAATATCCTCTATCATGATGCGGAAGCAAAAATATACCGATCCATTTAAAAAAATAGAGGTGACCTTCAAATGTCCGAAGTACCTCCACCTGCAGAAAAACTATTATCGCCACCGGATGGCCCCGTCCGCACTGTGTAATTTTATTTCAGCAAATATTTCTGTGAAACTTATAGTTTCGAAGATATCTGAGGTGCTAATAGTTATTGCCCCACCCTGTATATGAAAATATATATGTTATTCTATATGTGGATGATCTTGTGATTGTTACTGCAAATATGGAAACAATGATTAAGTTTAAAGATATTTAATGAACAGATTTAAAATGTGATGATGGGTACAAACCAAGATAGAACATATAACTTACAATTAGTTAATACCCGAGGTCCGCTTAAGGGTTTTATTTGAGACTGTGCTTCGCGCGTCTACACGTTTCGAGCGTCGGGGTGAGAAGAAGGCGATCCACATGGATCTATCGAAAACAATCGCCCAGCGACGATTCGCATTTATTCCGTTCGCGACAAAGTCGCGCACAAGGCGCAAGAACGCGCTAACGCCACCGAATAAAATGCATCTGCGTTCGAGAGCATCGAACTGCTTCCACAAAATGACTGATTGGAAAGATATTAGTTTCTTCTTAGGAATAAAAATTGAACGCACGAATAATAAAATAACCTTAGATCAGACTGCTTATATCAATATAGTTTTTGAAAAATCTAATATGCATGAAAGTAAGCCCGTTAGTACAGCTTTGCCAAGTAAATTAGATTATTCAGCTTTGAATGTTATTGAAAAGTATGACGCTCCGTGCAAAAACTTGATTGGCTGTTTAATGTACATAATGATATGTACAAGGCCTGATTTAAGTACTGCAGTAAATATTTTGAGTAGATATACAAGTAATAATAATAAAGAACTTTGGCAGAATTTAAAGCGAGTTTTGAGATATTTGAAAGGTTCAAGTCATATTAAATTAACTTATGAAAAGGGTGACTATAACGATATAATAAGCGGTTATGTTGATTCTCATTGGGGAGGTCATGATGAAAATAATAGAAGAAGTACAACGGGGTACTTGTTTAAATTGTTCGAACGATGCACAATTTGTTGGTCGACAAGAAGACAAGCATCGGTAGCTGCTTCGTCTACGGAAGCAGAATATATGGCACTTTTCGAAGCCGTAAAAGAAGCTTTATGGTTAAAGTCCTTTGCAGTTAGTATTAATATAGATATTGTAAAGCCAAAAATAATATATGACGATAATAATGACTGTATAAATATTGCAAACAGTCCAAGCAATCACAAGAAATCGAAACACATATATATCAAGTATCATTTTTCAAGAGAGGAAATAGAGAAAAGTGTTATTTAAACTTGAATTTGTTAATTCCGTAAGCCGTAAGGCGTCACGTAGTGGTTGAATTCCACCAAATCATCGTCAGAAGTCCAAAAACATTAAAATCTATTAATCGTATTTGATTTAAAACATATCAGAGCATACTTTTTCACTAATAATACTTTTGTTTTACCCTGCACGCGACGTGGTGCGATCTGAAACTGTTCTTCAACAAATAACATTGGTCGACGTGCCACGCACGTCGTTCTGTTTTCCGCGATCGACGCGCGTGGCATGTCTTTCCAGCGCGAGCGGTTAGATAAATACGAATGTCGCCCCAATACGCCACCACGCTCATACCAATAGGTAAGCCATGACACCGAGAGAGTGTCTGTGAATCAGTGACATCTCAGCTATATGCATGGGTGAAGTAGGCGGTGTTTCTCCGAGGACGGCTCTGGCGATCAAATAAAGCTTGAGCCTGCTTTAGAACGTTACGCCGTTTCTTAGCGTACAGAAATTTCAAAGTCCACGACTTTCGCATTATTTGACTATTGTAAGTACAAGATGTGGAAACCCCCGCGAACCGACGCGTGAATTTCGGCTAAGTTACATTTAAGAATCATTCATTGTAATAGCATTCTGAACAACAATTGATTATAACTCTTAATATACGTTTATACTCACATTTGTGACATTCAAACGTTTTGGTTATTTCAATCTGCTTACTTAATCTTCGTGTAACAGAGCAATGATCTCCCTTATTCACTCTTACCGCTCGGAGTGAATAAGATTTTTAAAACTAAAGTCACGGGTGCTCGTTAGAAGAGAAAGAGTCTACGGGTTACAACAAATTTTCCATTTCTGTTATATTAGCTAGTGGCGGCACCCCTGTATCTTTGGTACGGGCCTGATTCGTTATACTAGCGCGAAAGTACCGCGAGGTGCCTTTCGTTATTAACGGGCATAGAAAATAAATTTTCTAACGGTCGACTGGTATCAGATGAAAAATGAAAGGTTCAGGGCCGCGTGAAATAAAAGTTTTAGGGCCGTACGTAACATCCCTAGAAAACGGACGGAAAATAGTCACTTGTTGGAAAAGGGTGATTTCACATTTTCAAAAAAGTAAAGAACTTTCATATACAATAAAGTGTAAATAAGTATTGGCAATTTTACAGCAATATATTTTTCTGAAACTTATTATTTGCATAAGTATTTACTGTAGTTATAAAACTTCATAATTACTCCTTCAAAATCGAAGCAATGGGAAATAAAAAAGTACATAGAAAGATTATTATTATAAGTGTTTGAAAGGTAAGAAAGACGGGATAACCATAGGGTTAAACGAAGGATATGGTTAAAAGATTATAACATGACCATGTAAGTGACATACATATTTAAAGATAGACTGTTAATGAACTAAAGGAAACGTGAAATGAAAATTGAATAAATATTCAAGCAATATGTTAAATTACTTCACATGTTATATTTTGTACACAATACAAATACAGTGTGGCAATTATCGGACTAATATTTATAATGTTTCGAAGAAAAACAATTTGTTATCAGTAAGTCTGAGATACACCTTATCACCTTGTACTGAAATCGCTGAAGCATCAATGAAACGCAATTCATCCTCAAAGAGAAATTCTTATGGTTACACAAGTTATTCGCCGAGGTGAGCCGTTCACATACTTGTGAATAAATTAATTAAATGATAAGTAAGAAATTTTAGAGAAGCTACACTACATTTATTTTACACTATCAAGCATAATTATTGATGTGTATTTCTTTTCTTATTAACAATTCAATTTCTTATCTAATTGTAAGTAAATTTTAATTTACAATATTCGGTCGTAGTATTAATATTATAAATTAAGCTACGCAAGCGGAACGAGACTTAAATTGTGAATTCCTTTGGACAGGTCGTGTAAACAATAGTACAGTATGTCGTACTATAGGTCTAATAATATATGTACTCGGTTCGTATAAAAAACTTCCTGTCCTATTTCGGTGTTTTATTGGCATGAAAATGAATCCAATCGGTCCAATTTGAAAATGACATTGTTCCTTATTAACAATAAGTTTTTAAGTAGAAATGACAACGGTTCATAATATTAAATTGTCCAAAGTCGTTTAATGCTTCCATTACCTAAGGTAATGCCTGCCCTTTTGCGTGTAATACCGTTTTCAAGTCTGTTTTTAATTACAGTTTTGCCTTCTTCATGATGGGAATTTACCTTTTCGGGAAAAACGGATATCTTATTTCCCGTTTCAAATTCATTTTAATTCATTAATTTCTTTTATCGAGAGACGATATTAAATATATTTCTGAATTTCAGCGAAGACTATTTTTAAGTTAACTCAACTATCATTTCCTCTAGAGATGAAAAATTACAATTAAAGTCTATACTGATACCCAAATGCGTTACGTTAGTTAATTATTTATTTGTATTTACTATTTGTTAAGAGATTTGTAAATAATTTAAATCTTTCGAACCTGATTGATAATTGAATTACTTGAAAAAGCTATATCGGAATCTATAGCTTCCTTATTCATTGTTCATTAATCAAATTAATTAGTCAGAATGCTCACTCCATTATGAATTATTTACTGTAATTAACTTATCCCATTATCGTATTCATTCTTATAAAATAAATAATTTTTTCGAGAAAAAAATGTCGACAAGGCCATTTATTTGATAAAAAACAGTAAGGTAATAGGATAAGTTGATCCTTATTTTCTTACAAATTCATGGTCGCAACGAATATGATATTTCCTTGATAAGATGATTCGAGTATCGTTTATCTCGTTGCCTTCTTAAGATGTCCGATTACTTATCGGCTAGTAATTTCATTAAAATTATGTGTTTTAATAGAACGATTAGTTTATTTTGTATTACACTCAACTATCTGATAGCTTATGCTTTATCCGCACAAGTACATATTTACTATGATACATGCTACGTTAATTTAAAACACCATTTTTAACCGTTTCTAATAAAAAATTTATTACGTTACTTAGAATTATGTAGAAAGATTTAGTAGCAGCAGCAGCAAAACGTTATGATTTATTGAGTGAAAGCAAAAGCCTAATAAATCTTCGAACATAAAAAATAATTTTTCATACATTTACGATAGAATTTCTTAATTACAGTACCAGCTTAAAGGATAATTGAATAAATTGCTGAATTAAATGGTGCTTTATCCAACGGTGTTAAGAATTACTTTCTGAAGCATCGGATGATAATGTACCTTTATCTACTTATTTATTTATTTCATCTACATTGTTTTTTAATTATTAAACAAATCAGTTAATAATTTATCGCACAACGACCTAAAACTTTTAGTTGGACGTTAACCACATAACATGTACGATTATTCTGTCGCTAACGTTAAACAAACGATTATTTTATGACGATAAAAAGTAGATAAATGATCTGTAGGATTACGAAATTTTACGTCTACTATTATCATTTGTTGAATTACTTATCGACGAGTTAAACATTTGAATTAGACAAACACATTATGTTTCCATATTTAAGTGACAATCTCTCTCGCCCAGAACAGAAAAGCAAAATTGCCAATTCAATTCTTTGCGCTCCGGATTATCTTTCCCCGGAGCTGATAATTAATTTTCATTAATTTCTCGATAACTGTCTTGGTAACTTTTTTTCGCCGTGAATCTCAAACATCGGTTAAAAGAGCACACACATTCTGAAAAAAGTCATTACTATAAATTTTGAGAAACGAAATACATTTCGCAAAATCTTTGTTACGACGAAAATTCAGCTATTCCCAGCAAGAAACGAGAAAGCACGCGGGAAGAATGCGGGCACGATTCGTCGGATTCATAGTTTCGATTCCGACACACTACTTGCCGAAAGAGCGAAACTTTGAAATTGGACTGCACGACAAAGTGGGCGAATGACTCGCATGAAAGCAAGTGAGAGAATGCGAAGTGAACGACGAAAGTCGAAGCATTGGCCTATGCACCCAATCTCGAATATGACTATCGACCCTTTAAATCGGAGATACACGAGATTACCTACTTTGAGAGCCAACTACGCCCATCGCACACCCGAAGTGCCACTGATTTTCAAATACTCTCTGTCCCGTCACAATGCAAAAAAAACTCCGCGATAGAAGAGCTCTAGGCTTTCTCGTGTCAAAGAAAACATCGTTATATGTAGTCGAAAAACGGCTCTGCCGTGCGGATCTCGTGTACCCCTGCTTTAAATGTATAAAGACTGTACCTATGGTGTAAATACGGGAAACGCTACTACTACCTATGCGAAGTATTATGTCAGGAAGCTGAATGCAAGGATTCCAGGAACTACACGTAAGGCTGAACGCAGGCGGAAATACATAAGCGGCGCGAGCGACAGGCTGCTCTTGCCCCTGCAGCGTGCCCCAGCGAGTCTGTTGCCGGGAATAAATATATATCGTCTAACGCAGCAAAAGAAACTACAAAGAATTATTCAAATCGCCACGTTCGATACTTGACCGGATGGGTGACTTTCCTTTATTCCTCCTCATTCAATTTTGTAGATTTCTTTCTATATTTCCTGGCTGCACAGAACTTACTCAAAGCTTACAAGTCTAATCTAGTTCTGCAGCCCTTCAATACTGCTGCCTATGTCTATATTAACCTTTTGAGCTCTAAGGACACATATATGCGTCTGGCGAAAGCGATCGCCGTGGACTAAGGACTCATATTTGCGTCTGGCGAAAGCCATTGCTGTGGACTAAGGACGCATATTTGCGTCTGTCGATTTTTTCGATAATCTACATAAAAGTATTGCAGTTACTTTTGTATAAAATTAATACAGATGCATTCCTTAGTAACGATTATTGTGTCGCATAAAAATAAAAAAATAAATGAAAGACAAAAATAAGAGAAGGAGAGACACGAGATACGAATGCAAAAAATGCGATGTTGGTTTATACATTGATCAATGTTTTGAAGTTCTTCACACCCAATTAAATTATTAATTTCTGTTATACTTTTTATATTTATTTCTTCAGTTTATTGGAAATTTGTATGTTTATAATAAACAATTACACAAAAATAACGTTTTTAATTACTTAACCTCGTGCAAAAGGATTACTATAATTTATTACTGTTTGCGCCAAGAATAGTCACAGTTGAGTCTAGCGAAAAAGTATTCCGTTTCCAGCGATCGTCAGCGCTAGCCGCGCGCCGACCCTACGGACCGTTTCGGCCGCGAGTATTTAGAGCTCAAAAGGTTAAATTGCTTAATAATCAAACTACCAATCCCTGAATAAGTAATTGTAAAAATGTAAAATTAACAAATCATTTTTGTATCGGAAATCGGAGCAAACATTTCATTGACATTTAATTTCGCAAAATCTTCTTGACAATATCCTTTTTTCACGCCCGTTGAACAGCATAATTGTAACATTAGTCGAAAGTTTCTATACAATTAATTAATTAAATATTTAGACTGTCTTAAGTGAACGGTTTCTCATCTTTACAATTATTTAACAAACAAACAAGCAAACAATGAAATTAAGGTATCAATTCAAAAGCAGAAGGCCACGCGGTGAATGCCAGAATTTTTTTCCCTATAGACAAGTTAACAATATTATATTTATAATTTAACGAATTTAACGAATTCGAAAGTCAGAGTTTTCAATATCCTTTCAAGTGTGAAATTGAAATTTCGTATATATCTATTTGATTTTCTTCTCTCTGTGGAAACTACATAAGTATGGTTAACGAAATATTTATATAATGAAAACATAACGAAAATAAAAATCAACAATTTCTTTTAACAGTATTTAACGTGTTTAATTTCTATGCCCTTTTTCAAGAATCGCATTTTCTTTCGTACAGTTTTTTCCGTAAAAAAGGTTTACAAGGAAAAACATTTAGCAAAAGGTAGGAAGTATCGGAAAAAGAAGAATTTCTTCGAATTACGATCCTGCCAAATTTTTTTCTTTCCAAAAACTTTCGAGTGCTAAAGGCCTCGCCTAAATTTTTTCGCGGAAAAAGCGTATAACAGTAATATCATACAGATAACAACTTAGGAACAAGACCCTATCTTTTTCAAACAAAAACTCAATATTATGAATCAGTCT
Source organism: Cerceris ruficornis (assembly GCA_963989415.1). Classification (NCBI taxonomy): domain Eukaryota; kingdom Metazoa; phylum Arthropoda; class Insecta; order Hymenoptera; family Crabronidae; genus Cerceris; species Cerceris ruficornis. Next base: position 12,947,841 of record OZ022520.1, on the reverse strand, counting down.
TTCATATGTACTTCACGCACGAATTATTCCCTTATTTTCCTTTATGTTTCGGATGTTATATCGGTGAAATATTTCGTGCGTGAAACAATCTTTTTTGAAACGTAACCACATAATTTTTTTGGGAAAACTCAACGATATTTTTTCGATTTTTAAAAACAAGAAAACTTAACGGAATAACGAAACCAGTGGTCAATGGAAAACGATTTTGAAATAACAGATAATTGTTAACTTAACAAGAGAAAATGCAAAAATGTCCACCATCGATTACATTCTCAGTCAATTTCTTTTAATTTTGCTGTACAAACTGTTTTCTTTCTTTTTGTTTTCCTTATTCGACACTCTACACAAAATCCTTTTTAATATAAAAATTTTTTCGAAATAATCATCTTGTGCTTTTTACCACGATTTTTCATGGGTCAATGAACAGTCACGTATTTTTTGGGCAATGTATTTTTTTCTTTTCCTTCTTTTAATAGCTCTAGAGAAAACTGAAAGGAAAGTTAATGTATTGTTTCAATAATCGGAATTATGAACGCCTCCATCTCTTCAGGCAGCTATTTGCAATATCATAAACGTTATAAGGAACACTATATTTTTTGGTGAAAACCTGCTAATTTGAACATGGCAGACAACGCTGATCCTCTTTTAAAATCGATGCCTTCTCCTCTATTAATCATCTTTTTTTAACCGAACCGTACAAAATTCGACACTTTTTTAGCACTTTTTTCTGTCTGTCTATTCTTTAAAATGTAACGGTCAATGAATGGTTAATGGCTAATCAATAACTAAATTGTTCATATTAAGGCATCAGAAACATCATTTTGTGCTTAAACTTTTTTCACAATATTACTTTTTGCCTTGTTTTATGAAATTCTTCTTGGACATTTGTTTCCCGTTTTGAAAATCGTTGTGTCACGCAGATATTAATAGACAGGTATCTTCTTTTTGACTTACTGTGTTGGTTTATTATTCTTCAGCAACATTTCGTAAAGATGAGCCTTCCGGTTTATCCTCCTTTTCTACTTAATTTCCTTTATCTTCTTTGTCTCTTTTCGTGTATTCGATTCACGAAAATCCAATTTCCAAAGTTCTGCCTTTTCTCATCTCAATGAGATTATCCCAAAACTAGCCGTTTCTTGATCGGATTCTTCAGCGTCTTTTTAATTTTCGTTACTTTTCCATATCATATATTTATTGATAGTTTCAATACTGCGCTATTACTTTTGAACTTTTGGTCCTTGGTCATCTTTAACCGGAAGTAATTTCTACCGGGATAACAGTTATTTTCACCTCTACCAATAGGAACGTGTTTTTCTTTCCTCTATATCACACACTACTATCAGAGGCTTCTTCTCCTTCTTATTTTTCTTCTTTCTTCTAGTCCCTCTTTTATGGAACATGTGTATAATATTTTCTAACATAATTTTTCAGAAGTTAATCATTTCTCTGAGTTCATCATGTAAATTGGTCGGTGGCAACAACACGTCAATAAGTAATTCATTCTTCAGCTATTTCATCATTATCACGTTCCGTATTATAAGAAAGCATCTTCATTGACGTATGCACCTGCTGTGCATCTTCGATGAGCTCCATAAACTGAAATCTGGAAGGGTGTGAGTATTAGTAAAGAGATATTCGAGAGGTTTTTTTTAGAAGAGATGAAAGTAGGAACAAAAGGGAACATTAAGATGAAATTAGAGAGGTTGACAATAAAAAAAGTTCGAAGAAGAAGAATAAGAGAAAGAATTGTAAAAAGGAAGAAGAAGGTTTTTACTAATTACTAAACAAAAGAACGAATAGAATTGTAACTAATACCGATCCGGAACATTTTTCACAATCGTAACTCGTTCAAGAAGTAAATAATAATGAACGTTATAAATCGATTGTGCGTGGTGTTAAAAGAAAATTTGATGCATGCACAACATGTATTATACGTATTATTCGTATTATTGGCACTATGATGTTCAAAATTCCTATGTCAAACAGGATAAAATCTGTTAATTTTTTTGTGAAGATTTGATAGAAAAGCTTTATTCGACTGTTTCTATGAAAATTGAAAACATGAAATATGACTGACTCGTTTATTATGTATCTATATTAAATTCCATGGATATCTTTACGACGATTAATTGATTAAACTTGTTCAATCTATTGTTCGAATCAAAAGTTTGAATGAAACCTTTAATTTCAAGTAAATAAGGTTTTTTTAACCTTGAAATTGTTGTTTTGTAATTATTATATCTTATAATTATTTTTCTAGCCGTTAAATCGCAATTTGAAATTAAAGAAAATTCTTACTTCACAATAGTTCCATGTAAGCGCAGCATGCGTTACGTTTCATATTTATACTAATAAGTATTATATAGGGTCACAGTTACCAGAGTCGTAATTATTTAATAATTGCTGCGTTATTTTCATAAAGTAATACTTCCCGACACTCTATGAAAAATGTTAAATAGATACATAGCACTTTAATTTTCGATAAACATATCACCGTCAAAGTATGTTAAATATGTCTTCGCATTATTTGGCAGAATCAAGATAATAGCAAGGCTCCGTCTGTCCTGAACCGATCAAAATCAAATTAATACTCATACTCATCGCGTAGAAATTCCGACGATAATGCTTTGAACATTGAAGATATGTTATTCAAAGATTCTATTTAAAAAATTACGCAAACGTCTTTTAGCATCGAATTTATTATCGGGTACATACATATAAAAATTTTCATTCGTCACGTTAACTCGAATTTTAGAATAATTGAATTTCAAAAACTGATTGCAAATGCATCCCTCTCACGATTTCTTTTATTGCAGGAAGAAAACCTACATGTACGTTTTCTTTTGTCTATCAGCAATAATTCGTGCGTTTAACCACGAAAATATAATAAACTTGAGACGTGGAAAGATTGAATAGATGCGTAGCATCTTGGATAGAACCTCTATCTTTCACCCTTGAGGGGACGTTTATCTTAATGAAAAGCGCACGATTTCGACACTGAAATTCAAAGGATTTTCAAAAATCCTGCCTAATTTTCATATAACTCTCTATCGGCTGAGCCGAATTATATCATTATGAGGATGTATTTTAAAAGACAAGATAAACGAATCTTGAAGGTGAAAGGTGATGGAGTTACATTACATATGTAGGTAGGTAGTACTGGATAACAGTATAACTATAATGTAATTGTAGTATAACTCTATTATAATAATAGTAGAGCATTATTTATTATTTTATTTTCGGGTTGCCTACATGATTTTTAGATAAATCCTCTCATTGTGATACAAGCTTTAAGATAAAGAGTAAAAAGATACAGTGAATTATTCACCAAATGCACAGAGGTATTTAAGACTGCTATCAATATTCGTCAGTATTCATAGGTTCAAACATTCGTTTCATAGACAGTTGTATGATTGTATCGAAAAAAACAAAAAAAAGCAGTAGTTTGCTGTGATCTAGAATAAATAGGATATTTAAAAAATTACTTTTTAGTATTTACGGTCACGATAACAATGCATCGTATACACCCAATTCTGTTTTTACACGGTTTTGATTTAACACGGTCTAGAAGAAAAAAAATGATTCCGTTTTTACACGATTTCATTCGATTTAGCACGATTAAAAAATCTAAAATATTCTTAAAATAAATTTTTCAATAAATTAAATATTATTAAATAAATTAATATTAAATAAATTTTTTTATAAATTTATTTTAACTATTTTTTTACAGGTCTGAAGGTTATGGAACTAATCCCCTTTTTTCTATGTATGTACATATGTACTTCATGTCTTTTTTTACACGGTTTTGTCTGGTATGTATCTACCGCGTAAAAACAGAATTAGGTGTACATATGTACTGTTGTATTATATATATTATTATACATTGATAATTATAAAGTTACTTTATGGAATCATTTTTATTCTGGTCATACTTTTAATATTCCTCAGTCCTCAAAAATTCCAAGGGTCAAGATTTCTATTATCATTATGTTGCGTTACAGGAATTTAAGTTTACATTACATCGTGCATCTCTACAAAGAACATTACATCTTCCATTCGCTAATGAGTTTATTCTCGACGAAATGTAACACAATCAGTTAGTTTTGTGAGAAATCAGTAGAGCTTTGAACTCAAAAAATTGAATACTTTTGTCATATACTTTCAAAATTGTTGATGCGTATAAATATATCTTTCCATAATAATAGTGCTCAGAGAAATATTCGACAGGCACGTTGAAAGATCTATTGTTAGTATGTGCATCAATTGCAGTACCACGTCGGCAAGTATCAAACTATAAATATTGAAATAATAATGGGTTACTTAAGAACCGCGATTACTTCAACCGATTGTGAATACAAACAGCTCATGGTCATATACATACGTATATCGAAATCAGAATACGATATTAGTAGGTATAACAATTACCTATGTATCATATTACTGCATCTTAACTTAATAATTAAAGCAATGCAATGTGTTTATACACAAATGAAATGTCAAATCGTTAATCCAATAGGAGAATGACGCTATTTCAGTTTGCGAAATTCTGCTAACTTATGTTTAGAGTAGGCTAAGATGTAGCGTTTATAACACATGTATGTATTATATACCGATACCAGCTGCACCGTAACGCAAAAAGTGTAAAAACCTATTTAGATATGGATTTATATTGTGGAAATATTCGTTTCCGCGTTTAGTGAGTTTTTATATATGTATACATTTCGTGCACGGAAAACCTATTGAGAGCGTTGAAGTTCACTACGGATAATATAAGATGGCGAATAATATCATATCTCCAAAAGCTGCATGAGATGCAACAAGTTCCAATGTAAGAAAGATACTGTTTAAAATCGCACCCCTTGATACTTTGCATATACTTTGCAACTCGTTTTTCTTTCGATAGACGTTTTCATGCCTCGAGTCGGGCGAAACGCACGAACCTGTAATTCTCTTTGTACCGATTGCGAGATTACTAGATATTTATGAAATGATGAAAATGGAGCAAGAAAAAATATCGTAAGAGAGCATGCAGAAAACAAGCATGGACAACAAAATCGTACAGAGGTAAAATTAAGTAAAAGAGCTATATCCATTCAACCTATTACTTATTTAAAAGTATTTGTTTGAACAAGCTTTGTCGGATTAACTAAATTATGTATGGTACTTGATGTTCTATTAAAGATTCCAAGGAATATAGACCATTGAATACCTATCACGGTAGCGAATAAATTATATTTATATTTTCAGATGTTTTTAACATTATACCTATTAGATGGAAGAAAATGTAAATACGAAAATGCAAGCATTACATTTAGATTTATTAAATAAGCACTTTTGAGGAATCGGGAATTAAGAGGAAAGGTAGGCAATCAATCTCATCGGTTACAATTGCGAAACAGGAATAGACGTTTCTTAGCAATTTTGCAAAATTTCTTATGAAAGATTACGAACCGTAAACGACTATTTCAAATGTCCTGATATTTCTAGTATTAAATACGATAATTTGAAACTGTGTGCTCGTACTATTAAAGAATACACTGTACTTTGCATTGAAGAGGTAAATATTTTTCGAGTAAGTAGAATATTTTACATTTCCTCTTTTTTAAGGTTTTCATACTGAAAATTCTAAACAGAATATTACTTTGCACATTTTCTACAGTCCATAATTTATTCAAAGGACATGTAAATAAGAAACTAAATAACTGAAATTTGAACATCGAGGTCGTTGAATTTTTCTGTTAATATCATATATTTCCGGCCGATATATGAAAAATTGAAATGCTTTTTTAAAACAAATTTTTGAGGAACCATAATTTTTTATACATTTTTACACATAACAAAGAAATTATCGCTTTTTTCAAGAATTTGTCAAGAATTATTCAAGAATTTTTCATAAATTTTACAATAATTTCGCAGAAATCGTGTACCTTATTTGAATTCCTTGCTGAAACTGTTATGCCCGTTTCGATAAAAAGATATGTTTTAGATTGAATTGGCGTAAAATTGATGTTTTCGTAACACATTAAATTTTCCAGTGGACATATTTTATAGATTTATCGGTATCCTGAATACTTTTGCGCACACCAAAAATTTTGTTCGCCAGTAAAATGATAATAAAGAAATATTTTTGCAAATTGTACGCAATTTCTAAAAATTCTATACCTTTCGATTATATGAGACTGCAACTGCGACTGCTCTTTGTATAGAATGGTCAATTTTGTATATATTTCATTTAGTACGGACTGCAACCACGGAAAAAAAGCAGAAAACTTAATCAAAACTGGCTATATATATATTTTTGGTAATCGGCGATTCAAAAGTATCATTCATCCACAACATTTCTTCGTTTTTCATAAAGCCTTTCTTTGTTTTACCGTATCTTTTCTAAAAACGTGCGTTTCTTAAATATGGAAATTTTGCAAAATTGTATAAACTTACGCAGAATGAACTGAAATTGTATTTACCGTTTATAGGAATTGTACAAAACTGAATAAAATGAATACCTAAATAGATGGATCGATTGAACTAACAGGATAAATCTGATTTCTAAACATGCAATTCAAATTTCCAGCAAGTGTACTCTTCCAATGATTCCATTGGTCTCTGCTTTTACTGGCCTTTCTTGGTACTAATTATCTTTCTGTGATGAGAATCTTATGGGACATCGGTTGTAAACTAATATAATATATTATTCGCATATATCGTTATTTTTGTTTCAATTTTCGCTCTATTTGAAATGTATTTTCATGCATTCTATTACTTTCAGATTATTTTTATTGTTCGTCTTATTCCTTATAATTTCATTTGTTAGTTTTAGCAACGTTGGTTATTAACGCTGCTGATTATATAATTCCAAACTTAAGTCGAAAGAAACAATACGTTTTTTTATTAAATCTTTAACTCTAGTTCATTCTAACCTCAACTTTTCGATGTGAATGAAACTTTTAGGCGGAGAATTATTATAATTATTTTCCATCGTTTCTTGAAAAAATCGTGTATTATTGGAAATATATCATATTCATTTCTATCACCACTTTGAAGCTTATTTCAATGTGAAATTCGATTGAAAAAAGTGAATTTTGTATACACTGTATTTGGTAGATAATAGAGGTGAATGTAAATATAGAACAAACTTTTTGGACGATCGTTACAGCCTTGAAAGTAAACGTATTCGTTAATATAATAAGAACATGTAAATTTTGTCAAAATACATAGTGTTTAGAAATTGTAAAATTTGAAGTACAGTTACACATTATAATCAAAGTTTGAAAATATTTTCAGCTTGTTTTACAGGTCAACTGGACTCTTGATGATTTTACGTTATATATTTCATACCCGTTATTTTCAGTAAATGTATTGCATATTATATTTATGAATCTATGAATGCAGTTGATTTTTTCCTTTGTTGATTCATTAATCACACTTGAAATGTCAAATTTATAATAGCCACCTAGCCGCCTAGCCGCCGCCCTCCCTCGACCGCCCAATACCAAATAGCATTTATATTTATCTATTTATTTATTTAACGCCATACTCTATTTAACATGAGACAATAGCAATTCAATTTTAATATAAATTATTGATGTTTGTTGAGTAGTGATGCAGAACTTTAAGTTCTTACTTTCAACCGTGGCCATAAGTATTTCTGTACGTGACGTACTAATAGGTAAACCCCGTATAACACGGTATGCACTTCTTTAGCACGATTTCACTCTACACGGTTCGAGGACTGGAGAACACCCCGGTATAACACGGTTCGAGAATTGGGGAAAAGCATCATACAACACGGCATCCTAGAATACTATTTGAGAATTAGATAAATCGCCTACAACGCTTAAAATTTTCAACACCAACATTCGTAATTACGGAAATCCTCGTATAACACGGAGCGAATTAGCAGCTTCGAATTGTAAGTGCACAAGATATCTCATTGGAAATTTTTCATTTGCGTGTGTATATCCTATTAGAATTGCCTGCAGAATTTTGAAATTCATTGGAATTTGAAGTCTACTTTGTTTGTGGAATATTAAGTACATATTTCCTAAATGGAGATTCTTCCATTGAAAGGAGCATAACAATTAAGAGGGAACTCCGCAAAAGCTTAGCACCACATAAAGAAATTTATAAAGATCTCTCGGCTAAAAGCACGCAATCTAAAATAACGGATTTTTTTTGTGAAAAATTTATCATACAACTCAAGATACGTGTAATACGTATAATACGTATAAAAGTTCAGAGGATGAGGATATCTTGTCTACAAGAATACGCCCTCGGTTATTGATGCTTGAAATTAGTAGCGATGACAAAGACAATATTATTTAATACATATTAATAATTAATGATTTTGATAGAAATTGCTTTAATAAATATATTTCTCGTAATTGAAGAGATATAGCTTGTTTTTCTAATTTTTCGAATCTGACCCCCTTTATTGCGTCGGTTCTTTGTTTCGTATAACACGAATTCGCATAACACGGCATTCTTTAGGTACGTAACTACCACGTTATACGGGGGTTACCTGTATATGCTTGTTAGTAATTACAATTCAATGAAATTTCCAAGAATAAACGGATTTTGCTTTCTTTTTGATTTCTCGGCAGTCGGCCAGTCATCAGTTCTTTTTTATTCGACCAATTTAAAGTGCTACGGATAGAAGTAATAATACGAAGCGATATTTGTTCCCCCGTTAATTTGTTCCCCGTGTAATTAAGTACGTCTCGCATATTAACATTCTCTAATAATTTATTTCAAATGAAACGACATATTGCTCGATGCACACAGCGGAATCGATATCTTCCGCAGGATTCAGTAATTAATTTTATGAACGTTAATCCTACTTATTTTATTACTTTTACATTTAACACGTATGCTAAAGAAAAACACGTTACAGTTGTTTGTCTAATTTAAAAACATCACAGGGCGACCGGGTTTTTAGTTCGTTAATATTTACGTTCATTAATACTCTGTAACAAAATAAACTCGTGAGTCATCTCTTGAAAAACATTAATGAACTCTGCAAACCGAATATCCATTTCTTTTTTCATTGATCAACAACCGAAGAATTAATCAGGTATCGTATCCAAACATAAATACTTCTTGAATGTGTATCCTGATATTAATTGCTACAGCCTCAATTTCTATTAAATTTGTAAATAATTACTTCCAATTAATGTCAAATTTTACCTATAACTTCAAACTGTTTAATTTATAACATATATAACGGATAGATAACGGATTCTGTAATATTTCCTCCATCGTTTTAATAAAACGCAAAAAAAAATATATATATTTGAATTTAAGTGTCATTCGGAGTATCAAATCTTTAGATTTAACAATAACATATAAAATTTGACGTAATAGTTTGAATGAAATGAAATTGATAGATGTAAACATTAGAAACCAAACGATAGAAAGATAGAAAAGTTGCCGAAGTTCATTACATAGGTGCACTAAGCACGTAAATGCCATTGATAAAAGTCTAATAAGAAGAAGAAGCGTTGAGAGGAATTAAAAGCAAATAGTGCAAGCTAAAATACTGTAGAGACAAAATCAATAATTCAGACATGTACAATATAAGTAATATAAATTATTTTTAAGAAATTACTGGAAATTGGAATTGAAGCGAATTTTAATTATATAGAAGTAAAATTTTATGCCTGAATGTATATTTTTAAAAATATTTTTTGAACGGGTCTTAGTGCCTGGATAAAGTAATGTCGAGGGAGAATAGCTGTAAAAAAATATCGAATTTATTTTTCGTAGCAGCTGGCCATCTTGCTTCGCGATGAAAGAAAAGTACGAAAAATTATAATATTCAAGGATTTCCACTTATGCCAGAACGCGAACAAGAACGAGAACGAGAATGAGGACGAAAAAACGAAAATGGAAACACCAAATCGAAATATCTAAAACGAAAAGAGTGAATTTGTGAGAAAAACGGATAACAGCTCTTAAGGACAGACATTGAAGAGCTTTGCATTATATGTTCGTAAAGTGCGAGGACCGTGTTGAAAATTTTAACGAAGGACCGAATGCGTTTACCGCTTACAAATACGTTCAGATACTGCCAGAAAAAGCTGATATTTCCAGAAGCATTGCAGAACTTTTGCGAAAGAGGAAACGGTAATATGAGCATATTCTACAATAATTATAATTTTTTTTTGTCACCAACTGCTTATACATACATATATGTTACTCCGAATTTCAATGTTTCTTACTATTGGAGTGCGCTCCACAACGGTAAAATCATTAGAAGTACAATATAATAGATTGGTTTCAGTATGTTGTACAGTATTATGTACTATAAAAATCGACTTATACGTGAGATTTGACAAATTTTCGTTTACGAAATTGACAAACGTTATCGGCTCGCTTAAGTACCTCATGCCACAATTCTTTGCTTTATATGTAAATTCCTCTTAAAGGCATGTTGAAACGTATAATATATCATTTAATTTAATCATTCCTTCTAAATGGTAGCAATTCTAATGTTAGTATTAATAAGGAAATTCGATTTCATATGAATCACTTAGATAAAGTCCATTTTCACAGCTCTAAAATAAGGGCGTTAAAGTAGAAGAATTATGAAGATGTAGATAACCAGATCGCCATTTAGTGATATTCCACCATTTAATTGGTTTAAGCTATGTACGTTGGTTATAGTTTGTAATTTTTCCAATATAAATATTTCATAAGTTTTGACATTTTGTAGAGCCGTTACTAAATATTATAATGTTTATGTAAATTATTGGGCAAAAAAAAGAAGAAAAAGTGCATTAGGGAGAATGTATAGTATTATATACCTATTAGTATATTGATTCAAAACAAACAAGAAAACTGCCGAATCTTCTATTTTACAGTACCCTACTAATCTTCTAATCTTCATCAATGACGACATGTATTTTTTCCATTTTCTTCGGAAGTTGATTTCTTTATTATTGTATACACCATATATAATACGAGGACTACACAAAGTTTGTCTTACTTTCTTCGAATTTTTTCCGAAGTTTTTCGAATTGACCTTCACGACGCCGTATCAAGAATAACTAAGAAACCTTAATGACTTCTTGTGCTCAAGAATTAAATGGAGTACAATAGCAGCTTATGAAATTAACTCACAATCGGTCCTATGCCCGAGTATTGTTACCCTTACAGTTAGAGTGGTGTAGCCGTCAGAAGAATGTAATGCACTTTTCGCATAGCTGCAAAATGCTTATTTCGATCAATCGAATTTTCAAAGTTACTAAAATACATTAACATTGAATGCCGGGCTTTCATGTAAATACTTGAGTCTTGGTAAATTACAAATACCAAACGATGCAGATTCCAAACTACTTATAAGTAAGCATAATACTTTCAGATAGTTAACATTTTTCGAGATATTCATGAAGCTTGAAATTAATTTTATCCGATTCTCTAAGGATTCACCAACAAGTCACATAATTGGGAATGTCACCATAAATCGTTGTCTGTTTTTAAGTAATTCAAGCCGAAACCTTACTGTTGCCTTTAGTACCGTCTTGCTACGTTTCGCTATGTTTTGCTACAGCTTGTCAATCGTGAAAAGTAGGCTCTACATGTACATAGCATATAGTAGCAAAAAGATTCTGATTGCCCAAGCGGAAATGCACGCAGATTGTTACTGGCATGTGAGACTCTGATGGATAATTACTTATTCCGTCATGTATCCACTTCCTACTTGGCATTTATTAGTTTTGCTTAATAAACAATAATATTATCCATAGACCTTTCGGACAAAATTGCTGTTTTCTATTTAGTGCTATAGAATATTGCATGTTCGACCATTAAAATAGTCATAAAACTTTATCATTCATTCGGTATGTGCAATGAATTATTAACTTAAAGCCTACTACTTCCTACTTTTACTACGACCTTTATAATCAATAACAGTTATTCCCAATATAAGAATGCTCATTAACGGCAATTAACGTTAACGTACGATAAGATGGGATCCTATATTGTTTTCGTGATAGTAGGTTGTTATCAGCAAAATGTGGAAATTGAACTTTTCTGCCTTAGACGAAATTATAGTAGCTTTAATAATAAACTGTTAATCGGGAAACTCTAGTTTCTTGTAACCTCTCATATTTTCTAGTAACATTGAGACTTTCTGATCAGTTATAACTCAATTTTATCATGATACCAGCATAGATTTCTCCAACCCGCGGCCTAGGAGAGTTATGAATATGAATACCGCCAAAGAAAAATCATGAACTTTCAAACATTATGAGATTGCGACACCATTTTTGGTCGACATAAATATATTACCTGCCAATTCTCAAATGGAATGCATAGAGCTGAAATCTGACAATTAAGTTGAAACAATATTTCAGCGTGTCGTCATGTCTCGTTACTGAACCTCTATTATTTATATACCTGTTACAAGACATATCTTCCCGAAGAGCAATAAGCCTCGCTTAACAGTTACGCCTAACCGTGCTTTTTGGAATGCTACAATACTTGGAACCACCTACATTCGCGGACAGCCATTTTTCAGAATTGACTACACGAAGAATATATTGGTTCTGATAATTCCGAACCAAAATATACGATGAGCACTTTGAGCACTCCTTTTCTTGAATATCCTTTTTTTGTCTTGTCAGCTCCCAAAGAAAGTTAACAGGTTGAATATTTATCGTATAGAGTATCGAACTTGAAACGTGCGTGTCTTAATTTCACATCTAAACTTTCTTTACTATCCCATAATGTAGTATTTGAAAGATTGAAGAAATTGAAAACGACTACGGTTCAGGAAAAGAATCTATTTTACATAAAAATTTTGCCATGGAATCTCGTTTGGATGTTGACTTTACATTTTTGTATATTACAATATTCACGAAAATATCAGTCCGTTGTTTCGTAGGTATTGTTATTACCTACTTATAAGGATTACATACCTACATTGTTCAACGTTAAAATTTGTAATATGTTGAAAACTGTTGTGAAATTAAAGACATAAATGTTAGAAAAGCGTAAATTCATTGAGATATAAAATAGGTAGGATATGCTGACAGAAATGCGTAGCTTAAGGCATTATCCAATCCAATAGAGAGAACTGAATTAGAAGTAAAAAGTAATAAAGAAGAAAAGTAGACTCGTGATAACTGATTGCATTACAGTCTGAGTTTAGTAAAATTTCTCTGTAGTAGTAAAAACCTCCATAGTTTCTAATACGTTAGATTGTAAATTTAAGAAGAATAATTAGAAAACAGTTTTTTCAATGTTTTGAGAAAATTGCCGTATTATTAAAATGTAAAAACCACAAATCTTTGGCCTGAACTGGAGATGTATAATATACCAACAGATTGCGAAATTATTCTATGTAAAACGTTAAAGTATGGTACAATACTGTAAACAAAGAAAGCATTATCTTTGGTTTCCGCAGTAAACCTTTTCTTAAACCGCGGATAAACAATTCCGATTAAACAAAACTAGTAACGTGCTAAAAATTGAATTATGAGCACATGATTATTTTACATATATATATAACTTTAACTTTCAAGAAAATCTGTTACAATCGAACGGAACTTCTCTGTAATCGTGAAGGTATGACTTTATTATGTCACATGAACATGATTCTTTCGCGGAGTAAAACACAAAATAAAGTTACTCAACGTATATAATCGGCTTTGGTAATAAGGGATATTATTGAGGAAATTTTTAAAAAATGTTCAACAATTTACCATTTACCTTGTGTAATATAATGATATTTCGCGGACAACAGTATATGCCAAATATTGTATAATAGGGAATAACACAGCCCGCACTAAGTATTGTAAATCTTTGTCGATAATTAACATGAGAAACTCATTAACCTCATTGTCAGTTAATATTTATCAAAATCGAGGTTGACGTCCCGGTGGTAATGGAAGCGTTCTTCTAGTGACATATTGCAATATTGCGAGCAGAACTTGCTAAATATTTCGACAACGCGCCATCTTTAACACTAGAACTACCAAACCAGTCAAAATGACTGGTACACAATTTTTTCTAAAAATTCTCCAAATTTATAGAAGAGTCTTATAATAAATATTCTCTGTCCATCTTAAAAAACATAAATCGCCGAATCTATTATCTTTCCCGCCTCTCGATTCCTCCTTTTTCAAAGTACTTATTTAATATTTTAAAATATGATAGTTTTAACGCCGGTAGTTTTAGTGTTAAAGACGAAAGTACAATATTAAAAAGAAATTCGTTCACGATAATATATTATTTGTAACATTTGTTGAATACTTTTTCTCTTTCGATGAATACATTTTCCAGGTAGAATTCAATTATTTGTGTAATTTCATTCTCGCGATACGTTTACTACGGCATTTCGAGATATCTTAAAAACTCGTATTTTATTGTAAAAGAAGAAAGTGCCGAATGAGAATCCGCCGCAAACAATGTCTCTTTTTATCATTTCGTATTAGCACGTTTTACTTCGACAATGATAAATCAATGTACATGAGATTTCAACGGAACTGAAAACGTTATAATTAATTACGAATGTCCTTCCCTTCTGTACCATTCACAAGTTATTATCTGATAAATTTTATAATGCCGTAGTATCATTTTGTAATAGTAAAGCTTCGCCACTCGAAGGTAATGATGCATCGCCGAAAATACATCTCTTTTATCATTTAGGTAATCCTCGGTGTGCGAAAAGAAGATTGACGATCTCTAATGATGCAATCATTGACACACGGACAATCATACTTTTTCATTAACAATAAAATACTGTGAATTAACATTAATGTCTCTTATCGCTCCAAACATTTGGAAGCGACCTTCCTCTGTTTTGAAAAATTTAAAGCTCATTATTTGTTTTTGTAATATGAAATACATTTGATCAATGTGAAATACCAAAAAAAAATTCCAAAAGGTCCAACGTATCAACCCTAATATTATGTTAACCTGTTACACCTTCAGCCATCTATGCTTTATATGTATTAGTATCTCTTTATCACAAATCTCTAATACCTTATTATTTCGATGGTCGTATTTTAAATCCCTTCAAGAAGTATAAAAATTGTTTTTCTAAGCCCAACACATTTACATTAACTATGATATGACTCAAATTTTAAAAGGAAACCTTGGAATATTATCAAAAATAGAATGCAATTTTATAATTTAATGATCATAGCGTTTTTAGCGTCAGCGTTTTCTTTCAAAGATATGAAATACTTACAATATAGATAATCTCATTGTCAATGAAATTCTCAATTGTATAATAGTTGAAAGAATAATCGTTCCAATAACATTTTTAAATGAAATATTCAATTATATCCATTCTTTAGATAGTTAGCTGAAATTATTCGAGATATTAAAAGTTCTACAATGATTATCCGAGGTTCGGCAAACTATAGTTTTTATCGTGAAATATGAAAATTCGTAAAAAATAATTTCTGTAAGTCTTCCAGTTTTACTAATATTCTATAACAACAATTATCATTATTAAACGTCAAATATTCCGGAAAACAATAAATATTCCGGTGTAACTCTTTAGTGTGTTAAAGAAACTGTATGTTCATCCAAACTACATTAAAACTGTTAATATCAAATGTTTCGCAACAAACAGTTGCCAAAACTGCAATTTAATATTTCAGCGGTGATATTCGGCATATTTCGTAACATTTAATAAATTCTTTTTATAATTAATTAAAATGAGAAATGAGCCTTCTCTGTAGAAGGATCTTCAGATCCGAAAAGTTCGGGGCATATCTCAACGATTTTTCGTCCGATCGAAAAGATCTGATAGAAATTTCCGTTGCCAAACATTCCCGAGGGAACTTTACGTCTCGCGAAACAAGTGGCCGCCTAGCCCCGTAAGCAAGAATATAAATGGAAACAAGAGGCTGAATAATTTTAGCGTAGTCTATCGAAGCACCAAGACCAAAAGCGCCTAAAATGTAACTCACCCCGTCACCAAACACGAACAACGATTCTTCCTCTCGGACTGCCCATCTCTCCTCGACGACGTCAGCACGACTTCTACGTGGATTCTCGGGCAGGGAGCCGCTTAAATAGTCCCACTTTGGGGGCCCGATAGAGGCCCCACTCTTATTATTATTGTTGCTATTATCATCATTATTGTTGGAGCAGACGTTGCGTTGGATCGTGAGAAAAGTGTCGAGGACAATGCGACCTAGCCGGTCCCACGAGGGTTGAGGATCAGGAGTAACGGAAACTTGGAGGTATGAAACGGCAACGGAGATGGCAAGGGAGATGGCAACGGTGGCGGCAAGGGAGATATCAAGGGGGATGGTAAAGGGGATGACAAGGTGAGACACCATGTTGATCGGTTGGGTCTTTGGGATAAGAAAGGTGCGCGGCAAGGAACGTGAGAAATTGGGGTGCACCCAAAGGGGAAGATATTTTCTAATTTATTGGGGTAGCTGGTACCGATGCATCGCGACGGTGAATTACTTCTGTTACACTTACGTGTCTTATTGTCTGTTATTTGAATACCGATTAATTAAATTTACTATTACCCATGTGTACTTACTGCCTTCTAAAGCAAAAGATGAAAGATGATGAGCATATTCTTCTGCAGAAGCATTACTTGGATCGATGTACTTTTAATCATTGATTGGTTTTGAAATATCTCCAACACGGCATGGAACGCAATGAGAAAGTACCTAATTCTCTGAATGTTATTGCGCTGATAACTGTACAAGATTGCAGAATTGTAGAATCTCCAGCGAAAAATATTCAGTGCTGTTGAATATTCATTTATAATTTAATATTTCATAAAATGTAAGGAAAAATGAAAAAACAGACGTCATTTGTTGCAGGCAACAAATTTCACCCTTTTTTTTTGCCGCAAAGAACATTTGCATTGATCCTTATGGACTCTATGGTGCTGAACACGAATATGAAATTCGTTTTCTTCCATTAGACTACATTTTTGAGAAAATCAGTTCCAACTTTTCGAACTTTTTGTATTTTTGCCGTAAATGTTATTTGAATATTTTTACATGAAATGATTCATAAAGTCTCCCGAATATAACGATGTATATTACTTTAACGCTTTGCAGTCCTATGTCGAACAATACTCGACATAGCTTCTCGCTTCGTTTTATTTTCTGACGTTTTAATACCAACTTTCCAATTTTCTAATGATTTTGTAACATCCCCTAAATATCCCTCGGTACCTATAGTTATTGCTATCATTACAAAAAAGATGAATAACCAACGATAGAAAATGTGAAATTAATTTCATTTGGCTCGCTACAATATCGACAAAATAATTCGGACCGCAAAGGGTTAATGTCATTAACACATTTAGACATGTTTGAAGAATGCTCAAAGCGAAAACAGCGCCCAAAATGCCCCAATTTCTGCGGATATTTTTCTAGAACAAACTACACGCCCAGGAGAAAATGTAACAGCAGGAAGCGATAGAACAGATGTTTTCCTTGGAGAAACCATAACTGAACGTTGGAACAAAAATTTTCTTTTCAGTTGATTGTGAGAAATTAAAATAGCTCAGCAAGAAGCAAGACACAAGGCAATGTAAGTGATTGTCAGCGCAACCATATCACCCGAACCAGAATTATAATATGCAGCTGGTAAAAATACAGAATATCTGAAAGTTAAATATTTACATTGTTTGTTGCAATCTGATTTTCTCATAAATAAAGACTGACATGGAAAAACGGACTTCATGTTCGTGTCCAGCGGCAAAAGATCAATACGAATCAGCATAAATAGTCTTTGTGCCCAAAATCGTGTTCACCAGTGTTATAGCCGTATCACAAAATAAGCATAGTAAGTACAATGTAGTAACCTCCGATTCCTAGCAGATGACACAGATATCATTGTATTATATCAGGTCAACAATAATGTAACTAATAATAAATTGCAGTGACTTATACAATACAAAACACTATACCAGGAGCAGCACACTTTTTATTATTGTAGAAGTCCGTATATACATATAACTTAGCGTGAGTAGATAAATAAAGTATACACTTGAACCAAATTAAACATGTAAAACTGTATTTTAAATATATCTAATGAACAACATAAGGAAACGAAGATTATTGATTTATATATACATATATTATACATATTATATATAATATATGTATATATAAATCAATAATCGTCGTTTAATAATTGTCGTTTTACCTTACCAGCTGGTAACGTTGTATGTACCGTGAAAATGTGATGCTTGTAATACATGTTCCTATATACAGGGTGTCCCATTTAAGTTGAGATTGTAAAAAATCTCGAAAACGGGTGATTTAAGAAAAACCAAGCGATGCGTGCCCCTTACTATTGCGGGTGGGGAGTCTAATGGCATTACTGATTTTTCAATGCGTGGGCGTCTTCAAGGTCATTTCAAGGTAATCTTGTTTTTTGTGTCATAAACACCTATTTTTTATTTCGGAATCATATTCTACATAAAAAAATGGATCCCTTTTGTTTGAAACATTTTGTTGTAGATTTAATATTTCTTAAGATACCAATCTCTCTCTCTCTCTCTCTCAAGGTACCAATAATATACTTGAAGATGTAAACCTACCAGATGAGGTATCAGCATAAATTTTAAAAGACGTTTCGCCTTTTATCTTAAGAAATATTAAATCTACAACAAAATGTTTCAAACAAAAGTGATCCATTTTTTTATGTAGAATATGATTCCGAAATAAGAAATAGGTGTTTATGACACAAAAAAAAGGTTGACCATGAAATGACCTTGAAGACGCCCACGCATTGAAAAATCAGTAATGCCATTAGACTCCCCACCCGCAATAGTAAGGGACACGCATCGCTTGGTTTTTCTTAAATCACCCGTTTTCGAGATTTTTTACAATCTGAACTTAAATGAGACACCCTGTATATATTGGAACATGCATTACAAGCATCACATTTTCACGATACAACATTACCAGCTGGTAAGATAAAACGACAATTCCATAATAACGAACGACACCGTTTGATAACATTTAAGTATGTAAGACTCGGTCGTTTGAAGAAACTTCTTTTATGTTTTGCTTTATGAACGAACTACAGTTTAGATCTTTGACATTTAGTTCGTCTTATTGTACTAAACTTTCCGTCCCCTTTCATATCTACGAGTACTTCCACAGGTTTACATTTATTTGAATTAATTATATTGCATCTAAATATTAGACTGATTTAAAGATCTACATTTTACCCTTACATTAAAATTTATTTCATCTTGTTCCATCTCTATAATATCATGTATACTGCATAACATTCCTTCACTAAATCAATGTTAAATCCTGTCTTCCGAATTTTTTATTTCCATCTTTGGACGATTACTATCAATCGTTTTATTCTTTATCTCTGTCAATTTATGTAGGAATGCATGCGTTTTAGAAAGGAAGAGAAAGAATGGAAGAAGAAGAGAGATGATTGAGTGAGTGAGTGAGAGAGAGTTGTGGGTGTGAGACATTGCGAGAAACAAAAGAGTTTGGGGTGAAGGAGGAAAAAAGCGCAACGCACGACGGCGTGCAGTGATAAAACGTACGCGAACAAGAACGAATGTATCTATCAACTATCTATTATTAAATATATTATTAAATTAAAACCTACATCTGTCCTGAATTTCCTACATTTATAATACATATTATAACACATCTCATGCCGTGTCAATTTATATTGCTGTTTAACTGTAAGAAAAGGCGGTTTCGTTTTACTTTTTCATTGATTTGAACGTTTCTGTTTATACTTCACTCTCACAATACATGTTTCTTTCATGACATTCCTCAATGATTTTATTGGCGAAGCCCTTGTTACCACTTTATAGTCTCGTGTTTGGTGATTATTTCTTTCACGATCGTATGTGTCTGGGTTAGGTAAGCATCTTATTTTCTTATTTACACAGTGTAATAATTAAATATCTGTTAAACAACCTTACGAAGGAACTTGTTATGAAAAAGGAAGTTAAAGTTGCTCGGTAATCTAACAATACGATTTCCCTCCTCTGGCGATATACAGGGTACGGTTGAATAACATGTACATCGACCTTTTTTCAAACCCGTTTATGATCTCACAATCAGTGATCGTTGAAAATCGTTGGCCGGGGCAATATCCAGTTTTGTTTCTCGTGACCGTTAAACTGTCCACCTCAATGCCAGTCCTCTTCTGCAGCTGTTTCCACTTTGAAATTCTACATATTATTATATATTAGTATTTCGAGTATTAGAAAGCTATACACTTTTAACGGATCTCACTCAACTTTGGGGACGTTCTGAATTTTCAGTCCTTCGATACTTTGGGAAGGTCAGTCATTCCATCGGATGTTATATCATTATACACCCAATTCTGTTTTTACACGATTTTCATTTAACGCGAATTAGAAAAACAATTTAATTCTCCTTTTACACGACTTATTTTGAGTTAACACGATCGATCAAAATTCTAAGAAGGAAATTTTGCTTTACTGTGGTCCAGCCAAAACACAAACACAATGATTAATTACGGAATTCGTTCTTAAATCAACTGAAAAATCGGCATCACAGGAGGCTAGCCCTAATTTTGTTGAAGAAATTACAGAAAGAATTTCACCAATGGAGCACGAAGTCGATAACCAAGTCATTTCTAGTGATAGCAGTAATATTGCAGTCTTACGCAAACGTATGCGTTTATTGTCAGAAAGTGACAACGAATAAAATCTTTTTACGTATAACTCATATTATTTTGCCTAATTTCTGTGTTCATGAATTAGTGACATGTTTTTTTTTCCTTTCCAAATGATAATTTACTTTGTATGATACACGTGCAATCTTTATGAAATAAAATCTTGAAGGTCCTAACATGAAAGCTCATGTTTTATTGAATTATTTTTGCTGATTTCTTAGGACTGGAACCAATCTTCTATTTTTCCACAGATGCAATATATCTTTTTACATGTACTCTTCGAAAACGTATCTATCGTGTAAAAACAGAATTAAGTGTATTATTGACAATGAATCGCGAAGTAAAATAGCGGATCTAAAGATATAAGCATTGCGTTCAGCCACGTGTCAATTACTGTAAGACTTTGCTTCTTTCGAAAGAAACGACGAAAGTTGAGATTGAGAAAATCGCTACTATTTACATTCTATACGAGGAGAGCTGGTAATTCATTTCTCGCAAACACCCGGACTCTCGACCTCCTTATAGGAAAAAAAATGTAATAGCTTGTTTTGACAATAGTATTACGAGTGGAACATTCATATAAAACTAGTGTAACATGAATTTCAAATTAAAAAGAAAACATTCCGAAACTAATTGTTAGGTCAATTCGGGTGAAATACCAATGAATACACACTTCTTCTAGTTACAGTGTGAGGCACCGTAAAACGAATCGCTTTAATGTCTCATTGTTAAATAGTTTATGAAATAGAATAAAACAGTTTGAATAACAGATATTAGATTTCGATGGTACTTCCGGCGTTTGTTTTCTTATAACTGGTTGTACGATGATATTTGAAAATTCCCAGAGTCTCTCTTTCAATGAAACGTCATGATAAGCCTACTTTCTTTTCACGTATCAATGCTAGAAAAAAGAAAATTATTAGCCTAACATGCTTTCGATAATCTTTTTCAGTAATTATACGGATGGAGGTGCGTATTGCCGATTTCGGTGACTTCCTAATTCCCGTTTTAATTTCTGGCAAGAGATATTTGCAAAAACTTACTACAAGTCAATCGATCTTAACATCATATTAAAAAATCTTTGAAACCGGAGAAGTGTACCGTCACCTAATTACCCTCTTTTTTCATGTTTTTTGACGTTTGTATTGGTTATTAACCCTTTCACTACGATAGACGTAAATATACGTCCTGAGAAGTCTATCGATATGCACGAAAGGCGTATATATACATCCTACGAAGTCCATCGATATATACGAGAGACGTAAATATACGCCATCTGTATTTTTATACTTTGATACCTTTCCTGTTTTACGGACTCATTCAAATCGTTTTTTGAAACATACGAACTGCAGTGTTGACAATTATTTCGGACGATTGCTAATTATTTCTTATTAGATTTTTTGTGACATTGCAGTTACAAGATGCGATAAATGATTGGCATGGGACGTATTCGTTGACGACTGCATTCGTAGTGAGCAATATTAATTGCAATATAAATATATCTGTAAGTTGAGCTATGTAAATTAAGATAGCATAAAAGGCTACTTAAAATAAATAAGTAATGGATATTTTTATTCACATGCAACGATTGCTTTTTAAGTCCTACGAACGGTTTCAAATCTCCGCGTACTGTTTTGGTCACTGGTCTGCGCAGCGACCGACGTGCGCATAACGGTGCCGTCCCTGTTGATGGATTATTCTGAACATCGCGCCGCAGTGAAAGGGTTAATGTTGGATTCCACGATGTGAAGTAAGGACACGATACGTTTCGAAACATTTAACCGAATTAACAGATGGAATTTTAATGTCTCGAGTGAATATACACACAAAGAGACAATGTTTTTTACGACAATACGATGATTTTCGCATCACCACAGTCGGACTTTGTCGAAAGGATATTTGTGTATCATAAATGCCAAACTAAATTTTACTTAAACAATATACATATAGAATAAAACAATTTTTCTTGCAACAATACAATTATTTTGTGGCGACCGTGTCATGAGGTACAGGAAATCGTAATAATTCTGAAATTATAACTATCTTGATAATGACTAACCAATGTATTTAGTAAAGTAAAATCACTAGCCACGGACAATATGCAAATGAGGAACTTCATGATACGGGGGTCCTAATATAGATATACCTGCCTAGAGCCTTACCCCCGCATTACCTCCTTGACCAATTACAAGCGTCGAAGGGACACGTCTAGCGAGACATAGGTAGAGGCCCCCCACTCCGACGCGCACATTACAGAAAACATATAAATTACGCCGAAAATTGTATGACATCAGTGTAACCAGAATACGTAGAGGAACAACTCTCTCAACACAATAAACTCTCGGTTCTGGGAATCACGCTCGCCTGCATCTTACCTTCAATTTCATCTTACGGATAGTATATAAAATGTGTACAATATGTGAGCGTCTCGAGGGTTTCTCGAAGAGAAATGTCTGTTGCCGTAAGCGTTGAATCGAAGGCAGGGTGTCTTTGAAACTATTACTTGCAAACATTTCTTGATATTCGAGATTCCCAAACAGAGAAAAAGAATGTATCCTCGAAAGTTTGTCGTCGACGTCGTATTTATACGAGGACTTTCCCAAAGCTTAGGTCCTCGAAGGACCGTCTCTCTTCTTCAAGAAGAGTCGAGTAACTTTGCCTAGGTTACGTCCTCTCGTTTGCCCTCTCTCGTCGAAGGGAGCGTCCTTGACGCCAGCCAAAAGTGAGAATACGAATTATATAAAAAATAAAATACAAATAATATAAAAATACAGCGGTCTGGTTATAGAGAGTGGTGGGCAAGGTTTAACCCTTTGCCCTACAATTCCTTTTGACTACATTAGCCATAAATCGGAATTATATAACTGACATAATAATGTAGCAATCATTCCGGCTGTATCGTATACTTTACCATAATGTCAACGGCATACAAATCATTTTAGCGCCATCCGTCCCACTGACACTACCAATTCAACAGTTTTTCACCTACCTCGAAATTTGCTACACCACTTTCCTCGGCAAAAATGGCTCTCGTTATTGTAAAAGAAAGGGGTTAAAAATCGTGGAGCAAGCGAAAGGAAGTGATAGGCGTAGCCATTTCCAACTAAATACCTCTTATACATGTATAATAATGGGTGAAGTAAAAAGTTCTGAGCATTTTTTCTCTTTATTTTGATGATAAAATTAACAAACTTAGAATTTTTGGAATTAAATAAAATAAGCGCCGTTTTGTTCAATAACTTTTTCCCATTTTGAAGGCAATTTCATAATTCCGCGATTGAAGAAGTCTTCGTCCCTATTGTTAAAAAACTCGACCAGCTCACTTTCACAAGCCTCTCTTGAGGCCAGTTTTTTGCCATCAAGAAAATGTTGTAAATGTCTAAAAAGGTGATAATCGCTTGGTGCCAGGTCTGGGCTATACGGCGGGTGCGATATAACCTCCCATCCAAACTCTCGGAGCTTCTAGCGTGTCGTTAAAGATGTGTGCGGACTGGCGTTGTCTTGATGGAAGACATCACCCTTTCGATTGGACAATTCTGGTCGCTTCTCGTGGATCGCCTGCTTCAATCTGGTCAGTAATTCACAATATAGGCCAGAATTGAGTGACCGGCACCGATGGGAGCAGCTCATAGCGCAGGATTCCCTTCCAATCCCACCAAACACATAGCAAAACCTTCTTGGTCGTTAATCCGGGCTTGGCGATCGTTTGGCGACCACGATCTTTTTCGCCTGTCATTCTCGTATGTGACCCATTTTTCATCGCCAGTCACCATCCGCTTCAAAAATGGGTCCATTTCGTGACGCTTCAGCAAAGAATCGCAGGCATCAACTCGCTCCAAAAGGTTCTTTTGCGTCAGTTCGTGTGGCACCCATATATCGAGCTTCTTTTTGAGACCAGCCTTATGCAAATGGTTCCAAACGGTTTTCTGGCTAATCTTCAGTTCCTGGGCAATGGAATAAGTGCTCGCATGCCGGTCTGACTCGACGATTTCCATGATTTTATCGACATTTTCAACGATAGGCCTACCAGAGCGTGTCTCATCTTCGACGTCCATATTACCAGAACGGAAGCGTTGGAACCACCGCTTTGCTGTTGCATTCGATACTGTTTTGGGTCCATAAACAGCACAAATTTTTTTGGCTGCCTGCTCGGCTTTTTCCCCTTGATCGTAGTGGTATCGTAGAATGTATCGAATCTTCTCTTTCGTTACCTCCATTTTGATACGCTCTAACAAACAACTGGCTTCACAAAACAAAAGACTGTCAGAGAACTTTTTTTAAAGCGTTATGTTGCCTTTAAGTCACAGTATAGAATGACATGATGCAACGTATACATTGTGAGATATGGCTCACTAAAGCCATCTAACAAAAAACGCTCAAAACTTTTTACTTCACCCATTATATAGGGTATCCCACGCAACTCCAACGGCCTGTACCTCCCAAAAACGATTAGGGACAGGAGAAGATGTTATAAGTAAAAGTTTAATGTTGTCGGTCGAACCAGTTTAGGGCATAAGTTTGTACGTTAGTACTTTTATGTAGAGCACAAGAAACTGCATCGATTGGTGCAGTCAATAACATAGGTTTTCGTTTGAAAGGAAAGTGCCGTTACACTTTTTTCGATGCAACCGATGGACAAAAGTGCATAAAATTAATTGCATATTATGCACAGTTTGGTACCATTTAACTTTTACTTATAACATCTTCTTTTTCTTTCTTCATTCGCCCTGTATACCGACTAAAGCACTATCTTTGTCCACCTTGAACCTTTCCGTTATTTGCAGTAATCTGAAAGAATGATACATGCAAAACTTGCACGGTATTGTGATACAAAGATTTTTGCGTGGGTGGAGGCATAGAGAAGATTACAAGGTCATCTCTATCCTTCTAAATCGAACGCTTTGTTTTTTTGTCGCTACGTGATAGCTAACATTGCACAGTGGTCCAGCGCGAGAGATTAACCGCGCTTTTGCTAAAAAATCAAGTCTCTTGTGTCGTTCTTTTTTTTTTACTTTTATATCGATTCCTAAATGTTTATGGATTTCAGAAATGGCAAAATTAATGGAGCTTGACAAAAATTGTAGTTACAACAAACTCTTAAAGTTGGAAGTTTTTCTTGATACCAATTTCTATCGAAAAAACACGTTGTCTCCCTCGTGACATTCTGACGAATCTATCTTACATTTTCTAATGAATTTTTTTCCTAATTGAAGAGCATTCTTCTACGATAAGAATGCATATGCTAAATATAAAAAAGTGTTTGTAGTTTATTAAAAAATTAACGTTCAATGAATCAAAGAAAATCGTCAGAGTTTTCCATCATTGACAATGAATATCTTTTGAATTACGTCGCGACGTGCAGTGGTCCAGAACTTCGATTTGGCTGTTCGGGCACCTCGCACAATTTCCGATATCTTTGAAATCGTCGCCAAAAGCGCAAAACACATCCGATCTAGCTAAACATTAGTATTCTTATGTTTTTGGGCCGCTGATTACGAATCTGAACTCAAAACTTCCAAAAACGAAATGGCTGAAGTGAGCACATCCCGTTAAACAATAACAATTCATATCTGACAAGAGAGGACGTAGAAGGACGCGATTTTTGCATGATGAAATAGGTGAAAGCTTACAGAAAAAGTCTCCATTGCTCAATTTACGAAACAACAAGAAACTTTAAAGATATTCATTGTCAATGACGGAAGACTTTGACGATTTTCTTTCATTCATTGAACGTTAATTTTTTAACAAAACTACAAATAGTAATTTTATATTCAGCATGAGTCGAAGTTTTCCATCATTGACAATGAATATGTAGACTTCACTGTTCTTTATTTTCCCTTTTACAAATCTGAGTTTTTACAAGTATAAGGCACTCGCCGGAAATTCACGTAAAGAGAGCTGTAGGGCCGAGTGTCGTCGTTTTTGACCTCTCGGTTCCCCCTACTCCTTCCCGTGAATTTCCGTTCCTCCCTTCTTCGCGGGTTTGTACGAGGGGAAGGGAGCTCTGTCTGTCCTCGTCTAGGTGGGTCCGAAAAATTGTTAAAGTTGCCTCGAGACGCCCGTAGGCCACGGGGGTGTTCTGATATGGAAAATCTCCACATCTGTTGAACACCCCTCAAGGTCCCGGCCGCCTCGAGGCAACGTGCCCACCTAGACAATGGACTCCCTTTACCGACGGCTTACGACCCGGCCCCTGTCTACCTCGGACGGTCCTAGACCAGCGCAGTCCCAAAATATTTGCGTGTACTAATTATAAGTGGCAAATGGGCTTCGCGCAGAGTCGGCCGCCCGAAGTCGATACAATGGCGCAGACCGGATCGTAAACCGTCACCCCTACAAATATAATTTCGGACATTTCTACCAGTGCCGTTAAATTACAGTGATTATCAATTTGATTCCTGGATTTACCAATTACTCAGCTTTTGACAAATAATAATAATGGTATCCCTTGATGAGGTTGAGCTAGTTCGCATACAGCTGTAATGTACCCACCCTCTCGTCTATTATTAATCGTAGATTAAACACAAATATTTTGTACATCGAGGCCGGTATTGGATTCCAGGCCGGGAAACATAGCACGACACTTTCTATTTTAATAAATACTATTACTGTTAAACCCTCTATTAACGAAAATCAGAGTGCGCGCAGTAAGTATAGATCAGTGAATCCATTCAGTTGCTCGCTACATGCGACCTTGGAGGAGCTCCACCTGCTACTCCTTCCCGTGCGCTCGAAAGCTCGCTGATTGACTTGCGTTTCACTTGACTGCTTTCACAGCCGCGAAACTATTGGCACGAGCGTGGTGGCGCATTGGGGCGACATTTATATTTAAGCCTCGCAAACGTAAAGAAGTCCTCTGGCCTCTGGTTTGTTCTGATTCGCCTGACGGATAGAGACATCCCTCGTTCTCGCGTCATTTTCGATGTTAACGCGTGACTGGCCGATAAAGCCGCAGAATCGTTGCATCGTCATGGAAACGACGAAATAAGTATTGCGTTTTCGGTTCTCATTAGTCGATCTCGGACTTCCAGGGCCGATATAGTGGAGATAAGCGACGCGGGCGACATTCTCCCCTTACCCCGTGCCTCATACCGCGAGACTTCAGATCGTTTGCCGGGCATAACCACTCGCGCCGGAGACACGTCGCCACACACGTCGACCACGGAAATCAAAACGACGTACTACGTGACACGTCGATTAATTGTAAGGTTACTTGTCGAAAAACAGTTTCTGATCGCACTGCGCCGCTAGTAGGGTAAAACAAAAGTATTATCAGTGAAAATGTGTGCTCAGATATATCTTTAATCAAATACGATTAATAGATTCTAATGTTTTTGGACCCCTGGAGATGATTTTCACGTATTCGACTACCACGTGACGTCTCACGGCAAAATATTATGTTGTAATCCCGCTTCTGACACCAAATTTAAAATGATGATTCTGTGATACGGGACCAACAGTTTTATTATAAGGAAAGAATTTAAAATTTTTCGGATACAAACAAGATAAGAGACACAGCCGGGGATATGGCTTTGTAGCAGAATTGCAAACTAAAATCTGTCTCATCTCCGAGCCCTAGGCAGTCCTTTTAAAAACACTAACAAAGTTAGTGTGGTGGCAGGTTAGGGAACTCTGACCCTAGTGACACGGATTTTCAAAAGGCTGTTGCTATTGTTATGACGTCTCTTGATAAGCTTGAAATATTTAGGAAAAGCGATAAATGACCGTAAATAATCAGTGCGCCCTGTTTAAGATCAAAGTCACTTTGGAATATACCTTACAAAAATATGTAAAATGTGTCGGTATCCAACATAGGACTTTTCAATAAAGAAAAGTATGTACTGTCACGTCCCGGCGACGGAGGTGAAGTGAGGAGAGAAAGAAAATTACTAGTCTAGTAAGGTCGAATCGAGAAATTCTTTCAAAACCGTATTGCCGAGATAAATGCTGGTTCTTGCCTTCCCGCCTTGGCGGTCGAATGGTTGAGACCCAGCTATTACGTCGATTCGTTATAAGTCTTGGAGATATAGGCGAAAGAGAATAATATGATAGTTAGACTTATCGTTGTCGTCTCTCTCTCTTTTACCCTAGTCCTAGGGCATGCATGTTGTATAGTGCATGTTATGTAAAAAAGGGGCATAGATTGACGGAAAAGTCCGATCCTGCTCCGAAAAATCATTATTCGTTGGTGGTTCGAATAAATGATAGGAGAGGTTAAAAATTGTATGTTGTGCGATACCTAGGGAGCTGTCAGCTTTTGCTTTTGCTATTTGCTTTTACATTTTGTTGGCAGCACGAAAGGTTGGCGTCTTTCGGGGTATCCTAGCCAGAGTAAATGGGCATTGTCGCGCAATGCCCGGAGCCCCCTACGCGTGGGTCTCCGTGTGCGCGTGATCAGAGCGGAAACGTATGTAAGACGTTTCGTTGTACATACATGAACCTCCGCTCTGGGCTCGTGGCCAAGTGCTCTCCGGTGGAAAACGTACGCACAGGCATTCTTGGTTTTTCCATCGCCCGCTCTTCGAACATAACTTGGCGATTCGAACGAACGAATGTTTCGCTAGTTGGTAGAACAAATGAGAGTACTGTAGCGTATGCCGTTCGGCGAGGTAGCACAGTCCTCATTTGTTTTTGACAAATAGGCTTCAAACCAATCTCTCTCTCTCTCTCTCTCTCTCTGGCTTGGTCGCGGAAGCTGCGCTGTATCTGTCCTTTGCTTCCGTCGGGGATAGATGAAGCTAGTGAAGGTTTAGTGGTTCTACTAACAATAAGTCGACGTAGGCTGAGCGGGTTGCCAACTCTTAGGCGTTACACTGGCGGTTGCTATAGAACAGGCAAGCCGCTTATTTGATCGCCGCATGTGTCCTTGGAAGAGCTCCGCCTGCTACTCCTTTCCGTGTGCTCGAGGACTCGCTGATTGACTTGCCTTTCACATGTCAGGCACGACCCTATTGACTCGAGTGTAGTGGAGCATTGGAGCGACATTTTTATTTAACCACTTGCGCTATAAAGACGTGCCACGCACGTCGAGATGCTTTTGTTCCAAAACCGAAAGCGACGTGTATACCACGTCGATAGGCATTTACCGCAGAAACAAAAGCGACGTGTGTGGCACGTCGGCTAACAGTTCAACCGTTCATTATTCGTGGAGCGCGGCACAGCTACCGAAAGTTAACTCGTGGAGCGCGGCACGGCTACCGAAAGTTAAATCGTAGCGCAAGTGGTTAACCGCTCGCGCTGGAAAGACGTGCCACGCGCGTCGATCACGGAAATCAAAACTACATGCGTGGCACGTCGAATAAGGTTATTTGTTGAAGAACAGTTTCCAAGTAACAGTAAAAAGTATTATTAGTGAAAAAGTATGCTCAGATATGTTTTAAAGCAAAGATGATTAATAGATTTTAACGTTTCTGGACTTCTGGCGATGGTTCTGTTCGAATTCGGCTATTACGTGACGCCTTACGGCGAAATATAGTGTTGCGTTCTAGCACGCGCATTTGTAAATTAATTTCTAGCGCAAATAGTTAAGAAAAACTCCGCGACAGCAGAATGCAAGTCCTTCTCGCGTCAAAGATAACATTGTTGCCGCCGCCGGCCATCTTGGTGATACATTTTACAATCCTGCCTAGTCTTTACTTTTAACGCGATTTTTCAGCAACGATCAAGCAGAAAAGGACATCGATACAGAGGATACCACTGCAAAAAAAACGAATTGGCAATAGAACCTCATGGGTGATGTGGAAACTTATTAAAACTTTGCTGGGGAAAGGCTGGGCAAGATCGGCCAAGTATATTTGTAGTCGGTATTTCGCGCGTAGTAGTTATCATGTGTCCAGTAGTTTAAAAATGGCTGCGAATTCTGTATCATTTACAGCAAATAAAGACGATAAGGACCATGCCAAATTTGATTGCACTTTTGAAACTACAGCCATTTCACTTGAAAAAGAACGAAATAATTTAAAGTTGCGGTTGAAGGAAACTGAAAAAAAAAGATTAATGCAAGGGAAAGAAAGATTTGATGTCCTTCGCTCAAAACTACGGGCAAAGTGTAAAGTACTCAATTGTATGAAAGAAAAACTCTCTTTAGGGGAGATCACTGATATCTGCCTAATAAAAGCGATTGCGAGAAAAGTTAGCGGGTTTGTTTTAATTTCTACTTTAATGTTAATATTTAG
This sequence comes from Cerceris ruficornis, assembly GCA_963989415.1. Lineage (NCBI taxonomy): Eukaryota > Metazoa > Arthropoda > Insecta > Hymenoptera > Crabronidae > Cerceris > Cerceris ruficornis. Next base: position 12,917,047 of record OZ022520.1, on the reverse strand, counting down.
ATCCAAAGGGGAGCCGAGAAACACACCGAGAAGGAAAGACCATTAACTGTAACGTCGCATTACACTTCGCCCGCTTTGTGTAATAAACCGTGCAATCATTTCAATTTTCATCTGCCAAATCCGCGTACAATAATTCGGTGGTTCGGGAAACTTAACATTTGGCCTGGCAATTGCCAAAATTTATTTAATGCGATCAAACTTAAAGCGCTGCATATGGAAAGTTCTAATTGCAATTGCGTTCTCTTATTTCATAAAATGTCTGTAAAGCAATGTTTCAATTTTCATCTAGGGAAACAAATAATTGAGAGTTTCAAAGACTTGGACTGTTTAGGTAGAAGTGCAGGAATAGGTTCACAACTATTTGCTTTTATGGTTAGGGGCTTGTTTACTATGTTACGATCCTGGCGAGTGGCAAAACGAGACCGAATGCGTTACTACAATTTTTACTTGCGAGAGCTAAGGATCGCAACGAAAACGATAATAACGAAAAACCTTGCGGTGTTTCGCGCTAGTATAGCGGATCAGTCCCGTACCAAAGGATACGGGGGTACCGCCACTAGCTGGTATAAGGGAAAAGGAAATTGCTGCAACCCGTAGACTTTTTCTCTTCTGACGAACACCCGTAACTTTAATTTTAAAAATCTTATTCACCCCGAGCAGTAAGAGTGAACAAGGGAGATCGTTGCTCTGTTACATGAAGATTAAGGAAGTAAAATGAAAATAACTAAACGTTTGAAATATCACAATGTAAGTATAAACGTATATTTCAAAGTTATTATCAAAAGTTATTATCATAATGCAATTAGAAAAGATGATTTTTAAATTTAAACTTAGCCGAAATTCACGCGTCGATTCGGGGGGGTTTCCACGTCTTATACTTACAATAGTCAAACAAATGCGAAAGTCGTAGACTTTGAAATTTCTGAACCCTAAGTAACAGCGTGACGTTCTAAAGAATACTAGACCCGGGGAGTCAAAAAATGTCTCGCTTATATAGGGGTCGGTTTTGGGAAAAACTGCGGAAAAATGAGCGGAGGTGGTAGGATTCTGGAAGTGATATTAGGGGACCAAGGCAGCATCGAATATATCTTGACAGGATTGTAGGGGATCGTAGTTTGTTTATACTAGTTGCTCGGACAGTGATCCCATACGAGACCCCTTCAGCTTACATCTTTACGTAAATTTTCTAACGGTCGACTGGTATCAGATGAAAAATAAAAGGTTCAGGGCCGCATGAAATAAAAGTTTCAGGGCTGTAAGTAACAACTAATTGGAAACAACCAGCGGCATTTTTTGTTTCTCGATCTTTTATAAAGAAAAGTGGTGTAATCACGGAGAAGGTGTAGAATAGACCAAACATTTTACGGATCTTCGCTGACTAAAACTGAAATACCGATACTGAAAAATCATAGTCATAATACAGCGCACTCTGCGTAAAATTGGCGGTAAAAACGGGAAACTCTTAGAAAGAGATAGAAAATGCGACGTGTGACATCTGACAAATTCTTATCTACATTATTGTCATGCTATCCAAATAAAGCCGGAGATACTCTACCGCGACAAACTCAGATTTGTCGCTAGTAAACGGAAGGGCAAAAGCTATCGTCACACTGAATTACGCAACAGTACCTCTGTCTTGCTTTCATGACCATTCTCCAGCCTGTTCCAACACGTTCAGTGTGACTGCAGCCTAAAACCGATTGACGCGTAAAGTATGAATAAAGGAACTGTGACGAACCCATCTCAGCCTTAATACAGGATGCTGTCTTATATAAAAATATCATCCGTATATCACGTTATATCAAAATGCTATTCATAGTATTTACGATATATTCCATATTAAAGTTGAATGCCTTCTTCCATCTTAATTCCGTCGATACTTTCTAGTCAATGCATTTAATATTTACAAACAAGGAAACAGTATCGACTGGACGGGCAACGTGAAGGCGTGGAAGGACTTTGCCACCCCTGAATATATTCAATGTTCATCTATTAAAATGCACGAGAAATAATGTAGTAAATAACTTATTATTAAATCGTATTATTAAACGGTACAGATTTTAAATATTTAAAAAAGTATGCGTAACATTAAATATATTCAAAAAATAGCGAGAAAAGGAAAAGAAGTAAGCAACAAGTATACAAAGCATAAGGTACGTACATAGAAGCGAAGAAAATTAAGAAAAGAATTATGTGCAACGATTATTTGCAAGGTACATAAAGCAGGCTTAGAAATTAACTGCTGGAAAAAAAGAGTAACAACTGTTTGCTGGTAAAGCTGCTTAAACATTTTGCACCCAATGCAATTTGAATGCTGTACACCGATTATTTGCAAATTCCAATTGTTGCCCGAACCAAATGGCATCTTTATGAATTTTAACAATCATGGCATAATATATGACAGTCTGTTTGAATGTCTGTTTCATTAAATGTTTCTGTTGGTGCTGCACACGCCTAGTTTATTATGGCGATCGTCTTTATTTTCTGTTGATTCACACGCTCATTCTTCACTGCTGAATATATTAGGTTGGAAACTATGAAACGGGCGTTTTTGTTTAATCTGTGTTCAGCTACGACTAAGAGAGGTTCATTGTAACGTGCGCCCGATATTTTTATTTATAAAGTTTAAAGGTATTCTTCTTACTCATTTCGTAAAATTTTGTCGTGTTTGTATCCCATTTTTATATTATTTTTCTCCGAAACCAAATGGAAACAAAACGCAATTTACATCTACTTTTCTTGTACGAGTTCAAATTGAATCATATCGCAGCTCAAGCTTCGAGAAACATTAATCGCGCATTCGGAGATGGATCCACTACGGAAAAAAATGGTCGATATTGGTTCCAAAAATTTCGTTCTAGCAATTTGAGTATCGTCAACGAGCCTCAAGGAAGACCACCGGCCCATATTGATAACGAGGAATTAAGGATGACTGTGGAATCCGATTCACACCCAACTATTGGCGAACTTGGGACTAAACTAGGAACTGGCCATACGGCTGTGTTAAAACATCTGCATACAATAAATTAAGTAAAGAAATTGGACTCATATGTGCCGTACGAACTGACGCAATTGCAGATGATCGACCGCAAGAGCAAGTGCGCATCTTTGTTGCTTCGCAATATACGATTGCCGTTTTTACACCAAATCATCACTTGCGATGCAAAATGGATTTTGCATGATAATCGAAAGCGATCAAGCAAATGGGTAGATAAGAATACACCCCCAGGACACACCTCGAAGCCGAAATTTCATAAAAAAAAAAGTATGGTTACCATTTGGTGGAATGCCTAAGAAGTGATCCATTATTCCTTCCTACAACCAGGTGAAACCATAACAGCGGTGTCCTATTGTCGTGAAATTGATGTCATGCATGAGAAACTTATGAAAAAACAACCAGTATTGCTCAATCGGCACGGCGCAATATTACTGCATGCTAACGCATGACCACATAAAGCTTCAATTACTGTTGGCAAATTAACTTCTCTACAATATGAAATTTTGCCACATCCTCCATATTCACCCAATATTTCACCGACCGATTATTACCTTTTTCGTAATTATGAATTATTTTTAAGAGAAAAGAAATACAATAACCGAAATGATATTATGAAAGACTTTGAATTCTTTATTAACTCTAAAAAGAAAGATTTCATTCCAAAAGGCATATATGACTTGCCCAATCGTTGGCAGAAAGTCGTAGATGCCAATGGAAGTTATTTCGATTGAATATAATAAATAATGTGAAAAATTGCGCTATTTGTTTTTTATTCTTATTCAACGCCCGTTTCATAGTTTCCAACCTAACACATTATACATTATACAGATACATTAAAACGTGAACGCCACCGATATTTTGCTAGTTTCATCATTTTTATTGAAGTTAAACTTTTTCTATTACAGTCACATCTTTACAGATGTAATGCGAAATTGTGGTTTCGCGGTTTTCGGAGTACCAAACTCGAGAAATGGACTTTTAGAATTAGTTGGTTTTTATTCTTATTTAGAATATACGTCGATCCGTAGTGGCGAGACAGAGTATAAGTGCGAAGGTAATAATGCAATAATGGTAATGATTGATTTTGGTCGGGGTAAGGGTTTTTAAAGGTTTTTGGAGACGGAGTGGGAGTGTTGTTGTTGGTGGTCAGGGCTAAGGGGTAGGGATAGAAAGTTGGAACTTGAATTTGCGTGATGATTCGGGGATGACTAAAGGATGGTGACTGTGCTAGGGAGTTAAAAGGTCGGGATGGAAAAGTAGGAAATCTGGAGTTGAGGTGGTGAGTCAGTGGTGATGATAAAAGTTGCTAGTTACAAAATATTGGTCCTTACTCACTAAAAATATCCTACGTACTATCTAATCGGAGGGTCGATACATTACACAGAGCAGAAACCTTTAAGAGACAAATAGAGATGTAGTCAGCAGAACTTCATCTTTTTAATGTCAATATTACAATATTGATTGTACTAAAAAATTCATAAGTATTGTAATTTAAAAGTCATGAAATGTCTTTGAATTCAATAACGCCGGCCACCGGTGACTCCCATGGCTAAAATAATTTACAATCGTATAGTAAGATACAGTAAAACCTCGATAAATGCACAGATTTCGGGGGCAAAGCAGTGCTCTTATTGTGTACCAGTGTCGAATCTGCGTTTTCATTACGGCTCGCGCCGAGCGCGAGCTTAGAAGAAGACAGACAGTAGAAGAGACAGAGAGAGCAAACAAAGTGAGCTGCTCCAAAGTATCGGCGAGGCATTGCTAATGCAACAATAAACTTGTTTATTTATTAATGTTTCTAAATCTAACTTTTCCGAATATATTTTTGAGGTCAATTTATACAGTCATTTATGTATTTATACAGGTCAATTACGTATTTCTATGTTACAATAAAATGTGGATAATTCTCAATCAACTTAGGACAACAAATTATATCAGTCTCTTGTCTGTCATCTCCATTCTGCAAAAAGATTAAATTATATTCATCATAGCTTTAATTCCGGCCTGCAGAAGCTATTGTAGCAATTTTGGGGATCTATCGATAATGTTGGCCGTGACACTGAAATGGTACAAGGGCTTCTGCAGCCCACCGGTTACAAGCCGAAAAAAAGCGTTGCATGTCGGTCTATTCTACACCTCGTATGTGGTTAAATTGGAATTCGAAAACGAGTTTGAAATTTCATAAATTCATCTGATGGTACATGTCTCCTGTAATGCAGTTTCCTGTAGCCGAACGTATCCTCCGTGTTATGTGAGAGTTTGCTGTTTAGATATCCGTCCACATTATTTGTAATATCATTATATTTTTTCAACGTTAATGTATCAGGTTTTGGGGTATAAAGATTCGCCCAGAACATGAACACAAACAAAAAATTCATCATTACTTCTTAATTCTTCTGTAATATTAATATTATCTTTATCTCCATCTATACCGGCACTTCGTCGATAACAGTATCTGTAATCTGTAATTTATGAACAGTTTGAATGATGATATATTACCGATTCCCTTTTCTACTTTATCCTTATTTCTTTATCAGCTCAACTCCCCTTCACCCCACAGTATCATGTCAAATGGAACTCAGTCTTTGACTGATCATCATCTGATTGCATTGATTCTTCCATCTGTTTACAGTCATCATCCCCGTACGAAGTTTCAATTCTGGTGTTTGAATTGTGATAAGTAAAATGTTGACTCTATATATAAATAGACAAATAGTAACTACGTCTTTCAGCTGGGAGTGTGGCGGCTCCTGTAATCCGGCTACTCGGAGGCTAGTTATGTTGGAGGATCTGAGGTTGGGGGTATCTTGCCGGTGCGCAGCTCACGTTGACTGGGCGTCCGCACTAAGCTCGCCATCAATATGGGCATCCTGGGAGGAGTCCCGGGTGGCCAGGTTGGCTAAGGAGAGGCGAACCGGGTCAGAGGGGAAACCCAGCAGCCAAAAGTCTCTGTGGCGGGCAGTAGTGGGATCGCGCCCAGGAGTGGGAACGTATTGGCAGCCTGGTCGATATGATTCGACACATAACTTTTTTTTTTTTTTTTTTAATAGAAATATAATAATACGTTGTCTCGGATAGTACAGGAAAAATAATCATATATATTTGCCTTAAAATAAATATTTTAGGTACATGACTGTGGTGACTCCGACGCAACAGGTTACTTTTCATTGCTTTCGTCTTTTTCTTTCGAATAGTTTATATGCTGCTCAAATGTTCTAACGGAGATATTTTGCGTTTCTCTTTCGGAAAATGATATACTAGTTCAAATAGTATTGTTATCCTAACTAAGATTATTGTGCGAAAGCTTTTTAGTAAACACTAATGCCATTACCTTTTCCTGTTTGTTACATATTTTATACAGTTTTTAATGTTGTTTACTCTATTGTATAGACAATTCTCGCCTAAACATTTTTGCACAGTGTTATTCTTATTCTACAAGAGGTTAAGTCTTAACTAATATCTTGATTAAGATCAGTTAAGGTATTCGGTAAGGTTAGGCATCCAAACACATACGAGGAGTTACATATGAAAATGATATAAGACCATTTATTCTTATGCTTGGATGTTTAACAGTATGTGAAAAAGGTTTCATGCAATAACATGTAGATAATATATTTCACTTCTAACAATAAAATTAATGTTAGATTAGCTGAAACTAATTTAAACACATTTCCTTCCAAAGCAGGACTTGCACTGCTTTCAAAAAGAACGACTCATACAACTGTTGTTTTCATTGGTTTTCCCAAAATATCTTACCAACCTGTACTGTCTGTACATTAAATTTGTTTCATCATTCACTTCTGATAACATTCTTGAAACGGAAAAACTAAGTTGAAATAAATTATTAAAAGGTCTGTGTTACAGCTTTGAAATTCTCATAAAATGGATTTATTGTAAATGCAACATTTTAGACCCATTTAATTAGTCCTTTCTAATACAGTTACATATGCTTCCAAAAAATATCTCACTTGAAAAAATAAACATTGCGTTCGCTTTTCAATTTCAATGTATTTTATAAATCGGCGAAAGTCTTTATATTTAAAATCGGCGCATATTCACCGACGTTAGATGAAATAAATTAATAGTAAGTTGCTTGGGAATTTAAAAATAGGTTAGTTTTCAAAACTAATATTACATAACAGGCTAAATAACTTTCTATTAAGTATAGCCTCTAAGAATTCAATCTTGTACGTTGAAGACATATTTGCTTATAGATGTTCCAAGTACTATTTATGTAAATAATTCAGTTGTGTATCAATTGTAACCTAACCTCCTGCTTGACAATCACATCTATAGATGTATGCACGGGTTGAAATCTCACAATCAATTCTGCGCTAGTCATGTCAGGCATGAGTGTGATCGTACTTCCTGTATGACATGATATTCTTTAAACATAATTCGTATCGCCCCCTTTCATATTCATTAATTACAGTCATAGGATCTTTTACTAAAATTGATACTCTGTTTTTCTAACACTACCCCTTTGTATAGTGAATGAAACACAATGATGAGTTTTCAGAATATTTTAAACAGCACCTTCTATTTCTTCCTTTATTCTTTCAGTAATCGATGTGTTGTAAATTACATATATTACTAATAATATAGAAAACATACAAAAATCTAAGAGTATGAAAATATGCTAACAGAACATTTGTGTATATCTGTTTGTAACATGTTTATAACCTAGTTTGAATTACATTATGAGTTTGGTGGTGTGTACACTCTAACGATCATTTTAAGCAGTTTTTACTGTTTCTGACCATTATAGTTATTATTAATTATACTTAATATTAGGATCACAACTGAAAATAAAGCAGTATTTTGTCAATCGTACTGATAATTTCAATAGTACTAGGTTGGTGCATTTAAAATGTCGTATTTGGTCTACACACTGCATCTTGGCCATGTTTTGTAAATAGTTAACCGTAAATTAATGATTTTGTAGTTGAAACAGGTTATTTGCTCTGTACGCTCAGTATTGGGTGTATTTTTTTTGGAAAACTCCTAATTTCTATAAAAAAAATATACTTTTTTGTGGAATACGTTGGTTCAAAATGTTTTGACTGAAGTCGCTTCAAAATGCACCTCGTGGTAGACCCACAACCATATGCAATAATGATATCTTAAGAGGTATGGTTGAAGAAAATCCAAATCGAATCACTAGAGAAGTTTCAGATTGTATGAATATCGACCACAGTACTGTATTACAACATTTACATACCATTAAGAAAGTTAAAAAAAAAATAAGTACATACTGCATGAACTGTCAAACCGGAATAACTTAAATCATTTGAGCGCATGTTTGGTACTGTTAAATAGGAACGAATGTAATTCATTTTGGATCGTATTGTGACAGGTGACAAAAGGTGGGCACTATTAAATAAATGTAAGAAATGTGCAAAATGGTTAGACAAAGGTGTAGCCCCTAAATATTTGCCAAAACCTTACTGTTCACCCATGCTAGATACTGATAATAATTTGATGGACTATATACGGAATAGTGGAATTTCCTTTTCTGCAAAGAAGTGAAAGCATTATTACCAACAGATACTGTCAAAAGATTCAACAAATTCATTAAAAATTGGAAATACTGTGGTCGATTTCAGTTAATCTACAGGGACCTGCTATATTGCACTATAATGCAAAACCACATCTGTCAAAAATGACTTAAAAAAATTGTAAGAGTTGAAATATGAAATTTTACAGTACCTGCCTTATTAATGTGATCTTCCTTTAACAGATTATCACATCTTTCAACATTTATACCACTTCACAACAGAAAAAAGAAATTAATAATGAAGGAGACCTTAAAAGAATTGCCTCCAATTTCATTGATTCTAAATACTCTGATTTTATAAAAAATCGTACAAAAGCCCTTGTGGATGTTTGGCAGAAGTGTATCGATGTCAATGAAAATTATTTTGACTTATAAACATTCATTTTGCAAAAATTGTGGCATTACAATTTCGCACAATAGAATCCGATGTCTCATATACACCAACCTAATATATTATCCTAGACAAGAAACTATAAAAAAAAAACTCAAAAGCTGAAATGAAAATTTCTTTATTTCTCAAATATTCTTAATAAAACATTAATCTTGAAATGAATTGATCCACTATTTTGACGCGATAAAAACGGTAGCAGTTTTATGGACATGAAATTGTAGCAGAGGAATTTGTAAGAGTTTCTTGGTGAGAAAAATTTAACAGGCAGAGAAGCTTTTCAGGTGCAGCTTCAGAAAGCAGTATATATTTTCCTACAATTTTTGTTTTTCCTTTTTAGCTTGTTCAGCAAGGGCCTCCAGTCGATCGTATTCCGCAATGAGAGCATTAACCTCACTTGCGGGAAGAATTTTTGTTTTTGTTTTACCATGTTCCCGTGTCAAAGTTGCCAATTCCACTAAAAATGAAGAAAAAGGTTGTGTTCTCTAACAATAATATCGTTCAGTATCATGCTGAATTTTTTACTTATATCCAAATATCAAAGCAGAAGGAAATGCTAAAGCGGCATCTAATCTTTCATTTAATTACAGCAACAAATACATTATGAAACTTTAAAAGATGATTAAATATCTGTTTGGAGTTATACCTTTGTCTGCCGATAACTTGTTCATATCCAATGTTTTTGAAAGCACTTTAATCGCCAAGGCCATAGCATCTTTTAATGTTGTCTCTCCGTCTTTATATTCTTGCTTTAACGAAGAAACAGCAGCAGCTGAGTTATGTCCAATACATGTTGCTTTCCATCCTCCGTAATTTCCACTAGGATCAGATTGGTATAGCTGATAGCCATAATGCTTGTCCCAACCCATGTAAAGAATCGACACTCCGAAAGGCCTCTTTCCTCCATATTGTGTGTATGCCTGTTTAACGTCGCACAACCAAGAGACCAACTGCTCGCAAGGTACTGCCTCTCCGTACTGCAGTAAGTAACGCTGAGCAATTAAACGCAATTCATTTGTCAAGACATTGGCATCGGAGGTAATACCAGCAACGGAACAAACAACGTCGTCATTTAGCTTGTAAATTTTTTCTGAGAAGTAAACTTCATCTAGAAGTTTGTTAATGTTACGTTTCTCTGCGGCAAGAAGAATGCCATCTGATGCCAGAATACCTAAACATGTGCCAGCATGACTTATTGCTTCCATTGCATATTCCACTTGATACAGACGACCTTCTGGGGAGAAGATTGTCGTGCGTGTGTCGTATCTACGTGCCTATGAAAGAGAACGAAAAAAAGTAGAATAAGTCAATGTAAAAAAGTTTAATGTAATTTATTTATATGTTCGGAACATGAAACAATTTTTGGAAATTCTATCAATTAATCACTTCATTCTCTCAGGTGTATCAAGGTCTAGGATTAGATTGTGAAAAACATTTTATTGATTTCTAATTTTTCAGTAAGATGACCAATTTTATAAAAAATTATAGTGGTTATATATATCTTCCCATAATATAATAAACACAAAGATGAAAGTATTCAAACATAGTTATGAACATTTACATTTACAGAATCTCAAGCTTTGATAAAAAGATATTTGAGTTTGTATGCATATGCTTTTACTAGAATAATAAAATAGTATTTAAAACAATGTTATTTCGGATAATGCATTTCCTCATCCTGTGATGACATAGCATTCAAGTGGCTTAATATCTACTTGTGTATATAATACTCTTTTCATTTATAAAATATCAGTAAATCATAGTAATATCAATTTATGTTATTGAAGTAGAAAATAAATCGTAAAATAAAAACACTTTATTGAACTTTAAATATTTTTATAATGTGACACTAATTGACCCAGTTTCCAAATAAATCCAAACAATTATCGAGCACTTAGATGATAATTGCTTTGAAATTCGTTCCAAATTCATAAGAAATTTACAATAATGTGTTATATGGCAAAATCATTTTGCCGCTGATGACAGTGCATTTCGTATAACCTCTTCTTTACATTTTTATGAGAAGCAAATAATATGAAAATAAAAATAATGCGAAACGATGATAAAAATTAATACTAATTTTCATCTTACCATTTTGTAAAATCCTTTCTTACAATAGTTAGATTACTAAAAGGTGAAAAATTGAAAAACCGACAATGTAATCAACTATTAGAGAATGATTGGCATTTGGTAGACACGGTAGACCTCGGTAGACATTCTGAAGTCTCTGAGAATTACTGAAGAATGTGTTCGCGAAATGGTCAAAATGTGACATTATATTACACAATGCTACTGTCACGTCCCGGCAACGGTGGTGAAACGAGAGGAAAAATAATGTTACTAGTTTCGGAAACTCAAGTTGCAATGATCCTTCAAAACCGTTGTATCGTCCAGTGAGAATCGTAGTACCACCACCCTAATATTTTTGTTTTTTCCTTTTCATATTCTTAGTTAGTAACTAGCGGTATTCCGTTCTACTGTAACGATCGAATTTCATAGCAGCGTCAAGCGCGCGTAAATCGGAAGATGACCAGCGCCCTTCCTGAATTGTCTTTTAAAGGCCATGTAAGAGAAGCGACAGGATAGTGGGAGGAGACATATAAATAAGAAGCGCATTGTCGGCGCAAGGGGAACACTCGGAGAGTAGAGAGTAACACTCGGGGAGTGTCTAAAAGTTGCAATGGGTTAGTGAAGAGTTCAGTAGTTGTCGAGAGTTAACGGTAAGAATCAGTAAGAACAATGTAGTTCAGTGATCAATCAATTTCAAGTTCTTAGCCTTAGTTTTAAATCCTATGTTCTACATCGTCGAGCAATATCTTCCAAACGAGTCTAAGTATAATCCCAATTCCAAGCTCTTAAAGAGGCGATTCTAATTCAATACAATTCCATTTCTAAGTCAAGACCCTATTCAAACTCTTAGGAAGTCTAATACTTTTTAGGCTTTCGCGGCCAAAAGGGTTGATACTGAATTTGGCTTCCGGGTTGGAGCCGTGTGCGAAAGACGATAAGGTCCGACGTTTCGCCAGCATTGCAGCTAGCTTCATCAGGGAATAGAAGACACTCTGATACTGAAAAGTGTCAGTAGAAGGGTTCAGTATCAGAGTGTCTTCGATTCCCTGATGAAGCTAGCTGCAATGCTGGCGAAACGTCGGACCTTATCGTCTTTCGCACGCGGCTCCAACCCGGAAGCCAAATCCAGTATCTTAGGAAGTCTATTCCAAGCCAGCGTAATTAAACCTTATATGTATACATCGATAATTGTAACCACTATTTTAATTATATTATCTCTAGAATTAATTTCATTACCTTTAAGTTTCATTTTGTAACAATATACTCATTTGTTATCTTTTAACACAGAATATTTTAATAGAGAAACCTATTCTGGCAATTCCTAATTTCTCTTTAATCAACGCCTTTCCTACAAAGTCCTAACTTCTCCGTCTCTTACAACCCCTCTCTTCAATCTTATCCTGGACTGCGCAAATCACTTCGCATACCGCGTTTCGCTCACCTACATCGAGAGGAACGCAGAGTTCTACAGCAACCGCCAGTGCAGCGCCTAAGACTTGGCAACCCGCTCAGTCTACGTCGGCTAGGTAGAACCTCTACACCTTCACGGTCTTCTTCCATCCTTGAAGGAAGCAAAGGACATATATAGCGCAGCTCCGCGACCAAGCCAGAGAGAGACAACAACGATAAGTTTAACAATTATATTATTCTCTTTCGCCTACATCTCTAAGATTTATAACGAATCGATATAATAGATGGGTCCCAGCCATTCGACCGCCCAGGCGGGAAGGCAAAAACCAGCATTTATCTCGGTAATACGGTTTTGAAGGAATTTCCCAATTCGATCTTACTAGACTAGTAATTTTCTTTCTCTCCTTACTTCACCTTCGTCACCGGGACGTGACGCTATACAGTAATCCCCCCTATAACACGGTATATTAGTTCCGCGTTATAGGAAAACGCGTTATACGAGCATTCTCGTAAAACGCGCTCGTATGACCTCGTATAACGCGTTATGTACAAATGATTCACGTTTAACTTTTCTCGTTAAAGGGGGTTTAAATCGAATTTTAAGGAAAAACTATGTACAATAACAATAAAAATAATTTAATATAATTTTATAAGAACACAATTGACACAATGTGCAAACGTACGCGAAATTGATTGTGAACTGTACAAATCATTATAAATTTCGCAGTACAGATATATAACGTGGGGAATCCCCGCGTTATATGGGGGAAAACACGTGTTATACGAGGGACATGAAATCGCGTAATATGAAAACGCGTTATAAGAGTACCGTGTTATAGGGGGGATTACTGTCTATGTATAGTGTTGCGCTTCAATAGGAATGGGTTGGAGTCCATGGAGCGCTAACCGCTTTGCTCGCGAACAGTAAAATAAAAAGAGAAGAAAGCCGTTAAAGGTGACTTGTACTTTATTGTCTCTCCGATCTATGCTTTCTGACGCGCGGCGAGATTCTGATGTAACTTTCCCTCGTCCGATGTCCTGTCCTCCCCCGTAGCCCGATAGGTGCTCCGTCTGGCTTTCCTCTTCATCCAATTAGAGTTCGTGATGGTGATCCAACCTTGGTCAGGAAAAAGTGGAGTCACGTGGGAAAATTCTGTGGGGGTGCGTAAGAAGCGCGGCAAAGTTTCTACAGTGCTTGAGGTACGCGGGAAAGAATTTCTCAAAGAAGAGTGCTTAAGGAGCGCGGGAGGCAATTCTTAGGAAACGGGTGCTTAGACCCGTTTAACCCTTTCATGAAAAAATTTGGTGCATTCAGTATTCTAAAAGGGGATTCGACAACCGATATGGGCGACGCATGTAAAGTGAAAAGGGAAAGTAGTCTATGGTTGCTTTTATGTATATATGACTTTCGTTCCTATGGCCAGTTCGTTCTTAATCGTTGCCTGATATACTTAATTTTTGTCCATGTGAGAGCAACCGAGAGCAACGTTAATGAAATTGTTCCGCCGCAGTATTTCTTATTATTGAGTTTATTTTTTTATTTATTTTTGTCAGCAATTAAGTGTTTCACAATTGCTTTGTCAATACGAAATATATTAACGTACTAGGTATTGACACATTGTTGACTAGTAATGAGTTAACTCATGCTTAGACTTGTGTCCTATATTTCAATTTTTCAAGCTTACGATAGTGTAGAATGTGTAAACGCATCTTTTATCCCGTGTTCATCATTCAATGGTGTTTATTATAAAAGTAGCCCGTTTTTTACGATATTTCGATTTTCATCACAATTTTAGTATTACAAAAATTTCGAGCATATCGGATGGTAACGGTGAAGGGTATTTAAATGAGTTACATGTACATACTTTACCTAACTGTTGAATCGATTTTCGCATATATCGTAATAATTCGGGAATTGTTACTTTATCGTAAGCTATTTACGGAATCTGATGTTAAACCACATAGAAATAGACCCAATTAGACACGTACAGTATACTTTTCGACGAAAAACCACAGCGAAGTTTATTGACAGTTCGTTGTGTATAAAACACGGACAATGTTCCGCTTGACTTCAATGTGTGTACACGAAGTATATCGAAGATTATTTGGATTGCTTCACTTTCATATTCAATTAGGACGTAATAGCCATGAGCACGATATAGTTTCTTCGTAAAATAGCGTATAAGGTTCGATCAGCAATAAGTTAAATGTGTTTAATTTTCAATAGATGAATTGCGCGATACTACCGCCTTCTACCAAACTTACATGAAACATTTTTTAAAGCTTGGTGACTTGGTGCTTTCATTACTCGGTTTATTCGGTTATGCAGCGTTAAGAAAAAAAACAAGAAAAAACAAACATACGGATCCTCTCATTTGCCAATATCTGTCACATTGTATAGGCCATAAGGCTGTCGTATTCAATTTCGGTTACTGCTGTAGATTAAATGAACATTATTCGTCACTTTTTTATAAATAAAAGTTATCAATATCAAGGCATAAATTGATAGAAGAGACACAAATTGGAAAAGGATCTATGTTTGTATCTCAATTTTATTAAAACATGTTTACAATAAATACAGGGAAGTGAAGAGAAGATGCGCGAGGGTTCACACTCGTCGTTCGACGACACAGAACACCTACAACAGAAAAATAGTGAATAGATTAATTCTTTTTATCGATCTGTTCATTAGAATCCAATTTTCAAGTCCTCTTGTTTCGTGTGGTGCTGACTCTGATTTCTCGACGATGATAATTCGCGCCTAGTTAAAAGGAAATATTGAATCAAGATCGATATTCTCACAAAAGGATTCGAATTTCTGACTTGACATTGATCTTCGATAGGTCGACGATTTCCATAGTAATTTCAACATTTTCGTCTAAACTACATAACCAAATTAAATATGAATTCAAGATTTATGCAAATCAAATTGAATTAGAGTTTGCTAAATATAAATGAAAATAATATCTTCCCAGGCATTCAAATAAAGTTGTATTTAAAACATGTCATTTTTACTGATTTAATAACCTCTTAAACTAATTCTAAGATCTCTTCAAATGAAAACTTAATCGCAATTATTAATATTGCCATCGGAATTTTATCATGCATTCATTTAAACATAAAATTTATTTGATTATTTATACATAAGTACATACATACATATGTGTGTATACATTCGTACAATGTACGTATGTATGTACGTATACATGCATGTTACTAATTGTAAGTGTGTACGTATGTATAATATACGACTAATAAAGTTATTCGATCATTTTCAATATTGCTTTCTTTTCCTTTGTTCCTCATCATGCATCAACCTTCAAAGAAAGCCGTGCACATTTATCATAATTTTTGAAACGTTTTATTAAGAAATTATTATATGAAAAGCAAAATTAATGATAATGATAATGATAATAGTATCGACGACAGAACACGAATAAACATATGCAAGTTTACTAACTTGCAAACGAAAGTTTCAAATGACTACTTTACTTCTTTATGTATGTTCCAACAACATTTCTCAGATAACCAAGGTTAAACTTTCTATTAGGTAGAATCGTTGAATATCGATTTTGATTTGTCATTTCACTACCGCTGCATATAATAGATTAATATAATTCATTGTTGTGCCATGATTTAAGCAGTATTTAAAGATTGCAAATTTTAATCCCGCCGCGCGACTTTCGTTCCAACAAATTTGAAGAGCGATCGTTCGAACAATTTACAAATCTATACTAAAATGCTCGTAAACATATCATCCTCGATTTTGTCATTGTTCGTTCAGTTATGTACATAAACAGGCATTTAGCTATACAATTAGATGGATCACCGTTTACACAACAAATCAATGACCGCGTCTTTTGTCTTTTGAGTGTTTCTTAATTAATTCGCACCAGGAAATGTATAATTATGTGCAATGTTACTGGCCAATTACTCTTCATGCGAACTATTATTTATGTATAGCATTTTATATACGTATATAAAAACTATGTTTTAATAATTCTTTGACGTTTGAGCATTTTACTCGGGCGATGTTTATTGATGTAAATAAGTTCATTTATTGTTTTTTATAACTCTTCTTCCGGAGTGGTGCATTGAATTCAATGTAGCATTTCTTTTCTTTTCATCTTTCTTAGCGAGGCCGTAATACGATTACTCGGAAATAAAGCAGCACTACGTCCTGGACGAGAATGTATAATAAATCGATTTTTTTCTGTAAAAGCTGATATGACAAGAGAATACTCGGAATATATTTCATAATTTT
Source organism: Cerceris ruficornis (assembly GCA_963989415.1). Classification (NCBI taxonomy): domain Eukaryota; kingdom Metazoa; phylum Arthropoda; class Insecta; order Hymenoptera; family Crabronidae; genus Cerceris; species Cerceris ruficornis. The sequence goes on along the minus strand of OZ022520.1, from coordinate 12,900,360 downwards.
AAAATAAAATAAAATTTACCTAGGAATTGGTAAATGCATCTCTGATATAAAATGAAATTTTGATCTCGAAAGTTACAATTTCATGTGGCGCAAACTTTTCAATGTATGCCTTAATTGTGTCATTTCTTGCAAGTCGGCAAATTTCAATTTTAGTAAACACATTTAACATGTGTGTCTCCAACATTGATTTCGAAATAATTGAATTTTATTGTACTATACATTAATGTAAGAAATAAAACACGTAGCTCATCTCATTAAATGAGACATTCGTTCCATTGCTCATACAACGGTCGGAAAATTTCGCAAAACTTCGCAGTATTTCGCAGAATTTCGAAAACACGCTGTTTAGGTGTTGTTCGACCTCGCTCGTCCAGGAGGAAGCTAAGCTCGGGCATATAAATAGTGACTTATAAACACAACAGTACCTTGCACTTGTCACTCTGTTTGAGCGCAAGCGACCTGGTGGCTGGTGTTCCATCGTCGTGTGGCGACAGAGAGAGAGACGCACGCACGTCATACACTAGTACTCCGACAAGGAGTACTAAAGGAGTACCTGAAGCTGCTCTGAAAATTCCACTCCGAATGTGCTGTTTCATCGAAGCATCCTTACCACTCGCTTTCTTGTGTGCTTTCGCGATTTTGGAGTCTCCGTGCAACGGCGATAAAATAAGTTCTTAAAAACAAGAGAGGCAAAGACAGAAAATGTGGGGAACTTTTTGAAAATCAGCAATTAAATGAAACGGTTGTTTCTGTTAGCTACATTATTTGTTGCAAGGAGACTCTTCGGCCGCCTGGTACAACAAAACATATCGATTTAACTTATCGCGGAACGGATCAAATTTTCATAACTTTTCAGTGATCTTTTTCAATCGAAGATACCTCCGATGAAAAATAAAGAATTCCAGGAGCCAAGCGGAATGAGAAGGCCGTGATTATGCTTACGAAGAAAGAATTATATAGAAAATATTTATTTTTCGTTCGTTTGATTGAGCCGCGCCGAACATCGGTGCTATATATACTATTTTTATCTCTCTTTCATTCTCTCCTCTCACTCGCTTTATTATTTGTACACTCACATCTTTCTCACGTTTTCTCTCTCTAATCTCCATTTTTCTCTCTCTCTCTTTCTATCTATTTGTCTACTTATCCGCAGCAGAACCTCGATCATCTAAAGTGACTGGATAAAATTGAGTCAAAAAAAATTACTCGTTTCCTCGATCCTTCAATCATTCGTCTATAAGAAAATTTTCGACTTTTACGTCACAATCTTTTCAAATTACTTCTGAAAGTTGTCAAGCATCTCTATTTAATGTAATTTTAGATTTAAAAATCTAAACAACAAATAAAGATATACTCATAGCGATAAAATTCTCATGAAACTTTCCTTCTGTTCGAATGATCGACGTTTTCAGCCGAGGTCCTGGTGCTTTGATCTATCTATCCCGCTCGCTACGAAAATACAAAAGTATATACAATTCAATAAATAAACCGCCACTCGGTGTATGTACTTTTAGATGTATAGAAAAGTAAACTTTCGAAATCTGTACTAATGTCTGCAATTTTTGCAGACATACGATGGGTCTATGACTCACTGCAATCGTATTTCGGCTCTCTGTCTTAAGCGTGCACTTTTAATCCCTGGATTTTTTCAGTTTCGGGGAAATATATACTTCAAAGTTGGGTAATTTCAATGAATATGTATAGCGAAAGAAACTTTTCCCTTAAAATTCTGGAAAGTAATTTTCTTTTGCGAAATTCTTCGGCGAAGAAGCTCATTAAAAATTTTGTTTCTACGTTTCGCTTTAAGCCAATTTACATTGAAATTATTGTTTGCGAAAACATAACTACCCAACTTGATGCCTCGTTACGACTTTTAACGTATTTGCGATACTTTTACTAATGCAAAATTATTTAGAGATGAAAATCATGCAATTCATGCAGAAATTAGTGCCGACTAAATCCCGATTGCTCTTCGAGAAACTTTCTCCTAAAAACAACGCAGTCTATATGACACGAATTAAGACAAATCGAAAGAGCTGTCCTTTCACACCACTCCAGAAAGTCAAAGTAGAAATTTATTTCGTATCGATCTTTACTTTGGTCTAAGAATCCCTGCGATTTTCTTCTTCTTTCCTTACTTCCGGCTCGTCGTTCTTGACTTGCGGTTCCTTATTTTCTTCTACTATGCATGTTTTCTCTTGTTTTTGTTTTTCTTGTTCTTGTTCCTCTTCTTGTTTATACCCTGGCTGCTGTACTTGCTGTTGCACTTGTTGCTCAGCTTCTTGAACTTGTTGAATTTGCGGCAGAATTTGCTGTTGTTGTTCTTCTTCTTTTTCCTTTTTGTATTCAGGCATCTCTTCCTTCACTTTTTCCTGCTTTATCTCCTCGATGCTTTCTTTTACTTCGACTTTGCGTAACTCTGCCTCCTCTTTAATACTTTCATCTTTCTCTAACGCATTTACGTGTTTTGCTTCACGATCTTGTTCTTTACACTCCTCGGATTCCTCGGCATTTGAAGGACTAACATTTGTCCATCTGGTCTTTCTACCTCTGTTTCGATTTTCCCTGTCAGGAGTCGTATTGACTGGATGTTTCGCTCCTTTTTGCTTATCTCTCGAAGGGTGACCCTCTCTGCCTGGATGATTCTCACTGTCCGAGGGTGGCCAGGAGCCAGATGACGGTTCTTGATTTCTCCACGGACCACCGGCTTCTGGAGGTAGAATAGATGGTGGGCCCATAGGTCCAAACGGTGGCCTGACATGTGGTCGAATATCGTCGAAGGGAGCTCTGAAAAATGCGTCCGGTTCTCTGGGATCGAATGGAGGACCTCGTGGACCAAATGGCGGTCTCATTCCAGGGCGAAGAGGACGCGGCCCCATTCCTCGAGGGTGGAACATCAGGGGACCTAAAAACCGTTCATTAATTTCAACAAAGTTTTATCTTCGTGAGCCCCTACGACTCTCAGTGTAGATTGTTTTTACTTCTTAACCCTTTGAGGACTAGCGACGCATATATGTGGTCTGATAAAAAATCTAATTTATTGCCGCATGTATGGATGGTTAAAGTTGAAAAATTCAAATACAATCGTTGAAATATGCTTACACACATGGTAATTTATAATTTATATACATTAATAATCTAACTTTCTGATTAAAAGGTGGTTTTGGATCGCCAAATAAATGATTCTGTCTCAATATTCCAAAATGTCTCCGTCCGCGAAAGGTTAAACCTCTAAAACCTCTAATTCCGATATGTTAATATTATTTCTTATTATCTTTTTCTCACAATTACTTGTAGCTTATACAATCCTATATACACAATTTTATAGAATCTGCATATTTAATCCTTTGTGATCCTTGGCAAAATAACGTCTCTGGATGGTATTTGATATTGGTAACATTTCCTTTTAAATTATTTTTTGCCGTAATCGGGTGTTGTTACAAAAATCTCATGTTTTTCAAAACTGAGGGTGATGGAGCAATGTTGCTTCCGAATTCGTTTTAAGGATAAGCAACTCTACGAGGATCACCCGGAGGATATTTCAGGTCATAGAAAAGTATACATTTTTTTAAGTGTGTTACTACTTGTAGCTTGCTACCTTTATCCCTTTGGTTAAAACACGTATTGTCATGCCAGGGTGGAGCGCTATCTCTGTCCACCTTGCATATTTTCGTTATTTGTAATAACATGAAAAAATGTTATACACAAAAGTTGCATGGTATAGAGCGGGACATATTGTTTTATCGCTATCAGATAGCCAATGTTGAGACGATTTTAACGAGCTATCGTGGAAGGAAGGTCATGCGAGGTAAAATGTAGTAAAATAAACTTTCTTACATCACTACCAATTCATGCTACTGTTACAAACTGCTTGAATGTTTACATTTCTAAATTACATTCGATGTACTGTTACAACATAAACGATGACACAAGACTGTTCGTTTACATAAAATTATAGAAGCAGACCGCTTTTTCCGGAAGTAATGTATGCACGTACCGGTGCGACATCGGCCCGGTATCCTGGAAAAACCTATTGCGCCGATATGTCATTACGTAGCGATGACTTCGTTTTCTACAAACTTGTGGGTCTATGAAATACATGAAGCATGTGCTAGAATAATAAGTTTTGCGGCGCTAAGCATGAACCTGATGAAGCGGTACGAAGATTGCAACTTTGTATTGACGCAAACGGTCACTACTTCGAATATTTCCTGTTATGTAGGAAAGTTCATTTTACTACCAGATTTGGCCTCGCATGACCTTCCACGATAGCTCGTTGAAGTCGTCTCAACATTGGCTATCACATAGCGATAAAAAAAACATACCATTACATTTAAAAAAATAGGGCCGACCTTCAAGTTTACTCTATGCATCCACCCACCCGATGCAGAAAATGTTTGTATTACAATATATCCCCCTCTATATAGTGCAAGTTTCATATATCACACTTATTGATGTTATTACAAATAATGGAAATACTCAAGGTGGACAGAGTGAACGCTCCACCCTATATGTTTATTCATCTATGGAAACATCACTATATTCATTATGAAGTATCTACATATGTCAACTTAAATGGGTATCAAAAACAAAAGATATTAATGTTTAAAGATGCAATGGTCCTTTGTGAGTGCAATAGTTTCCTTCGCATTTAACTTAACGATATTGGAATTATAGTCGATCGATTAGAGTTATTTTCTATGTTATTATTTGGGAGAGATTGCGTTAGAAACAATTTTGATCGTAAATATTGTCCCGATAATGTAAAGTCGACAACGGTTCGGGAAATTGAAGTTACAACTTTTCTAGAACGTGTCAAGTTGATTGGCAATTATTTTTGAAACACTCTTTAAAAGTGGAGAAAGTGTAAAAACGAAGAGAAAGACAGTAATCTCACCCGGTCCACGAGCCCCTAGAGGAGCAGGGCGAGGGCCGAAGTTGTCAGGGTGGCCGGGCCTGGGTCCTCTAGGACCCATCATTGGCGGCATCCCGAAAACAGGTTCCATTCCGAAAAATTCTCTTCTTCTTGGTTCAAAATCTCCTCGGTCCATGTGTCCCCGTGGATCGAAGCCGTCTTGAAGTCGTGGGTCGAATCCGTCACGACGAATATCGTAGTCGAAGCGATCACGATCATCGAGTGATCTCCTTCCTCGCACATCTGAACGATCGAATTCTTCCCTGCAGGAATGAGGGAAATTTTTGCTTACAGAATTAACTGTTAAGAACAGGGCTTTCTGTTTATTTTATCTGGTACTGGTGCGGTTTCTGTTCACGTATGCCGTAGTCAACATAACCGGTTAAACATTTTTTAAAAACCTCGTTCAGCAAAGAATTGAAAAGTCAGAAGATGTGCGTGTGCGTGTGCGTGCGCGTGTGCTTGTGCGTGTATTTCACGAATACTATTATTGGGACTAAAATTCGAGTTTAAATAAATATTTAATAAAATATACTATTTTAATATATATTTCATATTTTATTAAATAATTGATTTATAGACGAAAACTTGCAATAATATATGGTAATAAGTAGTTAAAAGATTACTTCATTCCACCTTCCAGCAAATTGCATTTAATTGTAAAAACAGGAAGTTGCAATCATTGCAGATGAAAATAACACGTGCCTTCAAGCCTTTCTTCAAGCATGACGCAGTTTCACGTATTATTACATGTCTATCTATTAAGTCGTTATTTGATAATAATGTTATCTCGGTAAAAATCAATTTCAAATATTTGATTTTAACGGGCTATTTATCCAAATTAAACTTATCGCTACTAAGGGCGACTATAGTCGTCCATCAAAATTGCACACGAAGTTATATTATTACTAGCGCAGTCGGTGACAAAAGCACTCCGTAACGAAATGCTTAAAGCAATTACACTTACTTGAAGTATTCAAGGCACAGAAATATAATCGAATATAGTTTTGTTTTCTCATTTTACCTCTGTTCTCTAGGAGGACCAAGTCTTCCGAAGTCCTCCATTCTTTGTTGGCCGTGACCTATCCTACTTTCGAAATCTTCTTGATACATGCCGGGCTGTATCCTCGATACTTCGATAAACTCTTCGTGCATTTGAGATGTTCTGTGGCCTCTAGGAAAATTCTGTCTTTCCCGCTGTTGCTGCTGTTGTTGCGATTGCTGTTGTTGCGATTGCTGCTGCTGCTGCTGCTGCTGCTGCTGCTGTTGTTGCTGCTGCTGCTGTTGTGGCTGTTGCTGTTGCTGCTGTTGTGGCTGTTGATAGTCTCTTGGGTCCTGGGAATTTCGAAAGTCCGGAGGACGTGCGGGAAATTCCCCTCTTTCTTGTGATAAACCGAATTTCGGAAGGTCCATCAGAGACAAAGGCTCCACTCTGCCGGATCGGGAATCCTCGAAGTTTCTTTCGGGTCTCTCGCGCTCCTGTCTGTTCCGTGGTATCATTCGATCAACCCGATCTTCGAGCGGAAGGGTCCCGCCTGCCAATTGTCGCAATCGATCCGCCAAGCTCAGTTTTCCATCCTTCTTGGAGGTGGAATCCGAGTTTTCCTGCAAGAAAACGACGGACTTGGGATTACTTCAACTTAGCAGTTTGAATCACGTTGCTTTGCTACAGAATTCTTAATGCAGAGAAGTTTTCTTTTTATCATTTGCATATCATTACTATACAATACAACAAAGAGAAATTCATCGTCAAGGATATATTCAAGGTTATGAGCGTAGCATATAATGTGCAATGGAAACCACATAAATTGCTTTATTTAAGTTATTGACGTGTAACTGAATATTGTGATCGGAATAGAGATCGAAATATATCAAGAAATTCTTTGTTTATCCGATGAAAACCACTGCAATTATAACATATACATATTATCTTTTTTATCTGAATTTAATAATTATATACAATAAAAAAATTGTTCCCCCAATAGTAATTAAACAACGAAATCTTACAGAGCAGAACTAGGTGAATAAATTTAAAGGTGAGGATAAAACTTTTCAAACTTTTCGAGCAAAAAAGTAAATCGTTAATTGAAATATATGACTATTAATTAACAATTAATCAAGTCATCTGTTTTCAAAATTTGCTAAATAATCTTGTAGGGTATCGAACATAGAAGATAATACGCAATGATATCAGATACTTCGGTGAAATATAAAGATATCTGTAAAAAGGTTGACAGTGAAAAATCTTCTTTGTTATGATTGTCTTGTTTCGATAGCTCGGACAAATTTGATGAACGTAATTAAAAGGGAATATTACTTGAAAACTTTGAGCCTGATTGATTTCCCGATTTTCTCTGTTTTCTCTATCTCGCTTGTCCTCCCTGTCTCTGTCTCTAACGTCTCTCCGTCGATCGCGTCCTCTCTCTCTTCCTCTGCCTCTCTCCCTACCGCGATCCATTCGTGAATCGTTGCCTTCTCTGTCGCGATGTTCTCTTCTCTCTCTGCTTTCGCGTTCTCTCTCTCTCTCCTTGTAGTCTCTATGCTGTTACACGAAATTGTAGCAAATTTCATAAGATTTAAATATGCATATGTATATGTTACTCTATATCTATATGTACATAAATAGAGGGTGCGGCCGAATAACATGTATTCTACACCTTCTAATCGATGGACATTTGTAAAAGAATCCAGTCGCAAAATCCGGGAAAGAGTTAAAAAGCAAGGTCAAACTTTTTTATTCGCATATCGCATTCGTCTCGTTGCACAGGTAAAATGTCTGAAAGGGACCGATTTCTTGCAAATTAATGTTAAAGTTCCAGTTCCGTGATTAGCTTTCCACTCGGAAGATTACAGCAAAAAACAGAGAAGCACACGAATTCCTGTCATTGGTCGATGTGTCACATCTACCAGTGTAAAACTGGTACGCATCGAGCGAAATCGATAGCGTCGTCAACCATGCGGCGAAGAATCTGCACGCCATCGCTCTCGGTCGATGCGCATTTCTTTTGAACCGGTAGGATGTAACATATCGGCCAACGATAATAATTCACGTGCTTCTATTTTTTATGTATCTATGACCTTGCAATCGGAAAACAAATCTCGGAAATGGAACTTTAACATTAATTTGTACAAAAACGGTTCACCTCAGAGCCATGGTTCTTTTCAGAAATTTCACCTACGCACCGAGCCGAATGCGATAAGCCAATAAAAACGTTTGACCTTAATTTTCCACCCTTCCCGGATTTTGCGGCTGGGTTCGTTTGGTAAGTCGTGGCACATAATTTTGGAACACCCTGTACAAAGGAGCATGAGATGATTCCATATGAAAAAAGAAGTATAAAATATGGAATAAAGTTTTTGGTAATTATATGGAATATGTCCCACCCCAACGATTTCAACAATTTTTAGATATTGTGTCAAGATCATGACCCTGAGCAATTTTTTCCCTATAAATACAACCCCCACTTGAGTTACAGCTTTCGAGATATTAGCAAAAATCTTCTGCTGCTACGGCATTCAATTTTGCCTATACGTGCACGTTCGTGCACCTACTGTTTCGATAAACACACTACGGCACTGCGGTCGGTAATCTTTATAACGGGTTGACCCGCTGCTACATGTTATTTGGCCGCAACCTGTATATACAGAGAGTCATGTAACTGGTAGTACAACTGGCTAGGGGCTGGTCCTATTTCAAAGAATAAATCGAGAACACAGAATAAAAGTTTTTCATTTGAGTCTTCATTTCGAGGAAACTAACTTTAAAAATCAACTCGGTATATGTACATTCAACAAAGTCTCAACTCAACGAATATCACTGTACACCATCCTTGCTCGTGTTAATTATCGTTTGTAATATTTTTAGGACCTAACCTAGACACGACGTTTATAAATACGACAGCACTTTCTAGTATAATGGCAATCGACAGTGATATCCATTGAGTTGAGACTTTTTAAAGTTTATTCATCCGAAAACGGAGAGTCACATCAAATACTCTTATTCTATATTTTCTCCTGTTTTACCATAGAATCAGCCACTACCCAGTTGTACTACTAGTTACATGACACCCTCTATACCGATATTAACTATAACAATCAGTATTGATTGTACTTGTAAATGAACGAACCAATAAACACTGAGGAACAACTTTAATTTACGGCTGTCAATGAGAATTACAATTTCATCCAGCGTGAATTTCGCGCTTCATGTCCATTTACGACTTAAACTTGCATTTCTATCAAACGAGTTTACCTTTCTTAGAAAGACGAACTTCTGCTTCAAAACAGCCGAAGATCACTTATTTAAAATTTTTGTACATAACAATAAGTTCACGACACGAAGTAGATCAGTGCTCGGAACTACCTGCACGCCAGACCTGTTCACGGAGAAGCACCGCGTACTAATTCTTCCGACCGTACACTCTAAGATCGCACTGATCATCAAATGCTCTCTACCGTCATGTACGGACCTATTGTCGAAATGTGCCGGAAGATCTCCGATGCGCGTGCCCGTTTAATTGTTTCATTACTCAACCGGGCTTGTCTGATCGAGCGACCCGGACATATATTGAGAAATAAACATTTCTTTGGGCATGAAAAACCACTTTTTTATAAGAAAATCAGAGTATTAATGTATAGACGTTGCAGAATTACTATTTGCGTAATCATATTGCAACGCTTGTATTTCAACTTTTAACTCTAATCGGGTATACATGCGCTGTTGTCCGTCGCCGATTTTAATGAGACATCGTAAATTTGTTAATCACGTGAACATAATCGATACGTATATTTTTTATATCCGCTAAGTCGCACGTTTAGGAAATAAAACCACCCTTCGAAGTTTCGACATTATTTCTTCTTTCGCTTATAACTTCAAATCGGTTAATGATAGAGATTTACGATACAGGTACAAAATATTCCCTTTTTTGTGTACTAAACACCTGGAATTTAAAATTTTATTTGACGATTTTTTGTTATATATATATATATATTTATATATATTTTTTCTTATATATATTTTTCTATAATTTCTAATATTTCTTTTTATTTTTCCATTTCTTTTAGATTTCCATATCACCGATGAGTACTATTATCAATGCGTTTCTTTTTACAGTGGTATCCCCGATAGGCCTATTCCACGGTATCGATGACCTTTTCTGCTGAATGATTGGTGAAAAATCGCGAATGCTTCGAAATTTTATCACCAAAACTTTAATCAGTTTTGGAAAAATGAGATTTTCGAGTAAGTTTTCCGCATTTTCGTGAGTGTCGGAGCGAGAGAAAAAAAGGTGTTCGACACATGGTAAAGGTGGAAATGTCAGGGCCACCCAATCGGGCTCATCCGATCGAGTAATAAAACAATTAGGCGGGCACGTGCATCGACCCTCTCCCGGCATATTTGGACAATAGGTCAGTGGCCGTCGGTAGAGAGCATTTGATGATCAGAGAGATCTTAGGGTGTGCGGTCGGAAGAAATAGGCGATACTTCTCAGAGAACGAATCTGGCGTATAGATAGTTCCGAGCATTGAAGTAAATCAGTAGAAACAGAGTGGAAGATTCTTCTGACAATGTCATACACTCGATGTAAATTACCTCGGCGTGATCGTTCTCCGCTCGTTGTTCGCTTTGTGAGAGTTGTTGATCCATCAGGTTACTTTTGTCCTTTGGTGCGTTAGAATTCTGTGGCATTGCGTCTTCCATTTCAACATCCATGTCGTCTGCTGAATGATGCTGCTGTTGAGGTAACTGCATTTGCAGAGAACCGCCAGGTCCAACGCCGTAAGGTTGTCTCAGCATTGGCAAATTCGGCATTCCTGTTTCCGTTGTTGGAGGTGGAACTCCGATCGGAGGTACGTTGTGCGGCATTCCTGGAAAGTTCACATAATTTCTATTTTTAAAAACTTTAAGAGATAGTAGGAGCAGTTATTCCGCGAAGAAAAATTCTCCATGGATGTATAGTGATGGGAGTATTGATAAGTTTACTTTTCACACTCGCGTCTTTACCGCTCTTATTGCGATTTCCATTGCTGTAATCATGTCGCTACGTTTATCTATTGTTTCGGGCATTTATATTATTTTTATTCGCGCAACAGTTATGCTTACTTTACTTTGGTTGTAACAGTGCAAGTGATAAAATGTAGCGCTGGGTTCAAGCTTCTACTTTCGAAAAGTACTTTCATCGGAGAAAATTTTGAAAAGTTTTTGTAACATAAATATAAAACATTACAATGTTTAAATATTTTAGGGTAAATTATATATTCACTTTATTCTTCTAAAGGAGGTCGCGTTGTGCGGTTACACTAATTGTTATAGATCACGAAAAGGAACAAATCGCTGCATTTAAAGAGCGGCGCATCTAAAAGAAATTGTAAGGAAAATTTTAAGGTCATTAAATGTTATTAATACCTTTTTCAAATTAGGATACAAATATACTGCCAGAAAGTGCTTATGCCGTTCGAAAAAAAATGAACGCAAAGAGAGAAGGGAAAGATTCTTAGAGAAGCCTGCGGAAATAAATTGAATCGACACGTGTGTTACAAACGGCCCTGAAAAATCTTTTATTTTACATGCGGCCCTGAGCCTTTTATTTTTCGTCTGATACCAGTCGACCGTTAGAAAATTTACGTAGAGATGTAAACCGAAGGGGTCTCGCTGTACACGATCAGTGTCCGCGCAACTAGCATAAACAAACCACGATCCCCTAAAATCCTGGCAAGACATATTCCATGCTGCTTTGGTCCCCCAATATCCCTTCCAGAATCCTACCACCTCCACTCATTTTTCCCCAGTTTTTCCAAAACCGAGCCCTATATAAGCGAGGCATTTTTTGAATCCTCGGGTCCAGTATTCTATAAAACGTCACGCTGTTACTTAGGGTACAGAAACTCAAAAGTCACGACTTTTCACATTCGCTTGACTATTGTAAGTATAAGACGTCGAAACCCCCGCGAACCGACGCGTGAATTTCGGCTAAGTTTAGAATTTAAGAATTGTCCATTGTAATTGCATATTGAACAACTATTGATTATAACTTTGAATATACGTTTACATTCACATTGCAACATTTCAAATGTCTTAGTTATTTCAATTTTCTTCCTTTAATCTTCATTGTAACAGGGCAACGATCTCCCTTATTCACTCTTACCGCTCGGGGTGAATAAGATTTTTAAAATTAAAGTTACGGGTGTTTCATTAGGAGAGAAAGAGTCTACGGGTTGCAACAAATTCCATTTCCTACTACTAGCTAGTGGCGGTACCCCCGTATCCTTTGGTACGGGACTGATCTGCTATACTAGCGCGAAAATACCGCAAGGTTTTTCGTTATTAACGGGCATACGGCGACTCTATAGTTCGGCTATAGATTAGTCCGGTCCCCGGAGTTTTCCTTATACCAGCTAGTGGCGGTACCCCCGTATCCTTTGGTACGGGACTGATCTGCTATACTGGCGCGAAAACACCGCAAGGTTTTTCGTTATTAACGAGCATACGGCGACTCTATAGTTCGGCTATAGATTAGTCCGGTCCCCGGAGTTTCCCCTACTACTAGTTAGTGGCGGTACCCCCGTATCCTTTGGTACGGGACTGATCCGCTATACTAACGCGAAAGTACCGCGAGGTGCCTTTCGTTATTAACGGGCATACGGCGACCCTATAGTTAGCCTATAGGTTAGTCCGGTCCCCGGATATAATTCCCTGGATATTATTCCTCAATTCGTTGCAATCCTTAGCTCTAGCAATAAAATTGTATTAACGCATTCGGTCTCGTTCTGCCACTCGCCCAGCTCGTAACACGTGCAACAAGTTTTAAGCGCGAGTGAAACGCTTCAGCGCGCAAACCGAGCTATGGAGCCTCCCTTAACCAAGTCTTGTGAAGGTGAGAAATTAAGATTTGCTCAAAAATATATGTCACCGATAAATAACTGGAAAACACTGATTTACTTTAATTTAAAAAAAACAACAGAACATTTTAGACAGAAACTGTGCAGACTAAGGGAAAACTATATTCTAGCATCACGAAGATCAAAGATGGCATTAAGGAGATGTGGTCATGAAATGATTTAGAAAAACATTATAAATTGCCAGATTCAATGCTTTTTGGAATATCTGAAGTAATCAAAAACAATGCTGGATCTGCCAAATATTGAGCTTCTTCGTTTCTAATTATTTTTATACATTTTCTATTACTTTTTTAAAGCATTTTTCAAGCTTTATTTCACACACACACACACGACCGTGTTTAACAACATTATCTGTCGTCGTGAAGAACGTTACCCTCCAAATTATAGCCATCCCATTGAATGGGCATACCTTGTAATACCGAATAATTATTATCGGAATATCTCATTGTCAGTAATTATTGGTTTAAGATTTTACATACTATAATGATTTGTTATGCATAATTCGATGAGTTATCCGAATTTAGAAAGCAAATATATGCATTACATTAAAAAAAAAGATGCAGGTGACCTGCATATGTCGCTAAAACAATAAAACGGCATAAAATCCATATTGCTGTTAAACGCTCCTTTCGTAACCGTGAAACTTTTCACAGGACCTTCTTGGCTCCAGCCTGGCGTCGTCAGATTCCGCCATCATTCCCCGAACTGATAAACACAATCAGTCTGAGGAGTGAGCGCGCGGTACGCGGGGACCGGCGACGGGTCCTAAATTCGGGGACAGACCGAGGAACGACCACATAGTCGATCTAAAACAGGCCGCCCGAAACATCGCACAGTGGTCGATTTTGCCGAAATCCTGGCCAAAAAGCCAAAATTTTTTTTCGTGGATTTCAAAATAAAGCAATTGCGTTTGATTTATAACACATCAGAGCATCATTGTCTACTAATAATAATTTATTTTGCACAACACGTTTAGAGATATGCGATCTCAAAGTTGGCACTTGAATAATGTAACGTTTTCACGTCGGAATTGAAAATACATTTTTGATGTGATATCAAACGAATGATATCAATAAAATGAACATACTGAATTAAAATAATGCAAAGATAGCAAATACTGATCGCGTTTCAGCCCGAAATGCGTCCCAGAAATCGGTTTTTGATTTTTCCGACAGTGTTGCACCATATCAAAAAAATATGAAACAAATTGAGCATATTAATGGTTACATCAGGTACTTACTGTAATTATTTAAAAATTGTGTCTTGAAGATTACAGTGCAAAATCTACATTTTTCCCATTTTTTTTTCGTTTTTGATTTTTTGCGCGTGGCACTTGCAATGGAAGAATCTGAAAATCATTCCTAACGTGTGCAATCATGTTTAGAATGTGTATGGATTTTTTCGACATTTTTACACATCATTAAGTGGCGAAAATGAGGAAAAAACTGGTTTTTCGAATTTACCCCATAACTACCCTCCCGGTTAAGCTATCGGATTAAAAATTTGTGTACAATGGTTTCTTATGGTTACCTATCAATTAACGCATCGTGGAATAAAATAGCTTCAAGGGCACTTTTGACCCCCTTATCCTGCTAGACCCTTTTACGAAAAGACGGAACAAAACGTGGAAGGATTACATTTTTAGTTGATAAGGAATTGATAATTCAGTGTTGAAAAGTTTTCCGCAGTAGAGCTTCAAAATGACATGTATACACGTCGAACGCAGTTAACCGGTTAGTGAATACTGTTAATCCTGCTCTACAGTCACTCTGGTAATTTACGGAATAATATATAATATTTATTTCATCGGTTTAAAAATTTAAATGGGGTTGGACAGACTGGTGGTCCTTTATTTCGAGATAACAATACGTAGTCGCAGATGGCTCCTCTGCTGGCCGTGATAAACCGAAGGATCTTTGAGGATTTGAATGTATTCTAGCTAGTTGCAGGTATGAACGTGTTATTTGTTTCTTTTCAATGTTCCATTTCTGTCGTACCACCGAAATTTTTAGTAATTAAAAGGTAATTGAAGATGGAACCCCCGTAAAATATTATACAATAATTCTTCTTTTCAAATATACTTTGAAGCTTTCTGAGGTAAGACACGTTGAGTTTTGTTGCTACTTTTTGTTCCTCCAGGAGTTATTGTTATTTGTTTGCCTCGCGCGCCATTCGTGAGACAACGCATTTATGGCATAGGACCGAGGTATCGTTATTTAATTAATGAATAGATTTAAATCTGTTCTGAAATGACCCTGATAATTTAATGCATATTATATTTGTAATATCGGGTTAAACATTCGAATTGAGGTTAGACATACTGGTGATGATTTATTGGAAGGCAACAATAGGTAGCCGCAGGTAGCTTCTCCGCTTGCGGTTATAAACGGAAGCATCTTTGAGGATCCGAATAAATTGCGATAAGATGCATGTACGACACTGCAATTTATTTTTAACCTTATTTGCTTCTGCTTTCATCAAAATTGATAGAAATATAACGGTAAATTGGAGGCTGAGCGCCACGATATACTGACAACATGATACAGCCAGTGTAGCGGCAAAGAACGTTAAAACTTTACAATAAAGAGGAATTACGAAGTCATCTTTTTTAAAAATAAACTCTGAAGTTTCTTAAAGAAAGACCGGTTCAGTTTTGCTGGTAATTTTTGCTACTTCATGAGTTATTGTTATTTATTTGTTGTGCGCGTAATTCGTGAGGCAGCGCATGTATGGCTTCGGACCGGGATATCGGGTTTGACTTATTGTTATTTTACATTCACCAGTTTGTTTTTGGAAATTTTTAAATTCGCATTTGTGAACAGCAACTCAAGAAACATTAGAATACTAACCTTTACACGGAACCCGCAATTTTTTTATACACGTGTCCACCATGTTGAATCCGCCATTTTGTTTTTGGAAATTTTTACTTTAGGTTCGTAGTCAGCTACCCAAAAAATATTAGAATACTGATTTTAGCGCGGGAACCATCGATCTTTTTATATACCTGCCCGCCATATTGAATCCGCCATTTTGTTATTGGAAATTTTGATTTCAGATTCATAATCAGCGACCCAAATAATCCTAATGTGTATATTTTTGTCTAAATCAAAGTATGTTTTGAGGTTTTGGCCAGGATTTCGACGAAGTCGACCAGTGAGCGTCGTGTACATATAAGGGAACGTAACGACGAACGTCGTTATAACAAAAACGCCATATATCACTAAAGTCACGTTGCAAGACTCACCCTGTATATAGAGGATATAGGGTGTGCTATAATAACATATCGGGTTCAATTCGAGAGTGATTAAGTGACACAAAAAACACAAAAAAAAACTTTATGGAAGTATATGTTCTAATAGACCTTGCCAAGTTATAGCCATCATGCACAATTAAAACGACTGGAAATTCAAGTTTTTTCTTAAGAAATGGGTGACAGTTTTCGGACTATACATAAGTGAGTATTGTTAACATTCCGCACTTGTTAACCCTTTCGCTACTACGGGCGACTATAGTCGCTCTGCATAAAATGCAGCGAATTGTACATACGATGAGTGATTGGAGTTATTGGGTATCGAATATCTTACTCTGAACATGTAGCATTAGAAAGAAAATTTTTTTTTAAAAAAATGACGTCAAAGCAACTCTAGCAGCGAGGCGTAAGTGCGACCGCTGACGATCTTTCCCGCGCAGCGTGCACACTTTTGGCGCAGCGGCCCGTACAGCGGGAATACGTATCGGCACTTTATGTAATCCTATTCTTACCGATGATGATGACCGTAAATGATATCTTTCCGAAGGAAGGAACCAAAGATTTTTAATTTAACAGAGAAAACAACACAGAAAACGGCTTCTAGTTAATAATACAAAAATTACATATGTTCACAGTTAAAGTTAATAGTGGAAAACGACTATCAAATTTTAAAAAACGACAGGTGAAGGTACTTTTCACGTGCAAACTTTCTATTTTGACGAAAAATGCTTTCGCTAGAGCAAAATTACTGTAGATTGCACCGGTCTTCAAAATTGAACTTTTTTTTTTTGCCAAAGGAGATTTATACTGATTGCTACAGATTTTGTGTCGCTTAACACGAATGTGAAATCCGTCTTTTTCTATAAGACTCTATTTTTGAGAGATTCAGTTTTGAAACAAAAATCCCAATTTTTCACTTTCCGAATTTTTTGTATTTTAACTGTAAAAGTTATTTAAGTCTTGTTTACACAAAATGATTCTATAAACCCTCCCGAATATAACGATGCGTGCGATCGCTTATTTACCGTTACTGCGGCGGCAGGTAGAGTCTTTATCACGGGTGAACTCGATGAAACAGTACTATTATCAAAAGTTGTGGCCGATAGACATCTTTCCGTTTATGGATTTGTCTTTGGGACAAGGAGCTCTATCACCATCGCCCGATGAATATTTCAAAATAGGAAGAAGTTATTTGCTGGACAACGTTAGTTATGTATCAAGTTATGGAAAACTCAACACAAGTCTGTAAGAATGAAATTATATAATATTTGAAACATGCAGTTCGCTTATTCATAGATATCAGTATCGTATTCGAGCTGGAGGAAGGTACAGAATGATGACAGTACAGCACTGACGTGTTGTAATTATGAACAGGATGCAATAGGAAATCGTTTAGGTAACGAGGGCTTCATCACACGTCTTTCACATTCGCTATGGATTATTTAATACGTATAAAAGATTATTGTTCTAATTTTACGTACCGGTGGAGTTAGGTTTATCAGATGGTGCTGCAGGGGCAGGCAAAGGAATTTGCGTAAGCAAACCAACGCCGACACCTGCTCCGAATGGCGAATTAACCGAGGGTGTTAGCATGGTTTGCATCATGGCCGGTGGTCCCAAAAGGCTCTGCATATTGGGCGGTGGCACACCAATTGGCACATTTGGCATTAAACCGTGCGCCATTGGTAATCCCATTGGTCCGAGCATTCCTATTTCAAGAAGAGAGTCAATAAGTTATCGATAAATTAGTATTTAATAAGTTGTTGCAGCTATTCCAAAAGTGACTAATTTTGCCTCTAGTTAAACCCTTGGCATACATTCCTTGTTACGGTTTGCGTCATCCTAGATTTTTACGTCTTTGAAACGTTAAAAATTGTCTCCGACGAACAAAGCGCAACTACAATGATTATAGTATTAAACGCGGGGCATTTGGTCACCAGGTCGCTCCTGATACGTACGTCCTCGATCCTGTTTTGTTTAATGCTGTTAACCGGCTTTTTTATATAATTGTCGATCTGGTGAAATGAAATTATATTTTCCAGTCGCAAAGAAGTATGTTTTATTTGTGTATACCAAGGAGGACAATTGCGGTAGGGTCGCTAATCAGATTCGATTTAAATTTACACTAATAATTATACATACACTCGTCCCTCAATTTACGTGGCACTTTATTTACGAGAGTACTTCGTTTACGCGGCAACTTTACCTCAATATACGCGGCATTTTTTATGCGCAGCTTTGATTAACGAAATCTTATTTTACGTGGTCAGATATTTACAAACATATTTTCCTATACGTTGTAAAATCGACAATTTTATCCAGTCAGTATTGTGAGATCGGTTAAAATTTCGTCAAAATTTAACGAAATGTTGCAGCGAATATCAGCAAAGGGTCTAGCAGGATAAGGGGGTCAAAAGTGCCCTTGAAGCTATTTTATTCCACGATGCGTTAATTGATAGGTAACCGTAAGAAACCATTGTACACAAATTTTTAATCCGATAGCTTGACCGGGAGGGTAGTTATGGGGTAAATTCGAAAAACCAGTTTTTTCCTCATTTTCGCCACTTAATGATGTGTAAAAATGTCGAAAAAATCCATACACATTCTAAACATGATTGCACACGTTAGGAATGATTTTCAGATTCTTCCGCTGCAAGTGCCACGCGCAAAAAATCAAAAACGAAAAAAAAATGGGAAAAATGTAGATTTTGCACTGTAATCTTCAAGACACAATTTTTAAATAATTACAGTAAGTACCTGATGTAACCATTAATATGCTCAATTTTTTTCATATTTGTTTGATATGGTGCAACACTGTCGGAAAAATCAAAAACCGATTTCTGGGACGCATTTCGGGCTGAAACGCGATCAGTATTTGCTATCTTTGCATTATTTTAATACAGTATGTTCACTTTATTGCCTTCAATGTTTCTACACGCGAAAAGATACGTGTTAAGGAAGAGAATCAAGATAATTAAGTAAAATGTTAATTGTATGCACCTTATATGCTACAATATTGAATGTTCTCTCAAGAGACGAAATGGTGCAGTGGCTAGAGTGTCTGCCTGTGGAACCGCTGGACACTTTTTGTCGCGAGTTCGGGTCCCCATAACTACCCTCCCGGTCAAGCTATCGGATTAAAAATTTGTGTACAATGGTTTCTTATAGTTACCTATCGAGTGACGCAACGTGAAATAAAATAGCTTCAAGGGAATGTTTGACCCCCTTATCCTGCTAGACCCTTTATGAAAACTTATTGTCAGTAACAGAAAATATTGCGAAAAACCCATCCGAAGAAAGTTACATTCACAATGAAAATGAAGACGAACTTCCAAATATATCAAGCGATGAAATTGATGAGTTTTTGCCAATTAAAGAGAAAAGGTGTATTACTTTAAAGTACAGTAACGATAGTGACATCGAATAAAACTTACATACTTCTGTTTCCTGAAATGTCTTAATTATTTTTTTGTTAAGTTATGTGAAATAGATATGTATGTGCCCATTCATTTCTATAACTTTGACTATCTTTTATTTCCAATATTTTTTCTTTTGTACTGATAGATTCAATTTATGCGTTTTTTATTCGCAAAAATCAAATCCTTGCGGAACGGATATTCGCGAAAATTGAGGGACAAGTGTATATGTTACACTATAGAGATTAAAATAACCAAGGTACTGCCAACTAATTGTAAGTGTCGATGAAGTCATTTGATTTTGTACAGGATACTTCAGAAGCCAATTATATATAACAGCGTTTCTTAATTATAAAAAGATAAAATTTACTCCAGTTTTGGACTAGAATAAACCAAGCTTACCACAGTGCTCCTTACAAACTTGTTTGTAATAGAACACATAGACAAGAATGATTAAAAAGCGACTAAATTTTTTCTTATGAAAATTCAGAAACATAATGAGGTAAGAGTATTTATTCTTGTATAGAGTTGTTGATAAGTGTGTTCAAATAGCACTGAATTTTGTACAATTTTCGACGCTTTTACAGAAACTATGAAAATGTTAAAGAAATACAACTCCATTTAAAAATTGTTGAATTTATCTGGAAGTTATGAAAAGATTCTCTGTGGCGTTTTCATATTATATAAAAGTAAAAACATATATTATATTTGTTCAATTTTGTTCCAATTTCACTATTTGTGGGCAATCTTTGCAGAGACATTGTACTAAACTCTTCATATGGTACGGATGTACATGCATTTGGCGTTGCCGAAAAATGCAACAACTATTCTGATTACACATGTTCAACATACGGCGACTAGATCTGTTGTTAGTGCCGAATGTTTATGTGCCATGGCAAACATTTTTTATTGAACTTTTCCAATCATTATCCCACTTTTTAATTTCTATGTTCACAAGCACTTTGACAATATGCTGCAACTTGTCAAAATTAACATGAATGATAGTTTACCCTCCTTAACAGTATATGAATAAACTTGTAGAATACTAAATGTGTTGGTATGTCCGTTTGTATTCTGCCATAAAACGAAGAGTAGGTAAACATTTCTTGCATTTCAATATATTATTTCAAAACTGTTTTAAGCATATGAACTATGTCAGTTTGAGGGTTTGTGTTTAAGTGATTGGGACTTAAAATGTGAGAACCTAATGGAAAGTACGAAAAATTCTGAGAGTTGAATATTGATCAAATAATCATAAGACTGATTTTCTATAAAATGGAGGCTGATGGAAAAAAATAGATTTCATATACGTGCTCAGCGCCACAGAATCCACAAGAATCTGCATAATTTATCTTTATGGCCAAAATGGTGTTGATTAGCATTATCGGACACGTGGATGAGGTTTCAATGGTTTCCAATGATTCAAATGAAATGAAGAAAGTTAAGGATTAATTATTTCGCATTTTTGCTATTAACCGTGTAAATGCTGAATACTCTGGCCCAAAGTGCTGCATGTGGACGACGCACGACTATTGAAATCACTAGAAATGTAATATGTACTTCAGTAAAGCCAAAACAGGTACAGTGAAAGTTGGATAAATGCGACAAAAGTTTGGCTCGATAAATTCAACACGACTATCCCCCCCCCCCCCCCCCCACAAGAGGGATTCCCGTTCGCGAATCTCGACGCTCGACGAGGGAGAAGTGTAATATGAAGCAACTCGGAACAGAAGACTGACTCATCCAATTCAGGAACAAAACTTCTTCATTTTTGATCTTTTTTTTTAAACCTTTGCTAATCTATTTGTCAGATTTTTCGAATTACAATGACACCAAACACGACATAGTTGGAATTATACTTACTTAATATTCAATATATTTGCTTACTATTTAAATAATTGAAACATATCGTGTTTGGTATCATTTTAATCAGAAAAATCTCACAAATATGTTAGCAAAGGTTTAAAAAAAAAGTCGAAAATGAAAACGGCCGATCCTCCAATCAGTATTGCCTCACCGATACGCCCCCCCCCCCCCCCCCCCGGCCACTCTGTATCTACTACTGTCTGTTTTCTTTGTTCGCACTTGGCTGGAGCCGTAATATGAACAAGGATTCGATACCGCTACTTCATAAGAGAAGCGTTTGAGCCCCGAACAGTGTCGCATTTATCCAGCTTTTACTGTGGTGTAAGAAAGATTCTTTCAAACAAGAATTATTTGATTAGAAAATGATAACTGATCATTGTGATTGCATTACGTGATTGTACCTGCACTGTAATGTGTTCGGACTCTGTGAACACGTATTTGATAACTTTTACCGAATACGTATTGCTATGTACAGGTAGAGAAAAATATGAAGAAGGGAAATTGCTGAAGGGGATGCGCAACGATTAAGCGTCGACCTCAATACTGAATTATTAGGTATTCAACGAAGTAACGTTATCAGAACAAGGACAGAGGGGGTGAAAACGTATCTCCCATTTTCCTCATGAAACATGTACAGGGTGTTTCAAAAGGTTTTGTCATGGCTTCGGGGGTTGTTCTACACCTCGGATTGGATGAGATTTGTGAAAATAACCTGCCGCAAAATTCGGGAAAGGGTAGTCGATTTTTTTGGGCTGGGCCATGTTATTCGTCTTGTTACGTAGGTAAAATGTCTGAGAGGAACCATGGGTCAGAAATGAACCGTTCTCCCGCAAATCGACTTTTAATTGGGCCGCCGCGATTGAATTTTCGCTTAGTAAGTGAGACAGTCAGCTGTTCCTTCGGAAAGAAACACACAAGATATCCTTGTCGGCTAGGAAGACGTCAATGACCTGAGTTCGGTGCCAGGTTCGCTTGTGGGCCCTTCCGGGGAGAAGAACATAAACACTTGCACTGCTCTTAGTAGTTCGGTGGCCCAGGCCCCCAATTTCAAATGTCGAGTAGCACGCTTCTGCTTAGACTGTTCGAGCCGACAAGGATATCGTCTGTGTTTCTTTCCGAAGGAACAGCTGACTGTCTCACTTACTAAGCGAAAATTCAATCGCGGAGGCCCAATTAAAAGTCGATTTGCGGGAGAACAGTTCATTTCTGACCCATGGTTCCTCTTAGACATTTTACCTACGTAACAAGACGAATAAGATAGCCCAGCCCAAAAAAATCGACTACCCTTCCGCGAAATTTGCGGCAGGTTATTTTCACAAATCTCCATCCATTCCGAGGTCTAGAACAACCCCCCGAAGCCATGACAAAACCTTTTGAAACACCCTATATATAAGTGCGCGCGTGTGTAAAACTGTTCTAAAACTTCAAGACCCGAAATCCTATTGCTTATATACCTGCATATAAGGTCTTTGGATTATGAGCTGTCATAATATATCATTCCAGCTCCGTACGTCAACAGTTAATACTATCCTATTACCTCTATATCTATTTTTTCAATTCGCAAAACTTCTTCATCCATTTTTTTAGAAGGTGTAACAATGTACACTATTGTCGGAAGGCAAATTACAAATAACGTAGATTATATACTACGTATAGCGATATTTGGAAAAATGAGGAGACGATGTTAATTCGACTTTACAATCAACTCCGTCAAATCGTCACCTTGAAAGTCTCCGAATAAAACCACTGTACCGCTCCGTAAACTCTGCAGTACATTACATATGAACTCGGTAACAAGTAAACCGACAATAGTGAACTGTTTTTGTCCATGACCCCCCCCCCCACCCGGCCTTTTCCCCTTCGCGCTGCCCCTTAAGGGGATGGTTTTTCTATTATTACGTTGACTGCCGCGCATGTTCTCGACAAAATCTCCTTCAGGCCACGCGCGCCGCTGTACCAAGCGTACTTTGCTGGGTACTCCCACCGATACTTTAATAATGCAAGTCGCTGGTAGTCGTAAGAATAATCTTGCGCATCGTTTGTTTCCATGGTTTCATGTTTGCTCATTGTTTCCATCGTTAAATACATTCCTGAGGTCCTCACTTGTCACCTCGCTACTCTACCCGAACAGTTTGAGTCTCTGCCTAATAACGAGTGGTATAACAATTAAAATCTCTGCTCTAATTCGTTCCAATGTCAAAAAGAAAAATGGAAGAATTATTCCTTAGTGAGTCACATAACAATGAAGAAGAAACCCGTTACACCGCCAGATTTTGATTAAATCATTTTTCCATTGCTTTTATAACAATTTAATAGTTTTATTACATCCCATGAAATATATTTTCAAATATCTACGAAGATCCTTCGTAAGTAGTCAAATGAGTGTCACCCGAATACGGGTGACGCGGCCCGATGGGAACTTTTGCTGTCATCCGAATGTGGGTGACGCGGCAGTCAACGTGTTAAAAGCGTCTTCGTCTCTTTGTCACCGTCAGCGTCGTTCTAGGGAAAAATGCCACTCTCATCCGCATACACGGGGTTCAGCGAGAAGGATTTTCCCAGGCCTTAGAGGCCCTATGTTTCAAGAGCCGTTTCTCCTCCAAGTCTCTGTCCTTCGTTTACTGTAATATTTCGTTATTTTCCCTGCCTCGTAATGGTCTGTTCAAACTAACTTAAAACCGAGCAGTCGACATTCCTCGATGCTAATACAGTTATAAATTCAACAGAGTGTCCGAGTAGATATGGCTATATTACTTGAAAGCCATATTATCGAAAAAGTATTCTTATCCCACCCGTCAATGGCTTAGAAATATGTTTTTCTATATGTGTGCAGCTTGTATAAAAGAAAGCGAGAGAGTATTCGTGTAGGTAAATCGTGGCATATCATTTCTCGAGGGAAAATACTTCGAAGAGCATTTCACCATTTTGTGATATTTTAAGAAAGGAGCGTCAGAAATATTTCCCAGAATATTACATCTATGTTAATGTTATTAGATTCAGTATTATATGTGTACGAGGATTTTGACATAATTTATGGCAATACTTCAAACATAAAGTTTGACGTAATTAATTTAATAATGCAGTTTCCTAAATTTTGTTAAGTAAGAAATCTTTCAGCATTTATTTTATAGAATTTAGCAATTTCATTGTGAGCTCAGGTGGAAACGTAAAGAGCAACAAATTGAAATCAGACGCGATAGTCGATTGTGGCAAATAAAACTGATAGAATGTGATTTATTTCAAAATTATATTTGACTTGTAATTGTTACCAGAATAGCTGTTACAACGCGAAAATAGTGTTACCACTGTGCGCTTTTCTACTGAAGATCTTCCATTCTTCTGAAGGTACAGAATTAAATAA
Source organism: Cerceris ruficornis (assembly GCA_963989415.1). Lineage (NCBI taxonomy): Eukaryota > Metazoa > Arthropoda > Insecta > Hymenoptera > Crabronidae > Cerceris > Cerceris ruficornis. Next base: position 12,875,653 of record OZ022520.1, on the reverse strand, counting down.
TGATTTATATTCATATGTATGTGTGTGTATATACATATATATATATATATATATATATATATATATATATATATATATATATAAAAATTTGTATAACACAAAAACAGTATGTTATTATTTTGTAGGTACTAAATAGGTACATTGTACTGTCTCTATAGATATATCTTCAAATTTCTGGATAGCCAGCGGAACGAATATACGACATTTTATAAATTTTTACTCTTATATAGAACTCATTCAATTGTATTAGACATCCCTATATGAGGTAGGACATATTTATCGAGTCACGAATAAACGTCTTTAATGCCCAAAATTATATGCAAATATTAACAGTTTGATCGACTTTAATCAGAGATAAGTGCAATTAGAGGTACCTCACATTTTATCAGTTTTTCTTTAGATTTGACTATTTTGCCTTTACATTTGCACTCTGCACATGTCTGCATAGACACTGCGCATTTAGAAAACATGGAAAAGAATTCAGATGAATATTACATCCCTCCTTGGTATATTAGATACAAACTTCTTTGCTTATCCAAAATTATACCGTACGTGAATATGTATACCTTGTTGGTATATAATGTTCGGTATCAGACGGCAATAGGTGACATTCTTTCGACCTAACCATTTTTAAATCACTTTCAGCAGAAACTTTCAGTTTAAACAAAGGCTTTGTTTGAACTGAAAATATGCGGAAAGCAGTAAAAGTATCCACCAGTCGTATTCCGGCTCTTCTTCTTCGAATTGAACCAAAAGGATATGCCATTCTACCGAGTGCCAGTAAAATTTAAGAAATCCCGGCAAGTAGGAACCGCGACTCACTAGGAACTCCGGGCATTGTAAAAGCAGGAGGCATCATCTGCAACTGAGTGTTTGGTGGTGGAAGCAGAGCAGCCGACGTTGGAGGTCTGATAGGCGGAGGTTGGCTCGTATCGATCACTTGTTGCGATTGTTGTTGCTGTTGCTGACCCTGTTGCTGGGATTGCTGTTGTCCACCAGCAGTAGGTTGCATCACAATGCCGTCTGTCAAGCTTGGAATGGCAGCTGCCGCGACAAGAGCTTGTTGTTGTAGTTGCAGATGAAGAACATCTGTGTTTCCTCCGGAATGCTTCAGTTTACCTGCAAGAACGGACTTTTTGATTCCACGAATTTCATTTTATCCAAAGCATATCGCTAATATACCCTTCGAAATTAGCACTTACTGCCCATAAAAATAGTTTCGCTAACAACGTTACAGATTTGCACGAAACTGATGGTGATCTTAATGTAATTAAGTTCTGCTGTTTTCTTAAAACTTTACAAATAATGACATAAAAAGAAGGAAACGCTTATACGTTTACTCTTTTATAATCCTAGGGAAATGAATCTTTAACGGAGTTAGCGAAACACTTGAGACGATTCGATGCTTGTGGTTGTTTGTTAATATGTAATCGTATTCTAACAGAATTTACATTCTGACATATGTAAAGTATCTGCGTATATCTTCCTAATTATGTAATATTGTAATGACAAAAACATCTCTGTGCCATCGAATCGTTAGACGATAGACGTTACCAACATTCCAAAAAAATAATGGGAATTAAGAAAATGTCGATTAATATATGAGCCGTTTATTTTGAAAATGAGTCACCTTTGTTTTTAATTCGATTAGGGTTTGCATTTTTACGTGTTGAAAAATATCATATATTTTTCTCAGTATAAATAATATTGTATAGTCGTTGAAAGATAACAATTTTTCATTACGGAATGTGAGTTATGCTACTTTCAAAGTAAACGGCTTAAATTGTATCATTGATTATTGTAACTCTACGATAATCCTATCAGAAACTACTGTTTACCCTTCAAATTAGGCGGTAGAGTATCTTCATCGATCATTCCACCCTCTTCGAGCAGCTCGAGGTCTTGATCGGTAACGTTTATCAGCTTGTTCCAGGGAATATAGCTGACTCCCAATTCTACTTCCCAGTAATCCTTCCACTCCTTCCCCTTGACGCCTCTTCCCGGTGCCCAAGCCAACTGAAATCCCATGTTTTCTTCGTACTCTGATATTCATTGTATATAATTCATACAATAAACAAGTTCTTATAAAATTGTAATATCGATTGAGACATCTTGTTGAGACCGCATTCCATTACTTGTTCACAACGATAGCAAAGATCGGTACTTATCACTATGTACTTCTCTATATTTAAGTATAAGCTTAAATTCTTCTTTTATCTTTGTGGATAACGAGTGTACAAAGTTAATATTATTATCTTTATCTTTGCTGTTATGTTTATCTTTGGAGTTAGGCCACATTTACACTTAGCAAACAAACGTAAATAAGCAAATTCGAATATTGACAAACATAACTGGCTGCTTGGCTGCTTGTTGATATTTGAATTTTTTAAATAGTGTATAGAGACTTCCTCGGTAATAATACGAAAATTAATCTATTATATAAAACACTCGATCGTAAGAATGATCGAAGTTGCAGCCAGTTGCGCAAAGATTATGTTTATTTGTTTACATTTGTCTCGTACACCCTCGTTAGGCATAATTGCGGCTTGTATGCGGTCTCACGCTAAGATAACTTCACCCCTCCGACCGGATGAAATTTTACATCAGTGTATTGACTGATCGGCACGTTGCACCGATATACGTAGGAATGAACAATGACACAAATTTGTATGTCGTATTTGAATTAGTATGGATTATCTGAATCAAAATGGCGTAATTCAAATTTAGTCAGATCGGAGGGGTTACGGATATAACATTTGAACTCGATAAATGTACTGCCGTCTGAAAAATTTACATGTCTGGTATAATTTCGAATTTTCAAGGAAATACTTAATTACAACATGAATCACTCCTACAGGACTAGATATTTATAGATGTGAAAGGTTTCGTATGTGATCGAAGCATTTAATGATAAATTAATAATTTTTAGAATATAATGGTATTAATATTAACACATTGCAGACGGATGCCGTGAATTCACGTTCTTTTTTTATTTTTCAACCGTTGGAGACGGGTGACGTTAATTCACGTTATTTGAATTTTCAAGCAACATCGCATAAAAACCTGCAATTATAAGTAAATAAAACATTACAACGAAGAAGAAGAAAAATATTACAAAATATACGGGAATTCCGGCAATATGCTTTTCATCACATACCGTCTTCAATGTGTTAATATGAATATGAATATGAATATGAATATTAATATTCATTATATTCATATTAATACCAATATTAATATTCATATTCATATTTGTTCAATGAAAGAGAAATAAGAAAACCTGCATTATTCGTTAATTTTCGTCATTTCGGAATAACATCTTTTGAAGTATTTTCCCTCCTTAAACGTGTTTTGTGTATTGGAATAGGTGTATGAAAAGTGTTGAAGATTATAATGCTAATAATTATTAATAATTCGGAATCGAAGATTATCATGCATTCAATTTAAATCAGCAAGAGGAACACGATTTTTCGAATTTGCCGAAAACAAAATCTCGTTCTGCACCTCCTTCGAACGTAACAGATTTGGAATAAGCGAAAGTGTTTCCCAAAATTCTGCGTGCTTTTTTCTTAAATATTCGCTTTAATTTTCGCTTCCTAACTTTAGCTTCATTGCTGGCCGGCAGTAATGCAACTGTTTCGCATTTCCATCTTATTTTTATAGATCGAAAGTACTAATCTAGAGAGGAAAGATTCGAAATATATATCGTAATATTATAGTAATAAAATTTTGTCAGTAAAAACTCTATTTTACACTGATAAACATAACATTCATGGACAGCCATTAATTGGGATGAACTTGAGTTGAACAATTGAATAGATCAAGCTGGCATTAGTTTTTTTAAGAAATAGTCACAAGACTCACTAGTGAATTAGCCAAAAACCAAGTCTCATAGAATCACATATACACGCACGTGATAGAGAAGCGTAAGACTGAGATAAGTAGATAGAATGACTTACAATTAACCTCAATATTGAGCTTGATTATCAAATACGACGAAACTAGCGAGCTTTTCATAAAAGTCTTCATTTTCAGCATTCTATCATGAATTCGGTTGCTCTTTTATTTAAGATGCGTAACTTGTACACAGTACAATCGACAATTCTCTCTTTACTATGCTAATTTAATTACGAACGAATATGAATGGCCTCAAGTATTTAATATTTTCGACGGATATTATAGCCATGTGACCATATAATCACATTTTCGAAGTTACTAACACAGATCATGTTTGGATTATTAAGAAATTTTCAGTACTAACGCAAGCATCGAAATATTCACAGAAACCTGTCGCTTCTCAGTTATACTCTGTTTGTCCATTGCCAGAAAATGTAGTATTATTGTGTTAACTATTTTTTATTCTTTCTTTTTCCACTTTATATTGCAGTATAACAAAATTTACAAAATAATGAATAACACTGTATTTATGACATTACTTTGTACTTTCTTCTCCTATTGTCAGCGAGCAAAAAAAAATACCGTACCCGATAATGCGGCGGATCGAATACTCTATACGTTTCGTGAATTCGTTGTGATCATTTACCGACAAGCCTGCTAATATAAAATTTCTTTTTGCCAATATACTTCCGCGTCCTTTCTAACATTAAGAAGTATCGCTCAAGCAAAATCGATTTACGTTTAATACCATTTCGAGAGTGAAGGTGTAAAAGCTATATCTCCGTTTTATAAACCGCATTCGAAAGAGCATTCGTGTATCTTTACCATTACATGTGTGACGCCTCAATTGTTGTCCTCGGTCAGCAACTTTCACCGTTTAATCCCTTGGTTGTAGTTACGACACTCACCTGCATGTGCTGTGTTTCAACCTATTTCTATTTCACTGAATATTTATAGCTCAAGTTGTAGGTTTCGACGGACGTTGCCCGGTGTACAAGATGAGATATTATGAATAGAGATGGGATAAAGTTCTATGTACGTTCAGAATTTGTAATCAGTCTGGCACCCAAATACAGGAGTCCCCCGATGTCACTCGATATCCCTCGATATATGCAATATAGAGTTTATTTCATTTAACGTGAATTATGTTGGACCATTGAAATAAGCTGGCATCGAAATCTTCAGTGATCAAAAGGTTTGAGAATTCTCAGTACTTCGAGTTTAAATCAAATCATTATTTCCGTACAGCCTGCTATATATTGTATATTGTATTTTGGGTGAAAATTAATCTTCAACGAGTCCTGTACTTTATTATTGGTTTATTGTTAGCTATATTAGCACGAGAAATTATTAGAAAAAGGAGTCTGAATCCAATTGAATCGGAATGTCTTCAATTGTGGAGTATGAAAACGAAAGAAAGTTCTAGTCGAAGGCGTGAGCGATTGTTCTTAATGAATTTTTCTTAGACTTTGATTCTTTATCTCGTTATTTTATACCTTCATCGTAGAGAAAGCCGGTTAAAAGATTAGCCCCATTGAATTTTCAGTTCTCAGACAGTACTCGCAAAGTTAAATAGTTCAGATAGTTCTCAGTAGTAACTCAAACCTATCTCTCTGGATATACTATCTCCCTCATCCATGATAAACGCGATATCATTTGTGATAGAAATCAGAAAAGAAAGCGCAGCATTAAAATATATAATTTTACAAGCTGGCCAGTCCCGATATCGGGACCTCTTTTCATCGTAAGCATTAAGTTTTCTCGTGCATTTCCTTCTTTTAATTTTTTTCAACGTCTATAATAGGGAAGCCGCTTTTTTGATCGCCGCATGCGTCCTTGGAGGCGCTCTGCATGTTACTCCTTCCCGTATATTCGAAAGCTCGATGATTGGCGAACCTTTCAATTGCCAGGCGCGAATCTATTAGCACAAGCACGGTGGCGCTTTCGAGCGACATTCGTGTTTAACCGCCCACGCTGGAAAGACGTGGCACACTTCGATTACGAAAATCGAAATGATGTGCGTGTCCTGCCGACTAAGGATATTTGTCGAAGAACAGTTTCAGATCGCACCACGCCGCGTGTAGGGTAAAACAATAGTATTAGTAGTGAAAGAGTATGCTCAGATATGTCTTAAATCAAATAGAATTAATAGATTTCAATGCTTTTGGACTTCTGGCGATAGTTTTGGTTAATTCGATCACTACATGACGCCTTACGGAAAAATATAGTGTTGCGTTCTAGCACGCGTGTTTGTAAATTAATTTTCAGCGCAAATAGTTAAAAAAACTCTGCGACAGCAGAATGCCAGACTTTCTCGCGCCAAAGAATACATTGTTGTCGACGCGATCATCTTAGCGATACATTTTACAATCCTGTCTAGTCTCTGACTCGAGAAAGCCTGGCGTTCCCCTGCCGCAGAATTTACTAACTACTTACGCTGAAAATTAATTTACAAACGCGCGTGGCAGAACGCAACACTATATTTCTCCGTAAGGCGTTACAAAAACATTAAAATCTATAATTGTATTTGATTTAAGACATATCTGAGCAAACTTCTTCACTAATAATATTTTTGTTTTACCCTACACACGACGTGGTGCGACCCGAAAATGTTCTTCAACAAATAACCTTAGCCGACGTGGCACGCACGTCGTTTTGATCTCCGTGACCGACGCGCGTGGCATGTCTTTCCAGCGCGAGTGGTTAGCTATGAATGTCGCCCCAATACGCTACCGCGCTCGTGCCAATAGGTCCGCGCCTGGCAAGTGAAAGGTTAGTCAATCTTGGTTGGGTGAAGTAGATGGTTGGGAGAAGCAGGCGGAATTCCTCCAAGGACGCATGCGGCGATAAAATAAACGGCTTCCCTGGTCTACAATTACATTAAAGAATCAAAAATAAAGATATTTTGTGTACATCCATTACGTTATTCTTATGCAACTACATATGGGAGAAGCAGAATTATTTTTATATCTGTAATTCGCACTTGCGAGTTTCCAAAGTAAAATAGAAATGTTGTGTACGTTAATAGCTTATGCTTCGAATATTTCTATTATTAGCTACTTATTGATAGCGACAGATGAGACTATAGTGACTGATGATATTCATTGTAAAAACAACACTGTACACTCAATAAAAATATATATATATATACGTGCATCTTTTACTAATACATATAGTTCCAGTTTTGTTGAAAAACCTAATTGTAAATTTCATTATCTTCAATATTTCACGTGGTTTCCTTATATGTAACAGCATTAAAAACATAAAAAAGGGCCCCTGGGTTATTAATTAAAATTAATTAAATTAGTATTACGCGCATACATTTCACATGCTTATAGAAAACGAATGTAGTAATTGTTATATTTTCTTGAAATGGAATGAAAAAACCTATAAAAGCAGTTCTTTCATCGTACGATACAGGAATTGAATAAACTAAATACTGTGAAAAACAAGGAACCGGAGAGTTGGATTTTTTTCGTGCGTAATACTTTTTAATTGAGTTAAATAGAAATTAATAAAAACATACTTTTTTTCACGAAGGGTTGAGCCGTTATTAAACATTGGGATAAAAGTACACTATCTTTATGGGACCAATGCAAACAACTTCAGTTGGCAACACTAATAATTTAATCGAAAAATATATCAGAGTAGTAATTTCGGTGCTACTATTTGCTTAGAAATATTGTTCATAAAGAATAATACGTATTACGATTGCAACATATAAAAGAAAGCGGAAAAATTGGCAGCGAAAACGTCGTGCCATTCTTTAGAGAGGAGGATGCACGCGCGGAAACGGGACATTTATCAAATATATTGAACGTATTCTACAAATGATATTCGCATTCTTCGAACGGTTCTGAAATTTGTAACTGGTGTTACTTTTCGGTAGAAGACAAAGGATTTTCGAACAATATGCTTAGTTTTGTTTGGCCTCAACAATTTGGGAGCACGATATCATTACTGATTAACAAAAGTTAAAGGAGTCTTCGAGGCATACGTGCACAATAATGAGAATTCGTCTATTTAGTAGCGTCAGTCTTATTTGAACAGTATCATTTGGCGAAGAAATTCGTCGAAATATATTTCGGCGGGGAACGAATACATATTTCGAATTCATTCCATGGGATTTGTGCTTAATCATTACGTTTTCAGTGTATAGATCTTTCAAACAGCCCTATTTGAATTTAATCTTCTAGCGCGAAGTAATCACGAAGAAGTCGAACGTGACATATTAAGCTAATATTTCCAAGCACTGTACTTGATCCCATCTCTAATTATTACATAAGCGTGAAAAGTGAGGTCAGAACATCTAAATTCGCTGTTGTCGACACGAAATACAGTGGTAAGCATGTAAATAAGGGAAAACATTTTGTCAATATATAAAATGTTGCCATTAAATGATATAATTGTACTTGAGGAATAACCAACTTCTCTCTGACCCAAAGCAAAAAGTTCTTTCGGGAGACATTATATCGTTGCTGTTAACGTCTTCCATGACAGTATAGTACAAATGAACTGAATTTCATTGAATTAAAATATATAACATTATTTGTTGATTGAAGAGATCCACAGTTTTCACTTTTTCTACAGTTGTAAAATATAATTGCATTAATAAAAGTTGTCATTTGACTATTAAGGAATATTGGCGACAGGACATTAAAACTATTCTATCTTTTACGATGTACACATTATTTTATTACTATTGTTCGTTTGAAATACATCTATCCCTCGATTTACACGGAAGATAGGTTCCTCAGCCTTTTATTATTTTATTAACATATTAATTAAAGCCCATACGAGAACTACTCTGTCAAATTTTTGTTACTTTCGGTTACAAATATAGAATCTAAGAAGTTTTGACAAATGCCACGTGGAGGACCAAGGGGATAAAGCTAAAACACTGTAAATATGCTGGTGGCATCTGCCATCTTAAGGTTCGAAAGGGTTCGAAAACTAACTAAAATGTGCATAATTCAGTTTATCAATTTCAACGACAAATAAAAATAAATTTTTGTTTAAACCCTTATTTTAAAAACGGTGTAAAAGCGAACTCCACATATCGATCCATATATATTTCAAACGAATAATAATCCCAGTAGTCGAAGTATACATCATAAAGGATAGAACAGTTTTAATATCCTCTCTTTAACCGTTTGAGTGCCAAGGAGCGATTTTGCGCTTCTTCTGTTTTGCTCGAAAAGTGCCAGCGCTCTAGGCTGCGATGCCGACAACCGGCACACGCTCGGCAGAAGCCGATGCGCGACTGTACGACTACCATTCCGTTTTATATAAAAGTAAAGTAATGAGACAGCTGATAAAAGGACGAATTTTAATTTCAATGTAACATTTGGATGCAAATGTTATTAAAATGTACAGAAACAGGAGCAGAAAACAGCTCAATAGCGTTTCTTGGCATTTTTAATCGGAGAATAAGACAAGCGCTATCGCGTCGCTTGGCATTTTTGGATGGGGAATACGGCAAGCGAAAAAGCGCTCCTTGGCATTGTTGGACGGGGAAACAGCAAATACCCGTGGCACTCAAACGGTTATTATTCTGTAATTACACAATTTAAGAAATTTCAAGAAAAACTTTGTGCAAAATATTTTTCTTAATGGCATATCAGTTGCTTGCGTTGCTTGCATTAAGTGAAATGCTATTAATTAGAAAATATGTGTTTTCCCATTTATTTCTAAGTATTTCTTAACTACAATATATATGATAAATAATTGGACAGAATCGAATATCAAAACTACGAGCGCCTCTGCAAAGATTGAGAAACACGGTATGACGATACTTGAGGAGTAAGAAATAACTTTACATGCTTGCCACTGTGTAATATTACATACATAAATAACATAAAAAAGTTGTATATATGCAATTGCATTATACCGACGAATTATTTTGATAAAAGTCAGGAGCTTTTAGCATAACTACAGGTCATAAAAATAAATTAAACCGACGATAAGATTGTCACATTTTTAACCGGTGTAGCAATTAAACACTGTTATGTGCGAGTGAATCGAACAACGTGCGAGATGCGTTGAGTTTCTCTCTCGTCTTTCTGACCGATATTACGTATTTCTATCGTTTGTCCATTTTTCCCCGGAATTGGAATTGCGTAATACGTAGTTAATCGAACACGAAATTGATCATTTAACTTTCTCGAAGATTCGCATTACCCTATTATTTCGGACAATCAAAGTTCTACTTAACCACCCTAGCGTTAGGACTTTCTATTAGGAGTACAAATTAGTTCGGTCCGTTTTCAAAAAATACCTCTGGCTGTTATGAATGTTTCATAGTGACAGCTGCTTTCAATTGTTTCAGAGAGGTTAGACATCTGTCAATAATATTCAGTTTATATCGCTTGGAGTTTCATACAAAAACCTTGTTTTTTACTGTGTTGAATAGGTCAAATTTTGTGTTAACTAAACAGCACTTGCGAGAGGTTTTAGTTTTCTGCTTTAATTTGAAGAAAAGTGCAGCTGAAGCGCATCGAATGCTTCTGGAAGTTTATAGTGACAATGCTCCAATTGATAAATCATGTAGGGAATGGTTTCGTTGTTTCAAGAATGGTGATTTCAGAGTTGAAAACAAGCCTCGCTCTGGACAGCCAAAAAAATTCGAAGACAACGAATTGGAGGCTTTACTCCATGAAGATCCGAGTCAATCACAAGAGGAGCTTGCAGAATCATTTGGAGTTACATAACAAGCAGTTTCCGTACGATTGAAATCCATGGGAATGATTCAAAAGCAAGGCAATTGGGTGCCTTATGAACTGAAACCGAGAGACGTTGAAAGGCGATTTCGGTGGCTCGGCCTCATGTCGCAAAAGTCGTAAAAAAATATTTAAAAACGCTCAAGTGGGATATTTTACCGCACCCGCCGTATTCGCCGGACATTGTTCCTTCTGATTACTGGTTGTTCTGCCGGATGCAGCACGTTTTGGCAGATCACCGGTTCACTTCTTTCGCAGAAATCGAAAATTGGCTCCTAACTTGGATCGTCTCAAAAAGCGAGACATTTTTTCGAGATGGAATTTGAAAATTGCCTAAGAGGTGGGAAAATGTAGTAGTCAGCGATGGACAATACTTTGTTTAATCTGTTCATTCATTTTGTACTGTAATAAATGCATTTTTGACCACAAAAAAACGGACCGAACTAATGTGTACTCCTAATACAATATCATATAATAGATTGGATTGTTCTGTAATATGAGTAGAATATGTAAATAATACTGTAAATAATATCGATAAACGATGCTGAAGTCGAGAAAAGAGAAAAGAGAAAAGAAGAAAAGTCGAAACATCTCTTGATAAGCGGCTTTTTAATTTATTTTTCAACTATATCATATAATACTATATTGTAATATATGTTAATATATGGTAACACCAACGATTAAATCCATTGTCTTAAAATGCAATGAGTCTCAACGCTAAGGTGGTCAACACCCCTTTCGCTGCAATTGGCGCTGTTTTCGCATATTAAAACACACAAGTTGAACTTTTTCATCTCATAGCGGTAAAATAGGAAAATAGTCAGCCGTATGCACAGTTGTTGGAAGGGAGATTTGCGGAACGACACATATAGCACACTTCATCCGCTCTCGAGCGATCCAATTAATACGTGTAACCGTTCTCGCAATTACTGATATGCAATATTTCGAATCGAAAGTATCTTTTTTTCGTCTCCCTTCCAGCAACGCTTGGTACAATAACGTATACGTCTTGTTACATACTCCTCGGGCATAAATACGCCTCTTGCAGCGTAAGGGATAGAAAATGTCGATGCGAGACAAAGAAAATATTGTAGATAGATGGATCGAAAATAGTGACTTACAGTGATCGCTTTTCCTTGCATCTTGTGGTTTTTCAACTTGGTTAATGCTCTATAGGCATCCTGCCTCCTGTTCATGCAGATGAACGCGCAGCCTCTCGGTGAAATCAGATCTATGCTGACGATGTCTCCGAATTCCCCGAAGGTGTCTGAGAGCTCCTCTTGGTGGACCAGCTTGGATAAGTGACCGACCCACAGAGTCGTACTGCAAACTGCGAAAAGTTTCCTCTTTAATACCAAGAATTATCGTGTACCGAAATGTTCTTATTGTTAAGCGTATCATTATACGAATATTATGAAATTCGAGTCCTTTCCGACCTTATTTCAGTTAATTGAAAGTTAATTCTGAACATCCTCATAACTATGAAAGGGTCTAGCAGGATAAGGGTGTCAAAAGTGCCCTTGAAGCTATTTTATTCCACGATGAGTCATTCGATAGGTAACCATAAGAAACCATTGTATACAAATTTTTAATCCGATAGCTTGACCGGGTGGTAGTTATGGGGTAAATTACAAAAACCAGTTTTTGCCTCATTTTCGCCACTTAATGATGTGTAAAAAATGTCGAAAAAATTCTGACACATTCTAAACATGACTGCACACGTTAGGAATGCTTTTCAGATTCTTTCGTTGCAAGTGCCATGCTCAAAAAATCAAAAACGAAAAAAAAATGGGAAAAATGTAGATTTTGCACTGAAATCTTCCAGATTTTCTTGATTCTCTTCCTTAACACGTATCTTTTCGGGTGTAGAAACATTGAAGGCAATAAAATGAACATACTGTATTAAAATAATGCAAAGATAGCAATTACTGATCCCGTTTCAGCCCGAAATGCGTCCCAGAAATCGGTTTTTGATTTTTCCGACAGTGTTGTACCATATCAAAAAAATATGAAAAAAATGAGCATGTTAATGGTTACATCAGGTACTTACTGTAATTATTTCAAAATTGTGTCTTGAAGATTACAGTGCAAAATCTACATTTTTCCCATTTTTTTTTCGTTTTTGATTTTTTGCGCGTGGCACTTGCAACGGAAGAATCTGAAAATCATTCCTAACGTGTGCAATCATGTTTAGAATGTGTCAGAATTTTTTCGACATTTTTACACATCATTAAGTGGCGAAAATGAGGAAAAAACTGGTTTTTCGAATTTACCCCATAACTACCCTCCCGGTCAAGCTATCGCATTAAAAATTTGTGTACAATGGTTTCTTATGGTTACCTATCAATTAACGCATCGTGGAATAAAATAGCTTCAAGGGCACTTTTGACCCCCTTATCCTGATAGACCCTTTCCGCACATTTTTATAAGTTAACTTATCATTAGTGGCGTCGTACCGTTTAATATCTATTGTTTACATTGGTGTGCATCACAAATGAAGAATTAAGGTCACTTTACGAATTCTGGAAAAAGAAATCTTAAGATTTTATCTCAGTTGCCTCAATCATTTGTTACGAAAACTTTCTATCTTTCCCGAATCATAAAAATCTTTTGCAAACTATCGTATTTACATCCATTAGCTTTGTAAAATGTAAAATGCGTATCTTTATTGTATCAAAATATAAAATTACATGTTCAAAAATAAAGTTAAATTCATTGTGTTTTAGTACGATATCAATATTTATTCTAATAAAAAATAAGCCAAGGAATATCAGGTTGTAAATAGTATGTACGTTAAGGAAATGACTTGGCATCTGGGTTGGAGCCACGTTGGAGATTGGGGTGAATCCGACGTTTCGCCAATATTGCAGTTGGCTTCATCAGGGTTTCGCAGGAACTCTGTTACTGGGATACCAACATGTCTCCAACCCGGAAGCCAAGTCATTTGACTACCAATTTGGCCGCGAAAGCCTCAAAAGTAGTATGTACGTTTCAATGTAAACCTAAAATCATATAATATCTTATTTGAGCAGCTTCTTTGTGGTAAATAAGGATAAAACAAAATTTTGACGCTATATTAATTTCCTCGAATGTTTTCTATTTTATAATTATGCCGATATGAAAGTGGATCTAAGAATTTAACTTTAATAAACATAAACAATGGCATTTGCTTAAAAATGTATTGTTATATTCGATTCGTGTTAACTTTAATTGCAATGCAAATTCAAAATCTTTTGATTGATCGCAGAAAATTATACTTCTTTTAAGAACGATTTAAGAAATTTATACAAATAAACTTATCAGACTCATATATTGTGTCAACTCTATGTACAGGGTGTTTCAAAATTATTTGTCATGGCTTTGAGGTGTTGCTCCACACCTTCGATTGGATAGAGATTTGTGAAAAACACCTGTCACAAAATTCCGAAATTTTGTTTGCTGGCTCATCGCATTCGTCTTGTTACGTAGGGGAAACGTCTGTGAGGAACCATGGTTCAGAAACGAACCGTTCTCTCGCAAATTGACTTTTAATTGGGGGTAGGCGATTGAATTTTCGCTTAGTAAGTGAGACCACCAGCTTCTTCGGAAAGAAACACAGGAGATATCCTTGCTGGCTCGAATAGCTAAAAAGCAGAGGCGTGCTACACGAAATATGAAATTGGAGGACTGGGTCACCGATCCACTACGAAAAGTGCAAGTGTTAATGTCCTTCTCCCCGGGAGGGCCTTTGAGCCAACCTGACACCGAACGCACATCACTGACATCTTTCTAGCCTCCGAAAAATTACATCGAAAGATTTTCTTCGAAAGGGAGTCATTTTCATAACCGTAACGCGTTCTGTGCCACGTGTACCAGCTGTGGTACCTCATGGGCCTGATCGTGGGTCTGGCGTTCGGGCACGGGAATTAGCCATCCCGGGGCCACCCGAGCTGTGGGGAATCAAACCACGTTTTCCCCATGCAAGAGCTGCAACCGCAGGGGCCTGGTCCAGAGGGATTCTGGTAAGGTACCTGAGCCAAAGAAAGGAAAACCCTTACAAAACCGCCTCAAGGGCCTAACCAGAGCTGAGGGTCTGGTCAGGTGCGGACATGGCAAATCTTGGGTCACCTGAGCTCTTGGGGAAGGAAAACCATCTCAAAAAACCGTCCCAGGGGCCTGATCAGGGGATTCTGGTTAGGTACGGGCTTGGTGAACCCCGGATTACCCAGAACCGACGTGGATGGAGAGTCCTTGTGACTCTAATGTGAGCTCCTCAGGGGCCCGCCGTTCAGCTGGCTGACAGGTACGGATTTAGCGAACCCGGGGTACCCGAGCCGAGGGATGGACAATCTCTGTAAGAGATATTTTGTGGGAGGTCAATCCCCCTTAAGGGGATGGTACGCGTGGGAGTATTTTTTCGCACCTCAGGGGCCTGTGCAGCTTGCTCGCAGGTACGGGTTTGGCGAACCCGGGGTCACCTGAGCCAAAAGGGAGGGCGTCCCCGGAGCACGTGCTCTCGGGCCGGTTTGGGCCGAGGCGGTGGAGGGTGGAGGAACGGCGGAGGAACGGCGGAGGCGGTTCCAAGTTGAGGCTTGCGTCTCTTGAATTTTCGTCCCCTCCAATATTATTGGCCACGTTGGGCGAGGATAGTCAACGAGGCATTACAGCCATGAGGGGTTGGGGAACTGTCTCCTCGTATGGCTGCTCCATATTGCTGCGGGAGGTCACTGGAAGTATTGCTAGTTTGGAACCCAGGGGCCTCCCATATGCGGCACGCGAAGAACCATGAGGTTTTAGTCGGTAGTAATCTCGACACTACCCGCACTCTCCTCGGGGTGCGGGTGTCTTTTGAAGATTTCCTTATGTAAAAAAAAGGCCCTCCCGGGGAGAAGAACATGAACACTTGCGCTTTTCTTGCAATTAGTGGTTCGGTGACCTGGTCCTTCAATTTCTAATGTCGTGTAGCACGCTTCTGCTTAAACTATTCGAACTAGCAAAGATATCTCGTGTGTTTCTTTCCGAAGGACCAGCTGCTGGTCTCACTTACTAAGCGAACATTAAATCGCGGAGACCCAATTAAAAGTCAATTTGCGAGAGAACGATTCGTTTCTGAACCATGCTTCCTCTCAGACATTTTACCTACGTAACGAGACGAATGCTATGAACCAGCCCCCCCCCCCCCAAATTTTGGAATTTTGCGGCAGGTTTTGTCCAAAAATCTCCATCGAATCTAAGGTGTCGAACAAACTCTCAAAGCCATGATAAATAATTTTGAAACACCCTGTACTTATATGTGTAATATTTTCAACTTTTAAACTTGTAAATTATATCTTTTCACATAAAATGTGTAGTATGGCTTCATGGCGTAATACTCAAACATAGGAAGCAATTAAAAATTTAACATTTCTCTAATTTCTAATCTGTAACCCCATTTGTTGACATTTTGCTTTTTACTCGTTTCTTCATTTTCTGTATTCACACCTTTGATAATATAATTTTGTAATATTTAAGTTATGTAATTTATTTTCGTATGATAATTTATGTAGCATTCGCCAAGATGCATCATTGGTTTACCCGGACATGTATCGCAGTACATAGAACGTTGTTTCGTGTTTTTCACCTGATTTGTTTCGACAGAAACAAACCTTACAATCCCTTTTTGTGCCTGTGAGAATCACATAAAGTTTCCCATTTTGCTGAATTTCATCATAATTGGAAGTCGACGTCGAAGCTCGACTTCGCAAAATTCTCAACTAGATAAGATATATTACATAATTTCACACTTCCTACGAAAGAACATAAACAACTAAGGAACCTACTCACGAACCAATAGCGCGCTCCCGAAAATTGGAGATACCGGAATCTAGTATAAACAAAGACTGTCGGTTCCTCCCACTTGCCATTTGAGTTGCCACAACCGTGGCGACTGAGAGTCGCCTGTTGAGTGCAAAGGGTCGATTTTACAAATGTTTTGTTGTAGAAGTAAAAAATGACATGAAGGAAAAGGGTTTCCCTTTGAAAATACTACTGATTATAGATAATGCACCATGTCATCCACCCAACTTACAAGGGAATATCCCGAGGTGCCACACGCCGATTTTGATGAAATTTTAGTATGATGTAGTACTCGTTAGAATATTCGACACGTATTTTTTTATATCGGCAATCGTCCACGATAAAGGGGTGAAAACCGCCCCCAAAGTTGGGGGCCAAAAGTGTATTTCGTTGAATATCTTGGAAACTATGAGAGATAGAGCATTTGCGTAAATTGACGAAATTAGCGCCTTTGCATTACGAATTTAACGGCACAATTTCTTTTGCAAAATCTCCATTTGTTTAATCAATATGTTGAAAAATAGCATATTTTCGGCAGTTTTACCACTTTAATGTTATTCAATTTTCTTGAATATTTTTTTGTAAAAACTACATTTCCTATACAAAATTACGGATAAATAGGAATTTCGATTTTTTCATCAACAAAAAAGTTATTACATATGAGATTTTATCGTTCGACGCGCGAAATAGAGTCCCTACACGAGTCGTTCCTTGTTCATAACTCCCCGGTAATTTGTAAATAAATTGATTTTACCGATAACCATTCGCTGCTAACAAAAAGAAAAGAATTTTCCGTTACTTTAATGCGATATAATTTTCGGCTACAGCAATGCGCGCGGTTTATGGAGGGACATTCCCAGGTCCAATTAAAATATTGATAATATTCATAGGATTTACTGCCATGACTGCAAATCTAAACTGCTTTAATTTTGCAATGAACAATGTAAAATAATAAAGAATAGCAGAAAAATTGCAATTTTGGTTTTTAACAAAGATACTTACTGTAAATTATTACCGCAAGAAGGTATTAGCGCTTTCCAAAATCTTCGCAATAGCAAAAACTATTTCGTCAGCATACGAATGTTGATGCGAATAGATTTCGACAAATATTAAACACTCACTATCATATATACCTTAAAGACGATGACGTATCGACTTTACCATGTCTGTCATTGGTTATTAGTATAATAGTTAAACCCCACCCTCTTTTTCCTCGCGAAGAGGAAATTTCCGAAGTATGTTGTAAAAATGGGAAAGATCCCTGAAATTTGTCATCAGGCGAAAGCCTGTGATTTTCGTAACGCATAGACAAAGAGTTATAATCTTTGACATTTCTAACAATAAGCAGGCCGAAGCTGTAGATTCGTGAAGTGCGATAGACATACACCTCGGCTACTTCTCATTGTTGGTGAGCGGTCACTACTTTTTCTATAAGCATTTTACACTCCATTCTTGTTGTTTCACTTATTTGTTCACACCGTGCCGACCTGGGAATGTCCCTCCATAAACCGCGCGCATTGCTGTAGCCGAAAATTATATCGCATTAAAGTAACGGAAAATTCTTTTCTTTTTGTTAGCAGCGAATGGTTATCGGTAAAATCAATTTATTTACAAATTACCGGGGAGTTATGAACAAGGAACGACTCGTGTAGGGACTCTATTTCGCGCGTCGAACGATAAAATCTCATATGTAATAACTTTTTTGTTGATGAAAAAATCGAAATTTCTATTTATCCGTAATTTTGTATAGGAAATGTAGTTTTTACAAAAAAATATTCAAGAAAATTGAATAACATTAAAGTGGTAAAACTGCCGAAAATATGCTATTTTTCAACATATTGTTTAAACAAATGGAGATTTTGCAAAAGAAATTGTGCCGTTAAATTCGTAATGCAAAGGCGCTAATTTCGTCAATTTACGCAAATGCTCTATCTCTCATAGTTTCCAAGATATTCAACGAAATACACTTTTGGCCCCCAACTTTGGGGGCGGTTTTCACCCCTTTATCGTGGACGATTGCCGATATGAAAAAATACGTGTCGAATATTCTAACGAGTACTACATCATACTAAAATTTCATCAAAATCGGCGTGTGGCACCTCGGGATGTTCCCTTGTTAGAGCATCCAAACGTAAAAATAATCTTTTTGCCACCAAATACAAGTGCTTTAATCCACTTATTTTTACTTTAGAGAATTTTTCAAAATATAGGTCGGAAAGGGACAATTGCAGCATGTAAGCTGTACGAGTTTTAGAGGGGCCTTAGTGTTGAAATTGCACAAATATAATTCGACCGCATCTCTGAATTTAAAGAAGGTTGGACACATTTCCAAATGTGATACATACATGGGAAGCTGCACGTTTCAATGAAAGGAATAAGCTGTACCGTATGAATGTGGCCATTTCGTTCCCGGTTCGTACCGAAGCAGAGTTCCGATGGGAAATTCTGCAGTATGTACCCACAATACTCTCCAAATATGGTGTTTTCAGATTTTCACCTGTTCCGATCCTTGCAGAATAATTTGAATGCCAAAAATTTTAATTCTCAGGAAACTGTCGAAAATCACCTCATCAGCTTTTTTCAGGGAAATCAACAATCAGGGGAATCAACAAGCTTATAGATCGTAGGAAAAAAAATGTAGAGAAGAATGGTTACTGTACAATTGGTTAATAAAATTGTATTTTAGAAGCAGATTCATTCACTGCAGAAAATCTTTGTAAAGCTCTTCGGTTAGCGAAAAAAATTGGAATAAGCTATTATAGATGTTGCTCCAGACAATCAAGGAGCCTTAAAATTTCGTCAAAAGGGTATAGCAGGATAAGGGGGTCAAAAGTGCCCTTCAACCGATTTCAATGGGGCCGGTCTCATTCGATAGATAATGCTCGGCGATTGATGTCTACAAATTTTTAACCCTGAATTTTGACCGGAAGGGTAGTTATGGGGAAAATTAAAAAAACAGGTTTTTGGCCCTTTTTCCCCATTTACTGAGGCGTAAAAAATCCAAATAAATTCTGACATATTTTACACGGTACCGGACATATTGGAGAATTTTTCAGATTTTTCCGTCGAAGTAGCTAAGCGTGAAAAATCGGCAAAGTAAAAAAAACAGAAAAAAGAAGATTTCGTATCGAAATCTTCGAGGTACAACTTTTTGGTTTATATAGTAACAATCTAACACCTACGATTGTTATCCCCAATTTTTTTCAGATTTTTAAACCACCTGCGTCATTGTGAAAAAAATCGAAAACCGATTTTCGGGACGTATTTTGATCTAAAACGCAACAAGTAATTGTTATTTTTCCATTATTTTGATAGAGTATGTTCACTTTGTGCTTTTCAATGTTTCTGCATACAAAGCAATTGCGAGTGAATGCAAAGGATTGAATTGATTCAATTATTCGTAAGCTACACACTTCCTTATCAGCTAAAAATACGAACGTTCTTTCAACAGCAGCGATGGCGCAGTCGGTAGAGTTCTTGGCTGCGGAACCTCTCGAAACTTTTTGTCGCCGGTTCGAGTCCCAATGAGGCAAAATAATTTTTTTTTGTTTTTTTTAATCATTCACTGCATAACAACAAATAATAATTATTTTTCAATTTTTCAATGGTTTTTAAACATTTTTAAATACTTATTCAATATGAAATATATGTAAAAATAATTATGGAGCATATTGTTTTTTTCATTGATTCGTCCTAGCCACATCTCGTTATTCTTTTGTACATTGAACGAATATTAGTTTACTGTAACGAATGCAAATATGTATTCAATATTAAAAGGATCCAATTGTATATTCTGATGAATTGTAATGAAGGTGATGTCTAACGGAAAGAAGGGTTTATTTCTTTTTAAACATTCTTATTTTTGTATTTACCGCTTCTCCATTTATGCAGAGATCATCCAAAATAGACAATGAATTGAAAGAAAGAAGGTATATTGGGATTTCGTCCGTTATAATTCCTTTACTGTTTTATGCAAATCAACTCCTCAATATTCTTAAATGCCTCGTCCGATCACGCCACATTAATCAAAGAAGTTATCGTTGCTTCATTAACTATACCCCTAATATAATTGGAATTTCGGGCATCAAATGTTATTGCTGTGAATGTGCGAGTGGTAACGGTACCATAGGTTGTTGTTCGCACATTGCTGCAATAATATACTACCTGTCGCACGCACGGTATCTATCGACAATTGTTAGGCCTTCAGACATGTTGACAAAAATATTTAATAAAAATGAAGTGGTGCCCATCATTAATGAACATAGTGACGAGGATTAAAGCCACACGAAACGTGTTTCAACTTTTAATTATCAAAAGGTAATCTATCGCATGCCATTTATATTTTCACACTAATATTAATTTCCGTATTAACAATTGTTATCCACTTAATACTTAAAAACATTTGTTTTCTAATTATATTTCATGGGAGGTGAATTGGCGAGAGAAAAGTTTCAAGTATTCCGCAGCTAGATACTGTAGCCTAATCATCAAATGATAATCTATCATTCGTATTTTTACATTAATATTCATTTACGTATTAATAACATTTATGCAGTCAATAATTTAAAAACAATGATCATCAGTTCTAAATGTACAACTCGGTACCTGCCCGCTACCTACACGCTACGCAGGTAATTGCGGACTAGATAACTTAAGGGAGCACATAATACTGGAGTAAGTGTAATAAAACAAAAAAGCCTTCTGAACTAAATTGAATGTTTTCATGTGCTTAAAGTGGTTGAAAAATACGATTGCAATGGGGCACAAAACCTAAAGCTGAAGGAGTTGATTTGCATAAAACAGTAAAGGAATCATAACGGACGAAATCCAAATATACCTTCTTTCTTTCAATTCATTGTCTATTTTGGATGATCTCTGCATAAATGGAGAAGCGGTAAATACAAAAATAAGAATGTTTAAAAAGAAATAAACCCTTCTTTCCGTTAGACATCACCTTCATTACAATTCATCAGAATATACAATTGGATCCTTTTAATATTGAATACATATTTGCATTCGTTACAGTAAACTAATATTCGTTCAATGTACAAAAGAATAACGAGATGTGGCTAGGACGAATCATTGAAAAAAACAATATGCTCCATAATTATTTTTACATATATTTCATATTGAATAAGTATTTAAAAATGTTTAAAAACCATTGAAAAATTGAAAAATAATTATTATTTGTTGTTATGCAGTGAATGATTAAAAAAAACAAAAAAAAATTATTTTGCCTCATTGGGACTCGAACCGGCGACAAAAAGTTTCGAGAGGTTCCGCAGCCAAGAACTCTACCGACTGCGCCATCGCTGCTGTTGAAAGAACGTTCGTATTTTTAGCTGATAAGGAAGTGTGTGGCTTACGAATAATTGAATCAATTCAATCCTTTGCATTGCTTTGTATGCAGAAACATTGAAAAGCACAAAATGTACATACTCTATCAAAATAATGGAAAAATAACAATTACTTCTTGCGTTTTAGATCAAAATACGTCCCGAAAATCGGTTTTCGATTTTTTTCACAATGACGCAGGTGGTTTAAAAATCTGAAAAAAATTGGGGATAACAATCGTAGGTGTTAGATTGTTACTATATAAACCAAAAAGTTGTACCTCGAAGATTTCGATACGAAATCTTCTTTTTTCCGTTTTTTTTTACTTTGCCGATTTTTCACGCTTAGCTACTTCGACGGAAAAATCTGAAAAAATTCTCCAATATGTCCGGTACCGTGTAAAATATGTCAGAATTTATTTGGATTTTTTACGCCTCAATAAATGGGGAAAAAGGGCCAAAAACCTGTTTTCTTAATTTTCCCCATAACTACCCTTCCGGTCAAAATTCAGGGTTAAAAATTTGTAGACATCAATCGCCGAGCATTATCTATCGAATGAGACCATCCCCATTGAAATCGGTTGAAGGGCACTTTTGACCCCCTTATCCTGCTATACCCTTTAATGAAACGTTGCAGCAAATGTCAGCAAGTGTATGAAAACTTAGTATCAGAATATATTGAGAGAAAGTCATCCGAAAAAATTGACATTCACAATAAAAATGAAAACGAACTTGCAAATATTTGCAAACAAAACTTATATACTTCTGTTTTCTGAAATGTCTTAATTATTTTTTTGTTAAGTTATGTGAAATAGTATGCGCACATGTATTTCTAAAACTTTGACTAACTTTTATTTCCAATATTTTTTCTTTTGTACTGATGGAGTCAATTTATGCGATTTTTTTTACCCCGACGGGGGACGGGTGTAATTGGCCCAAAAATGCACGGCTTACGAAAAGTTTCACAGTTCCCGGCGACTAAATTTCTGCCGTAGTGTACGACCAATGCGTCTCAATGTCTGCCGCAGTCAAAGGGTTAAAAAAACTAATCACTTTTATAACGGCATCAACGAACGTAGAGTCGATGGAAGTTAGTTTAACATATAACTTTTATCTCCTATTTCTTTACTCGTCTAAACTAGTAAAGGGTCTAGCAGGATAAGGGGGTCAAAAGTGCCCTTGAAGCTATTTTATTCCACGATGCGTCATTCGATAGGTAACCATGAGAAGCCATTGTACACAAATTTTTAATCCGATAGGTTGACCGGGAGGGAGGTGTTGAAACACCTTAAAGCGACTATTGATTATTGCTATGTGTTTACTAATTTAAAAAAAAAAATTACAGAAAAAAAAATTAAGTCCCCCATGGGGATACGAACCCGCGACAAAAAGTTTCCAGCGGTTCCACAGGCAGACACTCTAGCCACTGCACCATTTCATCTTTTGAAAGAAGATTCCAAGTTCTAGCATATAAGGAGCATACAATTAACAATTTACTTAATTTTCTTGATTCTCTTCCTTCACACGTATCTTTTCGTATTCAGAGACATTGAAGGTAATAAAATGAACATACTGAATTAAAATAATGCAAAGATAGCAAATACTGATCGCGTTTCAGCCCGAAATGCGTCCCAGAAATCGGTTTTTGATTTTTCCGACAGTGTTGCAACATATCAAAAAAATATGAAAAAAATTGAGGATATTAATGGATACATCAGGTACTTACAGGAATTATTTAAAAATTGTGTCTCGAAGATTTCAGTGCAAAATCTACATTTTTCCCATTTTTTTGTCGTTTTTGATTTTTTGCGCGTGGCACTTGCAACGGAAGAATCTGAAAATCATTCCTAACGTGTGCAATCATGTTTAGAATGTGTCAGAATTTTTTCGACATTTTTACACATCATTAAGTGGCAAAAATGAGGCAAAAACTGGTTTTTCGAATTTACCCCATAACTACCCTCCCGGTCAAGCTATCGGATTAAAAATTTGTGTACAATGGTTTCTCATGGTTACCTATTGAATGACGCATCGTGGAATAAAATAGCTTCAAGGGCACTTTTGACCCCCTTATCCTGCTAGACCCTTTGTAAAAAAAAAATTTAAATAAAAGGACCATTCGACACTTATAGATGAGCATAGAATGTTATTATTTTTTGTTATAGAACAAACTGTAGAACAAATTCAATATTTCTGAGCACTTTGTCATGTAATCATGTAACATGTGTTTTTAATTCTTCTCGATGCCCTCTACAGTATGGTTAAAAGAATGTTTTCCTCTTTGTAAAGCCCAAGGTGAATTCGATTTCGTAGTGAAAACAAACGGTTTCCGAATTTTGTTTTACAGCTGCCTATTGTACACTCCATATCCTGTAATTTTTGTTCTAAACATTGAGATTTTGTCATATGACAGTAATTAAGTAAGTGGGTGAGAAATCGTGCGTGGCGTTCGAGGTAACAGCCTGTATCTGGAAAGTAACCGAAGAACTTTAAAATTACATATATGGCACAATGAGATATAAATTTTCATCTCATTGATGTACTCTCAGAGATGTAAAAATATGTTTCAGAGAGAAGATGCATAGTATAGAGAGGGTGGGCTGTTAGTGTTGGCAGTGAATTGAATTTTTAAACGGAATCTTATATTTTTCATTACATGTTCTTATCGTCAACATTCAGACTTCCAAAACACTGCACACATGTTATATTCGCATGAATCCTTATGGGGATATAAGGGGTCTTAGTCGGCGTGTCAGCGGTATATAACAGCATCAAGCGATGAAGACGTATCGAGAGAACACTCCTTGATCAGACTTTGTTATTATACATAACGCGCGGGGTAATAACATGTACAGGCGGGCAGGAAGTGATGTCGTGTGAAAAAAAGAAGAGCAAAAAATAGAATAAAAGTTTTTAATCGACGATGCTCGATTTCGAGTAAATCGAGTGTGAAAATCTGATGCGTACCTACATACATATGCCGATACAGCTAAAAAGGCAACATATCCCACCAGTACTCTGCCAATTTTGGTGAAACTTATGTGACATATACAGTCTCTTTCAGAAGAGCGTGGACATGATATCTCTGTGTACAATTTTTTTTTCTAAAAGATTTTGTATAAAACGATAGCACATCTAAAAAGCTAATGTGCATTTCATTACAACTAGTAGTGCGTCCAATCTCCATCGTTTACGATTGTTGCGTGACAACGTTTGAGTATTTTCCGAATACGCTACAAACTACGGTTTGCAATTTTGAAATACGCTTTGCACAAAGATTATACTTTATAAGGAACACCACGCGCGGGGGGGGGGGGGGGGGGGGGGTGGAAATCCAGTTATTCAATGGAGCATTAAACACCGAAGCCGCTTTTGCACGGAATGGAGAACGAGAAACGTTAGCAACGTGTTGGATTGGCCGTTTCGATCCCCCAATGGCAACCCAATAGAAAATGCTTGATTCCACATGAAGTACAATCTCCGAAAAAGTGTATTTTGAAATTGAAATCCTCAGTTCGTCGTATTCGAGAAATATGGAGGTCTCTTTCACATGTTTCCTATCCCAAACACGTTGTCAAGCAATAATTGCAAATAGTGTAGATTGGACGCACTACTAAGTAAGTGCATATTACATTTCTTGTTAGATGTGCTATCGATTTATACAAAATTTTTTTACAAAAAAGAATTATTTGCAACGGAGATATCGTGTTCAAGCTCTTGTTAAACAGACTGTAGTTCTGTTTGACCATATGTTTGTCATTGTCCATACTGAGGGGATGAAAATACCCCTCAAAGTTGAGGGTTCAAAATGCACTTCTTAGGATAGCTCGGTAAGTTGTGGACGTAGAGTAACTTCTTTTTTTTAACCAGTTAACTGCGTTCGACGTGTATACACGTCGATCCAGAGTTCTACTGCGTTAATTTTTTTAACAGTAAATTGTATATTTCTTATCGAATTAAAATATAATCTTTCTACCTCTTGTTTCCCTTTTACCGTAACATTTATAATAGAAGCATTTGAATTGCGTCCGACGTGTGTACACGCCGCTGGTTGATTTTATTATAATTCCGCATCCTGAAAGGGATTTTAAAATAAATACCGCAGTTAACTGGTTAAATTGCAGTCTCCTTAACAGAGAATTTCGCCGAATGATAAAAGTTGCGCAAGATTATTTATTTACACCATGTATTGAAAATTTTAATTTTCCAACTCGATTTTCTCAAAAACTATACTTTGAATGAATAAAAATTATTCTATATTTTGTGTTTCTTTTTTCATGAGGAATCACCTTGTGTCCGCTTGTATATTTTTCCGCCGCACCCTGTATATATTGGCAATTTTCCAATAATAACATAAACGAAGGCATATATCTGAAAGACACGAAAAGACATAACGGATGAAAAAATGTATTGAAAGACGGAGATTACCACTTAATTTATCTCTGACGATTGGAGGTAGACCACGCTTGCGTCTTTCTCTCTCTTTTTCTCGTTCCTCTTCGGTCATCTTTTCTCGGCTGTCTTCGCGTTTTCTATCACGTCCTCTGTCTCTTGAACGTGACCTGTAAGAACAACGTCTTTTTATGACTAATTTTTAAACTATATAATTCTATATACTTGAATTATTTGTTGATCATTTATATTTTCCCCCACTTGAACGCTAGATCTACTAAAATAGTGAAAATGTAATGTAATAGTAAAAAAACGATCGGTTCCTATAATTTTATTTACTTGAATGATTTATGAAATCGTTTACTTTTTTTCTCTTCCTCAATTCTCTTTTTCTTGCAAAAAATTTCTCTGGTACATTTAAAGTTATACTGGATAAAACATCGATAGTTCTATCGATAAGAAGAAACGAAGCAGGGAGATTAGTACTATGTGAGAAACGCATTGAAATGATCTCGCCGAACAAACATTGACTCTGTGCACTCCGTGTCTATCTCTGCCACTGCCTACCAGCAACTATGGCAGCTTTTTCCAGCGGAGCTTTGAGAAAGAGGTCTTACTTGACGTGTAAAAAATTACAAGAGCTTGTGAATGTATTTGGTTTTATTAATTTTATAAATATGCGTTCTCCTATTGTAAATACAACAAATTTTTAACTTTGTATTTCACCATGGTGTAATATTTTTTGGAAACAGTTCCCCATTTGCATTCTGGGTTTATTTCGGTGAGTGGCACATTAATCACTTGTTTCACGTCTGACATCCCTTTCTTTCCTTTCAAAATACACGACGCAATCCCTCTTTCTACCTTTCCGCATTATGTGAACTTTTCCGTTTCATCTGATTTCAACAGTCCTTTTTTCATGGAATTTTAGTTTGTTCAGAGTTGTTGGGACACCTTTCCTGTTTATTTTTATGGTATCGGGCAAGTGGCACTTCGATTTTCTTAATCTTTCAGCTAAAGATATGCCAATGCAAAACCTATCGGTGTACATGTGACATCTTTTTGTTGGTACGTATGTAGAATAGCTCTGATGCTGGCCAGCGGATCTGGCCATAAAAGATTTTCGGAACTCATAATTCAATAATATGGAAGGATGCTATACGCATGCCCTGTTTCCGAATCTCTATTAAAACGTATACTCGAATGCCCCGCTTCATAGGTTTTTTGGGATTGTATGTATTAGGGTGTCCCATAAGCATTTGGCAGAAGTGATGGTTTCACCTTCAGGAGGGAACTCGTAGTAGGCTACACCTTTTCAATCCCACCCAATGGACAGAAGAACTTTCTTCGGGCAAAGTCCAGGCTTTGTGACAGTTAAAGGTCTATGGCCTTTTGGCAAAGTGCGTTTTCGATGCACATTTTGATGCACATCCAAGTCTCGTTTCCAGTGACAATTCTCTTTAAAGAAGGATCCATTTCTTGTCGCTGGAGTAGCAAATTGCACGGAAAGACGTAGTTCATTAGACCGGCCTTCGTTAATAGATGTGAAACTCAAACTTCACATCGACGGACATCACTAATTCGCGCACACTGTATCGCGCATTTTCAACAAACATAGCGTTGATAAGGTCCGTATCCGTCGTTTCTGAGCGGCCGCTGCGTTCTTCATCTTTCAAGTCAAAATTCCAGCTCTAAAAGTCTTTGAGGCACGGGAATTCAGAAAATAAAGTGACCCATGTTGCATAGACAATTTTCTTTTTATTGATTGAATAAAGTTGGTTTATATTTATTAACAAAGTTATATAATAATATAAATTTTCGAGGTGGGACAAAAATATCCCACCGTGCATCTTCATGCATCAAAGAGGTGGGACGCTTTTAATCCCGCCGTGCCTCAAAGAGTTAAACCAATTGCGGACAGTCGTAATAATCGTAGCACCACTCCCGTAAACGACACAAATCTCGTCTGCAGTATCCTTAGAATTGTTACTGTGCGCTCAGTTGTCCTCTCCCATGGGACAGCAAAGTTTATTAGTGATTACGGGGAATCAACTTTTTTCAGCGCAACACTTTGAGAAATGTACGTTTTCCTAAAGTTTTCTATCGAAATGGCAAAAAAAATCAAATCAAATTATGGTAGAATTACTAACAAGGGAACTACCCGAGGTGTCCGCCTCCGATTTTAATGAAACTTTGCAAATTTGTTAAGCACGTGAAAATAATCGATACGTATTTTTTTTATATCGGCTAAGTCGCACGTTAGGAGGTGAAACCACCCTTCAAAATTTCGACATTTTTTCTTCTTTTGCTTATAACTTCAAAACGGTTAATGATAGAGATTTATGATAAATGTACGAAATATTCGCTTTTTTGTGTACTAAACGCCTATGGAATTTAAAATTTCATTTGACGATTTTTTCTTAATTTTTTATTAAA
This sequence comes from Cerceris ruficornis, assembly GCA_963989415.1. Classification (NCBI taxonomy): domain Eukaryota; kingdom Metazoa; phylum Arthropoda; class Insecta; order Hymenoptera; family Crabronidae; genus Cerceris; species Cerceris ruficornis. Next base: position 12,847,062 of record OZ022520.1, on the reverse strand, counting down.
AAATGCCAAGTTTTTCGTTATATTTTTAAATGACAGAGCAATAAAAATAAAAGTTTAATGTTTTTGTGCTTTTCCGTAATTTACTCTGGAGTCGTGAAATTAACTCTTTTCTTTTGCCGGTTTTGTCACTTTATGTTACTATATCTAATAAACGGTTGGCAATGGAAAATGTATTATGCCACAAATGCTTCCCTTGTCTTGTAGAATATTATTGTTGTTGTAAAAAATCAAAATTAAATTTTTTTTTTGTTTTATTATATTAGGGTGTCCCATAAGTTTCTTTCTCTTCGCGCTATGAGTGGCCTTATCTGGCTCTGCTTGTGTAAACATGCAGGCTTGGCTATTAGACGTCTATGTCATCGGTTTCAGTCGTCCCAGAGCTCTTTTACAGTACGTTTTATTTGTGCCACAGTCTCTTTTAAAACTTTCATCCAAAGAGTTAAGGGGGGCAGTCCCTTTACAATTTTCAAAAAATCAATTTTTTTTTTTTTGCATATTTCGAAAGTATGATATGTTAAGAGTATACTATATAAAGGAGAAATAAAAATTCGAAATATTAACAAAGTTATGGGACATAATCGGGAGCGCGGCACCGCATGCTGTAAAGGAGGGACTCAGGTAATCCGAGCGGTTCGGTTGAAACTTCAAACGCGATTATCTCGAAACTGTATTTTCAAAAACTGCTCGTGTTGTAGCTCGAAAAGTTATCAATCGATTTGGCTGAAATTTTTCCACGTCTTTTACTACAACATTACCATAAGGATGTACCTAAAATTTTTAAGTTATCGCGTAAATAAATATATTTTAAGGGGTAAACACTGTCGAGAAAATGGTCAAAAAAATTACCTTTTTATTAAAACGCCGACATAACTTTCAATTTTATACTTTTTTATATTTTTTTAAGTTTATCCTTCCCCTACACTTGTCTATAATCGGAAAATATTTTCGTTTTTTATTTCACATCAATATCAAAAATCGTACAGGTGCAGCAGTTTGCGGTGTCTTGCGAAAGGCGCCGATAGAAAAAATTCGGAACGCCGCCATTTTGTAAAAACAAAAAAAGAAAAAATGTTTTCTAAAACTAGACAGATGCAATAAAATGATATACAAATTTCAAAGGGATTCGATAATTTTATCACCTTCAAAAAAATTCATAAAGAAAGACTAATTTCCTTGCGTTTAAAGGGACTGCCCCCCTTAAACATGGGTAGCGAAAGCGACATTTACGGCATGTTATGCTTCATTGTTTCAAAAAAGGTGATAGCGTAAAGAATACTGTTGACGAGATTTGTACCGTGTACGGGGATGGTGCTATAACTATTACAACCGTTCGCAATTGGTTTAAAAGATTTAGAGAGGGAAATTTTAATGTGGAAGATGAAAACCGCAGCGGCCGCCCAAAAACGGCGGATACGGACCTCATCAAGGCCATGTTTGATGAAAATCCGCGATATAGTGTGTGGGAGATAGTAAATGCCACTAGGATTCCCAAAACAACAGTGCATAATCACCTAACCAAGATGGGATATGTTAATCGCTGCGAAGTTTGGGTTCCGCACTTACTGACGGAGACCAACCTTATGAATCGCATCTCTACGTGCGATTTGCTTCTCCAGCGACATGAAAAGGAACCGTTTTTAAAGAGGATTGTCACTGGAGATGAAACTTGGATTCTGTATGAAACTGTGCATAGAAAACGCACTTGGTGTAAGGACAATAAGCCTTCAACTGTTGCAAAGGCGGGACTACACCCCAAAAAATTCTTTTATCCATTTGGTGGGATTGGAAAGGCGTAATTTTCTACGAGCTCCTTCCTCAAGGTGAAACAATAAATTCTACGAAATACTGTCATCAACTGGATCAATTTAAAGCTGCCATAGCAAAAAACGGCTAGAATTAATGAATCGACGAAGCGTTGTTTTTCATCATGACAACGCGAGACCACATATTGCATTAGCGATAAGAGAAAAGCTCTTACAGTTTGATTGGGATGTTTTACCGCATCCTGCATACTCTCCAGATCTCACTCCATCTGATTACTACTTCTTTCTGTCCTCAAAAAATTCTCTTCGCGATAAGCGCTTTAAATCCATCAGCGAAATAAAAGCGCACCTCCAGGATTATTTCTTGTCCAAAACACAACAATTTTGGAAAGAAGGCATAATGAGGCTTTCAGAGAGATGGAAGAAAGTAATAGAGCAAAAGGGTTCTTATATAACAAAATAAATAATATCCGAAACAGTAAATATTGTGTATTCATTTCATATTAGAAAAAGGAAAGGAACTTATGGGACACCCTAATACAATATGTAGGCCGCGCAGATTCGCCACGACGCAGTAATCGTAAACTATCGTAGATACCAAAAAATGTCATAAGGAAAAGTTTTATGGTTTTTTACATACAAAAGGAATATTTTTTTGATAAAAAATATGTTCCTCAATGCCTACGAATTCATATTAATCAACGATTAACATTATATTAGGTAGGGGAAAAAGAAATCCATTATATATACGTGAACTTCAAGACATTATTTAACACGTTTCGAATTGTCCGATTTAGGTCAAATATGCACCGTTTTGTTTTATAATTTGTTTCCATTTTAAAGGTAGCTTCATAATGCCCCTCTCATAGAAGTCTTGGACCCTATTGGCGAAAAACTGTAGTAATTGATTTTCACAATCTTCTCTTGATGCCAATTTCTTATCACTAAGGAAGTTTTACAATGCAAGAAAAACATGGTAATCGCTTGGTGCCAGGTCCGGACTATACGGTGGATGCATCAAAACATCCCAACCAAGCTCGCGGAGTTTCTGGCTAGTCACCAAAGACGTGTGTGGTCTGGCGTTGTCCCGATGGAACACAACACCTCTCCTGTTGGCCAATTCTGGCTGTTTCTGGTCAATCGCTAGCTTTAAACGGTCCATTTGTTGACAGTAGACATCCGAATTTAGTGTTTGGCCATATGGAAGCAACTCATAATAAATGATCCCTTTCCAGTCCCTCCAAATGCACACCAGAACCTTCCTGGCCAACCTTGGGAAGTTATCAATTATGCTGCATTTATGCCGATGAAGTAACACCGCATCGACACCCAGTTGGATAAATGCAACATTACGGCAAGATAAATGCAGCATAATAGACTCCTTAGCAAGGTTTAAATGCTCAAATCGCGACCGAATGTCGCTCTTAGGAATCCGTATTCACCTGGAGCCGCATGAAAACACTGAATCGCCAACCAGCTGGATAAATGAAGCATAATTTCGACGCCGTCGTAAAGCTTAATTGCAAAGGTCGCGACCGATGGCGTTCTTATGAAGTAGAGGTGTCGAATCGGTGTTTACATTCGGCGACTCCAGTCGAGCGCGAACGTAGAAAAGGACAGACAGTAGAAGAGTCAGAGAGAGCAAGCAAACAAAGCGACGCATTGCTAATGCAACAATAAACTTTTTTATTTAGTAACTTTTCTCAATGTGTTTTTGAGATTTTTCTGGTTAACATGATACCAAGCACGAAATGTTTAAATTATGTAAATGGTAAGCAAATATGTTAAGTATTAAGTAAATATAATTGAAACTATGTCGTGTTTGGTATCATTTTAATCAGAAAAATCTCAGAAATACGTTAGCAAAGGTTTCAAAAAAAAATACCGAAAATGAAAACGACCGATCCTCCAATTAGTTTGCCTCACCGATACATTCGGGCCGCTCCCCCTATAACTTGGGCCTCTCTGTCTCTTCTCCTGTCTGTTCTTTTCTTTGTTCGCGCTTGGCTGGAGCTGTGATGTAAACAAGAATTCGGCACCGCTACTTCATAACAGATGTGCTTGAGCCCCGAACTGTGTCGTATTTATCCAGCTTTTACTGTAAACTGTTTCATGCACAGGCCCCGGCACCAGCAGGCATGCAAGGCGGCGGAATCAGATGTCATACGCTATTGCCGCTTCCGCCGTTTTTCTTATTGGTTGGATGGACTCGAAACCCGTGTAAACTGTGTCTGTTTTAAACTATAAATACGACATTCGAGCCAGTAAGGATGACTCGTGTGTTTCTTTTCTATGGGTGGGAGACCTGGAAGACTGACGTACTGAGTGAAAATCCAATCGTTAGAATCAGCGTGGCATCACACATGTATACTGTTTACACAATTAACATTAATTTGGACCAAAACTGTTCATTTCTGACTCGTGGTTCCTTTGAGACATTTTCCTACGCAACGAGGCGAACAAATGCGATATGTCAATATCTTCATTTTTAACTCTTTCCTGGATTTTGCGGACAGGTTCTTTCACAAATGTCTATGTTTCAGAAGGTGAAGAACACCTGTGGTAGGTAGGTACACCTAATTTGGAAGCACCCTGTACACAGCCGATTTCTCATCAGCAGTTATCATTCGTTTCAAAACGGGATCATTTTTCTCACATTTAATGAGTTGTATATCGCAAATGTTTATGCGCCACGTCACATGAACTTTTTGGGGTTCATGCGGAACCCAAATTGTCGAGTTTGCTTACATATCCCAACTTCTTTAGGTGGTTACGAACGGCTTTATAATGCATGTCTAGCATCTCTGCAATCTCTCGTTTCGTGTAGTGTGGGCTTGACTCGATTAATGCCTTGACTTTGTCATCACCACTTCAGTAGACCTCCCTCACCGAGGAGTGTCGCAAAGATCAAAATCACCCCCACGAAATTTTGTGAACCATTTTTGGCACTGACGTTCTTGTAGAGCATTGCCACCGTAAATTTCGCGCAACTTTGCACAACCTTGACGCGGGTTCTCCTCTTTTCGGGAATAAAATTATAAAATATGGCGAAAATGCATGGTTGGTTTTCCATCTTACCCATGTTATATAACCTCCAAAAGTGATCCAAAACTCTTAATTGTTTTTTTATAATACAGCTTGAACTGTCAATTGTCTAATGACATAGCGACAACATAGATGAGAATAATTCTAGTACCTCAAAAATGAACTATGTATATACAGGGCGTTTCAAAAGGTTTTGTCATGGCTTCGGGGGGTTGTTCTAGACCTCGGATTGGATGGAGATTTGTGAAAATAACCTGCCGCAAAATTCGCGAAAGGGTAGTCGATTTTTTTGGGCTGGGCCATCTTATTCGTCTTGTTACGTAGGTGAAATGTCTGAGGAACCATGGATCAGAAATGAACCGTTCTCCCGCAAATCAACTTTTAATTGAGCCTCCGCGAACAAATTTTCGCCTAGTAAGTGAGACAGTCAGTTGTTCCTTCGGAAAGAAACACACAAGATATCCTTGTCGGCTAGGAAGACGTCAATGACCTGCGTTCGGTGTCAGGTTCGCTCATGGGCCCTTCCGGGGAGAAGAACCTAAACCAAGGTCCATGGTTACTTGATCGCCAGAGCTGTCCTTCGAAGAGCTCCGCCTGCTTCACCCATTCATACAGCTGAGATGTCACTGATTCACAGACACTCTCTCAGTGTCATAGCCGGACCTATCGGCACGAGCGTGGTGGCGTATTGGGGCGACATTCGTATCTAACCGCTCGCGCTGGAAAGACATGCCACGCGCGTCGATCGCGGAAAACAAAACGACGTGCGTGGCACGTCGACCAAGGTTATTTGTTGAAGAACAGTTTCAGATCGCACCACGTCGCGTGCAGGGTAAAACAAAAGTATTATTAGTGAAAAAGTATGCTCTGATATGTTTTAAATCAAATACGATTAACACTTTGACTGCCATGTTGGTCATATATGACCGGCCACGGTTTCTCCTGAGACGCCACGGTGGTCATTGGTGACCGGCGTTTGCATAAGAAAAACAATCTCGTGGCGTCCTGGGCTAGGCATATGATTTCGGCGTGGCAGTCAAAGTGTTAATAGATTTTAATGTTTTTGGGATTCTGGCGATGATTCGTGGAATTCAACCACTACGTGACGCCTTACGGCGAAATATAATGCTCCGTTCTAGCACGCGCATCTATAAATTAATTTCTAGCGCAAACAGTTAAGAAACTCCGCGACAGCAGAACGCAAGGCCTTCTCGCGTTAAAGAATACATTGTTGCGGCCGAGCATTATATTTCGCCGTAAGGCGTCACCGTAGTGGTTGAATTCCACCAAATCATCGCCAGAACTGCAAAAACATTAAAATCTATTAATCGTATTTGATTTAAAACATATTAGAGCATACTTTTTCACTAATGATACTTTTGTTTTGTCCAACACGCGACGTGGTGCGATCTGAAACTGTTCTTCGACAAATAACCTTGGTCGACGTGCCACGCGCATCGTTTTGTTTTCCGCGATCGACGCACGTGGCATGTCTTTCCAGCGCGAGCGGTTAGATACGAATGTCGCCCCAATACGCCACCACGCGCGTGGCAATAGGTCCGAACCTGGCAAGTGAAAGGCGAAGCAATCAGCGAGCTCTCGAGCGCACGGGAAGGGGACGCAGGCGGAGCTCTTCGAAGGACAGCTCTGGCGATCAAGTATTCTGGTGGAAAATTTACTTGGCATCTGAGGGGCAATTTGCTCTGATTCGCCCGACGGATAGGGACATCCCTCTCCCTCACGCATTTTCGATTGTGACGCGCTATTGGCAAGAGAGACCGTCACATTCGTTGCGTCGTCATGTGAACGACGAAAGTAGTGTTTTATTTTCGGTTGTCATTCGTCGATCTGAGGTTTCCAGGACCGACATGGTGGGGATAGGCGGTGCGAGAGCGATCTCCCCTTCCGTCTCAGGTGCCAAGGTGCCGTTCCCGCATAATAACCATGGAGCCTGACCTAAACACTTGCACTGCTCTTAGTCGTTCGGTGACCCAGTCCCCCAATTTCAAATGTCGAGTAGCACACTTCTGCTTAGACTGTTCGAGTCGATTTGCGGGAGAACGGTTTATTTCTGACCCATGGTACCTCTCAGACATTTTACCTACGTAACAAGACGAATAAGATGGCCCAGCCCAAAAAAATCGACTACCCTTCCGCGAATTTTGCGGCAGGTTATTTTCACAAATCTCCATCCAATCCGAGGTCTAGAACAACCCTCCGAAGCCATGACAAAACCTTTTGAAACACCCTGTACGTAACAAAACGAATGCGATGAAACAATAAAAAAAAATTTCAACCCTTTCGCGAATTTTTGCGGCTGTTTTTTTTTACTTTACATTTTTGTGTTAGGTAATTTTTTACTGAGACAAATCTTTTGCATGATTTACATACCACGAGGGGTCATTGGACCCCTTATGAAATTTATGCATTTTTCTGCAGTTCTCCAACTGGAACCATAGTTCTGAACTCACAAGGGGAGTCTGCGGTAGGTAAGGGCCGAGTCATACTGCGTCGAAAAAGAAAAGGCCATCGTCTAGGTGGGTACTTCGCCTTCATGACATGTTCGTAGTGCACACATGACATTTGTTTTAAATGTTTCTACGACGCTTATCATCCGCAAAAATGTGTAACGTACAAAAATAAGTAAATTGTTGAAATACATAATTGTGGGCTCCTTTGTAATCTTAACATTAAAATGCACAAATAAAATGCAATATAAAATAAAGGTCAAAGTATATAAAATATGTACCACACTATATGAAAATAAATGGAACATGTCTCATAAGGACATAAGATAAAATTAGAGTGCAGGAAAAAAAAGAAATGAAATTCCAAAATGCAACAACGGGAATCGATCTAGGGTTCATAGTATCCGCAGACAACTTCCTTCTCCACTCAGTCACGCCACTTCGTTGAATAACGTTCTAAGTATTAAAGCGACCTGTCCATTTTTGAAAACATTTTCACAGCTAAATAAAGCTTAATCTTGCTCGTAGAACGTGCCATCAAAGTTTCGAGTCGATCGGTGAAATTTTTTAACTCAATTTTTTCAAAAAACGTGTCTAATTATTTGCCAAGTGGAACACGTGTATCAAAGGATCTATACGGATAAGGATAGAAAAAGTGCCCCCAAAGCATGTTAATCTTGAGGAATACCATTCGATAGGTCTCTTTAAAAAAAAAACCTTCCTGCAAAGTACGAACCCGCTACCGCTACCGTACGGGTAGTTGCGGGTGGAACGTATTTTACAGTTTTTGAACGATGTCTCCTGTTTGGCTTCGTTGAAAATTCTAAAAAAAATCACAGATGTTTTGTACCCAGGGGTATACATACTTCTGAATTTTTTCAGAATTTTTGGTTGGCACATCAATTTTTAAAAATTAAAAATATTTAAAAACATTAATTTTTTATTGAAAACAAGAAATGACCACTTTTATATTTTTACAGTATTTGCATCATACCGTAAATATTGATGTATGATTTTTCAGTTTTGTATGAGTGGTGAAACGCAGTTAAAAAAATTAAAAAATTACAAAAAAGATGTATTCCTAATTATTAATAATTATTGGAGGATCGGGAATTTCTTCTGCATCTAAATACGCATTTCAAGTTACTTTGTTTACCGTAATTTATTGCTACACGAATTCTTAATTAGTAGTAATTATTTGATGATCGGAAAGTTCTCCTGTATCTAAATACCAAGAGAAGGTAATAATAATTAATATTAATAATTAGTAACTCGTGCGGCAATAAATTACGATAAAGAAAATAACTTGAAATGCTTATTCATATCCTCGATCTGAAGTGTACCGTTGCTTTGCGCACAGAAAGTAAGAAAACATCAGATTTTGACTTTTTAACTATGTTCCACCACTCCTAAAAATCTGAAAAAGTTACACATTAATAATTGTAAAGTATCGTTATGATTAAATTACGCGTGCATGAGTCGCTCATGGCGAGACAGACAAAAAATCCTTGTCACTAATTATGTAACCCCTTATTAGATCTCTTTTGTTTTTCTGCGCGCAGCGCCCACTGACACGTGCAATCTTATTCTAATCGAGTTCGCCCGTCGCCATCAACCGTTGTATTACTTTTTCATTTGAGTTCTATATTATTATAAATACACTTATATGCAGTCGTATACCTACTTTATTTACTTTGCGATTCCTAACAATAATCATAATAAGCTTAAAAAGCCGTGCAATATAAATGTGGTGAAATAAATAATTATGTCAGTATTATAAATAAATACCCGCTTTTCGTTTCCTATTGTTTTTTATATGATACACTTTTGAAAAAATTTAAAAAAATTCTAGATTCATAATCATAGTAAGCCCCAAAAGCTGTGAAGTTTTATAATATAAACAATTGTTGATTTTTAATTTTTTGAACTGCAAAATTACACAGCAATATTTACGGTATGTAACAAATACTGTAAAAATATAAAAGTGGTCATTTCATATTTTCAATTAAAAAAAAATTAACGTTTTTAAACTTTTTTTATTTTTGAAAAATTGATTTGCCAGCCAAAAAATCTGAAAAAATTCAGTAGTATGTGTACCACTGGGTGTAATATCTGTGTTTTTTCAGAATTTTCATTGAAGCCAAACAGCAGAAATCGGGCAAAAACCGTAAAATACGTTTCACCCTGTAAATACCCCTACGGTAGGGGCAGCGGATTCATACTTTGCAGGAAGGTTTTTTTTAGAGAGACCTAGCGAATGATATGCCCCAAGATTAATTTGCTTTTGGGGGCACTTTTTCCATCCTTACCCGGCTAGACCATTTGAACAAAATCGGTGACCCCCAGCTCTGGTCCTCCCCTTGTCAGATACACTTCTGAAGTTATAGTTCCATTTATCTGAATCTGATATGTGTGTTTGGTTTCGGCGTGAGCACTTGAACAACCCGATCGGGACCCTACGACGTAATGCATAAACAGAAATGACTCTTATCGGAGATTTACGAGGAACACTTCCTCCAATGAGTTCTCTATAGCTAAACGAAATAGAAATGCAGTCCTATATTGAAAGTCAGAGAGTAAAGATCAGAACGTAAAAAGATCAAGTACGACAAGGAGCGAACAATTCCCGTTATATTCAGTACATTGGCCCTGTGTTTTACTGCAGACCTGAACATGCCGCACAGTCAGTGAGACAGTTATTGAAAAGAACTCGAAACATAAGTGAAGCGAGCTCAGATGGGGAAAATTCTATATCCAAAGATGAGTAAAGTGAACGTGGGAATGATTTTCCACACAGTGAGGAAAGTCAGCATGGTTATATGTCTGACGATGAAGCTGAAAACGGTTTGAATGCCCGTAGAGGACAAAAGCGCCGAAGATTTTTATCGGATTCTGAAAGTGATGATGAGCAGAATGTCGAGAACAGTGTAACGACGCGTGATGGAACTGTTTGGCATCGAATAAAAGAAAGGCCGGCAATCGGAAGACCACAATTTAGCTTCAGAGAAGCGTCAGGTCCAACGGCATACGCCAAACGCAATACATGTTATGTCTGGTAAAGCAAAATCAGCATTTTCTGTGATAATATTATGTTGGAAACTATGAAACGGGCGTTTTTGTTTAGTCTGTGTTCAGCTGCGACTGAGAGAGGTTCATTGTAACGTGCGCTCGGTATTTTTATTTATAAAGTTCAAAGGTATTGTTCTTACTTATTTCGTAAAATTTTTTCGTGTTTGTATCCCATTTTTATATTATTTTTCTCCGAAACCAAATGGAAACAAAACGCGATTTACATCTACTTTTCTTGTACGAGTTCAAATTGAATCATATCGCAGCTCAAGCTTAGAGCAACATTAATCGCGCATTCGGAGATGGATCCACTAGTGAAAAAAATGCTCGATATTGGTTCCAAAAATTTCGTTCTGGCAATTTGAGTATCGTCAACGACCCTCAAGGAAGACCACCGGCCCATATTGATAACGAGGAATTAAGGATGACTGTGGAATCCGATTCACACACAACTATTCGCGAACTTGGGTCTAAACTAGGAACTAGCCATACGGCTGTGTAAAAACATCTACGTACAATAAATAAAGTAAAGAAATTGGACTCATATGTGCCGTACGAACTGACGCAACTGCAGATGATCGACCGCAAGAGCAAGTGCGCATCTTTGTTGCTTCGCAATACACGATTGCCATTTTTACAACAAATCATCACTTGTGATGAAAAGTGGATTTTGCATGATAATCGAAAGCGATCACGCAAATGGATAGATAAGAATACACCCCCAGGACACACCCCGAAGCCGAAATTTCACCAAAAAAAAATTATGGTTACCATTTGGTGGAATGCCCAAGGAGTGATCCATTATTCCTTCCTACAACCAGGTGAAACCATAACAGCGGTGTCCTATTGTCGTAAAATTGATGTCATGCATGAGAAACTTATGAAAAAACAACCAGCATTGCTCAATCGGCACGGTGCAATATTACTGCATGTTAACGCACGACCACATAAAGCTTCAGTTACTGTTGACAAATTAACTTCTCTACAATATGAAATTTTGCCACATCCTCCATATTCACCCGATATTTTGTGGGATCGGGGCGGTACACTCCTAAAAAGATCTTAGGAGAAAAGGACGTGAAGAAGAAGTGACGCCAGGGAGAGGACGCTGGCGCAGTGGAACCGCGCCGACCCAGGAGATCTCCCGAGTTAAGCAACGCAGGCGGTGACCATTGCTTGGATGGGTTACCGCGAGCCTCTCCTTCTTTTTCACGATCCTACAATTTTGCAAAATTGTAGGAGAGGCTCGCGGTAACCCATCCAAGCAATGGTCACCGCCTGCGTTGCTTAACTCGGGAGATCTCCTGGGTCGGCGCGGTTCCACTGCGCCAGCGTCCTCTCCCTGGCGTCACTTCTTCTTCACGTCCTTTTCTCCTAAGATCTTTTTAGGAGTGTACCGCCCCGATCCCACAATTTCACCGACCGATTATTATCTTTTTCGTAATTATGAATTATTTTTAAGAGAAAAGAAACGCAATAACCGAAAGGATATTATAAAAGACTTTGAATTCTTTATATTAACTCTAAAAAGAAAGATTTCTTTCAAAAAGGCTTATTGTAGACGTAGAAGTAAGGACGAAGGACGGGACATTTACGATTTTACAAATAACGGTACGGACCAATGGTGACACACGGCGACTGGTACGGACGTCTCGAGGCAAAACGGTACGCAAGGGAGATTGCACGAGGCCGGCAGGCCCGGGAATTTCCCGGGGGTGAGGCCCAGCGGCCAGGGTGCACTCGCACTCAGGCGGACGTGCCGTTTTTCCTCGAGAGACAGAGACAGACGCAAAAGACGAAGACGCACGACGGGAAATAAATAGACACGACGGACGAAACGAAGTTGACAGACGATACACACGGAAGCGGTCAGGACATACACGGAGTACGGAGACGAACGGAGACGCATAGTATGAGTTTAAAGACGCACGATTCGCGAGTTCTCCGATCTAAGCCGACTATTAACCACCACCAATCCCACATATATGACTTGCCCAATCGTTGGCAGAAAGTCGTAGATGCCAATGGAAGTTATTTCGATTGAATATAATAAATAATGTGAAAAATTGCGCTTTTTGTTTTTTATTCTTATTCAACGCCCGTTTCATAGTTTTTAACCTAATAGATCATGCCATTATTGACATCATAAAAAAATGTACAGAAACGGAAGCCTTGCAAGCTCTCGGGACTGAATGGGGTCTGCCTACTCCAAAAATGCTTTTGTCAAGCAAAAAATGTACCCCCTTTACGTCTATGGAATTCAAAATGAAGACCTACCTTCCTCTCGAGAGCTATGAGCAGGACACTTTCACAGAAATTTTGAGATTTCTCCGATTCGATAAAAAAAACACAACGATTCCAACGTTTGAGTGTGGACAAATTTGCTCCAATTTCGGACGTGTGAAACAATTTCATCGAAAATAGACAAAGTTGTTACAAGCCAGGCATAAATGTGAACATTGACGAGCAGCTGTTTCCCACAAAAGCGAGATGCAAATTTCCACAGTACATGCCAAATAAACCCTGCAAATTTAGAGTCAAATTTGGCCAGCGTCAGACGTCAACACCAAATATGTTGTAAACGGATTGCCATATTTAGGACGGGATGAAACAAGACCGGCGTCAATACCATTGAGTGAATTTGTTGTCCTGAAACTGGCCGAACCTTTCACTAAGTCTGGAAGGTATATTACAACAGATAATTTTTACCCTTGCTACAAAATTGTTGGGAAACGGACAACACTAGTTGGAGCGATAGGTACAAAGAGCCTGTGATTCTTTATTTAACGTGCAGTACCTGCCGTGAGGCATACCTACACGGCCCCCATGGGCGCGGGATTGAGATACGCCCAATCAACGCACATGCACAAAAACAAGTACATGCTACTAGTTTCCTACTAGTGGAGGCGAGACCTTCCTAAATCTCTACTGGCTATGCAGTGTCAGTGCCCGAGCTGAAGTTAGCGCAGCTCACCCGCCGAGGTAGGCACCTCTTCCCCTGCGATTTGGGGTTACTACTTGCCCCCACGAGTCCAACCTCAATGACCAGGTCAGGACGAAGAATTTGTCCTGGGGCTCAGCCTGGTCCCCGTGGTACCAACTTGGTTTGGTATATGGACTCGGGTAACCCCGGGTGCGTCAGACCCGAACCTGCCCTCAACTACGTGATGGACAGGCCTCTGGGGGGTAGGTACGAACAGAGGGGAATTGACCAGACTTGCAAAAAACGATGAAAAATAATTTGAAATTTTCTTCGACAGTAGTATATAAATCAAATGATTGTACGCTGACAATTTATAAAACAAAAACAACAAAGAAAGTTACGATACTAAGTTCGAAACATAAATGCGTAAAAACCAAAAACAATAAAAAGCGAATGCCCGAAACAATTAGTTATATAGGGCCCTATTCTAATTTAGTCTCAGACGAGCAACCAAAGACTATCGGTACTCGTCTTCGAAGAAACCGAACAGGTTCCCTTAAGATTAACTAACAATACCGTAGCCTAGAAACTAAACTAAACGCGTGTAATTAAAACAAATGATTAACTTTATTAACTAGATAAAAATACAATACTCTTAATAATACTAAAATTACTCTAACTCTCTCCACTCACGCTATAACTCTCACTCTCTGTAATCTCCACTCTGTATAACTCTGTATCCTAAACTCAACTCGACTCCACTAACTGACACTTCCAAAAATCCACGCTCGCATCCACCCTCGATACTCTTTCTCACAGCATGGATTCTTCGTCTTTCTCACAGCATGCGTTCTCCTGACATCCGTCGCCTTCCAAATCACGTATTCTAAACATCCACTCTCGCTTGTATACAAACCATCCACACTCACTAATTCCAAAATTAATAATATCTACGCGTAGAAAAATTCCGTTCCTACAGTTATTATAATAAGACTAAATTTGGCGATATCGATATGGTTGACCAAATGGCGCGAACATATAGCGTCAAATCAAAATGTAATAGATGGCCTGTACACATATTTTTCAATACCCTGGATTTCACTGGAATCAATGTATGGATACTCTATCAGGCGACAACTGGAATAAAGATGCCAAGACAACGTTTCCCATTACAATTAACAGATGAACTCGTCACAGAGTATCACGAGTTTCTTGAAGAAGGAAAGGAAAACTTACAAGAAGGAACGCTAAGCATGCCAAGCAATAATTCCCGCTCACGAAGAAAATGCCAAATAAGATTGTGTACTGGTAATAAAACATAATTGTATAATTTGCAAAATATTTAACATATTATTATACATTGTATAATTTGCAAAAAATTTGTCGGCCGAAAATGCATGAAGGAGAAACCAGTCATATGTTTAAAAAAAAGTGTATTTAATTGAGTATTTTACTTATGAAAATAAAAATATATGTTTGATTATTTTATTAGAAGTCAGAAGAAATGCTGCGAATTACTTCCTTCAATAAATTAAGAATTTCTTTCGAAAAATCAACATTTATTTCATAAGAGGTCAAATAACCCTTTATGGTAAGAATAAGTATGTGTAAAGTACCGGTACCTTTAGTATTAAAACCATTTTCACCTGCTGAGAGATTCTGTGGAAGAAAGTATGAGATACTTCTCTTCCGGTAGGAGTAAACAGCACTCATGTGATGATAATTTTAAAACACCCTGTACAGTAGCGACCTGATGTTACTATTATTATGTGCCAGAAGATTGAATGAATTCGATCGGCGCGCGTAAAGCTAGTTATGAAGAGGACCAACCAACGAAATTCTATAGCAGGATAGGGCGTGCTACGTTGTATGCCGCACTTTCTGCTTTACGAAAGGTCCCATTCTAGTTTCCATCGTTGTGTCGCTATAATTGTGAATCTTTTTATCCTTTTTATATACATATACATTGTTAGGAAGTTGAGGTGGATCGAGGTCAAATAAAAACGCTTATGAACACTGATAAAAATATATTGAAATGAATAAGACTGTACGTGAGGATAGTTCTGTTGCGACTGACTTAATCGTCACCGGCGTCGATAGGCCCGACGCCCTATGAAACAAAAGACAAACAGTCCTCACTCATACGCAGGGACTTCTCGGAAGCGCGGATCGCATATACCTCGCGCGATCTCTAATATACATAAAAAGGATAAAAAGATTATATATATATTTAAAAGGTGACAAAAAAATACTTAATTCTCCTCGGGGACGCGAACTCATGACAAACGTGTCCAGCGGTTCCTCAGGCAAAACGTTTAAAGTTTTACAATTTAACGACCATACAATTAACAACTGATTTAATTATCTCGGCCCACTTCATTAACACATCTTTTTGTGTGTATAAACACTGAAGTTCACAAAATGAACATACTGTATTAAAACAATGCAAAAATAGCAAATACTGATCGTGCATCTGCCCGAAATGCGTTCAAGAAATCGGTTTTTGATTTTTACTACATTGTTGCATTGTATTAAAAAATCTGAAAAAATTAGATCCTAATAATGATAACATCAGGTAGCTGCTGTAATAATAAAAAAAGTTTTACTCGGCAGATTACAATACGAAATCTACATTTTTTCCATTTTTTCGGGGGTTTAATGCTTTGCGCGTAGGACTTACAACGGAAAAATCTTAAAAAAAAAAAAAAATTGTGCAGTCATTTGTGTTAAGTGTCCGACTTTTTTTTACATTTTTGCATCCATTAAGTAGGCAAAATGGGGGGAAATTGATTTTTCAAATTTACTCTATAACTACCCTCCTGGTCAAGGTGTCGGGCTGAAATTTGGTACACAGTAGCTTCTCATGGTCAACTATCGAATGAGCCATCATCGAATAAAATTGGATGAAGGGCACTTTTCACCCCCTTATCCTAGACCTTTTCGTGAATTTACAGTATTTACACAATTACTCTGACTCTCAGTTTTCGAGATATTCGCCGAAATATACTTTGCAACCCTAACTTTATCGGCGGAATAGTGTTAAAGAACAAGTCTGTGGACGTAGAAAACATGTTTTAGAAATAAAGCAGTTAGAGACTCCGAAATGTGAGAAATTTTTTCCCAGTCGACTCTGGATCATATTATTGTTACTTATGATTGATTGCTTTGAAATATGACAGCCACGGTAAGCGTGACGGCAAACGACATCGCTGTTACAAAAAAAAATGAAAACTTTAACTCTTCGTATAAAAGACTAATTTTACGATTTTTGTTTGTAATACAATCGCATAAGTACACTGATAATTCTAAAAAAATTTATGAGATAAGGACTTCAAAATTGTAAATGTAACAAGAATTTTACGTTTAGCTTTGTAGGCGTACAATGATTCGTTCCAGTATAATTATTAAGTTTCTTCGAAACAATAGTAACAGAGAGACATACGTATATTGATAAGCTCAGAAACTTCTGTTACAGAACTACTCATAAAATATCTTAAAAATGATGATATATTTAAACAAAAAAGTTACATATACTTAACAACTGAAATTTTCTATTCATGCCAATGGCGATTTCCGTCCCCAAAGCCGAATCATGATAAGAGATAATAAGAAGAGAAATCATAATTAAACTATAGATTGTGAATGAAACGATCATAAAAGTTTAATCTTAAACACAGCCTCGGTGGTTTGATCTTCGGTTAAAGCTGCATTAAAATCGTTCTCAGAGAAACGGCCAGCTTATGGTCAATCCGTGATCGAAAACATAAGACAAAACCAGTAGAAATGCGCAAGAAAAAAGGCCTGACAATAAAAATAGGTGGGGAAAAGAATAAAACAAAAAGAAATAACATTACCTCCTTCTTCTGGATCTGCTTCTTGACCGAGACTTCCTGTCTCTATCTCGATCCCGATCTCTTTCTCGATCCCTGTCTCTGTCTCTATCCCTGTGTCGAGGTGATCTTGATCGACTATGGTGCCTGTACCGATCTGGCGATCTGCTTTGTGATCTTGTGCTTTCGCAATTTACAATCTCGACGCTACTGCTATCGCGTCTTGCGCCATTTCTAAAATCCAATTATTTCTTTGTTAATCCGTTGCTTCTACGAATCAGCAATATTATTATATTTTACACTTAATCGCACTGCACTCATTATTAGAGGACTTTACTCTCGTCATTCTTCTTACAAGTGGAGGACCATACCTGGGGGGTCACCGATTTTGTTCAAATGTGGTACACGTGTTCTACTCAGCGAATAATTAGACACGTGTTTTGGAAAAGTGTAGATAAATTTTTAAAAAAATTTAGATCAGAAAGAAAGTTCACCGATCGACTCGAACCATTGTAGGCACGTTTTATGTGAAAAATTAAGGTATACGTATTTTTTTATTTCGCTGTAAAGACGCTTTCAAAAATCAACATGTCGCTTTAGTACCTTAGAGTTAGGACGTTATTCAACGAAGCGGCGTGGCCGAGCGGACAACGAAGTAGTTTGAGGCTACTATGGACCCTAGATCAGTGGTTGGCAAACTCATTAGTGGAAAGAGCCAAAAATCAGCAGCAGGACGATTAAAAATTTTTGTAAGAGCCAAATTTCTTTTCAAGAACCTGTCAAGAACCATGTTTTTTGGAGTCGGTTCAAACTATCTACTAAACATTAAATACAACCAGATATAACAATGATCTTATTTATTGGCAAAATTTTGGTGGCCGACTGGCCGAGCCGCACTCAGGACGCTCAAGAGCCGCATGCGGCTCGCGAGCCGTGATTTGCCGACCACTGCCCTAGATCGATCCCCGTATGTTGCATCTTGGAATCCCGTTTTTTTCTCTTTCTTTCTTGCCCTCAAATGTTATCTTATTTCCTTATGGGACATGTTTTATTTATTTTCACATATGTGTTGTATATATTTTATAGACTTTGGCTTCTATTTTATACTCCATTTTACTTACGAATTTCAATGTTACGATTACGAAGAAGTCCACAATTATGTATTCTAACAGTTTATTTATTTTTGTACATTATACATTTGTATGGATGATAAGCGTCGCAGAAACATAGGCTTTGTTTCTGTTTTTAAATGTCTTTGAAATATCGTTGTAGGGAGGACGGTTTACAGTCCGGTCTCCACCGTGGTCTCAATTTCGGGCGGCCGATACTGTGCTGGGCCCGTTAGCTATTTTTAATTTAGCACTTTTCTGGTCCTTTGGGTCCGGCGGGTCGAAAACCTTCTGCGTTAGATAGGGACCGAGTCATAATCCGTCGAAAAAGAGAAAGTCCATTGTCTAGATGGCTACTTCGTCTTCATGACATGTTCGTGGTGTACACATGACATTTGTTTTAAAGTTTTCTACGACGCTTATCATCCAAAGAAATGTGTAATGTACAAAAATAAAGAAATTGTTAAATATATAATTGTAGACGTCTTTGTAATCCTAACATTAAAATGCGCAAATAAAATAGAATATAAAATAGAGGTCAAAGTACATAAAATATATATAACACTATATGGAAATAAATAAAACATGTCCCATAAGGAAATAAGATGAAAGTAGAGGGGAAAAAAGAAAAAAAAACAGAAATTCCAAAATGCAACATACCTGAATCGATCTAGAGTCCATAGTAGCCGGAGACTACTTCCTTGCCCGCTCAGCCACGCCGCTACGTTGAATAACGTCCTAACTCTAAGGTACTATAGCGACATGACGATTTTTCAAAACGTTTTTATACCGACATGAAGCTTAATTTTGCTCGTAGAACGTGCCTACAAAGTTTCGGATTGATCGGTGAACTTTTTTTTTAACTCAATTATTTCAAAAATTTTGGGTTATCTACACTTTTCGCAAAACACAAATGTGAACAAAATTGGTGACCCCCCAGGTCTGGTCCTCCCATTGCTAGAAGGGAGAGTTAAAAAAAATTGCAACATGGGGGATGCGGTGGGGACGGGGCACACAGATTTTTCATCGGTTTTTCACCTTTTTTGCTTTTCCTATATAACAAGTTAGTGTCATTTTTTGTCGTCTGCGCCGTTTGTAAGACAACGTATTCATGACGTAGGACCGAAGTATCATTTCTTACCTAATCAATATACTTAATTCTGCTGTGAAATTACCTTGCTGGTTTAACAAATAGTACATTAACGTCAATGGGTAAAAAAAATGGAAACAGGCATAATGTACTGATCATTTATTCGGAGATAACAATAGATAGTGGCCAGATAGGTAGATAGATATAACTCTGGTTAACAAGATTGTGGGCATAACGAACATTCATGCTGATTCTTATGGATTTTGTGGCGCTGAACACGAAGCATCCATCCAGGAGGCTGCAGTAGTAGGCTGTGTTCATTTTCTGTCGTCCGTGTAAGAAATCAACCAGTACAACCCCCCTTCCAGTCTCAAAAACCGTAGCGAACACTTTCCCCGTAGACAATCGAGATTTTGCTGTCACGGGGTTACCTTCGTCTTTCCTTCTCTCCTCTATGCTGGCACGCTTTGATTCGAGAATGTAAAGCACCCATTGTTTCGTCTCAGATAACGATTTTGTGCACAAAAACCTTCTCCGTCTTCCTTAGAACGAGCGTGAAGCAATTGGGAAATTGGACATCATGCAGCTTTTTCATTGTCATTCAGCAGTTTTAGAACCCAACGAGCTGGGATTTTTCTCAAGCCAAGCTGCTTTCTGATGATTAAAGGGACACGTCTATAGTTGACACCGGTTCTTGCGAAATTTAAAGTACTGTGAAGCGTCGATCCCGTTCGATGAGCTCACGAGCATGTACAGGGTACATCTAAATTATAGTGATACTACAGCATCTAGGCACCTGAGACGGAAGGGGAGATGCGTTCGCACCGCCTATCCCCGCCATGTCGGTCCTGGAAACCTCAGATCGACGAATGACAACCGAAAATAAAACACTACTTTCGTCGTTCACATGACGACGCAACGAATGTGCGGGGCTCTACAACATTCTTGTTCTCTTTTTAACAATAATACAACACAATATTCCAACACGCGGATAATATAATATGAGGGTCGTTACTCAGGATGCTAACTGGCAATGAGAAAAGAATTTTGCGGAAGTTTCGAGGTAATAATGCGTAGAAAAAGTGCCCGAGAAGACAGTGTTTGACCTGACGTGTCCTAGGCGTCGAATATATGTATCCCAGAGACTATACATTTTATTCTTAACAAAGGAAAGCCTTTTCAATTGCTTACAAGGGAACATATCGAACTCGAACACACCGATTTTGATGAAATTTATGTCAGAGGTACTCCTCGTCAGAATATTGGACACGTATTTTTTTTATCGGCAACCATCCACTCTGAAGGCGTGAAAATACCCCTCAAAGTTGAGGGTAGAAAACACATTTTTGGATATATCTCGGTAACCAGGGGTCAAACAAATTTTTTTTGTTTTTAAATTGTGTGTTTTTCAACCGAGAATTGAACTGTGTAACAAAAGTTGCAAAAAAATTATTTGTTTAACTACTTGCGCTATAAAGACGTGCCACGCACGTCGAGATGCTTTTGTTCCAAAACCGAAAGCGACGTGTATACCACGTCGATAGGCATTTAGCGCAGAAACAAAAGCGACGTGTGTGGCACGTCGGCTAACAGTTCAACCGTTCATTATTCGTGGAGCGCGGCACAGCTACCGAAAGTTAACTCGTGGAGCGCAGCACGGCTACCGAAAGTTAAATCGTAGCGCAAGTGGTTAACCGCTATCGAATAATATGTGCGTAAAGTATTACCGAAATCAGTGCATTCGTGACTTTTATTCGGTTATTAACGGTAACGGTTATTATTTGATGTTTAAAATTCTTTCGCATACTAATAATCTTATTAGAATACTAGTCATGGCAACAAAGTCAGTTTTGTTATGAAAAAATTCCATTTCGGCCGGCCAGTTCAGCGCGGAACGAGAAAATGTTAAACACGAAATAATGACCGTTATTTGGACCATAGCTTGTGTACATAAATTTATTTAATCAGTTGCGAATGTTTTTTGGAAGATATTAACAAAAAAAATTAATTTTTTGATATATTTTTTAAACAAATAATTTTTTTACAACTTTTGTTACACAGTTCAATTCTCGGTTGAAAAACACACAATTTAAAAAAAAATTAAATTTTTTTGACCCCTGGTTACCGAGATATATCCAAAAATGTGTTTTCTACCCTCAACTTTGAGGGGTATTTTCACCCCTTCAGAGTGGATGGTTGCCGATAAAAAAAAATACGTGTCCAATATTCTGACGAGGAGTACCTCTGACATAAATTTCATCAAAATCGGTGTGTTCGAGTTCGATATGTTTCCTTGTTAGTATAGGTAACTTAGTGGGACAAATCAGAATTCTAACTAAAACATATTTTTACCAAAATCGGGTGATTTTACAAAAACTCATATTTTAATCGCTCTTTCAACGGAAGAAATGGTGCAGTGGCTAGAGTGTCTGCCTGTGGAACCGACGGACAGTTGTTTGTCGTGAGTTCTCGTTCCCGAGGGAAATTTAAGCTTTTTTTTACCACATAGCTATAATCAATAGTCGCTTTAAAATGTATTCAAAAAATATAAAACATGCATAAAGGCAATCATAGAGAATGCTCTTCCCAGTCATGCCACGTTTTGCAATTAAGAGTATTCTCAAACATTTTTTTAATAATATTCTCGAACATTTGCTCAATAGGTATTGGTTTATTACAATATTTGAAAATATATGAATAATGAATATATATGAAAAATGAATATTTGAATATATATAATATATTAAAGGTGTAATGCGAAATTGTAGTTTCGCGGTTTTCGGAGACACCAAACTCGAGAGTCGGACTTCAAACTATGGTTTTATTCTGATTTAGAAATACGTAGAGCTGTAGTGGCGAGACGGAGTAAGTGCGGTGATTTTAAGTATAAGTCTAAGTATGAATTGTAGTATGAATGTTAATCGTTAATGCTTCATTTTGGTCGGGGTAAGGGTTTTTAAGGGCTTTTGGAAAAGGAGTGGGAGTGATGTTGGTGGTGGTCAGGGCCAGGGGGTAGGGATAGAAAGTTGGAACTTGGATTTGCGTGATGATTCGGGGATGAGTAAGGAATGGTGACTGTGCTAGGGAGTTAAAAGGTCGGGATGGAAAAATAGGAGATCTGGATTTGAGGTGGTGAGTCAGAGGTGATGACCGAAGTTTGCTAAGTACAAAATATTTGTCCTTACTCATTAAAGATATCCTACGTACTATCTAATCAGAGGGTCGGTACATTACAAAGGGACATAATATTATTACATCTTGATAAGTTATAACGAAGAAGGGGAAGGAAGAAACTCTTCCTTCCTATAGATTATAACTTTTGTATTTATCGCTTCGCCATTAATTCGGGGATCATCTAAAATGTGTAACGTGTTGAAAATGTATGCAAAAATCATCCACAAAAAATTAATTTCTTTTTCTATCTGTAACCGATTGGGCGGCACGCAGCGCAATCGCTTCTCTTCCGTTCAATACGGAAAAGTGCCAAGTTGATCTATGTACATGTAGAGTCGATTATAAATTTTGTATCAACAATAAAGATAGTTTAGCAATACAATATGGTTACGACAAGATAGGTGTAATATAGACAATATCTTTAACTGACAAATAACAAAGTAATATTTAATTATAATGCATTTAAGTAAAATTAACCCTTTCGTTACGATCGCCGACTATAGTCGACATCCGCCTGGCGAAATGTGCGTACGGGTGCCGACTATAGTCGGCATCGAATCATACCGTGCCTGTATCGTATCTCTTGATTATATCGACCCGTATTTGATTAATCCAACTCAAAGTACATTTTAGCCGTCGAGACGAGCTTCAGTTTTTCTTTATTCGACAGTGGAATATTTGTACGATAAGAAAGTGTTGCAATAAAAAACCTTTTTTGAAGCTTGCACACTTTCTTTGGCGCGGTGTGGCGTTCAGTGGCAGCTCTCCAGCGGTTACAATTAGTATTGCCTCACCGATACATTCGGGTGGTATCATGTTACACTGCTCCCACGTCAAGCGTCGAGGTTCGCCAAGAGGGATCCCCCTATATGGAGGCGATAGTCATGATGCATTTATCGAGGGAAACTCATGATGCCTTTATCGAGGATTTACTGTATTTGATGCTTCTGAATCTCGTCTTTGAAAGTATTATACACGCATTAATCGGTGAAAATAGTTAAACCCGATTACGGAGCACTGATTGCTCGTCGGCGGTCGAGGGCAAACTGATAGCGCGGCGATCACCGAAATAACTTATTGATAGCGGGCCCGCGAGACAGACACCTGTAAGTTACGGTCGCAGAGATCCGCAGAGTACATTTCGACGAGACGCGGCGGTCGTCGTACTTATTGGCCCGTAAAATGGAAATAATTGCACCCGTTCGTCGTAGAATTACTTTTAAAATTGAAAATGTAATTGAACAATATTGTTTATTTATATAACCAAATGTTACAAATATAATATTTTTTTTAGTGTAGCGTTATTGTCAAAAAGTAACTCATAAACATAAAGTGTATCTGTTTAGTGGTAGTGCTAACTTTCTTTGCAAATTACGTTTTTACAAATGCACGACGTATCGAGCGGACGCTTCTCGATGGTGTTACATACGGCCCTGAAAAACTTTTATTTCATGCGGCCCTGAACCTTTTATTTTTCATTTGATACCAGTCGATCATTAGAAAATTTACGTAAAGATGTAAACCGAAGGGGTCTCGCTGTACAGGATCACTGTCCGAGCAACTAGCATAAACAAACTACGATCCCCTACAATCCTGGCAAGATATATTCCATGCTGCCTTGGTCCCCTAATATCCCTCCCAGAGTCCTACCACCACCACTCATTTTTCCGCAGTTTTTCCAAAACCGAGCCCTATATAAGCGAGACATTTTTGACTCCTCGGGTCCAGTATTCTGTAGAACGAAATTCTCTCACTTAGGGTACAGAAACTTAAAAGTCACGACTTTCGCATTCGCTTGACTATTGTAAGTATAAGACGTGGAAACCCCCGCGAACCGACGCGTGAATTTCGGCTAACAAGGAGAGTGCAAGGTCTTCTGGACACGGATTTGGTTCAAATTTTGTAGGATGGTAGATTTAGTTTCCCTGTTGATGAAGATATATGGTTATAGGCGCCACTACTCAATAATTGTTTAGATATTTGCAATTGAATGCAATTCACTCGTTAAATTCAGTTCTGTAGCACACGATATACGTAATAGGTTTAGCGTAGCAGCAACGGATCGGTGTTCCGCGTCGGTAGAGCCGGGTTCGAGTCCGTGGCGGGTGAAAAACTTTTTTTTTTTATGTCTATTTTTACACATAAAGATACATAATGGAGTTCAAATAAATTGGAAATGAAATGTCTTTAATGACTAGAAACCATATAAGAGATTTATTTGTCATTATCATTCGTATAAATACAGAATAAGCAGTCTTTTGCTTTTAACCGATGAAGGCGACAAGTGAAATCGTCACTTGTCAAGTGAATCGTCAAGTGAAAAACTTCCTAAAAAAAATCCAGAACTGATATCACCTGTCAGTAGTGGATCCTGAGCGAGAAATATCAACCAGGGAAGATGCTATTAAATTACATTGGCTCATCCACAACCAGTTGTGCGCACCAATTTTCGTGCCCATGTTAAAGTACGCCTGGTTTGCATCAGGTTTGTCGACGGAAAGAGAGGTATTTGAAAACGTCAACGAAGTCTGTTTTCCGCAAGAAATACAAAGCAGCAGATGCCTATGCAACAATACTGCACTAATTCAATGCGCAAGATGCTTCTCGAAATTATGTTTCATTTGCTTTTATGACAAGTTTCACCGTTGTACGGACAATGAGGGGTGAGAAGCTAGTCATATTTTTATACTAATTCTGTTAATCTCATAAATGTTTTATTTATTGTTTCCTTTCACAATTTATTGTTTCCAGGCACGATTAACTGGCAGTTGAAGGGCTTTCTCCTATTCTTCCTGCGAAATACTTTTATTATTTTGTAATAAATATTATTCTGTAATTATACGAATGATAATGACAAATAAATCTCTTATATGGTTTCTAGTCATTAAAGACATTTCATTTCCAATTTATTTGAACTCCATTATGTATCTTTATGTGTAAAAATAGACATAAAAAAAAAAGTTTTTCACCCGCCACGGACTCGAACCCGGCTCTACCGACGCGGAACACCGATCCGTAGCTGCTACGCTAAACCTATTACGCATATCGTGTGCTACAGAACTGAATTTAACGAATAAATTGCATCTTCAATTGCAAATATCTAAACAATTATTGAGTAGTGGCGCCTATAACCATATATCTTCATCAACAGGGAAACTAAATCTACCATCCTACAAAATTTGAACCAAATCCGTGTCCAGAAGACCTTGCACTCTCCTTGTAAGTTTAAATTTAAGAATCACCTATTGTAATTGCATATTGAACCACTATTGATAATAACTTTAAATATACGTTTACATTCACATTGTGACATTTCAAACGTCTTAGTTATTTCAATTTACTTCCTTTCATCTTCATGTAACAGAGCAACGATCTCCCTTATTCACTCTTACCGCTCGGGGTGAATAAGATTTTTAAAATTAAAGTTACGGGTGTTCGTTAGAAGAGAAAGAGTCTACGGGTTGCAAAAAACTCCTTTTCCCTACTACTAGCTAGCTAGTGGCGGTACCCCTGCATCTTTTGGTACGGAACTGATCCGCTATACTAGCGCGAATGTACCGCGAGGTGTCTTTCGTTATTAACGGGCATACGGCGACCCTATAGGTTAGTCCGGTCCCCGGATATAATTCCCTGGATATTATTCCCAACTCGTTGCAATCATTAGCTCTCGCAATAAAAATTGTATTAACGCATTCGGTCTCGTTCTGCCACTCGCCCGGCTCGTAACAATGGACTGTTTCTTAAAAATATTTTCCTCGCTCTTTTAACCGATTACTCGCTCCTTCGTCCCGACCAATCCCGTAAGAATTTAATTTGCTGTTTTCCCGGGATTGATCGGGCTGTAACGGCCCCGTCGCACAGTGGTTCATTTGGCCGAAAACCTGGCCAAAACCCCAAGGAGTTTTTCAATTTACCTGAAAATTGGTGTATTAGTATTATTTGGATCGCTGATTAAGAATCTGAACTCAGAATTTCCAAAAACAAAATGGCGGCTTCAATATGGCGGATGCGAGTATTGAAAAATTGTCGGATCGGCACGAAAATTAGTATTCTTATGTTTCTCCGGTCGCTAATAAAGAATCTGAACTCAGAATTTCCAAAAACAAATTGGCGAACAAACATAATTAAAAAATTAAGAATTTATTTAGATATTATGATACATTTATTGATCACAGTGAATTATATTCATCTTATAAGCTTTTAATATTACAGAGAATCATAACAATTACCTTATAACGAACGTATTATAGTTAACTGACTAATTATTTTTAAATTAAATATATTTTTCTTTCACAAAGTACAAGTGATATCTACCGTGTCAGAAAACGTAGCACGGTATAAATACTTTACGGTGCTTCCACCTCCAATTTTTCATTCCAGTATTTAAAATTACGGTGGAAGGAGAAAAACTAAACTTTGCGAGAAACAAATATAGCCCTCATACCTGCAACTAGCCAGATTTTCAGCCGAAACGTCAATCATCTTTCGGTTTATGACGGTAAGCGGTCGAGGTGATCGCGGCTATCTATTGTTGCTTTGGAACAAAAGGCCACCAGCTTGCTTAAAATTATTTTGATTTTTAACCCAAACGAAATAAATATAGCGTTTCGTTAATTACAAGGGTAACCTTAGCGAGGGATTAGCATTATTCGTTTGTCCAAGGCACGATAGCCTGGCCGTATGTCGTAAACGTATTTCCCCGAGCATGGCGCGTGCGACAAACAAATAAGAACATCTCATAGAATCGCAAAAAGTCGCAAAATTTTACAACGGGGACTTCTTCGGGAAGCTTCAAAGTTTAATTTAAAAAAAAATCGCGTTGTACTTTTGCGTACTTCACAACTATTTCCTCTGCAAAAGGAAAAAAATGTATGGGTTTTGCAATCTGTGCCATAGCAGTTGTAAAATATTAAATAAAAAAATGAAACCAAGGTACTTATAATTTAAAAGTATGACGAATAGCTACAAATACTTACAAAGTTGATTGTACTATTATTTCACATTGAAAAGGTATTCTGAATTTCGACGTGAATACGTTACATTATTCAAGTGCCAACTTTGACATTGCATATCTCTAAGAGCATTGTTCAATAAAAACTTTTATTAATGGAAACCGATGCTCTGATATGTTACAACTCAAACGCAATTGCTAAATTTTGAAATTCGCGAAAAAAATTTTTGGCTTTTTGGCCAGGTTTTCGGCCAAATGAACCACTGTGCGGCGGCTGAAAAGAACTCTTACAAAGGGAGGACCAGCTCCGGGGGTCACCGATTTTTTTCAGATTTGGTACACGGGTTCTACTCGGCAAATAATGAGACACGTGTTTTGCCAAAAGTGTAGATAAGTCAAAATTTTTGAAAAAATTGCGATCAAAAAAAAGTTCTTCGACCGACTTGAAACTTTGTAGGCACGTTCCACGAGCAAAATTAAGCTTTATTTCGCTGTAAAAACGTTTTCAAAAATCGACATGTCTCTTTAGTACCTTAGAGTTAGAACGTTATTCAACGAATGGGCGTGGCTGAGCGGACACGGAAGTAGTCTACCATTACTGTGGACCCTAGATCGAAACCCGTATGTTGCATTTTGCAATTTAGGTTTTTTTCTTTTTTTTCCTGCCTTTTAATTTCCTCTTATGTCTTTATGAGGCATGTTTCATTTATTTTGATATAGTGTTGTATATGTTTTATATACATTGACCTCTATTTTATATTCTATCGTATTTGCGCATTTTGATGTTAGGATTACAAAGAAGTCCACAATTTTATATTTAACAGTTTCTTTATTTCTGTACATTACACATTTGTGTGGATGATAAGCGTCGTAGAAACATTTAAAACAAATGTCACGTGTTCACCACGAACATTTCATGAAGGCGAAGTACCCACATAGGCAATGGACTTTCTCTTTTTCGACGGATTATGACTCGGCCCTTATCTACCGCAGACGGTCCTAGACCCGCGGGACCCAAAGCAGCAGAAGAGTGCTAAATTAAAAATAGCTAACGAGCCCAGCACAGTATCGGAAACCCGAAATTGAGACAAAGGTGGAGACCGGATTGTAAACCGTCGTCCCTACAACGATATTTTAAAGACATAGAAACAGTAGTAACGCCTATGGTTCTACGGCTCTTATCATCCAGACAAATGTGTAATGTACAAAAAGAAATAAATTGTTAAAATACATAATTGCGGAATTCTTTGTAATCCTAACATTGAAATCCGCAAGTAAAATAAAGTATAAAATAGATGTCAAAGTATATAAAACATATACAACACATATGTAAAAATAAATAAAACACGTCCCATAAGGAAATCAGTTAACATTAGGACGCCCGATAAAAAGAAAAAAGAAATGAGATTCCAAAATGCAACCATATAGGAAACGATCTAGGGTCCATAGTAACCGCAGACTACTCCCTTGTCCGCTCAGCCACGCCGCTTCGTTGAATAACGTCCTAAATCTAAGGTACTAAAGGAACATGACGATTTTTGAAAATGTTCTTACAACAAAATAAAAAAATACGTATAAGTTAATTTTGCTCGTAAAACGTGCCTGTAAAGTTTCGAGTTAATCGGTGAACTTTTTTTTTAAACTCAGTTTTTTCAAAAATTTGGACTTATCTACACTTTTCGCAAAATACGTGTCTAATTATTTTCCGAGTAAAACACGTCTACCAAATTTGGAAAAAATCGGTGACCCCCAGAGCTGGTCCTCCCCTTGTTAGAAGCATCGCACCTAATAAAAACGTGCGACGCTGTAGCGAGATCTTTAAACACGAACGGTCGCTTCTCACCGTGTCGGGCTACAGGAGACAGTCGTAGATTTTGGAAAAATCGTCGCAGTTGTGCGACGTAAGATTCCTCCGTCTCTCTGTCCGCTCGTCGTACGGCGAGAAATTCGCCTGGCAATCGAATAGTCTCTCCGTACAGCATCTCCGCCGCAGTTGCCTTTAAGTCTTCCCTGTAAGCTGCTCGGATACCGAGCAGAACGGCAGGTAGAGATTCCGTCCAACTGGCGTCTCCGTGGCACGTAGTCGAGGCCTTGAGTTGCCGATGAAATCTTTCTACCATACCGTTCGCTGCGGGATGATAGGCCGTTGTCCGGAGGAGATTTGCTCCGAGAAGATACGAGAGATGCTGGAAGAGACTAGCCTCGAATTGCCGGCCCTGATCGATCGTGATTCGCAGGGGTGTTTCGAAGCGCGCGATCCATCCGGTGAAAAAGGTTTCCGCGGTAATGTTTTCGATGGGCCACGCTTCGGGCCAACGGGAAAATCGGTCCACGCAGGTGAGGCAGTATCGATACCCCTTTGAAGATGGTAACGGACCTACAATGTGCACGTGGACATGTTCGAACTGCGCTGACAGAGTTGCGAATTGTCCGACGGGGGCGAATACATGCCTGTGGATTTTCGACCGTTGGCATCGTACACACGCTCGTGCCCAGGTTTTGCAATCCTTTCGGATTCCTGGCCACACAAAACGTTCGCTGACAATTTTCACTATATTCTTAATCCCCGGATGCGCGAGATCGTTCAAAGAGTTGAACGCTTTCCTAGGAAACGACTTGGTGACGAAAGGTCGTACCGTCGCTGTTGAAAAATCACAATACAGCTCCGTGCCTGTGCTGGGTAGCTGCATTTTCTTTAAATCTAACGCCGTAGGCGTTTGTAGGAGCATCTTCAACTCTTCGTCGTTCCGTTGGGATTGCGCGAGTTCGTCAAAATCTAACGCCCGCGAGATTTCCGCTACTCTGGATAAAACGACGGCGACTACGTTATTTTTATCTGACACGTGACGAATGTCAGTGGTAAATTGCCCTATTAAATCCAAGTAACGGAATTGTCGTGGCGTATGTTTTTCCGATTTCTGTGCGAAAACAAAAGTCAAAGTTTATGGTCCGTGCAAATTACGCTGCGACGGCCCTCGACCATATGCCGAAAATGTCTAATCGCTTTGTAAATGGCCAAAAGCTCGCGGTCGTACGGACTATATTTTCGCTGAGCACCACTTAACTTTTTTGTGAAGAATGCGAGCAGCTGCCATCCTTCGCTGGAACACTGCTGCAGTACAGCTCCGACGGAAAAATCCGACGCATCCGTGAAAATCGCAAACTGCACAGCGACATCAGGATGCGCCAGTAAAGCTGCTCGTGCTACGCTTTCCTTCGATGCGTCGAAAGCTTTTTGTCTGGCAGCGGTCCACTCCACAGGGGCGCGACCTTTAACACCTCCTCGAAGCGCGTCGTTGAGCGGTGCCTGGATATTTGCAGCATCGGGGACGAACCGGCAATAGAAATTGACCATGCCCAGGAATTGCCTGAGTTCTTTAACCGTGGTTGGTCGAGGAAAACTTCTGATCGCCTCCACTTTTTCGGGTAATGGTCGAGTACCCGCCGCCGACACTGCGTATTCGAGAAAACGCACTTCTGAAGCACCAAACACGCACTTTGCGGTGTTCACAAGTACCCCATAGTTATTTACGCGTTCGAACAGTTCCCGGAGGTGCCGCGCGTGTTCTTCTTCCGATACCGAAGCCACGAGAATATCGTCATATACGCGTAACACCAATCGAGACCCCGGAGTACCTCGTCCATAAACCTTTGAAACATCTGCGCGGCGTTACGCAATCCAAAGGTCATGAACGGAAACTCAATGAGCCCGAAAGGTGTTATTATCGCGGTCTTCGGAATGTCGTCCGGATTGACCGGAATTTGATTATAGGCGCGCACTAAATCAATGGTCGAAAACACTGATTTTCCGGAAAGTGTGTGCGCAAAGTCTTCAATATGCGGCACTGGATAACGGTCCGGTATTGTTCTTGCGTTTAACGCCCGATAATCACCGCACGGACCCCAATCACTACCTTTTTTCGGCTCGAGGTATAGGGCCGATGACCAACAGCTCTCAGATCTTCGAGCTGTACCGTCCCTCACCATGACCTCGAATTCCTTTTTGGCAATCTGCAACTTGTCAGGGGCGAGGCGTCGAGGTTTGCATGCTATCGGAGGTCCGGAAGTTGTCCGGATGTAGTGACGTGTCGAATGCTTCGACGACCGATGTCCCCCGGATGGCGTAGTCACATCTGGAAATTCGGCGAGTAACGCGTGATATCGGCTGTTTCCAACGATGGACTTGACGCTTTTCGCACAGCACTGCACTACCTGACCCTTGACCGCAAGCGTGTCGTGTCGTCGACAAGTCGCTTATTTCGCAGATCAACCAATAGTCCGAAATGGCTTATGAAGTCGGCGCCAATTATCGGTGTCGTAACATCCGCGATTACGAAACGCCACGTAAAGTCTCTGCGGAGTTTCAAATCAAGGCGAAAAGTAGCATGTCCGTATGTCGGGATTATCGTTCCGTTTGCTGCGAACAGTTCATACGGAGATCGTTTCCGCGCACCACTCACACGCGATTTCGGGGAAACGCACAGGTCCGAACCCGTGTCGACCATAAACTTAGTTTTTGTCGTCCCGTCCGTTACGTATAAGCGGCTCGACGAGGGCGAAAAATCGTTTGCCGCCATTAACGATCGCCCTGCACGTTTCCCGACGAATATGTGCACGGATCGCGACATTTTTTCGCGGGCGCACCGAACACCCGATGGTACCAGCATTCACCAGTACCCGCGTCACCGTCGCCTCGCCGTTCGGGTTGGGATCGCGATCGCGAGAAATGATGCGAATTGCGTCTTTTTCGTGAAGACGATCGTCCGCGTTGGCTTCTCGCGTCCCTTCCGACGTGTAACGCGGCAATTTCTCGCCGGAGTGCCGCGATCTCTTCTCTCCACCCGTCACTGGTGGCAGGAGACGCAGCAGCCACCTGCGGTTTACAGTTGACCTCCATGACGGCGTCGGCGAGATTAGCCAGTTCCAAAAGGCTATCCTTTTATCGCGTAGTTAGAATTGCCTGCACATTAGTAGGCAAATGCCCTAACCACAATGTCTTTAAGAAATCGTCTGACACTGCGTCACCCGCAAGGTTTTGTAGCCGGCGAAGAAAAACCGTCGGTCTCCGGTCGCCTAGTTCTTCGTCTTCCAGAAGCATCCGTATTTTATGCTGTTTTTAATCGGACAGTCGACGAATCAGTTCGGATTTTACCGTGTCGTACATATTCACGGCCGGTGGATTATTGATTATATCGATCAACACGTCGGCGTACTTATTATCGAGGTTCGCACTGAGGTAATGATACTTGGTGGCGTCCTGCGTAATCCCCGAAAGGACGAATTGTGATTCGAGTTGCCGGAACCATGTAGTCGGGTTCTTCTCCCAGAACGGCGGAATTCGGACGGTAATTCGAGCCACCACGGGTGAAAGGCCGATATCCTGCCCTTCGGACTCGCCACCAAGCGTATTTGCTGTGGTGTTTTCCATAATCGCGGCACCAGTTTACCACTTCAGAACCACAAACGACTGTGTCGCGAAATTATAAAAGAGAAATACAAAAAACTGCGATTCGCGCGGTTTGACTATTACGCAACACTTGCCGATCACGTCGGGGTCACCAATTTAGTGGTAGTGGTAACTTTATTTGCGAAGTACGTTTTTAGAAATGCACGACGTATCGAGCGGGCGCTTCTCGATGGACTGTTTCTTAAAAATATCTTCCTCGCCCTTTTAACCGATTACTCGCTCCTTCGTCCCGACCAATCCCGTAAGAATTTCATTTGCTGTTTTCCCGGGATCGATCGGGCTGTAAGGGCCCCGTCGTCACAGCAACGGGCCGTCGCTAGGTTCAACGGCCTCTTCATGAAAACATAAATATGTGGCGACACGCTGTCGCGTTTTCGATGTGACGTGCCCGTTGCACGTCGCCGCCATAATCTGTAAAGCATGCTACACATAATAACTCATAAAGAATAAATGTACACTTGTAAAGCAAACTATCATATAGTACTAGCGCGGGTGAAACGAGTGCGTTGAGAATCACTGGCGGAACCTTGTGTCTTGCGGAAATATTTTCATTTCTCACCCGAAAACAAAACTTGTGTTGGAACTTTCAATTATGGTTTTCTTAAGAAAAATGTCTGCCCTATCGCCTCCCTCTATTAGAATTCCTCCTGGGCGTCTACTTTTTAAGATAGATAGGAAAATATCCACGAAAGTTGAGGCATTTTGGGCCTCGTGTTGCCTTTGATCGTTGTTTAAACATGTTTAAGTGTTTATAACATTAAAGTAATATGCATCGTTATATTTGGGAGGGTTTGTAGAACCATTTGTAGGAACGGAATTTTTCCTACGCATAAATAATATTAATTTTGGAATAAGTGAGTGTGGATGGTTTGTATATAGGCGAGAGTGGATGTTTAGAGTACGTGATTTGGAAGGCGACGGATGTCAGGGCTAGCACGAATGTTTAGTCTGTAGATAAAGAGAAAATGAGTGAGTGCAACAGAGAACGCATGCTGTGAGAAAGACGAAGAATGCACCCTGTGAGAAAGAATGTCGAGGGTGGATGCGAGCGTGAATTTCGGAAAGAGTCAGTTGAGTTTAGAACACGGAGTTGAGTTGAGATATACAGAGTGGAGAGTTTTACAGAGCGAAAGTCATAGCGTGAGTGGAGAGAACATTACAGATAAATTCAGAGTTAGAGTTTGGTAAGATTCCACCTAGGCTGCGTCGGCTTTGATTCCGCCGCGGCTTCTTCAAGGCTTCTTCAAGGTTGGACGGCCTGGAGGTTTCCAGCCCGTCCAAAACCAAGACAGAACACTTTAGAACCGTTTGAAAGACACACGCACCGCACAAGCAAATTCAATATTGTATCTTAACAAGCACACTTACTTTTGTACAAACAAATAAAACCCATTTGGTCAACAATATCGTTGCCTACATTAAGAGTGCCCAGTTCGAACCAGCATTCCAATCCTAAACCGGGCATTCGCGAACTAATGGTAGGAAGCAAGACGTGCTCTACCATAAACCAAGTTATTTAGTATTATTTAAGAGTCTTGTATTTTTATATAGTTAATAAAGTTAATCATTTGTTTTAATTACGCGCGTTCAATCAAGTTTCTAGGCTACGGTATTGTTAATTAGTTTTAAGGGAGTCTGTTCCGTTTATTCGAAGACGAGCATCGATAGTCTTTGGTTGCTCGTCTGAGATTAAACCAGAATAGGACCCTATACATTTTAGAAAAAAAACGTTTAAATAACTTTTACGGTTAAAATACAATGAATTCGGAATGTTGAAAATTTAATTTTCTTTTCAAAACTAATTTTCTCAAAAAGGGAGTTTGATGCAGACAAACGGGATTCAGATTCGTGTTCAACGCCACAAAATCCACAAGAATCAGCAAAAATATTCTGTGGGCAAAAAAAAAGTTCAATTTTATAGACCAGTATAATTATACAGAAAAAGTTCCAACTGACTGTTACGATTCTTATTTTGGGCAATTTTTTCTTATGCATATAACCCCCTGCTCGGTTGTAATTTTCAAGCTACATTGAATTTTGCCTATACGTGCACATTCGTAGGAGCGTATAATACAGAGAAAGGTCGATATTTTGAATCTACCCCATAACTACCCTCCTTATCAAGATATCGGATTACAATTCAACATGCAATGAATTTCTTCTTTTTTTTGTCACTTATCGAATGAGCCACCGTGGGGTGAAATCGATTCAAGGGCACTTTGAACTATTTACCCCCTCATCCTATTAACCTCCTACACCCTGTGTTGGGGAGTGCTATTATTTGCAACACACAATTATTTAAGCCTCTCTAAGAATTCTATCTTCTCACTGTGCCTCTACAAGTCGAAACGGAACACATGTAGTACATAAGATCGCTGCCGAATCACGTAACGCAACCATGCCCGTGAAGAAAATGAATGGCTTCTTTCAAATGGCACGAGAATTATCCAGCTCAAAGGACTAAGATGATAATTGATGACATTGCATCCGTGCGAAATCCACAGATATGTAAGTCTTCGGTCCGTGATTTTCCGAGAGACCGAGATTATAAAACTTTTTGAACGAAAACAAATTAATGCTTGTGCATCTAATTATTCTGGTTAATTGGAAACTCTGCGTTAGGATTCCGTTATTGAAGATGGTTGTTGTTGGTTGGCGGTTGTCTTTCGACTGTCTAAGGAAAACCGAATTCCTTTCGCGGCCGCCTCCTCTCCCAAGCATTCTTGTAATAAGATTAGTTTTTTTATGGAAGTAATGGTACATTTTAGAGATGTATTTCGCCGAAAAAGGAATATTTATGGCGCGAAGACTTTGAAGGGAAAGCAGACTGGTGCGCAAAAACATTAGCACCAAGTCGCGCGAGTTCATTAATATTTATTACCTTTTGGTAAGGAGACGCGGAGCGACCAAGGCGAATGGGATGTCTGCGCAAGGAAGAGTTTACTTCGAAAGTTAATTTCGAAGATCTTCGCTCCCCTTAATTAATTTATAAATGACTTAATTGACCGCAAATTTTTTGTATGATTGAGTAAATACTTTTGGCCATAACGCGTTAAGCAGTATTTCATTGCGTTTTGTGGATTTTAGACTGCCGTGTGCGTCTCCAGTGGCGTAGATATGAAATTATTTAATTCTAAATTGTAAACAATAGGATTGAAATTTGTAACAAATAAATCAATTGTTTTTGATACTCTGAATCGACTCTCTTTTGATACATTAACATATTCGAAGTCAGAATCATCGTCAGTCATCGTAAATAATTGCCCTCAACGTCTATTCTAATATTATATATTATATAATATAATCGTTAGAACTATACGAGAGATGCCCGCATATCATTTGTACTGCATACGGCACTGCGCATAGGAATTTCGTTTATATTATAACTCTTAAGTGTCGCGGCCGCCCTAGCTCTTTTTGAGCTCATCGTCAGTCTGTTCTCTGTATACGCCCTACGCGGAAACACTACATATTCTTTCCCTGCTAAGATTCAACTATATATTCCACATACATTAATTTGTCTACGATTAATTGTACGCGCACCCTGTTTACTCCTATCAATAATATTATATTATATCTATAAACAAATAACTTTCCGTATCCGGTATAAAACCACTCAGAATCTACCGTCCACTTGACTGTGACGAGGGTATAAACCATGCTATTGAATGTAATTCGCATTTTAAGAAATTAAAACGCCCATAACGTGCCCGGCACGGGCAGACATAAATTATAAACAGACAAATTTCAACTACCTGTGTGAAGCACGGGATTTCCAAAATATGCCAATTTAGCACGTTCGTGTCAAAGACAGGCATGTCTACTACGGGGTTAAAGATGAAGAAATGCTATATGTTTTTCTTTTGTTCTGTGTCTTGTCATTGTTCTTCAATAACGACTGATCGTTGCAAAAGCTGGAATTCAGATGAGGGTACCGGAGCTATGCTCGCAAGTAACACGTTCTATATGATTATTACTATTCGCCTGAGGGTAGTGACAAGTGTTAACATGTAAACTCAATTTCTGAAACAGCACTTACGCGTATATTCATAATTTCATACGTATTTTTAACACCTTAATAACAACATTTCTTAACCCATTAGCATCATAGCTCTAAATACGGCAGAAGACCCGTAGTACCATGCACTTCTGCGCGCAGCAGTTTAACATTGTACAGGGTGTAAGACATTTAATGGTCATGTTTTCGGGGGGTTGTTCTAGAGCTCAGATTGGATGAAGATTTGTAAAAATTACTTTCCGCAAAATTATTTGTAAAATTTTGTAAAAAAATCGGCTGGAACTGGCTCGGCTATCTTCTTCGTATTGTTACGTAGGTAAAATGTCTGAGAGGAACCATGGGTCAGAGGTCAACCGTTTTCCCGCAAATCGACTTTTAATTGGGCCTCCGCGGTCTAATTCACGCTTAGTAAGTGAGAGAGTCAGCTGTTCCTTCGGAAAGAGACACACAAGATATCCTTGTCGGCTCGAACAGTCTGAGGAGAAGCGTGCTACTAGACATTGGAAATTGGGGGACTGGGTCACCGAACCACTAAGAGCAGTGCAAGTGTTTATGTTCTTTTCCCCGGGAGGACCCATGAGCGAACCTGACACCGAGCGCAGGTCATTGACGTCTTCCTAGCCGACAAGGATATCTTGTGTGTTTCTTTCCGAAGGAACAGCTGACTCTCTCACTTACTAAGCGAGAATTAGATCGCGGAGGCCCAATTAAAAGTCGATTTGTGGGAGAACGGTTCACTTCTGACCCATGGTTCCTCTCAGACATTTTACCTACGTAACAATACGAAGAAGATAGCCGAGCCAGTTTCAACCAATTTTTTTACGAAATTTTACAAATAATTTTGCGGAAAGTAATTTTTACAAATCTTCATCCAATCCGAACTCTAGAACAACCCCCCGAAAACATGACCATTAAATGTCTTACACCCTGTACAGGGCGGAATATTCCGCGGCTGGTGATAAAAGTCGACCGTCATCTGCAGAATATTCCGCTAACGGATGAAATGGGTTTAACAGCTTAATATGTTAATTGTGATATGTGAATTCTTAATACACCTACTTTAAAATAAATTTCAAGAAATTACTACAAAATTCTCTATCTAAATCGCAACATCCATTTAATGGTTTGATTCTTAAGAATTTCTCAAACAGCGGTTACCATGAATAAAACAGCTTTATCCAAGAAACTTTTAAACTTAAAGCGCAAGTTGGATTATATGGGACCTGTTAATAGAGTGTTCGACATTACTTCATTAAAAAATAATTTCAAACACATTAATGTAATTGGTTTGTTTTACATAAGCATACTCCATGTGAAGGTATATAACGAAATAAAAAGCAACAAACAAAATAAAAAACCCGAAAGTCTTAACGATTTTCAAACGAAGAAAATCCAATTCTGAGATAAAACATGACATATATGTTAAAAGGGATATTGCTTTTATATTTGTGGCAAAACACATTAATATTTAATTCTTCGTGTTCTGGTTGGCTGTTTCGACGACGTACAGGACGTTTTAAAAATAAATAGCATGACCCTTCAGGTGTGATTTTAAACCTCTGAATCAATAGACATTAGAAAAAGGAAGACTGGTTACAAAAATTCTCTTTAACACTAAAATTCCATGTTAAAGGGTCTGGCCGAATAAGCATGGAAAAAGCGATCCCAAAGCTAATTGACCTTGGTGCATACCATTCGACAAGTCTGTCAAAAAACCCTTCCTGCACAGTATGAATCAGCTAGCCCCTTACTAGAGAGTGAAAAGTATTTTACAGTTTCTGCCCGACTTCCCTTTTTTGGCTTCTCGGAAAGTTATGAAAAGAATCACAGATATTGTACCTAGTGCTGTGCATACTTTTGGTAAACTGATTAAAGCTCGATTCTAAAAAAAAATAGTGTGTTAAAGAACGTTAATTTTCTATTCAAATCATTAAATGGCCACTTT
Source organism: Cerceris ruficornis (assembly GCA_963989415.1). Classification (NCBI taxonomy): domain Eukaryota; kingdom Metazoa; phylum Arthropoda; class Insecta; order Hymenoptera; family Crabronidae; genus Cerceris; species Cerceris ruficornis. The sequence continues at coordinate 12,808,210 of OZ022520.1, read as the reverse complement.
TATATTTTCACAGTATTAGCATCATGCCATAAAAAATTAATGTGTAATTTTTCAGATTCTAAGGAGTGGTAGAACATAGTTAAAAAATTAAAAATCAGCAACTGCTTATGTTATTGGCCTAGGTATTCATGTGACCGGATTTATATTTTGATAGTTTTTGAAGTTTACTATGATTATTAATCAGTAATTTTTTCAGATTTTTGGCAAAAGTGTGTCATACCAAAAAAAATGTGAAAACAAATATATTAAAAACTGACATTTTCTTATGTCCCGTGGACAAAGCAGTGTACACTTGGATCCTCGGAGTACCTTATTTATTACACGATCATTATATACTATGTCCAATATTTCACATGTATGAAATTATTCAATGTAAATTTCGATTCTCCTTAGCTCGGATATGCGTGAAGTCCTAAGACCACTCCGAAAGTGATATACGTGTTACTTGTGTTGAACGGTACCAGCACACAGAACTTTAAAGTCTGCAGGTTTATGGTATGTCAATTACTATTTAAATGCAAGAGAAATTACGAATTTCCTCTTACTGCGAGAAAATTAAAAATTTATCAAAGGCAATATACGTATCAGTCTCATTAGGGAAAAGTCCCCCCGTGTGGGGGGGGGGGGTGTACCGGCTAGCCCCAACTGACTAGAAAATCCGCGGTTTTACGATACGTTAATTACTATTATAATTGTAGCGTTTCATTAATTGCATTTCAATACAGGAGAAATTCCACATCCTCTAATAACTCTTCATAATTAGGGCTTCGTGTGGCAATAAATTGAGGTAAACAAAGTAACTTAAAATGCGCATTCAAAGCCTCAATCTGAAGTGTACCATTGCTTTGCGTACGGAAAGTAAGAAAGTATTAGGTTAGAATTTATTCCATCATGAAACATTTTGCAAAAAATTTGAAAAAAATTCACATTAATAATCATATTAAGCTTCAAGAGTCGTAACAATGTAAACGTGATCAAATGAAGAATTGTGTCAACATTATAAATAAATATGCGTTTTTTCTTTTGTTCTCTTTATGATATACTTTTGCGAAAACTCTGGAGAAAGTGCCGATTAATAATCATAGTGAACTTCGAAAACTATACAAATATAAATGCGGTGAGATGAATAACTAGGCCAATAACATAAACAATTACTAATTTTTATTTTGTTAACTGTGTTCCATCACTTCTAAAAAATATGAAAATATTACACACAAATGTTTATGGTGTGATGCAAATACTGTAAAAATATAAAAATGGTCATTTAATGATATCAATAGAAAATTCTTGTTTTTCAACATTCTAAATTTTTTAAAAATTGATTTTTAATCAATTTACCAGAAGATCTGAAAAGTTCAAAAATATGCACAGCACCAGCTGCAATATCTGTAATTTTTCATAACTTTCTAAGAAGACAAACAAGGCAAATCGAGCAGTAATTGTAAAATACGTTTCACCCTGTAGTAGGGCTAGCTGTTTCATACTGTGCAGGAAGGGCTGTTTTTTAAGTACCTAACGAATCGCATGCACCAAGGTCAATTAGCTTTGCTGCCAATTTTTCCATGATTATCCGGATACACCCTTTGTTCTTAAGCTTGACGAAAAGATGACACTTATGAAAGGAACCGTAATTGTAAATGCCTGTAAAGCATAGACGTTCTCTAACAAGGGAACATCCCGAGGTGTAAATCACCGATTTTGATGAAATTTTAGTATGATATACTCCTCGCGGAAATATTTGACACGTATTTTTTTTTTATCGGCAATCGTCCACGTTAAAGGGGTGAAAACCACCCTCAAAGTTGGCACCCTGAAACTTATTTATTGAATATCTGGAAAACTATTAGAGATACGAAAATTTCGTAAAGAGAGAAAATTAACGTATTTCGACCACAAATCTAATCATATAAATATATTTTTTTTAAACTCGTTTGTTTAAATAATATGCTTAAAAATACAACTTTTTTAATGATTTTGTAAGTCAAATTTCAATAAATTTTCTTGAATATTTTTCTGAGAATACCATATACCGAAACACAAAATACGGATAAAATGGAAATTTCAAATTTTTTTTGTAAAAAAAGTTATTGCATTTTTAATTTTTTCTCTTACGTTCTTGTTAAGTTATGCCTTCGTATATACATGTATGACTGCTTTAAAAGGCCAGATTTTATTGCCAGACACACATATCGTCTTTATATAAATTAAAAAAATTTGATTGATTAATTAATAATTTGTATCAATTATTGTAATAATGGTATTCATTCTTATTCTTATAACCAATATTTTCTTACACCACAAGCATTCTAAAGCATCCCTATAATCAATTGAAGCATGTAACGTCCGAAAATAGTAAATATATAACGCATATCTCCCGAGAATTAATTAATTTATTTGGCCTGTCGGCGGATTCACATTGATATCATAAATGACTATCCCGAGGTGTAAATCACCAATTCTTATGAAACTATAGTATAAGGTGCTTCTCGTGGAAATATTTAATATCCACTTTCATTTATCGGTAATCAGCAACCCAAATAATGCTAATATATCAATTTTCGATGAAATTGGAGCTGTTTTGAGGTATTGGCCAGGATTTTAGCGAAATCGACCACTGTGCGTCGCCCGGTAGCCGAACATTGTATCATTTTAACATATTGCTGACCACTCACGAGTTAACTCGTGTTTGCACTTGCATTAGCTGTTTCAATTTTACCATACCAACAAAATTACTAAAGCATATAATATGTATAAGCTATAACATATAGCAGATATGTACAAAGTTTCATTTAAATTCATTGTATATAAATAACGTATACTGAAGCTTATTTAGATTCTTTTGTTTTAATATTCAATTACGGAAAAAATAGCCGGTGACACGAGATAACTTCTACGTGAAATTGCCAGTCAACAATGTGTTAAATGAACCGAAAATTCATTAATTTTTGTTAGTAAGGAAAGTGTATCGGTAAAAGTGTATCTTTTAAGAGCTACCAAGACTCGTGTAGGCACTCTATTTCGCACGTCGAACGATACAATTTCAAATGTAATAACATTATCTGTGATGAAAAAATCAATATTCCAATTTAACTGTAACTTTGTAATGGATATATAGCTCCTATAAACTAATACTCCAGAAAATTTATTGATATTAAAGTGGAAAGAGCAACAAAAAAATGATATTATTTCACATATTGTTCAAACGAATAGAGACTTTGCAAAATGATTTGTACCGTTTAATTCGTTATAAACAGGCACAAATTTCGCCAATTTACGCAATTACTCTATATCTCATAGTTTTCGAAATATTCACCGAAATATACTTTATAATACCAACTTTGGGGACGGTTTTCACAACCTTAACATGAATGATTGCCGATAAAAACAATGGGTATCAGTTGCAATTGTTGTGGTAAGTAATGTAGTAGCCATCCCCTTTGAAAATCGCCTAGAGGCATTTGCCGAGGCCAGGGAGCGTAAAATCGCTAAATACGCGCCCCTGGCCGAAAAACTAGCGAGGGATGGCTACAGGGTCATGGTGGACGCGTTCCTCGTCGGCGCCCTCGGCTCGTGGTGTCCGAGGAATGACCGGTTCTGACGCTGCTCCGAGTTAGCGAGCGGTATGCAGCGATGATGCGCCGACTCATGGTCTCCGACACCATCCGCTGGTCGAGGGAAATATACGTGGAGCATGAGTCAGGCGTTCGCCAGTATCGGATTCCCCCCTCGGGGAACGCTGCTGGCGACCTGACTGCAAGCCCCGGGAGCAGTGCTATATACGCCGAAGCCTCGGACGGCGTGGGAAACATTGCGGGAACTCGCCCCGAGTATGAGTGAAATGTATGAATGAACTCAATGGTAAGTTGCAATCGCCTAGGACTAGATCGATAGGACAACCTTTGTGAACAGATACACACAGAAAAGAGTACTACATATGAGTGCTCTTTGCGGCAGATTCTTTTTGCAAATTTCTACTGATCAGGATGTGTAGCATTATGCATAGGGTGTCAGGATATTCATTTTTGAAGCATCTTGTACGCAACATGTAACACAAGTCTATAAAGCAAAGTTATAAAATAACGTACAAAATGTACAGCATAACTCCGTCTTTGGCTACATCATACCATAGAACAGAGGTGCAGAAATTTTGCACGTCAGAGGCGTCCTTGCAGGAGTTTTGCCTGCTACTCCTTTCCGTGCAATCGAGAACTCGCTGATTGCTTTGCCTTTCACTTGCCAGACGCGGACCTATTGGCACGAACGCGGAGGCGCATTGGGGCGACATTCATAGTTAAGCACTCGCGCTGAAAAGACGTGCCTCGCGCTTGAAAAACGTGCCACGCACGTCGGTCACGGAGGTCAAAACGATGTAAGTTGCACATCGACTACGGCTATTTGTTTAAGAACAGTTTCAGATCGAACCACGTCGAGTGTAGGGTATAACAGAAGTATTATTAGTGAAAAAGTATGCTGAGATATGTCTTAAATCAAATAGGATTAATAGCTTATAATGTTTTTAGACTTCTAGCGATGTTTTTGGCGAAATCGACCACTACGTTACGCCTTACGGTGAAATAGTGTTGCGTTCTCGCACGCACAATTGTAAATTAATTTTCAGCGTAAGTAGTTAAAAAACTCCACGACAGTAGATCGCCGGGCTTTCTCGCGTCAAAGAATATATTGTTGTTACCGCGGACGCCTTGGCGATACATTTTACTATCCTGTCTAGTGTCTCGCTAACAAAATGTCAGTAGGTTTCCACATTACCTATAGGGTATTATTACCAATGCGCTTTTTTTTTGCAGTGGTATCCAATGTAGGCTTATTCCACTGTATCGATGCCCTTTCTGCTGAATCATTGGTGAAAAACCGTGTTAAAAAACAGATTACGAAAATATTTTGTAGTAATTATACATATGAGTATCCACCTCACCGGTTTCAATGATTTTTGGATATGTTGTCGGGATCAAATCAATCAGTCATTGAAATCAGTGGACCCTCATCTGTATAATTACTACAAAATATTTTCGTAATTTATTTTTTTACGCAGTTTTTCGCCAACGATTCAACGGCAAAGGGCATCGATACAGTGGAATAGGCCTACAGAGAATACCAATTGCAAAAAAGAGCGCATTGATATCGTACCATATGGGTAATGTGGAAGTGTATTAGAACTTTGCTAGCGGGAGACTAGACAGGTCTGTAGAGTATGTCGCCAAGGCGACCGCGACGGTAACATTCTTTGACGCGAGAAAGCCTGGCGTTCTGCTGTCGCGAAGTTTTTAAAATATAAATGTCGCCCCCACGCGCCACCACACATGTGCCAGTACGTCCGGCCGTGACGGCGAAACAGTACTGTGATTCAGTGACATCTCTACTGTGTGCATGGGTGAAGTAGGCGGCGTGTCTCCAAGGACGGCTCTGGCGTGCAAAATTTCTGCACCTCTGCCATAGAAAATGTCAAGATTAACCGTTTTAGTGCCATGCGACGCGATCACGCTATTCACGTGCTGTGGTAAAAGTTGAATGAAAGAAATATGCTGCTCGGTCTATATGGACGAAGAAACAGGAGAGCGAAGTTGCGCCGTTCGGCATTGTTAGCAATGAAATGAAGGATATGCTATCTCGACGCATGGCACTATCCAACCTGGATTTTTAAAAAGCTTTGACACTGAAACGGTTAAAAGACAATTTTGGTACCCAGCACAACGTGTTTTTTCCCTTCACTCCTTCCTTTTACAAAAATATCTTTTATGCTGAATTACAAATCGACTATGTTGCTGTATTTGTATAGTGCAAATGGTTATGTAAGATATTATTGCTATATTTATTGCAGAACGAGCAAATGTAATTATTTATATTCTTTCCCTAATTTTCTTATTAAAATACAATTAACGCAACTTTTTTTTCAAAAAGCATGTAAAATATAATAAAAACTCTTTTAGCTTAATTGTTCTGTGTGAGTACCATTATGCGTTATTACATGGGTAAATTTTGCAAGATGGAGAAGAAAATAGACTTACCCAGAATAATCCTGCGTATCTTGTCGTTCATCGAGAAGCGGACTCTTTTGATTTTGATGCGTTGTCTGATTGATCTGCCTAATATTTGATAAAGGTTGAGAGGCGTACGGTAGAGCCGGTGGGTAACCAGGAGGCGGTTGACTCATGTCTTGTATGACTCCGCTACTTACATTCGTCGTGTACGTACTTTGTTGACTCGGTTTTAAGATGTCAGATGGTTTTAACTCACATTCCGATGCGAATGGTAGATTCTATAAAATATCCATTCATATCTCTATACTTCCTCAAATTTCTTAATAACGTTTTTTTTGTAATTTCTTTTTTATTAGCAAAGATTCATGTAACTAGGTATTAACATTAAAACTACCAAGCCAGTCAAAATGACTGATTCCCAATTTTTTCCAAAAATTCTCCAAATTTACAGAAGAGCCACAGAGTAGACTTTCGACGCACACCTCAAAAAACATAAATTACTGAATCGATCATCTTTTCCACTTCCAGATTCCTCTGTTCCCAAAGTACTTATTTAATATATTGAAATGTAATATGCGAATGTCTAAAAGGAGCAAGTTACACATGTTATTTTGAAATTCATATTCTTATGTGAAACGTGTTATGTGCATAAAATGACACTAAAGCAAAGCTTCTGACGAACTTTAATACAGTCGAAGCGCAAAAGAATATAGTATATTAAGTATATAAATAATTTCTTCTATGTAAAAGTCTTGTAAGGTAGGAGTTTCCTTTTAACCCTTTGACTGCAAGCGGACGTATCCATCGGCCCGTGGTGCATATGTGAAAACTGTTACGGGCCGATACATCGACTCCGTGAGTTTACATTCAGACTAACGCTCCTCTTAATTCCAACATACTTTCCCTTACAACACGTAGCATCATTGCTATTATTAGATACTAATAGAGAAAATCATTCTCCACGCATAGTTTATTTAGTATGAGTAGAAATGTGCATTTGCAAAAGAACGTCATAATAAACAATGAAGAAGTTTGCACGTCTTGTTTTAAATCGGTATGATATAATTTTACCTTATAACTTAACTTCATTGCAATTTTTAATTAAAAATGCTTACTAAGTTTATCATCATTCAAAATTAACACAGCATTGAAACTCACAGGTACAGTTTGCGCTAGATGCTTATCGAATTCTTCCTCTTGCTGCTTCATCTGCTGGAGTTTTCGCATTTTTTCCTCCATCTCATGTTGGGACGAGGAAGCGTTCCCTTGCATTGTTTGTTGTAACGTTTGAAGTTGTCTCAGAACCTATAAAAAATATTATTTTAGTAACAGAAAATACAAATGTCAACTAATACCCAATGCAATGGCCATAACACTTATTTATAAAAGATGGAATCTATTTAATTTAACATTACCTCTGGATTTGCAAGAAGCAAACCAAGGCTCTCCAAACTGCTTCCCGTAGAAATTGCATTGTGTTGACCCACATTTGATGTTGCTGTTGCAGCTGGTGAATTTGCGACAACAACATCATCGTCCTCTTCCTCGCCATAATCAAAATCCAACAACTTTTTGTCAAATTTTACAGAACTCTTCTGTTCGTTTGCTACTTCCTGTTTTTTTAACAATAATTGTTGCAAATGTTGCAACTGATCTAGGAAAGAAGCATCCATTTGACTTGAATTCGACTGACCCTGAAATTAGAAGTTGATGCTAATTAATTATGAAATTTGATTAACTTTGTAATATAAAATGAAACGTTTTATTTCCCATAAAGATGTATATCTGCAAAATGCTTGTTATATTAACCACTTGCGCTGGCAATTAATTTACAAATCTGCGTGCCAGAACGCAACAACGTATTTCGCCGTAAGGCGTCACACAGTGATCGATTTGCCCGAAATCATCGCCAGAAGGCCGAAAACATTAAAATCTCTTAATCGCATTTGATTTGTAACATATCAGAGCATACTTTTTCAATAATAATACGTTTCCTTACCCAATTTTTTGTAGGGCAACGCATTTATGGCAGAGAACGTTTTTGGAAATTTGCAATTCAAATTCGTAATCAGTATCTCAACTAATCGTAAAATATCATTTTTCGGCTAAACTGAAGTACGTTTTAAGGTTTTGGCCAGGATTTCGGTGAAATCGGCCAGTTTACACCATGGAGAAATGGATCATGGATCCGTAGTGTATTAAAATTATAGTAACATTACTAAATAAAAATAAAATAAATTTATTATATGATTTGCCTGAGTTATAATAATCTATTGCAACTATAGCGATGCCTACACGCGACGCAACGCGATATAAAACCGTTCTTCGGCAAACAATCTCAGTCGACGTGCCACGCACGTCGTTTTGATTTCTGTGACAACTGCCTACCGATGTGCGTGACAAGTCTCTCCAGCGTAGGTGGTTAACAAATTCAGGCCGGCGCGTAACATCAGTGGCTCACGCTTGAGTGTCTCATCAGGAGACGCGTAACAGCGCCGGCGTGAACATATTAAACAAGATATTTAAAAAAATAATTGTATCATGGTAAATCATATACAGTTAGAAATTCTAAGAAACAGAATGTACCAAAAGCGTATTAGCATTTACCATATTTGCTGCTTCCATTTTAGTTTGAGCCAACCATACAGGATCAATGGACTTTGCAGAGGAAAACAATTTTTGATCTTTTCCAGCATTTTTCATCGTAGATGGAGGAGTCTTTGCAATTGCACTTGTGTTACTTGCACTGTTTGTTGAAATATTTAATGTTCCTGAAAAATAAACTTCTTTGAAGTTTGATTTTTTCTCATTCACAGTTATATTCTTCAATTATATGCACTACCCTTAATGATTTAAGCATTTGTTCCATATTAGATACAAACTTAAAGAAACCATTATGTTATAAAATATTGAACGTTATTTTTACGTTACTTTGGTAGCTCATTTATAACTCCAAAATAGTTTTGTCCAGTAGCAGTTTAAAAAAAGTCATTTCTATTTAGTCAAAATTACCGTACCTTTCTCTTGCACCAAAAGTGAATTCAAAAGAAATATTTACCATTGGTATTAACTGCTTGTTCTTTGTGTATTGGATGATTTGGATCTGCAAGGTCAAAGAGGGGCTGAATGACTTCAGAAGGAAAGACGGCATTTTTTTGCCAAAGATTTAACACTCGTATCACTTTGCTCTTATCTTCCTGAGGACATTTCAAAAGGTTAAGAAAAGTTATTGGCATGTTCTTGGCGAAGCGTGGTGCAAATACATCCTTCTCAACTCCAAATTGATGACGAGACTGGCGCACAATTGAATCTATAACGTATAACCCTGGTACTTTGTACTCTGGCTTACACTGAAAAAAAATGTAATGATTAGTGCCCGCTAGATCATATATATATATATACACACACACACACACAACAAAATGCTTTAGCAGAACTTACTTTCTGAATAAACTTCTCAACACTTTGTACGACATGCTTGTAAAACTTTATCGCCTTGATTGCACCTCTAGTCAAAGAGTTCATCTTGGCCTTGGAAATCGGTGGCTTAACATCGTAAAGAGCAGAGAGCTGAAAGAAATACCATTAGTACTTATATCGCAGATTCAACAGAAGAAATCTTTCAAGAACTTATGAGAAAAGACGTTTTAAAAAGCGTATCGTGATATTCCCTCTCGTTTGCACTCCCCACCTTTAGTTATAAGCACGCACGCGCGCGCGCGCGCGCATATCCCCACAGAAATGCAGTGTACGCACACAAGTGTACATTCGACAAAACTGCTTCACTCACTTTTTAATTACTGTATTATGGCTAGTTTCACAGTATTTGAAGTGTAATATCTTTGAAAGCAAAAGACGAAAGAAAAAGAGAAGAAGAAGAGAGTCGGCGGGCGTAGAGAGGCCCGAGTCGAGGCTAGCACAACTTACCTCTGCGTTAAATGCCTTAACTGCCTCCATTTGGTAAGAGGTGCGAAGCACCAGGAATTTGTTATGCCTCACTGAAGTCCGTGGCTGTCGGAACTTTCGATATTTTCGCGATAAATCGCATGTCTCGTCTTAAAGTGCACTGTCTAGCTGGGCCATGCCACTTAAGATGGCGGCATTATTTCCCAAAAGGCATCGCGGGGCGGTGATGCGTGACGTCACATACTATTCAAGTCGGTAATAAGAGACCCTCCCTACCGACTTGAAGCTACAATTAAATTTCTCGACCATTCGTATTACAGATTCACTCATTGTCAGATTCACTTGCATAGAAATTCTTATGAACATCTTTTATACAATCATGATCATTATATTATACCTTCATGCTTTCACAGTATAATGTTTATGATAAACCCAATAAACTCATTGGGATTTGTGTCCAGTAGTATGCTATCTAGTAACTTGAAGAAATACTTATTATTTTACAGTATCTGTATAAAAAACATAGTCAAAAAGTTGTCTCCTTATGACGTGATCTTTCTGTATGGCTTAATCTGCCATATCCTCACAAGGATTATTCAATATCTTATTACTAGATATCTAGCGACCTAGATGACCAATCACCTAACCAGAGGGATCACACTTATAGAACGATAAAACTTATGGATGCTTATAGAATATCGTAAACTGTGATCCCGTTCAGCTTCGATTCTCGTTTACGGGTTACATTCTAGACGGCGCTACTTACGAAAAACTAACACACGTTCGATTATAGAATCGACGAGAAACCTACATATTCACTACTCAGCAATTCGTGAGACGCGCTTCTTGATGAATTTCATTGTGGATCAGGGTAGGCAAGCTGCCGTGTATGAAAAACGACTGAAAACAGCGCCGCTAGTACTCGCGGGTACGAACTAAAGGCATAAATTTTTGTATAGCATGCCTATCTATATTAATATATACTCAATGGTTGTATTCTAATGCTTGCCTTCATATTTTCTTTTTAATTTTATTTTAAAATGGAAATAACAACATTATATTTCAGTTACTTTCGTTTTATTAATATTCATATTACAAAAGAATCATAATATACATAGGTATACATAGGAATAGATATACAATTACAGTACAAATATTGTCTAACCTCTATTTTCTTTGCAGGAAATGATCGAACATTTCTTCCTTTGCTTCATATCTAGAAAAAGAAAACACCGTCAATTATAACAATATTTTAAAAACTATAGCAATTATAATAACTATGAAATAAATAATAATTATGTCTCAAGTTCGTTTGGCTGCTCGTTTTCGTCGTGAACGGTCTCCAATCACCCATAATGGCGGTTCAGAAGAGAATTGACATTTCAGTCTTGGCGGGAAAGATCACACCGATTTCCTCTTGCAAATGTAGTTGAAATTCGTCAATTCGGTGTGTATGTAAGACTAGCGACAGTATCGCCACCTGGTAGACGCGGGTCGCGTAACTTGGAACCGCTGAGCACATTACAGCTTGTCGACCCTGTTGTGGATTTGACCAGATTTGACGTAACGGCAGGGTCAACAAGCTGTAATGGGCCAAGCTGTTTCTAGTTACGTTCCCCCCGGTCAGCAGGTGGCGATAGTGTTGTTACTCCTAATTCATGTAAAACAAATCGGCGAATTTCAACTCCACTAGCAAAAGAGAATCGGTGTGATTCTGTTACCGCCAAGACTGAAATGTCAATTCTGTTCTGGACCGCCATTATGGATGATTGGAGACCGTTCACGACGAAAACGAGCAGCCAACGAACTTGAGACATAATTATTATTTATTTCATAGTTATTATAATTGCTATAATTTTTAAAATATTGTTATAATTGAAGCTGTTTCCTTTTTCTAGATATGAAGGAAAGGAAGAAATGTTCGATCATTTCCTGCAAGGAAAATAGAGGTTAGAAAATATTTGTACTGAAATTGTATATCTATTCCTATTTATACCTATGCATATTATGATTCTTTTGTAATATGAATATTTAATAAAACGAAAGTAACTGAAATATAATGTTGTTATTTCCATTTTAAAATAAAATTAAACAGAAAATATGAAGGCAAAAATTAGAATACAACCATTTAGTATACATTAAGATAGATGGGCATACTGTATATAAATTTATGCCTTTAGTTTCGTCCCCGCCGTCAATCGCGGCGCTGTTTCGCGTCTTTTTTTTAACACGGCAGCTTGAATACCCTACACGTGAGTAGTAACATCACTATCGCCACATGGTGGCGACGGGGCGCGTAACTAGAAACAGCTTGGCCCCTTTACAGCTTGTCGACCCTGCAGCAGCGCAAGCGCGCGTAAATCGGAAGATGGCCATCGCTCTTGTTTAATTGTTATTACAAATTTTTAAAATATTGTTATAATTGAAGCTGTTTTCTTTTTCTAGATATGAAGCAAAGGAAGAAATGTTCGGTCATTTCCTGCAAAAAAATAGAGGTTAGAAAATATTTGTACTGTAATTGTATATCTATTCCTATGTATACCTATGTATATTATGATTCTTTTGTAATATGAATATTAATAAAAGGAAATTAACTGAAATATAATGTTATTTCCATTTTAAAACAAAATTTAAAAGAAAATATAAAGGAAAGTATTAGAATACAACCATTGAGTATATATTGAGATAGATGGGCATGCTGTATATAAATTTATGCCTTCAGTTCGTCCCCGCCGTCAATCGCGGCGCTGTTTCGCGTCTTTTTTTTAACACGGCAGCTTGTCTACCCTGGTTCCGACGGTTCCTATCAGTTCCTATACGCGCATGTCGACATTTCTCTAACTCATTGTCAGCGCGTTGCCGGGTCGACGATTGTGCCACCTGCTGACTGAAACGCGCTCTGTCCCGATTGGACGAAGAACATCCACGAATCAAAGTTGGACTTATTTGCGGCGTCCCGTTCTGTCAAACTCGAGTGCATATCGCGAAACAGCGAAAGTTCAAAGCGAAAGACGGGAGTGGCTGCTCAAATATTCGCAGTTCCATTCGAAATGAATTAATTTGCTGATTGATTTCTTTCGGAGGATTGACAGTGTCTTCGTAATCTTTTTTGAAGTAACGCAGCTGCTGAAATCATGGAGGACGATCTGCCGACCGAGTACGACGTCGTCGTCGTCGGAACGGGTATTGATTTTTTCTGAATATTTTAATAATTTTACATTTAATTCCTTTCATCATTTACTTTTGAACAAATTGTTCTTCCTTCTTTTTAGGTATGACGGAATCGATCGTAGCAGCGGCAGCGAGTAGAATTGGCAAGAAGGTCCTTCACCTGGACAGGTATATCGTCCCCTTCCCCCACATCTGTCCGCCCCACCTCTTCAGTCATTTCTTCTCACCCTGCTTTCCTCTTCTTTTGTAACTGTCCATAAGTGACTTGACAAATCTATAGAATAAAATAGTGTTGTACTGTCAAAGAGAACATACTGAGAATACAATTTATCATATCCAAGATTTAGTATAGTCTTCGTTGTTTAAACTCCAAAGTATTCTGTTACCCATACATTTCATATTATAAGAAAATCCGACTAATAAAACTTCATTTTCAACAAACTTTAATAGCGTAAACTTTTTATTAATCTGATCAATCTTCTGCTCATTTATAAATAACTTCTTCAACATTTCCTGTCCCATATTATATAGCAATTGTCATTAATTTAACATTGATATAATTGGGGAAAAAAAAGGAAAACTACCTTTTTGCAGTAATGAATATTATGGAGGACTTTGGGCAACGTTTAACTTTGATGGCCTGCAGAAGTGGATAGAGGATTTAAAGACTGCCAAAGATGCCAGAGATGCCGCAGGTGCAAACTTACAACTCGATGAGAAATTTTTAAAGGCCAGTGATCAGTATTCCACTGTGGAAAACATTGAGGAAACATGGTACATTCCCAAGTGAGTTTGCTTTCTTTTCTCTATGTGACCAAAAAGGGACAGAATTTGTAAATAAAATAATAATCTCTATTTCATCTTTAAACAATCCTCCAAAACAGATATGACTATCTCTTTATCTTCTAGCTTCCTACAATTAAGAAACATTAATTTCAGTGAAGCAGATTTGCCAATAGTTTCTTCTAAAGATACGCAAACGGATAGTGCTGGAGATGAAACTGGTTGCGGTAATGAGAAAACAGATGAAGATAAAGTTGAAAAGAAGGAAAATGTGAAACAGTGGAGTATAGAGCGTATACGTAAAGAATATAGAAAATTTAACATTGATTTGGCACCCAAAGTAAGTTTTACGTTTTTTTTTTCCTTATATTTTTTTTGGACACTAAAGCTTTATTGTATCATTCCCAAATTTATCATTAAAAACTTTAATGATAAGTTGTAAAATGAATCGAAATTGAAAAGTATGAGAATTTAATAACATTATGAGTGAGTGTTTTGTTGTAAAAGCTAAAATATACTTAAACTTATAAGTAATACTTTTGTCGTGTTAATTTCTTTCATTAGTTTGATGCGACAAATGATGTTTATACTAATGTTCATGAATACCACTTCATTGAATTTAGCTTTATCATTATACTCTGTCAAATTCCATGATAAGAACACTATACCAAAGGTAAGTGAAATCAATTCCCTTTGTTTTAGTTGCTGTTTGCGCGAGGTGAACTAGTAGAGCTACTAATCTCAAGTAACATTGCTCGTTATGCGGAATTTCGAGCAGTTTCCAGGGTAGCCACTTTCATGGATGGTAAATTGACGCAGGTGCCCTGCTCGAGAGCTGATGTTTTTGCAAATAAAACTGTCAGTGTTGTTGAGAAGAGAATGCTGATGCAACTACTCACATCCTGCATGGAGCAGGGTGCAGACAGTCCAGAATTTGATGGTGCATTCTTTTTCATGACTTTTTTCGCCTGTCAATTAAATTCGACATTGTTTTTGTTTTATGCTTTTACAATCACTCTTGTAATGAACCAAGTTAGATAATCTTATAACTTTTTCAATTTAACTGAATTAGTAGAAGGGTAAATTTACACAACACAGGCAAACGCCAATTGTTTATGATCCATTCACTTTTCGGACGTAGAATATTTCTCATAGAAATATGTGTTAAGTTTTAATTACCAATTTTCGGTTATTGAAAATATAATACTTAACAAAGATATAGATATATGATCTTTTCGTGTCTATTTTGATGTAGCCAAACTCATATACCTCAACTAAAGTTACACAAAACGGTTTTTCTAAGAAATAACACGTCTGACCTAAATTTCTTAACTTTGATTACCCTGTTGCTGCCTATTGAATGCTTTATTCATTTTTCATTTAGTGACATATCCGTTCATTTTTCCAAATTAATTTTCCACTTGTAAACTTATTTTGAAACTAAATTTTAATTAGAAAGAAAATTAATTATTTTTTATAGGCTTCCGTGATAAGACCTTCCTTGAGTATCTAAACACAAAGAACTTGACACCCATTGTGCAACACTATGTTGTTCAAGCGATTGCCATGGCTACTGACAAAACCTCTTGCAGAGATGGGGTGAACCGTACAAAGCATTTTCTTAATAGCCTTGGAAGATATGGTAACACACCTTTCCTTTGGCCTATGTATGGTAGCGGAGAGCTACCGCAATGCTTTTGCAGGTAAATTTTTCTTCAGTTCCATATCTTTCTCCATCAGAATGAATAAATTCATGAAATGTTTGAATTATATTTTTAATTAACAAAACAGAGGATTATTTCATATGTTTTGCACAGGAAAAAATACTTAACTACTTTTTTAAATACTATTTGTTACACTAGAACTTATAAAATTTTGATTTTCATACATACAATTTACTAAATTCGTTTTGGAGCTTTTTTTCAGAATTGTTATAGATATAGGAAATATTATTTTGGTGTTTATTCAATTTGTTATCATACTACTTTTTAAACGTGAATATATTTCATCTATATATGTACTTGAATTAACGTTCATTATGGTCTCCCTTGTACTCATGCTTTTGTAATGTGTTATAAAATTTGTACATCTTTTGTTAGATAATTAATTGCTGTGAAATTCACATTTTGTTATTTTTTCCATTTGAAACGTTCTTCGATATGAAAAAATGAAATCAATAGTCATAACGGATCGAATAAAAAAACAGAATATCTACATTTAACATCAGGCGTTAGGAGAGTGAAAGTCACTGTGTCATTCTACAAGTTTCAATGTATTAATGAATATAATTTTGATCAGATTGTGCGCAGTATTTGGAGGAGTTTATTGTCTAAAGAGGCAACTCGATGGCGTTGTGATAAGCGAGGACAAGTGTAAGGCCATCATTAGCGGTAAGCAAAGATTGGCATTAGAGCATTTGGTTGTGGGACAAGGACATCTACCATCAGATATTGTCGCTTCGGAAGGAGAACAACGGATATCCCGTGGAATTTTCATTACCGACAGGTATTTGGGTTTTCCTTTATTCAATTATAGATTGAATAAACGAAATTAATTTATTAAATAAATCAAAACAACGCGCAAACAAACATTGTTCAACCTTGAATTAAATACTTAGCGACATCTGTAATTTAGTAATTATAAACAAAAAAGGCAAGTTTTTGTGTAAGTAAACCAGACATTGTATTTGACTCTTCTAGTGGTTTTCATCTACTTGATGACATGCAACATGACAGCCTTGGTATTACTAAATTAATGCAAGATTTCTCCCACTTTATTCAGTAACATAATACATACAGTTGCGGACAAAACTTTCCGAACGATGTCGATTTTTGTATTTCATGCTATTTAACGAATTTAATTTGGAATTATAAAAAAATCTAATTATTGATCTAATCATCAACGATTTATTAATGTTTAGTTGATTTTTCATTATTGTTAATAATAGTTTGACATCTCAGTCTCTAATTAGTATTTGGAGGTACCAAATCTGGCATACTTTTGCAAGTAAAGTATCAGAATATGAAAACTTTCTGCCCCTCATCAATCATTGTACCTTGCTCCTTAGATTTTCTATGGGATTAAGGTCGGGAGATCGTGCAAGCCAATGCAAAACATGAAATTTTTTATTCTGCTGCTATGTTTTACCTGTTTTGACTGTATGTTTGATGTCGTTGTCGCGTTAAAACGACCAATCATGTGTCATGTAGCCAGTAGCGTACGGCAACATTGCGTTTTGCAATATTTCACGATATTGTATTTGATCCATCCTGCCATTAATACAGTGTAGAGGGATAAAACCATGCCACGAAAAACAACGCCAAACCATTATATTGCTCGCACCAAATTTCGCAGTACTTTTCTGTATTATGCTTCTGTAAGATGCCAATCTGTTATTGATAATATAGGGCCATCGACTAAATATTAATAAATCGTTCGGAAACTTTGGTCCGCAACTGCGCACGCGCGCACACACACAAGAATAATGATACATGATATATCTAAACTAATTGTAAGAATGGTTTTCTTAACTCTTTCGCGACAAGTGCCGGTTATAACCGTCATCCACTAAGCGCTTCACATTAGCTGGCGCCGGTTATATCTGGTGCACAGTAGTCGATTTCGCCGAAATTCTAGCCAAATTCTAAACAATTTTTTCGCGGTTTTAAAAATGTATCAATTACATGTGATTTAAAGTACTAAGAAATATTTGTATTATGTAAAACTCTTAGAGGTATGCAATCTCAAAGCTGGCACTTGAATAACGTAACGTTTCCAGGCCAGAATTGAAAACACGTTTTCGATATGATATCAAAGTACGATCCCCCTTTTTAAGCATTGGTAGCAATCTGACATGCTTTAAATTTGTAAATATTTTGAGTTTACTTTTTTTATTTAATATTTTACAACTCTGATGGAACATAATGTATGACCTATGTATCTGTTTCCTTCCCCTAAGGCTTGGAATTAATTGCTTGCCATAAACGTCCTTGGAGGAGTGCCGCCTAACTCCTCCGACCGCATGTCTTTGGTACCTCAGATCCCATGATGCTGCCATGTGTGCGAGTCACATAGTCATGGCGGAATGAAGCATGGTGAGATCTGTGATGCTAAAGGCGTGCGTTCAGGAGAGGTAGGCGGCGCTTCCTCCAAGGACGCTTGTGACGAGCAGTTAAATAATTCCAAGCCAAATGTGTTCCCAAACTAAATTAACCTTGATGTATACTACTCGATAGGTTTCCCAAAAAAATAAAAAAAAAATGTTTGCATAGTATTATACCGTTACCCCTATTCCCCACTTGTAATTATTCATACAAAGCCACCAAAAAGCAAAGTGAAAATAAAATAATTTACACTTAGTAAAGAATTAAATAATGATCCAACGATTGCAGATCCATCATGCAAGGTGAGAAGGAAAATCTGACGCTTTTGTACTATCCACCAGAGCAACCTGGTCAAGAACCTGTAACGCTAATTGAATTGGGCCCATCTACAAATGCTTGCCCTCAAGGACTTTGTAAGTTTCTTTAGTGATTTTTTAGATTTCAAATTTTTTATTTGCAGAGTTTTATATAAATTTAAATTTATTTTTTAAGTGTTGTCTAAGTTATTTCATACTTATATTACAAGCATTTTTAGCTCCTTTCCATACTTTAACCAGTCTGACTTGTGATTAGAATTTCGTACCAAACGTGAATATCACGAGACCAATTCATTGTCATAATCTCGGTCATTTGTATTAAATTATCTACTACTTATTGTGTTATGATTTATATTTTAAAATGTTGATTGTTTATATTGTTTTCTTGGTAATTATACAGATGCTGGTTCGTCCCACCGATTTCGATAATTTTTGGATTCCCCGCTCGGCTTAAGTTTTCGAGATATTAACAAAAAGCTTTTGATACTTCTGCATTGAATTTTCCCTATACGTGCATGTCCGTGGTAACGTGTGCGTTAGCACGATGCGATCTCTTACCTACTGTTTCTACGGCGCTCGCTCAGAAACTTTACATCAGGTGGACTCGTCAAAAAGCAACCTCATAAGAATGTGCGAAAAATAAAATTCCAATGCATAGGCGGGCCGCCTAACGGCGAACCTCTCTAAAAACTTTTTTTTTTTTTTACATGAGGAAATCTTCAAAAGACACCCGCACCCCGAGGTGAGTGCGGGTAGTGTCGAGATTTCTACATACTAAAACCTCATGGTTCTTTGCGTGCTGCATATGGGATGGCCGTGGGATCCAAACCAACGATACTTCCAGTGACCTCCTGCGGCAATATGGAGCAGCCGTACGAGCAGACTGCTCCCCAACCCTTCATGGCTGCAATGCCTCGTTCACTATCCTCGCCCAACGTGGCCCATGATATTGGAGAAAACGCGGACGAAAATTCAAGAGAGGCAAGCCTCAACTTGAAACCGTGTCCGCCGTTTCACCATCCTCCCCGGGCCGAGTCTTAGAAAAGGCCCGGCTCCACTCGTTCTCGAGAGCACGTGCTCCGGGGACGCCATCCCTTTTGGCTCAGGTGACCTCGGGTTCGCCGGTTCCCGTACCTGTCAGCAGTCTGAACAGCGAGCTGAACAGTAGACTGAATAGGCCCTTGATGTGCAAAAAATAACTCCCATAAATCCCCCGGTGGATTTTCCGCCGCTTGGCTCGGATGACCCCGAGTTCGACAAACCCGTACCTGCCAGCAAGCAGAACAGGTCCCTGGGGAGGTCACGTTAGAGTCGCAGGACTCTCCATCCGTGTCGGTTCGAGTAATCTCGGGTTCACCAAATCCGTACCTGGCCAGGATCCCCTGATCAGACCTCTGGGACGGTTTTGAGAGGGTTTTCCTTCCCCCAGCTCAGATAACCTCGGATTCGCCATGTCGGCACCTGATCAGACGCAACTCTGGACAGGCTTCTGAGGTTCCAACACTCCCGTAGGAAGTTGACATCCCTTATCGGGTGGCTAAGGGATCATGCCCCTGAGGCGGTAATTTTCGCAATGGGTTTTCCTTCTCATAGCTCGGGCAGCCCCGGGAGCGCTAAGTCCCGTACCCGACCGGCGCACCACCAGTAGTCGGGTCCCTGAGGACACCCTCTCTCAAAACTACCGCAAACCAACACTAATTTAACTTCCCGTTACAAATACCTTTATTAAACCAAATGATTAAGATTGGTAAGGTGTGTATAACAGGGTATCTCTCCCGAAGTTTCTGAACTGAGTCAGGCACAGTATACATATAAGCGATTGCATCGTGCTGACGCTCGCGTTACCGCGGACGTGCATGTATAGGAAAAATTCAATGTAGAAGTAGCAAAAGTTTTTTTGCCAATAACTCGAAAACTAAAGCTCAGCGGGGATTGCATGTGTAGGAAAAAGTTGCTTAAAATGATGATCCTGACAACATATTAAAAGATCATCGAAATCTGTGGGACTGACCATCATCTGTATAATTACCATTTTCTTTAGTATACTATATAAATAACACACACACACACACACAAGGAAAAATAAATTGAAATACTGTTTAAACGTGTTCGCTTCAAGTGAATTTGACTTCTATGAGATCGATATCGGTAAAGTTAACATCGTAACTTTGGAATTTGTTAAAATTTATGGCTCTCCTGACATATATCAGGTTTGTGCTTCTAAATTTTCAAATCATACTAGGCTGTCAGCACCGAGCACAAAAAATGCATTGTTATAGAGATAGCATAGAATCAGGCGTTTTTATGATATGATTTAGGAGATAACTAAAAAATTTGGAATAACTCAAAATTAAAAATTTGTACAGAGTTGTCGTGAAGGAGTAAATTTTGTTAAACCCAGAAAGTTTTAGAGTAAATAGATTTTGTAATATAAATATCGGACTATTTTTTTTGTTATACAATTTCAGTCCGTTTTACAAACATTCTCGCCCATTTTTTGGGCACATAAAACGATCATCATTTCCTCCCAGTTTGGTCCGGCTTTTCTTCGACTTATTGGTACGACAAGGGAGTTAAGAAAATATCGGGTAACGAGGTAGATGCAACTTTTTTGAATTAACTAACTTTTACTGGCATGGACATATAGGTTAATGTAAAATGAATATGTTTTATAAGAATGTGCCATAGTATTTTGTTACTAGAGAATTTAAAAATTAATTAACAAACTCACGACAAAGTTATTACATGCTAAGATAATTCTGATAAAATTGAAGAGAAATATGAACGCTGCTTCATAAATTTTGATACAAAACAAAACATAACAAAATTGTTATGGATTTTCTGAATACTTCATTTTCTTTGATCTGTTTGAAACAGTTATGGTTCATATGACCTGCAAACGGACAACGAATGCGAAAGAGGACTTGGCCTATGTCGTTGACAAATTCTTAAGAGCAGAGATGCTTGATCCGAATGCTGTTCGGTCCTCCATTCACAACCATACCCAAACGGTTTCTCCTGATAAGAGACATCTTCAGGTATGCTTTTTCAAGAAGTGGTTGTGATCTTTGATGCGCCCAATTATTTGAAATTGTATAAGTGCAAATATAAAACCCTCAGGCTCATTCTACATATAAGGTACACATAAGGAAATATGTTTTTAGAGGCTTACACATTCTGATAAACACACATGTAAAATAATTTGCTAATCCTTGCAAACCAAAAATAAATACAAACAGTATACAAAGAATTTGCGTGCGTTTCTGCATAATCAATTATACAATGTGGAATTGTATGAAAAATTTCTCAACGAATATATACTGTATTCGTCTAATATATACATTACCATCGCCTTTTTTATATATGTACATTTGAAGTAATAAAGTGCAACATTTCAGGATGGTGATCAGAATGATAAGGAAGAAATATTAGAGAGCCCAAAACCTCAAGTCCTCTGGTCTTTGTACTTGAATCTGCCCGCAAGCGATATTAAGTTAAACGATTCTGCGCCCAGCAACCTTCATCTTTGCTCCGGCCCGGATCTGGAAATTGATTTCGACTTCGCTGTTAATCAGGTTTCACTTCATTTTTAAATGTCGTCTATATAAGTTTTATTAAATTAGAAGAACATGATTAAGCGCCTTCCTTTTAAAGAAATAACATTTGAGAAGAGAACATGTAAAACTCGTAGCATGCAAATGCATCACATAAAATGTAACATTGTAGCATTGCTATTTTTGATGTTAAGGTGGGAAATGTAATTAGCAGATACTAATGTAGAATGGGCAGCTGCATGATTGGCACATGTTAATTAAAAAATTTTAATGAATTTTAATCAGCATATGATTCTAATATAAAATACGACTAAATATAATAAGTTGCCATTTTTAAAAGCACATTCAATAAATGACGTATTTAGCAGACTAAAATTCATTTTCAGCATAAATTAAAAAAAAATTATTCAAACCGGATGATTGTTAATAGGCGAAGATCATCTTCGAGGCAATGTATCCCGATAAAGATTTCCTGCCACGGGCACCGGATCCAGAAGAAATTGTCCTGGAAGGGGAAGAGGCACCAGGGCCGAAGTTCGAGGGAGATACAGAAACGGAGGAAAAGCAGGACGTCGAAAAAGCCGAAAAAGAAGAATGAACTACATCGCTTCACCGTTTTTCTTCGTTTCTTCGTATCGAAAATACGAGACAGCCCTTAGCAGCCGCACACCTCTTTCTACCCTCGTCACAAGCATGTTCTTACGTTGCGGAGTTGGCCGAGTTTTATTCGAACGATCGACGTGCACCGCTTTAGGGAATTGTTACATATAGCGATACCGAAACATTGATTCGATTGTCGATGCGAAACTAACGACATTTGTGCAAACAGACATGTCGACACTTATTTCAATAATCAAAGCTTTGTTAAATGTATCATGAGCTTCAAGTGTATGAAACATTCGATGGGACTTAATTTACAAGTCGCTCGGAACCTTGGCGTCACATTCGAATAGATGAGAAACGTGTCAGTAAACTTGATAAATTGAATGAACTGTGAAGAATCTGTGAGGAAAATCATTGTTTTAAGTGCCGCCCGACATCGAAGGAATACTTTCTTCGTTCATTTATCAATACCGAATAAAAGTCTAGTTCATCGAACATTAATTTCACTTGAAGGAAATTTAATTCAATAGATTATCTTAGAATAGTCGCTTCTTCGAATAATATCCAACTCCGCTTTTCATTCTCTTATTGAATCGAGTCGGCGAGAGCGTTCGCTTTTTTTCAACTTATTAAGTAAAACGCGTCTTTTTTTCTTACTTTTTTTTCCTTTTTCTCTTTTCCTTCTACT
Organism: Cerceris ruficornis; assembly: GCA_963989415.1. NCBI lineage: Eukaryota > Metazoa > Arthropoda > Insecta > Hymenoptera > Crabronidae > Cerceris > Cerceris ruficornis. The sequence continues at coordinate 12,785,089 of OZ022520.1, read as the reverse complement.
TAAGCCGCATAGGAATCAAAGGGCGAGCTTTTAGGGAATAATATGAGACATCCCAGAAAGACACAAAATTATGACTTTATTCGAATTTTGGATATTTATATTTGCATAAATTCTATTTCTTTCACTGAGGAGTAATAGAGCTTGAAAATACCAACGGATGATTAGGACGTTACCGGATCTTAAAAGCATTTCTCAGTTTTTATTGACAACGGCTCTTTTCGCAGATTCGTACAGATCTATCGTGGCATTAGACGGTCATCGCACTTTCAAAAGTTCCTTTAACCTTAATAGTATCCTGGTTTACATTATATTACTGCATAGTGCATTATATTTATCATAAATTGCACAGAAGAACTTTGAAAACCACAAATTTTAATTTTTTTCATTTCAATAATTTTATTGAACTCACGTAACATTAACATGATCTTCTTAATAGTTAGTAGTTTATTTGAATATTATTCGACTTTGCTTTAAATCTGTATCAATAAGTTACTTCTGGGAGAGTATTCGAATAGTGTTAATTCATTCAGTTGAAAGTCATTGAAACAGTCCCCAAAAGATTGGATTTTGTATCATTTAATCCCTCCAGATCATTTATCTAATTATATTTGAATTATTTTATGGGTTATAGCTGTAGCTTCATTTGAATTCTGCAATTGACATTTGAATTATTCGACCGAATTTTTATGAAACAATTTCTCTGATTCTTTAATTTAGTTTAGCTTGAATAGTACTTGAATAATTACAATAGCTACTATTTATTCTATTTCATTCATTCAACTTTGCAGAGTTTAATCTCGGAAGAAAAAAAAGCAGACGTTTTTAGTCGACTCGACTTAAATTTGATAAAAGTTCTAGACACACCTGATCGTAGAGCGGCTTAAACTCGTCAAAATCGATAATCTTGTCGCCGTTGCTTCGATGTGCGCGTATTTATTTGCATTTACCGATAACCACGCCGTATTCAGCATTGAAATACAGTAAAGTCAAACGAAACTGTTCAGAGGCTGCTCTCTCGAAACATACCCCGAAAAGCATCCCTTCTACGCTTTTCGCCTCTCCAGAAGAAAAATTGTATTTGTTCTTCTTGTTTCATTACTTTTTTTATTGCTTTTAAAACTTACAACGGTTTTAGTACAAAACAATTTATTGATAATACACAATCTAGAAAAATAGAGAAAGCATTGGATAAATTAAGAAATATTGCGGTTAAACTTTTCCAAAACGTTAATATTATGTAATGGCACTTTAAAGAAGAAGAATATTAGATATTATTTTCGAATAGGAAGCCGATTAATTTGAACTAAAAGTATTCAAGATACTTCGACATAAATCTCCGAATTTCCCAAAATTTTTCAAGCAATGAAAGTAGATAATTTTTATTCGTTGTGAATGAAAGTTTCATTTCGTAGAAATTTCTTTCAAAACGTATAAAAAGGAACCAAAGGAATTTCATTTATCGTGGATAATATATAAATCCAAAGATTTTCGTTCTTATCATCGTGCTGGATTTTAGTCAACTATCGGCAACACTAACTTCCTTAAAAATATATGTTCCTCTTTAAAATACCTTCAATTTTAGATGATTACTTTGTAGTGAGATATTTTGATGTAATTTTATCATTCTTGTTAAAATGCATTTGTTTGTTTATTTGTTCGTCTAAAAATTACAACTGTACCTTTTATTAATTTTTTCCTATAACATTTTTATTAATAGAAATAAGAGGTTTTGAAATGTTTTTATTTACATCATTTTTGTTTGAATTGGGAGAGATAATTTTGGCGAACAAACAATTCCTCCTTATTTTCCCCAAATAACTGCAGGAAATATTTTCTCTTATTGTTTCGATGAATTAAAAGTTTCTAGATATTTTAGGATTTTTCTCAAGAAGCCTGGTAATTAAAAGTATGATTTTAGGTATATACGAAAGCTTATAATTGTACAAATTTTCGTTCAGTAAGATTTATTCATCTTTGTTATTGAAGAAATGGACATTATAAAATTTCTAATCTTTATATTTGCAATTTCGAGTAATCCGCTAGAATGAATTACTTTATTCTCATATTATTATTATTGCGATTATGATCATTATTATTGTTACTGCTACTACTACTACTACTACTATTATTATTTTTACTACTACTATTACTATTGAAATCTTAGCCACAATGTAGGCATATAGATTAATGAAAATGTAAAGAACAATACAGTATCTATAGAACGAAGTATATAAAATGGCAATGAAACGGAAAAGTAATCTAGTTGTTCGCGTATCTGCATCCATTATTAACATGTGCACAGTGCTTTACATGCATAAACTTCAAAAATGTTTCTCTACTTAACGTTACGAAGGTAAACAAATTTTCGTAGTATCGCTATGACAAAATTTAACTGCATAGGTTATCAATTTCCTACTGTAGTAACAAAATAGTTTGCTAAAAATATGGTTCAGTACTCTTTGTTAAAGTATACATTATTGAATGATTTTCGAAATATGTTTAAGAACTTTTGAGCGTCTGTTAAATGTTTCGACGTATACATCAGTCTCCATCTAACAACTGCTATATAAAGTAAGAAATTAACATTTCGATCTATAAAAGATCATTGACATAGATATGAATTCTTTCTAAAGACAAATAACTCCTCAGACGGATTACAATTTTTATTTGTATTAAAAGACTATGCGATATAAAAAATTTGAAAAGAGGGAACTAACAAATGGATATTAGATGATTAAATGTATCGTATTTCGGGAAAAGTCGCTCAAGTATCAGCCCAGACAGACTGGAATATTGCAGCAATATTGCAGCAATATTGCATTGCAACCTTAAAGCTTGCAGGGAATATTGCCGCAACATTGCCGCAACATTGCTGCAATATTCCTATGTCCGCCTCTTTGTAGCTTGCAGGAATATTGCGGCAATATTGCAGCAATGTTGCGGCAATATTGCGGGAACGTTGCGAACGTTGCGAACGTTGCGGGAAGGTTGCAGGAACATTGCGAACGTTGCAGGAATATTGCGGGAACATTGCGGGAACGTTGCGAACGTTGCGAACGTTGCGGGAAGGTTGCAGGAACGTTGCAGGAATATTTAACTAAAACATTTATTCATCTCTACATGTGAAATATAAGTAGTTAAAAGATTTAAAAAAAGAATAAAGAATATAAATAAGAATAAAGATTGAAAAAAAAACTTAAATTACCCACGACGGGATTCGAACCCTAAGTCTTTTCTGTGCGAACCCAGAACGTTGCTGCTACGTCACGGCAGCTCTTGATTTTACGTTCTACAGTTGCACTTAAATATGGTAATGAAACTTTATTAACTTAACGCATTAAGGACCGCAAAGAAATCTGTAAGACATACACCTGAGGCCGCACGTTTCTGGGTAAACTTGTACGTTCAAAAATCATCATAACTTTGTTATTTATGAAGCAATTTTTGCTAAATTTTTAGAAATTGTGAAATAGGATGTATATTAAGCAATTATTTAAAAAAATGGTTTTTAATAATTATTATATAATTAATAATAATTATTAGTAGTATTAATAATATTATATTATAATATATTATTAATAATAAAAATAATAATTGTTAATAACTTAATATTTCCGATGCAATATTGCCACTGCAATGTTGCCGCAATGTTGCGGCAATGTTCCCGCTGCAATATTGCCACTGCAATGTTGCCGCAACGTTGCGGCAATGTTCCCGTTGCAATATTGCCACTGCAATGTTGCCGCAACGTTGCGGCAATGTTCCCGCTGCAATATTGCCCTGCAATGTTGCAGCAATATTGCTGCAATATTGGCAATATTGTGCAAGATTCGCAATATTGCTGCAATATTGCTGCAATATTCCAGTCTGTCTGGGAGGATACGTCATAGAAAGCTTCGTCCGTAAAGTACGGGAATTAGAATTCCCAGTAACGATAAAATTAGTATCGTAATGAATTGTCAGACGGAACAACACGTCAATAGTTTTCCTAAATTAGAATGCCATTTTTTTTAACTATTAGATATGACAATAAATATGATACTAAAGAGAACGACATTTTGACGCTATGTTCATAAATATTTTACACTTCTTTCGAAAAGCAAATAATTACATTTCACATTTTAATTTGTATGTATACAAACAGTATGGAAAAATGGAACACCTGTTATAACAAATAACAGAACCTTACAGCCTCAACAAGTGGTCTAAGCTGATATTGATGTTGTTTTGTATATTATTTTTTACTTTTATACCTACTATAAATTTGTAAAATTTCAGGCGTTTATAGTACGCGCAATCAATAAAAAGAAATGGGCAGCTTTAACGTATTTCATACAATAGCATCGTAGACAACCGTCTGCCGTGCTTACCATATGGTAAACATAGGTTTGCTTTTCCTTTCAAAATAAGCAGCAAAAATTTCGGAATTACACGTAACAATGATAACAGAAATAAATTAAATTTCAGCTTTGAAATCCAGGTAAACATTTCCGTACGTAACACTTAATTTGAAGCTAAATTTTTTAAATAAACTATTTCACTTTTTATTACGAAATTTTTACTTTTGAGAAAGCAACTTTCACCCCCACCAAGTAGTATCATATTTTTTGATTTCCGCCTAAAGGTATTTGTTCACTCTTTTCTTCTTTTTATTATTGATAAGGAGAACTTACAAGGGAACATCCCAAACCCGTACACGCCGATTTTGATGACAATTATATGGTAGATAGTTCTCGATAAAATATTTGACACCTATTTTTTTGTATCTGCAATCGTCCACATTGAAGGGGTGATAATAGCCCTCAAACTTTGGGGTTGAAAATGGTTTTTTCGAAATATCTCCGAGATTAAAGGGCGCACGGAAATTTTTTTTTTAAATTGTGCGCCTTGAGATTACGAATCCAGTGATATAAATAATAATTGCAAAAAATTATTTGTTTAAACAATATATTAAAATTTCTTAATTTTTTGTTAATTTTTCGTACTAAATGTTGTTCCATTTTCGTGGAAATTTATGTGTATAAAGTATAGACAAAATTAGTGAATACGTATTTTGGGAATTTTTTGTTTGCTAACATTTAACGATACTTATGTAACGTCTAATTTTTCGCCCGTTTCGTACAGGGCGTATGAAAATTATTTGCCACGATCTGCCAGGCGTTGTTCTATACCTTTGGAGTGATGGACATTTGCAAAAAAATCTACCGCAAAATTCGCAGAAGCCTTGCAAATTAAGATCACTTTTTTTATTAGCTCATCGAATTCGTCTCGTCGCGTAGGCAAAATGTATGAAAGGAACTATGGGTCAGAATTGAACTTTTCTTGCGCAAATTAATGTTAAAATTGCAGTTCCGTGAGTGGCTTTCCCATCGGTAGGACAACCTTTGCTAACGGACATATAGAGAACAGAAGCACACGAGTTATCCTTATTGTCCGAAATGTGTCATTTGCTATTATATTTCAGAAACCTAATTACCGTAGCACGCTATACGAGCTTCGAATATGGACGAAGAAAATATAGCCAGTAAGAAAAACGCATGTGTTTATGTTCTTCTCTCTGGGAAGGCCCTTGGGAGAACTCGAAGCTGATCGCAGGTCATTAATATTTTCCTAGCCTGCGAAAATTTTTATTCAAATATCTCCTCTTAATAGAAAATTCTGAAAAAATCACAGATATTATAGCCAATGGTGTGCGTACTTTTGAATTTTTTCAGATTTTTAGGAGTGGTGGTACGCAGTTCAAAAAATTAGAAATCAGCCAATGATATAAACAATTTGCTGATTTTTAATTTTTTGAACTGCGTTCCACCAATCCTAAAAATCTGAAAAAATTCAAAAGTACGCACACCATTGGCTATAATATCTATGATTTTTTCAGAATTTTCTATGAAGACAAACAGGAGAAATCGAGCAAAACTGTAAAATACGTTTCACCCTGTAACGATCCCTACGGTAGGGGTAGCGGATTCATACTTTGCAGGAAGGGTTTTTTTAAAGAGGCCTATCGAATGATATGCCCCAAGATTAATTTGCTTTGGGGGCTCTTTTTCCATCCTTATCCGGCTAGACCCTTTAAAGATTTTCTTTTTAGGATATACTTTAATTTTATAAGAAAAACAACTTTTTGTCAGAAAGGACTTCTTTCATTGGTTTACCACAGTACAGAGTGTATGAAAATATTTATCATGGCCTACCAGGCTAATTCTACACCCCGGAAGGGCCCTTGATGGACCCAAAGCCAATCGCAGGACATTAATATTTTCGTAGTCTGCGAAAATTTACGCGGAACAATAGAGTCATAAACCGCGACACTAACAAAAGATTCCGACAATCGACCGGTCTAGGATTGTTGAGTCACACATGATTGCAATTTTCTTCGCTGTCGCCGTACAGTAGGAGATATTTGAATAAAAATTTTCGAAGGCTGGGAAAATATGAATGACTGCGATCAGCTTCGAGTCCTCCCAAGGGCCTTCCCAGAGAGAAGAACATAAACACATGCGTTTTTCTTACTGGCTATATTTTCTTCGTCCATATTCGAAGCTCGTATAGCGTGCTACGGTAATTAGGTTTCTGAAATATAATAGCAAATGACACATTTCGGACAATAAGGATAACTCGTGTGCTTCTGTTCTCTATATGTCCGTTCGCAAAGGTTGTCCTACTGATGGGAAAGCCACTCACGGAACTGCAATTTTAACATTAATTTGCGCAAGAAAAGTTCAATTCTGACCCATAGTTCCTTTCATACATTTTGCCTACGCGACGAGACGAATTCGATGAGCTAATAAAAAAAGTGATCTTAATTTGCAAGGCTTCTGCGAATTTTGCGGTAGATTTTTTTGCAAATGTCCATCACTCCAAAGGTATAGAACAACGCCTGGCAGATCGTGGCAAATAATTTTCATACGCCCTGTACGAAGCGGGCGAAAAATTAAACGTTACATAAGTATCGTTAAATGTTAGCAAACAAAAAATTCCAAAAACACGTATTCACTAATTTTGTCTATACTTTATACACATAAATTTCCACGAAAATGGAACAACATTTAGTACGAAAAATTAACAAAGAGTTAAGAAATTTTAATATATTGTTTAAACAAATAATTTTTTGCAATTATTATTTATATCACTGGATTCGTAATCTCAAGGCGCACAATTTAAAAAAAAATTTCCGTGCGCCCTTTAATCTCGGAGATATTTCGAAAAAACCATTTCCAACCCCAAAGTTTGAGGGCTATTATCACCCCTTCAATGTGGACGATTGCAGATATAAAAAAATAGGTGTCAAATATTTTGTCGAAAACTATCTACCATATAATTTTCATCAAAATCAGCGTACGCGGGTTCGGGATGTTCCCTTGTTAGAACCATTAAGTTGTAAAACCCACATTTAAGAAACTATCGACTTGTAATTGCCGATGAGTTTTTTACAAGTTGGCTTAGCGAAATCCGAGAAGTTGTGAATCGCATGGCGTTGCACTAAAACCACTCTGATTGTTTTCCGGATCCATTTAAAATGATATTGCTTGAACTACATGTAGACAGAAATGTCGAATACTCATTTACAACACAAAATTAACTGTTTACCCTCTTCTAATTCAACCAATTCATAGAAAGATTTCCTTAAAACCGCTGACAGACTCTAGCGGCGGGCAGCCGCTGGAGTGCGCGCGGCTCTTTAAACAATAAAAAAATCAAATTTGTGGGACGAGTTGGGATGGATTTTTTGCAGGATCATATAGCAGAGACCTTACAGAGAAGGGCCTTATAGGTCAAACTACGAATATATACGGTACATAAAAGATGCTGACTGTCAATGATAGAAAACTTTGATGATTTTCTCTCATTTATTGAACGTTATTTTTTGAATAAACTACAAACGCTAATTTCATATTCAGCATATGCATTTTGATCGTAGAAAAATGCTCTTTAATTTAAAAAAAAATCATTTAAAAATGTAAGATAGATTTGTCAGAATATCACGAAGAAGACAACGTGTTTTTTTCGATAGAAATTGGTCTCGAGAAAAAGTTCCAACTTTAAGCGTTTGTTGTAACTACAATTTTTGTCGGATTTCATTAATTTTGCGATTTCTGAAATCCATGGACATTTAGGAATCGATATAAAGAAAAAAAAAAGCGATTCGAGAAAATCGACTTTTCGGCAAAAGCGCGGCTAATCGCTCGTTCTGGACCACTGTGGAGCGGTCCTTAATGTGTTAATATAAATATTATAAAGTTAATATGAATATTAATGCAATATTTACACTTCAATGTTGCCACTGCAATATTCACACTGCAATGTTGCAGCAATGTTGCGGCAATATTCCCGCTGCAATATTGTCACTGCAATGTTGCGGCAATATTCCCGCTGCAATATTGCCACTGCAATGTTGCGGCAATATTCCCGCTGCAATATTGCCACTGCAATGTTGCGGCAATATTCCCGCTGCAATATTGCCACTGGATTGTTGCAGCAATGTTGCTGCAATATTGGCAATATTGTGCAAGATTCGCAATATTGCTGCAATATTCCAGTCTGTCTGGGTACGTATGAACACATTAAAAAGTTCAAACCATTCAAACGGTCGAAATTCTATCTTGAAATTACTACTTCTTGAAATATGAAATTTTCGATAGTAATTAATAATGATAATTTGTATATCTTTCAACGACTTCTTATTTATTATTGCCATCTGATTTTATCAATTAAAATAAATCGCCAACGAGCAGAAATACAATATTCTTCATCATGATTCTTAGCAAAATATGTATTGAAACTAAAAAATAACTGTTATTATATTTCATATACAAAATCTATATCTATAGTGTTTAATGCATGAATTTTATTGTTTTCGGTATAAAAATTTAATATAAAATTAGCACGATCAGCACACAGAATGAATTATACGAAAGCTGTCTGAAGTGAGTTACATTAAAGAGAGATAAAAAATCATCATGGCGACGAACTATTGGGCGTTGCTCCCGACACCTGTTGCTCATTATTCAATTATCGGCCTATCAACGATCATTGGCCATTGATTGAATGTCAAAACAAAATTAGGAACATTAATTTTGTTGACTGTAAATCATATCACGATGCAAGAAGGTAAGTCAAAAGGGAAAAAATAATTCCTTTGTAAAAAAACAAATTCTTGTTTCAGTATTGGCTATATGCAATGATGATCCAGCAATTGGCTAATAAGTTTCAGGAATTCTTGAATTTTAAACAGCTTAAAGAAAAATTAAGACCTACGTGACAAGAAATATCGGCACATTTAAAGACTTTTAATTACTTTACCATTGTTAACGAAATATATTATGATTACGCCGTCTTGAAGTCGTTTTATTTGACGTTTATCTCTATAATTTTTAATTTCTCTGTTCCTTTTTTTTAAAATGAAGCATTCGAAAAATAATCTATGTGATCCGTTATGTTTTAATGCAATTCTAAGTAAGAACAGGATTTTTAAAACAATATTCTTCATCGAATTCATGTTAGGTAACCTGCATGTAAACATATTCTCTTATTTTTATCTATATTTATTTTTGAAACTTTATACTTTTATTATAAAGTTTGTAATGCGACTTATACAGTCACTTAGGGTAATGTGAATTACAAGGTTATAATTGCTACATCTTAAATGTACAAAAATTCTGAATTTTGTATGGTTGTACATTAATTGTACAGACACATATCATTTTATATGTTTCTTAATTTAGTGGCAAGCAATGGGCAAAAGTGAGGAGAGAAACGGTACAACGGCACGAGCCGGCGAAACAACTTTTCTAAGTAAGACATCCAGCGAGGCAACCAAAATGTTAGAAGCAGCGTTGCTCCAGATGGATGATATCATTTCTGGTAAAGAATTTCAAATTTCAAATACGTTTCAAATAAATCCTTTTTTTTAAGTAGTTTTGAAATCTTTTTGTTAATATACATGCAATTATCGACAGGCACTTGTAACGAGAGCAACAGTGATGCTAATGTAGAGTGGAAAGATTCTGTGCTGGAAGCAACGAGGAATCTAGTAATGGCAATAAAAAATGCACCAAATCGTCCTCCGTCCCCTGATGTAACTACTGTTGAAATTTTACTGCAGTGGATGCAACCAGTAAGTTATGGAAGAATTTATATAATTTTAGACGATACATATATTTCTATGGTTAGTAAAATGCTTTAAAACTTATGCATTGATACCCAAATCTTTTGTTTATAGCAGTTGATATTGTAAATTGTTAATCTTGTCTGTATTCAAGCTGTTATCTTGTTCCCCAATTGCAAAATATTTTGGTGCAGTTATCTGTGTAACTTGCACTTTCAAATAAACTAAATTACTTTAGCCTCTTTTGCATGTTTATTATTTTTAATACAAAGCTTTACAAAATATTTCACAAGTTCAATTAGTATCTTCTTTGTCTTCACTTCTGTGTTATAAACCAGTAAAGTATAAAATAGTAAAAACTTTGCTATCCACCACACAGTAAACTTATTACTTTACGCCGATAGATCAGATTCGACAAAATTATGTGCTCTTAAATAATGAAAACCACTCTGGGGCAATTGTTTTCTAGGGAAATATTTAATGAAAAATCTTTATACACAGTGCTTCTTTAGACACTTAAGCCTTTGGCCTACACGCTATCTGCCGATTGCGCGAGCCATAGTAGACAAGAAGTTTGGTCGCGTGCCCTACTATTTAGCTGTTCAGCTGTTTGCCCAACACAGCTTTACCACGTGTCAGACTCGTGGGTTCCGCTTATGGCACAAACTCTTTACCACGAGTCAGACTCGTGGGTTCCACTTATGGCACAAATTCTTTACCACGAGTCTCTCATGTGGTTGTAGGCCAAGGGGTTAACAAATGTAGAAATAGAAAAATCACCTCACTGTTTTCCATTTAAGTTTAATTATTAAGATATTCCAAAATAATGCAAGCGTGTGATTCAAATTCTTATACTTATTAAGCATCAATAACTGGATAAAAATGCAGTAAAAAAAAAACATCGAAAAAATGAAGATGTGAAATCCGATTGGAAAAGAAGCTCGAAAACCGTGGTGTAATAGAAACTGTAAAAGGGAGCCGTGCCGATGGCGCTTAGTGTCGAGACATTATGCTGAAGAAGGGTAAAGAGGAAATGTCTATCTATAGATCGTCTCACGTGACTTCTTGAAGGAGTTGCAAGGAATTTGACGACGTTAATTTTAGTTCCTCGGAGGCGTAAGAAGCCTAACGTGTCTCTGTGTATTGAACCTCGACGTTTTTATTCTGCGTCAAAGGGTTGCTACGGCAGAAAACTTTCGATCTGCGCTTTTCACGTAAATGCAATCATAAACAATATAACAAAGATCAAGATTCAATAATGGAAGAAGAGGACAATAACCGCGTAAAAGGTCCTATGAATAACTGTTGCCTCAGTTAAAAAACTGATGAATACAGCGAATCATTTCTAAAATATTATTTATGATTCGGCCGAAATAATTTTTCTTTCTAGTGAGAACAATAAATTGTTTAGATTTAAATAAAGTGAAATGTAAAAAAATTAATTGTTTCAACTTTGCAATCTACTACATATTGTGACAATAGATAAAATTTTGTTGAATAGGCGAAATAGATTCTGTTCTTTTTCTCTGCATATTTCATTGAAATTGTATATATTAAATTGAGTATTTTGAGTTACTTAAATTTTTTTTATAAGGAAATAGCATAATATATATATTACGAAGAAATACCCATTTATGATTGTTTATAGTTAATCGAAATAATTTAATAAAATGTTGGTTTTTGCTATAATTTCAAATAAAGAATTTTCGTTGATTAACTCAGGAACCTAATTTTTACAGTTTATGCACTTTAATGAAAGTAAAACTAGTTATACAAAATCTTATTGGTATATAATTAAAGCAGGAATTCTGTTAAAAACATTCTCGCTGCAAATTACGCTGTGTTTGAACACAACTTATTATCCCAAAAGAAAATTGTTTATTGGGACAAACTTGGAAGAAATGGGTCTTCCGTTAAATGAGAAAAAAAATTAGAGCCTTCAATTTAGGTTCTGATTCCTCGGAGGCAGCTTTAAGGAGTAAATGTTGGGATGATCGATGGACACCATCGGAGGGCTATGATTCCTCAGGAACATCTAATTCTGAGAGGGAAGAAGAAAAGTATGCAAATATCGACTTTTTTGCACAGCAAGCTTCTTGGGAATCTAATGGTTGTTTCTGTCAGGTAGACAATTGTGTGCTCCTAAAGTGATTCTAAAGCATTTTCTTAAAACAATGGTGGCAATCTAAAATACTGAAGAACTGAAGATTGAATATTGATATTATTTTGAATTTCGTATAAGCTGTATGGTTGTTAAACAAATTCCTTCCGTTTTTTAAAATGAGTCAAATGATTCTTTAATTCATGTTTTTTCTGAGTTTTTATATATTTTACTTATTATTAAAACTCAAGACAAGTGTAACTATTCGAGAGATTACGGAGGATTAGTTTTTATGTTATGCGTTCTGTATCTATTCTTTATTTGATTAGTTATACAATGTAGACATAGAGAGTGTACTTGGAAAATTTTATCTTATTATAATTTTAATATGTTCTTTGTTTGCAATACAATATAATGGCCGCTGCTAATATATAATAGTGCGTTATTGTTTCACCAATTTAAGTTATTTTTTTCATTTCAAATGCTTTTTTAACACGAAAAATTAATTACTTTGAAGAGTTAAACTAAGACATATTAAGATGTAACAGAAAAAATTTAAATGTAATTAGAAAATCCTGTTAATTTTTATCACCGCCTTAGGCAAGGGTGATTTTTATATTATTTTTTAAAACAGAGTTTATTTACCTTACTTTATTTTTTCTCATATCAGAAATCCTTCAAAACAATACAGTTCATTTGGACTGAAATTTATGTCATGGTTGAAAATTTCAGCTTATTTTTTGCATACTTATTATTGCAATTAAAATAAAATTTTGCCTTTTAATTAAAATTTTTGATTAAAATGTTTATAAAATCCTAATGGGCCAGCACAGTTTTTACATATTTTCTATCTTTAACTTACCATTTAATCTAAACCTTACTATTACTGAACATGAAACAGTTTTCGCTATTAAGAGTTTAAAGAGTATTCCCTGGAAGAGATCTTATTGTCCTAGAACTGTTCCTTGGATTATGCCAGGGCAATGTCTCTCAGAGGAAGTGTGCCAAATCTTTGTGCAGCTGCAAGTTTGTCTCATTTTGGAACTCTTCCACATCTTTGCCCTGCTGCTTATAATATGAGGTTTTTCTTTCTTTCTTGTTCTTAATTTGTTGTGTTATCTTTAAATTATCACCATCAAAGGAAAATAGAATTAGAACTTTATAAATTAATAGAAATGTTCTTTAAGAGCATCTTAGAATTTGTGGAAAATTCATATTTGCATATTAATGTCGACTTTCTCTTAAAATCAATGTCATTAAATAAAATCAGCCTGAGCGGCTCAAAAGAGTGCTGCTGCCACAGAGGCACGAAAGGAAACCGAAGTAGTCAGACTCTTGAACCAGGAAGAAGGCGTCGTTTCAAAAACAGAGCAGATCGTGAGCAGAGAACTAGATCACAAACGGATCTCTTTCTACGTAGATGGGAGGTACCTGTATGTTGCTCCTTTCAACATTTTCAAGAGGCTCAAACCTGGAATGATTGCCAAGTTAAGACTAAAACTGAGGTAGATCCTGGGAAATGTTCTCATAGAAACGAAAGCTAAAGAATATCTTGAAAACTTTATAAAATTTTCAAAACTATGTAGCCAATTTTGGTATAATGAATCTGTTGATTGGGAGAAAAATATGTGTTATACAGACACGAGGATTATGCTGTGAATCCATGAAAACTACATATGCGTATGTATCATAGATTTTTATCATTTATTTTTTATTTCAGGAATGCTTGAGAAAGTTGGAAAGTGAACGTGGGGCATTACGCATGGAAGTTTCTGTTCTGTCAGAACAGGTGGATGCACAGTCTAGCAAAATACAAGAATTGGAAAACATTTTGAGGCAGAAGAAAGATTCCCTTCGTCAAATGGAAGAAGCCTTACAAAAAGTAAGTATTACCTTACCTATTTACCAGCATCACATCTTGATAATTCTATTCGTAAGTGCTACTTATTTTTTTAGCTCGGTTATAATATTCTATATTATTATTGCATTTTATTTTATATAATATTTTGCATTTTTATGGTTTTCAAGGAAGTACTATCAAGGAGTTCTTTGGAGACCCAAAAGCTTGAACTCTTGAGCTCCTTATCTGAAATGAAGCTGAGACAGGCTAGTTTGGAACATGAGAATCTAATGCTTCGCAGTACAAGTCCAATTTCTAATGTAAGTTGAAACAAGCAGGTCTGCAGTAAAGTAAATGTTTCTTTTTTAAAGAAAACAAAAGAAAACTTTTTTTTCTACTAGACGTTAAAAGTTTGTATACATGGATACAAATCTTTAGCAACATATATTTACTTTTGTTTAACTTAAGCTTCGTACATCAATTATTTGATTAATTTTTCTTTTTCTATTTGAACTTGTTAATAAACTAAAATCATAACGGCACTTTGAAAATGCGATCGATTCCATTTGATAGCAAATGATCTTCGGTTATTTTTACTATTTTTTAGGGAGAGAGATTCAGCAGGCACACTGGCCAGTACAGTAGTCTTCCTAGGCCTTCGACTTCCTCAAAAAAGGGCGTAGCGTTCGGTAAGGTTCCGAGTTTAGTCTGCGGAGCGCAGACGACGGTGCCGTTGGCCATTAGAGGAGCCTTCGCGAGATGCCTGTCTGCGCCTACTCTAGGTTTCGATCGAATCCTCCTCTAAGCATGCGCCCTTTCACATTTCCTACTGATCTCGCGAATTCGCATAGTAGGCGATAATGGCTAATGATAATTCAATATCTTGATTTTTTCAATGAACCTATTTCAGAACGTCATTGTCAGTGCTTTCATGAATACCAAAATTTAGCATCTCTGCAGAATACGGGAAAAAATATTTTAACCCTTTCGCTGCGGAGCGCCTAAAAATGAATTGCTCTCTCAGCAGCCGGCGCGATAGTAGGTTGTCTGTACGGACGACACGGTACGCGAGACGTTCGTAAAACGGTATGCGGAGCCAATTTTTCTTGAGGCGGTTGGCCTTAAATAATCTTTAACAATCTTTAATAATCTTCCTTTGTATAAGATAATAACAAAATGCAAAACAAATGCACGGCGCCCATAGGCGCTGTTCGCTCAGGGGAAGCGTTTGTAGTTGACCGCCTAAAGGCGCTGTTCGCAGCGAAAGGGTTAAACTAGTCGTTCGTATCATCTATGAAATATTTCATGCGAAATAACATTCGAGTAAAACATTTTTTATGTTCAAACATAAACAACTTCATTATTTTCATGATAGAATTGAAATGAAATATAATGTTTCTCTGCTAACTACGCATTCTCCGAAGAGAAATTCTTATTAAAAAATTAATTTCTTATAATGTTGCACAATTGTACTTAAATCATCACACGGTATTGAATGTTCACAGTTCATAGATTATAGAATGTCGATTGACAATGTAAACCAGGCGAGCCGCTTATTTAATCGTCGCATGTGTCCTTGGAAGAGCTCCGCCTGCTCCCCCTGCCCGTGCGGTCGAGAGCTCGCCGATTGCTTTGCCTTTCAGTTGCCAGGCGTGAACCTATTATCACGAGCGTGATGGTGCATCGGGGCGACATTCGTATCCAACCACTCGCGCTGGAAAGACATGCCACGCGCGTCTGTCACGAAAATCAAAACGACGTTCGTGGGACGTCGACCAAGGTTAATTGTCGAACAACAGTTTCAGATCCAACCACGACACGTGTAGGATTAAACAAAAGTATTATTAATGAAAAAGTATGTTTAGATATGTCTTAAATCAAATGCTAATAGATTTTAATGTTTTTGAACTTATGGCGATGGTTTTGTCTAATTCGACTGCTACGTGACGCCTTATGGTGAAACATAGTGTTGCGTTCTGGTACACGCAATTGTGAATTAATTTCTAGCACAAATAGTTAAAAAACTCCGCGACAGCAAAACGCAAGGCCGTTTCGCGTCAAAGAATACATTGTTGCCGCCGCGGCTATACATTTTACATTCCTGCCTAGTCGTTTTTTTTTTAAATGCGCGTGCTAGAACGCAAAACTATATTTCACCGTAAGACGTCACGTAGTAGCCGAATTCGACCAAAACTATCGACAGAAGTCCGATAACACTAAAATCTATTAATCGTTTTTTATTTAAAACCTATCTGAGCATACGTTTCCACTAATAATACTCTACACATTTGCCCTACACATGACGTGGTGCGATCGGAAACTGTTCTTCGACAAATAACCTTGGTCGACGTGCCACACACGTCATTTTGATTTCCGTGATCGATGCACGTGGCACGTCGTTCCAGCGCGAGTGGTTAGATACAAATGTCGCCCCAATGCGCCATCACGCCCGTGCCAACAGGTTCGCGCCTGGCATGTGAAAGGCAAGTCAATCAGCGAGCTCTCGAGTGCACGGGAAGGAGTAGCGAGCGGAGCTCTTCCAAGGACACATGCGGTGATCAAATAAGCGATTTGCCTGATGTAAAATGTATTTAACAGGGTATCGTTGTCTAGAATATCATTTTCGCGATCGTATACAGGAATTTTTTCTTTGGAAACAATGAAAGCTATATATTTAGCTTTTAGCAAACGTTTTTATTAAAATTTAAGGTATAAATGTTATTTTTTTAATGAAGAAATAATAACAATTACAGACGTTATATTATTTGAAAGCGACGTCCAAAGGAAGTGTTTTGCTTGTGTGCAAGGTTATGTCCGTTCTGTTAATTTGAAACATAAAAGTTAATCATCATCTTAATTAGTATGAATATGACTGTCGTCTGAACCTCGGGAATTTACATATCGTGCTAATTAATAATACTTTTTAAAATCCGAGGTTCATGCGATAACGAAATGTCTGCTGAAGATTCTCTCTAAATCTGAAGTCGATCCTTCTATTAGAATTTGAAATATCGTGCCCACCAGTTCAGAAAATATGTTTCGAGCAAAACGCGTTTAAATTTTACAACTGCACGCCCCAACTGCGACCGGTCACTCTTCAAACAGCTATAATTTCGTAAATACTAAGAATATGGACAAATCCTTTTGCAGGCATATCTTCGATAACATGTTGTAAGGACATACAAAAAATGAACTTTTTGAAACCTCTAGACAACAATACACCCTTAACGGGGTATTCTGATTTTCAATACTTGATCTGGCCACACTGTTCAACAAATTTAAACTTGTATAACTATTTGCAATACCCACTGGGTGATCCTTGTAGACTTGCGCATTTTTTGAAAAATGTGAGTTTTGTAAAAACACCCGACTTTGGTAAAAAATGAGGTATTACACGAAAACTATGAACGCTAGGAAGACAAAATTTATCGTATAAGATAGAGCAAGACATTCCGAATATTTTGCTGTATATAATTATTCAAATTGGTTGTTTTAAATAGTTGTAAATAACCGTGAAATTTATCTAGCAGAAATTTGCTATTCAGGATCGAATTCTGTAGACATTTTAGAAGAGAAAACTGCCCAGAAAAGCTTCGGAAACAGTTTTCAATTCCGACAGGTCGAGAAAATATCTGTCGGGAAGGTGTAATTGGCATTCTGCCACCATGGGGCCATTGCTCGCCTGCAGCGGCGAGACAGTGCTGTAGCTACGCGTTATCGACACCGATGTGATAGTACCATTCAAATGGCACTTTTCAACTTTTCAACTTTTTTCAACTTTCACGATCATTTGCAACTATTTAAAACAACCAATTTTAATAATTACATACACCAAAATATTCGGAATGTTTTGCTCTATCTATTATGATAAATTTTAACTTCCTAGCGTTTATAGCTTTCGCGTAATACCTCATTTTTTCACAAAATTGGGTGTTTTTACAAAAACTCATATTTTTCAAGAATTGAGGGTAATAGAGCGGTGATTTCAACGGATTCCTGTTTGGGACGAACAACTCTACGAGGATTACCCAGTGGATATTGCAGATTTAAAATTGTGTTAAACATTGCTATCAGTATGTACAATGGTTGAATTAATCATGACAGTCATTAAGGATTATAGTTTGAAAATCAAATATAATATCTTACTTAATATAAAACATATTTATTTGATAAGAATTTATCTAAATTTTATCGAAAAAGAAACAAGCAAGTACAAAATTTATCTTGTGTAAAAAGTACCTTGGACCAGATGGGAATGTCCCCTCAAGTAATAATTCCAATTTCAAATTTAGATAATGAAAATATTGCATTAAACAAACCTTGAAAGTTTTACAAACATTTGGTTGCACTAATTTCTATTACAAACCAAATTAAACATTTAATAGTTTCATAAAAATTATAGTTTTGTTACTATTTAGCTATGGTAATATTCATATGCTTTAATTTCATTTTATGGTTTATGAAGTTATAATGTTAGTAATTATAATATTACCTACAAGCTACAAGCATCACTACAAATAATTTTGTATTATAAGACTGAATGATTAAAAATTAATTTTAAAAAATTCCGGTGAATTAAATATTATTAAACGTATGTATAGAATGGACATGCAAAAACTGTAACCATACTTACTAATTTCTGCTTTAGCCGAGGAAGAGAAAACTATAATCATAGGAGAATCTAATCAACGAGAAGAAGAAATACCGTCAAAACCATTAGCGCAACTATCAATGGAAGAAGTCGGAGATTGGCTTGCGAATTTGGGATTGGAATGTTACGCGGGTGAATTGAGACGGTGGGGTGCAACGGGAGCAAAATTACTGGATCTGACGCAGCAGCAGCTTGAAAAAGAATTAGAAATAAAGAACGTTCTCCACAGAAAGAAACTTCTGTATGTCATTGAATGTGAACGGTTGAACGGAGTTGGTTTTCTTGGATCAAACAAGGTAAACATTCCATCCTTTCCATTTGAAAAACCAGAATTGAAATTCTTGTCAAACGAAATCTCTAACGAAAAGCAATATGTACGTATAAATCACTTACAGAGGAAATTTCGTCACGCCAGAGAGAAATAATCAATCATTTTAAATGTTTTAGATATAAACTTAAAAAGTTATTTACAAAGTAAGATTAAAGTTCGTAAATAAAGAGATGTATGAATGAATGAGACTTATCAAGAAAGGCTTGGTATTTTAGATGGATAATGCAGCAGTGCTGCGATGGCTCGACGATATAGGATTGCCGCAGCACAAAGATGCTTTTCAAAGTGGAAAGGTTGACGGCAGAGTACTGCATAGACTTACTACAGAAGATCTTTTAAGCCTTGGAGTCACTGCACAGCTTCATGCTGCTAGTCTTAGACGAGGAATTCAGGTAGGTTATCTTAAATTTAACATGTAATATGTTTTTCTTGTTCTTTATTTTAATTTATTAAATAGGAAATTGTTATAATAGAGAGTTCTCCTCCTTGTTTGAAAGCATTTCTTATTTTTAGATGTATGTTAACGTAAATATATTTATGTGCCTTTTTGTATGTATACTTTCTCTTTTATTTTTCTTCTACTTTCATTTTTTAAACCTTTGAGTGCCGTTGACGTCTACAAGCGATTATGAAATATTACTTCTAAATTCTTTTATTGTAATATGCTGTAAGTCAAGTTTTCAGAAGATCGCCAATACGGTTGCTATGATTTGCAACTTAAAGCTATGCTTTAGATGGCGCCGATAAAAGTGCATGATAACGACTATTACAGCTTTCGTTTCTAAAAGTTAATAAGGAATCGGTGTTCATCACTTTCATTAATCTTGCTGGTTAATATCGTGCAAAAGTATATTATTGATAGAGATCGGTCGACAAATATCGAATAGAATCAGACTTGCTCTTGAAGGTATATAATTCATTGAATGCACAAGTTTTAATATTTTACAATTAACCCTTTCGCTACGGTCGCCTTTTCCGACGCGTTACTCCTGCTGAACGGGCCGCCGCACAGTGTGTAATTTGGCAGATCTAGCTGGACAAAACTATTTTTTGAAAGAAATTGCGGTTTTCATTAATTTTACAGACGTTTCTACTAGTACGAAACATAATCTCATTCTTAGTGTCAATAATAATATATATTTTAATAATCATTTAACATTTATACGTAAAATAAGAAACTCTCAACTTTAATATTAATTGTACTTTAACGGCAATAGTTATTTACATTTTTTCTGCTCAAAATGATTCTATAAACTACCGCGAATACAACGATGTATATTATTTTAATGTTATAAAGAATTAAATACGTTTAAACAATGTTCAAAGCGGAGCAACGAAAAACTAAACGTCCAGGAAAAAATTAAATAGCAGGAGGCGATAGGGCAGACGTTTTTCTTGGGGAAAGCATAAAAAAAAGTTGCAAGTAAATTTTGTTTTCGACTGAGAACTGAAAATATTTCCGCCAGATATTTAGTTTCGTCCGCTCACAAGACCCAAAACAATACTCTTTCCCTGCAGCTAGAAGAAGTCGCGTCCGCCCATTAGAGACGGAACAAAACAAAACAAAAAGATAGATGCCGTCATTTGTCTGCAATGGCTCTTCGCATTTTCAATTGTTTATACCTTCAGCTTTGAACACACGAAATTGTAAAAGTGTAAAAAATAGTACTTTAAGTTAAAAGTCTACATACCTTTCGGAACAGAACTTAAATAACATGTTAATTGTTAGAGGGGATTAAAACGGTAATAAAAAATCGTTTGGAAAGTGCAACTTTGAAGCCTGTTAATTAATTATTGCAGATTATTTTTTGGAATAATTTTTACATTTTCTGTTTATATGGGCATTTTACTATTCATTTACAATAAAATTTTATACATATGGACTAGTACGAAAATTGCCTTATGTCCAGCTATGTACATTGGCTAAATTACATACTGTGCGCTGCGCCAAAAGTGTGCACGGTGCGCGAAAAAGATACGCCGTATTGCAACAGAGTTGCTTTGACGGTGTTTTTTGAGAAAATGATTATCGTATATACAATACGCTGCATTTTATGGAGAGCGACTATAGTCGCTCGTAGTAGTGAAAGGGTTAAGGAAAAAAAAAGAATTTACACTACTTGTAACACATATAATCACTTGTATGGCCATATTTAATTGAAAACAAAATGCTGTATAAAGAAAAACACAGAAAAATGAAATAAATGAGCAGTATAAAATGCTATGTAAATTAATCCTTTGACTGTGAAAGGTGTATATACAGAACGTGTCCACAGAACGTGTGCACCGTTAAAAACTTCCAAAATATGCGTTGCACAAAAAAGTTTTTATATAGAAGTTGCATGGTCTGAAGGGGCACATTATATAGTGTAGTTATTTTTTTTATAGGTGGAGGCGTTTCGGAGATTTGAAGGTCAACTTTGTTTTTTTAAATGGAATGCTATATTTTTTATATTAAAATATGGAAGAATGTCGAATTCTGAGTAAAAAAGTATTGACCTTCATTTGCCCTAAACCTAATAACTAACGAGTAATTTGACTTTATTTCCTGAAAATTTTTTTCGCGTAATATCAAGTTAGAAATTCAACCTTATCACAGATTTCCGCAGGACAGCAATGTTTACGTGACAGTGTTTATCAACACAACATCTATCATGATTCGCAATCGTCTACATATTCGTAATCCAGTATTGAAGTTACCTTCGGTGTTGTGTGTAATTACCAGGCAGATAAAAGTAAAAATGAAATTTTGTAATAGCGAAAAAGTTGATATGCTTTTAGTTTATGGTGAGTGCCATAAAAATGCAATAAGAGCCAAAGCCATTTATGCCGAAAGGTATCCTGAACGAAATCAGCCATCTCGAGCCATATTTGAGAGAATTTGTCAATCGCTTCGACGAACCGGAAGTCTTAATGTTACTAAACGTAACTTAACGAAAACTGCTACTTCTGATGCAAATGCTATTGCGGTCCTAGCAGCGGTAACAGAAAACCCCCATATTAGTTCACGGCAGATTTCACGAGGATCTGGAATTAGCAAAACAAGTGTACTACGCATTCTTCATAATGAAAAACATCGCCCCTATCACCTAGCACTTCATCAGGAGCTCCATGGAACGGATTATGAAAACCGCGTTCGGTTCTGCCAGTGGTTCCTGCATCAAATGAACAGTGATAATTATTTTTTACAAAAAGTTTTGTTCACTGATGAAGCAACGTTTACTAATCGCAGGCAGATTAATTTGAAAACTATGCATTATTGGACACCAGAAAATCCTTACTGGATGAGAGAAGTCGACCACCAACGTCAATGGAGCGTTAATGTGTGGTGTCGAATACTGGGCAACCAATTGATTGGGCCATATTTTATTAATGATCGACTAACAGGACAAAAATATGCTAATTTTTTCAGCGACACTTTACCATCTTTATTGGAAAATGTACCTTTAAATATCCTTACACAAATCTGGTATCAACATGATGCTTGTCCTGCACATTACGCGCGTAATGTAAGGCAAGTACTGGATAGAAAATTTCCTAATCGATGGATTGGTCGTGGCGGACAATTTATGTGGCCTCCACGCTCACCGGACCTTACTCCTTTAGACTATTTTCTGTGGGGCACATTAAAAGACACAGTGTATCGTGAACCACCAACAACATCTGAAAATATGAAACATCGGATTCGTGAGGCATGCATTACACTCAGTGCGGATATGATTCAGAATGCAGTTTCTTCATTAGTTAATAGATTGCATCACTGTATTAATCCCAATGGATATCACTTTGAACATTTACATTAGTTGCGTTAAGCCACTAGGTCACTCATATTAGTAAACACTGTCACGTAAACATCGCTGTCCTGCGGAAATCTATGATAAGGTCGAATTTCTAACTTGATATTACGCGAAGAAAATTTTCAGGAAATAAAGTCAAATTACTCGATAGTTATTAGGTTTAGGGCAAATGAAGGTCAATACTTTTTTACTCAGAATTCGACATTCTTCCATATTTTGATATAAAAAATATAGCATTCCATTTAAAAAAACAATGTTGACCTTCAAATCTCCGAAACGCCTCCACCTATAAAAAAAATAACTACACTATATAATGTGCCCCTTCAGACCATGCAACTTCTGTAGTATCGGGAATTTTCAGACACACTGTAGATGTAGAAAAGTAAGGACAGGTAGACGACGATACGGACTAACGGTGACATACGGCGACTGGTACGGACGTCTCGAGGCAAAACGGTACGCAAGGGAGAGTGCACGAGGCCGGCAGGCCCGGGAATTTCCCGGGGGTGAGGCCCAGCGGCCAGGGTGCTCGTGCACTAGGGCGGAGGTGCCGTTTTTCTTCGAGTGACAGAGACAGACGAACGAGTAATAAATAGACACGACGGACGAAACGAAAGGACAGTTGTTAGAGACACACGGAGACGGGGACAGTTTGGAATACGCACGGAGACAGTTTTGATATACACGGAGACGGACAGTGACGATATACACGGAGAGACGAATATACACGGAGTACGGAGACGAACGGAGACGAGTAGTATATTTTAAGTTAAAGTTAAACACGATTCGCGACTTTCCGATCTTAGCCGACTAATTAACAACCACCAATCCCACACTTCTATATAAAAACTTTTTTGTGCAACGCATATTTTGGAAGTTTTTAACGGTGCACACGTTCTGTGGACCACCCTGTATATGCTCTCATAGATCATCAATTTATACGAAAAGTGCTCTAAGAGATCTCACAGAATTTTG
Source organism: Cerceris ruficornis (assembly GCA_963989415.1). Lineage (NCBI taxonomy): Eukaryota > Metazoa > Arthropoda > Insecta > Hymenoptera > Crabronidae > Cerceris > Cerceris ruficornis. The sequence continues at coordinate 12,761,286 of OZ022520.1, read as the reverse complement.
TTGGCGGTATGCTTTAATTGCAGTTTGGTTGTAATATAAATGGCAGGTGCTATTCAATTGTAAAGACCACCATGCAAATATCGCGCCGCATTTTTCTGATGGTTTCTCGTTGCAGTGTGCCACAGTCAAAGGATTAAGCAATGGAATACATATTGTACATGCTTACACTTAACAAACAGCAAAAATTGCATTCTAATCGATTGCGCTATACGAAAATTACAAGGCAAGCATGTTGCTATTACGCTATCGGTCATGCTTGATTACCTTTATATTGTATATCGGTTGGACAATTCAACATGCTCAAGAAATACCTTATTTCTTTAACCTGAAATCTTCGTATTAGAAGAATCATTTATTAATACTTTAGAATATACCATAAATATTTGTCGATAACTTCCACCTTTCCAAAGCTTAATATTTTCATCCTGTAGAATATGCAGTCCCCTTCTTATTTTGTATAAGTATAAATTGTAGCAGATATTGTAAAATTTAACCCTTATCGGACATATGTCATCTCTTGCATGACATACTTTTAACCGTTAGAAACGTTTGTTACTTATTGCGTGATGAAGCAAACTTTACCGCAAGAAAATCTATGGAACACTATCAGTGACGAAACAAAACAGAATCTATACGGCGGTGTTTAGTTGCACAGATTCTTTTCTTTTCGTTATCAGTTCGGTTATTGTACTATATGTATTATATGAACTGCTTACAGATTCGCAGGGCTTTAGTTGTTTTAATGACAATACCAGTAGCGATTTATTTATGTTCAGGAAAAGAAAATTGTTGCCTATATATATTTACTGATCTGATTTTGGATAAATGAAGATGAGATAAAAGTGAAGACTGATCACGAAAAAAGGGTATAAACAAGATAAGGGTGTCAAAAGTGTCCTTCAACCGATTTCAGTGGGTGAGGTGTTGTTCTATAGGTAATCGAGAAAAACCATTACGTGCCAAATTTCAATTTTGCATGTTAAACAGGAGGGTACTTGTGGGATAAATTAAAAGAATTGATTTTTGCCCTATTTTTCCTATTTGTTGCGGTACAAAAAATTCGAAAATATTCTGACGCTGTCTAAATGCCAGAATGCATGTTTGAGATTTTTTTCAGATTTTTTCATTAATAAACCTAAGTGCAAAAAATGAAGAACAATAAAACAATTGGAAAAATGTGGATTTCATATAAAAATCCTCAGAGCACAACTTTTTCCTTTCTACTGTAACAATCCCATATCACGATTATTATCCTTAATTTTTTCAGATTTTTTGACTGGCTGCGCCGTTGCGAGAAAAATCTAAAAACCGGTTTTCGCGGCACAGTTCGATCTGAAACGCGGAGTAGTTGTTATTTCTGCATTTTTGATTATGATATGTTCTTTTTGTGATTAGCAGTGTTTCTGCATACGAAGCAATTACGTGTTAATGTAAAAACTTGAGTAAATTAAATCAATTGCAAATTGCATATTCCTTATTTGCAAGAATTTTGAACGTTCTTTCACCGCAACCAAGTGTTCAGAAGTGGCTAAAGTGTGTGCCTGCGGAATCGTTGTACACTTTTTTGTCACGATTTCCCAGCCCTAAGGAGACTTTAGATTTTTTTGTCACTTTTCAAAATTTTTTTATTTTAACCCATAACTATCCTCTAGATCAAGATACTGGGTTGAAATTTGGTACACAATGGTTTTTCTTGATGACCTATCGAACGACGCCTCATCTACCGAAAACGGCGCAAGGGCACTTTCGATCTCCTTATCCTACTATAGCCTACAGCAACAAAGTCAGTGAAGCAAAACTGGCACATTATGATGAAACAAATTTTTTTTTGGTGTAATTTTGAATATGTTCATAACTAGATTAACAGATATCAAAGATTTCCTTTGTAAGAAATTTGTCTTACAATTACTATTTTTTCTCACATTTTTGCAAGGGAGTAATTTCTCAAAATATTCTCAATGCTTCTATTCAATGTAAACATAAGATATTCGAAAGTTAAATATTTTTGTAGAGTCATTGACTTAAAATGTAGACGAAATTTGATTGCAGTTAAAGAAATATATGTGGTTGAAGCTGACCTCTAATTTATAGAAAAATTTGAAATTGTTACTTATAATCCTTATAAGCTGATGAAACAGGGAATGCAAATATATATTTTTGCTGGCTTGAGTATGTGTATTCAGTGGTATATTACTTTTGCTATTGTGTGTTACTTAGTTCAAGAATTGTAATGCATTTCTGTAACAATCTTCTCCAAACAATGTCCGAATTCCAAGGATATATACATTAACCGATATTATACTAGTCACATAACACATATACTATCAATTACTAAAAAAATATTTAAGAAAAGTATTATTTAACAGGAACTATCGATAGTAATGGATAATTTGTATTAAAAGAGATAGAAAAACGAATATATTTCATAACAGAAATATTGTTGTATTTCGTTTGAGAAGAAGTTACATATTAACATTGCCATGGAAGGATAAGCGAATAATTGTAATTCAAAGTACACACAATGCAACATCAATGAAAACAGTATGAAGTCTCAGATGTGGGAGTGTTCACTTGAGAATAAAATTAAAAAGAAAACACTGAATTAAAACTACAGTGATAGTGTGGATCATGCAGATCAGTATGGGTATATGTATCCTTTCCTGTGCAAAACATTCAAATGGCAGTGCAAACTTTTTTTTTCCTTTTTTGGGCCGTGGCCGGGCGGGGGGGGGGGGGGGAGGGAGTTAATAGACCTTTGCTCTATAAATTACCAAATATTATACAGACTGAACTGCAAACACAACTTTAAACCATTATCACATTTACAAATTCTTCAAGAAATATTTATGTTATTAGTTCGAAATTTCCGTGCAGTTAAAATTTCAAAATGTAGAAGAGTATCGACGTCCAATAACGAACGGAGATTAAACGGAAAATTGGATATTGTTATGTCTGATTCATTGGACAAGCAAAGAGACTGATTAGTATGTTCCAATCGGAAATTATTTGGCGGAAGAACACATTTTTTTGAACATCTAAAATGAAACCATTTCTCCACAGTAGTGACTCTTTTAAAAAATATCAGATCTTGATAAGATATAAATAGATAACAGACAAACGTTAAAATATGTCTTTATGTAATAAACTGCTTTTTTATTTCAAGAATATTAGTACCCGCGACACGTTGCATATTTGCATGGACATCGGTCGACGATCCAGCGGCAACTCAGGTCTGAGAATTTGACGTCCGATAAGGGTTAAATATTATTTTAAACATTTCCGAAAGGATAATTCTAACTTTTATTCAGGTTCTTCGAGAATTGAACTTCGAGTTCGACAATTTAGAAAGAAGATCCGTAAACGGAAATGGAGCAGACGGAAGTAATGTTCGTCTATGGACGAACCACCGCGTAATGGAATGGCTAAGGGTTGTGGATTTAGCCGAATACGCTCCGAATATGCGGGGCTCTGGAGTTCACGGGGGGTTGATGATATATGAAGGTAGATTCACTTCGGAATTGTTGGCCACTCTACTGAGCATTTCCCCTGGTAAAACACTTCTCCGTCGTCACTTAACAACACATTTCAACCAAATTCTCGGTAGAGAAGTTGTGCAAAGAAAAAGAGAAATCGAGAGCACACTCGGGTTCGTTCCACTCACGCTTACTGCGCGATTGAAGGTGATTTTTATAACTATTCGTTTTTTTTAATATTTACAATTATTGAAATTAGTTATCTTGAGAAATATAGGAGCTTTGAACTGCTTCTTTTAACACTTTCCGTACTCAAGCTTTTTCCAATAACTGTTCGCTTACACCACTTGGTTGAATGATACTTCTCTGATACAACATATAAACCTTTATAATATATATATATATATATATATATATATATATATATATTGTGTGTGCGCGCGCGCGTGTGTGTTAACCGTTTAACTCCTTAGCAGGCACCCGCGTGCTTGACAGGAGCGTGCTAAACGAGCCTATTTTGGCAATTCCGTGTCTCTCACGAGCGGCTGAGATTTTTCAGTTTATAATTTATGCTTGCCCGTGACAGGTACGTTGTAAGCGTTTTAAATTCTTAAAATGCAAATTACATTCAACAGAATGCTTTATAACCTTGCCACAGTTAAGTCGGCGATAAATTGTGGGTGGTTTTATACGGAATACAGCACGTTATCTGTTTAGTATTAGAATACACGTTGATTCCGACTTCGAATACGCTAATCATTAGCGGCTAATGTCTCAAAAGGATTGAGAAGTGAGTTCATTTGTGACAAATTTCAATCCTGTTATTTATAATTCAGAATTGAATAATTTCATACCTGGAGATTTTGGAATGCGGGGTATGCCACTGGAGACGCATACCACACTCTAAAATCCACAAAATGCAATGAAATACTGTTTAACACGTTATGACGAACAGTTCTCAATCATAAAGAAAAATTGGTATTTTTTTTACGAAAGTCACAAAAAATAATGGGTGAAGTAAAAAGTTTTGAACGTTTTAAAATGTCGATAAAATCATGGAAATCGTCGAGTTAGACCGGCATGCGAGCACTTATTCCATTGCCCAGGAACTGAAGATTAGCCAGAAAACCGTTTGGAACCATTTGCATAAGGCTGGTCTCAAAAAAAAGCTCGATATATGGGTGCCACAGGAACTGACGCAAAAGAACCTTTTGGAGCGAGTTGATGCCTGCGATTCTTTGCTGAGGCGTCACGAAATGGCCCATTTTAGAAGCGGATCGTGACTGGCGATGAAAAATGGGTCACATACGAGAATAACAGGCGAAAAAGATCGTGGTCCAAGCGCGGTGAGACGGCCCAAACGATCGCCACGCCCGGATTAACGACCAAGAAGGTTTTACTATGTGTTTGGTGGGATTGGAAGGGAATCCTGCACTATGAGCTGCTCCCATCGGGCCAGTCACTATATTGTGAAAAACTGACCAGATTAAAGCAGGCGGTCGACGAGAAGCGACCAGAATTGTCCAATCGGAAGGGTGTTGTCTTCCATCAAGACAACGCCAGGCCGCACACATCTTTAACGACACGCCAGAAGCTCCGAGAGCTTGGATGGGAGGTTATATCGCACCCGCCGTATAGCCCAGATCTGGCACCAAGCGATTATCACCTTTTTAAACAATTACAAAATTTTCTTGATGGCAAAAAACTGGCCTCAAGAGAGGCTTGTGAAAGTGAGCTGGTCGAGTTTTTTAACAATAGGGACGAAGACTTCTTCAACCGCGGAATTATGAAATTGCCTTCAAAATGAGCAAAAGTTATTGAACAAAACGGCGCTTATTTGATCTAATTCCGAAAATTCTAAGTTTGTTAATTTTATCATCAAAATAAAGAGAAAAAACGCTCAGAACTTTTTACTTCACCTATTATTTGCCACTTAAGGGATTAAATAGCAAAAGCAATTGTGGAAACACATATGAAAAGTGGTAAACAGTGCAAGTACACTTCTCTTCTTTATTGTACTATTCATCATGTCCCTAATATTTGAAAATGGCTATACGATTTCACAGATCCAAGTTTTGAAAAATTAACCCTTTAGGCACGAGATAAAATTTCATATACCTTTCTGTACGGTTAGCTGCACTTTTCGGAAATGAAGTACTATTATATTCTGTTTTGTTATGGTAAAGTTCAAAATATCTTTCTAAGCACAATTCCATAACACAATTTCGATACCAGTAAATAATTTATTTTTTTCTTTGTTTTGTGCAGACAACACAACTTCTCCGACGTCTTAAGGTTTCTATCCTCGAAAGTTTTGAAATAAAATGTCTACGCTATACACAATCTCCTTTCTCCTTATATGCTTGTATTTTTAACAAACTTTCTATTAATGTAATTCAAAATTATAAATGCTGCACATTGTTATTGTGTGTGTGTTTGTATCTTCTATAAATAATCATACAATTGAGTATAGTTGTATTCAACAAACGTGAGAATAATTTTTTTGTGATCTTTTTTTTGTATTTGATTAAACGCGATAAGCCAATAGTGACATACGATCTTCGGCCGCTGACAGGTACAAATGCATCGGTACAGCATACCGATTCGGCCGACGATCTTTAGGCCTGAAGGGTTAAAGGAGGAAAAACTTAGACGATAGAAGTAACGCAATCGCACTGTTCGTCACTTAATTGTTTAAGGAATTGGAATTGCAGACAGAAAGAAAATACTTACAATGGCACAGAATAGATAGTGTTACGCAAGAAAAATGCCATAAATAACTTAACGAAATAATTGTGCAGGTACCAAAGAAATCTCAATTTACTCTAAAGCGAAAGAAGAGCAGAAATGAGGCAGATTATGGTAATCTAGTTTGCCCTTTGGAAGCATCACCACCAGGTACACCATCGACTTCAACTCCGAGCAGCCCTAATTTAAACTCACCTACATTCTAACCCTTTGAAGCAGCCTCAACTAACTCGTAAGTCTAACTCAACTAATCTCTAACAGTTGTAGCAACTTTGACTCATGAAATTATCAGTTTGTTTTAACTATTGGTACGGTCAGCTGTCTTTATTTCTTTTGAGCATTTATTTTTTCTTCTCATTAACTTTCTTCTTTCTAAAAGTAATTGCTTTGGTTAATTCGTTCAGACATATCTATCCATAAGCAGACTCTTTTACAGCCATCATTTCCATACCTATTCAATTTTTAAAATTATTATTTCATTTATGCTGATTTATTAATGTACTATTGTTTTCATCTATATGGGTTGATGGAAGTGATCGTACTTTGAGATTGATGTGGGAAATATTTGTCAAATTCATCGTTGAATAATAGTTTCAAATTAGTAGCAATAATTGCTTTTTCATCATATTACAACTTCAATTACTATAAAATTTTTCATAAAAAGAAATTGAACAATTTTATACTTCTTATTTACCTCCACGATTTGATCCACTATAAATATTCAATTTTCTCAAATTTCAATACTTGGTGTATTTGTCACAATTCTTTCCCTTCAATTTATTATTCTTTTACAAAATTTTATATTATATCGTATTATAACTATCAACTTTAATTGTCTAATTGTTATTTATTTTCGCCATTAACTACTTAATGAAAGCCGTTTCGTCTAGAATTTATAATTTCAGACATGTACAGAACCACCGAGATTATAATAATCCTGTAAATGACTAAAAATTGTAGATAATTCAGAAATTCATAGATAGCAGTACATCGGCATATTATACTTGGTTTCGCTGCTAATTCATTAAGGTACCTTATTTTTCTTTCAGATCAAATCGACACTGGTCAGAAGAAAGTAATTGGCTGTATTTGAAAAACTTTCGCGCTAACCATTGGGGACCATTTTATGTCATTTTTATTATCTTGAGCCCTATTGGCCCGATTTTAAGCAATGAAACTCATCGTCATTTGATGATCAGAAAAAATTGAGAAAGAAATTCCGAAAAAATATTCTGATGGTTGTATAAAAACAGAAAAAGAGGATAATGGGTTAAATTTTGGCGTCTTTTTTAAGAAATCAAATGAAATATTTTCTTAGTACCTTTCTTGAAAATAATCTGTACATTTCATACGAATAGCCCCTTTACCGCAAATGCTCATTTTCTTTAACTGTTCATTAAGGAAATTGAACTGTGGTTAAAGATTTGATAATATCTTGAATTTTATAAAGATGAAGAGGCCTTTTTGCTGTGAGAAAATAAATGAATAACATAGAGTAAAAGAGTGACGGTAACAGTAGCAAATAAATGAGAGAGACACTTAAAATCATCTTTATCTTTTCAGTATCAAATCCTATTTTTTCATTTACAATAAAATCAGTGATCGATCTTTGAGACCGATTTAATTGATGAATATTAATTAATTAAATCTGATACCAATGTTTTTATTCTGCCATACATATTCTTCTTGCATACTTATACTTGGATTTAAATTAATTTAAGGCAAGATTTTTTATGTGAAATCAAAAATGTATTAAAAAGGAAAAAATTTAAATTTAAGTATATATGCAATATGTATCCGTGTGTACACATGCACACACGTAATACAAACGAAATTTTTTATATGCTTATAACGAGCACAAATTTAAAAACAAATGTTAACTTTATGAACTAGCGTGTGAGATACATCAGTATAAATGGTATACAAATGTAATGTAAGAATTCCAATCTTCAATAACCACTTTTGAAGAATAAATCTTTATTCAAATTGCTCAATCGATTTATTTTTAGTAATTTCTTAAATGGCAGTTTTAATAAACCAATATTTTCACAGGGAAAGATGTTCTTTTTTTGTACAGATAAAGAAAATAAAAAATGTGTATTTATGAAGTCACTGTTTCCTATCGTTTTAAACTTATTATAGATGACGCTAAATTCAGTAATGCTACTGCCCTCTATCGAAATTAACGGAAACGTTTCTTAAAACTTTTAACCTGCTGATTCCATCTAAGAGATTTAACCTTGGACGCCCTGATGTAAATAAAGCAGTCTTTCGTAGTACAAGTAGCGGCAAAATGTGAAAGATCGAAAAACGTGAAATTTGATAGAGAATGGAAAACGATCGAATAGCGATCGTTTACGTCGCAACAGAGGAAAAGGAGCTCGGTATCTTGTTCACTGATGGATTGACAATTGAAGATCTTTGTGTAAAGGTTGGCTTCAAAAATTTAAAATGATCCTAATTTATTATTATGTATTTCTATTTCTTTCGTTGATAAATAATCTGTTAACAGATGATTTCATAAATTGTTATTAAAGTGCATGCATAATTTATTTATTCTCCAGATTGACTTTGAAACTATAAATCGTTGTGCCCTATAATTATAAATTAAACTGTTCCTAACCTTAATGTAATTCGTATTATGTTTGACATAAAGTTTAATTCAATGTTGTTTTGCATTTAAACTAAAATTATTGTACATAAAATGTTATATTTCTTGTCAGATAGAAATTCGAACAAAGAATACATTAATTCTAAATCAGTTTGAAGTTCCAGCTAATGAATAACCTATACCTGATACAAAGAGGAGTCTGAAATAAAGTATATTTGTAGTGGGGGATTATCAAGTTTCCTTAGTACAATAATTTTTATTAATATTTGTTTTGTTTAATTTAATTGAAATTATGTTCATTCTACTTAGGTCTGCAAAAGCTTAGGAATAGGACCGTTAGCCAAGCATTTATTTGCTCTTCGTAATCATTCAACAAAACTTTGGTATCCATTGGCACATCAGCCAGAGCCCAAAGACAAGAACAAATTTGATTTTAGACTACGGTTTAAACCTTCAAGTTTACGTAGGTTAAAACAAATTGATATGCGTGCCTATGATTACTATTTTCAACAGGCACGCTTAGATGTAATGGATAACAAAGTACCGGATATTGTTTATGAAAGGCATAAGCGTGAGCTAATTGGTCTCGGAGTTAGTGATATGTACAGGTTTGTGTTTATCAAATAACTATCTATAACTTCTTTTCCATTTTATTTTAATAAAAATTATTGGGGATTAAGAACTGACATTATATAAATAAATATGTTCTATTGCTATGTAAACACAGGTCTATATTTTTTTACACACTGTAGAACATTAATATTTGAATGTACAATGAATCTTATTATAATTAAATTTATAAATTTCTGTTTTTATTGTAAGTCGAGTTTCTTATTGATGCTTACACTTATACTTTTGGAAATATATGTAAATAAAACTGTGCCTTTCTATAGAGTAATGCTAGAGAAGCGGATACCAAGAGAAACGGTCGAATCAGACTATAAGAAGTACATCCCAAAGGAATGTATAAAGCGACATGCATTCTTTATTAAGAAACCAATACACAATGCATTGGGCAAAATATCTGGTCATGATGCTAATTATGTTAAAGAGCAATATTTAAAACAATTTGAATGTATGGCTCCAAATTATCCATACGAAGAGTATAGGGCTTTTATGGACAGAGGTCTTCCAAATCCTCCTGCAAAAGTTTTGTTAAGAGTTAACGTCGAAGAAGTCAAATACTGTGAAGTCGATACCGCTTCCTGGAATAGTCTGTGTACAATTGAGGATCTCTGTTTTATTTCTATAAGGTTTAAACATCAATAGCTTCTTGAAATATAAAATCAGTAAAGTTTTATAATCTAAATTTACATGAAAACTGCACATAATAAATGACCGTTTCTAGACAAGACAATACAGTGGAAATATCGAGGAAAAGTGGCATACCGTCATATTTGAAATTTATGAATAATGCACTTCTGATGTCGTTTGTTTCTGCTCTGGATGGTTACTATCGTTTAACAGTCAAATGGACATTTAATCTCTGTAGAGAAGTAGTCACACCGACTCTGGAGAGGTTACACAAATTAAAGTGCCATGGCCCAGTTGGGTGAGAACTACTTTTATAAATGCAACGTATCCTAATATGAAAGTACTTGCAAATTGTATATACATAGCATACGTTTAACGTGGGAGTCCAACAGAGATTTTTCTTTCAGACAGGAATTTTCATATGCAAAACTCCAAGAAAAACGTGCCAATAAACTAGGCTCTTACATACTACGAGAAAGTGAAACAGAGTATGATATCTTTTATCTAGACACATATGACAAGAATGGGAAACTCACCTCTAAAAGAATTGAAGAAGTTTCTGACAAATTCCTTGTTGCTGGTTTTCCTGACAAATTCAATTCTCTGGCACAGTGTATATCATCTTTCCAGGATTCTGAGGGACGTTCTTACCTTTCAGAGTGCTTACCACCTTCCGAATATGGTGCGTAGAAATTTTTATACAAATTGAAAAGATTAACTTTTTCGGCAAGAAATTCATTTCTACATTGAACTTTTCTTCAAGATATTTCATTCATTGTTATAAATCTGTTGTAGTGAAAGTAAAATGATCTATTTATAACAGTGATGCCTATTACTGACATGTGAAATGTTATAATGTTATTCAATCATCTACATTAATTAAATTGTATAAATTTGAAAAACTTCTACCATTATACTTCATATTTTTAAACGCCTAGTTTACTGTAAATTGCATTAAGTTTTTTTAAATAATCATGTCATCTTTCATTAAACTTTTCACAAAATTACATAAATTCTATAATACCTTTAAAATTGTAAAAATTACATTCTATTCATAATTTGAGTTATGCTAATAAAGTTTTTGAAAGTGTAAAAGAAACTACCGGCTTATATCTATAAAAATCTTGTACTTTTCAGACAAATCACCATTGTTGCTTTGTGCACCAGAGAGCGCAGTGAGTGAAGTTGCAGCAGATGAAGAGATTGTCGTTTCCGTTTTAGAAGCAGGACCTCGCTGCGTGTCCCGAAATCAGCTTGAAATTTACAAGCCCTTCTTAAGAACTACTGAAAGCTGGCGTTCTTCTCCAACTACACTTCATAGAGGGATTTGGCGACTGACAAAGGGCAAGAAATTAGAAGTTGCTCTCAAAATTCTTAAGCAGGAAAAAGAAACCGGTTACACAAAGGAGTTTCTCGAACTTGCTGGAAAATGGGGTCAATTACGTTCAGGTGCCCTTGTCAGGTATGCATTTTTGTGTTTCTTTTTTATTTTCATGCGCGACACTTTCATCGAATGTTATGTCGTTTTGTTTATATTAGATGAATGTTTTTCATTCTACACATTTAGTCTTGCGTCTTTTTACTTTCTGTTCTTCATTTAGTTATTTCATATTTCTTGTATTGGTGTATATCCGTTTCAATCCATTTACTATAGGGTGGTGCACGCAACCTGCACGCCCCGAGCTGCTGCCAAAACATGCTTTGTGTGCTTTGAAGCGGCACATACACTACATAATATTCCCCTTTGAGCCATACAGCCCCTGTGCGCAGCACCCTTCATGCAGTGTACACTATTTACAAAAGTTGTTCTAGACAAGGGGTGTGCAGGTTGCATCGACCACCCTGTACATTTACTAAATTCATTTAACTCTAATTTTAGTTTTAAGTTTTCAGATCATTTTATTTATTTTCTGACTTACTTTATAGAGGAAAGAAAGGGAAGCCCTACTTAAAGAGTACATATATCATACATTTTTTAAAAGTACTCATTTCTCATTTGTATTCCATTTTACTGTTTCCACTTCGCCCATTTAACTTTTTCTTTAACTGTGACTTTCATTATATATTTAATCTTTGATTGCAATCGAGAATTCCATTTATATGAATACACTTCCCCATTCTCAATTCTTTAATGCCTCTTTTCCTATTATTTATACTCATTCATATGAGGGCGGGAAAATAGCAGCGAAATGGAAAGAGTGTGAAGACATGGAAAACAGTGTAGGAGAGAAGAGGAAATATGAAGAAACGGAAATAGACAGGGTGAATGAAGAAGGTGCAGAAGAGGAGATAGGGGAGATGCCAAGAAAAGAAAAAGTCAGGATTCAGGACTAGCTTGGGAAAAAAGACATGGACACGAAAGAACAGACTACAACAAATATGGACTCAAAGGTAACGCCGCAAACAGTCGAAAGAAGAAGAGAGAAACCGAAAAAGCACGAGAGCAAAGAGAGAGTTAATAAATATGATCGAGCGAGTAAAGTGGACAAGTGGACCGGAGAAGAAGGAAGGAAATACTAAAAGAATTAAAGGGAGATAGAATGACGGTCGGAGGGGGGTGGGGAAGGGGTGAAAAAGTGAGCAATGAAGTACTGGGTAAAAGGGGCACGAAGCAACGAGAAAGTAGTGACAGAAGAGACAAGAGAAGGAAGATAGGGTCGAGTCAGAAGTGAAGTGAGAGGTGGAGGGTAGAGGATAGGGTTTGGGAAGATGGGAAAGAAAGAAAAGGGGGAAAACAAGGGAAATGGGAAGCAGAGCGAGGCAGTGACCTTTTACACAGAGAACTGAGGGCATCAAAGAAAAACTGGAAGACAGGCGAAAGAAGGGAGACGAAGAATAACATCTCTACCAAAGTGTTAGACACAGATAGAATAGAAGCAAGAACGAAAGTGGAAGAACTGCTAGGGCAGAAGTTTGTTTTTAAGGGGAGGAATTAAAGAAGTGGTAAGGTCGATGGTGATACACCTGGGAGTTGGAAACTGAAGAGGAAAATAGCGAGTAAAAAGGGAGAACGGATCTATAGACCACGACCTGACAGAGGAAGAAAGAGGGGTATAGAAGAGGCTGAGGAAGATTGTAGGAAAGGAAAACAGGGACGAAAAAAACAGTAAGTGTGGGGTACAGCAGAATGTGCGTATAAGGGAAATGTTTAAACTGAGATGAAGAAAAAGGAGGGATTGTGGAGAGAAAGTTTTTTTCAGCGGTAGCACTAATAACAAAGAAGAGGGAAGCATCTAAGGCGAAGCAGCGTCCAGAAAGTCCAGGGATAAGGTAAAAATAAAAAACGGAGAGGAGTTGCTAAAATGGTGTGAAGAGCGAGGAATGTATATATTGAATGGAAACGTAAAAAGAGATGAAAGAGGAGATTAGAAACGTGTGCGGATATGGGGAACAGCAATCATTGACTATATGACAGTAAACTAAGAAGAACTAGAAAGAGTAGAAGAGTTTCGGGTGGAAGACAGGGTAGAGTCTAATGACATTCCACTGACAATGAGGCTGCATATAAAGACCACGGGAAAGAGGGTTCAAGAAGGGGAAGAAGAAAGGAGAGGAAAGGAAATAGTTTGTTGGTGGAAGAGGTAATAGGCAAATATAGGGGACGTCATGAGAGGGGTTTACCTGGAAGAGATAGAAGGGGTCAATTGAAAAAAAGTACTCTACTATTTTAAGAAGAGAAAAAGTAGAAAAGAAGAGGCCTAGGAAGAAAAAGTGGAAGACAGGATCGAAGTATTGGTGGGACAAGGAATGTAGCCAGCAAAAGAGGAAAGTCAAAAAAGTTTGCAGAAAATGGAAGACAGGAATATTTGGAAGAGAGGCGGAAGCTCAAAGAAGTATGTGAGGAAAAAGAGAGAGACGAACGAGGTTTGGATGTATAGCGAAAGGAACTTGAGGATACAGTTGAAAGAATTGGTGAAGATGGTATGGGCAGAAAGAGGATTCCCGGGAAACTGGAAGAGGGCCTGCATTGCGACACTGTATAAAATTATAGGGGTATTAGCCTCGTATGCACGGCGTGCAAGGGGTATGCATCTGTGTTAAATGAGAGACTGAAGAAAGAAATAGAGCAAAAGAAAATCCTGCCAAAATCCCAGGCGGGTTTGAGGAAGAATAAAGGAACCATGGATAATTTCTGTATATTACAACACGTAGTGAAGAAAGAATTAGGAAAAACCAAAGGGAAAATGTTCGCATTCTTTGTTGACCTAAAGGCAGTATTTGACTTGGTCAAGAGAGGAAGACGTTGGAAACAGATCAAGAGATGCGGTATTACAAGGGGTCTAATAGAAAAAATAAAAGAAATTTATCAAGAGACAAGAAACATAGTGAAGGTTGAGGGTGAATAAACACAGGAATTCTGGACAGGGGATGGGTTAAGACAAAGTTGTGTACTGAGCCTGATGCTATTCACAATATTTATAGTGGACATGGAAGAATTTTTGAAGAATTTTAAAAACGTGGTGTTGGTGGCGGATGAAGCAACAAAACCGAGGGAAATAATGAGGAGTCTGGAGGGATATCTGGACGAAAGACAGTTGGTACTGAACACGGAAAAGTCTAAAGTAATGGAATTCGGAAAAACAACAGGTGGGACGAGAAAAATCGAAAGGAGATGGAAATGAAAAGGTAAAAACATAGAGACAGTCATCGAATTCACATATTTGGGAGTGATCATGCAAAGGAATAGCAGTTTGACAAAACATTAAGTAAAGGGTGAGAAAAGCGAATGTATTTCGCTAAACCAAATATGGGGAATAGGAGAGAGAAAGTTCTGAGGCAGCTTCAAGCTGAGAATGTATATGTTTGACGTATTATTGCTAGGTGTTTTGCTGTATGGAGTGGAGATTTGGGAATATGAGGAGAGAAAAGAGATGGAAGGGTTGCAGGTCAGATATATAAAGCGGAACTTAGGACTATGCATGCAAACGCCAGGCTATATAGCTTTAGATGAAACTAATTGTAAGAGAGACTGGATGAGTGCAACAACAGACGTGAGAGCATGGAAATTCGAAGAAAGGATGAGAGAAGGCTGGCAAAAAAATGTTTGAAGGAGAAAGATAACATGGGTAGGAAACCGAAAAGTGCAATAACGTGGAAACAGTACTTAATGAGGAATGGAATAACCCTTATAGGAGTCCAGGTCAGACGAAAAAGAGGAGAGGAAGTAACGGAGGAACTTCAGAAAAGGGGTAGGGAAGTACAGGAGGAGGAGCAATGCAACAAAATACAGAGTTCGAAATTCAAACAGGGATATAAGTCTCTAAGAACAGTGGAGTTACCAGAATACCTCAGGAAAGAAGTGAAAGAGGGAAGTCAATGGCTACTAGCTCAAGCAAGGTGCGGGATACTGGAGAAATGAAACTGGTATTAAAAAGAGGAGGAAGGACGAAAATGCAAAATATGTAAGGATATGTTCGGAAATTTAGAACACAAGACATGTTGAAAGAGTGTAGAGAATTGGAGAGAAAGATTACTATAGAAAAATTACTAAGGGAGAAAGGAAGGAGGCAATAGAGCGGCTGAGGAGTCTAGAAGGAAAAAGAAAGAAAAAGAGGAGAGAGGCGAATAAACACAGAGGCTAGACAGGAAAAAGAAACAATTTACTGAGGAAATTGCAATACTCATAATTGGGAACCAAAACTGTATGTAGGAATGAGTGGAAGAATGTATGGGGCCAAGCTGTAAATAGTATATTATGTAAATCAAGTCCCTTTTTTCTGGCCGAGAGGCCGAAAATAAAATTTTACTGTTACATTTGTTCATTTCTTTTCAAATATTACATGCACATGTCGTAACATATTTATTTACCCTGCAATATACTTAGATAAGTTATTGTTCTAATTTACAAACATATTCACTTTTTTATTTGTAGATCAATTAAAGGCTCATTTAATCTGTGCTTTCTTTTGTTAGATTGTATGGTTTAACAGTGACACCATTAATTGGGATGCTTTTGGAGCTTGTCAGACACGGGCCTCTTGACGAATATCTTCGTAGCTCTTCTTCTCAGACTGTTAAAACGGTGGACATGGTAGAAGCGACTGCTTGCCTTGCCACAGCTCTTTGGCATCTCGAAGAAAACGGCGTAGTGCATGGAAACATTAGGTATCAAAAAAATTAAAGTTGATTAAAAATTAATGTCTTTATTGTAGTTTGAGCCACATAGAAATGTTGGTGCTGCTGCATTATTTAACGAATTTAAAATTCAGATTAATATAATTTGATTACTCAAATCAGATCAGCGTTTCTCAAGTTGGGGTGCGCGGCCTTCCAGAGCAGGGGTGGGCAGTCTATGGGAATATTTAAACAATATTCATATACAATAACAAGATATTATTCTCTCAAAGTTTCGCAATTGCTTCGGTTCATACGCTGCAATTCGTTGTCAATCAATGTTGAGTGAGTAATAACGCATAAGTTAATTTTACCGTTGCAGAATGTATAAATTACATATGTGGGGTGTGGGAAGAAACTGAATGCTTTCTTTACGCAAAATATGCATATAATGAATGTTGGAGGGCGTGTGCGTACACACACACACAAAATGATAGTATAGATATGTGTGTGGTATATAGCCTAATTACGTAAATAATTATAGTTATCATCTATTTGGCTCCTCCGGTATTTAAGGTTGCCGACCCCTGCTCTAGAGGAGCGCAAAATGATCGTTAATTGCTAGTTGCAATTGTGTGCTTGGTTTAGGCAGAACAGATGCACCCATCTCATTGAATGTACACTGGATAACTAAAATTTGCAATTTGCACACCAGGGCCGTTTTTCGAGAAGCGCAGCCTACTTCACCTACCGTACACCTGAAATGTCACTGATTCACAAATACTTTCTCAGCCGTGTGGTTGGGGGAAGTAGACGGTGCTTCTTGAAAAATTGCTCTGCCGTGCAGACCTCGTCGACCCCTGTGTTAATTGTTAGTAATTTTAAAGGGTCCGCGGGCAATCTAAACAATTGTGACGAGACCAGTACGCAAGAAATCCTAAAAAAGTTTGAGAACTATTGCAATAGATAAATCATTACGAAATTATAATATATTTATAAGTAACGATACATATACACTTATTATTATTTTTAGTTTACTTTTCTTTTTTTTCGAAAAATACTAAAATATTTAACAGTTTATGAATATGACATGTTAAAGTTCAAGAAAATGTGCAGTCCAAAATTTAATGTTCAAAAAGAGATTGATTATATGTTATGACATATTAATGTGTTGCGACGTATTGCAGCATACTAAAGTATAACATTTTTTACAATGAAAGTATCAGTTCCTTTGTCAACGTCGCTGCTATATTTGTCAACGTCGTTCGTCGTCGCCTTTGTCATTTCATTGTTATTTTTTCCTAAATCACTTGATTTAATTTCATGAATTTTCAAAGGTGTAGCAAATTATTGGTACATGCGCATACAGACAACAGTTTTGTCGTCAAACTTGCCGATCCTGGTTTATTTGTCTATACGGAAGCAGACATACATTGGCTACCGCCAGAAACTTACAACGATTCTGAAGTAGCTAGACGAAATTTTCAAGCGGACATATGGGCTGTCGGCACAACAATATGGCAAATCTTTGCTAGGTATGCACCAAAATGTTCCACAGAACTTTGAGACTACCTGATGATGAATTTAACGAACTTTTAATTATTGCCAATTTAATATCACTTTTAATTCTGAACAGTTAACATCCTCAGGCCTCAAGAATTAATTAATTTGTTTTAGAGGAGTGACATTGTTAGAATTTCGAGACGCGAATACCATCAGAAAATATTACGAATCTGGAAAACGTCTACCCATTCCAAATGGTTGTCCAATGGAAGTTTATAGATTGATGCTTGAATGTTGGGGAGATGCTACTGGCACTAGAAAACAACCACAGGCAATTATGCGTGATATCAATCAAATCCTGTATCAAGTTTATAATTCCCGAAGAACACATGCTTATGCCACAGCTTTCCCAAAGCATTTCAATCAGGAACTTGAAAAATTCGAAGACGAAGAAGAGGAGGTGGATTCGGATACCACGGACAGTAAATCATTAAACAGTGAATCACGAGCTAGTAGTCTTTTTACAGACAATACAAGTTTGCCTTGGAACGACAATGACAATAGTGAGTTTCGTTTATTTTCATCTCAATTAAAGTGTCGGTTTACTCAACGTTTTGGAATTATACAATTATTTACGAAAATATTTGTTAAAAATTTCGATATTCTTTTCGATTGTAAGTTACTCCTAATTAAATTTCAGCGCTTTTTTTTCGAAATACGAATTATTTTTCAACATAATTTATAAATCAACGTCTTCCCATGTGTGCAGTAGCTTGTCAGTGAAAAACTAATAACAACCTCTTTTTCTTTTAATTTTAACATCTTTCGGATCGTTGGAGATATTTATATAAAAACATAAGAACAAATCTTACAATTAGATACATAAAGCGATATATTATTATTTAATCAATTTTTCTGTGAGCATTAGATTCACGAAGAACATGAAAAAGAAAACTTAACTTAACCAATTTTTAATTCGAGAAAGATTGTAACCCCGTATTTAGTTAGAAGGCAATTTCACAGAGCCAAATGTACTGATTTTTCTGAGATTTTATTACAAATCGAAGAAAAATATCCCCTCTTTTTGTGTACCTACATTTTTGATATCATGACACATAACAAGTAGAGAAAAGAATTTGAAATAAAATTGAACGGTATGACGTACGCATAATTATTTACATAAAATTTGTTAAGATCTATTTTCATTGTGAAAATTATTTAATTCTTTGGTATTCAATATTTTTTGTGTGCGCATTTTTATAAGCTTTATTCTAACATTAAAATTTGATATACCATTAAACTTAAATTTTCTTCGTAACCAATTGCGAACGTCTCACTTCTTTCAAGGGAACACTCTTACGGGAAGTGCGGACTCAAATGAGCAAAAATGTTTTCAGTAACTTGGATCGCTCTACAATCTCACGAACTGTCATAAAAATCAATTTCAAAAGATTTTTATATAAGTTGATATCCAGCCGATTCCACAGTTTTAGATTTCTTTTTGTATAATGGTTTGAATGTCATGGAATTCCAGGTACGCAGGGTTTAATCAACACAAACGATAATAGTGTTGGTAGCACAGAAGAACTTTCAGCGTATTTAGGTTGGTTAACGACTGTTGGTAGAGAATCTGATGGATATTCTGCATCTCGGAGCAATGCGACAAACATGAATCGCATTGAACGATCCGCCCAAGCATTACGTATAGGACATCCTGCTGGTCTGGGTGAGGTATGTAATGTTAAATAAACAGATGAAGCTTCGAATAAATTCAAAATTTTGTCTAGCAGTTAGACCGAAGCATGAAATATTTGTTTGTTCTTTGAACATACTGATTTAAATGAATAATTGATTGACATGGGAATTTCACTTAAATTGAACATCGGATTATTCATAAATGTACAATTACTTTATTTATACTCATATAACTCCAAATGGTATTAATAAAAAATTCAGCTCCTCTGATATATTTCTAAGAGTATCTTTTAGAATGAGTGAAATGTTACAAAAGTAATGAGTATGAAATTAATCAAATTTTTATTATCTAATATAGTTTTCGTTAAATATAACATGTAAACTCATTAACTGAGCACGACCTATTCACTTGTGATTGGAAAATGCCTCTAATCTTTTGTTTGTTGTAGAGTTCAATAAATTATTCTTTGATAATTCATTCGATAATTTTCACCAGTTTTCAAAGTTAAACGATAATTAACTGGACCTAGTCTATAATGAATTTTTTGCAGTTGTATGTTGAGTTGTACTCAACTCAAGTTTTCCATTGTAATTACGGTGATTTTTCTATGAACGTAATATCGACGCTAGAAAGAATTTAGAGAGAAATTGTCGATGTCTCAAATTTTGCCATGATTGTGTACCTTCACTTAAAATACCTACCGGCCTCATTAACTACCATTATTATTGTCATTGTACAAAAATTAATAACCGACAGTAGAGAATTTCACAATATTAATATCATTCAGTTGACAAAAAGTTGAAAAACTAGATAAAAACATAAAAAGTTTAGTGATCGGTACACTGTAATAATGTGATTATAAGAGTGATATCAGTTTACTAAGCTTACAATTAGTGGAATTTATTGAAATATAGGTAATTGGCGGTAACGAAACTGGAATCGGAGAAGATTGCGATTCTGGCGGAAGTAGCAATGGTTCTTTAGGACAAATGAGAGGCATTTACGAATTGGACATTGATTGTAATGTGATTCTTCAAGGTAGAATCGGTCAGGGTTTTTATGGAGAAGTTTACAGAGGTACTCTCGAAAGGGACAACGGGAAGGACATTGAACCTCAGCAAGTTGCTATAAAAAAGCTTAAAACCAGAGCACTGGAGGCAGACATACGAGATTTTGAAAGAGAAATAGCCATTATGAAAGTGAGTTTCATGAGTAAATTAAGCGATGTTATATATAAAAAGAAGACCATGATAATTATATATTAAAAATCAAGGTACACCTCAGCGACTTCAATGATTTTCTTATATATTGTTAAGATCATGATTATGAACAATTATCTCTTAAAAACAGGAAAGAGAAGAAAGTATATATATATATATATACACAAAAGATTACCAAATGTTTAAGTAATTATACAGATGGATCAGGGTACTGATCCATCTGTATAATTACTTAAACATTTGGTAATCTTTTGTCCGCAGTCCCCGGTTTCAAATCAACATTTTATATAATTAGGTATAAGTAATTCGCAAGGAATTCAAATGAAACTCCCGCACTAAAATGTGACGTTAATAATACTTTTGCTTTCTACAGACCTTGAAACATCCAAATGTCGTAGAAATTCTCGGAGTGATATCGGAGCCAGAAGTCTGTTTAGTAATGGAATACGTAAAGCACGGTTCCTTACAGAGCTACCTGTCCATTCATCGGCAAGAATTAACGCACAATAAACTCCTGGGGTTTGCGTTAGACATAGCGACTGGCATGGATTATTTGGGTCGCATGAGTATCGTTCATAGAGACCTCGCCGCGAGGAACATATTAGTCGCGGATGAAAATAGAGTAAAGATAAGCGATTTCGGACTGGCACAAGTTACAGGAAAAAACGATTATTATATTCTGCAAACCAATCGTGATCTTCCGATCAAATGGAAAGTATAATCCAAATTTTGGGTCAACCTTGAAAGTTTTCTCTCTTCTCATCAAAACTTTTGTCAAATTTAGATTTTTTTACGTGATACACGCATCCACGCACGCACGCGCGCGCACACACACCGGACCGATTTAAATTTTTATTTTTTAGACAATATGATCATAACAGTTCAAGTTGAAATACAAAAACAAGAACAAGTGCCTGACCGCGAATGGAAATTTCACATTTCTTGAATATAAAAGCACAGAATCAAGCCATATTGATAATTTTTTATATAATATTATGAAATATGATATCGTATAAGTATTTTGTAACGGAACGAAAGTAAGCTGAGATGATTGCTATAAAATTAATCCAGATTCAATTTTCGATAAACTTCGATACCGATATTTTCACAACAGACATATTTAATAATCTATCTTTCACTTAATTTTTCTGTTTATTCTTTTTTATTTACAAATAAAGCAATAATGAGTTGTTATGTGATTGGAAAGAAAGGTCGACGGTTCTTCTGGAATTTGAAAATTCAATTACAGGTACGCACCAGAAAGCCTTAGAGATGGAAAATTCTCAAGTCGATCCGATGTCTGGTCTTTTGGTGTTACGATGTACGAAACATTCGGCCTCGGTGAAGAACCAAAATTACCAGGACTTGGTTGGAATGCTGGTAGAATGCAAAACGAACAACAGGAAGGCAGCACTGAATTACTCGCTGCCCTCGAGCAAGGCGCGCGTCTTCCTTGTCCTTCCACTTGTCCTCAGGTGATATACGTGAAACTGATGTATCCCTGCTGGCATCTACAGAGTCATCAAAGACCAGACTTTGCAGCCCTCTGTAAGGATATTCGAGATCTTCTCACGCAATACTGAGTAAAGTGGGGCATGTACCCTCCGTTGAATTTCCGAGGTTGGCTCCATGTAGGTATAGAATTCCCTATAATCACTCCTTCAAATTCTTACAGGATACAGTATTTGAGAATTCAAATCAAGGCAATTACTTCTTCTGATATAATTGTCTTGTAATTTAGATACAAGCGTTCGAATTTAACATGATGTTAATATACCTGCAGCTTACTTTACATCCCGATTTTCATACCTATTAGTAGATCTATATCAGGCAAGCCGCTTATTTGATTGCCGCATGCGTCCTTGGAAGAGCTCCGCCCGCTACTCCTTCCCGTGCACTCGAGAGCTCGCTGATTGACTTGCCTTTCAGATACCAGGCGCGAACCTATTCGCTCGAGCGTGGTGGCGCATTGGGGCGACATTCGTATCTAACCACTTGCACTGGAAAGACGTGCCCCGTGCGTCGATCACAGAAATCAAAACGACGTGCGTGGGACGTCCACTAAGGTTATTTGTCGAAGAACAGTTTCAGATCGCACCACGTCGCGTGTTAGACAAAACAAAAGTATTATTAGTAAGAAAGTATGCCCTGATATGTTTTAAATGTTATACGATTGATAGATTTTAATGTTTTTGGACTTCTGGCGATGGTTTTGATCGAATTCGACTACTACGTAATGCCTTACTGCGAAATATAGTGTTGCGTTCTAGCACGAGCATTTGTAAATTAATTTCTAGCACAAATAGTTAAAAAACTCCGTGACAGTAAAACGCAAGACCTTCTCGCGCCAAAGAATACATTGTTGCCGCCGCGGCAATACATTTTACAATCCTGCCTGGTCTTTACTTTTAACGCGATATTCACCAATGATTAAACAGAAAAGTACATCAATACAGGGGGCACCACTGCAAAAAAACGCATTGGTAATAGTACCTCATGAATGATGTGGAAACATATTAAAACTTTGCTGGCGAGAGACTAGGCAGGATTGTAAAATGTATTGCAAAGACGGCCGCGGCGGCAATAATGTATTCTTTGGCGCGAGAAGGCCTTGCGTTCTGCTGTCACGGAGTTTTTTAACTATTTGCGTTGGAAATGAATTTACAAATACGCGTGATAGAACGTAACACTATATTTCGCCGTAAGGCATTATGTAGTAGTCGAATTCGATCGAACCCAACGCCAGAAGTACAAAAACATTAAAATCTATTAATCGTATTTGATTTAAGACATATCTAAGCCTACTTTTTCATTAATAATGGGGTGACATTTGTCTACTAACTCGCGTTGGGACGACGTGCCACGCACGTCGTTTTGATTTCCGTGATCGACGTGCGTGGCACGTCGTTCCAACGCGAGTAGTTAGATCAAAATACGCCCCAATGCGCCATCATGCTCGTGCCAATAGAATCGCGTCTGGCATGTGAAAGGCAAGTCAATCAGCGAGCTCTCAAGCCCACGGGAAGGACTAGCGGGCGTAGCTCTTCCAAGGACACAAGCTGCGATCAAATAAGCGACTTGCCTGATCTATATAGTCGATTATGAACGTTTTCGTGATTATTATGCAGTGTGATAGCGTATGGTATAATATGAAATACTTCGGGCGTGTAATTTTTTAAAAAATATTCTTTTTATTCAAATCATGTAGTACACGCAATTTATGCGAAGAAGTGTTCAGGCATTACTATTCTGTATATATTATGAATATCAGATGTGGTGCTTATCTATCTAAACATTAACGTCTAAGAAACGTATATTTTTATTATTTTCGTATGTAATTTATGTCATACGAGTATATTTATATGTGCAATTTACTTCTTAAATTATTTCACTTTTGCTCGTAAAAGGTTGGAAATAGTTTTCCCCGCATAAATTACCAATTTAAAATAGCAGAAAGAAAGCGCTTTCTTGTAAAGAAATATTTCATTGAATTCGATTAAGTAAAAGACGAATTAATTGTGTATGCCCGATTTCTTATGATTGACATACTTAACATTTTGGCGAAGGGCATAATTAATATCTTGTAAACATTCGCCATTCTTAAACGTTTGAAGACACTGACAGTTTTCAAGCCAACTTGAAATTATATTTTTATTAAAAAGACATTAAAGCGGCGTTGTAAGGCATGTGATCAATAAGAAATACATTTTTCGATCGATAAAAACAAAGTTTGAATGTGACAAAGAAATCTGTAGTTTTAAATAAATGGACAAAAATTGTGTCCAAAATCAGCATGCACAAATAATAGGTCTACTGTATAACTTTAATTGGTTAGTGCATGATATGCAATTTAAAATTTTAATAACATGCAAGACTTCTAAGTAGTACTCCGGAAAGTAGTACTCGTCATTTAAATTAATACCATTTAAAGGAGAAATAATCAAATTTCCTTACAGCAAATTGATTTGAAGATTAATTTTAAAATTTTGCTTGCTGGAAAACAAGTAGCTGAAATGATGTATAGTGGACAAAACAAAGTAGCGTTCAACTTCGGAAGTTCACGCAAAAACATCTAGTCGACCGTTTTTGTGGGAGTTTTTTTATAATACTAACAAAACGCGCTCGCGAATGTGTATGTGGGTGTGTGTATGTGTAAATGTGTAAATGGTGAAAAGTGCGATAGTATTTTAAACAAAGATGTCAATTTTCTCGAATAATTGTCTCTCTTTGTACTCGGTCCATTATTTTTGGACGAAGTTTTATTTGTAGATAAAAAAACGCTGTAAAGAAAGATTTATTTTTGAGGAAATTCTGGCGCTATTTTCAGTATTTTATATCGATTTTGAAATATAGCTATTAATTTTTGTTATTAAAATATGTATGTTACTTGTTAATTTCCAACAGATAATTTAAATATATGTATTAATTGTCACATTTTCTTCATTCTATCTTCTTTGTCCACTTTTAATAATATCACTTGCTGCTTGTCATATCTTAAACTTTATTGATGGTTGTCGTCACCTTTGAATTATTGAAATAAATATTTTTTAAAACTACACTTTAAAAACACAACTGCTTACAGATAGTAACAGGTTTTCCTTCCGTCGCAGAAGGAAACATTCCTCATCAGTAATATTATTTCCAAAAATGAGAAGCATAAACGTAACCCAGTAACATTAATACTACTGGGTGTTGCGCAACACTATCCCCCCTCTCGAATAAGCGATCGTCCCCATCGCTATTTTCATTCCAAAACGAAAATCGAACAGCTTCCTTCAGCAAAATTCCATTCCGCAACGAGAAGATAGTATTCTTCATCTCAGGACGTCCAGTATAAGAATACTTCTATTCCATTTGTTGTTCCTGTGATCTGAGTAGGATTATTTGTATGGTAAAATGTGGTCTAACTCAAATCACTCTCGTCCCAGTATTCACTCTTCGTCCCAAGGAAAAACCACGTTAAAAACCTTGGGAAGGGCGATGGTATTTCTTGAACCTCGTTATGTCATTACTCTTGTAATATTTTCCGTTTTGTCCTTCCATATCTTCCAATAATCTCCTGTCCTTCCATATTTTCCAATAATCTCCATATTTTCTAATAATCCTCCTCTCCTAGGATAAGCAAGAATTTGTGGAGAAACCAATCTTCTTTTCAAGGTTTCGAAGGCTAACTGGCACTCTTCGGACCAATGAAACGTTTGCTGATTTTCTAACAATCGGTATAAAGGCTTAGCTATAGTAGCAAAATTCTTCACAAAACGGCGATAATAAGTACACAACCCAAGGAAATTTTTCAGTTGCTTTTTATCTTCAGGTGGAAGCCAGTTAATAACAGCAGAAATCCTTTCCGGATTTGTCTGAATACCATCTTCCGAAACAACATGTCCCAAGTACGTGACTTCTTTTTGGAAAAAGAAACATTTCTTCGGATTCATCAAAAGCTTGGCTTCTCGTAGTCTTGAAAAAACCGTTTTTAGGTTTTCCATTTCCTCTTGAAAGGTTTTCCCACCGATAATAATGTCATCTAAATAAACCAGACAAATCTTCCAGAGCAAGCCTTTTAAAACGATTTCCATCAAACGCTCAAAAGTAGCCGGCGCATTGCAGAGACCAAAGGGGTAGAACTTTAAATTCCCATAAAATGGTCCCCACGGAAAAAGCCGTCTTTTCCATATCGCCTTTTGCCAATGGAATCTGCCAATATCCGGTCTGTAGATCAACAGTGGAAAACCATGAAGATCCAGCAATAGCATCTAAGGTTTCCTCAATCTTGGGTAGTGGATAAGAGTCCTTTTTAGTTATGCTATTTAATCGACGGTAATCCACGCAAAAGCGAGTGCTGCCATCCTTTTTCTTGACAAGAACAACCGGCGAAGACCAAGGACTTTTGCTCGTAAAAGGCCGGAAAAAAGTTTTCCCCGCATAAATTACCAATTTAAAAGAGCAGAAAGAAAACGCTTTCATGTAAAGAAATACAGTCAGACCCCGCTTAACGCTGTTTCACTATTACGCGGTTTTTTGATTCCACGAAATCGCAATCGGTAGTGGTACTTGTCGTATATGTGTATAAAAAATTAATGGTCACGGCTTTCAGGGGTTGTTCTACAGCTTTGGATCGATGGAGATTTGTAAAAAAAAATCGGCCGCAAAGTTCAGGAAAAGGTAGCTAATTTTTTTTATTGGCTCATCGCATTCGTCTTATTGTGTAGGTAAAATGTCTGAGAGGAACTATGGGTCAAAAACGGACCGTTCTTTCGCAAATTAACTTTTAATTCAGCCTCCGCGATTAAATCGTCGCTGGATAAAGTCAGACTTGTAGGTCCCCGTACGGAAAGAAACAAGGGAGCTCTCCTTGAGAGCTATCCCTGATTTGAATTTCGATAGAAGCTCAAAGGCAAGAAGAAGTGTCATGGATGCGATAAGTTGCTATCGACAACTGCTTTCTGAACGAAAGAGGAAAAGACAATCAACTTTAGATGACTTCATCACAAAGAAACAACGAATATCAAATGAGGAAGAACCTTCCTCGTCACAAGCATGATATCTTTATATGAACTTTTTTTGATTTTCTTGAATGTTTTAATAAAAATGAATGTTAGAAATAAATAAATTTATGATTGATGTATTAAAAAACTATTTAAAAATAAATGTTATAAAATAAAATAAAAAAAGAACCAATAAATTTTCTTATTCTTCGTTCTGTTTCACTTATCCTCATTATTTACGTGTTAAGATGACCTCGTTTAACGCTGTTTCGTTTAGCGCTCGAACTTATTGGAACGTATCCCCTGCGTTAGGAACGTTAGGAACGTTAGGAAAGCCCTGAGCGGGAGGGTGACCGGTGCCACCCCAAGGCAGTGAGCTGGAGCAGCGTCGACTCCCGTGCCTACACAATACTCCCCGGCTCGGCCTCTGTTTGGCCCCCACTGGCTACAGGTAGAGCAGTCGTTCGCCATTGGCGGTCTTGAGGTTCGGGTCCTTGGTCGACCCCGGACGGCAGGCGGAGCGGCGGGGGGGAGTAGAGGGAAGGAGGCATCGCTGCTTACCATCAGCCATATCAGAATTTCCCCGGTTCCAGCGCGAAACCGTGAACCGGCTACTCTTCTTCCTCGTTCGATGGCTTCGCCTCGTACCCCGTCCGTCGTCCACCCCCCGCGGTGATGTCATCGTCTTCTTGAAAGCGTCCTCTGCGAGCTCCGTCTCCTCTCCTGCACACTGCAGGGAGGATTGAAGGTTCTTGTGGTCCCGTTTCCCTCTGTGAGAGGAAAAACTAGTTCTGTAAACGGGTCCAGGCCTCGGAGGTCGGCGGAGCAGGGAGGAGGAGAGGAGGGAGCGGTGCCGCCGCTACCTGTAGCCCAGGGGGATGGCTTTCGTCGACCATGACCAGAGGTCCGAGGTCGGTTTACTTCCATCCTGTGGGTCGGCAGCTCCAACCCCGCAACCTCCGTCCCCACTCCATCTTCCCCCTCGGGCTGGTCCCTGAAAGTTCGCTATCATCCCCTTCCCCCTCGCCCGAAATCACCGTGCTCGCCAGATGCCTGGTTCGCCCGGATCCTTGGGCATTCAGGGGTCGGGGACTTTTGCGGGTTCTGGAACGTTCGCCTAGGGCGCATCTTGATGACTCCGTGGGCTTTGTCTCCCACCGTCCGTAGTAGTAGCCGATCATCTTCGAGAGGTCCTTCCTTTCCAGGTTGTTCAGGGTCTTCCTCTGTTTGTACGGGACTTCGTCCCCGAAGAGCTCCTTCGCATGTACACAACCGTCCGTGTTCATCCATTTCCTTTTCCTTTCCGTTCCTCTCCAATCCTTGATCACCTGTTTGGCCGTTGCCTCTGCTACCGGTAGCATCGGCTCCGGCCCCACCGGTGGTTCGTCTGATCCTTCGTTAGCTAATCTGTCTTGTGACGAAACCCCGGAAACAGGGAAGCATATATTGTGCCACTGCCCTGCAATAGCGGGAAAGAGAAGGAGAATCATGGGGAAGGAATTCTTCACCGAGGAGGAAGTCGTGGACATACCACCGGATAAAATGATCAACTTCCTGGAAGCTGTAAACCCTTGGAGGGAGATCGGAGGATAACGCCTGGAACTGACCAAGACTACTGTATGCGAACGGTGGGAGACGAAGCTCACGGACTCCTCAAGGCACGCTCTAGGCGAACGTTGCAGAATCCGCAAAAGTCCCCGACCCCTGAATGTCCGAGGATCCGGGCGAACCAGGCAACTGGTGAGCACGATGATCTCGGGCGAGGGGGAAGGGGATGATAGCGAACTTTTAGGGACCAGCCCGAGGGGGAAGGTGGAATGGGGGACGGAGGTGGAGGGGTTGGAGCTATCGACCTACGAGATGGAAGTAAACCGGCCTCAGACCTCTGATCAGGGTCGGCGAAAGCCATCCCTTGGGCTGCTGATAGCGGCGACACCGCTCCCTCCTCTCCTCCTCCCTGCTCCGTCGACCTTCGAGGCCTGGACCCGTCCACATGACTAGTTTTTCCTCTCACAGAGGGAAACGGGACCACAGGAACCTCCGATCCTCCCTGCAATGTGCAGGGGTGGAGAGGGAGCTTGCAGAGGACGCGTCCAAGGGGGCGAGGACATCACCACGGGGGGCGGACGACGGACGGGGTACGAGGCGAGGCCATCGAAAGAGGCCTCGAATATATGCAACATTCAAAAATATAATAGAATGTATATGATCAGCATATCATTAATACAAGCATTGTAGACCTACCTGGTGCGTCTAGAAATAAATATATGTATGAGGAGTAATGTCGTCAGAGTATATCCGAGTTAGTTATAAGTAGACATAAATAAGTTTCAGACAGTTCATATATATAGGTCGAGTTTAATGAACTAATGCAGCCCTTGCATAAAAGTGTATAAATACTACTCTAAGATTAGTTATGGTCAGAATTACTAATGTTAAAGTTTACTTGAGTTAGATGAGTTTTATAGTTACTATTTAAATTTAAATTTATTTATGTGTTAATTGGATCTCTTTTTTGAAATTAAATTTGAATAGATAAAGCTAGATTTATTATGGGAATGCCATTATTAATAATACAGATAACAATAACGACAGCAACAGTAGCAATAATAAGAAATGATTGGAATTATATTTATTTAAGTGATCCTAGCAGGGCTGTAGCTAATGTTTATGTTAGATTTTCTTTTTTATGAATTTATTAAACAAAATTCGTTATTATACGTTATTATTCATGAGGTTTTCCCTTCCTTCTTTTTTTTAAAAGACAGTAAAAGGTTATTAAACAACCCTTACAATAGTTTAATCGTTATTTCCAATAGGTTTGGAATCATTGCTTGTTTGTAAAGAGCAGACAGCGGGCAGGCAAGAAGGAAGAGATTCCTGTTGGAATTATTCGGGCAGGTAAATTTATTTGGTGATGCACATCAATAGCAGGAAAGGTTATGTGGAAGACGTGTACAAGATATACAGAGCATACAAGACACGTGTATAGAAGAGGCGCAAATCGTGCAGAATACATGTTGGAATGGGTTTAGAAGGGCACCAGGTTTTAATA
The DNA here is from genome assembly GCA_963989415.1 of Cerceris ruficornis. Lineage (NCBI taxonomy): Eukaryota > Metazoa > Arthropoda > Insecta > Hymenoptera > Crabronidae > Cerceris > Cerceris ruficornis. The sequence goes on along the minus strand of OZ022520.1, from coordinate 12,731,187 downwards.
AATGGAATATTTCTTCTTAATTAATTTTTTTGTATTTTTTGTAAATAAATATTCCATTTATTAAAACCTGGTGCCCTTCTAAACCCATTCCAACAATTGGGGGCTCGTCCGGGATAGAAGGAATACCCAGGGATAGAAGGAATACCCAGAATCGGAAAGTACGCAGTTTTTTTTATCTCGTTCATACTGCGACGCGATCGCGAACCTAAAGAGTCGAAGTGAAAGTGAAAAGTAATTTAAGTAAGCGTTCGTTAACAGTGAACAGTGAGACTGAAAAGAAGGAGAAGAAGAAAATAAGTATATTTAAAGTGATTTAAGTAAAACCAAGGGAAGACGAAATGAGTGCAAACGAAGACACGCTGGCTGGAGAACGACCAGGCTCTCCGCACACGAACTCGACGGCAGAGGAAATCAGCGATTTGGAAAACACAATCGTTGATGCAAGCGATAAAGAAAAACCAGGGAAGCAGAAAGAAATAGAAGAAATTAATCATATGAAAGTGGCCGAACTTCGCCAGAAGCTGAAAAGTCTAAACCTAAATACGTTAGGTAAGAAACAAGAATTGAAAGAAAGATTGAAATGTTATTTTGAAAGAGAAGACGAAATGGAAGATTCCGAAGAAGATGAGGACTCTGAAGACGAAAGCGAAGAAAGTGATGAAGACGAAACACACGTACGAAAAATAGAAGGTTCGAGAAGATACAAGCGAAAAAAAGAAAAGAAAGAAGCGCAACAGTCCAGTTCGTTTACAATCAAGGACGTGGAGGAATCGCTACCGTTCTTCACAGGCGACGACAAAGTATCAATTCACAAATGGATACAAGATTTCGAAGATGTAAGCACATTGTTACAATGGAATAATCTACAGATGCTGATTTACGGGAAGCGTATGCTGCAGGGATCCGCGAAAAAATTTATAGCGTCCGAAAAAGGAATCATTTCATGGAAAATTTTATGCCAAAGGTTACGGGAAGAATTTATGGTTCAACCTAACAGTGCACTAATACATCGTCAATTATCTGGAAGAAAACGACAACCCCACGAAACCGGACGACAATACGTATATGCGATGCGCGAAATTGCTAACGAAGGCAACGTGGAAGAGAACGCTTTGATCGAATATATAATTAATGGAATACAAGATCGAGAATACAATAAAGCTGTTTTATACCAATCACGAACGTTAAAGGAACTCAAGGCGAATTTGGAAATTTATGACCGAATGAAAGAAAAGTCCGAACAGAAGATGTACCATGGGAAAAAGGAAGAAATAAAAACAAAAAGGGACATTCCGATGAAAGTTAAGAAACCGCGATGCAATACGTGTGGATCGCCAGAACACGACGCCCAAGGGTGTCCAAGCAAAGGTAAAGGACCAAAATGCTTCAAGTGTAATAATTACGGACATATCGCGAGTAAGTGCAACGAGAAAGACAAGAACATTGTAGGAAGTGCGAGAGTGAACTGTGTTTCGAGAAACAAGGCGACGTATGTCATTAAAATATATGGTGTCGCATGTAACGCTTTGATTGATTCGGGAAGTGACTTGTCGTTAATAAGTGAAAGAAGATACAAGGCGATTGGCAACCCTCCGTTGGTAGCATCGGCGACGAGTATTACAGGCGCTGGCAACGCAACGACGAAGGTTGTCGGAACGTTTGATGCCGACGTCGTTGTGGATGGAGAAATACACAACGTGAGACTCTTCGTTGTACCGACATACTCGATCCCACACAACGTTATTCTAGGACAAGATTTTTTAAGAGGCGCAGACATACAAATACGGCAAGGCGAAATAACACAAATACGTAAGATACCAGTGGCAGCAAGCCCGATGAACGACGTGACGATTCCTGGAAACGAAGAAGATGGCTCGGAAACAGAAGAAAGCAGTGACAATCAACTATTCGACGAATTAAAGGGAATCTTATGTGTGGAAAAGGAAGAACTAGACGTTAAAAGCGAATATAAGGACAGATTAACAAGTTTAGTAAGTAATTACCAACCAACGCGTGAGGTGGAAACGAAGGTAAAAACAACGATAATATTAAACGATAATGTACCGGTTCATTTGAGTCCGAGGCGACTAGCGCCAAAAGAAAAGTCAATTTTAAATAAACAAATCGATGAATGGTTGAGGGAAGGTGTAATTCGCCCGAGTTGTAGTGAATACGCGAGTCCTGTAGTTATAGTACCCAAAAAGAACGGCACTTACAGAGTTTGCATTGATTACCGAGAGCTTAATAAAAAGATAAAACGAGACCATTTCCCAATGCCACTCATACAAGATAAAATTGACGAATTAGGAAACGCGCGTACATTTTCGGTTATTGATTTAAAGAATGGATTTCTACACGTACCAGTAGCTGAAGACAGTATAAGATACACTTCGTTCGTAACGCCTGATGGGCAATATGAGTTTTTAAAAACGCCGTTTGGATTGTCAATAAGTGCACAAAGTTTTTTGAGATTCGTCAAGGAAGTGTTTCAGGACTTGATTCAACGTAAGATTATTTTTACGTACGTTGATGATGTAATAATACCCGGTAAAAACGATGAAGACGCGTTAGAAGAATTAGAAGAAACTCTTAAAGTAGCAGCGGCAAACGGATTAGCGATTAGTTGGAGTAAATGTCAATTTTTACAAAAGCGCATCGAGTATTTAGGCCATGAAATTAAAAACGGGAATGTTTATCCAAGTAAAGATAAAGTTAAAGCGATCGAAAGATTCCCCGAACCGAAGGATAAGAAACATGTACAGAGCTGGTTAGGTTTAACGGGTTACTTCCGCAAATTTATTAAAGACTATGCGAAAATTGCGAGGCCGTTGTCCGATTTGTTAAAGCAAGAACGGAAATTTATGTGGAGTGAAGAACAAAGGCGCGCATTTTTAATACTGAAAACGATGTTAACAATAAAGCCGGTATTACGTATTTACAACGCGAACGCGATAACCGAATTGCACACAGATGCGAGTCAGGAAGGTTTCGGCGCAATCTTGATACAAAGATCAGAAAAAGAAAAGGAATTTCACCCCGTGTGCTATTATAGTAAAAAAACGTCAGAAGCAGAGCGGAAATATCATTCATACGAACTAGAGGTATTAGCAATTGTGAATGCAGTAAAAAAGTTTCGCGTTTATCTATTGGGAGTTCCGTTGAAGTTGATTACAGACTGCGAAGCGTTTAAACGCACTTTAAATAAAAAAGATCTTCCGCCGAAAGTTGCACGATGGGCCTTAGCACTCGAAGAGTTTGAATATAGCGTAGAACATCGAAAAGGTGATAGACTTAAGCACGTAGATGCACTTAGCCGATATCCCATATTAGTAATAGAAAATAAGTTAGTTATAATGATAAGGAAAAAACAGACAGAAGAAGAAAGACTGCGCGTAATAAGACAGGTAGTAGAAAAAGAACCATATGACGACTACTTCATTGAAAACGACATTTTAATGAAAAGAAAAAATGGGAAGAGTTTAATAGTAGTACCATCTTGTTTACAAACGGATATTATTAGGAAAGCGCACGAAAACGGACATTTCGGTGTAAGAAAAATGAGAGAAGAGATTGAATCTGAGTACTATATTCCTCCGTTAGATGATAAGATAAAAAATTTTATTAGCTGTTGTATTCCGTGTATAGTTTCGGAGAAAAAGATGGGTAAAAGGGAAGGGGAATTAAGACCTATTCCGAAAGGAGACAGACCGCTTGAAACGTACCATGTCGATCACGTGGGCCCCATGACCGCGACTGGAAAAGCGTACCGATATATTTTCGTAGTAGTAGATGCGTTCTCTAAGTTCACTTGGCTATACCCAACTAAGACTGTGGGTACAAAAGAAGTTTTAACGAAGTTGAATAATCAACAGACAATTTTCGGGAATCCAGAACGTATCGTTTCTGATAGAGGCACCGCGTTCACTTCCATAGAATTTCGACGATATTGCGAAGAAGAGGGGATAGAAACCGTACGAATTACAACGGGTGTGCCGCGAGGGAATGGTCAGGCAGAACGGACCATACGTACGATAATACCGGTGATAACGAAGCTATCGTTAAATAACCCCGATCAGTGGTATAAACATATTGATAGGGTGCAGAAATGCTTAAATAGTACGTATCAAAGAGCTTCAGGTATGTCTCCATTCGAAGTTCTTTTTGGAAGAAAAATGAAAAATAAAGACGATCTCGATGTTATTACAATGATCGAACAGGAAGCAATAGAATTGTACAATGAAAATCGCGATGAACTTAGACTATTGGCGAAAGAAAATTTACTTAAAGTGCAAGAAGAAAGTAAGCCACAATATAATAAAAAGTGCAAACCTGCAAGAAGGTACAAAGACGGCGATATTGTTTTTATTAAGCGAACGCAATTCGGACCACAATTGAAAAGAAAGCGAAAGTACTTAGGACCTTATGAAGTTTCTAAAATCAAGCGAAACGATCGCTACGAGGTAACGCGTATCGGCGAAGGTGAAGGACCTGCGATCACAAGTACAGCGGTAGACTATATGAAACCATATGATTGCCATGACAATACAGGCATATCTTCGGAGACCGAAGATGCGACAGGAAAGGCCGAGTGAAGGAATGTGAGTGAAAGCGTGCATGTGTGTGCGTGTGTGTGTATCTTCGGAAACAAATGAATGCGAGATGGATGGAAGAAAAAGGGAAGGCGACGAGAGTCAGTGGATACATGGCCGTCGAGTGAGCGTGTTCAATATATAATCGTATTTCTTCTTAATTAATTTTTTTGTATTTTTTGTAAATAAATATTCCATTTATTAAAACCTGGTGCCCTTCTAAACCCATTCCAACATACATGTGACATGTAAAGATAATAATGACATCATAAACACATAGAATGCATATAACCATCATATCACCAATACGCGCACCGGAAATTCATCTGACGCGTCTAGGGATAGAATATATTTATGAGAGGTAATATCAGAATATATCCAAATTTAGTCATAAGCAGACATAAACAGGGTTTCAATCAATTTATATACAGTAGAGACTCCCGTATTCGTACCCCCATTATCCGAATACCCTAATATACGGACGTTCTATTATCCGTATGTTCTGTTATCCGCACAACGTTTCGTAGCGATGTTTACATACAATGTATTTAGACGTAAGTACAACATTGAAAAGAGCATGGCAGAAAACTTTTAATGCGTGAAATTGAAGAAATTAGTGAACAAGAAAGAACAGGAGAAGCAGATATTGAAGAAGCTGTCACTACATTGCGTAGAATACCAGGATGTGATTGTAACAGCGATGATGTAAGGCAATGGTTTCAGTGCGATAAAGACAATGAAGATAACGATGAAGGTAGCGATGAAGATAACATAAATTTTACACCCATAGAAACAACAAACGAAAGTAACGATGAGGACGTTCCTTCTCATGTCGAAGCGTTTGAGTCATTTGAAAAAGGACTTCGATGGTTTGAGGCACAACGGGAATGTAATTCTACGCAGCTGCTTACAATAAAAAATGTATGTAACTTAGCGGCTAAAAAGATATGGGACCCTTAGATGTTGAAAGAAACTCAATTTTGTTCATTTCTACTTGAATAAATGATGTTTAATACAAAACAAAGTAATTGTTCTATTATCCGAAAATTCCACTATCCAGCCACTTTTGTCTCCCTATTATTTCGGATACAGGAGTCTATACTGTATATGGGTCGGATCCGGTGAACAAATGCAACTCCTAATGTTCTAGTGAGATGTGCAAAAGCACATAGATACGATTCCAATATTAATTATGGTTAGAACTATTAGTATTGAAATTATTTGAGTTGGATAAGTTCACAATTACTTATTTATTTTATTATTTATTATTTATCTTTATATATGTGTTGGGTGGATCTTTTTAGAAATTAGGTTTAAATTGGTAGGAATAGATTTATTATGGAAGTATTATCTTTAGTAATGATGATGATATTGTAGCGACACGCGGTTTACTATTTCTCGGAAGTCCTTATGCCGACTTGGAACTGCCGAGGGTCAAACTACGGACCCTCAAAAAGCAATTACAAGTCGCAGTTTTTCTATACGACAATGGATAATAAAGAAATAAAGTCTTGCCCGCGTACCGGTCGCGCCGAGCCACCTCGAGCCGACCTGACATGTACCGCCATAAATCGCGGGTCGCGAGGAAGCCAAAATCCACGGCTACGGCATGAGTCACCGCCGCCTGGGTTTTTCCTTAAAACATCCTCTCTTTCTAGACACACCCTTAAGTGGAGGGAGTTTTTCTCTACCAATCATTTGCAAAAACCGATCAAATTGTAATAGAGAAAAACTCCCAAAACTTCGCTCCGCCTCCCAAGAGGCTACGTCGGAGGAAACGATCCTCCGACTAGTCAGTTGGTCAGAGAGCCGTCGAGCGCGAAAAACCAAGAATAAAGACAACGTGAAGCATCTAGCCTTCCGTTACAAAACAAACTTAGTATTTTCTCCAGTCTACGCTCCGCATCCACAATATCAATGACAACAGCAACAGTGATGTTCATACTTTATTTATATTATTGTTACTCGTGGTCTGTTTTTATTTAGGAAGAGGCTGCGTTCCTTTCGATTCTATACTGTTATTCGCCTTATTGGTATATCATCATTATTAGTGTTTTTATTATTATCATTATTATCCCCCCTGTTATTGTTATTATTTAGGAAAGAAAGATAAATAGAGAATGACCGTGAGAAGCCGTTTTTCATCACACCGTTGAGTTTAATAGAAAAGTATCGCGAATATCCCTCAATCCAACCGTTTTTCACAAGACCATTGGTGAAGGTAATTCCTGCTTTACTTCCGGGCGAACGGCACTGTCTGATGCTTGCAATACTAGGAAGGCACGATGTCATAGTGTGACTGAAGATTTTCCCCGATCGCGGATCACTTTATTTGTCTATGCCTTCCCCTTATACATGATGATAGGGAGAGGGGAAAGAAGGAGGGAGGGTTATGTGTAGGAAGGCGTAGAGAGGAAAGAAAGAAAGGCGTAGAGAGGATAGCATAAATGCAACTTACAAGGAAGGTATTCGAAGTGCAACTCACGGATTCGAATAAAATTTTGTGGGTTTGTAGAGTGATCCAAGACAAAAAAAATGGTATACTCCATTCGTGCCCAATCGCCCTTTAAGGGCATGAAAAACCTCAAAGTGAAATCGACATTTGTACTTCCTCGCTTATATCTCCTAAAGTACAAAAGATAGAAAAAAATGTTTTAGGTAAAAGTTTAACGGTAAAAGGAGCGCTATAAATTTGCATTAACAAATTTTTAAAAACAACTTTCCTTCTTGACAAAAAAAATTTTTTTTGCGTTATTTTAAACAATTTTGAAATCTTTTTGGTAATGAAAAATGTGGCATTTTTTATTCTGAATTCAACCATAACAATATTTTTATTATACACCGCTAGGATTACAGAGATACACAACAAAACGTACTCCCTAGCGCGCGGTACCGCGCAATACCGCGCTAATAACATATAGAGTTACATATTAAGAATGCTCATTTTCGTTGCAGGACATAACTATGTGACGAAGATGGGTGTGGTAACATAAAAATCGCAAATTATGAAATATTACATAAAGATTAATGACTTATAATACAGATCGTACTATATCCCATATATACATACATAAATATTTTTTAAACGCTTATTTAACATTTTATTACATTGTAAGCACACGCGATTACGTGTACTTCACTCGACATAGTTTTCGCAAAGTGAAAAAGACGAAATACTATCTTCATTAAAAAAGTGATCTACACACAGATACTTTTTGCACCAAGCACATCTTATAATAGCAGGCTTATCACATAATTCACAACGTGGCAGTTTATCTGCTTCAGGAAATTTAAAACAGAAATCTACCGGATTTTCAAATCGTTGTGGTAACCTTTCCTCTAGGTATCCACTTTTATACCAAGAGTATTTAAGTAATTCTCTGAATCTCGGGAAAGACAATTGGTTGTGGGTGATTGATTACAATTTGATGATGTTATTTCGTAGATGTAAATTTATATTAATATCGTACAGCAAAACTCGATCGGAAAAAGTTCTAACAAAGTTTTTCCATATCCGGAAACCAAAAACGTCCAACGGTTGTATCAAACCTGTCGTCCCTTTCGGTATAGTTAACGTAATAAGTTGCTTGTCACTCGGAATACTTTGCTGAAACGTGGACGGACAATGACCACTCCACGAATCAATTAATAGTACATTTCGAGGCCCAGTCTTTGGTGAAAAAACTTCTGCGAGCCAAGTGTTGAAATGGTGCGATGTTAACTTCCCAGATTTGGAACCAGTGACAAACACATTATCCGATCTGAATAAGTTTCCTTCTACCCTAGGTCCAAATTCTCCACTTGGTTCTTTTAATACTATGAACAAAGGTGACAGTAACTGACCGCTCGCGGAAATGGTAGGGAGAATCGTATAACTGTGAGTGGTTGAGGATATTGACTGCACGGCTGCTTCTACGGTCTTTGTACCATGACACGATAACGTACGACCAGAATGAATTTCCAAATTAAATCCACTCTCATCGGCATTGTATACATTATTCGGAGAGGACTGTATATAATGAGGATGAGGGAGGGAGAGAGAGAGAGAGATATAGTCCTTATATCTTAATTGGAGAGAGATTTTGTTATTAGAGGAAGTTCTCCCCTCTCTCTCTCTTCCCTCTCCCCCCCTCCTCCCTTTTTTTTTTAGCCGATTGTGGTGTCGGGGATTTTTGATACCTAGTAGCCGCAGAAATGTAAGAACAGGAATGATTTACCCTAGTATATACGGAATACGGGAACTAACGGGGGCAATTAACAGTAACACGCGGCAGCTGGTACGTCCGCAAAAGAGAGTACAGAAAGTTCGATCTTTGGTTTTTGTGTGGGGGTTTCGGACTCCCTACCTGATCGACGGAACGCCGCGAGCGCCGGTATTGCGCTCAAGCGCCGCCAGCGGAAGCAGGCGCTAGTGCCTCGAGCGTGGAGCAGAGAGCTTCCGGAACGTGGTGAGAAGAACACGACACGTGTAGCTACGAGAGTATCGCCTCCCTTGTGTTTGTAATTGAGAGCTGTGCTTGGCAGGGTGTATCGATTAATAAATCATTATCGTGACTATTTATTTGGGGTTGATCATAAAGCAATCCCATAGTGGTGACCCCGACGTGATGCTTCTTCTTTGTCACGATTAAATCGTACTACGCAGTTCGTTCTTCGTTCTTCGTGCCTCGCACTGAGTGTCTTTTTTGCAGCGCAGTAATCACCTTTATACGGTGCTAAACTGCTCAGTTGAACTGCGCAATAAACTTATAGACGTTCTCACGCTAAATACCTTTGGTTCGATTTTGGTAGTGAAGCATTCACCAGTTCATAATCTCTTACCTGCACCTGGGACTGGATTCAACATGTCACAAACGTCTCGAACTGCATCACCAGATAACCTAGGTGCATCATCAGGCCAGTCGCCGGTCAGCCGAAATGCTGGGGAAGTGTCCTCAATCCAAAACTGCAAACTTCCATCATTCTGGAAAGACAATCCCGAAGTGTGGTTTCTACAAGCGGAATCAGTCTTTCAATCATTCAACGTCCGAGCTGATAATGCGAAGTACCATTTGATTGTCAGTAACCTTACTCCTGAGGCATTGGCGGCTGTTACTGACATTATTAGATCACCGCCTGCTGCAGACAAGTATAATTTCCTTAAGGCACAGCTTATTAATCGTCTAGTAGACTCTGCTGATAAGCAACTACACAAGGTTTTGGCTGAGCTGGAGCTTGGTGGAAGAAAACCTTCGGAGTTGCTCAGGCTTATGCGGTCCATGGTTGGCGCACAAGCCCCGGAAAATGTTTTAAGAGTTCGTTGGTTAGCACTACTTCCTCCCACTGTTCAAAAGTTATTACGAGTTTTCCAGGCCACATCTTCACTTGATGAACTTGCCACTGGTGCAGACACGTTGATGGAAAGTGGCGAATCACCACAGTTTGTCATGGCCGCTGCTACTCATTCCAGCCACTCTCCAATGTCTCTACAAATCTCAAGTTCTGTGGATGACGCCATTCTCACAGAGCTTAGAGAAATTAGAAGATCTCTTGATAACCTGACTATTCAACAAAAGGAAGCCTCCAACAAATCAAATGGGCTGCTCCATAGTGATAGTCGCAGCAGATCTCATTCCCGTGGGCGTTCTGGCACCAGAGAGCCACATGTCTCTCCGGCAGGACACTGTTATTATCATCATAATTATGGCAATCGCGCGCGGCGCTGTGTCCAGCCCTGTACTTTCAAGCCTACAGTACGGCAATCACCTCCTTTTGAGGGAAACTAACGAGGCTGTCGTCTGTTGCGGCGGTAGGCGACAGCGAGATCAACAGCAATCAACCTCTTAAGGAATACCGCCTTTTTGTCTGTGATAGGCGTAGCAACCTAGTGTTCCTGGTAGACTCTGGTTCTATGCTATCGATCGTACCACGATCCTGGATTCGTCACAAGCTCAAAGTTACTGATTACAAACTATTTGCTGCCAACAATTCTGTTATCAACACTTACGGCAATCATCTTTACTCTCTACAGCTTGGCCTCCGTCGAGATTTCAAATGGTCATTTGTCGTTGCTGACACTAATCATGCTATCATAGGTGCTGATTTTTTGGCTTATTTTGGACTGCTCATCGATCTGCAAGGTCAATGTCTTATTGACAAAACCACCAAACTCACTACGCGAGGTTACATTGTCGAAGCATCTATCTACAGTATCTCAACTATAGCCTCATCTGATGATTCTTCTTCCAACACTAGTGAGCCACGTTATAGACAACTTCTACAGAGATTCATCGACATTACTGTACCAAAACCATTTCCAGTTATTCTCAAATCTACTAAGGTTCGTCATCACATAGTTACGATTGGACCTCCGGCGAAAGAGCGTCCTCGACGTCTTGCTGGTGAAAAGTACTCAGCAGCTAAAGCTGACTTCGATCTCTTGTTTCAACATGGTAGTATTAGAGTTTCAAGCAGTAACTGGTCTAGCCCTATTCACATGGTGGCCAAGAAACTTGGTGGCTGGCGTTCAACCGGTGATTATCGCCGCCTCAACAGGCAAACAGTACCGGATAGTTACCCAATTCCGTTAATTGACGACTTACTTCACCGCTGTCATGGTTGTTCGATATTCTCAACCATTGACCTTGTCAAGGCTTATTACCAAATACCGGTAGCTGAAGAAGACATCCACAAGACAGCTGTTGCAACACCATTTGGCTTGTTTGAGTTTTGTGTTATGCCTCCAGGTCTACGAAATGCCACACAAACCTTTCAACGACACATGGACAATCTTCTCCGTGACGTCGACTTCGTCTCCTGTTTCATCGATGACTTGATTGTTTTCTCTAAATCTCCAGAAGAGCACATACAGCATCTCGAAGCTGTTTTCAAAATTTTGCGGGACAATAACCTGGTTATTAATCCCAGCAAATGTTCATTTGGCAAGAAAGAAGTTCGTTATCTTGGCTATTGCCTCAACAAGGGCGGATTCACAGCTCCATCAGAGAAAATAGAAGCAGTTCTCAACTTTCCAACCCCTGAAACAATTTCTGACCTTCGACGTTTCCTCGGTATGCTTAATTATTATCGCCGTTGCATTCCAAGAGCTTCTGCTATTCAAGCACCTCTTAACGAGCTTTTAAGAAACGCCAAAAAGCGCGATAAAACTAAAATTAAGTGGACATCTGAGCTCAAAGCTGCTCTGGAACAGTGCAAGTCCAGTATCTCATTAGCGGTTGTTACAACATTCTTATCACCATCGGCACCCATGGCTTTATCTACGGATGCTTCCGATCACGCTATTGGTGCCTCCTTGGAGCAGTTCGAAGACGGGATCTGGAAACCACTTGGTTTTTACTCCAGGAAATTAAGCCCTGCTGAGACTCGCTACAGTACCTACGACAGAGAGCTCCTTGCCATCTTTTCCAGCATTAAATTCTTTCGTCACATCCTGGAAGGTCGACCATTCGTCGTCAAGACTGATCATCGCCCATTAGTTCACGTGTTTGCCCAGAAGTTGGAAAAAGCTTCTCCTCGACAGCTCAACCAACTTAGTTTCATCTCCGAGTTTACCACTGAGATTGTTTATGTTAAGGGTGAACATAATATTGTAGCTGATGCTCTTTCTAGAGTCAGTGTTATTAATATGCCTACAGCTTTGGACCTTCAAACCATCCAAGATGCTCAACAAGCTGACCAAGAGCTACAGGATTTATTAAACGACGGTCGATCGCTCAAGCTTCAACTTCTCAATCATCAGGACCACCAGATCTACTGTGACACCTCTACCGGTTGGATTCGCCCGTATCTTCCAGAACCCCTTCGTAAACAAGCTTTTGACATTGTCCACAGCCCGGCCCACCCGAGTGGTCGCTCCACAGCCCGTCAAGTAAAGGAAAAATATGTCTGGCCTAACATTAAAAAGAATTCTCTCCTATGGAGTAGAGAATGCATCCCGTGTCAGCGATCGAAAGTACAAAGACACAATCGAATAGGCTCGCAGCACATCGATGTCCCAGATAATCGTTTTGATCACATCCATTTGGACATCATAGAGCTTCCAGAGGTCAATGGTCTTCGTTATTGTCTGACAATGATTGATCGTTTTTCTCGCTGGCCAGTCGCAGTGCCTTTGGCCAACATTGAAGCCGACACTGTTGCTACTGCGTTCTTCAATCATTGGGTCGCACAATTTGGCACTCCTCTCACAATTACCACGGACCAGGGTGCTCAATTTGAATCCAGACTTTTCACTGCTCTAGCTCACATGGTTGGTGCACAACGTATTCATACAACACCATACCATCCTCAGTCTAATGGGCTTATTGAACGTTGGCATAGGACCGTTAAAGCTGCTTTAATGTGCGGTGCTCCTAGGTGTTGGCCACAGTTATTACCAACAGTTCTCCTTGGCCTTCGTACATGCTTCAAGGAGGATCTCAATGCATCTCCAGCTCAACTTATGTTTGGCACAGAGCTCCGTATTCCAGGCGAGTTTTTCATAAATGAAGATATGCCAGCTGATCCTAACTTTTTCCTGGAAAAGTTTAGAGAACACATCAGAAGAGTGAGACCTACTCCTACAGCACATCATACCAAGCAAAGACCATTTATCCTCAAAGACTTGTATGTGTGCTCTCACGCGTTCGTTCGAATGGATGCTGTCAAACGACCTCTTGATCCGCCTTACACTGGTCCTCATAAAATCATAAGAAGAGTTGACGGCCGTGTTTTCATCATTGACATTAATGGAGTGGAGAAAGCGATCTCAATCGATCGGTTAAAACCAGTTTTTTCTGTAAAAACTGATGCGGATGATCAGCAAGCCAGCAACGGGAAGCCTCAGCCGGATCCTTGTCCAACTACAGACTTAGATAGACCTCTTCGCACCTATACTAATAAGAAGAAAGTGTCGTTTCCTTTCCCTACGGTTCAGGACACTGGAGGGAGAGTACCTGTGGGGGTTTCGGACTCCCTACCTGATCGACGGAACGCCGCGAGCGCCGGTATTGCGCTCAAGCGCCGCCAGCGGAAGCAGGCGCTAGTGCCTCGAGCGTGGAGCAGAGAGCTTCCGGAACGTGGTGAGAAGAACACGACACGTGTAGCTACGAGAGTATCGCCTCCCTTGTGTTTGTAATTGAGAGCTGTGCTTGGCAGGGTGTATCGATTAATAAATCATTATCGTGACTATTTATTTGGGGTTGATCATAAAGCAATCCCATATTTGATGTGCTACCGTTGCCATCTGTTGGTCGAAACGCAAACCGATCCGTTATCGGAGCTACAGCCGGGTTTGCCGCAACATTAGTAACTTCGTTAATATGTATGATGTCCATCAAGACGAAGTGTCTTTGCTGTTCGCACGCCTTCCAAGCTGTCTAACATGAATTTGATTCATCTATGAATTAAAAGCGGGATTGTGTTTGATTACGGTGGACAGCGAGGGGACCGCTCCCGGGATACACGGAGACGGACAGTCGCGATAAACGCGGAGAGACGAGGCACGCGGAGACAGGGACAAGCATACACGAAGCATGGAGACCAGTGGAGGCGACCAACGACGACACGCGGCGGCCGGCCCGTCCGCAAGAGAAAGCGCAGAAAGTTCAACCCATGGCCTCCAGTGCACACGGAGACGGTTGGTCACGATATACGCGGGGGGACGAGGCAAGTATACATGGGGCGTGGAGACCAGCGGAGGCGATCAACAGTGACACGCGGCGGCCGGTACGTCCGCAAAAGAAAGTGCAAAAAGTTCAACCCCTGGCCCTTGATGCACGACCGCCGCCATCCGCCGGTCGGAACACAAACCGATCCGCCATTGGAACCGCAGCCAGGCCTGCCGCAAGCAGCAGCGACCCCGTCAGTGATGCATACGGCGCCACAAATGGGAAAGCCGACACGTCCGCAAACGAGTCCATCAACGACGGGAACAGTTTAGGGGTTGAGCAGCAATTAGACACGGTGGGCAAACGAGGGAACAGCTCCAGGGACACATGGAGGCGGACAGCCACAATACGCGAGGGGGGGGGGGGGGGGGGGGCGAGGCACGCAGAGGCAGGGACAAGTATACATGGGGTATGGAGATCGACATAAATGGGAACGACAACACGACCACAGGTCCATCTTCGACGGGGACAAACCCGGGATTGAGCAGCAGATGGACGCGGTGGGCAAACAAGGGGACAGCTCCCGGGATACGCGGAGACGGACAGTCGTGATACACACGGGGAGACAAGGCACACGGAGACGGAGAGTCTCCGTCGGAGACGAGTATGCATGGATTATGAGGACCTACGGAGGCGACCAGTGGCGACACGCGGCAGCCGGTACGTCCGCAAAAGAAAGTACAAAAAGTTCAACCCTTGGCCCCCGATGCACGACCGCCACCATCCGCTGGTCGAAAACGCAAACCGATCCGCCAACGGAACCGCAGCCATGCTTGCCGCAGACAGCAGTAACTCCGTTAACAGTGCAAAGGGGAACGTTAACACGACCACAGATCCATCATCGGCGGGAAGAAACCAGGGATTGGGCAGCAAATGGACACGGTGGACAAACGGGGGGACAGCTCCCGGGATACTCGGAGACGGACAGTCGCGATACACGCGGAGAGACGAGGCACACGGAGACAGGGACAAGCATGCATGGAGTATGGAGACCAACGGAGGCCCGGTGGCCCGTGGCAGCCGGCACGTTCGCAAAGGAGAGTGCAAAAAGCGCGGCGTCACGAATGGGAATGCCAACACGTTCACGAACAGGTCCATTATCGACGGGAGCAATTCAGGGACCGGGAGCGCAAATGCACCAGTACCGCCAAGGAAGGAAAGCCCCCGCCGTTCGCAGCATGAACCCGACTCCTCGGTGAAACAGAATTGGGGCTGTGCCCGACCATTTGGGCATGTCATCTGATAATAATGCGGCCACGTCCACCAGCAACGCGAATAGATGCGACGGCAGCTGAGAAGATTCGCCGGTCACCGAGAACGGGAACAGGCCAGTAATCACCCTCGATCAATCCAATAACAGCACTACAGCTAGATCGAGTAGCAAAACCGCGAATAGATCAAACAAATGCGTGAGCAACAGGCTCAGTGATAATAAAAGATCCACAATTAATACTGTGAACGCATCCAGCCAAAAGTTACGCCTATATGGGAAGGTATACGAAATACAGAATAAACAATTTAACAAAAATATTCGTGGTCGAATTCGAGGTGAAAGGTCATTATCGACTAAAGATGAAGCAATATTAGATGTATCCGAGAAGAGACAAGAAAATAGGATGATGACTATTGAGAACAAAACAAATTTTGAGGGCAATAATAATAATAAAGATATTATTTGGTTACTAGGTTGCGATTCAACAAGCCATGTGACTCATCAAGAAGGTATTTTTAATAATATTCAAGGAGAAGAAAGAGAAGTTTCATTAGCCGAAGGAGGTTATTGATTTCAGCAGGTGTTGGCGAAATTTTAATGAAACAAACGTCAAGTATAAATCATTTATGTCTTAAAAATGTATTACGTTCCTAGATTAAGCACAAATCTTTTATCAGTGGCAAAAATGACTGATTTGGATATAATATAAAATTTAATAAATATGGTGCAGTATTATACAAAATTCAAATGAAGTAGTTATGACTGCTGTAAGGGTAGAAGATGCTTATCATGTGAGATCATTTATAGTAAGTAAGGAGATTGTGCAAAGAATAGGAGATTCAGATATTTGGCAACATAGCATGGGGCATGCAAATTACTATATAATTGAAGAAATGAAAAAGGAAATATGGTAATAGGTATGGCTAGTGATCAAATTAATAAGCAATGCGACCTTTGCGTGGAAAGACAGGCACATCGGAAAACTCAGAATGAAAGGTACACGCTCCAATGAGATTATGGAATTATGGCATAAGGATTTGATCGGCCCAATAAATCCATTATCACGCGGAGGGAAGTGATATGTATATACCATAATTGATGACTACTTCACAGATGATTTTTGTTCAATTGTTAGTAATAACTAGTGAGGCTGCAAACGAATTGGGGAAATTGATCATATTTAAAGAAAACCAAACTGGGTATAAATTAACGGCAATACGATCAGATAATGGGTGAGAATTTCTTGGTTTACAATTGAGGAGATGGTTTGAGATGAAAGGAATTAAACATGAATTAAGTCCGTTAAGGACACCTATATGCAATGGATTAGTAGGACGTGCAAATAAATCAATAATTGAGATGACAGGAAGTATTTTATCTGATTCCAAACTACCATTAGGTTCTGGGCGGAGGCAGTATGTATAGCAGAACATATTAGAAATAGAATTAAATCAAGTGTACATAAAACACCATATGAAATGTGGAAGAAAAGAAAGCCAAACGTGCGATATATGAGAAGATTTGGATGTGTTGCTTATGTGCTGAATAAAGAAGGAGATAGTTATAAATTTGCATAAAAACTAAAGAAGGTATATTTATAGGATATGCTGAAAATAATACGTACCGTGTATATATTCCAGGAATTGACAAAATCAAGTGTGATTGTGACGTGAAATTTCAGGAAGATAAGAACGAATGTGAGTTACTATATGATAAACACAAGCAGAGGGAAAATAATGACAGAGATTTAATAGTGGTAGGATTAGATTATGTAAATAAGATGAAGGAGAGGAAAATGATGAAACAGAATTAATTGATGAAGGTAGTGAGTATGAAGGTGCCGTAGTAGGTAATTTTAGTGATGGAACGGAAGTAAATACAGAAGAAGATGGAGACATTGCTGTAGAAGATACTATTGAGCCACATGGAGAGATTATAGAAGATACAAATGTGCCAAGATACAGAGGACGACCGAAGGGAGTAACAAAGGAGCTAATGGGTATAGAGGAACGAGGAGGAATTGGTTTAGAAAGGTCAGAAAGAATTCAGTAGTAACCAGCGGTGAAGTTTAGTGAAGAGGAGTTTCCAAATACAGTAGAGGGGGCAAGAAACTCTGATAATTGGTTACAATGGAAGTAAGCTAGGTACGTTAACAAAACCAGAGCACCTACTGTCAGTTATCCGGTTGCCTCTAATGGCAAATAGTCCGGTGCTGTGGGGCCGTCAACGAGAGCCAACGTGATAGTGCAAAGGACACCCATCATGTTGGTATCTATATTACCTCGTGCTCCAGTCGAGCGAGCAGTAGATAGACACGACGGACCAAACGAGGCGGCAGTTTTTTTTCTTTTTTTTTTTTTTTGGGTATACTGAGGCGGATAGTTACGGTATACGCGGAGAGACTCACGGGGGCAGAGGTGAGTATAAACGGTGTGCAGAGGCTAGCGAAGGCGGTTAGTATATTTAAGTTTTAGAATTAAACATGATTCTTATGTTCAAGGTTTACAGAAAGAATAAGGGGAGGAGAGAGGATTTAGTAAGAGGTGAAGAGAGTGGTTTGAGTGGTTTGAAAAGAGCATCGATTACGGTATTTCGGATGTTTTTAGATATGTTATTTAAGCTTCGATTGTTATCTCCTTGAGATGGGTTTTTCTGCTCCGGGGAAGGCTTTAGGTCAATTCAATCATATTAAATCAGTCATTTGTATCATTGTAGGGTTTGAGGAGCTTCGCACATAACCCTGATATGTAGGGGCAAAGACCCACCCTTTATTCGCGTCTTCTAACTAAACTAAACTAAACTGAACTTCTAGCTTTTAACTATATTTCCTGAATTAATTTAAACTTTCTAAAAGTTCTTTTCTTTCGAGATCCGTCTTGTCATGTGTAGAGTGATTTATTGTCTACAGTTTGTTAGTCTCGTCCGTACAGTAAACGAATGTGTTGTGTGGTGAGTGCTGAGTGTAAGTATTAGTGTATTTGGTGGGGCCTCTGAATATTCATTGCGAGAAACAATAGTCTCAATTGAGTTTTCGTCATCGGCTCCCTAGTCTGTGTTAACTGTCCTAATGTCGAGTTTTATCTGTACATGGAGAATCTTAATTTGATTACCCCTCCCACTGTTAGGGTACTCCCTTCGCTTCTAATTTTCCCCATTAATCTTGCCGGGATTCTATAGTAGAATCTACGGCTTCTACCATTTGCATGGCCTTTCCTAATCAGGGTCCATTCCCCCGTACCCCAATCTTCCCGCTCCATGCTAATCAACCCCCTCAACATTTCATCCTCCATCCTATGGGTGGAGCACCATACCGCCACGTCTTTCTTTCTCTCCATCTCCTCTTCAAATCCCTCCCTTACCTTCTTCCCCTTGACAGCTATTCCCCTCCCTAACGCCTCCCTTATCGTTTCTATCGTGTCCCCATCCTTGCCGGTCAGTTTTACCGCGCCGTTCTTAAAGTTTACTTTTTCGATCTTTATTTTTATTTTCTTTTCTAGCGATAATCTCATGATCTCAAATAGGATGTCATCGATATCGTCTTTCTTTAGGACCGAATTGGGGTGGTCCTCCATTGTTATTATGATAGGGCTGCCTTGGCCCGAGTTATTCACCTCTTGCCCGAGCTGAACAGGGTGCAGGTCATCGTCGCTGTCCATGATCACCTGACTGTTCGCCATTTCCATATTTCTCAATGGAGAACTTCCTGGAATCGAAACGAAACCCTAAGGGCGAGTTGCAGATTCGTGTGCGAAACTCACTCCAAGCAACTTGACCAACTGACATGATTGAGGTATGATTGAAGTGAATCAAGCTTGAAGTAATTAATATTTAATTAAAGTTCTTTGCAGAACAGTATTCTTAAATTAGGTTACATTTCTGGTACAATTTTAATTGTAATATTTATTAGATTTCAAGAGTGATAATCGATGCTCTTATTCGTGGGTAGAGGGATGACCATGGAGAGTTAAGAGTAAGGGGTAGGAATTATGTTATTGATTAGAGATCTTATAAGGTTATTGAGGTAGGATGTTAGCAAAACCATTTGTCGAAACTTGACATAGGTGGTCATTTACGTAGAGAGAGGGAGATAATTTTAGTTTGTTACTCTCACGCGGTAGGGAAAGAGAGAGAGAGGATTATTGGAATCCAGGGATCGAGAGGGTACACCTTCGATGGTCTAGAAGAAACGATTCACAATTCATCAAGAACACTTTGAACACCGTCTAACACTTGCGATACTAAGGAGATCCCCCGCCTTAAGCGGGGTCTGACTGTATTTCATAGAATTCGATTAAGTAAACGACGAATTAATTGTGTATGCCCGATTTCTTATGATTGACATACTTAACATTTTGGCGAAGGACATAATTAATATCTTTTAAACATTCGCCATTCTTTAACGTTTGAAGACACTGACAGTTTTCAAGCCAACTTAAAATTATATTTTTATTAAAAAGACATTAAAACGGCGTTGTAAGGCATGTGATCAGTAAGAAATACATTTTTCGATCGATAAAACAAAGTTTGAAAAATATCGTTTCCCGCACCCCCCGGGCCAAGCCTAACCTCATCCGCTCGTACAAGAGTAACGACAGAACCAGTATCAATCAACATGTTAACTAATTTCCCGTTAATAGAACCTTCAATATAAAGACCTTCATCATGATTTTCATTTTTAACGGATCTGACAACTATCTTTTCGGTATCCTTTAACTTTAGTGAATAAAACAAAGATATAATCAATGCTTTCCAAAAATTAAAACATGCAAACATGAAAACAATAATAAACATGACAGAAGATGCAAATAAATCAGTTATCGATAAAACAGGATTATTTCGAATACGTCGAACTGAACCATGGACGTTATGCTTGGAGGAATTTTTGATTCGGGCTAAAGGGCCTAGCCGGATAAGGATGAAAAAAGTGCCCCCAAAGATAATTAATCGTGAGGCATACCATTCGATAGGGCTCTTTGGAAAAACCCTTCCTACAAAGTATGAACCCGCTAACCCTACCGTAGGGGTAGTTACAGGGTGAAACGTATTTTACAGTTTATGCTCGATATCTCCCGTTTGGCTTGACAGAAAATTCTGAAAAAAATCACAAACATTATACCCTGTGGTTTACATACTTTAGAATTTTTTCAGATTTTTTGGTTCGAAAATCGATTTTTGAAAAATTAAAAAAGATTATAAACATTAATTTTTTATTGAAAATATAAAGTGACCACATTTCTATTTTTACAGTAACATGCACAGTACCCTGATTATTAATGTGTAATTTTTTCAGATTTTTACAACATCTAAGTAACAAAACAAAAATCAAAAACCAACACTTGTTTATATTTTTAGCTATATTATTGATGTGACCACGTTTATATTTTCACAGTATATCAAGTTTGCTATAAACAATTAACTGTAATTTTTTCAGATTTTTCTAAGTATTAGAACGCAGTTAAAAAATTAAATACTTACGTCCAATACCCAAAGGGGTATAGACTTGGACGGTCGAAGTACTTAATTCCTTGCGCACACATTATTCGTAACATCCACTATTTCACAAGAAATAAGTTAATGTACTTAATTTTGATTCTCCTTATATGTCATATGTGAAAATTTGTATTTAATTGCATTTATTAACAATGATGATCTTCGGTTTTATGGAAGCGGAGCTGCTGGTATTTCAACTGTGTTCAGAAGGTCAATGAATTCTCTCCGTTTAAACATAACAAAAATTGTGCATTAGTATTAATTATTAAATATTTTTACATTTGTAAAGTGAATTAATGAATTTTAGAGAACAAGGTTTACCTTAATTGTGAAATGGTGTTTGTACTCAGGACTTAAAGCGCGTAATTTAATCTTCGTCGCTGTCATTGTTAATGACCGGATTTAAGCGTTCAACACGAAGATTTTACTTAATATTTCCGCAGACTTAACAACTTTTGCAATGTATCGAGCATTCGATAAGTAATAAATTATCGCTGCTATGTGCGAACAACAACCAATAGTTCGATTGCCATTTGCACACTCGCAGAAGTAACGTTTTATTCCAGAGCAACCTATTGAATTAGGTGAATAATCTATATAGCACTTATAAGATTTACTTTTAATGTGCCTCGATGACACCAGAAATTGTATGATATTGCTACTTTCTCTCAAATAAGAAAGATTAATAAGGTTATTTTCGTCCATCATTTCTGCGAGGTATGATACCGCTCGCGAAAGTTGATAAGATCCCGTAAAGAAAATTTTTAAATCACGTTGGGTCATTTCAGGAAAATCAAGCAAATCCGAAGCTGATATTTTTTTAAACAATGTTCTTCGTCTATTCCAATGGCAAATATCAGCTTCTGTGCCTAAACTATTATGTTTGTCTTTCTCGCTCATAAATCTAGATATTATTTCTTCGCGGAACTCTACATCGGAATTTAAATGTTTACCAAAGGTGTTTTGTAAAAAACATGCAATTCGGCAATATAATCCGACTGTTGACAGCAATTTGTTATCCAATTGATTATGTAACAGTCGGTATGTCCGCCCTATTATACCGTGCACGGCTTCAACGGCACAACGAATTTTAGTCACCAATCGAGAACTATTGGTTGGTTTTTGATTTTTGTTTTGTTACTTAGATGTTGTAAAAATCTGAAAAAATTACACATTAATAATCAGGGTACTGTGCATGTTACTGTAAAAATAGAAATGTGGTCACTTTATATTTTCAATAAAAAATTAATGTTTATAATCTTTTTTAATTTTTCAAAAATCGATTTTCGAACCAAAAAATCTGAAAAAATTCTAAAGTATGTAAACCACAGGGTATAATGTTTGTGATTTTTTTCAGAATTTTCTGTCAAGCCAAACGGGAGATATCGAGCATAAACTGTGAAATACGTTTCACCCTGTAACTACCCCTACGGTAGGGGTAGCGGGTTCATACTTTGTAGGAAGGGTTTTTCCAAAGAGCCCTATCGAATGGTATGCCTCACGATTAATTATCTTTGGGGGCACTTTTTCCATCCTTATCCGGCTAGGCCCTTTTCCTCCCTCAATTTAACCCCTTTTCTTTTCCCGCCTGATTCTCCTTGCAATGATATTGATTATGACCAAATTTCCAACATTTCAAAGATATTAGTGATTGGTTAATTCGGATGGATCGGCCGGCTTTATTAAATTCATCTGTATTGTTCAATCTGTCAAATGTAATACGATTCGATTTTGGCACAAACTTCGCATTAAATGTCTGACACCTGTCATTAGTAAAAGTTTTATTGTGAACTTCACGGCGGTGGCTGCTGAGGTTATTGATAACCTGAATTTCTAACGCTTTTGAAACGGTCTCGTGCAAAGTAGCAGTACCCGCCAAACGTAATTGTTTTTGTAATTCTATATCTTTTAACGCGTTGATGAATTGGGAGGAAGTTAAACGATTTTTAATTGGTGACGGGCAATCGGGAACGGCTAGATTTGCTAATCTTTCAATATCGTTTGCTAAAGCTGGTAAATCCTGATCTTGTTTTTGAAAATAATTTTGGACTTGTACATAATGCAAATTAACGTCGCGTTTTTCCCCGAATCGTAACTCTAATGCTGCACATAGCATTTCAAAATCTAATCTTTGAGACTCTTCCAAACTAGATAAAACGGACAAAGCTGAGCCTTCTAAAGAATTAATCAAAGCTACCGCTTTTGCCTTTTCATCCCAATTATTGATTTTAGCAATAACATCAAATTGAGCAACAAATTCACACCACTTTATCCCACCAAATTTTCCAGGTTTTAACTTATATCCCAACAAAGAAACCGAGGAATTTTGAGGGGGCAAAGCCGTACTCATTACACTCGGATTGCTCAAAGTTTGAGAGTTTTCAGCATTAATCGAATCCTGCTGTACAGACAATGTATTATCACTGTTAACACATCTACTTTGTGAGATGGAAAGTTGCGATTCTGAAAGAGAAAATCTAACCTCCTCAAATCTCCGCATCAACTCTGTTTGAAAATTATTCTGTTGAACTATCATTCTTTCCTCCATCCTAAGGAACATTCCCTCGAGGGCCATGAAAGAGTCACTTTGTCCAGGTTCTCCTCGCGCGGGTCGCCCCCGATTTACACTATTTCCCGACGCGGATACATTCCCGTCGCGATCAGAAGTGGACATCCCACTTCTGACACCATTGTTACGGGTCGACCGCGCACGCAAAGTCCTTTTGAACATAATAAATGATTAACACACTTTTATAGAAAAAGGACAACGTTTTATTTCAAACACACGTCCGTCAACCAGGAGCTCTGCCCATAGAATCCCTTCTTTATTTTCAAACAACTGACATGTCCCGTAACCCAGTAACATTAATACTACTGGGTGTTGCGTAAATACATGGGGTGTTGCGTAACAATATTATAATAATCTTTGATTTATATGAATTCGTAGGCATTGAGGAACATATTTTTAAAAAAAAAATCCAAATTTTGCTAATAATAAGTGGTTTGACATCTCCCACCTGACGTTTTTCTGTCAGAACAAACAATGCAGCCTCGGTTTCCTTTCTCCGAAATTGGGAATATGTAGTTTTTTGTTTAGTTTATTGCTCGACGAAGATGACATTCTCGACGAATGTACTTCACACGTTCTCTTCCGACGTAGAACCGGCTGATATTTCTTTTATGTATCTTAGTAATCATACCATATTTTGATTTGATTTCCTGTGCCATTCCAACAGAAAATTTTAGTGAAACATACATTTCTCAAAAAGTTACGCCGGAATAAGTTGATTCCTCGTAATCACTAAAAAACTTTGATGTTCCACGAGGGGACAGCCAAGCGAAAGGGTTAAGAAGGCCAAAATGCGAAAAATGAAAATCTATGAATTTTTGCTGGTATCCTCCTACTTTATAACTGCAACGAGTGGTGTTCCAAGGGTTGAATCACGTCTTTCTACTCCATAATCAAGATTTATATTTCAAGGATTAGATTAGAAACGAACGACAATAAAATGGAATTACAAACAAAAATTTATTCAATAAAATGAATTACTTCCAATCTAGCCCTTGAAACATTAATTCTGGCTATAAAATCAAAGAATACTTTTTTCTTGCCTTACTTTCTTACTTTTATTTCATTACGAAATCCGTAAATGTATATATACATGTGTATAATAATTAAGAATTGGAATTAGCGTTCGGTCCCCGACGACGGCCGAAAGTTTGGACGACATTGACAAACCTTCGATTGTATTGAATTCGCCTTTTTGCTCTACCGGTCTTCTTTTTACTTTTCTCCTGTTTTTCAACCTATGTTGAAAATTTTAAAAATAAAAGTGTATAGTAATCATGGAGACACAAATTAGAATTAAATGATACACATGATTCCAACAGAAAATGATTTACATTATAGTTGAATTATAAGCTTCCCATATATATAACATCGCCTTTATATTTGGCTAACTTAAATACAATAAAAAGTAATAATTGCATAAAGCACAAACAATAAACGAATTTAGGCTAAATCTCAACTTTACGAGTAAATTCATTTTAAGTTACATTTGTAAGTTACAATGTAATGCTTTTGCCTTAGTTTTACCTTTGGTGTTTGTGCTTTCACTTTTCCAGCTCGAGCCAAGGAACCATGAACCTTACCTGAAAATTACAATAATTAATAATTCTTTGAAATACGCTGAATTCCAATACAGTTAGATTTAGGAAAAAACCCTTACCTCCGGGAAGAGAAACAGTTAATTCAAGAACATTGGAAGTGAGATCACCGACCAATGTGTTGTCAGCCAACAAAGCACCAGCACAATACAGATTGAAATCCGTGTTTGCGGCATTTTCCAGCAGGACGATCTTCCTCTATGAAAGAATAATTTACATAATATTTAAAAATTTGTTCACTATGCTGCAAGTGTGAAAAACTAATTCATTCTACTGAAATTTGCGCTGAAGGAATATAAATAACAGCTGCAACAGCCTATTTATATCATAATTATCAATTTTTAAGTTATATCTGTTAGATTATTTTGCAATCTATAAATGTTCTTTAATTATTCTTTTGTGAAAACGGATAGTAACTGCAAATTAATCTATTACAAATGGTTGTTTGTAAACAATAGTTCAAGTATTTTTGCCATTTAAATAGCTCTAGGTCGCGGTAGCTGTTGATTTTTAGTTCTTCAATTGATATTAAAAGTTTCATAAGACTTTGTGTGCTTTAGTTGAATTCCACACTGAGTTTTGTGGATGGGGATAGATGTCTTTAACATGAGCTTGACTTTATCTATTTATGATGTAATAGTAAGTTTTAAAAGAAAAATAAGTTCAATGATATATAATTCTAAAGAATGATTAAATTTACCAAACGTTTTCAAATTTCCACCTTGAAGTTACAGCAGACATTATATTTAAACAGATATTTAACTAACATACCAATGACAGATGCATTAGGGCAAAAAAAATGTTTACTTAACAGGTATCATACTAAAAAATATAAAATGTATTGCAGATGTAATAAAAATATCAATATTTTTGCCAATTAAGTTTCAAGATATAAATCTGATAACATATTGTTATTATCTTGGAAAAATAATAGAACTGTAATGATATATAGCACTTGAGATAGAAGTACAGTAAATATTAGAATCAGGAGAGTGTGTAGTACTAGAATCTGTACAGATAAAAAAACAGATTGCAGCAATAAATTATAAAGAAACACATGGGCAGGGTAGATAGACCTGATAAATGTACCTCCACATACTTTATGTGGTAATGAAACAGTTAGTGAAGATGATTATTTCTTTGGGGTCTAGGCCTATGTATAATAAATGCATCAAGTTCTTAAAGCCTTGAATCATTTGTCGACGAAGAATTGCGAAAGGTAAAACATTAAAACATATGTTCACCTGCTCATTTCGTTCATTGATATTGCGTTGATGCTCATCCTGAAAGCGCTAGTTATACGCTGTACAGGTTATCAATGCAACGCAGAGTTTCGTTGGGATGACATTCAATAAACATAGAACAATTTCATGAATTTGCTTCTGTACAAAAAGCTATTTCATTTATATATACGAAGATTGTAAATTATATCTTTCATATATTTCAAAAATTTGCAAATAATCTGAAATTTTCCAATGTATACCTCTTCCTAAATATTCTAGGACTACTATTAATTTAAAAAATGTATTTAGGACTTCTAAGCATACCTTTAAATCTTCAACAGTTTCATTTTCATGTGAATCAACAACTGTTGTACGCTCTCCTCTGATTTGTAACTGCATGTTGAAGCTGCAATGAAAATATAGATTTGAATATAGTTAATAAGTATTACCGTAAATTAAGTCTGCCATAATATATTTACAATGGTACATGATACAATACAGCTTATAAATTACGAATCTGTGAATGTTAATGTTTATTGCAGTTATGACAAAATCTCGCGAAGTATAAAAGTTCTATAATGGTATTTTAAAGTTACATTTAAAATCTTTGTCGTTATGTATGCCAGTTTTTAACGGGAAAAATTAAAGAATTGTGTAAAAAGACAAAAAGATGGCGCAACTTTAAATAAAAAATGATGTTAATTATACAAAAGCATGGAATCACATTAAAAATTATTCTGCAGGATTTTCATAGGACAAGCTTGCTTACACATTCGGTATATTTCAAACTAATTCGAACCACTTCAAAATACTTGAAATATAAAATTGAAGTTACTGAATAGGGAAATGAGTCGCAAAACTTCGATGTATCCGATTAACAGATTTTCTAAAACACGTGTTATCATAACCACATACATATTTATGTTTAAAATGTGATTAATTTTTCTACGAATATGTTTAATCAATATTAAATGTTGTTTCAAAACAATATTATTACGGCAATATTAACGGTGCACCTATCTTTAACGACTCGCAAAACTACAAGAAAGAAAAACGCACCTTCAGGGAACGCGACAAAGGACGAAAAGGTTTAACACCATGAAACTGTCGAGGTTGTCCTCTTCTATTCTTGTCCAAGATGTCGATTTTTTCGACCAGCGTGAGATTTGATCGATTATCGCTTTATCAACCTGTATTTAACTAAAAAATGTTTTATCGCGTATATGATAACTTTTCATATAAAATTGGCAGAACTTCTCATTTTCAACATGATTATATATGTTCATGAATTTCGAAAACTTACAATTGCGAATTATTTCGGTCAGGTATGAAGCACGTAAAGTTTCTAGGGATAAAATCTATCACGATTGTCATCCCTGCTTCCAACTACACATTACTGGCATACACGTGTACACACGCGTCTAAGGAAATCGCCATCATTACATACTGTCAGTTTAACCTATTGAACGTTATCGTACGTATCCAAGCCGCTTACAAAATAGCTCAGTTTCTGAATTAAAAGTTTTAAAATTCATAAAATAATGGAGAATCGATTAGTTTTCTGTATACTATTAGTTTCAATGTTTGCCGGAATTTTCGGAGAAACTTGTCAGAAACCCGAAATTGTTGCATCTGCGTATGTCACAGAAGATGCAACAATTCTAACAAATGTTGCATTCACCACACAATTCGTTTTAAAGTGTAGTAACGGTGTCAAAGGTATCACACTTTACGCAGAAGTTGAAGGAAAATCATTACCTGCTGCCAGACTTAGTGCCGATAATAAATATCAGGTAATAAAAATTAAACAAAGATTAAGTATAGGACATTTCTGCATGAACATAAATTTGTAGGTTTCTTGGACGGAAGATGCAAAGAAAGCACGGACTGGTGATTATGGAATAAAGCTCTATGATGAGGAACGATATGCTGCAATACGGAAAGCATACAGGAATGGAGAAGACATCAGCAATGTGAAGCCCTTAGTCGTAGTTGTATTAAATAACCCAGGTGTATATCTAGGTCCCTGGGTCAACTCTGAACTTCTTGCTGCTCTTCTTGCTGCCATGATTTCGTACTCCGCATTCTCTGCAAAATTCAAGTTACTTGCTTGAACATATTTTTATGATTTATTAATAAAATTTATTTTATTTATTAAAATACTTGGTAAGATTTGTTAATAAATGTCATCTTATGCTAAGCAGTACACCAACTGAGAATAAATAAAGAATTGAAAAAATAAGTCCATTTTTAATTGGTGAGAAAATTAATACAATACAATTCTTTTCTAACATAATAATTACGTAAAATAATACAGTAAATCATTTCGTAAGTAGAGTTTATTTGATTTTACAATATAATACAGCAGACAAAAATATTAATATATATCTAATGGGGATGGGTTGCCAAAGAGATGTTTCCAAGAGGGTGGAAACTGAATATTAAGGGAATCATCAAAATGTGCTTGTACAAGATTTAACCATCGATTTAACCCTTTCGTTAGCTGCAGTGCATCTGAAATGTTATCTCCTTCTGAACAACATTGGAAAAGCACAATGCAGTCAAGTTTTTGTGCCGAAAGGTGATTGTAAAGCTCATTTGCAAATCCACCGCCAGGAATCAATAGTTTTTGTGTGGATGTCGTTGCAAACTTCCTTGCGTGTCTTTCAAAACCAAGATTTTGTAATGTATCTTCTAAACCTTGATCCGAAGCGATAAATCGTAGGGAATGACTTGACCAATTAGATTTTTCATAGTCGTAACTGCTGGTTAAAATCACCGTCTGTGGAAACGAAATTTTCAAATTTAATTTTCAAGTAGCACGTAACTTTCATTTTTCATTAATGAACTTTTGTGTAATTTGCAGTGGCAAAAACTATTTCACATTAATCTGATATTGATTTAATATCACTTACGCATTATACAGACTTGTTACTATTTGTAGAAAAAAATGTAAGCTATAAATTTCTTACAATTTGGGTTAAAGTTTTGAAACTTTTAAATAACTAATTCGATAGAATAAAATCTTATGGAATTTTGATTTGGTTCAACAAATTATATACTTTCAGACATATTTGTTAATTGTAATTTTTACTTCATTTACATATATGAAACTTTTTAATATAATTAACTATTTCCAAGTTGCATCAATAATTTCATATGTATCATAAAGTATATGTAGTTGTAATAAGTAAGTATAAATAATTGAGAATATTTTAATATGATGAAAGACTATATGTTGGAAATATTGATCATAGTTGAAATGCAAAATTACGATACATCGAGTACATCATTGCTAGTTTCAACCAAAATGATTTAAAACTTATTGATTTTCTTTCAGATAAAATTCAGATTATAATGCAACTAATAACTTTAGAAATTTACTTGAGACCAATATCATTTTCAAAAGAAATTTTCTAATTTTTGTACCACACCTTTGCAATTTTCTTGGCACAAATAAATTGTGAGAGTTCTTCATAAAACTCTGCTGATACACCAGTGCAAGGTGATCGTAATTGTAAAAGAATTATTTTTTTAGTTGATCCTAAATACAAATCTGCAGTGCTGCAAAGGGAGCTTGAATTTTCATTGTACGGGTTTAACCCTACAATCGGAAGAAAAGCAGTGCTCCAAATCGATCCAACATTCTTTAGATTCAAATTAGAGATTAATAAATCTACACTAAGTTGTCCAACATTGCCAATAGCTACTGATGGAAGAATTAATGTATAATTTTCAATATCAATATCCTCTGATATTTTTATCATTTTTTCAAATCTCTTCCAGACACGATAGAAAGTAAATCGACACTGAATATGAAGAACTGCCTTTTTTTTATAATCTTGAGTATTTCCAGTTGTTTTTCCACATTGGTTTAAAAATTTCTTGTTTTTTGTAAATTTATATAAAAACAGTACGTATTGTTTTTAAAAAATTATAATCTATTATAATAATTATTCACTAAAAGTTATCAGGCACAATTGTTGTTGTGATTTACAAGAAAAATATAGAGCTAGATTTTCATTATTTAAGCACAATGACTGTAGATAAACGAGAACATAACCTAGGATCTTCGATTTTGAATGATGTACGTGTGATACGAGAATGACATACATCGCGCATGCGTATAACAAGGTACAGTCCGCGACACTTGATTAAACGCAATACGTTTTTTCTTATATTAATCGCGATTCATTTTCAAATTAAGAAAGTCTATTTTTTCAAGTTCATGTATCCGATTTAATAAAAATTTACATACTTATTTTAAGCGACCACTTATTTAATTTAAACGTATTCATATTTTATGGAAAAGGGAGCGATCACTCTTGCGTCACTTAACACGTTGCCGCACACATTTAATTTGACGATCGTGCTCAGAAACACATTTTTTTTCCCGAAGCGGTAAAGCATGAGAAAACGCATAAAAGAACAATTAATATGCTGTCTGGCATGCTATACCTTTTTTTCGATGTTTTACTCAATAATTAACAAGTGTATGCGTTAGCACACTTCGTACTAACGCTGTTCTTTTTTTTATTGATTAAACTGTGCACGACGGCTATAGCCGTCGTTTGCCTACATATCGCCAAAGATCGGACGGCTATAGCCGTCATTTGCGGCAACCTGTTAACTAAATGCATTTAAAATAAAACATGAAAAACAATATTTTTGCAACAGAAATACTTTATTAATACTTCGTATATCTACCGTTTTTATTTATAACTTGAAAAATTCGGTTTGGTAAAGATTTATACAGTGTGTCTATATAAGAATTTAGTATCGTTTTCCACTCGGTCTCAATAGCATTTATAAGATCTTCCTGACACAAATACTGACGATTGTTTGCGTAAACTGGTCTTGATAAATATCCCCATACGTTTTCCATGATATTCAAATCCGGTGATATTGCTGGCCAATCTAAACACCTTATCTCTTGCTCCTTATGCCAGTCCTTAATTAACTTACAAGGGAACATATCGAACTCTAACACACAGATTTTGATGAAATTTGTGTCAGAGGTACTCCTCGTCAGAATATTTGACACGTATTTTTTTTTATCGGCAAGCATCCACTCTGAAGGTGTGAAAATACCCCTCAAAGTTGAGGGTAGAAAACACATTTTTGGATATATCTCGGTAACCAGGGGTCAAAAAAATTTAATTTTTCTTTAAATTGTGTGTTTTTCAACCGAGAATTGAACTGTGTAACAAAAGTTGCAAAAAAATTATTTGTTTAAAAAATATATTAAAAAATTAATATTTTTGGTTAATATCTTCCAAAAAACATTCGCAACTGATTAAATAAATTTATGTACACAAGCTATGGTCCAAATTAGCGGATACGTGTTTTTGGATTTTTTCGATTTTTGACGATAACGGTCATTATTTCGTGTTTAACATTTTCTCGTTCCGCGCTGAACTGGCCGGCCGAAATGGAATTTTTTATAACAAAACTGACTTTATTGCCATGACTAGTATTCTAATAATCTGTGCGAAAGAATTTTAAACATCAAATAATAACCGTTAGAGTCAAAAACCAAAAATTCCAAAGTCACGAATACACTGCTTTCGATAATACTTTACATACATGATATTCAATAGCGAAATAACACGTATCAGGAAAAATTAACGAAAAAATTGAAATTTTTAACCCTTTCACGGGCCACTGCGCCAAAAGTGTGCACGCTGCGCGGGAAAGATCGTCAGCGATCGCACTTACGCCTCGCTGCAACAGAGTTGCTTTGACGACGTTTTTTTAAAAAAAAATTTTCCTTCTAATGCTACATGTTCAGAGTAAGATATTCGATGCGCAATAACTCCAATCACTCGTTGTATGTACAACTCGCTGCATTTTATGCAGAGCGACTGTAGTTGCCCGTAGTATGTCAGTGACATCTTATGGAGGGCGACTATAGTCGCCCGTAGTATGTCAGTGGCATCTTATGGAGAGCGACTATAGTCGCCCGTAGTAGTGAAAGGGTTAATGTACGATTTGTTTAAATAATATATTTAAATTTGCATTATCTCGTTAATTTTTTCTGATAAGCGTTATTCCGCTATCGAATAATATGTACGTAAAGTATTACCGAAATCAGTGCATTCGTGACTTTGGAATTTTTGGTTTTTGACACTAACGGTTATTATTTGATGTTTAAAATCCTTTCGCACAGATTATTAGAATACTAGTCATGGCAATAAAGTCAGTTTTGTTATAAAAAATTCCATTTCGGCCGGCCAGTTCAGCGCGGAACGAGAAAATGTTAAACACGAAATAATGACCGTTATCGTCAAAAATCGAAAAAATCCAAAAACACGTATCCGCTAATTTGGACCATAGCTTGTGTACATAAATTTATTTAATCAGTTGCGAATGTTTTTTGGAAGATATTAACAAAAAAAATTAATTTTTTAATATATTTTTTAAACAAATAATTTTTTTGCAACTTTTGTTACACAGTTCAATTCTCGGTTGAAAAACACACAATTTAAAGAAAAATTAAATTTTTTTGACCCCTGGTTACCGAGATATATCCAAAAATGTGTTTTCTACCCTCAACTTTGAGGGGTATTTTCACACCTTCAGAGTGGATGCTTGCCGATAAAAAAAAATACGTGTCCAATATTCTGACGAGGAGTACCTCTGACACAAATTTCATCAAAATCTGTGTGTTAGAGTTCGATATGTTCCCTTGTTAGCTGTATGTATAGTCACGTTTTCATGCTGAAATATCCATTGATTATTTCGCATTGAAGCTTATGGCTCCCCAAATCATTACTGATCCTCCACCATGTTGTCTGCATGACAAAATCTTTTCTTCCTTTCTCAAATGGTGATAATAAAATGAGTACCGATCAGGGCCATCCAAATTAAATTTCTTTTCATCGGTGAAGACTACACTTTCCCATTCGGTTGTCCAATTCATATGGCTTCTTGCAAATTCAAGCCTAGCCATTTTATGCCGGTCTTTCATACACGGTTTTTTTTCAATGATTTTCGTTGAATTGCTGGTCTTTAGTAAAAACCGCTGTACAGTTCGCACGGAAGCCGAAACATTAGCTTGTTCTCTAATTTGTTTTGCACTACAGCTGGAATTCGAAGCTATACGACGGATTTTTCTCTTATCTCTGGGCAATATAGCCGTTTTACTTCTTCCTTTATACAATTTGCCATAATTTTCCTGATTTTTTAAGTATGAACGAATGACAAACTCACTTCTGCTAATTCTCTTTGCCATTTTCCTCTTGGAATAACCCTCTTCTTTTAATATTTGAATTTTTCCCCTTTCTTCAGAGTTTAATGCACGGATCAACCCATTTTGCCTTCTTAACACGTTGACTGTCGTGGGGGTCACCGGTGACCGGCGACGCGACGAATAGTGAAAATACATAATTAGGGTAAACATCGATCCGATAAATTTTTAAATAATACCATTGCTTCCGTAATGGTTTGAAGAAATTAATACCGTACATAACATGTAAAAATAATTTTATTAATACAAGGAAAATATACATATTATTTGTGCACGTAACGATGAGTCACATTGAAACACGGTAGGCAAAGAAAACGTGAACCAGAACAGTCGGCACAATATGTCGCCACTTTTTTAGTGCAATTCTTTGCTCCCATTCTTCTTAGCTGTTTTGGATTTTTTTCGTAGCACTCTTTGCAAAATCGCCTTACATTTCGCATACTTTCCGGTTCCCTTTTAAATTGATGACAACGTTTTTCTGTACGTAATTGCTTGATGAAATGGAATCTTCATCATCAGAACATTTCACTAAATACATCGCTAACTTCATCCTAAAATCGGAAACTGAAATATTTTTTAGAGTTGCTTGTTTGTATAACACCATTGAATTTACAGCACAAGTATTTAGTAAAAGCTCTATTACCAATTTTCTGTACCATTTTATAGTTTTTTGCAATGGTGAACTATAAGCAGTCATTTGATCAGACAATTCAACTGAAGATTTCCCTAAATTATAATTTACCACAACCGATAATCGCAAAAATGGTCTACAGCGCCTCGGGGGTCACCGGTGACTCCCACCACGAAAAATGCATAAAACACGTTTATACAACTCACCTTATCTGCTGTAAATAATATTTCTGCACATAATATGCAACGCATAATAAAAAATTGATTTTGGCGCTTTGGGCAACTCACGTAAAATTCGCGCGGCAGTCAACGTGTTAAACACAATGCTTTCACAATGCTTGCAAACAATGCAAACGTCTTTATGTATGTCTGTTACTAAGCAACAAATTAACAAAAGAAAAATGTTGATAATCAGAACGAAATAGTGAGGAAACCAGATGCGATTATTCAAGTAACGCCTGAGTCTCCGCGCCTTTTTCCATAAAACACGAATATTTTAAAATAAACTAAGAGATTGCCCCTAACAAATTTGTATACTTTCATTGAATACAACATATTATATTAAAAAAATGCAATTTACTAATTTCAGATTGAGTCGAAGATAATATTGGAAAAATATTACTGCGTTTAATTAAGTGTCGTGGACTGTAAATAACTGTATTTTCAAAAATTGTAAAAATATAAAAATAGTTTTCTTACTTATAAATTTAAAACTTATATCTACTTTAACATAATTATCTTATTCTAACTCAAACGGACTGAGATTTTACAAGCATCTTGAGACATCTACCGACCCTTCTATTTTGCTCCCCTTATTGCTAAAGATTTCAGAGAGTTTTGTCGTTGAACTCGTTGTCGTTGTTCGATGTTGAAAGTTGTATTTTTTACGGTTTTCGTGGCAGAATTTATGACACTACTCTCAGGCAATGCAGTAGAAGTGACAACTTCTGTCACTGTTATTTCGTTACTCATTAACATATCATCCTATGCATCATGTATTTCAGCATTAGTAAAATTATATGCACATAAGAGTAAATACAGCTATTCACTCACCTCATCCTTCGATGTTTCGATGTCTTTTCTACCTTCTCGGAATCTCTAAAGAATGCACATATGCGGAGACGTTACGTTAAACTGACGGAGATAATAAAACTGCTTTCTAATAGGTGTTACTCCTGACAATTTCAACGTTATCGACATTAGAAAGTTGCAACTTTTTAATCCATCTTCTTCTTCTTAACCGAATGCACGAAGCAAAAATTATATTGTACCGGGAGGAAGATTGCGTTTCATATATTCAACAAGAAACTTATTAATATGATGTTCCACTACTTGTGACTTTTCTGTAACCTTGTTATGACAATTGGCTATTTTTTTAACTTGGTATTCCAATCTATTGTTTATTTCTTCCACAATACGGAAAGTGTTAACTTCTCCTTCTTCCATAAATCGGATATGATTCGAACTTACATCCATGACTATGACATCATTTTTCGTAGCATACAAAACTCTTGCAGTTTTTCCTTATACGTTGAAAGATCTTTTTCAATCCCCTGTACACGTTCTCCAACGATCTGCCTGAGTTTGTCTCCTACAGATTCGTTTTCCTTTTCTACTTGTCTAAAGAAATGCTTTTCTTATTGCGGATTTGGATCATGTAACTATCGACCATAGTATTACATAAATTTGCCGTATGAAATTTGTGCATTGAATATGTTCTTAACGACTTACGTTTATCGAGCTATTTTATCATGTAATTTGTCTATATCCGACGTTGCTGTAGCAGCAATGCTTAAGAGAGCATGAGCTTGCGATAATAACAACTTTTCAGTAGAAACATGCTTTTCCATAAGATGTTTTTGGTCCTCTCTATTATGCTCAGCCAATTTTAACAGATGCTTTGTTGACTGCAATTCATGTGTAACGTTGCTCAGTTCACCTTTAGTTTTATGCAGCTCATTTGTCTGTGTGTCATGTTGTAGCGATAACTCATTAAATATTCTCTACAACAAATAATGTTTCAGTACACTGTTTCACACGACAGTACAAACATCCATTTACTGATGTTGAAGCGAAATATTAGAAAATCGCCATTTTTGGACTTCTACAAATGATAAAAGTCTTGCAGGATGTTGCTCAAGAGATATACCAATACATACTCTGAAAGAATTTTTCGATTATAAATCCAGAAATGGCCGTTCTTTAACAATTTCCTTTCATTGATTATTAATATACCTCTATTATTTTACCTATTATTTTGCAGGCTTGCTTCAAGTACTTGCATGCGTTTGAGTGTTTCGCCAAGCTTTTTCCGCTGTCGACACAGCATTTCCTGCATTCCATTATGATTATCGTGTGCAAGATATACACTACTCCTTTCGCGTGAAAGTACGAACTCCCGTTGTAATTTTTCAATCTCCTCTGTATATTCTTTACGAAGTATTTTCTTTGATAATTTATTTAATTCAGGACGAATGGTAATATTTCTCGCACGATGCGCACAATATAACATCGATAATGTTTCTTCAAGATTGATATTAGCAGGTGATATAGTTGCTGTTACTGCTGTTTTTGTACGCCCACCTAGTGACTCCTGAAGTAATATTGTAAGTTTCGATTCCCTAATTGTCCGCGATAAAAATACGTCAAATTAAGATGCCTTTTTTGTTCATGGAAAAATGTATTAAGTTAGACAAACCTGTAAGGTACATGAGGTGCTCCCTCCTGAAGAACTGTTATAACTTGGCCAAGAGTTAATAAAGATTGTTTAATGCTTCTAGCTTCCCTGGCTCTTTCATCGACAGAGCCAGATTTTTCAATATTTCCGCTTCCAGCTAGGTCTACCAAATTTAATTTACCAATTTTCAAAAGTTCAACTCCTCGACCGCGGTTTCCTTTATGTGTACAGTAATTGAGAATATTGTGCGAGACCGACTGAAATTTAAAAATTGTAATTTAATCGACAATTAGGCTTCAAGAATACATTCTATGTTTGATGTAATGAAAATACATCAAAATTGTAATATAAGAACCTTGACTGGGCATTCATCAAAGTTGCGGCAATTCGTTTTTTCTCCAATCCTCTTTCGAGAATCTTGTATACATCATTCGTACTCCAGACGATCACTTCGTCCAATCCATGAACGATTACTGCACCTTTCTTTGATGAATCTTCATATAATCTATTAAACGTCAATTGCATATCAGCTTTTAATGAAATAAAATATTTTTTACAGAGAAATGAGTAACATATCGAAAAGGATAATTGTATTGTTTAAAGAGTTTTACCTTATTTTCGATGCATTATTATTAGGTGATAAAAGGTCAAATAATTCTTCGTTGTACAATTCTAAAAAGCTAACTCTGACTGTGTATTCATGTGCATCTAAGAGTTGCAACTCATGAAATAGGTGACTTGCGGAACGTGGTATGATGCCAGCAGTTGTATCCTACATATTACAATATCTTTCTGTAAATCTCAATAAAATTCTGTACTATACACGTTATATTTTGATATTTTCAATATGAATTAGAAATTCTAGAACTTCGCATATTTCAATTGTGTAGAATAGTAGAGTCCAACATAAGAAATAATTTGAGTATTTGAAGGATTTACTTACGCTTTGCCAGTTCAATGTTGAATCGGTACTGATACCTTCCATTGTGAAGGTCTTTCCTGTACCAGATTGACCATGCGCAAATACTATACAATTATATCCAGCTAAGACCTCCTCCAATAACGGACTGATGCCTTCCTTATACACGTCAGTCTAACAATTGAAAAATTACTTTAACACAAAGCTCATTAATGTCAAAAGTTTTGTATTTCATTTTTATATCAGAAATAATGTAGCACAATTAGTTGTACATCTTCTTCTGTTATGGGCAGACACCATAAACTACTTTCATAAAGCATTGATTTAAAGTAATTGTAACTTTTACGTTTAAACGGTCAAGGAAACTTTGTTGAGTAAAAACAAAGAAATTTGTCAAATATTCATTAAGTCAACTTTAAAAAGATATATATTTAGGAAAAAGTTATTAGCTAACTGTTATAGACATATAGTTTTTTACGATGAACATTATGCACAGCTGCTTGTTGTTGATATCTCTTTTACATAAACGCATATATGTTATTCATAATTTGTAAAATTAATACCTGTTTTGGCCTGAAGATGGCTCGAAAACTCTGTCGAATGTAAATTTTTTAGAATACATCTCATCTGAGTTTTCTTGTACTGCTAATTCTTCGGTAAAAAACTCATCTGTTAGTACGACGATTTTACAATTTTTTTCAGCATTATTTTTTGGTCTATACAAGAAATAATAATTCTATTATCAATATAAAACACAAATATAATATTAATACCTATGTAAAACATATTGGCTCATAAAATATATCGTATATTCGATATATTCCAAAACAATTTATCTTTGGCACATTTTTACTAGGGAATATAGTTGTACCATACAAAGATATTTCTAGTAGTGCCGAGAGATCAACGATAAATTTAGATTATTTGAGATGAGAAAAGCTCTTGGATTTCCATTTAATGGGTATAAGTTTCTAATAAAATCTCTGTTGCAACCTTTTAAACTTGCCCCATACGATGCTATATATTAACCCAGACAGACTGGAATATTGCAGCAATATTGCATTGCAACCTTAAAGCTTGCAGGGAATATTGCCGCAACATTGCCGCAACATTGCTGCAATATTCCTATGTCCGCCTCTTTGTAGCTTGCAGGAATATTGCGGCAATATTGCGGGAACGTTGCGAACGTTGCGAACGTTGCGGGAAGGTTGCAGGAACATTGCGAACGTTGCAGGAATATTGCGGGAACATTGCGGGAACGTTGCGAACGTTGCGGGAAGGTTGCAGGAACGTTGCAGGAATATTGCGGGAACGTTGCAGGAATATTTAACTAAAACATTTATTCATCTCTACATGTGAAATATAAGTAGTTAAAAGATTTAAAAAAAGAATAAAGAATATAAATAAGAATAAAGATTGAAAAAAAAACTTAAATTACCGACGACGGGATTCGAACCCTAGTCTTTTCTGTGCGAACCCAGAACGTTGCTGCTACGCCACGGCAGTTCTTGATTTTACGTTCTACAGTTGCACTTAAATAAGGTAATGAAACTTTATTAACTTAACGCATTAAGGACCGCAAAGAAATCTGTAAGACATACACCTGAGGCCGCACGTTTCTGGGTAAACTTGTACGTTCAAAAATCATCATAACTTTGTTATTTATGAAGCAATTTTTGCGAAATTTTTAGAAATTGTGAAATAGGATGTATATTAAGCAATTATTTAAAAAAATGGTTTTTAATAATTATTATATAATTAATAATAATTATTAGTAGTATTAATAATATTATATTATAATATATTATTAATAATAAAAATAATAATTGTTAATAACTTAATATTTCCGCTGCAATATTGCCACTGCAATGTTGCCGCAATGTTGCGGCAATGTTCCCGCTGCAATATTGCCACTGCAATGTTGCCGCAACGTTGCGGCAATGTTCCCGCTGCAATATTGCCCTGCAATGTTGCAGCAATATTGTTGCAATATTGGCAATATTGTGCAAGATTCGCAATATTGCTGCAATATTGCTGCAATATTCCAGTCTGTCTGGGAACATTCCCACTGTGTATAGGGGGACAAATGTACCACTGGCTGATGAAGATGTAAATAAAATGTTGACGAATGGAAAATTTCCAAAGTTTCTTTCGGAATGCTATCTGTGATATGTTTCACGTAACATTTAAAGAAATTTGATTGAAATTGGTGAAACTTGAATTTCATAGCAAGACTGTAACAGGAACCGAGCGCTTAACTGTACACGGGTGCATATATACTCTGATATTTTCCATGCATTTCCATGCGAAAATTCTACGGTTTGCAATGCCTCGGAATTTGCTAAAGTGACCTTTAACAATAAAGGGGTAATTAGAGATTTGGTGCTAATGCACCAAAAATTTGGTCGTTTATTAATTTTGCTGAATGTAACTTTTCCCGATGTATTTTTCAGATTTTTCTGATTACAGTGATACCAAACACGATATGTTTTAATTATGTAAATACTAAGTAAATATATTAAATATTGAGTAAATATAATTCAAAGTATATCGTGTTTGGTATCATTTTAATAAGAAAAATCTCAAAAATACGTTAGCAAAGGTTTCAAAAAAAAGAATCAAAAATGAAAACGTCCGACCCTCCAATTAGTATTGCCTCACCGATACATTCGGGTGGTATCATGTTACACTGCTCCCTCGTCGAGTGTCGTGGTTCGCCACGGGGGATCCCCCTATGTGGAAGGGATAGTCATGATGCATTTATCGAGGGAAACTCATGATGCCTTTATCGAGGATTTACTGTATTTATTTTTCAATACCTGTAATAATAAAGTTAAAGAGGGGTGTGTAAATGCTCTCGGGTGTTTTCTTTATAAACTTGTCAAGAGTTAGTTGAATACCTTCTTTTTTTTCTTTCCTTGATAAAGAATTCTGTAACATGCTGTGTCTTTCTAATGCAAGACTGAAATTGTTTTGTCTTCTTGATCGGGACAACATTGTAGTCTGATGGCTAAAGTGTGTTGTACCCTGAAAGGGGGCAGGCAGCCCAATAGCCTGCTCGACTCACAATGTTCCCTCAGTGATGGGGGGGGGGGGGGGGGGGGGCATTCGACCGCAATCGCTTAAAAAGTTGAATTTTTAAAAATGTGCGAAATAGCTAATTGTGCAAAAGTAGAATGTGCGAAAGTCGGGGGCCGCCTGTACGTATTTTCTTTATCCATCTCTATATGCATTAAGGTGGTGAAAATGACTCCGTTTCGAACGAAATATTTTGATGTAACTTTTCGCCGGCTAGGAAGATGTCAATGACGCACGTTCGGTGTCAGGTTCGTTCAAGGGCCCTCCCGGGGAGAAGAACATAAACACTTGCACTTTTCTTAATGGTTCGGTGACCCAGTCCTCCGATTTCTAATGTTGTCCAGCACGCTTCTGCTTAATCTATTCGAGCCAGCAAGGATAGATATCTCGTGTGTTTCTTTCCGAAGGACCAGCTGGTAGTCTCACTTACTAAGCGAAAATTCAATCGCGGAGACCCAATTAAAAGTCAATTAACGAGAGAACGGTTCGTTTCTGACGCATGCTTCCTCTCAGACATTTTGCCTACGTAACGAGACGAATGCGATAAGCCAGTCGAAAAAATCAGCTACCCTTCCGCGAATTTTACGGCAGT
Organism: Cerceris ruficornis; assembly: GCA_963989415.1. NCBI lineage: Eukaryota > Metazoa > Arthropoda > Insecta > Hymenoptera > Crabronidae > Cerceris > Cerceris ruficornis. The sequence goes on along the minus strand of OZ022520.1, from coordinate 12,689,713 downwards.
TTTTGTCACAAATCCCCATCCACACCGAGGTTTACAACAACCCTTGAAAGTCATGACAAATAATTTTGAAACACCCTGTATATACGTCTCGCAACACCATGCGTCGCGGCTGTATAGTGACGCAAAAATAAAAAGTAAAAAGTAAAAAGGACTTATTTCGTTTGCACATATACACAGAGTGTTAAAAAAAACATTCAATATTTATATGGTTAGGATACACTGTACTGACAAGGGAACATCCCGAGGTGCCACACGCCGTTTTTGATGAAATTTTAGTATGATGTAGTACTCGTTAGAATATTCGACACGTATTTTTTTATATCGGCAATCGTCTACGTTAAAGGGGTGAAAACCGCCCCCAAAGTTGGGGGCCAAAAGTGTATTTCGTTGAATATCTTGGAAACTATGAGAGATAGAGCATTTGCGTAAATTGACGAAATTAGCGCCTTTGCATTACGAATTTAACGGCATAATTTCTTTTGCAAAATCTCCATTTGTTTAAACAATATGTTGAAAAATAACATATTTTCGGCAGTTTTACCACTTTAATGTTATTCAATTTTCTTGAATATTTTTTTGTAAAAACTACATTTCCTATACAAAATTACGGATAAATAGGAATTTCGATTTTTTCATCAACAAAAAAGTTACTACATATGAGATTTTATCGTTCGACGCGCGAAATAGAGTCCCTACACGAGTCGTTCCTTGTTCATAACTCCCCGGTAATTTGTAAATAAATTGATTTGGCAGTGCAAGGTCCGTTTGAATCGGGCACGCACGGTCTCGTCGTCCGTCGTCCAGCGGATGCCGACGGGCGGTGATTTCACGCGACCCGGACTATGGGAAATTTTGAATATGTAGGAAAAAATGAATTTAAGATTCTCTGCTTAGCAGATGGCTGTTACGTGCCAAGAGCCAGGATCCCTCAGTGCCGGCGTAGTTGCGTGTGGTAAAGCAGGCCCCGCTACGTCGTCATCCTACGACTGCGGACCTTCCGGGGTTGGGCACAAGGCCCCGGTTGTGTTGCTCACTACTTGTGACCAGCAGATCGGTAGGATCAGGGAGGAGAAGGTGAAGAGCGGGACGGGGTCGTCTCACTCGGCTGCAACTGCAGCCAGTGGGGCGAACACGTCCAGTTCCTCATCAAAAAAGGATAAGGATAAGGACAAGCCGACCAGAAGACGCATGAGTTCTCTTGATCGGCAGGAAGAATGGGACCGAGAGGTCAACGACTTCTTCGCCAATTCTGTTTCCAGCATTGGCGGAGATGGCAAAAGGAAGAAGAGAGGTGAGGGGAAGGTGTTCGCGGATCCATGAAAGATGGGTTCGGGGATGAAACGCCTTCCGAAAAAATCTCACCTGCAAGGGGTAGCCTCTCCACTACTAGCAAAGGAATGCTGGGAGAGAGTAAATGATTGCCTGGAGAAGGTGGTCGATGTGGTCAATAAAATGAGCAACATCAAGTCCACCGATACCAGGACAATCAGGATGGCCATGACGCTGGCCTATGCCCACACCGAGGAACTTAAGGGAAGGGCGGAAAGGAGCGAGAACCCTGACCATCCTGCTAGACAGATATTAGTCCGGCAGGACAACTGGGCCCTTGAGAACAAGGCAGTACCCCCCCCCCCCCCCCCCCCAGGTTGCCGCAACCGAAGAAGGCTGCGGCGACATGGAGGTGGGCGGAGCTCCCTCGAGCCTCCCCGCCGGTCAGCAGGTGACCGGGAAGAGGCCGAGGGAAGAGAAGCCGGACTGGGCCATAGAGATGGTCCGAGAAAACTCCGCCCAAATGCTAGCATTTGGGCGGTTAGTTACTCGATTGGAGACGCGGATGACGCTGGCGGAGAAGTCAGCACTTGCTCCCATCCCAAGGGGGAGCAAGCCCGCGTCTCCACCTTCTTCTCCCCCTTCCAACCCCTCTACTGAGGGGAAGAAGGGAAAGAAGAAGAAGAAGCCGGCCCGGGTGGGGCCGAGCAAGGGACCAACCGGCCCCCCAGCTCCCGCCAGAATTCAACCGGCTCCACCGAGGGAGGAAATCTGGGTGCAGGTGGTGAAGAAGGGCAAGACGGCCCTCTCCACCCCTGCCACACCTGTACCCAAGCCGGTGACCAGAGCGGCACCGGCGAAGCCAACAGCTGGAGGCCCTAGGGCGGCCCAGCCGCCAAAGACGACCTCCGGCAAAGGACAAGGAGATAAGGGCCAGCAGGAGAGACCGAGACTGCCACGTCCCCCCGGGACATCAGCAGTCAGGGCAACTGCTCCGGCTGGCCAAGAAACAGACCTGGGTCAAACACTGACCCAGGCAATGTCCAGGGTCGACTCGAAGGACCTGGGTATTACGGAGCTCAGACCCAGGAGAGCGGCCGCCGGGGCCCTTGTTCTCGAGGTCCCAGGATCCGACAGTCTCCTCAAGGCTGCCGGGTTAGTGGCCGCCTTAGAAAAGGAATTGGCGGGAACGGGGATTAGGGTCGCCTGTCCCCAAAAAAATGCGGAGCTCGTAATTACCGAGCTCTCGGAAATGACCACCCCGGAAGAGGCCAGACGCGCGATCGCGGACACGGGCAAATGCGGGCTTAACGAAGTCCGGGTCGGAAGCTTCCGGAGGGTAACCTCCGGAATGTTTTCGGCCTGGGCCCGGTGCCCACTTAATGCGGCGAGAGTTCTGGAGTGAGCTGGATATATTAACATCAAGCTCCTCCGGGCCAAGGTAGCGGTCTTAAAACAAAGACCAGGTCCGACCTCTGCTATACGTGCAGTGGGACGGGCCACAAAGCAGCAACCTGCAAGGCCATGCCCATCTGCCCGGTATGCACCGGCTTTGGGAAGCTGGCAAGGCATCGGATGGGTGGCCCTCCGTGCTGCCCGCCTACAAAGAAGACCAGGCCAGCAAACGCGGGCGGCAACGCCCCCCCCCCCCCCCCTCCCCGCAACTCCAAGGGAAAAGGAAGGAGGCTGCCCGTCCCACTCCTAACGCGGGAACCAAGAAAGCAGCCCCACGGTCAGACGAGGAGATGGAGGTGGACGAAGTAGCTATGGCAGCGGTGGGTTCCCTTTCCTCTATTGCTTCCTCGTCTACAGCGGAGAAGGTGGGGGAAAAGGAGGCATCGACCTCCTACCCCAGGGTGTGGGCGGAGGCTTCACCTCCCCCGACACCCACCATAGTTCTGCCGGCAGGGAGCTCAGGACTCCCTACTGCTACCAGCGGCCAGGCCGAGGTAGGGATTGCCCTGGAGGAAGGCCTGTGAGCGGACAAAAATGTCTGCACGCCTCCTCCAGTGCAATATTAACCACTGTCGGGGTGCGCACGATTTGCTGCAGCAGACCCTTTGACAGTGGAATATCGGCCTGGCATTGATCGCCGAATCCTACCGTGTCCTGGATTGCCCAAATTGGGCAGGGGACCTCGATGGTACAGCGGCGATCACCTGGACAATGGCCCACGGAGCTCCGTCCTGTCGCGTGCTTTATCGCGGCAGGGGCTTCGTGGGAGTAGCATGGGGGGAACACGCGGTGATCGGATGTTATGCGTCACCCTCGAAGAATCTTCAACTCTTCGAGGAGTATCTTGACGAGGTAGGCCAGTGCCTTATTGCATGCCAACCTCGTCAGACGCTGGTCTTGGGAGACTTTAATGCCCACGCGTTGGAGTGGGGAAGTCCCAAGACCACTGCAAAAGGCACAGCCTTGGTAGAATGGGCTGCGAGTCACGGTCTCATTCTCCTGAATGAGGGAACCGTGAACACGTGCGTCCATCCCAGGGGAGAATCCATTGTGGATCTTTCTTTCTTAACTCCTGGCATAGCGCGGCGTGTGACCGGCTGGAGAGTTGAGAAGGAGGTGGCCACCCTAAGTGACCACCTCTATATCTCATTTAACATCAACTCCTCTCCAGCGAGAATTGGTCCTCGTCGTCCAGACCCGTCACCGCGGTGGGCTGTAAAAATCCTACGCAAGGACATGGTAGAGATGGCGGAAAAGTCCTGGTACATTTGATGAGTGTCCTTGGACCCGATCTTAAGCGTATTTATAACGCTTGTCTAAGATCGGGGCGGTACCCTTCATGCTGGAAGAGCGCGCGATTTGTGCTCCTCCAGAAAGAGGGAAAGTCCGGAGACTCACCGGCCGCATACCGGCCAATCTGTTTGCTTGATGAGGCTGGCAAATTGCTTGAAAGAGCTATTGCCGGCCGTATAATCAAGCATCTGTCCTTGATCGGTCCAGACGTCTCTGAGGCACAGTTTCGCTTCAGGCAGGGTCGCTCCACGGTTGATGCTATCAACCGGGTGCATGACCTCGCGAAGCGGGCGGTAGGAGGGGGCAGTATTGCAGTGGCGGTGTCGCTAGACATAGCGAATGCCTTCAATACTGTTTGCTGGACTGCTATAGGGAGGGCTCTCGAATATCATCCCCCTTCCTATCCAGGGTTCCTTCCTATCTCAGGATGGTTCCCCAGGGGCCTGCTCAGCTTGCTGGGCAGATACGGGTTTGGCGAACCCGGGGTACCTGAGCTGGGAGCGGATGAACGCCATCCGCTTCCTAATACCGTAAGCTCTCCGTCTGCTTCAACACCACAACAGGGCGTAGTAGTGGTACGTTGCAGGCGGGGACAGCGGGGGTCTTGGCTTAATTGTCCGGGCTGCGAGGAGTAAACCTCTATAAAAAATCCCTAATCCCAAGTTATAGTGCGCGGCGAAGGGATGAATGGCTGGAGGGTGTCCAGTTACTAGCGACTTCCTCGAGGCACCTGACGCACCTCGTTGTATGTAGCCTTCCCGGGTCTAGATGGCGGTACGGCCCGGGTGACTTTTTAGATCGTCTGAGCTCGTGGGAACAAAAATGAATGAAAAAATGAAAAAATTTCTGAAGCCAGGGAAGAAGGATAAGGAGGAGGTGGGTGAGGCGATGGAGGTAGAGAGAGGTAGAGTGAGAGAACGCGATGATGAGTCGATCAGTGAGAGTGTGCCGAGTGGCCGTAGTCTGTCTCGTAGTGGGTCTGTATGTAGTCGTGTGAGTGTGTAGTGAGTCTAGTATTCGTCTGAAGAGAAAAAGGGTAGAGTGTGAGGGAGAAGTGCGTATGGATACGACGAGTGAGGATGATGTGAGTGCTATGAAGGAAGTCAGTGAGCATTTACGTAAGTTCCTGTTTGCTGAGTCGAACAAGATAAGTAAGAGTGCGAGTGAGTTTATTTTATCTAGAGTGTCTGAGTATGAAGCGTGCATGATGAAGTTGATATCGAAGAATGAAAGGTTGATGGGTAGATTGCAAGAGAGAGTGAATGTGGCTCCGGTACAGTCGTATGCGTCCGTTGCGAGTGCGAGTGTGTAGATAAGTGTGTGGATGTGTCTGGAAGAGTTGTCAGGGATAAAAGTTATGCGGTTATTGTTAGGCCTTCTGATGTGAATGCAAAAGTGACGAGTGAAGAAGTGAAAGCGAAGGTCGTGAAAGAGGTGAGTGAATCTTTGAACGTGAGAGTGTGTGCGTTGAGAAAAATAAGGAGTGGAGGTGTTGTGATAGAGACGGTAAGTGAGAAAGAGTTGAAGCGATTGAAGAAGTGTGAAAAGTTTAAAGATATTGGTATGGAAGTGGAGTTGCCGAGGAAAATTGGTCCGAAGGTTATTGTCTATGATGTGCCAAATGATTTATCGAGTGAGGTATTTATGACTGAATTTTATGAAAAGAATCTGAAAGAAGTGGTTACGTTGGATGAATTTACGGAGAGAGTGCGAATAATAAGTAGGAATAATAAGAAAGGTTTGAGTAGCGGAAATGTGATCATGGAAGTTAGTATGAAAGTTCGAAATAAGTTGATGGAAGAAGAAAGAGTTTATGCTAAGTGGAACGCGTTTAAGATTCGTGGTTTTGAAAGTGTTGTGCGTTATTATAGATGTTTTGCGTTTGGACATATGTTGCGCGAATGTCCGTTGAAGGAAAAGTTATGTCGTAATTGTTGTGAGAGTGGTCACTTGATGAAAGACTGTGTAAAGAAAGAGGCCTCTAGAAATTGTGGTGTGCTTGGAAAGAATGTGTGTCATAGTGTTATGTCTGTTGAGTGTCCTGAGTATGTAAGAGCCATCCCATCATCATTTGCCATCAAATGCAAGAGCCGTTTAAAATTATCCAGATTAATTGTCAGAAATCGTATGGTGTTATGTGTGAATTGAGTGTGTTAATGAGAGAGAAGGGTATAAGTATGGCTCTTATTCAGGAACCATATGTTTCATATGGTCGTGTGTGTGGTTTGACAGGCGGTATGAATGTTTTTATGAGTTTAGATATGAAAGCTGCAGTAGTTGTGAATGATATTTGTCTGGATGTGATGTTTGTTGAGGAGTGTACGAATGAATTTGGTGTGTGTGTGTCTCGATTAAAGGAGCGTTTGGGGAGATATTTTTCGTATCAGTTTATTGTATGCCTGGCTGTGTGTTGAACCATATGTAACGTTTTTGCAGAGTATACTTGAGAAGCTGAGTGAATGTAAAGTATTTATTGGAATGGATGCTAATGCTGTATCTCCCCTATGGTTTAGTAAGAATGAGGATTGTGGGAGAGAAAGAGATAGGCGGGGACGTATTTTGGAAAAGTGGGTACTTGCGAATAGAATGATAGTTGTGAATGAGCCGAGTGAGTGGTATTCTTTTTCTGGTGCGAATGGTGACAGCGACATTGATGTAACTATAATCAATGAAAGATGTGATAGTTATCGGTTTGAATGTGAGATAAAGCATGACTGGAGTGTGAGTGACCATAATGTTATATATATAGGAATGGAGTATGATAGTGTGCAGGTAGATACAGAATGTTATGTTGGGAGAAGTTGGAGTGCCAGAAATGCTGATTGGGTGGAATATATGAATACATTGAGAATGAAAGCTGAAGAATTTGGAATGAGTGAATTTATGTATCTTAGTGCGAATGAAATGGTGGGAAGAGTACTCTGTTGGATACATAGTGTAAATGATGAATTGCTGCAGAGAAAGAAGAAATTTGTAGACAAGAAAACTAAATGGTGGACGAGTGAATTGAGGAAGATGAGACAGAGTGTCCGGAAGAAACGTAAGAGATACCAGAAAGCTAGGAGAAGAGACGGTGCGGATATTGATGAACGATGGATGGAATTTAGGGATAGTGCAAGGGAGTATAGGAGAAGGATATTGGAGGTGAAAGAAAAGGAATGAAGAAATTTCGTGGAGAAGGAAGGCAATAGAGATCCATGGGGAAATGTATATAAGATTTGCAGCGGGAAAAGGAAGAAGGACTTGTTGAGTGCTATTAAGGTTAATGGAGTGCAAGCTAGGACGTGGAGTGAAAGTGTGAATGTATTGATGAATGAATTTTTCCCTATGGATGTGAATGATGAAAGATATGAATGTACTAGGAGTGATTTAGTGAATGGTATTGAATGGGATGAAGTGAATGTTGCGGTTGACAGGATAAAGACTGGACGAACTCCAGGTATGGATGGTATCACGGGTGAAATGATGCGGCATGTATGGAAGGCTATTCCGGAATATGTGAGAATGATGTATGACGTTTGTTTGAATGAATCATATTTCCCGAGTGAATGGAAGTGTGCGAGGGTTGTAGTACTTTTGAAGGGGCCGGATAAGATCAGAAGCGATCCTCGATCATATAGGCCGATTTCCCTGCTCTCTGAAGTAGGGAAGGTATTTGAACGCGTGTTGGTTGCTAGGTTAAGGGGGGATTCCCATTTCAAGTGTTGAAAAATCGTGTTTTTTTAGGAATTTTTATTAAGGAAACCATTTGATAAATCTTTGTCATAATTCACACGTATAGTTATTATGTATTCAGTGAACTACAGTTCAATTTTTAATTGATTATCTCGAAAATTATGGCTTTCACGTCGTTTGAGGTGGGACGCCTCCTGAAAATTCCCGGTCGCTGGCCGACACGATAACTGATCTTCAAGTTGTTTGAAACAAAAAATTCAAATGGCAATTTACTCCTTCAGAATGTAGTTCTGGTGTGAACTACGGATAATTTTTTTTTCCAAAAACTAAAGAAACTGCGACGACTGGAAACAAAATTTTGGTTTTTCGCAACAAATTTCGTCACACTTTTGTTTATAAAACAAAAAGTTGTGCATGTATATGTTTTTTCGTAGTTCACACTGAAGACAGATTTTTTTTCGAGAATCGTCCCAAATTTGAAGGCAATCGACTGAATAGTTCTGGAGATATCATGTCCGTTATACAGAAAAAACCCGTTTCGAGAAAAACGCGTTTGAAGTTTTACGTACAGTTTTCATATGTAAAAAAATGTATATATCTAGTACTTGCAGTATATTCTTGTTAATCAGCTATGCCAGGTCCATACAGTACACCTTCTTCCTCTTCAAAATATTTATTTCGTTCCATTTGCTGATTTCGTTCTGAAATTCGCGCCTCTTTCGTTGCATCAAGGCTCCGCCTGGCCGACCTTTGCAGCCGCTGTTCGTCTCGGGCGTTACAAAGTTTTTTGGCATTGTCGCCAATGACGATGCCAATGGTCGCCATTGTTTTCAGGATTGCATAAAAACCTTCGTTAAATATGCCAGTTGCTAAATAAGCCGCCGTTTCTACACTTTTTGTCCCGCAATGAAGGTGTTTGGGCGCGAGTCGCCAGACTGTAGAGTTAAAACTCTCGTTATTAGTTTGACTTTCGCCTCCCAAACATCTCTCTAATAGTTCCTTGTTGGACAAATCCTCGTAAATTGACACTATAGCAGCAGCAAGATCTTCGTTCATTGGCTCCTCATGATCGAATTGATCCAGCGTTCCTTTTGCTTCTGCTTTGCGCCACTTGCACCAACTGTCTGGCCCTGGTGGACATAGCATATGCTGGGGATTGGCGTTTGTTGAGATTTTATGGTAACATGTGGCCCACACAGCATTGTACATATCATCACGGGAATTCGGATTTCTTCTGATAGCCAATCCATAAAAAAGGGTCAATTCATTGATTAATTGAACTGTAAATTTTTCATTTCGCCCCAGTTTCAATTTCTTCTTCGCCTCTCTCAGACGTTTGCCCATACGTTTTTGTACATGTCCCACACATTCTTTTTTCTTTACAATTAAGTCGTCTCCGTAAGGGTTGTCATTCAGTATAGCTTTGAACGTCTTTGTGTCGCCATCACCAATATAATTCACATACATCACTTCATGTAAATCTTTCGATCTCCTAAACATTTCTTTCACACCGTCTACTTCCATTTTACCGGCAGATCCCTCGTGATTTGCCGCACATTCATCAATATGTTCGTCAATCCAGTTTTCGTATTCGGGCGTGCCACATTTTGACTCCCATAATGTACAGGCATGACAATAAGCGGATTTCACCACGAGATCGACAACTTTTCCTGTATACTTTCCAATAAGAGTAGCCAATCCAAACAACGAACTAAATCCTCTCTTCTTCCAAGTTCCATCTCCAGATACAGTTATTTCACACATGGGATTCCCATGTTGTGCGTTTTCTACCTTTTCTTCTTTGGCAGCTTTTCTCGTCACGAGATCAAATACTGATTTCGCTCCAATGTGAATATTTTCCAATGCAGCATAATAAAGATTATTGCTGACAGCTTGACATATATCCATAAGGCCACAAAAAAGATTCAAGCCTTCTTTGCCTACACCTAACAGTTTCATAACGAATACAATTCGTCTGTTTATTTCGTACGATCGTTCAATCATAGGGCTGGAATTTATATAATTTACACTACACTTGCACTGCACTGCCAATTTGAAACCCAAACCACGTGAAGATGTTTCCGCGAAACGTATTTTTCCTTTACATTGCTTGCAAACAACTAGATCGGAAAGCGCAGTAAAGACAGACCAGAATGCAATGATTTTATATCCATGACTCGAGTCCACTATAATTTCCTCGTCTTTCGTGTTGCATAATTTTTTAGCTGACGTACTTGCAAACGTAGTTTCATTTTCCTGACTGAATCTATTTCCATGAAATTGCCGTTTTTTAGATCTTTCGGGATGTACTTTGGAAATTTTCGTTGTTTTTCTATCCATTACAATATGCGCCTGTAACTCTGTGCTCGATGAAGTCTCACCAAATACTGAATTATTCTCTGAAATGTTTATATTATATGTTCCGTCGCAAAGCAACGGTCTATAGAATTTAGAACCGGCACGTTTACGATGCGGACGACGTGCACAGCTGTTTTTTGAGTATTAATATTTTCAAAGCCTTTGCTAATTGTATTTACTTCACCTTTTTCCAGAAGGTCAAGAAAGGGGCCCACGTACTTAACGGGACACCCTAGCATGAGGGTAATATAACTGGACCTTCCAATTTCTTGCATCCGTGTCTCAACAGCTATAGACGTATCGTAAACCTAAGAATTCCAGGAACCAGCGTTCGGATGTTTACCTGGCCTAATCACTCATAAAGCATTCAATTTTCACCGCACCAACTTTAAATTTGACACCGACGGATGGGTGGAGTCTCAAAGTCAAAGTCAAAGTCAAAGACTATATACCTGCTACACTAAACAGGAGCCGCTCGGGTATTGCCCGCGCGCTATCTCAGCATACGTGCGCGCCGAGTTCGTTATTGAATCATAACTTTGTCAATTCAACGAATTTCGGATTGAAATTTTGCACATTGTTTCTCAAGAGTATGAACTACAATAATAATAATAAAAAAAAAAACAAATTTTTGAAGCCGTGAAATGGGAATCCTCCCTTAAGTGAGAGAGTGAGTGATTCTATGAGTGACAGGCAGTATGGTTTTGCGAAAGGCAGATGTATGGAGGATGCATGGAATTGTCTGAAAGAATGGGTGAGTGTTTCTACACGTAAGTATGTCCTTGGAGTGTTTGTTGATTTTAAGGGTGCGTTTGACAATCTTAGGTGGCCTAGAGTAATGGGCTGCGATGGTGAGCACCTCCTCATGGTGTGGCCCGGGAGGATCACATGGAGGGATCACGTAAGGGTGATCCCTTCATGTGATCCTGCGAAGACTCACCACACACTAACACACACACACACACATTTAACATACACACACATTATATACATACATATTTACATACACACAGATGACAGCAACAGACATACGATACTTACATACGGACATACACAAGGTCAGACACATAGACTAATACTTACTATAGGGACGGATTTAAATATGACGAATTGGCAAAAAACTTAAATAAAACATGGCAGAACAACAAAAAGATAAATACAATTACCGAGCAGAGGAGGGAGACCTCAGCTCCGGCGGAACCCGCAGTGGTGGAGCAGGCTGCGATCCGTCGTCATCCAATGACTGCGGAACCTTGAGTGTGAACGACCAGGCACCCAAGGGGAATAACACAACTGGAAAGGAAGGGAAAAAAGAGAGACCTACCGTGAGGAGAGGCACTTCTAGGGCAAGATATAGATCCGTCGGATCTGATCCGACCCCACATCGGAAATTAGTCTAACGAGCCTAGGATAAAGAAAAACAACGGGCGAAAACACTGAAGACGAAAGAAGCGAAAGGATAGCAAGATACACGCTAAGGAGTAGAAGTACTAGTAAGAGACGCAGAACAGAGGACAAGCTAGATCTAGATATAGAAAATATTGTGGACAGGATAAACAACGAAGAAGACCGAATGGAGACGGAAGAGACAACAACAAGAACAGCTAAGGAGGAGAAACAACAAGAAATCATAGAAGGCGAGGAAGTGATAGGAAAACTCTGCGAAATCTTGGAAACCATGAAAGAGGAAATGGAATGGATAAGTAGTTACGCACAGTCCAATAAAAATTGTGCACTAGGATTTAAAGATAGGGTGAGAAAGATGGAGACAAGTATGTCAGCCCGATTTAAAGTTTTGAAAGGAATTAAAAATAAAACATTAAGGATGGCGGATTACTACAAACACTTAGAAGAGGAAGAAAAAATGACACAAGAAAGAAGAGAAAAGGAGATAAGAGAGAAAGAGGAGAAGGAGAAGAAACAAAGAGAAATGGAAGAAAAGCAAAAGAAAGAGGAGCAAAAGAAAATAGAGGATGAGAGGAAAAAATTAGAAATGATAGAAAAGAAAAGAAATGTGGAAAAATACGGAGAACTAGAACTCAGGAGGATGGAAAGGGAAAAGATGTGTGGGATCGGGGCGGTGCCCTCCTAATAAAGAACTTTAAGAGGACGTGAATAGAAATTGACACCAGGGAGAGGTCGCTCGCGCATTGGTTCCGCGCCGACCCAAGCGATCATCGACGCTAAGCAACGCCGGCCGGAGTACGTCGCTTGGATGGGTTACCAGGCGTCTCTCTTTCCTTTTCCACGATCCTACAGATGCTTTATAGTACAGCTGCGAAGACACCGATGATGGAACAACCCTGGAGAACAGTGGGAAGAAGAGGACAAAATTATGAACAAGGAGTGAATAATATTTACGCAGGAAAAAGAGACGTCGGTTTGTTAAAGAAGAGGATTGGTACTAATATCAAAGCTGACGCGATTATAATAAAAGCTAACGATAAGGGATTGGAAGAGAGAATATTAAAAGAATTCAGGAGGAAATGTGAGGAGGACAGAGATAAGGTTAAAACCATTAGGAAGACTAGGAACGGACATCATATCATAGACCTTAGGAAAAATGCGGATACTGATAGGTTAAGTAATAGTATAAATAAAATATCGGAAGGAAGGGCGGAAATATTAAAAAGGATTCCTACGATCGATCCCAGACAGACTGGAATATTGCAGCAATATTGCATTGCAACCTTAAAGCTTGCAGGGAATATTGCTGCAACATTGCTGCAATATTCCTATGTCCGCCTCTTTGTAGCTTGCAGGAATATTGCGGCAATATTGCGGGAACGTTGCGAACGTTGTGAACGTTGCGGGAAGGTTGCAGGAACATTGCGAACGTTGCAGGAATATTGCGGGAACGTTGCGGGAAGGTTGCAGGAACGTTGCAGGAATATTGCGGGAACGTTGCAGGAATATTTAATTAAAACATTTATTCATCTCTACATGTGAAATATAAGTAGTTAAAAGATTTAAAAAAAGAATAAAGATTGGAAGAAGAACTTAAATTACCCACGACGGGATTCGAACCCTAGTCTTTTCTGTGCGAACCCAGAACGTTGCTGCTACGCCACGGCAGCTCTTGATTTTACGTTCTACAGTTGCACTTAAATATGGTAATGAAACTTTATTAACTTAACGCATTAAGGACCGCAAAGAAATCTGTAAGACATACACCTGAGGCCGCACGTTTCTGGGTAAACTTGTACGTTCAAAAATCATCATAACTTTGTTATTTATGAAGCAATTTTTGCGAAATTTTTAGAAATTGTGAAATAGGATGTATATTAAGCAATTATTTAAAAAAATGGTTTTTAATAATTATTAAATAATTAATAATAATTATTAGTGTTATTAATAATATTATATTATAATATATTATTAATAATAAAAATAATAATTGTTAATAACTTAATATTTCCGCTGCAATATTGCCACTGCAATGTTGCCGCAATGTTGCGGCAATGTTGCAGCAATATTGCGGCTGATTGCGGCAATGTTGCCGCAACGTTGCGGCAATGTTCCCGCTGCAATGTTGCAGCAATATTGCTGCAATATTGGCAATATTGTGCAAGATTCGCAATATCGCTGCAATATTCCAGTCTGTCTGGGTTAATGAAAAGGTATATTTTGAATTTAAGTTTTATATTTTATGAGGAGGTAATTACCTCAAATTTTACGCAATCACTCTCCGGTACAACATGAGAGTATTTGAATTTTGTAAAGGGTACAAATAAGTCTTTTCATTAATTATATTTTAAAGGGGTGTGATAATCGCAATGGAACGAGAGAGAAAAAGCCATATACAAGGCGGAGGAGAGAGAGAGAAAGAGAGAGAGAGGATGGGGGATTAATGTAACTCAGTGAAGAGAAGTTTTTTGTTATAAATCTAAGTTTTATATTTTAAAGAAGATAAGTTTAAGCTATTACTCCCAGGTGCAATATGAGAATACTTGAGTTTTTGCAAAGGGTACAAACTCTTTTCATTAATTTATGTTTCTAAGAGGTGAGAAAATCGTACTAGAAAGAGAGAGAAAGGGCCATTTACAGTGAGAAGGAGTGAGAGAGAGGGAGGGGTAAAGGATTAATGTAACTCAACAAAAAGAAGTTTTTGTTGTTAAATATAAGTTTTATGCTTTAAGCAGGGTAGACAAGCTGCCGTGTTAAAAAAAAGAGGCGTAACAGCGCTGCGATTAGTGGCGCGGACGAACTAAAGGCAGAAATTTATATAGAGTATGCCCATCTAACTTAATGTATACTCAATGGTTGTATTCTAATGTTTGCCTTCATATTTTCTTTTCAATTTTATTTTAAAATGGAAATAACAACATTATATTTCAGTTACTTTCGTTTTATTAATATTCATATTACAAAAGAATCATAATATGCATAGGTATACGTAGGAATAGATATACAATTACAGTACAAATATTTTCTAACCTCTATTTTCCTTGCAGGAAATGATCGAACATTTCTTCCTTTGCTTTATATCTAGAAAAAGAAAACAGCTTCAATTATAATAACTATGAAATAAATAATAATTATGTCTCGAGTTCGTTTGGCTGCTCGTTTTCGTCGTGAACGGTCTCCAATTACCCATAATGGCGGTCCAGAACAGAATTGACATTTCAGTCTTGGCGGTAACAGAATCACACCGATTCTCTTTTGCTAGTGTGTTGAAATTCACCGATTCGGTGTACATGGATTAGTAGTAACATCACTATCGCCACCTGGTACTAGCGCGGAACGTAACTAGAAACAGCTTGGCCCATTACAGTTTGTCGACCCTGGCTTTAACAGGGTCGACAAGCTGTAATGGGTGGTAATGGGCTCAGCGGTTCCGAGTTACGACCCGCTCGACTCGCAGGTGGCGATAGTGATGTTACTACTAATTCATGTACACCGAATCGGTGAATTTCAACTCATTTGCAAGAGGAAATCGGTGTGATCTTTCCCGCCAAGACTGAAATGTCAATTCTGTTCTGAACCGCCATTATAGGTGATTGGAGACCGTTCACGACGAAAACGAGCAGCCAAACGAACTTGAGACATAATTATTATTTATTTCATAGTTATTATAATTGCTATAGTTTTTAAAATATTGTTATAATTGACGGTGTTTTCTTTTTCTAGATATGAAGCAAAGGAAGAAATGTTCGATCATTTCCTGCAAAGAAAATAGAGGTTAGACAATATTTGTACTGTAATTGTATATCTATTCCTATGTATACCTATGTATATTATGATTCTTTTGTAATATGAATATTAATAAAACGAAAGTAACTGAAATATAATGTTGTTATTTCCATTTTAAAATAAAATTAAAAAAAAAATATGAAGGCAAGCATTAGAATACAACCATTGAGTATACATTAATATAGACAGGCATGCTATACAAAAATTTATGCCTTTAGTTCGTACCCGCGAATACTAGCGGCGTTGTTTTCAGTCCTTTTTCATAACACGGCAGCTTGCCTACCCTGGGCTTTAAGGGAAGGTAGTCATTTCGTATTTTAAGCTACCACTCTCAGATACATTCTACCAATGGAACACATGGTTACCAATCATTGCCGGCTTTCTCTTCGAGGGAAAGTTCCTAGCCCGTCTATCTCTTGTTGTGTATCACACTATTGTAAATCCCTACCTTATCATTATGTAGGGAGTTCATATTTAGCGCGACATTTCCCTAGGTCGCGTCTAGGGAAACTGTTGATTGTAAGTTGGGAAGAGTTCATCTTACTTCTTTAAGTCTTAACCAGTCTTAACCGTCGCACGCGCTAGAGCGGTTGTTGTAGCTCTCTTTAATAAAGGAAATTAAAACCAAACGAGGCTCGTGTTGAGTAGGCGTTATTTTTCCGAAGACATAACAATCGTGGGTTACGCCACACCGCGTTATTGTACCACGTGCCTACAATTAAAATGAAAGCAGCGCCACATATTATGAATTTTATGAACCAACAAGGGGACCGTAATTTGAACGCGGTAAAAAAAAATTGTACGCGCGTTACTATGACGGGAAACAAAAATGGTTGTAAAATAATTAGAATTATAATTGATCTTGAGTTGCCAGGAGTGAAAATATACCAAATAGCTGTTCCAAGAAATTGTATTTTATTTTCTGATTAAAAACGTTACAAAAGAAGAATCCCTCATCATTTGTGGAGAGTTCCTACTTTCCACGGGAAGTAACCTACCCTTTTAAGGAAATCCCTAAAGGGCCACGCAACAAAATTGGTGACAGCGGTGGGATATCCCAAAAAGAGAGGGTCATCGAAGAATTTTTGAGGGTTCGAGGTGAGGTGCGAACTCTTCCTTCTGGGTTATCGCACGGTTTCCCCAGGAGCGAGAGTGAATATCGAAGAGAGTGGTAACAGCGGCCGTGCAAGCTATCCTGTTGATCACACGCACACTCGCCACACCGTCACTTCGAGAACATCGGATTATCAAATCATCGGACCACCAGATCGTCAAATCTCCAGACCATCGGATCATCGGATCGTCGGAGCATCGGAGCATCGGATCGTCGGAACATCGGACCACGGAACATCAGCTCATCAGACCACGGATCATCAGATCATCGGAACAGCGGATCATCAAACTATTTTAAAAATGCCTCCATATAGAACAGGTTTTGAAAAAGTAGACGTATCCGTAAATATAAAATGACAAATTTTGAAGTAGAGGATATATCAGATTCTTTGGTTCCTCAAGTTCTTCAGACTGAGACAGACTTAATACAAACCTCATCCCCCAATATAAGTTCGGATCGATCAAGTACTCTAAATTCCTCTTTGCCAAATAATGGCAGTAATAACAATAACATTTCATTAAGTAATCACACAAATTCATCTTCTACTTCTATAGTTTTCTTAAGTTTAAAAAACGTAGATAGATACATTCCCATTTTTGACGATTTAAGTTGTAATTTATCCAAATTTGTAGAAAGGTGTGAGACATATTGCCCATTGGTAAACCCTTCTGAACAGGGACAACTTTTGACAATAGTAGAGGACAAAATTATTGGTGAAGCCGCAACATATTTATCTCACATGCCTCGGTCAAAATCTATAGTTGAACTATTGGATAATCTAAAACGAATTTATGCACGAAAGTTTGATGTAGAAGATATAAGAACTAAGTTACAAAATTTGCGTCAAGATAATAATGAATCCATCGAAATATTTGGAAACAAAATTGAAACTGTTTTATCTGAGGGGCTTGATGGAGCTAAACAAAAATATATTGGAGATGAATTAACGAGTGGAATAGATGTAATGAAAAGGGATGCAAAAAACACATTTCTGAGAGGTCTAGACAATCAGTTAGTTAGAGCTGTATTATCAAGCAAAGTCTACAGTAATTTACACGAACTAATTAATGAAGCACAAGACTTAGATAGAGAGTTAAGCAGAGGACGTAAACAAACTATTTCAAATTTGCAATATCGAGGAAAAGTATATAACACTAATGTTACGGGAATGCATACAAACACTTTAGGAATGCAATGTTTTAATTGTAAAGAAACTGGTCATTTTAGAAAAGATTGTCCTAAGAGCAACGGAAATTCTAACTCATTAAATTATAAAGTAGTTCAATGTACATTTTGTAAAAAATTAGGTCATACCGAGGGCCGATGTTTTAAGAAAAACAGGAATCACCCTTATCAAAATTTATCGCGGAATCTCAATGCAAATTCGAATCATTTAAACTCCAAAATAGGATCGCAGGAGGGCGTGATGCGATCCGAACCATTAATTGCTCGCGCCAAACCAGGACAATAAACTTTAATTTGCATACTGCAAGAATTGGGCAATTGCCAGTAGTAATTTTACCTCATGAAATTTTTCCTAAAAGATCGGTTTCTTTCTTGGTCGATTCTGGATGTCAGATTAATTTACTAAAAAGGGAAGGAATTCCGGAAGGTATATCTGTAAACAAGGAAGTTATTTGTAGGCTTAGTGGAATAGAAGCTGGGTCAATATTAACATTAGGAGAAATTATTATTCTGATACGTAATGTTGAAGTTAGTACTTTTTAGGCTTTCGCGGCCAGAAGGGTTGATACTGGATTTGGCTTCCGGGTTGGAGCCGCGTGCGAAAGACAATAAGGTCCGACGTTTCGCCAGCATTGCAGCTAGCTTCATCAGGGAGTCGAAGACGCTCTGATACTGAAGAAAGCTAGCTGCAATGCTGGCGAAACGTCGGACCTTATTGTCTTTCGCACGCGGCTCCAACCCGGAAGCCAAATCCAGTATCAACCCTTCTGGCCGCGAAAGCCTAAAAAGTATTATTCGGCAACTCTACGGGGAGGCCCTTCTTCAGAAAGTTAACTCTTTCTGTAAAACCAGGAATGCGTTGCAACAACATCTCTGCACGCTAACTTTCCTGAAAAGGTGCCGGGATAGTAAGATCATCCCGAAGTTCCTTCAAATTAAGAGCCCCATAGACTCTGCGAAATCGCGCAGAATCTTACTTCGAACCAGCAATGCGCTCCTTCGGGAACGTATCCAAGCTGAGAAGAAACACCTCGATTTCCTGTCAAGACAACTCCTTTCCCTTCACCTCTTCCTTTCTTCAACCATCATAGACTTTCTCTGGACAAAAATCGACCGCATCTCTTTCGAACAGTCTACCAAAACCTATGACATCAGAAGCAACAAACAGAAGGAGAAGTTTCGGAAACTGTGTCCTTCCAAACCAAATTCTGCCACCTTGACGAACACAGTGAAGAACCTGACAGACGAACATCTCTCGAGCGACACTCTTTCCATCCTATCCAAAGGCCCTAATTTCGCAATCACCCCCCGACACATTCCAACTGAACGTATCATCTGTCAAGTCGAGAATGCTGTCTTCTGACTCAACCCTGAGGAGGCCAGTGAAGCACGCAGACTTACAGCTAATGCTCTCAAACACGCCAAACCTCCTCCTCAGAACATTACTAAACAAGAATACCTGGCACTCCGTAACCTCCGCAAAAACCAAAACCTTATTGTCATGCCAGCAGACAAAGGCAACGCCACAGTCGTCATGTACAGGAAGGACTACAACAACAAAATCCGGGATCTCCTGAACTCCTCAACGTATGCCAGAATAAATAAGGACCCCACTTCCGGTATCTCCAGGAAAACGAACCTCCTTATAAAACAGGCAAACCTTCCACCAGACATTTCTAAATCCATCCGCTCAGCTGACCCACAACCACCCAAACTTTACGGACTTCCCAAAATCCACAAGAACAATATTCCTCTACGTCCTATTGTCAGCGCCATAAACTCTCCTACGCACAACTTAGCAAAATACCTCAGTCACGTACTCCAGCCACTCACAGGCAACACTCCATCTCATAT
Source organism: Cerceris ruficornis (assembly GCA_963989415.1). Taxonomy (NCBI): domain Eukaryota; kingdom Metazoa; phylum Arthropoda; class Insecta; order Hymenoptera; family Crabronidae; genus Cerceris; species Cerceris ruficornis. The sequence goes on along the minus strand of OZ022520.1, from coordinate 12,670,317 downwards.
CAGAAACTCCACCGACTTTGTCCAGAGGATCAGTAATCTTACATTACTCCCTCATGAAATCCTCGTTAGCTTCGACGTTGAGTCACTTTTCACCAGCATACCAATCCCAGAAACTCTAGACATCATACGCAACACAAACCTAATTCCGACCAACCTTATCCTTCTGATCCAACATTGCCTCACTTCCACTTATTTCATTTTCCAAGGCGAATTTTACAAACAGGAAACAGGCGCAGCAATGGGATCACCCATCTCACCAGTGGTGGCGGACATATTCATGGAGTACCTGGAAAAAACCATTCTAGAGAAGGCTCCATCTAAACCTACAGTCTGGTTCCGTTATGTAGACGACACTTTCGTGATTTGGAGACACGGTAGAGAGGCACTGAATACTTTCCACAATTTCATTAATTCAATACACCCAGCAATCAGATTCACGGTTGAAATAGAAACGAATAAACAAATCCCCTTCCTGGACGTACTGGTCAATAGAAAATCCGACGGCACACTTGGACACAAGGTATACAGAAAACCTACACACACGGACAGATACCTACAGGCCTCCTCACACCATCACCCACTGCAGAAGACATCGGTAATCTCTTCTTTGATCACCAGAGCAGTTGTTATCTCCGAACCATCGTCTCTCCAAAACGAACTCAGCAACGTAAAAACAGCTTTAATCAATAACGGTTACAAAACATCTCAGATCAGCCGCACCATACAGAAAATACTTAATAAACCAACGGACACTAATGTTCAAACGCCTGCCTCACACAGTACACCTACTTCCATGGCATTCCTACCTTACATACAAGGAACAACTGACAGGATTTCACGGGTCCTAAGAAAATACAACATAAAAACGATTTTCCAACCGGCTCAGAAGGTGAGTCAAATACTGACATCCGCCAAAGACCCGTGCCCACCTCTCGCCTGCCCAGGCGTATACAAAATACCATGCTCATGCGGCAAGGTTTATATCGGGGAAACTGGGAGGAGTGTCAGGACTCGCCTTAAGGAACATGAAAGGTGCTCCAGATTGGGCTACATACAGTCAGCGGTAGTCGAACACCAGATGGAGACTGGCCACAGGGTACTGTTTCAGGACGTCAAAGTCCTAGCCAAGGAAAAAGCTTATTTCCCCAGGAAATATCGCGAAGCCTTGGAAATCCATAAAAACCCCAATAACATCAATCGGGATAACGGTCTCCTGCTCAACGGTATCTGGAATAGCCTCCTCCCTAGTGGGGAGTGCACCGTTCCGCAACACCGGGCACAGGTATAAATTAGGGCCCCGCTGATACCAGGGTTGACAAGCTGTAATGGGCTCAGCGGTTCCAAGTTACGCGACCCGCGTCTACCAGGTGGCGATACTGACGCTAGTCTTACATACACACCGAATTGACGAATTTCAACTACATTTGCAAGAGGAAATCGGTGTGATCTTTCCCGCCAAGACTGAAATGTCAATTCTGTTCTGAACCGCCATTATGGGTGATTGGAGACCGTTCACGACGAAAACGAGCAGCCAAACGAACTTGAGAAATAATTATTATTTATTTCATAGTTATTATAATTGCTATAGTTTTTAAGATATTGTTATAATTGACGGTGTTTTCTTTTTCTAGATATGAAGCAAAGGAAGAAATGTTCCATCATTTCCTGCAAGGAAAATAGAGGTTAGAAAATATTTATACTGTAATTGTATATCTATTCCTATGTATACCTATGTATATTATGATTATTTTGTAATATGAATATTAATAAAACGAAAGTAACTGAAATATAATGTTGTTATTTCCATTTTAAAATAAAATTGAAAAGAAAATATGAAGGCAAGCATTAGAATACAACCATTGAGTATACATTAATATAGATAGGCATGCTATACAAAAATTTATGCCTTTAGTTCGTACCCGCGAATACTAGCGGCGCTGTTTTCAGTCCTTTTTCATAACACGGCAGCTTGCCTACCCTGGCTGATAAAGTAGGCCAAAACTTTCTTGGCACCTCAGAGATAATGTGCTCTGATTCGCCCGACGGATAGGGACATCCCTCTCCCTCACGCATTTTCGATTTTGACGCGCTATTGGTCGAGATAACCGCACATTCGTCGCGTCCTCATGTGAACGACGAAAGTAGTGTTTTACTATTGGTTGTCATTCGTCAATCTGAGGTTTCCAGGACCGACGTGGTGGGGATAGCGATGCAAGAGCAATCTCCCCTTCCGTCTGAGGTGCCAAGATACTGTAGTTTTACTATACCTTTCTTCAGTATCAGAGCGCAATTCGGGATTCCGTCGCACGCCGTCGTACAGTTCAGACGTGTTGCTGCTGCTAAGTTTATTTTGATTTCGATTTTGATTCCGTTGATTTATAAGTTGTGTGATTACGCGAGTTATTAATTATTCAATCTAAACTCAGTGCTTCGATTGGGTTTGTCCTACCAAATTATTAATTTTATTTTGTTTTCGCAGTCTACCGACCTTTACGGCGGCTTGACTTGCTGTTACTACTAAGTATTAATCTAAGTCTAATCACTGATATTGATTTGCAACTCACACGAGTCACTCAATTCTTAATTTCTTAATTTTTAATTTCATTATTATTATTTTATTATTTCAAACTCAGTTTCTGGACAAATAGGTCCAATTTAATTACTATCTTAATCTTCACGTTATTATTTCTCAAATCCTGGCTTAATTGTTGGTAACAACTAAGTCAGTTTTGGAACTAATTAACCATTTTTCTTTATTCTTTCCATACTCCAAGCACGCCCCACGTGTGCCATTTTTCCTTTTTCCACGTTTTCTACCTTATTGTTTTGCTTGTATGACCCACTCCTAGGTCGCGAGTGTTTATATTCTGCTACATGGTACCACTCGCCTTGTTGCCGAGCGATACCTTCTCCCCTCTTCCTCTGGCCTCATCCTGCCCCCCCCCCCCCCCCCCCCCGGTGGGGAAGAAATGTAAAACGCTGCCGCGTACGCTGACGCTCAAGCATATTACTCTTGTAAACAAAACAGGGCCGCTACTGGTCCTGGGTAGCCCGTCTACGACGACCTCTAAAACCGTTGCGCTTAACCCTCCGTCCATCGCGTCATGAGCAAGTTGCCGCGCATTTCTCTTTTTTCATTAATAACTTTATTGTAATGAATGCTACAGACTTGGGATAAATAGAGTTCGTGCTTCAAGCATTTTTGAATCGAGTAATCGAAATTTTATAGGAACACTTAGTTTCTAAAATGAAATATTTCGTTTTAAAAGTGACAAAATTCAAAAAATGCGGCACTGTGCTCATTACGCGAGTAGATTTGGATAGTCGTTTTCTGGTACACTGTTGCCATATCTAACTGTAGTATGGCCAGCAACACTTTAGTATATATTTTAACAATGTAGTCACAACGATCTCGATTTCTTTATTTTTTGGTTTAAATCTATATATTTGACAGAAGTATACAAAATCTTGTCATATCAATAATAAAAATACACGTGCTTCTAATTTAGAAATATGTGGCAACACTGTAAAGGCTTTAGCATTGCGGCACGGTGCCGCGACGCGAGTAGATTTGTTCGGGAGTTTCACGCGATGGACGGAGGGTTAAACTCCAGCCGCTACCGGTAGCATTTGAATCTAACTTTGGCGCTCCAGCCGCCGACCAATGCGCTGCCGCCGTCGGTCGGCGTACCAACAAAGAAACTCCACCGGAACAAACCATGGATACTAGTTCGGAAGAATCCGCAAAGAAATCCATCACTACTGTCTCGACTCAATCGGAAGACCAAGCTCCTCCCTCTAAAATTCCAGTAACCACCTCTGTTTCTGGAAAAGAGCCCAAAATTCCGTTCAAACCCCCGCAGATCTCGGGATCCCCTAAAAAGAAAAAGGCGCGTAGAAGGGAGCCCCGGGCAGCCCTTGATGCGCAATCTTTACAGTCATCTTTTTCGGACCTCAACGTTCCGGTCAGAAACAAATTTCACGCCTTATCATTCTTTAACGAAGACCTCCCTCCCCTTCCTGTTCCTCCTCCTAAACCCCCGTCCACGCCGTCTGCTGCTGCCGCTGCTTCGGCGGCGGACTTTCAAAGCTCTTCCGCTCCTGCACGGAGGGTGAGACCCCCTCCCCTATATATCTCAAACTTCAATGGTAATATTCCATCCTTTAACAAAAAAATGATCCTGGACTTTGGTGCTTCGGCGTACCAAGCCAAATTCCTTGGGAAGAGCATCCGTTTGCAATTCTTCACATTTGACAACTACAATAAGTTCAAAGACTCTTTAAGGGACGCCAAAGTTCCTTTTTTCACTTTTAGCTCTGCGACCGAAAGGTCTCTCGCCATGGTCCTCAAAGGCCTTCCCCTCATCCCCTCCGATGAACTCCTAGACGAACTAAAGGCGAATGGTCTTGCTCCTTCGGCATGCTCCAATATTACTCCTAAAAACTCTACCTCGGCGTTTCAAATCTACAAGGTTTCCTTCCCTCCAGCCACCGCCGTATCAGCGGTTTCTAAAGTTGGATACTTATTCTGTGTACGAGTGTACTGGGAAAAATTTTTCTCCAAGCGCTTGTATACCCAATGCTTCAGATGCCAGGCTTATGGGCATTCGGCTAATAATTGCAACCTTCCAGAGCGCTGCGTTAAGTGCGCTGGTCCACATTCTTCTTCTCTCTGTTCCAAACCATTTGATGTCACCCCCCAATGTGCAAACTGCGCTGGTGACCATACAGCCAACTTTAGCAAATGCCCCGCCCTTGCATAATACCTCGACAAGCGCTCAGATAATTCTACAGCTCCTGTCAATCCTTCAAATCAACGTTCTGATCTTGGAATCGGCCACTTCCCGTTGCCACCCAAGAGCTCTCAAATCTCTCACCCAGTCAATCTTCTTCGCTCTTACGCTGATGTCCTCCGACCCAGCGCTAGTGAACGTATTCAGCTCCTGCAAACCTCCGCACAAGGTCAAAACGCCAACCTTAATAAATTCAGTGAATTATCTGACGCTTTTAAAGAATTAAATTCGCTCTGCGATATGGATCTTGCACTATTCCGGAAAGATGTGGTAAAGTCTCAAGACACTGTATATACTTTGGATGCTTTATTATTACTAACTCGCGGTCCTTCTCGGCCCGCGCGTCAACCTCACCCACACACACTCTCACTCGCGCACACATACATTCTCCCCTCTCCTTACTCTCTCGCTCTCGCTATACATACACTACAGATCTCATTTTAACCACAGTTAATACCCTCATATCTAGACTTAAATCCTGCAGCACGAACGCGGAAAAATTCCACGTTTACTGGAATATCATTTCCCAATTAAATTAATCAAATGGCTTCCTTTCCAAAAATCATGCTGTGGAACGCAGGGTCATTGTCTCCCAAGCGTAACGAGGTTATCATCGAACTGCACAGAAATGCATGTGACATTCTTTTGGTTACTGAAACCTGGTTCAACCCTTCTTCTACCTTCTCGATCCCGGGATACACTGTGGTCCGTAGGGATAGGGGCTCTCGCGGAGGTGGAGTAGCTATAATAATCAATAACTCCCTGAACTTCTCGGTGACTCGGAATCAAACGGACCTGGAACTGCTAGTGATACGATTGTTCCAGCAAAGTATCTTCATCGGTGTAATATACGTTACTCCAGGTCAGGTATTAAACAAAGGTGACATAAACTCCATTATTCATTGCGGCTCGCCCTTTTTGATCGGTGGTGATTGGAACGCCAAACATCGCTTCTGGCACAATTCTACTGCCAACAAAGCAGGTACAGTCCTGTATAACTGCATGTTACATTCCAACTTTAGAATCATTGCTCCGCCATCGCCCACTCATTTTCAACCCAGACGTACTCCTTCTGTCATCGACTTTTTTATTACCGATTTGCAATTAAATCTGGAATGCACCGCTCGGGACCTGTTCGGAACATCTCACCATCCGGTTATACTCAATGATATCTCCACCACTGGCATTGTCAACTGCAATCATTATAATTCAATTACAGACTGGGAAAGGTACTGTGACTTGACTGGTCAATGGGCCATTGTAAGTATATTCTCATCTACCAAGCACCTAGATGATGAAATCATCAACCTGACTGAATTTTTGCATACATGTCGTCTACAAGCACGGGTCCTCTCTCCCAAGACCTCACGTTCAGGCAGGATGGACACCATTGCAAATGACAAAATCCTGGTCTCCTTAATAAGAATGAGAAGGAGAGCTCGGAAACATCTACAAAAAACGTCTATAACGTATTTTTCCTTCCTGATTAAAGAATACTCAGGAGCTATAAGACGCAGGATATCACTTCTAAGGCAGACTGCCTGGGTCACCATGTTAAAACATTTTACCAAGCCAGATCCCACGTTCTGGGCGTCTTATCGCTCCTTCTCTCAGTCAAACCGTGTTCCTCCCTCCTCATTTTTTGAGGTCAACGGAGTTAAAATATACTCCCCATTTGAACAAGCTGACACTTTGGTTAAATCCTACTCCCTGGTGCACAGCGAGGCCTTGGGACTACCCTCAGACCAGGCCCATAAGGTCAATTTCTTCTTTGATACATTTGATTGGGATTCTCCTGCAGATAAAGACGACCCAATATTGTTCTCACCAAAGAAAATTCACGATACTATTCAGAAAATGAAGGCTAAGAAAGCCCCAGGACCAGACAACGTCACAGTATCTATGCTAAAATACGCTTCTCGTAAAATAGTCTGTCAATTGTATTACTTTTTTAAATCTTCCTTTCAGTATTCTCACTTTCCAACTCCGTGGAAGGAAGCTAAAGTTATTCCAATTCTAAAACCAGTGAAGATGGCCTCAGATCCATCCAGTTATCGACCGATTACATTGCTTCCTATAGCTGGTAAAATCTTTGAGAAGGTAATCCACCATAACCTTGAAGTTTTCATAGGCAGCAATAAGACACTAATCAACCAACAATTTGGTTTTCGAGCTCGGCACTCCACTATTCTTCAAGTGGCCAAAATTACTCAGCACATTACTCACTGCCTCAATATCAAGCGTGACACAGTAATGATTCTACTTGATTTGTCCAAAGCCTTCGACACGGTTTGGCATCAAGCGCTACTGTTCAAACTCAACCGTATGGGTATACCTCATACGATCTTACGGCTTTTAAAGTCCTACCTAGAGGAACGTACTTGCCATGTCCTCTACAACTCACATAAATCTACAATTTATCAGGCATCTGCAGGAGTACCTCAAGGGTTGGTCCTTGGACCGATTCTGTTTAATCTATATATTAACGATATACCGCAACAAGCATCATGCGAAGTTGCACTATATGCTGATGACACATGTATATACTCCTCGTCCACTAAGAAGAATCGTGCCAACCTGCTAGCTCGTATTCAATCTTATCTCGACTCCATTCTTAAATACTTTGCCGCATGGAAACTTCAAGTCAACGCCTCTAAGACTGAGGCTATCTTCTTCTCCAGAGCCAATATTAATAGTTTCCTACTCAACCATAAAATTTCCGTTAACAACCAGGTCATTGAGTGGGCGACGCAGGTCAAGTACCTTGGCGTCATCCTCGACCGCCGGTTACGGTGGACACAAGCCGCTTCGGACCGCATGTCAAAAACCCTTTCTGCCGCTTTCGCTCTAATCAATTTTATTGGACCAAAATCCCACCTTCCACTAAATCTCAGAATATTAACCTACATAATGTGTTTTAGACCTATTTTGGTTTACGGTGCTATTCTCTGGTGGAACGTGATACCACGTTCCCAAAGAAAAAAGGTCCAGTCAGTGCAATCAAAAATCCTAAAAGTCATCTTGAATAAACATTGGCGTACTTCCACTTTGGAGGTGCATAAGCTTGCCCGAGTTTCCTTACTAACCAGCTATATTGCCGGCATGCTTGAGAAATTTGATGTCTCCACCCATGAAAATCCCTTGATCCGAGTCACCGGAAGGTACACTCCAGACTGCCTGCCCTACGTCGCCAAAGTGCCATTTCCGCTCGCTAGATGAGCCCTGGCACGCTGCTCGCCCTTCCTCTTAAGGACGACGCATGCGTGTGTTAAATTCCGTTCCGTAATAGTGTTACTCCTTTTTATCTTACTCAGTCGCTTAAAGCTTCCATTGCTGTAGTTGTTACAAGTATGCAGGTTTTTGCAATTTTCCTGCATCATCACTTCTTTTCACTCTACAGTGTTTTTACCTCTGTCGGTAACCCCAACCTCACTCCCATTGGGAGATAAGTGGGCTTCTTGTCCACAGGCGCTCCCCACTGCGGTGCAGCGTTTCTAGTGGGAGTTCATTCTCCCAACTATCTAGCGCGGTACGCACCCCAACTCAGTCATAAACAAAAAAAAAAAAAAAAAAACCTTTCTTCAGTATCAGAGCGTCTTCGACTCCCTGATGAAGCTAGCTGCAATGCTGGCGAAACGTCGGACCTTATTGTCTTTCGCACGCGGCTCCAACCCGGAAGCCAAATCCAGTGTTGAAGTTAGGTTTCAAATAATAGATGACGATTTTCAAATTAAACAAACAGGAATATTGGGAATACCGTTTCTGGAAAGTCAAGAAATAATCTTAAATTTTCATGATAATTTACCTAACATTTTTCAAATTGGATATGATGAAATTCCATTAGAACGCGTTTCTTCAGTTATTTTGCCTCCTAGGGCTAAAGTATTAATTACTATTCCGGTAAAAAATTCTTCGCCTCATAGTGGCTACATTAGAAAGTTGGATACTCCTCTTGGAATTTTTATTGGGGAAGTCTTAGTTACACAAGAGAAAGGTCTTGTTAAAACTTTTGGTATTAATATCACTACAGAACCAGTGTCACTTAAAATACCTGAAATTGAATTAGAGGAATTTCAAGTTAAATGTCCATCTTCACCTTCAGCAAGAAATGAAAATCCAAATTTATGTAATGCACAATCGGATACTCAAAGATCTATACGATTTACCCAATTAATAAAGTCACTTCAATTAGATCATCTTAATGAAATGGAGAAAACCAATCTTTTAAAAATAATAAATGAATTCTCATTCCAATTCTACTTACCAACTGATAAATTAAGTTTTACTAATTCAGCATCTCACGTTATAAATACAATTGATGAACTTCCAATCAAAACCAAACAATATAGATTTCCACAAATACATAAGGATGAAATTCAGAAACAGGCCGATTCTCTTCTTAAGAACAATATTATACACGAATCAATTTCTCCGTATAACTCTCCAGTTTGGATAGTGCCAAAGAAGTCTGACGATTCAGGAAAACCCCGTTGGAGAATGGTAATTGATTATAGGAAATTGAATGAAAAAACTATAAATGATGCTTACCCTCTTCCAAATATAACAGAAATCCTAGATCAATTAGGAGGTGCAAGGTATTTTAGTGCCCTGGATTTAGCTTCCGGATTTCATCAAATTCCTGTACATCCAAATTCACAACCTAAAACTGCTTTTTCCACACCTAGGGGTCATTTTGTATTTAGTCGAATGCCTTTTGGATTAAAGAATGCACCTGCAACCTTTCAACGCTGCATGGACTTGATTCTTTCTGGTTTGCAGGGTATTGATTTATTTGTCTACATGGATGATATTGTGATTTATGCCAGTTCCTTAAAAGATCATTCCCAAAAGCTAACAACTCTTTTAAGACGACTACAAAATGCTGGACTTACATTACAGCCTGAGAAATGTCATTTTCTTCGAAAGGAGTTGGTTTATTTGGGTTACCATATTGCAGTGGACGGAGTTAAACCCGATCCAGGAAAAATTAAGGTCGTTAAACAGTTTCCAATTCCTAAAACTAAGAAGAATGTAAAACAATTTTTAGGGTTGATAGGTTATTATAGACGTTTTATTCGGGATATGGCTAAAATTGCAAAACCACTTACTCAGCTTTTGAAAAACACCACTTCTGAAGCATTATCATCTTCACCTTCATTTTCATCTTCTTGTCCAAGTTCGAAGCGTCCTCAAAGGGTGATTGCTGCCGGCAGCGATTTACCAGTTGTGGATTCTGTAGTGAATGAGGATACTCATTTAGATAAAAAAAATAGCATCAGTTTTTACTATGTATTGCCAAATTGAAACTTCTAATAAGGAAAAGGAAATTAATTCCGTAACTGACGAGGAAAAAGTAGACTTTAGTGGAGGGAATTCGGATCGAGTAAACACTGTGAACCTACCTCTACTCGGGAAACAGTTGGTCAAAGGTGATTCCCCTGGAACCCTTCCGTTAGAGGAAAGTGGATCAGGTGGTCCAAGTCCTGGCTCTGTCTGGTTTCCATTTTTAACCTATACCCAGAGATGTGCACAACATTCTTCTACTCTTTCTAATGGCTATTGGACATTCAGTTGTCCTGGTGCCGGTTCTGCTCTTTCTAATGATCATTGTGCACGGGCTACGATCCGAACTCCTGATCAAAATACAATTGTCAATAAGCCCAATGTTAAAATCATGGTACTGATGCTAGCGTTGAAAATTCAAACACCTCTCATTCATCAAAACCTACCTTTTTACAAACAAAGGATCATATTTACATGCGTCAAGATAATTTGATCCATTTTTTTACTTTAGATCATGAAATAGTCTCCAATATGAGTAAAGAATTGTTAATTCGAAACAAAATTCCAACAGATATGATGCAACAGTATAATTTTGATGTTGGTTATACAATGATTTTTCCTGGTATGAAACATTCCATTTTTCATTTATTTTTTAAACGTACTCATAATGTTAGACCATTTCTCAAGGATATTGCCTCTTGTTTTTCTACTTTGAAAGAATTAATGGATGCTCTTAAAATAAAGTCCATCAGTATTTCTCAGAATGGAAATAATTTAGACCCCATTGAATGGGAAGTGATTAGAAATCTTCTCGGAAAAGTCTTAAATTCCTCGGAATATATTGTTACCATTTGTACAGGCAAAATTATTATTCCAGACGAAACTAGGAGATTAGACATCATAAAGGAATATCATGAATCTGTAATAGGGGGCCATCAGGGTATAACAAAAATTTATAAGAGAATAAGAGCAGACTTTTACTGGCCAAGAATGAGGAAAGAAATTGTAAATTTCGTCAGAACATGCCATCAGTGTCAAAAAAATAAAATGCTTTCGGCAAAAACTAAACAACCAATGAAAATAACAGACACCCCAGAAAAGGCTTTTGATAAAGTGCAACTAGATATTGTGGGACCATTATCTATAACAAAAAAAGGAAACAGATATTTATTAACCATCCAAGATAATTTAACAAAGTATTCTGATGCAATACCTTTGACTGCAATAGATTCTGTAACAGTTGCTACTGCATTCGCAGAAAATTTTATAAGTAGATTTGGCTGTCCTCGATCTATACATACTGATCAGGGTAGGAATTTTACAAGTAAAATTCTTCAAAATTTTTGTAGGATATTTAAAATTCAAAGAATTAATTCCACAGCTTTCCATCCGCAATCTTTAGGTTCATTAGAACGAGCCCATAGGGTCTTTATAGATTATTTAAAACATTATTGTACCGAAACAGACTGGGATGATTGGATTAGATTCGCCATTTTTTCGTATAACACCTCAGTGCACGAATCTACTGGGTTTAGTCCCCATGAATTGGTTTTTGGCACAAAAGCGAATATACCTTCCAGTTTTCCGCAAGATGATAATTCACGAACATTCTCAGACTATTTTGATAACTTATTTAACAAAATTATTAACCTTCAGACAACAGCTGCACAAAATTTAATAAAAGCTAAACAAAAAAGTAAATTGCTGTACGATAAGAACATAAACCCTCGTGATTTTCACAAAGATGACTTTGTATATTTGCTAAAGGAACCACAGACATCCAAATTTGATCAGGAATGGCTAGGACCATACAAAATTGTTAACGTGTTTAGTGACCGAACAGTAGAAATTGAAAAGAATGTAAACAAAAGTAAAATAGTTCACGCAAACAAATTAAAATTAGCACACATTAGACTTAATGAATAAATTTTCGCATTGATTATCACTACGGAACATTAACACCCTAAATTATGGATAGTTAGAAATATTTACAGCACAGCAAAGAAGATGCTTTCTTCGAACCATCTTCTTTGTTAACACGTTGACTGCCAGACGCATTTTTCAAGGTTTGCCCAAGGCGCCACGTGAATTTTTCATTATGCGATGCATATTATGTTGAAATATTATTTGCAGCAAATAAAGTGTGTCATAAAATCATGCTTAAAGCATTTTTCGTGCTGGTGGTCATCGGTGACCCCCACGGCGCTGTAGACAATTTTGACGATTGCAATTCCTGATTTTAGGATGAAATTAGCAATGTATCTAATGAAATGCTCTGATAATGATTATATTTCTCCAATAAATTGCGTACGGAGAATACCTCGCCATGAATTTAAAAAAATGCCGCGAAATATAAGGCGATTTTGTAAGGCGTGCTATACAAAAAATTCAAAGCAGCTAGGAAGAACTGGAGCAAAGAGTTCTAATAAAAAAGTGGTGATATATTGTTCCGATTGCGTTGATTCACCCTTTCTTTGCCTTGAGTGTTTCAATTTGACTCATCGCAATATGCACTGATAATATGTATATTTTTCATGTAGTAATAAAATTATTTTTGTATGTTCTATATTGCATTTATTTCTTCAAACCATTATAGTAACAATGGTATTATTGAAAAATTTATCAGTATCCATATTTACTCTAATTATGTACTTTTATTATTTGCTGCGTCGCCGGTCACCGGTAGCCCCCACGGCGCTGCAGCCAAGTTGAGCCAAGTCGAGTGCCGGACACCGGTGACCCCCACGGCAGTCAACGTGTTAATAAGGGGGGAGGTGTTGTGTATCACACTATTGTAAATCCCTACCTTATCATTATAATGAAAGCAGCGCCACATATTATGAATTTTATGAACCAACGAGGGGACCGTAATTTGAACGCGGTAAAAACAAATAGTACACGCGTTACTATGACGGGAAACAAAAAAGGTTGTAAAATAATTAGAATTATAATTGATCTCGAGTTGCCAGGAGTGAAAATATACCAAATAGCTGTTCCAAGAAATTGTATTTTATTTTCTGATTAAAAACGTTACAAAAGAAGAATCCCTCATCATTTGTGGAGAGTTCCTACTTTCCACGAGAAGTAACCCACCCTTTTAAGAAAATCCCTAAAGGGCCACGCAACACTCTATTCTCATAGTCTTGTATGTGAGGATTGGCGTGAGTGACTTTCAGCATCGCGTAAAGTGAACCACGTATAGTTGATAGTGGATAGGGGTAATTATATAGGTTTTAATTTGTATAATCAAACTGGTAATTATTCTGTAAGACTCCGCGCCAGCGAGGCGCCGAGCCGGGCGTTCTCACGCCTGGCTTTCGTCAAGAGGACCTTTCGCTAGCGAGGGAGGAAGACAACCCTCGCCCCTACGGGGCCTTTCGGGGAAAAGAGGCCTTGGAAGGAGAGGCCCACGTCCCTCTCCGAGGAAAGCCTCTGATAGGCTCGCGCAAGGGAGGAAGGAAGTCGTACAAAAATACGACTTCTAGGGCCCGCCGTATTATTACGAGAGTTACCGTTGTAGAGTCTACATGACCGAAACATTCCTAGAGTTATCGTCGTGGCGTCTGTATGAGCGCTACGCAATCTTCGCAAAGATTGTTATATATATTATTGTACACGAACATAACCGATATTGCGACTGTTGTGGAAGTCGTTCTGACGCCACGTCTCTCCGGACAGATTGTTATACGTGATTGTATACAACCATTGTATTGTATTATTAAAAAGAAATTTATATATTATATATTTCACTCTTACAAGTCAGAAGTGGGATTGGTTTACGCTACGTGCCGATAGATTCACGTCACGTGTGAATTAAGTGAGAGACGCGCTTTTTGCATTTTCTTGGTGTTAGTGAAATTTGGTGCGCAAAGTTCAGTGTACGGAAAATGAAAAAGCGCACCGCAAAGGAAAATGCGCGCGACTTTACGCGCAATGATTTACGAGACCGCTCGCGAAACCGCTTTTCCGTCGGTATCGCTCTCGGTATCACTCGCGAGATTATTCTTGCAATTCGCATCGGAATCGATCGCGATTGTTGCCGAAGGTGTTAAGTGCGCAAGAAAAAGACAGAAGTGAGTGTCACTGTGGGAACACTTATCGATGCAGTGCACCCGGTGATAGTGCATAATCGGCTGAAATGCGAGCTGCAGAAAGTACGAAGTGGATTCCCGTTGAACGGAAGAGTTGTTCCGGCGTTTGATCCGTCGCATAACGAAGCTCGAAGGTTACGCCTTCGAAAACTTGATGCAGTAAACAGCAGCCAAGGACGAGGAAAATGGTCACGGCGTCAGAATTTGTAAAGCCGTGGATCGCTACAGTGAAGGGAAAACTGTAGAAGAAGAAAGAAGACATTTGAGAAAAAGGACGACGACAAGGGTGACGGTCATAACTTGCGTTCGGTGACCACCGGATTGCAACGAGTACCTGCTCGGGCCACAGGCGAAGCGGCCACACGACAAGTATCCGTCGGCAGCAGGACAATGCAGAGTAATTCAGGATGGTCGAACGCAGGTGACGAAACCGAGTGGATGAATGGCGGTTTCGCAAAGGAAAGTTAAGAATTGCATTATATGAGTTAATGCAGTTCGAAATTTGAAAGGTTTAGTATTGCATTTGTATTAGATATAAATGGAATTTGTAATAATTGTTCGCAGAAAAGAATGGACAGCGAACATGACGAGAATTATAGAAATTCTCGGTCGATGTTGTCGCTGCAGATCGACGAGCGTTTGCCTGCAATATAGACGCCGTCGAGGATAATGCAGGTGTAATCAGGATGGTCGAACGCAGGTGACAAAAGCGAATAAACAAGTGGCGGTCTATTTAAGGGAAGTTGAGAATTGCATTATATTGAATTAATGCAGTTCAAAGTTTTAAAATTGAGTTCTTCATTTATATGAGATATAAATGGAAGTTAAAATAACTGTTCACAGATGATTTGCGGCTAGCGACAAAGACACGATGAGAATTAGTGAATTCTCAGTCGTTGTCGTCGCTATGAGACGACGGGCGTCAATCAACGTGGACACCGTCGAAGAGAAGGGGTACTTTGGTCGGTAGCATGTGTGATTGCACGACGAAGTACTCCGGTCGTGGCAATGTGATTGCACAACGAAGTGAAGGAGAGTAAAGCTCAGCTATCGCAGGGTTTTTGAACATGCGATAGCGGGAGAAAACTCAATTGGTGTCCGTTGTAGCATTTTCGAATGCGCAACGAAGAGGGTATCCGTCGCGGCGTGTGAGATTGCACGACGAGATACGCCTGTCGAAGCATGTGTGATTGCTCGACAAAGCAAGGGGTACTTTGGTCGGTAACATGTGTGATTGCACGACGAAGTACTCCGATCGTAGCAATTCGATTGCGCGACGAAGAAAGAAGATTGTAATATTGTCATACCGGTGGACGAAAGGAATACCGTCACCGTATGATAATTGTTGTTTATCGTTACAGGACGGAGAAGTTTGCCATCGCAATGGTATTGCCGCTGTCCAAGGAACAACTAAGTCGTTACTGCGGTATATTACCGCTAGGCGAATGGGTACCTGCTCGACGTACAGAGGGATGCAGTTAAACAACAAGGTTACGCCTGCACTTGGAATATGGAAGGCATTTGAAATGTCAGGTGACGCGTTTTATGACAAGGCGTTGAAAAACGAAGGAAAGTTGGAAGTTGTATTATTCGATTTAATACAACTCAAAATTTGAGAAAAGATAAGTATATTCTGCGTATTAGGTATAAGGGGAAACCGATTGTTCGCAGAAAGAAACGGATGGGGCACGAGGCGCAGCGAGAATTGGAGCAATTCTTGCTCGGTGCCACTGCTGCAGATCGACGGGCGTTGGACTACAACGTAGGCGCCGTCGAGGTTAATCTTCGGTCGCGGAAGGCGACGAAGAATGTTCCGGGTTCCGTCAGGTCGATGACGAGGCAAATTCCGTCATCGGGCGGCGATGACTGCCTCGACATGCCAAATGACGATGGAAATGCCGTCTTTGGATGAAGAGGACTTCGTCGTCATCTTGGAGATAATGTGTGCTGTTATTGAGAAACGAAGGATTGCCGTTGGCTCAATGGTGGCAGGCCGTTGTCTCCGAGGGGCGAAGTTGTTAAGATCGTCGGGTCAGAGACGAGGCAAATTCCGTCCTGGACGATGATGGGTCGTGCCACTGGCTGAGGAGAAATCCTGTCATGGACGACAATCGAGCTCGTTCTGCTCGAAAGTAGTGAGGTGCTTCAGGAGAAGTAGAGGAACGGTGTACCGTTGCCTTACAGGAGGAAGCCGCTACTTTCGAGAGACGACTCAGGCGTTCAGGCTGGTGACGATTAGGTCGTCACTGGATGAGCGTAGTCGTTGCAACGGCGAAGAAGGACCGTTGCTGTTGACTTCGAGGGATCGTCAACGTGCGCTGACGCCGCCATAAGTCTTCAGGACAATGCGGTGTTATCGTCGTTCGACGAGGGAGCAACACGCCGAGGGAAGTGAGTTCGGCGATGAGCGCATTCGTTGAAATGTGCTGCAGTTCGCCGATGGAAAAACCGAGAAGCATAATCATCCGTGCGATGATAATGCAACACTCAAAAACCGGGGAGTATTGCTTCCAATAGAATTGTCTTTTACGTTACTGTTATATGAGTCGGTCAAGGCCACGTTATTCACAAGAATGTTTTCTCGACCTCTTTTACAGAAAAGCAGGTAGTGCTTGGGGACAAGCGCTAACAACAGGATGGCCGAATGTAAGACTCCGCGCCAGCGAGGCGCCGAGCCGGGCGTTCTCACGAGGAAGACAACCCTCGCCCCTACGGGGCCTTTCGGGGAAAAGAGGCCTTGGAAGGAGAGGCCCACGTCCCTCTCCGAGGAAAGCCTCTGATAGGCTCGCGCAAGGGAGGAAGGACGTCGTATAAATATACGACTTCTAGGGCCCGCCGTATTATTACGACAGTTACCGTTGTAGAGTCTACATGACCGAAACATTCCTAGAGTTATCGTCGTGGCGTCTGTATGAGCGCTACGCAATCTTCGCAAAGATTGTTATATATATTATTGTACACGAACATAACCGATATTGCGACTGTTGTGGAAGTCGTTCTGACGCCACGTCTCTCCGGACAGATTGTTATACGTGATTGTATACAACCATTGTATTGTATTATTAAAAAGAAATTTATATATTATATATTTCACTCTTACAATTCTTATCGAGTCAAAATTTATTATGATCAATATTGTTAGGGCCAGTCGGCTCATAGGAAGAAAGATGCAGAGGCTACGAGAGGTTATGTTGTTTGAGGTTAACTCGGGCTAATGTTGTCTTATCAGAGAGAGGTCCGTGAGTGAAAGATACCTATATTTAATGGTAAGAATAACTGCTCCCCAATATGTTTGCAAAATTCAAGGTAACAACTTATTTGGTTCATCTTCTTATTAATATACTAGTGATTGTGGATAACGGTCTGAGATAGATTAGTTTTACTTGAAGTTTCTAAGGGCGCATTGCTTATCTTAGCACGCTTGGTAGAAATTTATTGAAATTTTGGGTGCGCAGCCATTAAGTGTGTCAGGGCTACAGAGATAAAGTGTTATCGGACTCGAAGCCAGCAATCTGCGATTCTTAGTGAGTATTCATGCTTATTTATATTATTATTACTCACAATCTGTCTTTATATAGGGAGAGGCTGCGTTCCTTTTAATTTGTACTGTTATTGTTTTTGTTGTTTTTATTGTTTTTATTGTTACTGTATTGTTATTGTTTTATTGATATATTATCATTATTATTATCACTACTATCATCAACATCCCTAATATTTCAGAAAAGAAAGAGTAAAGAGAGAATGACCATGAGAAGCAGTTCTTCCATCACCCTGTTGAGTTTAGTAGGAATGTATCGCGAACATCCCTCAACCGTTTATCACATGACCATTGGTAAAGGTAATTCCTGCCTTACTTTCGAGCGAATGGCACTGTCTAGTGTTTGTGATATTTAGAAGGCACGATGTCACAGTATGACTGAGGATTTTCCCTGGTCGCGGACAAGGGGGAGGGGAAAAGGAGGAGAGGGGGTTATGTGTAAGAAGGCATAGAGAGAGAAAGAGAAGGGGATATAGTATAATTGCAACTTAGTGAAAAGAAATCTTGCTATTGGCTTAGAGTTTTCCTTTTTTTAAAGGATAGTAGTTCAAATTTTAATCTATCATGGGAGTACTTTGAGTTTTTATAAAAATTGCAATAAATCTTTTCACTAATTATATTTTAGTAGGTGGGAGAATCGCAATAGAGAGAGAGGAGGAGCTATATATAAGGAGAGAAAGAGAGGGAGAGAGGTAGAGGGTTGTTGTAACTCAATGAGAGAGATTTTTGTGATCTCCGATTTAGGTTATTACTTCAGGCACAACATGAGAGTGCCTGAATTTTTATAAAAAGTGCAGTAAATCCTTTCCTCAAGTTATGTTTTAGGGAGGGAAGAAGTCGCGGTAGTGATGAAGAGAGAACTATATATAATGAGAATGAGAGAGAGAGTAAGAGAGATATAGTCTTTGCATTTTTAATGGAAAGAGATTTTGCTATTAGAAGGGGTTCTTTTCTCCCCCCCCCCCCCCCCCCCCCCCCTTTATATAGGACCGATTGTAGTGTCGGGGATTTTTGATGCCTAATAGACTCAGGAATGTAAGGGCAAGAGGAGATTTTACGGGCTAACGGTGACACGCGGCAGCTGGTATGTCCGTAAAAGAAAGTGCGAAAAGTTCAACCTTTGGTTTCTAGTGTGCGACCGTTGTCAACTGTTGGTCGAAACGCACATCGAACCATTATCGGACCTGCAGCCAGGTTTGCCGCAAACAGCAGTATAGTTGTTTCAACGTTATTATCAGTTAAGTTTTTATTTTTTTCTTTTTTATATAATAATTTATACGATACGTTTTCAGCTACTTAAAGGAAAATTACGTTCTCGTTCAGAGTATTTTTATTTGTTCATGATACTATTGAAGGGCAGTATATTTTATTTCCTATTCCGTATCGGGTATTTATGACACTTAGTAGACGTAGAAGTGTAATGACAGGGAGATGGTTTTACAGGCTGGTGGTAACACGCATCGGCTGGTACGGGTGTCTCGAGGCAAAGTGCACGGAGAGACGAGACACACGGGGACGGAGACGAATATATACGGAGTATGGAGGCTAACGGAGGCGATTGTTATATAGCCAACTATTAACAGTCACCGATCCACATACATCTATGGATTATGTAGAAAGAATAAGGGGAGGAGAAAGGATTTATATGACAGTGAGGGGTGAAAGAATGGTTTGATTGTTTTGAAAAGGAGCACCGATTATGGTATTTAGTATTTTAGATATATTATTTAGATATCAATTATTATCTCCTTGGGTTGGATCTTCTTCTCCAGGGAGGGCTTTAGGTCAATTCAATTGTAATATTTGTATTATTGTGGAGTTTGTGGAGTTTCGCACATAATCTTGATATATAGGGGCAAAAACCCACTCATTACTCGCGACTTCTAATTAATCTTCAAGCTTCTAACTATATCTCTTGAATTAATTTAAATTTTCTAAAATTTCTTTCCTTACGAGATCCGTCTTGTCGTGTGTAGAGTGATTCATTGTCTAGAGTCTGTTAGTCTCGTCCGTACAGTAAACGAATGTGTTGTGTGGTGAGTGTTGAGTGTAGGTATTAGTGTATTTGGTGGGGCCTCAGAATATTCGTTACGAGAAACTATAGTCTCAATTGAGTTTTCGTCATCGGCTCCCTAGTTTGTGTTGACTGTCTTAGTGTCGAGTTTACCTGTGTAAGGAGAATCTTAGTTTAATTACCCCTCCCACTGTTAGGATATTTCCCTCACTTCTAATTTTCCCCATTAGCTTTGGCGGAATTCTATAATAAAATCTTCGGCTTCTACCGTCTGTATGGCCCTTCCTAATCAAGATCCACTCCCCCGTACCCCAGTCTTCCCGTTCCATGCTGATCAACCCCCTTAACATTTCATCTTCCATTCTGTGGGTGGAGCACCATACTACCATGTCTTTTTTCTTTTCCATCTCCTCTTCAAATCCCTCCCTTACCTTCTTCCCCCTGACTACTATTCCCCTTCCTAATGCTTCCCTAATCATCCCTAGCGTATCGGTATTCTTGCTGGTCAATTTAATTGTTCCGTTTTTAAAATTTACTTTTTCTATTTTTATTTTTATTTTCTTCTCCAGCGATATCTTCAGGGCTTCGAATAGAATTTCATCGACATCATCTTTCTGGGTGGTCTTCCATTGTTATTATAATGTGGTTATTTAAGTCTGAGTCATTCAGTTCTTGCCCGAGTTGAGCAAGGGTCATGTCCTCGTCGCTGTCCATAATATTCTGGCTGCTCGCCATTTCTATATTCTTTGTTGGGAGTTTCTCTGGAGTCGAAGCAAAACCCTGAAGGCAAATTGTAGATTTATGTGCGAAACTCACTGCAAGCAATCTGATTAAGTGATACGATTGGAGTGAATTACTTGAAGTAGTTAATATTTAAATAGAGTTCTTTGCAAGACAATGTTTCTTGCATTAGTTTAAATTACTGGTATAATTTTTAGTTGTATTATTTATTAGGAACGATGATCGATGCTCTTATTCGTGGGTAGAGGGTTGACGGTGGAGAGTTAAACGTAAGGAGTGGGCGTTTATGTTGTTGATTTGAGATCTTGCAAGGTTTTGAGGTAGGATTTTAGAACTTGGGAGGGAAAGAATCGCGGTGGAGAGAGAGTGAGAGAGGTATGTGTAAGGGTATGCGAGGGAGAGAGGGAGCGATAGTTCGAATTTTAAGAAGAGAGAGAAATGCGGCAGAGGGTGAAAGAGAGAGGGTTATATGCATGGAGAATGAGTGAGAGAGAAAGAGAGAGATAAAGGATTATTGTACCTCGATGGGGAGAAGTTATTGTTGTTGAGTTTAGGTTTTATATTTTGAGAGAAGGTAATAATCTAGGTTTACGCTATCACTCACAGAAACAGTATGAGAGTGCCTGAATTTTATAAAAGGTGCAATAAACCTTTCATTACAGATATTATTAGAGAGAGAGAAAATCACGGTAAAGAGATAAAGGGAGGGAGCTGTATATAGAGAGGGAGCGAGAAAGAGAGATATGGGTTTGTTGTAGCTTGACGAAAAGAGAGACGCTTCTTTTTATATTTTTTTTTAAGAGGTAATAGTCCCAGATATAATCTGTTGCTTTTAGGTGAGACATGAGAGTATCTGAATTACTGTAAAGCGTGTAATCACTCTTTTCATCAACTTATATATCAATAAGAGAAAAAAAAAATCGCGGTAGAGAGAGAGGGAGAGTTACATATGACAAGAATGAGAGGGAGAGAGAGAGAGAGAGATATATCATCGTTACATCTTGGTAAGAGGGGGTTTTGTTGTTAATTTCAAGTTTTGTCGTCTTAGGAAAAGAGTATAGTTTTAACTTTAATCTGTCGCTTCCAGTCATAGCATGGGAGTGTTTGAATTTTTATAAACAGTGCGATAGATAGAGGGTGCCGTAAATCTTTTCATTGATTTATACCCGGGAGGGAGAGGGAAAGAAAGAGAGCGAACTATGTGCCGAGAGAAAGAGGGGGAGAGGGAGTTTATGCGCGATAGACGATTGTTTATCGAAGACAAATTATTGTATTAATATTATTGTTATTATTATTTATTGATATTATTATTATTATTACTTTTTAGAGGAGAAAAATAAAGAGAGAGTGACCATGGGAAGCAGTTCTTTCGTCCTACCGTTGAATTTGATTGAGATGTATCGCAAACATCCCTCCAGTCAACCGTATAGAGTATTATTTGTTAGTGATACGATTGAAGGGCAGTGTATTTATTTCCAATTCCGTATCGGGGTTTTTTTGGACTACTAGTGGACGTAGAAGCGTAGGAACAGGGAGATGATTTGTGGCCTAATGGTGGTTTGCGTCAGTTGGTATAGGCGTCTCGAGACAAGACTGCACGCAAGAAGAGTGCACGAGGTCAACAGGCCCGGGGGTTTGCCGGGGGTGGGGTCCAGCGGCCCGGGTGTCCGCGCACTGGGGTGAAAATACCGTCTTTCCTCGAGGGGCAGGGGCAGGCGCAGTATAGCATTATTATAGCTTATTGAAAGGAAGTCTTGTTATTAACTTAAAGTTTTTCTTTTTTTTTTTTTAAAAGATAATATTTCAGATTTTAGTTTGTCATTTTCGGGTGCAGCATGAGAGTGCTTGGATTTTTATAAATGGTACAATAAGTCTTTTCATTGATTTATTACTAAGGAATGAAAGAATCGCAGTGGAGAGAGATAGAGAGAGTTATATACGGGAAATGAGAGAGAGAGAGAAAGGGAGAGAGATATAATCCTTGCATCATAATAAAGGAGTTTTTAATGTATTTCTAGTGAGAGAAAGAATCACGGTAGAGAGAAAGAGAGAGAGCCCTATGTGAGGAGTATGGGAGTGAGAGAGAGAGCGATAATTTGGATCTTAAGAAAGAGAGTAGCGCGGTAGAGAAAACGAGAGAGGGGACTATATATAAGGGGATTGTGAGAGAGAGAGGTAGAGGATTATTATAACTCAATGAAAGAAAGATATTTTTGTTGTTAAATTTAGGTTTTACATTTTAGGAGAAGATAATAGTCTCCGATTTTAGTTATTACTTCAGGTACAACATGAGAGTGCCTGAATTTTTATAAAGAGTGCAATAAATCCTTTCATCGAGTTATGTTTTAGGGAGGGAGGAAGTCGCGGTAGAGATGAAGAGAGAACTATATATAATGAGAATGAGAGAGAGAATGAGAGAGATATAGTCTTTACATCTTTAATGGAAAGAGATTTTGCTATTAGAAGGAGTTCTTTTCTCTCTTTTTCTTCCCTCTCTTTTCCCCCCTTACCCTTTTTTTTTTTATAGGGCCGATTGTAGTGTCGGGGGTTTTTGATACCTAGTAGACGTAGAAATGTAAGAGCAAGAGGGTGATTTTACGGATTAACGGTGACACGCGGCAGCTGGTATGTCCGTAAAAGAAAGTGCGAACAGTTCAACCTTTGGTTTCTAGTGTACGACCGTTGTCATCTGTTGGTCGAAACGCAAATCGATCCATTATCGGAACTGCAGCCAGGTTTGCCGCAAACAGCAGTAACTCCGTTAATGATGTATTTGATGTCATAAATGAGAATGCCAATACGTCTACAAACAGATCCATTATCGACGGGAATAGTTCAGGGATTAGAAATGCAAGTGCATTAGTACCACCATGAGGAAATGTCTTTGCTGTTCGCACGCCTTCCAGGCTGCCTAATATGAATTTGACTCATCGACGAAATAGAAGAGGGATTGTGTTTGACTATTTGGACATGTCATCTGATAATAATGCGGCTACGTCTACCAGCAATGCGAATAGACGCGACGGTAGCTGAGAAGATTCGTTGGTTACCAGAGACGAAAACAGAACAGTAATCACTTTCGATCGATCCAACAATAATACTACAACTAGATCGAGTAGTAGTACTACGAATAGATCGAATAATTGTATGAACAACAGACTCAGTGATAATAGAAGATCCACGATAAATACTGTGAACGCATCCAACCAAAAAGTTACGCCTATAGGAAGATACGTCAACAAAACCAGAGCATCTACTGCCAGTAATCCGGTTGCCCCTAATGACGAACAGTCCCGCGCTGTGAGGCCGTCAACGAGAGCCAACGTGATTGTACAAAGGATATCCATCATATCAGTACCTACGTTACCTCGTGCTCCAGGAAAAATTTCCCGTGGCATCGGCAGCGTGACTATGCAAGCTCAGCGCAACGGATCATCGCGTCCTCTTATAGCTGGCGAAATCAATTAACAAGGGAACATATCGAACTCGAACACACCGATTTTGATGAAATTTATGTCAGAAGTACTCCTCGTCAGAATATTGGACACGTATTTTTTTTTATCGGCAACCATCCACTCTGAAGGGGTGAAAATACCCCTCAAAGTTGAGGGTAAAAACACATTTTTGGATATATCTCGGTAACCAGGAGTCAAAAAAATTTAATTTTTTTTTTAAATTGTGTGTTTTTCAACCGAGAATTGAACTGTGTAACAAAAGTTGCAAAAAAATTATTTGTTTAAAAAATATATTAAAAAATTAATTTTTTTTGTTAATATCTTCCAAAAAACATTCGCAACTGATTAAATAAATTTATGAACACAAGCTATGGTCCAAATTAGCGGATACGTGTTTTTGGATTTTTTCGATTTTTGACGATAACGGTCATTATTTCGTGTTTAACATTTTCTCGTTCCGCACTGAAATGGCCGGCCGAAATGGACTTTTTTTCATAACAAAACTGACATTATTGCCATGACTAGTATTCTAATAATTTATGCGAAAGAATTTTAAACATCAAATAATAACCGTTAGTGTCAAAAACCAAAAATTCCAAAGTCACGAATGCACTGATTTCGGTAATACTTTACGTACATATTATTCGATAGCGGAATAACGCTTATCAGAAAAAATTAACGAAAAAATTCAAATTTTTAACCCTTTCGCTACGGGCGTCTTCTCCGGCGCGGTATTCCCGCTGTACGGGCCGTTGCGCCAAAAGTGTGCACGCTGCGCCGGAAAGATCGTCAGCGATCGCACTTACGCCTCGCTGCAACAGAGTTGCTTTGACGACGTTTTTTTAAAAAAAAATTTTCCTTCTAATGCTACATGTTCAGAGTAATAATATTCGATGCGCAATAACTCCAATCACTCGTTGTATGTACAATTTGCTGCATTTTATGCAGAGCGACTATAGTCGCCCGTAGTATGTCAGTGGCATCTTATGGAGGGCGACTATAGTCGCCCGTAGTATGTCTGTGGCATCTTATGGAGAGCGACTATAGTCACCCGTAGTAGTGAATGGGTTAATGTACGGTTTGATAAATAATATATTTAAATTTGCATTTTTTCGTTAATTTTTTCTGATAAGCGTTATTCCGCTATCGAATAATATGTACGTAAAGTATTACCGAAATCAGTGCATTCGTGACTTTGGAATTTTTGGTTTTTGACACTAACGGTTATTATTTGATGTTTAAAATTCTTTCGCATAGATTATTAGAATACTAGTCATGGCAATAATGTCAGTTTTGTTATGAAAAAAAGTCCATTTCGGCCGGCCATTTCAGTGCGGAACGAGAAAATGTTAAACACGAAATAATGACCGTTATCGTCAAAAATCGAAAAAATCCAAAAACACGTATCCGCTAATTTGGACCATAGCTTGTGTTCATAAATTTATTTAATCAGTTGCGAATGTTTTTTGGAAGATATTAACAAAAAAAATTAATTTTTTAATATATTTTTTAAACAAATAATTTTTTTGCAACTTTTGTTACACAGTTCAATTCTCGGTTGAAAAACACACAATTTAAAAAAAAAATTAAATTTTTTTGACTCCTGGTTACCGAGATATATCCAAAAATGTGTTTTTACCCTCAACTTTGAGGGGTATTTTCACCCCTTCAGAGTGGATGGTTGCCGATAAAAAAAAATACGTGTCCAATATTCTGACGAGGAGTACCTCTGACATAAATTTCATCAAAATCGGTGTGTTCGAGTTCGATATGTTCCCTTGTAAGTTTCTTATTTTTTAGTTTTTTATAACAGTTTTATACGATACGCTTTTCAGTTACTTAAAGAAAAATTACGTTCTCGTTCAGGGTATTTTTTTTTTTTTTTTTTTAATACGATTGAGGACAGTATATTTTTATTTTCTATTCCGTATCGGGGATTTTTGATACTTAGTAGACGTAGAGATGTACGGACAGGAATATGATATTACGGACTAATAGTGGCACGCGTCGGTTGGCACGGGCGTCTCGAGGCAAAACGGCACACAAAGAAGAGTGCACGAGGCCGGCAGGCCCGGGAATTTCCCAGGGGTGAGTCCCAGCGGCCAGGGTGCTCGTGCACTAGGGTGGAAGTGCCGTCTTTCCTCGAGGGACAGGGGCAGGCACAACAGGCGAAGATAGTCGAGCGTGTAGTAAATAGACACGACGGACAAAACGAGGGGACAGTTTTTGGGATATACGGAGACGGATAGTTAAGATATACACGGAGAGACGAGACACACGGGGACGGAGACGAGTATATACGGAGTACGGAGACTAACGGAGGCGATTAGTATATTTTAAGTTTAAATTAAACATGATTCGCGAGTTTCCGATCATAGCCAACTATTAACAACCACCTATCCACAGAAAGAATAAGGGGAGGAGAAAGGATTTATATGACAGTAAGGGGTGAAAAGAATGGTTTGAGTGGTTTGAAAGGAGCATCGATTATGGTATTTAGAATGTTAGATATATTATTTAGACTTCAATTGTTATCTCCTTGAGATGGATTTTCGTCTCCAGGGGAGGCTTTAGGTCAATTTAATTATAGTAAATCAATCATTTGTATCATTGTAGAGTTTGTGGAGTTTCGCACATAATCTTCATATGTAGGGGCAAAATCCCACCCTTAATCCGCGTTTTCTAATCTAATCTTCTAGCTTCTAATTATTTCTCCTGAATTAATTTTAAACTTTTCTAAAAATTCTTTCCTTGAGATCCGTCTTGTCATGTGTAGAGTGATTCATTGTCTAAAGTTTGTTAGTCTCGTCCGTACAGTAAACGAATGTGTTGTGTGGTGAGTGCTGAGTGTAAGTATTAGAATGTCATTTGAGTTGAGTTTAGTTTTGATTTTTGGTGGGGCCTCCGAATATTCATTGCGAGAAACTATACTCTCAATTGAGTTGAGTTTTCGTCATCGGCTCCCTAGTCTGTGGTTAGCTGTCCTGATATGTGTTTAGTATGAATGTCAGTGTCTGAGAGAGAGAAAAAAAAAAGAAAAAAAAAAGATATAAGATGTAGAATGTAATTAAGACGTAGGCTTATTTATACATGGAGAATCTTAGCTTGATTACCCCTCCCACTGTTAGTGTATTCCCCTTACTTCTAATTTTCCCCATTGTTTTTGCCGGGATTCTGTAATACAACCTACGGCTTCTTCCGTCTGCGTGGCCTTTCCTGATCAGACACCATTCCCCCGTGCCCCAATCTTTTTCCTCCATATCGATCAAACCCCTCAGAATTTCGTTCTCCCTTCTATGTGTGGAGCACCACACCGCCACGTCTTTCTTTTTCTCCATTTCCTCCTCCAATCCCTCCCACACCTTCTTCCCCCTAACTGCTATTCCCCTCCCTAACGCTTCCCTTATGATTCCCAGTGTGTCAACATTCTTGCTGGTTAGTTTTACCGTGCCGTTTTTAAAATTTAGTTTTTCGATATTTATTGTCATTTTCTTCTCCAGCGATATTCTCATAATCTCGAATAAAATGTCATCAATATCATCTTTCTTTAGAACTGAATCGGGGTGGTCCTCCATAGTTATTATAATAGGGCTATTTTGGCCTGAATTATTCATTTCTTGCCCGAGTTGAGCGAGATTCATGTCATCATCACTATCCATAATTTCCTGGCTGTTCGCCATTTCCATATTCTTCAATGGAAAAGTTTCCTGAAATCGAAGCGAAACCCTAAGGGCAAATTGCAAATTCATGTGCGAAACTCACTCCAAGTAACTTGATTAATTGATATGATTGAAGTATGATTGAAGTGAATTATACTTGAAGTAGTTAATATTTAATTAAAGTTCTTTGCAAAACAATATTTCTTAAGTTAGGTTATATTTCTGGTATAATTTTAATTGTAATATTATATTAGGTTCCAAGAGCGATAATCGATGCTCTTATTCGTGGGTAGAGGGTTGACGGTGGAGAGTTACACGTAAGGAGTAGGAACTATGTTGTTAATTAGAGATCTTATAAGGTTATTGAGGTAGGATTTTAGCAAAACTATTTGTCAAGACTTGACATAAGTGATCATTTACAAAGAGAGAGGGGGATGTAGATGTGTGGCTTGATGAAGAGTTTTATTGTTAGAATAGAGTTTTTTTGTTTTTTTTTTTGAGCAATTTTAGTTTGTTACTCTCAAGAGCAACTTATAGGTGTTTGAATTATTGTAAAAGATGTATTAAATCTTAACATTAATTTTAATTTAAGAGAGAAAGTCGTGATAAAGAGAGATAAAGAGCTATATACATGAAGAGATATATAGAAAAAGAGATAGAAAGATATAGGATTATTGTAGCTCAGTAAAAGGAGATTTTTTTTTTTTTTAATTTAAGTTTTTATATTTTAGAAGAAGGTAATAATCTCAGATTTAGGCTGTCACTCTCAGGTACAGCTAGAGGGTGCCTAAATTTTTATAAAGAGTGCAATAAGTCCTTTCATTGAGTTATATTTTAAGAAGAGAGGATGTCTCGGTAGAGAGAAAAAAGAAAGAAAAGAGAGAGAGAGAGTTACATATACGCGGATTCATTCATCGCGTAGTTTCGTCGGATACGCAGATTCCTTGCACAATACTGCACCATAGTTGCCACTCGAGGGATTTTTTTTGACGCATGCGCACTACTAAGCCTCACCGACGTATATACTTTGCTCGAATATGGGGTATCGTTAGACCCCCGCGGCAATTGCAATGTGGTAGAAATTACAGGAAGTGGAAATTTTTAAAATAAATATCATATTTACATGGAAATATGCAAAACATTTGTCGTCCAACGGAACACCACACCTTAGTGTAGGTCGTATACGCCCCACACGACACGGAACGTGGTAACGTTTCCCAGTGGGAAGGGCCCCTTTTGGGTACTTAATGCTGCATATAGATACGTCCGTAAAAACAGCCGCCATTGGACTGTGACGTCACTGTGCGCATGCGCACTAAGGCTCTGACGTCAGAAAAAATCCCTCGAGTGGCAACTATGTACTGCACCTTACGTCGATCTAGGTAGTTCCTTCGATCCATCGGTATTACCCAGCACTCATTCTAATCGGTTGTCGCGTATTATCCGTCGCGTTGGTCCGACTCTCTTATATTAGGTATTATGAGACTAACTACGAATGTACCCGCGGTCGGTAATAAATTTCCAAGTCTTCGAATTCTAACGTTTTGCATTAACCCTCCGTCCATCGCGTCATGAGCAAGTTGCCGCGCATTTCTCTTTTTTCATTAATAACTTTATTATAATGAATGTTACAGACTTGGGATAAATAGAGTTCGTGCTTCAAGCATTTTTGAATCGAGTAATCGAAATTTTATAGGAACACTTAATTTCTAAAATTAAATATTTCGTTTTAAAAGTGACAAAATTCAAAAAATGCGGCACTGTGCTCATTACGCGAGTAGATTTGGATAGTCGTTTTCTGGTACACTGTTGCCATATCTAACTGTAGTATGGCCAGCAACACTTTAGTATATATTTTAACAATGTAGTCACAACGATCTCGATTTCTTTATTTTTTGGTTTAAATCTATATATTTGACAGAAGTATACAAAATCTTGTCATATTAATAATAAAAATACACGTGTTTCTAATTTAGAAATATGTGGCAACACTGTAAAGGCTTTAGCATTGCGGCACGGTGCCGCGACGCGAGTAGATTTGTTCGGGAGTTTCACGCGATGGACGGAGGGTTAAAAGGCTCATTTTTATTCGTTGATAATTCTCCGCGGCTCTTATTCTGACTATATCCGTCCTTTTTACTAATTATCCCTGATGCTAATTCCTGACTAGAAGTATCGAATAAATGCCGCGTGTGTATTGTTACGTAGTATCTGATATTTATTCTACCGATGGATCACAGGGTTACCAACCTTTACCAGACTTCTCTTCGAGGGAAAGTTCCTAACCCATTCGTCTCTACTCTTATAATTTTATACAATTAATAGCTTACCTAAGCTTGGCCTCACCTTTGCAACTCCTACATTGTTGTACACCGACATGATTGTTCCTTTTCGTTGGCCTATCTTCCCTTTTATAATCAATCCGTGCTCCCATTCCCTTGCCTTTGCTGTCAGATCTCTCCTTTTCCTGATACCTACTAGCTGTCCTCCACTTGCTCTTCCTTTCTTTTTCTCTCGTTTCGCCGCCTTTGCTGTCCACCTGTATTCACTGTTTAGGTTCATCAGTATCCCCTTCTCTAGCTTCTCTTCCAGCCAGGTCTCTTGCAGTACTATGATATCATAGCTTTCCAGGAACTCCCATGCTTCGTGCAGTCTTCCCAGTCCCGCTATATTCCACACTACTATTCTTACTCCCGCCTGCCCTCCGTTCCCTCCTAAAAATTCGGGTTCTTCAATTCTCTTTTCCTCTCGTTCCAGTTGCAGCCATCGTCCGTCCACTTGTAGTTTCATGTACCCTTTCCTCACTTTCTTTCCTTTTGCCCTTTCCCTCTTGGCTATCTCCCATATCGCTTTTTGTGCCTCTCTTTCCAATTGTGTGAGATCGTCATCAATAAATATTGTTGTCCCTCTCAACTCTTTCCTGTTCCTCATTATAGTTCCTTTGGCATCTCGTGATCCTAGCTCCGCCAGGACTGCTTCTGCTCTGTTGTTGCTGCTACCTCCACCTATTCTCCTCGCCCTTCTTACTCTTTCCTTAACTTTCAACTTCTGCTCAATGAATTCCTCTACCTCCTTTTTCAAGTCCTTTCCTTTGAGCGTAGCTCCTCGGATCACTATATTGTTCCTTCGTGGCTGTCTTTCACTCCTCTCCAGTCTGGAGTCGATGTTCGCTAACACCTTCTCAGTTCCTTCCTTGCTTTTTTCTTTTGCAATTTTTTCCACTCTTTTTTCAACCTGCTTGAGCCATTTTTCCTCTCTCTGTGCCTCCATTACACCCTCTCCTCCTATCCTTGCCCTCCTTTCTATTTCTCCTATGACCCACTCCTTCATTTTGTTATCTTTCTGTTCTACGGTGCCTTGCTCCGTTTTGTCCTCGAGGGCTCGTATCTTTCCCTCCAGTAGTTGTTTTTCAATCCTCCATTCGTTTTCCCTTTTCTTCATTTCTCTCCTGATGTTTTCCAGCTCTTTTTGCAGGAACTCCATGAATTCTTTCTGCATAGTTCTCGCTTCCATCCTCACCTCCTGTATGTTGTTTAACACTCTTGCCTACATCGCCTCTAGCATCTTGCTCACTGTTTTTACCATCGATTCTTGTGCTTCTTCCTCCTCCTGCTTCTCATCCTCTGATTCGTTTCTTGTTATTACTTCCTCTCGCCGGGGTTCCTTTTCCATTCATTCTTTAGGCTCTTCCTTTCCCTTGAGTGGAGTTCTTACGAGTTTCCTTCCTCTTGAGAACGCGCCTACATATTCCTCCATCCTTCTTGCCTCGTCAGTTCTCTGCTCCTTCTTTTTGTTCTTAGACCCCAGTGATCTTCCTCTTTTCTTTACCTTACCAGGTCCCGTTATCAACTCTGTCGCTTCCTCATTATCTGTTCTTCCCTCTCCTCCGAGTCTTCGTGCTCCCTCTTCGTATTCCGAGATGTCGCTGCTCTCTGCTTGTGACATTATCTTCGTGTTTTTCTCCTCCTAACCTCAACTAATCTCCAAATCTGCAGCTGCCCTTAAACAGCCTTTATTCCTCTACACTTCGGCTCGCGACCGCGGCTCTTCTTCTTCTTAGCTCCTGGCTATTGTTTTCACTCTTTCACTGGCATTTCGCCCTCTTCCTCCTGATTTATTGCTTCCGAAGACACTTCCCAAACCCACGCTCACTGAACCTACATACAGTAAAAGCTGGATAAATACGACACAGTTCTATTTCTACACAAGCTATAGGGGGAGCGGCCCGAATGTATCGGTGAGGCAATACTAATTGGAGGGTCCGCCGTTTTCATTTTCGGTCTTTTTCGGTCTTTTTTTTTGAAACCTTTGCTAGCGTATTTGTGAGATTTTTCTGATTAAAATGATACCAAACACGACATAGTTTGAATTATATTTACTTAAAATTTAATATATTTGCTTACCACTTACATAATTTAAACATTTCGTGTTTGGTATCATTTTAATCAGAAAAATCTCAAAAACACATTGGGAAAAGTTAAATTCAGAAAAGTTACTAAATAAAAAAGTTTATTGTTGCATTAGCAATGCGTCGCTTTGTTTGCTTGCTCTCTCTGTCTCGTCTACTGTCTGTCCTTTTCTACGTTCGCGCTCGACTGGAGCCGCCGAATGTAAACACCGATTCGCCACCGCTACTTCATAAGAACGACATCGGTCGCGAACTTTGCATTTAAGGACGTTGTCGTGGTACAATATCGTCAATAGTTTTTGGATCATGTGCGTGGTAAGAGTATAGGAGCGAGTAGCGATATGAACGATCACCTTTGTTTCAATACTGTACCCGTGACAACATACACATACAAATCTCATATATATGTATACACAAACACTATGAAACATATTCACGTCTCGCAATTTGGCAACGTCGCTTATGCCGCACAGTTGGACATACTGGGCTTGTATACTGGATACAGCGCTTCAGTGTATACAGACTCAATGTATGTACAGTATAGCGTTGCCAAGTTGTTTCTGTTCGATTTTCCCGCGTGTGCTTTTTTCCACAATTTTTAATTTTTGCATTATTATAACTCAATAACGGGACGGTCAATATATTTGTTTTTTTTTTGTCTAATTCAGAACAAAAACATTTATGAATTGTTAGTTTTTTGAAAGTTTCTGACTGTTAGTTTTTTTATTAGAATTAATAAAGTGGTAGAACTACTACATAGCGCATATACTCTCCATGCTAATGACCCGAACTTTAATTAAGTTTATCTCGAATTAGAGGCGGTCAATCGATTTAAAATTTTAAGGATAATTGTATTATAATGTCCTCAATGAGTATTCTAAAATTTAGAATTTTCTGACACTATGCCCATCGCACGACAACTACCTTAAGCCTTACGACGGTGTCGAAATTATGCTTCATTTATCCAAATGGATGGCGATTCAGTGTTTTCATGCGGCTCCAGCTGAATGCGAATTCCTAAGAGTGACATTCGGTCACGACTTGAGCATTGAAACCTTGCGAAGGGGCCGATTATGCTGCATTTATCTCGCCGAGATGTTGCATTTATCCAACCGGGTGTCAATTCAAAGTTTCATGCTGCTCCAGCTGACCGCGAATTTAATCTAAATCTACGGCGGCACGGTGTCCCAATCAAAACTGCGAATTCCTAAGAGCGACATTCGGTCACGACCTGAGCATTTAAACCTTGCGAAGGGGTCAATTATACTGCATTTATCCCGCCGTGATGTTGCATTTATCCAACTGGGTGTCGATGCGGCGTTACTTCATCGGGATAAATCCAGCATAATTGACAACTTCCCAAGGTTTAAATGCTCATGTCGTGATCGAATGTCGCTCTTAGGAATTCGCAGTTTTGATTGGGACACGGCGCTGCCGTAGATTTAGATTAAATTCGCGGTCAGCTGGAGCAGCATGAAACTTTGAATTGACACCCGGTTGGATAAATGCAACATCTCGGCGAGATAAATGCAGCATAATCGGCCCCTTCGCAAGGTTTCAATGCTCAAGTCGTGACCGAATGTCGCTCTTAGGAATTCGCATTCAGCTGGAGCCGCATGAAAACACTGAATCGCCATCCATTTGGATAAATGTAGCATAATTTCGACACCGTCGTAAGGCTTAACCCTTCTTTGCATGATTTTTTCTATTTTTTTAAAATAAATCAGGGTGATGTAATTAATGCTCTAGATTAAAGGAAAAATATTTAAAAAAATCCTAATGTAAATAAAAATATGTATTATGTAAAAAACAATATGATGGAAATTTACATCATCATGCATTGTCACATATTTAGCTCAGTACTAAATAAATAAAAAAATATTGTTTACTCAATCTTATTATTATTGTTTACTTTTTTCCACTCATTTTCACTTTTACTGTATTTTATATCTCCGTTTATTTCCTTATAACAAACTAAAATCTCGCTCCTTTTTTTCCAGTCACAACAAACAGCGGAATGACAAGTTCTAGGCCTGGTAATTGACAGTGACGTTTGCTTTTTTTTGACAACTGCGTTTTGTTGTACGCAATAGTCGCTTAAAATGTTGCCAGCAACAACAAATTTACAGTACAAGGGTTTTGAGTACCTTTTTTTGTTGACTAAATATTATGATTGAAAGGGTATAGCAGGATAAGGGGGTCAAAAGTGCCCTTCAACCGATTTCAATGGGGACTGTCTCATTCGATAGATAATGCTCGGCGATTGATGTCTACAAATTTTTAACCCTGAATTTTGACCGGAAGGGTAGTTATGGGGAAAATTAAAAAAACAGGTTTTTGGCCCTTTTTCCCCATTTATTGAGGCGTAAAAAATCCAAATAAATTCTGACATATTCTACACGGTACCGGACATATTGGAGAATTTTTTCAGATTTTTCCGTCGAAGTAGCTAAGCGTGAGAAATCGGCAAAGTAAAAAAAAACGGAAAAAAGAAGATTTCGTATCGAAATCTTCGAGGTACAACTTTTTGGTTTATATAGTAACAATCTAACACCTACGATTGTTATCCCCAATTTTTTTCAGATTTTTAAACCACCTGCGTCATTGTGAAAAAAATCGAAAACCGATATTCGGGACGTATTTTGATCTAAAACGCAAGAAGTAATTGTTATTTTTCCATTATTTTGATAGAGTATGTTCATTTTGTGCTTTTCAATGTTTCTGCATACAAAGCAATTGCGAGTGAATGCAAAGGATTGAATTGATTCAATTATTCGTAAGCTAAACACTTCCTTATCAGCTAAAAATACGAACGTCCTTTCAATAGCAGCGATGGCGCAGTCGGTAGAGTTCTTGGCTGCGGAACCTCTCGAAACTTTTTGTCGCCGGTTCGAGTCCCAATGAGGTAAAATAATTTTTTTTTTTTTTTTTTTAGTCATTCACTGCATAACAACAAATAATAATCATTTTTCAATTTTTCAATGTTTTTTAAACATTTTTAAATCCTTATTCAATATGAAATATATGTAATATAATTATGGAGCATATTGTTTTTTTCATTGATTCGTCCTAGCCACATCTCGTTATTCTTTTGTACATTGAACGAATATTAGTTTACTGTAACGAATGCAAATATGTATTCAATATTAAAAGGATCCAATTGTATATTCTGATGAATTGTAATGAAGGTGATGTCTAACGGAAAGAAGGGTCTATTTCTTTTTAAACATTCTTATTTTTGTATTTACCGCTTCTCCATTTATGCAGAGATCATCCAAAATGGGCAATGAATTGAAAGAATGAAGGTATATTGGGATTTCATCCGTTATAATTCCTTTACTGTTTTATGCAAATCAACTTCTTCAGCTTTAGGTTTTGTGCCCTATTGCAATCGTGTTTTCCAACCACTTTAAGTACACGAAAACATTAAATTCAGTTCAGAGGGCTTTATTGTTTCATTACACTTACTCCGGTATTATGTACTCCCTTCAGTTATCTAGTCCGCAATTACCTGCGCAGCGTGTAGGTAGCGGGCAGGTACCGAGTTGTACCTTTAGAACTGATGATCATTTTTTTTAAATTATTGACTGGAATGTTATTAATACGTAAATGAATATTAATGTAAAAATACGAATGATAGATTACCATTTGATGATTAGGCTACAGTATCTAGCTGCGGAATACTTCAAACTTTTCTCTCGCCAATTCACCTCCCATGAAATATAATTAGAAAACAAATGTTTTTAAGTATTAACTGGATAACAATTGTTAATACGGAAATTAATATTAGTGTGAAAATATAAATGGCATGCGATAGATTACCTTTTGATAATTAAAAGTTGAAACACGTTTCGTGTGGCTTTAATCCCCGTCACTATGTTCATTAATGATGGGCACCACTTCATTTTTATTAAATATTTTTGTCAATATCTCTGAAGGCCTAACAATTGTCGATAGATACCGTGCGTGCGACAGGTAGTATATTATTGCAGCAATGTGCGAACAACAACCTATGGTACGGTTACCACTCGCACATTCACAGCAATAACATTTGATGCCCGAAATTCCAATTATATTAGGGGTATAGTCAATGAAGCAACGATAACTTCTTTGATTAATGTGGCGTGATCGGACGAGGCATTTAAGAATATTGAGGAGTTGATTTGCATAAAACAGTAAAGGAATTATAACGGACGAAATCCCAATATACCTTCTTTCTTTCAATTCATTGTCCATTTTGGGTGATCTCTGCATAAATGGAGAAGCGGTAAATACAAAAATAAGAATGTTTAAAAAGAAATAGACCCTTCTTTCCGTTAGACATCACCTTCATTACAATTCATCAGAATATACAATTGGATCCTTTTAATATTGAATACATATTTGCATTCGTTAAAGTAAACTAATATTCGTTCAATGTACAAAAGAATAACGAGATGTGGCTAGGACGAATCAATGAAAAAAACAATATGCTCCATAATTATTTTTACATATATTTCATATTGAATAAGTATTTAAAAATGTTTAAAAAACATTGAAAAATTGAAAAATGATTATTATTTGTTGTTATGCAGTGAATGATTAAAAAAAAAAAAAAAATTATTTTACCTCATTGGGACTCGAACCAGCGACAAAAAGTTTCGAGAGGTTCCGCAGCCAAGAACTCTACCGACTGCGCCATCGCTGCTATTGAAAGGACGTTCGTATTTTTAGCTGATAAGGAAGTGTGTAGCTTACGAATAATTGAATCAATTCAATCCTTTGCATTCACTCGCAATTGCTTTGTATGCAGAAACATTGA
Source organism: Cerceris ruficornis (assembly GCA_963989415.1). Lineage (NCBI taxonomy): Eukaryota > Metazoa > Arthropoda > Insecta > Hymenoptera > Crabronidae > Cerceris > Cerceris ruficornis. Next base: position 12,633,534 of record OZ022520.1, on the reverse strand, counting down.
AAAGCACAAAATGAACATACTCTATCAAAATAATGGAAAAATAACAATTACTTCTTGCGTTTTAGATCAAAATTCGTCCCGAAAATCGGTTTTCGATTTTTTTCACAATGACGCAGGTGGTTTAAAAATTTGAAAAAAATGGGAGATAACAATCGGAGGTGTTAGATTATTACTATATAAAACAAAAAGTTGTACCTCGAAGATTTCGATACGAAATCTTCTTTTTTCCGTTTTTTTTTACTTTGCCCATTTTTCACGCTTAGGTACTTCGACGGAAAAATCTGAAAAAATTCTCCAACATGTCAGGTACCGTGTAGAATATGTCAGACTTTTTTTTGGGTTTTTTACGCCTCAATAAATGGAGAAAAAGGGCCAAAAACCTGTTTTTTAATTTTCCCCATAACTACCCTTCCGGTCAAGATACAGGGTTAAAAATTTGTAGACATCAATCGCCGAGCATTATCTATCGAATGAGACCGTCCCCATTGAAATCGGTTGAAGGGCACTTTTGACCCCCTTATCCTGCTATACCCTTTCCATTTCCCTTATACCAGCTAGTGGCGGTACCCCTGTGTCCTTTGGTACGAGACTGATCTGCTATAGTAGCGCGAAAATACCGTAAGGTTTTTCATTATTAACGGGCATACGGCGACTCTATAGTTCTGCTATAGATTAGTCCGGTCCCCGGATATAATTCCCCGACTCGTTACAATCCTTAGCTCTCGCAAGTAAAAATTGTATTAAAGCATTCGGTCTTGTTCTGCCACTCGCCCGGCTCGTAACACTTTACAAGTACATTTATTTTTTATGAATTATTTTATGACTTTATGTGTTGTTATATGTAGCTTGCTTTACAAATACATTTTATGTTTATGAGTTACTTTTTGACGATAACGCTACATTAAACAAAGTATTATATTTGTAACATTTGATTATATAAAGAAACAATATTGTTGAATTGCATTTTCAAGTTTAAGACTAATTCTATAAGCAACGGGAGCAATTACTTCCTCTTCACTGGTCAAGTGCGACGACCGCCGTGTGTTGTTAAAATATACTCGACCAGTTCTGGACAGACCTTCGTTGGGAGCAGCCGACGCGCTCAACGATAGTGAGTTCAGTGATATTCAAGTGCTTATTATTAGGTTGGAAACTATGAAACAGGCGTTTTTGTTTAGTCTGTGTTCAGCTGCGACTGAAAGAGGTTCATTGTAACGTGCGCTCGATATTTTTATTTATAAAGTTTAAAGGTATTCTTCTTACTCATTTCGTAAAATTTTGTCGTGTTTGTATCCCATTTTTATATTATTTTTCTCCGAAACCAAATGGAAACAAAACGCGGTTTACATCTACTTTTCTTATACGAGTTCAAATTGAATCATATCGCAGCTCAAGCTTCGAGAAACATTAATCGCGCATTCGGAGATGGATCCACTACTGAAAAAAATGCTCGATATTGGTTCCAAAAATTTCGTTCTGGCAATTTGAGTATCGTCAACGAGCCTCGAGGATGACCACCGGCCCATATTGATAACGAGGAATTAAGGATGACTGTGGAATCCGATTCACACGCAGCTATTCGCGAACTTGGGTCTAAACTAGGAACTAGCAATACGGCTGTGTTAAAACATCTGCGTACAATAAATAAAGTAAAGAAATTGGACTCATATGTGCCGTACGAACTGACGCAACTGCAGATGATCGACCGCAAGAGCAAGTGCGCATCTTTGTTGCTTCGCAATACACGATTGTCATTTTTACAACAAATCATCACTTGTGATGAAAAGTGGATTTTGCATGATAATCGAAAGCGATCAAGCAAATGGATAGATAAGAATACACCCCCAGGATACACCCCGAAGCCGAAATTTCACCAAAAAAAAATTATGGTTACCATATGGTGGAATGCCCAAGGAGTGATCCATTATTCCTTCCTACAACCAGGCGAAACCATAACAGCCGTGTCCTATTGTCGTGAAATTGATGTCATGCATGAGAAACTTATGAAAACACAACCAGCATTGCTCAATCGGCACGGCGCAATATTACTGCATGATAACGCACGACCACATAAAGCTTCAATTACTGTTGACAAATTAACTTCTCTACATTGTCGCCCCAATACACCACCACGCTCGTGCAAATAGGTCCGGCCATGACACCGAGAGAGTGTCTGTGAATCAGTGACATCTCAGCTGTATGAATGGGTGAAGCAGGCGGAGATCTTCCAAGGACGGCTCAGTCGATCAACTATCCTGGCTGCGTGCTCTACAATATGAAATTTTGCCACATCCTCCATATTCACCCGATATTTCACCGACCGATTATTACCTTTTTCGTAATTATGAATGATTTTTAAGAGAAAAGAAATACAATGACCGAAATGATATTATAAAAGACTTTGAATTCTTTATTAACTCTACAAAGAAAGATTTCATTCAAGAAGGCATATATGACTTGCCCAATTGTTACGAAACGAGCACCACTTCGTCTTCGCGAGGGAAGGTATTAACTCGCGAATACTAAATGTACAGGTAACCCTCCTATAACACGGTAGATTGGTTCCTAGAAAATGCCGTGTTGTGTGAAACCGTGTTGTATGAGACCCAGAGCCAGTACAAAAAGGGGGGTTACGTTACAAAAACTTATTAAAAACATGTTAAATATTTTTTTTATTTCTACATAAACAACTTAATTTTTATTAAAAAATATAAATGTATGTACAACACAAAACAAACAAAAAAAAAAAAAAATTCGCGAGCTGCACGTTTTGCGGATGTCAAAGATCCTGCAGGAACTGCAGTTCTTATTTCTTTTTCATTTTTCTTAATAGTCCGGACTGTTGTTTCATTCAAATTAAGACTTTCTCCAATGTGAGATGCTTTTCCTCCTTTCAAAAGACGATCCAATATTTGTATCTTTACTTCTAAAGAAATAAATTTCCTTTTAAACGTTGTTTTTTTATCTTTATCGGACATGGCTTGGGACTGAAACTTAATGTCTTAACCCATTCACTGCCAGGAGAACTAAGCAAATATTACCTTTGCTTGTTAAAATATGAAAAGATGACAGAAAGTTTTTAGAACATTGGTTTCATTAATCAAAAATATAATCTCGACATTTGTAATGATACGAAAAACATTTTTGTTCCAAAATTTCTATACATGTTCGGCCATTATTGTAAACTTATTAATTCAAACTTATAGTGCAGCTACGAGATATCTCGTAGTTGGCAGTCAATGGGTTAAAGACGAAAAAGTTATTCTTTAACACACTGTCGCCCGACGCAGACTGCCGACCAGTAGCGCGGACATTTTATTCGCAGGCTACGGAGATGAAAAGAAATACTTTCCGCAACATTGTATCTTTAAGACGGCAAGCCTCGCCGCGGCTGCAGAAGTACAGTGTTGTATAAAGGTTTTTGCAATTTTCTTATCGTGTTAGAGCGAAACCGTGTTATAGGATGCCGTGTTGTAGGAGGGTTCCCGCAATTTCTGAATCGTGTTATAGCGAAACCGTGTTATAAGATGCCGTGTTGTAGGAGGGCTACCTGTATATGTTTTTGCATAAATTGATATTTGTCGCTTCTATTTCTCTGTGTGTACTTGGTGAAAGGTTCTTAAGAAGTGTAGTGTGAGAGTGTTCGTGCAAGAGTAAGGTGACCAGATTTTTAGATGGGGAAAATTTTATACAGAATAAAAATAATATCGTAATATTTTTTTATTTTTAACATAAGTACAATTTATAAATATAAAAAAATGTATAATATTTTATTCCTTGACATATTTTTTATTTGAGTGAATTTGTTTCAGTAGATTGTTGCTTGCTAGCACGCAGTACGAACACGAAGTGTATCATCTGAGAGACAAATACAATGTAACTGGTTAGCAAAAGCAATATGTTAGTCGTCGTAGCCCGTAGGATTCTTAGAACGCAAAACAATGATTTTCATAAATATAAAATTTAACTTAATTCTAAAAGTCGGGACTTTTGAAAAACGTCGCGGGACGCGGGACAAATTGTGAAAAATCGGGACTGTCCCGCCAAAAGCGGGACGTCTGATCACCTTATGTAAGAGTCGTCGGTGCGGAAAATTAGGAGAAGTTAGGAGTGGGGGACAGGGACCTTTGTAAGTGGGGATGAGGTTGTGAGGAGGTGGATGGGCCCTTAGAGTGTCGGTAGGTATGCTGCGTGTATGTTTATCTGTTATGTGTATGTGTGTCTGTATATCTTACATGAGGTATTATAATTAATAATAACAATAATGACAATAGTGATAATAATGTGTAAGACTCCGCGCCAGCGAGGCGCCGAGCCGGGCGTTCTCACGCCTGGCTTTCGTCAAGAGGATCTTTCGCTAGCGAGGGAGGAAGACAACCCTCGCCCCTACGGGGCCTTTCGGGGAAAAGAGGCCTTGGAAGGAGAGGCCCACGTCCCTCTCCGAGGAAAGCCTCTGATAGGCTCGTGTGAGGGAGGAAGGAAGTCGTATAAATATACGACTTCCAGGGCCCGCCGGAACATTACAAGAATCGTCGTTGTAGAGTCCGTATGGACGAAACATTCTTAGTATTATCGTTGTAGCGTCTGTATGAGCGCTACGCAGTCTTCGCAAAGATTGTTATATATAATATTGTACACGAACATAACCGATATTACGATTGTAGAAGTTATTCTAACGCCACGTCTCTCCGGACAGATTGTTATACGTGATTGTATACAACCATTGTATTGTATTATTAAAAAGAAATTTATATATTTATATTTCACTCTTACAAATGATAATAACAATAACAATAACAATAACAATAATAATGATAATATAATAATAATAATAATAATAATGTTGATGAGCGTTATAATGGGGAGCATATGGGTTGGGGTCAGGACGTAACACAATCATTGGCAGAAAGTCGTAGATGCCAATGGAAGTTATTTCGATTGAATATAATAAATAATGTGAAAAGTTGCGCTTTTTGTTTTTTATTCTTATTCAACACCCGTTTCATAGTTTCCAACCTAATACTTTACATTTAGAAATCATTTTCATTTCTAAGTTGCATCAGTTTGGCGGCATACGCTTAATAAAAGTGTTGCCACCGCTTATCGAGTGCGTCGTTCTTCGAGGTTTAGTTTCGTATGCTCGGGCAGAGTGACGGTGTTATACATAGGAAATTATTTTAGAAACATTTTCTAAACGCTGCTCTGTCCCGAGTCCCAAACAGGACCTCCCGGACTCGAACATTCCGTCATCGTTCCTCGAACTGATAAACATATCAGTTCGAGGAGTCGAGCGCACGATGCGCGGGGACCGGCGACGGGTCCAAAAATTCAGGTACACCCCGAGGAACGACGACGCAGTCGAACGAGAATCATTCGCGCGAAACGTCGCGACGCGTCGTGTGCTGGTAAAAATAGCTCAGAACTTGTTACAAATAAAACTTACCACCTACCACTAAAATCAGTATTTTCAAATGTTACATTTCTATGAAATATTATGAAACATGAAATATTATCTGAAAATGTTATGAAATATAAAAACAGCAGCTACAAACAATTTAACCTGTTAATAAAATTGTAAAATTCGAAGAATGATGAAAGTCGAAAAATTAAGAAAATATATTTCAATAAAACAGAAAATTAACGTCATTGTCAACATACAACTTACGAGTACTTTTAAAACTTTACATAACTCAATAACAACGCAGTATTAATAAAAACGTCCGTATCATTTGTTGGATACCGACCTAATTCTATAAGATAGAACGCCAAATATTGTCAAACGTGATTAAGGATCCAAACACGAAATCTTATTGTGAGTGTGTTATAATTCCCGCTGAATAACTGTAAGGCCCATCGCGGCGCGGTACGTCTTCCGGTGTGATGACTTCCGTCGAGTACCTCTCGTTGTCCGTTGCTGTTCATAGTAGGCCATGTGCTACCATGTGCTAACAATTAGTTGTGAAATATAATGTACCATGTATTACGTTAAATTGTAAGTGTATCATATACTCGCATTAAATATTTCTCTTCTATAATATCAACTGCGCCATCAAGGTTATGGGCCCAGACATTGTGTCTAGGTTAGAGATCTAGAAAGTTCTAAGAGAACACGTGTAAAAATGGCGAGTACTTCACAGGCCGGAAAAATAGATCGCCTGAATGGGAATAATTATAGAACATGGAAGTTCGCGGCAAAAATGTTTCTCATACAAAAAGATCTATAGTCTTATGTGAATGGTGAAGAAATACTCAAGCCAGATGCATCAGTCGAAGAGAAACGGCTGTTTGATAATAAAATGGACAAAGCACTTGCAACTATAGCACTAGCTGTTGAACCAGATCAACAAGTGCATATAGTGGATTGCAAGACGGCGGCTCAAGCATGGAACGTTCTCCAACAAGTATATGAGCCAAAATCCAGACAGAGAATAATGCAGTTAAAGCGAGAATTTGTGAAACTTCGTCTAAAAGAGAACGAGACAATGGCCTCATACCTATCAAGAGTGAAGGTAACTGCGGACTACTTACAAGATGCTGGTTCGGAAATGAAAGACGAAGATGTGGCTTATGCCATGCTCTCAGGATTACCAGATTGCTATGACTCACTGACAATGTCTCTGGCTAATTTAGAAGGTGCCAAATTTACTTCAAATGAAGTGCAGAAAGCATTATTGATGGAGTATGAAAGGCGTACATCAAAAGACCAAGACCATGAGCAACAAAGAGGTGAGGTATCAGCATACCAATTAAATAAAGCTAATCGTACTACAGATTTTAGGAAACCAGATAAGAAGTGCTTTAATTGCGGTAAGACTGGTCACTTTATAAAACAGTGCAAAAAGAAAAAGGTAGACACCAGACAACAGGCATATTCTCAGGGAAAGGAATCCTTTGTATTGTCAATAAATGTAAATCACGTTGCACTAGAGGATGCATGGTTAATTGACAGTGCAGCAACACATCATGTGTGCAAAAATAAGCAATGGTTTCAGAATTTTAGAAAAATCAATCCAGAGCCAATAGGTACAGCTGAAACAGTGGTTAAGAAGGATGAAGCCACCTTGATAGCTGAAGGAATTGGGGATATACAACTAAACACAAGGGAAAATGGTAGAAGTTATGAGGTAACGCTTCACAATGTTTATTATGTCCCTAGATGCCGTAGAAATCTTCTATCAGTGGCTCAGATAGAAAGAAAAGGGAAGACAATTACTTTTGATGAAGGCATTGCAAAAATCAAAAACAAGAAAACAAATAATATAGTTGCCACAGCTCGTCGACAGGACAACCTGTATGTCTTGCAAGGGAAAGTCGAAAGCCACAGTAAGGATAAAAAGGAACTACACTCGGTAACAGTAAATGAACCAGGAATGTGGCATCATAGATTCTGTCACATAAACAACAGGAGTATATCAGAACTAGGACAGAAGGGTTACGTTTATGGATTACTAGATAAGGCAACAAGTCCTGATCAATGTTTTGGATGTTGCCTGGGTAAGTCGACAAAAGCACCATGTAAGAAGATTAATAATAGGTCCTCCTCAAGAACGTTGGAGTTATTACATTCGGATGTTTGCGGTCCGATGCCGGTCACATCGAATGGCGGTGCAATATATTTTATGACCATAATAGATGATTATTCTAGAAAAATAGAGGTAATGTTTTTAAAGTCGAAAGACGAAGTAGTTGATAGAATAAAAGAATATATAACAAGGGTCGAAACTCAAAAGGGGCGGAAAGTCAAACGTTTTCGGTCCGACAATGGACTAGAGTACTGCAACAAGAGGCTTCAAGAATATTTTAAGGAACAAGGTATTGTACATGAGAGGACGTGTGTCGAGACACCGCAAATGAACGGAACAGCAGAAAGAGCAAATAGAACCCTATTAGACATGGTTAGGTCAATGCTGATTTCCGCAAAGTTGCCTCAATCCTTTTGGGCTGAAGCTGCAGCCACAGCTGCATACGTGCGAAACCGAATGGTTCATAGCCAACTGCAAGAAGGTGTGCCTGAAGGAATATGGATAGAGAAACGACCAAGTGTCAAGCACTTAAAGGTGTTCGGATGCCTGGCATATGCACATCAGCCTAGTCAAGGCAGAAGAAAATTAGATCCTCGCGCACAGGCCTGCATATTCGTCGGATATTCCAATAGGACAAGAGGATATCGACTATGGGACCCACGAAGAAAGGACATAATACATACTAAACATGTAAAGTTTGACGAGAATAAGGTTGGATCCGAGTATTTAAATGGAAATACTACTTCTTGTTATTTTCAGTTCCAAAGTAAGGACAGGGATCAACCGAAGAAAACAATAAGTCTCGATCAACAATTTGAGGAATCGTCAGACGAACAGTTGAGTAATGGCGAAACGGAATCTAGTATGTCGGGCCATGACACAGATGCTGATGAAGGAACAACCAGTACGTTGATAGTGGGGGAGAAAGATAAATCCTCAAGAACCAAGAGAAAAGTTGGTAGGCCGAAGAAAGTGATACGAAATCCTTATGGTCGACAAGGAAAGCCAAAGGAAACAGTAGAATTAAATTTAACCGAAATAGAAGAACCGAATAGCCTAGAAGAAGCTCTTTCGTCGCCACAAGCGGATCACTGGGAATCAGCGATTCTCGAAGAAATAGAAAACTTAGAAAGGCTGAAGACATGGGAAGATGCGGATTTACCCAAAGGAAAAACCTGCATAGGGAGCAAATGGGTATTCAAGGTGAAGGCTGACGAAAACGGTCAAGTCGCTCGATACAAGGCTAGACTTGTAGCTCAGGGCTTCGGACAGAAACAAGGAGTCGACTATGATAAGACTTACGCTCCTGTAGTTAGTCTGGGGGTAGTAAGATATTTGTTAGCGCTTTCCGTAATTTACGGTTGGAAAAATCGTCACATAGACGTGAAGTGCGCATATTTAAACGGAAATCTCAAAGAAGAGATTTACATGAAGTTACAAACGGTTAGCGGAGATGAGAAGACGCAGACAGTAAGACTTTGGAGACCTATCTATGGGCTTAAACAAAGTGGCCATAATTGGAATGAGGAACTAGATACATATCTCCATAAAACTGGATTTGTGAGACAGTCATCATGCAGTTGTTTGTATAAACTAGACTTCTGTTCATTCGTAATTGTATACGTTGATGACCTCCTAGTATTTGCCAAGGACGAGAGCATATTGAACAAGATAGTGGCGAGCATCAGTCAGCAATACGAGGTAAGGGATCTAGGACGAATATCTTATTTTTTAGGAATTGGAATACGTCAAGGAGAAGATACACTTCATTTAAACCAAAATGCGTATATTCAGTCAGTAATAAAAAGGTACGGAATGACAGATTGTCGACAAGCTTATACTCCACTTGAATCGGGAATGAAGCTATCCAAAGAAAATTGTCCAGCTAATGAAAAGGAAAAAGAAGAAGTTAGAAATATACCTTACCGTGAATTAATCGGGTCATTGATGTATGTTGCGCGGAGCACGAGACCGGATATTGCTTACGCGGTAACAAAACTGTCGCAATTTGTATCTAACCCAGGAAAGATACATTGGACGCAGGCAAAACGGATACTCAGATATTTGAGTAAAACGTCCAATTTTGAACTAAAATATGAAAAGAGAGCGCCAGTTTTAGAAATATGGACCGATGCTGATTGGGCTGGTGACCCGGATGACCGGCACTCCTTTAGTGGTACGGCGATCACTATTGGAGGAAACTTGGTTGATTGGAAGGCTTCGAAACAAAAATGCATATCCACTTCAACGATGGAAGCGGAATATGTGGCTATATCAACAGCAGCGAAGGAAGCGAACTGGGCTAAGATGTTCATTCAAGAGTTGGATCTGGTAGAATGGATCCAGACACCTTACATCATACTGTGCGATAATAAAGCAGCAATCGACTTTGCGAATAATCGGATAGAGCGGTCGAAGACCAAACACATTGATGTCTCATACCATTATGTAAGGCAGGCTATTGATAATAATGTTGTAAGTTTAAGATATGTTGCCTCTTCCAGTAACAAGGCAGACATACTGACAAAAGCTCTGGGTAGAAACTTACATTTAGAAGCCATTAAAGGTTTAGGATTAGTACTCGCGAATGAATTATAAAGTGGGGGATTGTGAGTGTGTTATAATTCCCGCTGAATAACTGTAAGGCCCATCGCGGCGCGGTACGTCTTCCGGTGTGATGACTTCCGTCGAGTACCTCTCGTTGTCCGTTGCTGTTCGTAGTAGGCCATGTGCTACCATGTGCTAACAATTAGTTGTGAAATATAATGTACCATGTATTACGTTAAATTGTAAGTGTATCATATACTCGCATTAAATATTTCTCTTCTATAATATCAACTGCGCCATCACTTATTAACTTGTTATCGCATTCCCTGTAAAACATATTTTAAGGACCTTTAATCTTAACAAGGGGCACAGGAAAAGCGGCCGATCTTTGGAACCCTAATCACGAGAAGTCGGAGTTATCCGAACCTCCCACCACGCTGTTTCGGAGCCCTTAAAACCTCGGTTCATTTCCAAATCATCAGAATTCATAATCAATTGCCTTGAATCGCTGACAGTCGATATCTTGCGACGACGTTATCCTTACTTGTAAAAACTCCAAACGCGAAAGTAATTCTTCGTTCAATAAAACTGTTGTAAAACTCCTCACGGGATACAACACATTGTTGAACCTGTCGATATTGGACGTGCGTTCAATTACACGTCACTTTTGCTCGTAGATTCTGGCAGTCATGCTTTGTTTTGAGCTTTAACTCTTGAAGTACGACGCCCGAATCTATTCGGATTCATATGTATGTAGGAATGCATGCGTTTTGGAAAGGTAGAGAAAGAATGGAAGAAGAAGAGACATGATTGAGTGAGTGAGTGTGAGAGTGAGACAGTGGGAGAAAATGTTAGATTTAAATCTTCCCACCAAATACGTCACGTCAGTCAAAGTAATGACTTTAACTATTTCATTTTTGGTATCAATTATGGTTCCTATAGAGGACTTCCGGTTTCACACACATCCTGTTTCTATTTCTCATCATGTAACACACAATTTATTTTCTCTTCTCGTTATTCAGTTTATTGTAAATATATTTGCTCATTTTATAGTTAATAGTCTGTGTACTAATCATTTCTACTGCCGCCTGCTCAAAGATCCTTAATAGGTTATGGGCCCAGGTGAGATTTAAAAGCAGATAATTAGTAGTACAGAATTTGAGGTTACATTAACAAGTGCCGTCAATTAATTAAACATATAAAAATGAGTATGATCAAGATTTGTGAGTTGAGAAAGGATAATTATGATTCCTGGAAAATTCACGCTCAGGCCATGCTAGTGAGAACGGCGTCTGGGGCTATGTTGATGGAAGTAATATAATGCCCTCATGCTCGAGTGCAGCTGATGCCGCTACTAGAGAGGTTGATCGCAGAAATTGGCTTGAGAAAGATCAGATAGCTGAAGCTGATCTAATATTGTCTATTGGAGCTGATGAGCTACATCATATTAGTGACTGAGTTACATCCAGGGATGTATGGCTTAGATTAGAGTCAGTTTTTGCTCCTCAAGAACCCTTGAAGAAGGTACAATTGTTGAAGACATTGTTATTTACGAAACTTCAAGAAGGAGGTGATACTACAGACCATATTCAACGATTTTTTGGTGCTTTAGATAAGCTAGCTACCATGAAGATTACTTTTCACCCAGATGTAGTATCAATTACATTACTATATAGTTTGCCTGCCAGCTTTGAGCAGTTTAGGCTCGATATTGAAACTCGCAATGAGTTGCCATCTGCAGATGTGTTAAAGGCAAAAATATTGGAGCAAGCTGAAACTCAAAGTAATGATGAACTGGTACAAGCCGCAGAAGCAATGGCTATTAGAAACAATTCCAAGGGGTCAAAGTATAAGAAGTTTTGTCAGAATAATTACAAATCTGCTAAACAAAGCAATATCCGCTGCTATACTTATGGAGAACCTGGTCATAAATCTCCAGAGTGCAAAGGATTCAGCAAAACTATTCACTCAAATAAACACTGTCCAAAGAAACAAGCTGCAAGTAAGGCAGATGAGTCATTTGCAATATGCTTTGGCGCTAGAACTCAAAATATTGATGAGTGTAATTTGACGTCTGGTAAACCTTGGATATTAGATAGTGGATGCACTAGTCATTTGTGCAATAGTAAAGAAAAATTTGACATTTTGAGAGAGTCAAGTTGTGGTACTCTAAATTTAGCAAGTAATTCATCTACACCTGTTAGAGGAACTGGAAATGTTATGATTCCTATGGATAGTGAAGGATATCCTAAGGTGGTCGAGCTAAAAGACACCTTATATGTTCCAGATTTGAGATCTAATTTGGTATCGGTGACCAAGATTACTGATAAAGGCCACAGTGTAACTTTTACAAAAGATTCTGCAATAATCATGGATCACGATGGCAAGGTAAGACTCAGTGCAATTCGAAAGAATAACTTATATTTTCTGTCACAGAATTCCCAGTTTGCCAAGGTATCTGCTATAGTGAGTCAAAATGATCTCAGAGAGTGGCATGAGAGACTAGGTCATTTAAATTACAAAGATGTGACCAAGACAGTTAAAGATACCATGGGATTGGATGCTGGAAAAGTTGAAATTCCAGAATGTGATATTTGCATTAGAGGAAAAATGACTTGTTTACCCTATACAAGTAGTAAATCGCCATGCAAAGAGATTTTGAGAATCGTACACTCAGATGTTGTTGGGAAAACCCGTGTACAATCACTGATGGGAGCTAAATATTTTGTTTCCTTCATAGATGATGCCTCTAGATGGTCAGAAATCTACCTACTAGGACGAAAGAGTGGAGTGATATCAGCTTTCGAGCAATACAAGAATCATATGGAAAATCAGGCAGGAAATAAGATCAAATGTCTTCAGTCTGATAATGAAAGAGAGTATTGCAGCGCTGATTTTGATAGGACACTTAAAGGTTATGGAATTCAACGGAGACTGACAATTCCACATTCTCCACAGCAAAATGGAGTGGCAGAACGGTTCAATCGCACCATTATTGAGATGGCAAGATGTCTGCTATTACAATCGAAACTCCCTCAAACATTTTGGGCCGAAGCTGTAGCCACGGCTTCCTATATACGCAACAGATCGCCTTCGTCTGCTCTTGGTGGAATGTCTCCGTATGAAAAGTTAAAAGGTGAAAAACCTGACCTATCTAATTTACATATTTTTGGATCCACTGTATATGTGCTGGATAAAGCTCCAAACAAAGATAAATTTGCACCTAGATCAACAAGAGGAATTTTTGTTGGATATCCTCGTGAAACAAAAGGATTTAGGGTATGGTTACCTGACGAAAGAAAAATCGTGCTTGCTCGAGATGTAAAATTCATAAAATACACTCCAGAGTCTAGTGAGGATGACAGATCAGTAGACTTTTTAGATGAACAAGATGTTGCTGATCAAAATACCTCTAGTGATACTGATGGTGCAATACAGGTTGTGAGTACAAATGTACCGGCTGTTCTAGCCAGTCCGAAGAAAAGAAATTCTGGTCTAAGTAGCCCAAAGAGAAGTCCTGAGTCAAGTGGCAGTTCTTCAAGTCAGAGTAAAACACGGGCTTCAGGTCCATTAAATCTACACCCACCTCGAGGTCGTGGTAGACCAAAATTATTACGTACTGGATGTAAAGGTCGACCTCGAAAAATATTTCATTCTTCACAAGCAAATGGAAATGGTGCTCCAAATGAAGAAATGGGTGAGGATAATGTTTTCACTGATGGAGATAATGACGATCATGAGGAATTTGCTGGTGTAGCCGAAATATCAGTCGGTGAAGCACTTAACGGTGATGAGAAAGAAGCCTGGGAACGTGCAATTCAGTCAGAAATCACCAGTTTAATCAAGAATGACACTTTTGAAATTACAAAGTGTAAGAATGGTCAAAATGTCGTTGGATCTCGAGTTGTTCTGACCAAAAGGTATTGCCCTGATGGATCAATTGACCGATTCAAAGCCAGAATTGTAGCCAAAGGGTACAGTCAAAAATTTGGAGTAGATTATCACCAAACATTTGCTCCAGTGGCTAGACTGCAAACAATTCGTCTCTTGATGGCTATTTGCGCTAATTATGGATTACAAATACATCAAGTTGATATTGTTACAGCTTATTTAAATGGTGTTCTTGATGAAGAAATCATTATGGAAATGCCCGACATGCTGGAGGATATGTTACATAGGATAGCTAACGATGCTGATAAAAACGTTAAATATAAAGCACATCAGTTGTTAAAAGCTATAAAGGTTGGTGGTAATGTATGTAAACTCAACAAAGCCTTATATGGACTTCGTCAAGGGGGCAGAAAATGGAATGAGGCTATAGATGCCAGACTAAGGAGTCTAGGATTGACTCCAACCATAGGTGAACCTTGTCTATATTATGCAAATCGTGATAATGATGTGCTGTTTTTATTACTCTATGTAGATGATATTCTTATTGCCTCTAAAAGTACCAAATGGATAGAAGAAATTAAACAAGGACTCGCAGCTAAGTTTGAAGTCAAAGATCTAGGATTAGCAAAGTCTTGCCTAGGACATGAGATAAGTCAACCCCAAGGTAAAATAATTATTAACCAAAGGAACTACATTTCGAATATTTTACAAAGGTTTGGGATGAACAAGTGTAATACTGTCTCTACACCATCGGAAATAAAATTTTATGAATCAAATGATGGCTCAAGTGACGATTCAAACGAAAAATTTCCGTATCGTGAACTCATTGGTGCCCTGATGTACATATCGGTGTCGACGAGACCAGACATATCGAACACCGTAACCAGGTTGGCACAGTTCACAAGTTGCCCTAAGAAATGGCATATCGTTAAGGCAAAAAGAGTGCTAAGGTATCTTGCTGGAACCAAGGATTTAGGACTAGTCTATATTAGATCAAGTGAACCAGTTGTCGGATATTCAGATGCTGATTGGGGAGGTGACCCCACTGACCGCTGCTCGTTCACAGGATATGTTTTTACCCTGATCAACGCTGCTATATCCTGGAGATCTCAAAAACAGCAGACAGTTGCTTTATCAACCATAGAGGCTGAATATGTCAGTTTATCTGAAGCTCTCAAAGAAGCACTTACGAAGCCTATTGATAGAACTCGGTCTCAACGAATTCAGTAAAATAACAGTGTTTACTGACAATAGAGGTGCTGAATGTATAGCCAATAATCCAGTATTCCACAAACGTACAAAACATATTGATATCAAATTTCACTATATCAGGAGTACGATTAAGGACAGATTAGTAGATGTACAGCACGTTCCTACTCAAGAAATGGTGGCTGATGTTTTAACTAAGCCGTTGGCTCGAGTCAGCCATGAAAATTGTGTTAAGAGACTAGGACTAAAAAATTTATAAAGTTCTAGTGACGCACGTTTTGAGAGGGGGGTGTTAGATTTAAATCTTCCCACCAAATACGTCGCGTCACGTCAGTCAAAGTAATGACTCTAACAATTTCAATTTTGGTATCAATTATGGTTCTTATAGAGGACTTCCGGTCTCACACACATCCTGTTTCTATTTCTCATCATGTAACATACAATTTATTTTCTCTTCTCGTTATTCAGTTTATTGTAAATATATTTGCTCATTTTATAGTTAATAGTCTGTGTACTAATCATTTCTACTGCCGCCTGCTCAAAGATCCTTAATAGAAAACAAAAGAGTTTGGGGAGGAGGAAGAAAAAAGCGCAACGCACGACGACGGGCAGTGAGAAAACGTACGCGAACGAGAACTATTGTATCCACCAGTTGTTATTAAATATATTCTTTAATTTTAAATCTACGCTGTCCTTGAAAAATCCTACATGTATATGACTTGTTTTGGTCGTTTGACACATTTTGTCGGTACTATTCCGTTTCTTCAGACGAATGCGAAAAGCTAGTCAAACAAATAATCTAAAATATTCGCTTACCGCGAATTTTGCGGCAGGTTTTTTTCACAAATCACCATCCATACGGAGGTGTAGAACAACCCCTGAAAGCTGTAACCATTAATTTTTGTGCACGCTGTGCAATTCAAAGCTCGATCAATGTATTCACGTAGAAATTTACATCATAATTATCAATTCAAAATAATTGTAAATCTTGAATATTTGATTTCAATATACTTAATTTCTTATTTTTCGTTCATTCATTTAATTGGATTCTTTGAGTCGCCTTGAAGCCTCCTCCCATTCCGAAAAGGTAACGAACAGGCAACTCTCTGTAGGAAGTATGGCTCGGAAGATCCCACAAAGCTTCGTAATCGTTCGATATTTCAATATCGAAGGAAAACGAACTTGACAGTGAGTCGTCGTTCCAACCACTCGCACATACGCTCGGCAACAGCACAGCTAAATACCTATACCAAAATACCTAAGTACAGCTAAATACCTACGATAAAATCACTCTGCTTCCACCGAGCCCCGCGTAAAAGAGGAGTTGGTGATACCCTAGTAGCACACAATATTAAATACATATATGTGTAATGTTAAAAAACGATTGAATCTCTCTTTTAATATTTAAATATGTAACGAACATTCATTTTAGATTTAAAAAGAAATATTTTTTTTCAAATGTTTATCATATATTCATTTTAGATTTAAAACGAAATATTTTTTTACAAATGTTTACCAAATATTTATTATTATTTATCTTAGATTTGAAAAGAAATATTTTTTTTCAAATGTTCATGAAATAATTATTTTATGTTCTAAAAAAAATATTTGTCTTAAAATGTTCATTAAATATTTATTTTATGTTAGTAGGACATATTTCACCGATAGAGACTTACAAGGGAACATCCCAAGGTGTAACTCACCGATTTTGATGAAATTTTAGTATGATATACTCCTCGCGGAAATATTTGACACGTATTTTTTTTTATCGGCAATCGTCCACGTTAAAGGGGTGAAAACCACCCTCAAAGTTGGCACCCTGACACTTATTTATTGAATATCTGGAAAACTATTAGAGATACGAAAATTTCGTAAAGAGAGAAAATTGACGTATTTCGACCACAAATCTAATGATATAAATATATATTTTTTTAAACTCGTTTGTTTAAATAATATGCTTAAAAATACAACTTTTTTAATGATTTTGTAAGTCAAATTTCAATAAATTTTCTTGAATATTTTTCTGAGAATACCATATACCGAAACACAAAATACGGATAAAATGGAAATTTGAAATTTTTTTTGTAAAAAAAGTTATTGCATTTTTAATTTTTTCTCTTACGTTATTGTTAAGTTATACCTTCGTATATACATGTATGACTGCTTTAAAAGGCCAGATTTTATTGCCAGACACACATATCGTCTTTATATAAATTAAAAAAATTTGATTGATTAATTAATAATTTGTAACAATTATTGTAATAATGGTATTCATTGTTATTCTTATAACCAATATTTTCTTACACCACGAGCATTCTAAAGCACCCCTGTAATCAATTCAAGCATGTAACGTCCGAAAATAGTAAATATATAACGCATACCTCCCGAAAATTAATTAATTTATTTGGCCTGTCGGCGGATTCACATTGATATCATAAATGACTATCCCGAGGTGTAACTCACCAATTCTTATGAAACTATAGTATAAGGTGCTTTTCGTGGAAATATTTAATATCTACTTTCATTTATCGGCAATCGTCCACGTTAAAGGGGTGAAAACCACCCCCAAAGTTCGGATAACGAAAACTGTTTTATCGAATATCTCGGAAACTATTAGAGATACGAAATTTTCCTAAGGAGTGAGAATTAACGTATTTCAATCACGAATCCAATGCTATAAACATTTTTTTAAAAAACCCGTTTGTTTAAACAATATGTTAAAAAATACTTTTTTTTCATAATATTTTCAGTTAAAATTCTTTCAATTTTCTTAAATAATAGTTTGTATACACTATATAGTCAAACAAAAAATACGGATCAATTAGAAGTTTCATATTTGTGTTACAAAAAAAGTTATTGCATTTTCAATTCTTACGCTTGATGAACTTGCCAAGTTTTCCCGTCGTATATACATAGTTGATTGATCCGTATTTTTTGTTTGACTATATAGTGTATACAAACTATTATTTAAGAAAATTGAAAGAATTTTAATTGAAAATATTATGAAAAAAAAGTATTTTTTAACATATTGTTTAACCCTTTGCGGACGGCTGTCTGCGGACCGCAGCCCAAGCACTTTTACCGTTCTGGACGCGTGTCTGCTGACAGCAGCCCAAGCAAATAGCAAATTTGTCATGATGATAATGAAAACTGTAGGGACTGCATTGTGTGCTCAAATATGAAAATAAAAGAAGGAAGGGCACAAACACGTTTCTACTGTGACACATGTCCAAAAAAACATTTATGTGCATAGGCAACTGTTTTCAGAAATATCACACTCTAGAAAATTTTAAAATATAAAATTGAAATTATCAATAAAAAGTCTATTAGACTTTGTGACACATGTCCGAAAAGAACATTTATGTGCATAGGCAACTGTTTTCAGAAATATCACACTCTAGAAAATTTTAAAATATAAAATTGAAATTATCAATAAAAAGTCTATTAGGCCTGTTATTGATAATTTCAATTTCATATTTTAAAATTTGACATGTTGTAAATCATTTAGCAAGCATTTGTTTATATAGTACGAAATGTATACTAATTTCCGACGAAATGCTCCCAAGCCTCCCCGTCCAGGCGGACACACGCGCGGCAGAGTGTCCCGTCCGCAAAGGGTTAAACAAACGGGTTTTTTAAAAAAATGTTTATAGCATTGGATTCGTGATTGAAATACGTTAATTCTCACTCCTTAGGAAAATTTCGTATCTCTAATAGTTTCCGAGATATTCGATAAAACAGTTTTCGTTGTCCGAACTTTGGGGGTGGTTTTCACCCCTTTAACGTGGACGATTGCCGATAAATGAAAGTAGATATTAAATATTTCCACGAAAAGCACCTTATACTATAGTTTCATAAGAATTGGTGAGTTACACCTCGGGATAGTCATTTATGATATCAATGTGAATCCGCCGACAGGCCAAATAAATTAATTAATTTTCGGGAGGTATGCGTTATATATTTACTATTTTCGGACGTTACATGCTTGAATTGATTACAGGGGTGCTTTAGAATGCTCGTGGTGTAAGAAAATATTGGTTATACGAATAACAATGAATACCATTATTACAATAATTGTTACAAATTATTAATTAATCAATCAAATTTTTTTAATTTATATAAAGACGATATGTGTGTCTGGCAATAAAATCTGGCCTTTTAAAGCAGTCATACATGTATATACGAAGGTATAACTTAACAATAACGTAAGAGAAAAAATTAAAAATGCAATAACTTTTTTTACAAAAAAAATTTCAAATTTCCATTTTATCCGTATTTTGTGTTTCGGTATATGGTATTCTCAGAAAAATATTCAAGAAAATTTATTGAAATTTGACTTACAAAATCATTAAAAAAGTTGTATTTTTAAGCATATTATTTAAACAAACGAGTTTAAAAAAATATATATTTATATCATTAGATTTGTGGTCGAAATACGTCAATTTTCTCTCTTTACGAAATTTTCGTATCTCTAATAGTTTTCCAGATATTCAATAAATAAGTTTCAGGGTGCCAACTTTGAGGGTGGTTTTCACCCCTTTAACGTGGACGATTGCCGATAAAAAAAAATACGTGTCAAATATTTCCGCGAGGAGTATATCATACTAAAATTTCATCAAAATCGGTGAGTTACACCTCGGGATGTTCCCTTGTTAGACTCTTTCTGTTTACGGCATCAAAAAATTTCGCTGCGACAAACAACGATCGAGCTTGGCCCAGTCGAGGGAGATCCCTCTTTGCGGTAGGGGGGACATCAACTCATATCTATTGTCGATAATGTCGAAATAACGAGAGTTCTGTACCGCCTAAAGATTGTGTCACGCTCAGACAAAACACGTTAACACCTTGCCGTGAGGTTGTTGCCATGGAGAAATAAATGAACGGATATGCTCGCGAAAACGATGCACCTGCTTATTTCATAGTAGAAATTACGCATCAGTAGTAGGAAGATATCCGGCAAACCAGATAATTGTAATTTCGTCGATTCTAAGAGTGTTTATAGTGATCTCGTCGTACGTTTTACATACGTGTCAAGAGTAAAGTAAGTACATATCTTTATGTAATACTAGCTTTCATATTATTATACGACAAGATATCTAAAATACCCAACTCAATATATTTTTTATTTTACAGCAGCATTAAGAAAGAGGCAAGCGAGTATCACGGACGTAGAAATAAAACAAATAATATTGTTACGCCGATATGAAGTTGGCGTACCGTGCGAAGCTGCTCCCTCGAACCCGTGGATTCGAGGATCGATGCGATCGAGGGATTGATTCGGCCGGTTGTTGCTCCAGCGACCGGAAGCGTTTGTGACCGGAAGTTGCAACCGAGTTGTCAGACGACAGAGTTCGAAATATTGTTATATTAGTTATTAAAGTTTAATAAAGTTATAGTTTAATAAAGTTATTAGAATTATAATGCCGAGAAGACCCGGTCCCTCCGCGGGACATAACATTGGTGTCAGAAGTGGGATAGTTCCTCTGGATGTGCCCAGACTTGCCGCAAGCCCAGCACTCTTGGGGTCGTTCCCTCAAGCTGCGACCGGAAGTTCCTTCTGTACCGGAACGCGATTTTTCCATCACCGCGTTATCGGTCCTCCTCAGGGGGAATCTGCTGGAAAATGGGGGAGGACGAGTACGGGTCCCAGTTGGATATGGGACTTGAGAAATCGACTCCACGGCTTCGATTTCGAGAGCCCTCACAACAGCGGCTCTCAAATTGGCGAAGCCGCCGAGTCTTAGAGTCCTTTTCATCTCTTCGTTGTTCAAGGAAGAGATGAACTGAGACACTGCGAGTCGGTCCCGTGTTTCTACGGGACAATCGCTGAAAGCAACATGTGCCAGTCGTTCTACTTCCGTGGCCAACTCCGAGATTGATTGCCCTTTCCGCTGATGACAGGATTGGAAAAGGAAATAATTTAAATTGGTAAAATTTTTAGCCCCAAATCGGGCCTGAAGGGCCGAAATTAAAACGTCGTATTCGGGTCGTCCAGCAACAGGAAGGGGAACCAGAACACTTCGTGCCGGTCCCTCCAACGATGCCACTAAGGCTAAAGCCTTTCTCGGGGCATCCCAGTTATTTGCACACGCGACTGCGTCAAATTGGATTTTATATTCCTCCCAAGAGGAGGAAGTCCCTTCATACTTGGGTGGCCTCAATGCATATCCTAACTCTGCTCGCGGAGGGGCCGACTGTGATAGTGGCGGGTATCCGGATTCCGACCGCGAAGGGGTCGGTTGTGATAGCGGGGGAGCCGTGATCCTAAAATCACTCGCAGAAATAGGATCACGACTCTCCGAAGAGTTCACAGGGACGGGAGCGGCCGTGCGCTGGCCGAACTCTGTGGTGAGCGCTCGTAACTGGGCCTCGAGCGCTCCAAACCTCTCTTCCTGGGCAGCTTTCTCCGCAGCTCTCTCAGCCGCGATCCGGGAGCGCTCCTGCTCCCATCGCTCTTCCGCCAGCTCCTGCTGTCTCTGCAATTGTAGACCGAGATTTTCCAGCAGTCTTTCCAGACGTAACAATATCATTATTTTTAGCGAGAGCTCGATCAAAACTTAAAAATGTATAAAATAAGTACTTATTAAAGTAATAGGTGAAGTAAAAAGTTTTGAGCGTTTTGAAAATGTCGATGAAATCATGGATATCGTCGAGTCAGACCGGCATGCGAGTACTTATTCCATCGCCCAGGAACTGAAGATTAGCCAGAAAACCGTTTGGAACCATTTGCATAAGGCTGGTCTCAAAAAGAAGCTCGATATATGGGTGCCACACGAACTGACGCAAAAGAACCTTTGGAGCGAGTTGATGCCTGCGATTCTTTGCTGAAGCGTCACGAAATGGACCCATTTTTGAAGCGGATGGTGACTGGCGATGAAAAATGGGTCACATACGAGAATGACAGGCGAAAAAGATCGTGGTCCAAGCGCGGTGAGACGGCCCAAACGATCGCCAAGCCCGGATTAACGACCAAGAAGGTTTTGCTATGTGTTTGGTGGGATTGGAAGGGAATCCTGCACTATGAGCTGCTCCCATCGGGCCAGTCACTCAATTCGGGCCTATATTGTGAGCAACTGACCAGATTGAAGCAGGCGATCAACGAGAAGCGACCAGAATTGTCCAATCGGAAGGGTGTTGTCTTCCATCAAGACAACGCCAGGCCGCACACATCTTTAACGACACGCCAGAAGCTCCGAGAGTTTGGATGGGAGGTTATATCGCACTCGCCGTATAGCCCAGACCTGGCACCAAGCGATTATCACCTTTTTAAACATTTACAACATTTTCTTGATGCCAAAAAACTGGCCTCAAGAGAGGCTTGTGAAAGTGAGCTGGTCGAGTTTTTTAACAATAGGGACGAAGACTTCTTCAATTGCGGAATTATGAAATTGCCTTCAAAATGGGAAAAAGTTATTGAACAAAACGGCGCTTATTTGATTTAATTCCGAAAATTCTAAGTTTGTTAATTTTATCATCAAAATAAAGAGAAAAAACGCTCAGAACTTTTTACTTCACCCATTATTTTAATTTGTCATTACTTTTTTATACAAACCACATCGAAAGCTGAATTGTATCAAAAATAAGTTATGTTGTCAATTTGGTGAGATTACAAAGGTGTTGTGTACTTCGAGCTGCTTCCGAGGAACCAAACGATTAATTCAAATGTTTAGCCTAAAATCGTACCTGGTACAGTTTTTTGCTGATAAAGACCAGAATTTCTATGAGAGCGGAATTATAAATTGGTCTAAAAGATGGCAAAAGGTCATTGTGCAGAATGGAAAATGTATATTAAAGTTCATTCTTTGTTAAAAAAAATTTAGTTCCATTTCATATTACAAAACCGAAATTACTTTCTTGCCAACCCAATAATTAGATACTTTTTATATACCATAAGTGTTTACTTTTGATATGTTATATGTTTTGTAATTTCGAATTAATTATTTATATTACGTCACAAATCATTAAATGGTACGTTCTACTAGCAGCGAAATAAGTCGCTTCGCGCCGGGATTGCTCCGAACCGTGTTAGCGCACTCGTGGAAAAGCACTCCGTAGCGAAAGGGTTAAGAATCCGTGTCGGATTGTGCCATGCAGCGCGATAAGCGCTTCGTTCATCTATTTGCGAGACGCAACAAACAAACATCGCGACACAGTTCACCACAGTACGCGAATAGCGCGATCGCGCTGCGTGGCACTAAAACGGTTAAGCTGTCAACTAGCTTGATTCATGTGGCAAAGAAGCGCAATGCAAGCAGGGAATACGATAAATGACGTGCGATTGTTGTGCAATAGGAACCAAATCGTTAAATTTCGGGAAGACTCGGGATTTTTTGTATAACATAAATGTTATATTTGGGTAGGACTCGCCGGATATTGTGTGAAAATCCAGGAACGTACGAGAAAGAGGCAATATTGAATCAATTAAAGGCTCTCTCTTTTACAACGTCAACATGTTATCTACTAATACTGTCTTCATAGAATTCTAAGCGTATGATTCAATTACTTTAATCTACCAGCTGTTCGAATTGTGGTCGTAATTATCTGACCAGCTATAATTAAGGTTTAAAAGTGACCCCGCTAACAATAGGTTCCTCTAGCGCAGCAGGAAAATGCAGTACGCAACAACAGCAAGATCCCGACTTCAAATCCCCGCCACATGTATAAGAATTTATAGTGTTCGTAATTATGACCCCATCAAATCAATTACAATATCGTAAACAAATATAATAAGTACGTGACAAAGCTCCAGTTCTTAAACATTCTTTTTTTTTAAATATTTAAATTTTTTTCAAAATCTTTATTTTATATTTTTTAAATATCTATTTTATATTCGACGAACATTTTGTTTATATTTTCTGAACATTCTTTTTACATTTTATTAATATTTATTTTATATTCTATGAATACTTATATGATATTTTTCTGATCATTTATTTGACATTGTTTTTACATCTATAGAATATTTGAAACTAATATTTATTTCATATTAAAAAGTGTCGCCAAAAAAATATTATTTTGATATTCGAAAAAGATATTAAATAAATATTTGTGTGCTACTAGGGTAGCGGCTCCATACTTCCGACTCCGTGCGCGCAAGAGCAAAAAAACGAGCCGCGAAATTCGTGAAATGGGTGCATAATCGAGGTAAAACTTTTTTATTCGCGCATCGCATTGCCTTGTTGCTTAGGTTAAATGTCTAAGAGGAAGCATGGGTCAGAAACAAATCGTTCTCTTGCAAATTAATGTTGAGGTTATAATTTCGTGATAGGATTTTCGATCGGTAAGTTTGGCTTCCAGGTCACCTACACAAAGAAAAGCAACACACGATGTTGCGTCCCAAAATACGCGGCCAGCCTTCGAACTGGTCCCATTCGGGTTGTAAATCCGAAACCCACTTTGATTGATGTGAGGGACGCATAATTGGATACGCTCCTTATGGGTCTTTTAAGACGGATGCGAGAGGTAGTTTAGCAGTGAGTGGAAGCAAAGATTTTGTGTAATGAGAGTCTCCGATTTGGGTTTTCAAACTTTCATTTAACTGCGCTTTACAAACTATGACAAACTGAACGTGAATAAATTTGTGTGTGTTTGAACTGAATTTGATTACCGGAGTTGATTATTGTTCGGAGATTGTAGAGTGACTGACTCTTCCAAAAACGGAAGAGTCTTTCGCGAGTGAATATCTCTCCCCACCGGCCGGTTACGCCCACAAGAAAATGGCTCGCGCGCCACCGGAAGTCACGGCGTAACTTCGCACTTGAAATAGTTTATTAACACATCTTAAGCGGGAAACGTCTAAACTCGTTTCGCGCATATTATTATTAAAGCGCGGAAGCCGACAAAGGAAAGTGAATAAAGAAATTATTTTTTAAAAGAAAATTGAAAGTTTTATTAATAAATAACCCATGGTTCAAAAGTAATGGCTATTTTATACAGAAGTAATTTTGCGCGCGAATTGCAAAAAGTCGTCCGCTATATGGTGAGAATTTGGCGAGAAAATCCCCGCCTAAGACGTGTTAATATTTAGTGGGGGTGCACGAACGTTTTAGCGGTACATTTTTTAACGTCCCTTGGATCGGTGGAGGGGATAGCGGTCGTGCCCCCCCCCCCCCCTCCCCAGCGCGTGGGCCCGTTTGTTACCACCCCGGTTAGGGACCGAGGGTGGCCGAAGAGGGTGGTGAGACTGGCGACTCGTTGGCGCAGGCAGAGCTTTATTATGCGGCAATTATCCATTGAGGCGCAGAGGAGTGAGAGTCCAAATATTGCTATTTTGACCTCTTGCATCATAAACCCCCATTGCCGCTACGGAATAAATTCTCGAAGTTCAAAAAGGGACTTTAATCCCCTTTCGTTATTAACCGATTAATGGTTGACGGGCTCGTCCTCCCGTCAACCTAAGATGTTACAGCTCCCTGGACATGCACGGTCAGTCTTAAACATAAAAATCCGCGAAACAATGGATTGCCCGCGTTCAACCCTTGGCAACATGACTACCTACCGAAGGGTGGTAACACGAGAATTATCCCTACTGGGTAAAGTGTCACATTTACAAGCTTAAAACAGAGACCTACTACACGAACATTAAATATGGGTGACGGGGTCATCCAGCTATTAAAGAAAAGCGCGTGTGTTTATGTACTTCTTTCTCCTCAGGAGGGCCCTTGAGGGGACCCGAAACTAATCGCAGGATACTGATACCTTCCTAGCTTTAAACTGGTAAATGTGACACTTCAGCTAGTAAAGACAATTCGTATGTTTCTTCTTTTGGCGTGGGCGACCTGAAGGCCTGACTTACCGAGCGAAAATCTCTCTCCTCGTCATCACTTAAACTTGGACTTTTTTCCATTGTCTTTATTTATTAATCTTTTTTTGACATGCATTCCTATTATAGCCTACACACATTGTATTATATTATCTGGCTCTGCTTGTGTAAACATGCAGGCTTAGCTATTAGACGTCTATGTCATCGGTTTCAGTCGTCCCAGAGCTGTTCTACAGTATGTTTCATTTGTGCCACAGTATCTTTTAAAACTTTCATCCAAAGCGATAAACATGGGTAGCGAAAGGCGACATTTACGGCATGTTATGATTCATTGTTTCAAAAAAGGTGATAGCGTAAAGAATACTGTTGCCGAGATTTGTACCGTATACGGGGATGGTGCTATAACTATTACAACCGTTCGCAATTGGTTTAAAAGATTTAGAAAGGGAAATTTTAATGTGGAAGATGAAAACCGCAGCGGCCGTCCAAAAACGGCGGATACGGATCTCATCAAGGCCATGCTTGATGAAAATCCGCGATATAGTGTGCGGGAGATAGTAAATGCCACTAAGATTCCCAAAACAACAGTGCATAATCACCTAACCAAGATGGGATATGTTAATCGCTGCGAAGTTTGGGTTCCGCACTTACTGACGGAGACCAACCTTATGAATCGCATCTCTACGCGCGATTTGCTTCTCCAGCGACATGAAAAGGAACCGTTTTTAAAGAGGATTGTCACCGGAGATGAAACTTGGATTCTATATGAAAATGTGCATAGAAAACGCACTTAGTGTAAGGACAATAACCCTTCAACTGTCGAAAAGATGGGACTACACCCCAAAAAAGTTCTTTTATCCATTTGATGGGATTGGAAAGGCGTAATTTTCTACGAGCTCCTTCCCCAAGGTGAAACAATAAATTCTACGAAATACTGTCATCAACTGGATCAATTGAAAGCTGCCATAGCAAGAAAACGGCCAGAATTAATGAATCGATGAAGCGTTGTTTTTCATCATGACAACGCGAGACCACATATTGCATTAGCGGTAAGAGAAAAGCTCTAACAGTTTGATTGGGGTATTTTCCCGCATCCTGCATACGCTTCAGATCTCGCTCCACCTGATTACTACTTCTTTCTGTCCTTAAAAAATTCTCTTCGCCATAAGCGCTTTAAATCCTCCAACGAAATAAAAGCGCACCTCCAGGATTATTTCTTGTCCAAAACACAACAATTTTGGAAAAAGGCATAATGAGGCTTCCAGAGAGATGGAAGAAAGTAATAGAGCAAAAGGGTTCTTATATAACAAAATAAATAATATCTGAAACAGTAAATATTGTGTATTTATTTCGTATTAGAAAAAGGAAAGAAACTTATGGGACACCCTAATATATCCTCGTTACACCTTAGATGATAGTATTCGAAGAATGAAGTATTTTTGTTATGTCGTTAACACGTTGACTGCCAACTACAAGATAACTCGTGGGTTGTGTTTATCTGCCCAGGACGCCAACTACGAGTTATTTCGCAGCTTCTGTCCAGATCAATTTTGTAGAGCTACGACAAAGGTCGTAGAATAACAGTGTAAATATGAATAGTTGGCCTCTGGGAAAAGAAGAAAAAATCAGGGTTGGCCTAAATGAACAGAAAATTTATTAAAACATAAACAAAACATATAATTGTACAAAGTGCATTATAAATAAAACTGGCTTCTGGGACCGAAATCCTTGAAATTGCCGTGGCAGTCAACGTGTTAATAAGCGAGATACAGCAATCACAGTCATGTTTATTTCTTGTTTATTATGTATTATTTTCGTTTATGGAATTTTTGTATCACATATTAACAAGACCTGAATAAACCTCATTTTACAAAAAAAGCGGAATTACAAGCCAACCATGGAATTACAAATTCTTACCTATGTAACAAGACAAACGCGATTAGCGAATAAAAAGAATTTGACCTTAATTTGCACCCCTCTCGCGAATTTTGCGACTCGTTTTTTCTGCACATGTCCACTGATCCAAAGTAGTAGAACAACGCTTGATTGGTAATGGCAAATGATTTTGAAACACCCTGTACATACACAATCCGACCTACAGGAAAGGTCAGTGATTTTATATTCGCGTAACTACTAATGCCGTCTGTGAATGGATACATGAATTAATTAGCGTGGTATTCCGATTACCTTCTGTTTTAAATTTAACAGCGCCAGCATCACAGGCTGCTCGTAGTAACCGAAACTTTAACAGTATGTTTTGAACTTCGGTCGAGAAAAGAAAATGCTACAAACACTTTTACTACTTGGGTGTTTTAAATCGTTTATGAGCGAGGATTGTTCGGGTTCGACCAGAATACCGGAATCAAGGAACATGGTGTTAGTTGCACGACAATGTGTACGAAAAATATATTGTGGTGCTTCAACACTCTCCTTATATTCGCCTGATTTGTCTCTGCGCAACTTTTGGTTATTTCAAAAACTGAAAATGGCAATGAAAGGAAAGCATTTCGACACGATTTCAGATATTTAGAAGGCTACGACCATGGTACTGCAGGTAATTTCAAAGGTTGAGTATCACAATTGTTTCGAACAATTTTTCCAACGCTTCCAGTCGTGTATTGACTCACAAGGAGCCTATTTCGAATAAAAAGTCATGTTAACTAAAAATAAACTGTTGCGATCAGGGAGAGAAACTGATTGAAATACTTACAAATCAACGACGGTATTTATTAATTACACATAGGTTTTTACATGTATCCTAACAGTATTATTACGCTCACCTGGCCAGGCTGCTGAGACACGAGAGAGAGAGAGAGAGAGAGAGAGCGGAAAAAAGAAATGGGGCTAGTGCATGTGTCGGCCCCTCGTGCCCACGGCCCACATTAATGCTGTATTTAAAAGATGTATAGAGATAATTTCGTGAGCACTAGAATTACTGTTTTTAACATAAACAACGTCTTGTATTTTATTTCACATCGGTCACCTTTCCCGTGGGACGTACTGTGTATGTGATTTACATTCCATCATAGGAAACAGTATAGTTTGTACAAATAGTATAGAAACAAATTAAATGTCAGTTTGTTATAATATTTACATTACTCAATTGTATTATTATGACAATAAAAGCTGATTGTGAGAGGAGAAACTGAATGGAATAGTAGGGCCCGATTGTGAGCTTAGAACACGTACACAAGATGATTTTCTTTCGAGAGATCCTAAAAGTGAAGTACCCCAAAATAATATTGCTCTTTGTCAATTGTTACACATTGACGAATACAGTGATCGAACTAGCAGGGACTACTGATTTCAGAGTCTGCAGACCCTAGTTATGGCGCGCTTACGCCCGTAGAACTGCCTATATTGCCATACTGTGAGGATTAAGAGAAACTTCAGGCTACCGCGGCATGCCGTTTCGAATGATTTCCTCGAATTCAAACAGTTATGTTATCGCAGTTATCGCAATTATTGCAATTTATTAGGAACCGGGAAGGTAAAAGATAGACGAGTCATTTTTTAAAGGTAGTTCCTTTTATCTGAATCTCTTTAAGGTTGCTAGAACGGCGTTATAAAGAAGCGTTTTGGCGTCTCTTCCCCACA
This sequence comes from Cerceris ruficornis, assembly GCA_963989415.1. Taxonomy (NCBI): domain Eukaryota; kingdom Metazoa; phylum Arthropoda; class Insecta; order Hymenoptera; family Crabronidae; genus Cerceris; species Cerceris ruficornis. Next base: position 12,604,005 of record OZ022520.1, on the reverse strand, counting down.
AGTAGTCGATGTGGTTAAATTTCGCGTATTCGACTTTTCTCGTTTCGATAAGATTCGGTAGACTGTCAATGAGTTTCTTCACGTCTGCTGGGTCGGTCAGAAAGTCGTTTTCGCTGTAGAACACAGCAACGGGACATTTTACTTTTTCGATCTGGTATTTCGGTGGTTTCATCGTGCCGTAGATCTTGACATTCTTCTCTGCCCCGTAATCGAAATTGCAAAATGATCCTGCGAAACAAATAAAAAAAAATCCATTTCTTTCTCGTTTATTGTGGAGGTGATTGATCTAGGCTGTGATTGCTATCGAGGAAACAGGATAAAATGAGCCGTTTATTTTGAAAGTGGCGTAAGTCCCATTGTGAAAGTTTCAAATGGATATGGAAAATGTTATGCAATAAAATTTTATGAGGTCACAGTTTTATGTTTAATTATCAATGTAAATTAAATTTCAAATTTCACTTTCGATTCACTAACGGATTCATACGGGTCTCCGAATATGCCCTTCTAATTTTCAGCAATTTGATAATGATTTGTTTATAACAAATTAAATTACAAGAAAGCTGTATAAGAATATTGGATATATTAAAATATCCGAAAACTTGTGAAACCGCAACGGAGAAAACGGAAAAACTTTAATATTATCAAATTGGCACCACAATACAATAAAACGAGACCTCTCACAAACCTAAAATACAAGGACTTAATGGATTTATTACATTACATACCACCTGCACACCATAGTTATTTTAAATCCCTTCCGCATACACAAACTGGAGAGGACTGAATAATAATTAATAAAACGATATTAAGTTTAATGTAAAAATTATTTAACAAAGAATAAAAGTTGAATATTTTTTGGTTTTATAACATAATAGTGTATACATTTATTTTTATTTCAAGGGAAATTTACTTTTCCTATAGACTTATGCGTTCTTAAGAATTGAAAACGTCGTTTCACGATTTTGAAAGTGGCGTAAGTCCATTCATAGCCATCAAAAACATATTATTTCTTAAATACTGTTAATTATGCTAATTGGGATGATAAACTTGACACCCTTAGAAACCCAAAAACATTATTCTACTATGTTATCTGTTACCCATATTTTTAAATTTAATCCAACGCAAACCCTTCAATATCTCGATTCGAACATAAATGGACTTGTGCCACTTTCGAAATATACTACTCAAATATTGTTTTTGAAGTGTTGTAAAGATATATAAAATAAATTGAGTATTGCTTTTTTTCAATTTAAAGCATTTTAAATTATGTTGAATGGACTTGGGGTCTTTCAAATTTTGTAACGAATCTGGTTGTTAATTTTGAAAGTGGCTTAACTCCATTCTTGGTAAGAAAACGCATATTACTCACTTAATAATTGCCATTATTTAAATAAGAACTGTAAATTTAACTCCTTTAGATACACTTAACTCATTGGTATCCTGTACGTATATTTTTAATTGCATTGAAACACAAACCCTTAAATATCTCAATAAGTATAAATGGACTTAGGCCACTTTCAAAATAAACGGCTCAAATATTCGCATGGCCAATATTTGGATCAATCCGGGAATTTTCACCTTAAGCGGAAAATTTCAGGCTGATCACCCTGGGTGAGAAAACTTCAGTCATGAACCCAATATTTCCCAGATGCGATACGGGTCCGCATCCGGGCCCACAATTTGGCAATTCGCATTTTGAAGTACACAACACACCGTAGCTGATCTTCCACGTATTTCTCCCTTTCTTTCCGCCGTTTCTCACTAAATTCTCATATGTAGAGAACGTTATTCAAATCGCACAGTTCAATGCGAGTAATATTTTCATTTATGTTATTATGGAAATAAATATATAATATTATGAAAAATAAGGATAGAGATAAGTACTACAATGCGTAGTGAATTGAAGTACATTGATGATATATAATAACAAATGACTTATTCGTAATGTGCACATTAACTAAGTTTGTACATCTAGTATGAAAATAACGAGCCAATAGAAATTGAATGCGTTGGTAAACCTGCAATGAATTGGGAATAACCGTCTGTTTTTTGTTCAACTATCTTCGGATGGCTATTGTATCGTGAAATTGTCTGCACGATACGTTCCGCTTGAACTTAATGAACCGCGACTGATTTTGTTTTACTTGATTTATTTTTAACCAGAATAAACTTCGAAAATTTAACAAGTTCTACACTGATGATGTTTGTACAATAATGAGAAGAAGCGCTGTAGATGCGTTTTGTATTACAATGAAAGAGAAAAAATGTTGTAGATGTGTTTAACTATTGATGAGGAATGAAAGACCTTCAAAAATCTGGGAAAAAAGTAAGCTTCGTCTCCCTCCAAGGACCTTGATACGAATTTTCACCTTCTCGGTGGGGACGTCAATCAGCCATTCCTGATGCAGAATGTGAAATGGAGCGTAACTATCCCCACCGTGAAAATTGAAGATGGAAATTTGCTTTCCTTGGAGGGGAACCGCGAACTTTCCCAAATTATGAGGTGTTGTCCGCGCTTACCACCTCTCCAGCCAAGAAGGGCCCCGAGGTAACGGGACTCGATATGTGGTGATCATCTGAGTGACCGTGAGCGCTCCGTCACCTCGAGTATTCAGGCAAATTCCTTTGTCCTAGGCAAAGAGGGAAGTGAACCCGATGTACAAGGTTTACTGCAGGTTAATTGTTATTGAAATAAACGGATTAGCCTTTGACAAAAAAGGGACCTCTAGTCCGCTGTCTCTGAATTCTCAGAAGGAGAATTCAGCGAATTCTGCAAGTTCTTTTAAAAAATAACCATTACCAGGACATGCAATAAACCTTTTAAATGACTTCTTAATACATTGAAGACGGATGTTTTGCCCCCAACTTCGAGCCTTAAAGATACAATAAGTTTAAAATGACAATATGAATAATAAAGTTAACGGACACAAAACTTTCTGTAAATCGTCTTCAATCTACCAAGTTAATTATGAGGACCGAACAGCTATCCATTACTTCTTTCTGTAATCAAGTGTTTTATAATAATTGTTAGACGTTACCGTTTTATGGGAACAAAGCAAAACTTATAAAAATGCAAGAAACATCGTCCGAAGAGACGATAAAACTCTTCAAGAAATGGCAGAAATATTTAATAAAGGCAGAAACTTTATCCGGTATTTCATTGAAAGATGATAAGAAAAACGGTAGTATATTAAATAAATTCAGAAGAAGGTTTGGTAAAAAAGTGGATCTATGAGAAGAACAATGAATTATTTAAAAATTCAAATTAACCCTGAAATTGGCGCAATAGAATTAATTGCCAAAAGTGAAGAGCTACTTAGGGATGAAATTATGAGTGATGGACGCAGGCTCGTCGTAGCTCCCCTGTCTTATCTTCATTGACGCTGTATCAGTATCCTCTCCCTGATCACAATTCTTTTCCACGCTCTTTTCACCTAACAATAAGTTCTTTGCGAGAGTTCTCCTGCCCGATCCCACATATAAACCCCAAAGAAGTTTTAGCTTTCAGCAACTGCCATGAAGCTGAGCTAGCTTTTATTGAACGTAGGCAACGAAAAGGTGAAAAGAGCGCAGTAAGCTGTCCAGAAATTATTGTCTTCTATAGTAAATGCATGGACGGTGTGGATCTTACAGATCAATTGGCAGGTCTTTATCAGTTTGACAGAAAACCAACCAAACGGTGGAAAAAAACATTTCATAAACTCTTGATGATAATTGCAGTAAATCCTTTTATTGTTCATAGTGAACTACGGCGAAAAAAGTCGCCATTTCTTGAGTCTGTGATCGTCATTGCAGAGAAACTAATTTAAAATGGCAAACAGAACTCAATCGTGAAGAGACGATCGTCATGAGCAACACCATCGATACTTCCAAATTTCTAAATTTTCATAATTTTCAACGGCAGCATAGAATTATCGTGTTCAACGAGCTTATCTTATATCCAAAATATTAATAAAAACTTGTTACACCTGGTTCCAAATTAAATATAAGATTCCGTCCCGAAAGGATAAATAAGTGGCATAAATCGCCTCACAAGTACAGAGAAGATGATTATGTTCTATTGCGACATTTCGATAACACGCCGAGTGCTCCGCGAAAATTAATTCCGCAGTTCAAAGGTCCTTATCTTATAGCGAAAGAACTAATTGTAAGAAACGGCCGATGTTTAGTATCAAATGTCGAAGGTTTTCAAAAATCACAGAGACGATATCACGGGGTGTGGGCGTTACGAGTCACAATTCCTGTAGTCTGCTCAAAGCCTTTCCCTGTCATATTTCTTCTCTAAACCTTTCCAGACTTCCCATCTGCACAACTTTCACCTAGTAAATACTATTTTCAAATTCGTTATTTGGCCGAAGAGTTTGGTTTAAAAAAGGTGATTGTAACGAGAAGATAAATTAGTGTTGGTTTGGGGTAGTTTTTAGGGTGGGTCGCCGTCAGGCGGCACGACCAGGCATTGGAATTATATTTTTCGCACAATCTTATGAGGTATCTTTCCGACGAGTTTACCCGGTATAAAGTTTCTGATGTGGACACCGCAAAAGCAGTAGAAGAGCGATCACATCGTGCTGACGCACACGTTACCACGGATGTGTCTGTACTTGAAAAAATCAATGTAGAAGTAGCAAAAGTTTTTTGCCGATATCTCGAAAACTAAAGTCCAGCGGGGGTTACATTTATAGGATAAAGTTGCTTAGAATCGTGATTCTGACAACATATCCAAAAATTATTGAAATCGGTGGGACGGAGACCATCATCTGTATAATTACCAAAAGTTTTGAAAGTCCGCGCAGCATTCATTTCTCGACGATCTGCCGCTGGAAGTAATTGATGCTGTTATTCTTCTGAATTTAAAATACACTGTAGAAAACGACACGTCTGCAAATTTATCATCAAAATTTGATAAGGTATGGAAAACAAATTTTTTTTCTCAAATTCGTAATTGTACGATATGTCTTGTTTGCGGATTTATGACTGCCAAAACGGCCGCGGCGGCAACAACGCATTCTTTGACGCGAGAAAGCCTGACGCGGAGTTTTTTAACCGTTTGCATTCGGAGCCATCCTTGACGTTATTTATCAGCAGCTCGGAGGTACTTTACGATGTTGTGCCTTCTGCCATTTCTATAGAAAATTTTAACGAAACATGCATTTCTTAAAATGTTGCGGTGCATACAGTTATCCTCCGCAAGCACTAAGAAACTCGAATGTCCCCTCAGACGGGACATCCGAGTTCAAAGTGTTAAATACGAGTATCGCCTCAATGCGACACCACGGTCGTGCCGATAAGTTCACGCCTGGCGTGAGAGGGGATTTGCGAATCAGTGGGAGAAGTAGGCGGCGTTTCTGGAAAAACGGCTCTGTTGCGCAGAACTCGTGGATCCCTGTTAAACCTCGCAAAAGATGTGGAGTCCCCTGGCATGTGGTTTGTTCTGATTCGCCCGACGGATAGAGACATCCCTCGTTCTCACGTCATTTTCCATTCTAACGCGTGACAGGCCGATAAAGCCGCACATTCGTTGCGTCGTCATGGAAACGACGAAAGAAGTGTTGCGTTTTCGGTTGTCACTGGTCGATCTCAAGTTTCCAGAACAGATATGGTGGGGATAGACGTGCAAGCGACACTCTCCCCTTACCCCGTGCCTCATACCGCGAGACTTCATATCTTTTGCGAGCCATACATATGATTCATGATGAAACCACCAGAATACCATTGTCAGCATTTGATGACTTTTACGTGACCTGTTTTGAAGTGTGACGTTGTGGAGTGCACAGATATTTCTGATGGCAGTGTATGACCACTGTATGAACAAAGATACAACTCTTTGTGACGACAATATTGCGTAATTTAAAAAAAAATGCAAAAGTTTCATGCAGTAGGTGGTAAATTATACTTGAAGAAAAAGAGATAAGAAAGGAAAAAGAAAAGTGATAAACATGGAAAAGCAATTACCCGATAAGACGGACTGGCTATAGTGGATTATTTGTTTGGCAGAAGCACCAGCCGGAAAATGGCCGAATATCAAAGGCACCATCGATTCGTCCAACTGGTCACTACCAAAACCGGCGATCAGGTAAAACCAGCCGATACAAAAAGCTTTGGTGAGGCTGCACGGTACGTTACGGTAGATGCTGACCACAGCGCGTGCCTGCAATCTATTGCGGGGGAACCACTGATGTACGTTGCAATAAGATGATCCCCACTGAAACACGTCAGTTGTAAATGCAACATTTTACACATGGCCCGTGGGATCTGACCAATGATCATCACCGTGAGAAATATTTCCATGTCATGCGTATATCATAAAATGTATTATAGTAAGAACAGGCTGTTTCAAAAATAAATAACGTCTCTCTACAGCTGTTCTTCTATACTTTTGAAACGACGGACATTTGCAAAGAACTCTACGCAAAATTCTCTTTGGTCTTCAAATACATGATCAAACCGCCTTCGGGGCTGGCTATCCGAATTGAATTTTGTCTCATAGGATACCCTTCGAGAAAGAGAACATAGAAAGCAAACAGATTCAGTAAGCTTATACTCGAAAAAATCATAGGGGTTCTCAAAGTGTCACCTAAATGAGTCAAGTTGTAAATGTCAAAATATTTGACCGGCGAAAAAAAGTGTTATGGAAAAATATGTTCGTATCGATAAAAACTTGGGCGTAAGAGAAATATTTATACAATTTTATAACATAATCGTTCTTTATTTATGACGGTAATTACTTTTCATTACAAACTGTTCGTTAACACATTTCAAAAATAATGAAACATAAATAACTCAATAATCACAAATAAGGAAAGCAAAAATAATGGGTGAAGTAAAAAGTTCTGAGCGTTTTTTCTCTTTATTTTGATGATAAAATTAACAAACTTAGAATTTTCGGAATTAAATCAAATAAGCGCCGTTTTGTTCAATAACTTTTTCCCATTTTGAAGGCAATTTCATAATTCCGCGATTGAAGAAGTCTTCGTCCCTATTGTTAAAAAACTCGACCAGCTCACTTTCACAAGCCTCTCTTGAGGCCAGTTTTTTGCCAGCAAGAAAATGTTGTAAATGTCTAAAAAGGTGATAATCGCTTGGTGCCAGGTCTGGGCTATACGGCGGGTGCGATATAACCTCCCATCCAAACTCTCGGAGCTTCTGGCGTGTCGTTAAAGATGTGTGCGGCCTGGCGTTGTCTTGATGGAAGACAACACCCTTCCGATTGGACAATTCTGGTCGCTTCTCGTTGATCGCCTGCTTCAATCTGGTCAGTTGTTCACAATATAGGCCCGAATTGAGTGAATGGCCCGATGGGAGCAGCTCATAGTGCAGGATTCCCTTCCAATCCCACCAAACACATAGCAAAACCTTCTTGGTCGTTAATCCGGGCTTGGCGATCGTTTGGGCCGTCTCACCGCGCTTGGACCACGATTTTTTTCGCCTGTCATTCTCGTATGTGACCCATTTTTCATCGCCAGTCACCATCCGCTTCAAAAATGGGTCCATTTCGTGACGCTTCAGCAAAGAATCGCAGGCATCAACTCGCTCTAAAAGGTTCTTTTGCGTCAGTTCGTGTGGCACCCATATATCGAGCTTCTTTTTGAGACCAGCCTTATGCAAATGGTTCCAAACGGTTTTCTGGCTAATCTTCAGTTCCTGGGCAATGGAATAAGTGCTCGCATGTCGGTCTGACTCGACGATTTCCATGATTTTATCGACATTTTCAACGATAGGCCTACTAGAGCGTGTCTCATCTTCGACGTCCATATTACCAGAACGGAAGCGTTGGAACCACCGCTTTGCTGTTGCATTCGATACTGTTTTGGGTCCATAAACAGCACAAATTTTTTTGGCTGCCTGCTCGGCTTTTTCCCCTTGATCGTAGTGGTATTGTAGAATGTATCGAATCTTCTCTTTCGTTACCTCCATTTTGATACGCTCTAACAAACAACTGGCTTCACAAAACAAAAGACTGTCAGAGAACTTTTTTTAAAGCGTTATCTTGCCTTTAAGTCACAGTATAGAATGACATGATGCAACGTATACATTGTGAGATATGGCTCACTAAAGCCATCTAACAAAAAACGCTCAAAACTTTTTACTTCACCCATTATAATAAAGTCATCGATCGGCACTACAGGCATACAGGCAGCAACGGAGTCGTTCGTACTTCCTATTCTTCAATCTCGGCTAATAACAACCAAAAACAAAACTCTTCTTTCGTCTTTCCCATATCGATCTCTCGTTTGCTTTGATCCGGATTATTCATTCTCTTCGTCATGCATTCAGATTTGAATGTTTAGCTCTTCCGGCAAATAGCGTATTAGAATCGAAAATACGTGTGAACGAAGGATGTCTCTATCCGTCTAGCGAATGAGACTCGAACACACTTGCCGCACGCCATCAGAATTGTCGAGGCCGGTATGTGAGTTGCAGTTAATTCAGTTCATCAATTAATTTTTATCTCAATTTCGACACTTGGTTTTCATACTTATGATTTATAATGTTTTCTTGCATATGCAAGTGCTTCGACAAAAAGATATATTACATACAGAATTTAGTATTTTTTAAGTAAACAATTTTTAATTATGATATGATAAAATTTATTTATTCTTTGCAAAAATGTATATTAACTCTGTAAATTCAAGCTTCCGGATGATCTGGTGTTACGGACCGTATTTTTTTTTTGATTTGATGTCTAAAACGATAGATGAGACTATTCGGCCGATAAGGGTGAACCGTTTGCACTTTTCTGTAATTATAAAGGTGGTCGTGCAGATTTAATGCGAATTTCAGATGATTACAAGGTAACGTATATTTGTGCGAGAACGACTCATTTCCAATCGATACTTCCTTTCAGACTTTTTATTTCCGCGGTGATAAGTTCTCCCGATAGATATAAAGACTCTTTACTGGCCGCCGCAAGAACAGCAGATAAACCGAGGGACCAGAAGCAAGGCACTTGGGACGGAAGAGGAGATTGCTCTCGCACCGCTAATCCCCGCCATGTCGGTCTTGGAAACCGGAGATCGACGAATGCCAACCGAAAATAAAACACTCCTTTCGTCGTTCACATGACGACGCAACGAATGTGCGGGTCTCTCTTGCCAATAGCGCGTCAAAAGTCAAAAATGCGTAAGAAAGAGGGATGTCCCTATCCGTCGGGCGAATCAGAGTAAGTTACCCCTCAAGTGCCTTGCTTCTGGTCCCTCAGTATACGCGACCGTATACTAGGACCGTACAGGAACTCTACCGACTGCGCCATCGTTGCTATTGAAAGGACGTTCGTATTTTTAGCTGATAAGGAAGTGTGTAGCTTACGAATAGTTGAATCAATTCAATCCTTCGCACTCACTCGCAATTACTTTGTGTGCAGAAACATTGAGAATCACAAAATGAACATACTGTATTAAAATAATGCAAAAATAGCAAATACTGATCGCGTTTCAGCCCGAAATGCGTCCCGGAAATCGGTTTTTGATTTTTCCGACAGTGTTGCACTATATCAAAAAAATATGAAAAAATTGAGCATAATAATGGTAACATCAGGTACTTACTGTAATTATTTAAAAATTGTACCCTGAAGATTTCAGTGCAAAATCTATATTTTTCCGATTTTTATTCCGTTTTTGATTTTTTGCACGTGACACTTGCATCGGAAGAATCTGAAAATCATTCCTAAAGTGTGCAATCATATTTAAAATGTGTCAGAATTTTTTCGACATTTTTACACATCAATAAGTGGCGAAAATGGGGTAAAAACCGGTTTTTCGAATTTACCCCATAACTACCCTCCCGGTCAAGCTATCGGATTAAAAATTTGTGTACAATGGTTTCTTATGGTTACCTATCGAATGACGCATCGTGGAATAAAATAGCTTCAAGGGCACTTTTGACCCCCTTATCCTGCTAGACCCTTTGTAATCTGAGGTTCATGGTATGAAAATATGACGCCTTAGCTTGAAGAGAAATTCCAGGTTTTTTAAATTTTGGTTAACAACAGTCTTCGAAGTTTCTCTCTTTCGTTTTATTGGAGGAAAGTACCGTGATCATGATTCGAGGCCTTCAAAATTCGATGATTTGACGCAGGGAAGCCGTTTATTTATTTGATCGTCGCAGGTGTCCTTGGAGGTGCTCCACCTGTTATTCCTACCCGTGCACTCGAGAGCTCGCTGATTGACAAACCTTTCTCGTGTCAGGCGCGAACCTATTGGCACAAGCGTGCTGGCGGGCATTGGGGCGACATTCGTATTTCAGCACTCGCACCATGGAAAGACATGCCGTGCAAGTCGATCACGGAAGTTAAAACGACGTGCGTGTCACGTCGACTAAGATTATTTATCGAAGAACAGCTTCAGATCGCCCCACGTCGCATGTAAGGTAAAACAAAAGTATTGGTAGTGTAGCGACCACCTACATAGTGGGTCTTTCCGCTTTCGTGCAAACGGTTTGCATGGTTTATGCCATTTGCAGCAACACAGCTATTTTTGAGAGAACTGCCTTTTGTATATACTCTCTAGAGTCGCTTCGTAGAGTTTCTTGGACAGTCTCAATAGCTCTTGCGAGTGCCATAAATTACGCGTTTCCGTTAGCCCCTCTAGTGTAGGTCCACCGTCAATCTTGGGCCGTACTAGACGAAGCGGGGGCGTGGCGGAAATGCGTACGCGACCGAACCCTTGCCAGCGAAAACTTGCCGCCAAAACCTTTCCCTCTTTTCCCTAAAAAGCGCGCCAAGGGTGCAAAGAAAAGAGGGCGCAGTCGGTGAATTTCTCGTCTTCCGATTGGCTTGAGCGGCCGCGGAAATTCGTCGGCCTGCGGGGGCGCGGCTCCTTCAAGCTAAGACAGCGCGGAGTTCAGACATTGTATTTTGAGCTGCCGTATCCCGAACTTTTAGTCATTCGCCTTTAAAATAAAAAGTAAAGTGTTGACGGTAACATTCTTGTTGATAAATAATTACCACACCTTCTCGTCCCGACAGTAGCATGCGGTAATCAAATAAACGGCTACCCTGATTTGATGTATTGCTTGACATCCAGTGACTTTTTGAAACAATCATTGAAATATGTAGTATCGCAAATTTCACTTTAACTTGTACATAGTTGTAAATAGTTTAGCAGTAGACAGTGTAGCAAAGAAAGAGCGAAAACAAAAAAGGCTTGTGTTGTGTAGCGTGCATCATCTTCGGTTGCAGTGTTGTGTAATATTTCAACTTGTATAATATTAAATATCATTTCATTTTCTTTTTCAATTGTGATGTACCAACCCTTCGGCCAAGCGATTACTCAACGGCTTCGTAAACACTAATATTTTGTACATCGATGCCGTGACTCTATCCTTACTCACCATTACTTACTTGTCCCTGATTCAGTGTCGCAAGTCCAAAAATACTTAATTTCCGATTTTGACGTTCGACGCCCAAACACCATCATCTTCCTCCTACTATTTTTCCTAAAGTCCTTAAAACCCTGCGTCCCTTTCTGCCTACACTAATAATTCTACTCGGTAAGTTCATTACTATACCCAATTTCTCTCAACTCACTAATTCTCTCAAATTCAATCATTATTCGAAATCGTCAATTGTCAAGTCTCAATTCAATCTCCAAGCTTAATCGTATTCTATACCGTATCGCTGTAAGAACGAGGTTACATCCGAATATATCATATTGAAATATTAAACTTCTCCCATTTGGTGGCTCCGACAAATGCGGAACTCCGTGTTCGCATTATAAAATCATTAAACCTTTCCGTTCCTCACCCTAAACTAACAATAAGGGACACTATAATATTGAAGAGCTATTGATGAGAGGACGAAAGGATAACACTCACAGCTGAATTACTAATTGTAAGATACCACGTCTCTTTATTAAATTTACTCTAAAAATATTTTACTCCCTAAACTCGCCACTAAAACTGCTCTCTACTATATAGTCTTTACTCTCGCGAGAAATTCGTACACGCTGTGCTCAAATCTCAAATCACATGGCTATGCTTTAATATACTTTTGATCGACTCTGAAGGCATCAACACTTCTTTAGCGTAAGGGAAAGGACGATTATAATGTGAATTTCTTAATCTGCTTTAAATACGTTTTAATTCGGCACATCCGTGTTGTGCGCTCTTTGGTTTAGACCAGCGACGCTCTTTAGTTGATTGCCAGAGCCGTCTCGGGAAGAGCTCCGCCTACTTCACCCATACATACAGCTGATATGTCACTGATTCACAGACACTCTCTCGGTGTCATGGCCGGTCCTATTGACACAATATAATGCTCAGCCGCAACAATGTATTCTTTAACGCGAGAAGGCCTTGCGTTCTGCTGTCGCGGAGTTTCTTAACTGTTTGCACTAGAAATTAATTTATAGATGCAAGTACTAGAACGGAACATTATATTTCGCCGTAAGGCGTCACGTAGTGGTTGAATTCCACCAAATCATCGCCAGAAGTCCAAAAACATTAAAATCTATTAATCGTATTTGATTTAAATCATATCAGAGCATACTGTTTCACTAATAATACTTTTGTTTTACCCTGCACGCGACGTGGTGCGATCTGAAACTGTCTTTCGACAAATAACCTTGGTCGACGTGCCACGCGCGTCGTTTTGTTTTCTGCGATCGACGCGCGTGGCATGTCTTTCCAGCGCGAGCGGTTAGATACGAATGTCGCCCCAATACGTCACCACGCGCGTGCCAATAGGTCCGAACCTGGCAAGTGAAAGGCGAAGCAATCAGCGAGCTCTCGAGCGCATGGAAGGGGACGCAGGCGGAGCTCTTCGAAGGACAGCTCAGTCGATCAACTATCCTGGCTGCCTGGTCTAACCCACTGGTCGAAGCTTGCGCGATTTCTATCGATTTAGGAAGTGAGAGGAATCTAATCATCGTGTCAATTTATAGTACAAATCGCAAAGGAAACGCGTTCGTGTCCCAGCTTGAGCGCATTTTTACCAAACTCCGCTTACGCGACAATCGAAATTTTTATATCATTTCGGGTGACTTTAACGCTAAGCATACGTCCTGGCTAAACGCTTCAAACAATGCGCGAGGGATTGCCCTTCACGAATGGCTCGATTTCCGCGGTACCGTCTACCGTACGAAACTTTTTTTCTCCGGTACACCCACGTTTCACAGATCAGCCTCAAATCTCGATCTTGTCCTGTTGGACGACAGGTTGACTGAGCTTGCAAACAATAACTCGGAGAGATTGCAAGTCCTTCCGTACGATAGCGATCACTGGGCCATCAGAATCAAATTTAAAAATCCTGACTGGGTCACGGCCATGCCGCGCCCCGAACAACCTAGACGATTGCAATTCCGCAAGGCGGATTGGGCCGAATTAAAAAATCTCCTGGCCGACGTCACGCCAGACGATATTGATAATATTGTTAATTTCGACAAAATTCATCTAGATACCGTCATTAGTTGTCTGGAGGACAGTATACTCTGGGCCCTTAAGAAAGTTACGCCCTCCGCGAAAGTTGTAGTACAATCGTGCGACTACTCGGATAATGCTATAAAAAAACTCAAAAAAATTAAATCTAAGGCTAATAGGCTTCGCAGGAAATTCACCGAAATAACGCAAAATTACTAGAATAACAGTTTAAGTAATCTAGATATTAAAAAACCTAGCAAATTATTCCCGTTTTTGAAAAGAGCATTAAATCAGTCCGGCGATCTTTCGCTCCCAGCTATTAGGGCTGGGATGCTCGATGCGAGCCTTTTCGCTGACAGTGAAATCAACCCAGCAATGCTCGAGATCGATAACAATGACTACATAGTAACGAATCTTAACGATAAACTTAACTTAATTGGCACACATTTCTCTAGGGTCCATAAAACTAACTTCTTTGACACGCATAACGCAACGATAGATCACGAGACATATGCACTCATCTTAGACACAGAGAACTCATACAGGACTATATTACAAAAATTCGATACCGCAAACACACGATTATATAACAGTACTGACAGACGCGAGCTTAGACAACCCTCCGACGTACTCGACGCGACCAAATACTTCATGAACCCCGAAGAGGTGCGCAGAGCCATAAAATCACTCAAAAATAAAAAATAATCCTCCTTCGATGGCATCTCAAATGCTGCGCTAAAGAGGCTACCATCGAGCATTATCAACCTTTTAACCGAAATTTTTAACGTTTGCCTCAACCTGCGCTATTTCCCAAGTTGCTGGAAAACGGCTAGGTTGCTTCCGCTGCTGAAAAAAGGTAAAAACCAGCACGATTTAAATAGCTATCGGCCAATGAGCCTGCTGCCTAACATAGGCAAGATCTTCGAAATCGTTATTAATAATCGCATTTCATCGCACATACGCGAAAACGAGTTGATACCAGATCACCAGTTCGGTTTTCGTTTCGCGCATTCAACGGTCCATGCCATCTCTAAACTCACTTCCGACATAACGTGGGCATTGAACGGCAAAATGTCGGTAGGAGCCTGTCTTTTAGACATGGAAAAAGCGTTCGATACGGTTTGGACCGCCGGTCTAATTGTAAAATTAAATAATTTAAAATTCTCAGCAAATTTACTGCAACTAATATATAGCATGATTACGGATAGGAAATTCCGTGTGAGTATGGGAGGTTCAACAGCAAGCGTAACTCACTCAATTGAAAACGGACTTCAACAGGGGGCCGTTAATTTGCCCGTTCTTTTTAGTCTTTATTTTTCTGACATCTTAAAGAAATTCGACTTAAACTCCGACCGCGGGTGCAGTGCCCTCGCGTTCGCGGATGACCTTATTGTCTACGCGAGACACGAAGATCCACGAGAGATCCAAAGTAAGCTCCAGCGAACACTCGGGCAGATTTTTCAATACTGCAATAGTTTAAAAATTAAAATAAATTCCAACAAATGCGAGGCAATCCTATTCACCGAATCTTCACACAAAACCAGCAAGAAGGCGCGTCGTCTGGCTAAAGGGACCCAGCGAGCGCATCGGCGATGTTACCCCGCAAAAAAAAACGGTAAAATATCTCGGTGTAATGCTTAACGAAATGCTCAATTAAAACGAGCATGCGAAATATCTCCTGAAAAAAGCGCGAGGAGCGACAGCAAAGATAACGGGTTTGCTGTACTCCAAACATGTCCACACGAAAATCAAATTATTAATCTACAAATTATATGTGAGATGTATTCTGATCTATACAATGGTTTGCGTTTTTCGGGTTCAAGCCGCGTTGTGAAATGTGTAAATTCCGACGTTTCGTCAGCATTTCAGCTAGCTTCATCAGGGTAAAACTGATACTGAGGTATCGTGTTGACAGCACTCCTATTTATAATGGTGCTCAATGACACGAAACCGTGCTTCCGCCAATCAGATTTTTAGCTGTTAGATTTTAGATTTGATCAGCTGAGCGACTAACACCTGGGAGGAGGGTGTTCCAGATTGGGTTGATGTTATAGCCTCTGTCTCGATTGATGTTGTTGGGATATTTTATTATTTCCAATGCTTCTCGGTATTTCCTGGGAAAGTAACCTGAGGTCTTAGCCAAGAGCTTGGTTTGGTCGAAAAGTATTTTGTGACCGGTGTTGATTTTATGTTCGGCTATATATTCTGATCTATGTTTTTCCCACGTGGTTCCCGATCTCTCCATATATCATGGAAATGTTTCGAGCACTAGAAAGACGAGTCTATCGAGCGGTTGGTGGCTTTAACCCTTCAACCTTACAACCCGATGGCCAATATCGTCAAGTGTCTAACGCCAGGACGTCCGCGAGGGTGGGCGCCTCTCGATTCGATATCTTCGCTCTAAAACTTCTCCGGCTACACGCGCTGAAACTTTTTAATAACCGTTCCAACAACCCATTGTTTGATGGATTGATTTGCGTTTGCCCTGATTATGCGGAGAGATCCAGGCTCTCCGGCCACATATCGTTTGATGCATTTCTGTATCTAGACGCAAATAACTTTCTCCAAGATCCTATATCGAAGATTCCCATAATCTATCACGTCAAACGTAAAAAGAGATCACTCTCTCTAGATTATTCACCGCTCGTCTTGCGAGATGATCCGGGGAGACTTGTCTTCTCCACCTTGTTACCTCCAGTGGATCGTGATCCCCGAAAGTACAAATATCTCTCCAGGCTGCCATGGATTCGATCCGTGTCGTGCGCTGCTGATTCCCCGGAATCGCCACCAACTCGCTACATGAGCTAACCTACTCACGTCCCTCATATATGTTACATTGTTAAATTCAAAATATTTCTAATTCTGCAGTGTGCAAAGCACGTTTCGCAAGCGAGTTTACCGCCGCTTTTCCATTCATTCGCCCTCCACATTTCGCTTTCATCTCGTTATCATCCTCACCAGCACAATCATTTCACCCCATTTAATTTAATTTAGTTTTAAATTAGTTTTAAGTCTTACCGTTGGCAGTTTTTGCATAAGCGTCGCATCGTTCTTTTTTTCTGACAACCATACCATCTTCATAATGTTCACACTAAAACTGTATCATCACATTCTCCAACGCAACCAATTCATTGTCATACAAAGAGATTTTATGACTCGAGTTGCAGCCGCTGCTGCCATGTTTCATGTATCTTATATTGTTAAAATAGCCCGCCGTTTATCGGGCCTCTCATTGTATTATCTTTCACGCTCAATAAACGAAATTAAAAAGAAAAAGAAAAAAAACAGTCACAGTCCTCGGCGGTCGCACCCCGCAGGCGTTCGTCTCGTTGGTGCTTTAGCAATAAGTCGTTTCGATGTTCGACCCGTCATCAGTTTGCCCTCGACCACCGACGAGCAATCAGTGCTCCGTGATCGGGTTCAAGCATTTTCGCCTATTAGTGCGTGTATAATACTTTCGAAGAAAAGATTCAGAATCACCAAATACTCCTTTTTTTTGCCTGCTTGGTAATTCATCTTTACAGTGGTACTAACCCTCAGTTAGCGGACGTTTGTCTGCACTCTCCGTCAGCCACCAAAACACATCTACCGCCGTTGCCATCGCACGTATACTCTCAGCCGCAAAAGCAAAGAGTCCACACGTTTCTAAGGTATATATAATTCTTACTGTAAGCGGTCTCATCAAACAGTTAGGTCGAGGCGGTTCGTAGAAGTCTCGCAGAGAGACGTATCGCCGCCTTATCGGAGGAGATTCTCTCCCTCTGTGCGTGTGTGTGTGTGTGTGCTGCGTGCATGATCGTGTGGGTATGTGTTGGCGATCGTTGGTGGCCTAACGAAAGCGGCACGAAAGGCAGTCTGTAGCAGCAAGCCCACTTGAGAACAAGAGCCAAACATTTTAGATCACCAGTGTCATTATTTTAAAACCTCTCCATCCTTACATTACTAAGATTTTAGTAGTTTTGTTTTAAGTGCAATTACACATTTTGTTTTTAATGAAACCCGACCGCAAAGGGTTAATGTGAAAGTACTAGAAGAGAAACAAAATATTTAAATTGGCACAAAAACTTCAACATATTGTAAGACTCCGCGCCAGCGAGGCGCCTAGCCGGGCGTACTCATGCCTGGCTTTCGTCAAGAGAACACTTTCTCTACCGAGAGAGGAAGAGGATCCTCGCCCCTACAGGGCCTTTTTCGGGGAAAGGAGATCCTTGAAGGACCCCACCACCGAGGGAGGGAAACCGTCGCAAAGAGAGTCGACGCGTAGGACCCACCGAGGTCACATCTCGGTCACATCGTCGCGATATCGTTGACATATATTCTTTCGGAGAGAGGGTGTAATGTACCGACCCTCCGATTAGATAGTACGTAGAATATCTTTAATGAGTAAGGACAAATATTTTGTACTAGCAAACTTCTATCATCACCACTGACTCACCACCTCAAATCCAGATCTCCTATTTTTCCATCCCGACCTTTTAACTCCCTAGCACAGTCACCATTCCTTACTCATGCCCGAATCATCACGCAAATCCAAGTTCCGACTTTCTATCTCTACCCCCTGACCCTGACCACCAACAACAACACTCCCACTCCTTCTCCAAAAACCTTTAAAAACCCTTACACCGACCAAAATCACTCATTACTACATTCATTACTACATCATTACTAAATTCTCACTAAATCATTACTAAGTCTCTAAAGCATTACTAAATTATCACAAACTCATTACTAAGTCTCTAAAGCATTACTAAACTATTACTAAATCATTACTAAGTCTCTAAAGCATTACTAAATTCTCACTAAATCATAATTACTAAGTCTCTAAAACATTACTAAACTATTACTAAATCATTGCCATTTATTACTATACTACCACTACACTTACTCAGTCTCGTCATTACGAACATTCTAAATAAGAATAAAATCAACCAATTCTAAAAGTCCATCTCTCGAGTTTGGGGTTCTCCGAAAACCGCGAAACCACGATTTCGCATTACAAGGGTTTATACCAGCGGATCCTGACGCTTGTATCATAATATTGTATCTCGCCGCGTATCAGAATATTCTATTGTACTATTGTAATATTATAATATATATCGTGAAAAAGAGTGAAAGTATATATAGGGTGTCCGTAACTGGTGGTACAACCGAGCGGGGGATGATTCTACATGAAAAACTGGGTCGAAAATATAGAATAAAATTTTTTGACACAAGGCTTTGTTTTCGAGAAAAATGAATTTAAAAATTTATCTAGTGTGCGTGCACTCGGCTTACTTGCAGCTCACCGGACTTTATTCTAAGTTACCTCACCCTTTCTTCGCAAAGGTTTCCGAGGTTTGTATACATCGAATAAATCGAAGGTCGAGGTTACAATGTTAGAATTACCTTCGAGGAATTCGTTCAATTCATAAATTGCTGGAAGTGCTGTCCACGTTGTTATAGACATAATTGTGCTCTTCGTATTAAATTCCTTCGAACGTCCTGTAATGTACAATTATTGTGTTGCTTTAAGTATTCAAATGCTATAACAATTTTTTGTTGAATTGTTCGATGCTCGTTATGTCATCACGATACACAATTGATTTCACCGTTAGATTTTTATTTGTGGGGTCAGATGAAATCAATTGCTGTGGCATGCTGGGCGTCGTTTTCCCTTTGATCATTGTTTATACATGTTTAAATGTTTATAACATTAAAGTAATATGCATCGTTATATTCGGGACGGTTTGTAGAATCATTTTAGGAAAACAAGTTTAAATAACTTTTACGGTTTAAATCCAAAATATTCGAAAAGTTGAAAATTTAATTTCTTATTTCAAAATTAATTTTATCAAAAATGGAGTGTGATGGAGACAAACAGACGCCATGTTCGTGTTCAGCGCCACAAAATCAATAAGAATCAGCATAAGTATTCCTGCGGGGGTCAATTTTGTAGACCAGTGTAATTTGAAGAATAACGAAGCGTGATAATCTACTTCGTCGTTGAAAACAACTTTTATTGTTTTGTCCACGTTTAACGTCTTTAACTCTTTTGGCACCCTTTTGGTCCACCGTAGCACTCTCGCTGTAAGAGCGTCGCTCCGAAAATGCACACATAGCGCGTCGGCAGTCTTTTTGGTATAGAAATTTACCTTAGCGTTAAATAAGAACTGTGCTTAATAAAACAATATTTATTTTAACAAGTAGCGCTTATAGTTTTAATATTAACCCTTTCGTACACATAGGTCATCCGATGGATGCCGGGGATATATCCGGCGCTCGTACCGGAAGGGTTAATATATTTTCCAACATTATTCCCATATATTATAGTCATGTTCCATATATGTATCACGTTTTCAGGAAACAGCTTGAATTTCGATGTTCCACTCCCAATTCTAACACCTATTTTAAGTTGGTGTTCGCGTCGAGAATCGATTGCAACACTTTTTACTACTACTATGAAGATCTTTATTTCTGAAGAACCAGAGTTCAGACGTGGAAGTACGTCGAACGAGATTACTGTGACAGAGGACATCTGAAGATTGTCGAAATTAGAGCTTTACCCCTGCGTTTTGGGGATGTTTTTATGAGTGATACGGAAGGGATGGATGGCGACTTCCACGTTGCATCTTGCAACGTGAGCGCGACTTTTGCTCAGATGACTAATGTAAAGAAATGTGACGGTGGCTCTTGTACAGGTTGTTACAAAAGGTTTTGGTATGGCTTGGAGGGGTTGTTCTACATCTCGGATTGAATGAAGATTTTTGAAAAAAACCTGCCGCAAAATCCGTGGTAAGCGAATATTTTAGCTTATTTATTTGACCAGCTTTTTGCATTCGTCTTGCTACGTCGGTAAAATGTCTGAGAGGAAGCATGGGTCAGAAACGCACCGTTCTCTCGCAAATTGACTTTTAATAGGGCCTCCACGGTTTATGTTTCGCTTAGTAAGTGAGACTACCAGCTGGTCCTTCCTGACTCCGTTTCGAAGGAAATCTTTCGATGTAACTTTTCGGAGGTTAGGAAGACGTCAATGACCTGCGTTCGGTGTCAGGTTCGCTCAAGGGCCCTCCCGGGGAGAAGAACATAAACACTTGCACTTCTCTTACAAGGGAAGTACCCGAGGTGTCCGCCTCCGATTTTAATGAAACTTCGTAAGTTTGTTAAGTACGTGAAAATAATCGATACGTATTTTTTTATATCGGATAAGTCGCACATTTAGGGGGTGAAACAACCCTTCAAAGTTCCGACATTTTGTCTTCTTTCGCTTATAACTTCAAAAAGGTTAATGATAGAGATTTACGATAAATGTACGAAATATTCGCTTTTTTGTGTACTAAACGCCTATGGAATTTAAAATTTTATTTGACGATTTTTTCTTAATTTTTTATTAAAAAATGACAAGTTTTTCGTTATATCTTTAAAGTTTGCAATCCGATTTTAACCAAACTTCTTTTAAATGATAGAGCAATCAAAAATAAAAGTTACGTGTTTTTGTGTTTTCCGTAATTTACTCTGGAGTCGTGAAATTAACCCTTTTTTTTTGCCGGTTTTGAAACTTTACGTTACTATTTTGATAAACGAGTGACAACGGAAAAAAATGTATTATGCAACAAATGCTTCCCTTGTCCTATATGTGAGGAGAATGAGGGTTTAACTTTCAATAAAATATAATATATATAAGAGTTTATTAATACTTAAGATTATTTAATGCACTTTCTCTAACGTCTTTCTCTTTCTGCGCTTTCTTTCATACTGCCAATCGCTCTTCATCCTCTCGTTCGCCTCAATCCCCAATCTCGTACACATCATTCACACACTCTCAATGTCACGCACATAATCTCTACCACCCAAGTCGCAGTCATTCGATTCATCTGTTTTATCTATCACCACATGCATACTCTCATACACACCACATACATTCTCACACCTATAATTTCTTACATATAGAATATTATTGTTTTTGTAAAAAATCAAAATTAATTTTTTTTTTGTTTTATTATACAATTTGTAGGCCATGCAGATTCGCCACGACGAAGTAATCGTAGACTATCGTAGATACCACGAAATGTAATAAGCAAAAGTTCCATGTTTTTTTACATAGAACAGGAATATGTTTACATATTGTTTAAAACATAATTTATTTATAACTAAAACTAATTTAATTGATTCATTTAAAATATATGTACTATTGCAGTTTCTATGAAATATAGAGGTATAAATAAATTATGTTTTGAACAATATGCAAACGTATTCCTGTTCTATGTAAAAAAAACATGAAACTTTTCCTTACTACATTTCCTGGTATCTACGATAGTCTACGATTACTTCGTCGTGGCGCATCTGCTCGGCCTACAAATTGTAATTATAATTTTCACATTATAAGATTCACATTATAATAAAACAAAAAAAAAATTAATTTTGATTTTTTACAAAAACAATAATATTCTGTAGGACAAGGGGAGCATTTGTTGCATAATACATTTTTTCCCGTTGTCACTCGTTTATCAAATATAGTATAGTAAAGCTTCAAAACCGGCAAAAGAAAAGGGTTAATTTCACGACTCCAGAGTAAATTACGGAAAACACAAAAACACGTAACTTTTGTTTTTTATTGCTCTATCATTTAAAAAAAGTCTGATTAAAATCGGATTGCAAACTTTAAAGATATAACGAAAAACTTGTCATTTTTTTGTAAAAAATTAAGAAAAAATCGTCAAATAAAATTTTAAATTCCATAGGCGTTTAGTACACAAAAAAGCGAATATTTCGTACATTTATCGTAAATCTCTATCATTAACCGTTTTAAAGTTATAAGCGAAAGAAGAAAAAATGTCGAAACTTTGAAGGGTGGTTTCACCCCTTAAACGCGCG
Source organism: Cerceris ruficornis (assembly GCA_963989415.1). Lineage (NCBI taxonomy): Eukaryota > Metazoa > Arthropoda > Insecta > Hymenoptera > Crabronidae > Cerceris > Cerceris ruficornis. The sequence continues at coordinate 12,581,802 of OZ022520.1, read as the reverse complement.
ACTTAGTCGATATAAAAAAATACGTATCGTTTATTTTCACGTGCTTAACAAATGTACGAAGTTTCATTAAAATCGGAGGCGGACACCTCGGGTAGTTCCCTTGTCAGACATGTTACCCACGTAACAGGACGAATGCGATAAGCCAGTCCAAAAAAAATCAGCTACCCTTCCGCGAATTTTGCGGCAGGTTTTTCTTCACAAATTTCCATCCAATCCGAGGTGTAGAACGGCCGCTCCAAGTCATGACAAAACCTTTTAGAACACCCTGTACAGTAGTCATCCTTGCCTAAATATTGTAAGGAAAATGCCGAAAACACATGCGTCATCCACCATCGATGTTACGTAACATTTAATATAAAGTTTAGTCTAATTTTATTACCACGATATTATGAAGACGGTTCCAGTGCCCAGAGTTCCCACTGGATGGAGCAGCGTTAGCATGGGCGATTGCCGTTTGTTTTATCGTGTATAGATGATGGTGCACCGCACACACCGCTTCTTGTATTTTTCTATTGTTCGCATGGGTGAAGACGTGACTTCGCAATGCAATTAATATTTACGTTACCGAAATATATAATATCGTTTCTTTCCATTAATTGATTTCCAACTTATTAATAACCACAACAATGGTTATGGGCCCAGAACGCTACCAGATGCGCTGGATTACATACTGAACATTAGGCATAATCTAAAAGTGACCACGTGGCGTTGTGAAGCAACAGGCAACGATAGAGCCCCGTATCAGAGATGGAGAAAGAAAGCCAAAATGAAAATAGGGTAACCAAATTAAATAATAACAATTATCGCTCATGGAAAATTGAGATGAGATGGCACCTCAGAGGCAGAGGTCTACTAGACAATGTGCTAGCGAAAGTAGAACTGCCTGCAACCGCTACAGATGCGCAAAGGGCGACGCACATGGCAATAGAAAACAAGGCAATCGCTGCAATAGGTCTACACGTTGATATAGAACAACAAGTACATATAGAAGACTGTGCAAGTGTGTACGATGCGTGGAAAATATTGGAACAAGTTCATCAACCAAAATCGAGGGTACGAATTATGCAGTTGAAGAAGGAACTCTACTACTTGAAGATGAAGGATAACGAGACTATGCCTGCGTACCTTGCCAGGGCAAAAATAGCTGCAACACACCTGCGAGAAGCAGGAGCAGAGGTAGGTGACGAGGATCTTGCATACACGTTATTATCAGGTCTTCCAGATAGCTACGAGAACCTCAACATGACCCTGGCGAATCTACCAGATGATAAGTTCACTTCAACGGAAGTCCAAAGGGCATTGTTGGCGGAGTATAACCGCAGAGCATCGAGAGAGAATGCTGACAGCGAAGCAACTATCAAAGAAGCCTTGTTCGTTAAAAGGCCAGAAGAGAAGAAATTCAGACAACCGTGGAACGATAAAGTAAAACCTAATTATTGCTTTAATTGTAAAAGGGCTGGCCATATAGCCAGAGACTGTCGATCGAGACCCGAGAGAGGAAGGAAAAGGTACGAGCCAAAGCCAAGGAAAGATTATGACGCGTTCCTTGTATCGGTGAACAATGTAGACATGGATGATGCGTGGCTACTGGACAGTGGATGCACGCACCACGTATGCAGAAACAGAGAATGGTTTACAAAGTTCCACGAGTTAAAATCAGAAGTAGTGAACACCGCAGCAGACCCAAATAAACAAAACAGTGCAACCCTGAAAGCAAAGGGAAAGGGGAACATAGCCTTAACAACATTGGTGAATGGTAAGAAAAATTCCATTATATTACACAATGTATATTATGTTCCAGACGTGCGACGTAATTTAATGTCAGGTTCGCAAATCGAGAAGAAAAACAAAGTGCTACTATTCAAAGAAGGAAAGGTTATAATAAGAAACGATATCACTAAAATAATAGTATGCGAGGCTGAGAGGAAAGATGACTTGTATATTGTGAAGGCCGAAGCGGATGCGATGGAATCCACAAGAATAGAATCACATGCACTGAACTTGAACATGAACGAAATATAGCATCAAAGTTTTTGCCACACGAGACACGAAATTATTAAACGAATGACAGAGGAAAACAGAGTGAGAGGGCTGTCTAACACAAAAGATGCTAAGTTTGCTTGCGATGCGTGCTACGTTGGTAAGGCAATAAAACTTCCCTGTAAGAGACTCAAGGAGAGACAGACACGACAGGTATGCGAATTAATTCACTCTGATGTTTGTGGCCCTATGCCAGTGAATTCAATCGGCGGCAGTAGATACTTCATCACCTTTACCGACGATTTTTCTCGGAAAACGATTGTAAAATGTATGAGAAGCAAAGATGAAGCAAAAGTTCACATAAAAGACTACATATCTCAGGTGGAGCGACAACAGAATAAGAAAGTCAAGAGGTTCAGAACGGACAATGGACTGGAATTCTGTAACAGAGAACTTGACGAATATTTCAGGGAATTGGGTATACGGCACGAGCGGTCAAATGTGGAAACTCCGCAAATGAATGGCGTCGCGGAGAGGATTAATAGAACGTTACTAGACATGACAAGGTCAATGCTCGCCTCGGCCGGATTGTCACAGAAGTTTTGGGCAGAAGCGGTAACAACTGCGGCATACATTAAAAATAGAGTGTGCCATACTGGAATTGATTACGAAGTACCATTGGCTATATGGACTGGGAACACGCCAAGCGTGTCGCATCTGAAGGTATATGGTTGTCTAGCATACGCACGAACTCCCAGACAGGGGAAAACCAAATTAGACAACAGAGCAGTGGAGTGCATCCTAGTTGGGTATAGTAACCGCACGAAAGGATACAGATTGTGGTGTCCGACATTAGGAGACGTGCTTACTGTTACGAGTCATAATTCCTGCCTTCCACTCAAGGTCCTACACCCTGTCATATTTCTCCTTTAAACCTTTCCAGACTTCCCATCTGCACAACTTTCATCTTGTAAATAATATTTCGAAGTTCATCACTTGGCCTTGCTTAATCCTTACCAAAATCATTCAGTCACGTACCTCACATTTTCTACTATCTTCCTCGACTTTCCTATCGTAAATCATTCTTTTCCAACCGTTCCTCAAACCCTCGACTCACCACGTGCGCTCCTTGACCATTTCCCTCTCTTCTTTAACTTCCGATTTTCTTTCTTCCGATCTCTTGCTTCTGATAGGTCGAAAAATCGGCCTATCGGAAGTCAAGTTTATTGCAAAATTTCTCTATTCGTCCGTTCCCTACTTCTACCGATTCCTGACTTTTCTTCGACTCGATCTCTTGCTCTTCAGACTTACTTAAACTCGACTCGCGACAGTATACACTTCGAACAACACTACCGTCATTCTTACCCGCACAAACCATTACATAATGTATTTGTAACTAGTGTACATAAGAGTTTAATATATTAATAGATATATCTAGCCGTCATCTCCGAGTTCCAATTCAATATCCTACAACGAACAAAATCAATTCTGTCTCGAGAAATCGTTCAGAATCGCGCCCGGCCGTCACTGACGAATAACGTATCGCGGATTTACGACCCGCGTGGATTCGGTATTCTTATACTGCCTCCCGGTGAAAGGTCGCGCGCAGTTCGCGATAGTTCTATATCATCGTGAACATTTTTGGTCCTTCGAGCCGGATACCTGAGACTGACGAACGATAAGTGCAAGTGAGTGATTATCGAGAGACACTTTTTCTTCCACTACATCTGAACGAGCACAATCACCCACCAGCCGGGACATCTTCAGCCACATCTCAAACATCACTCCAGGATCTCAGTATCTCCGCTGCATTAAGGTAGGCTCATTCTTTGTTTCGCCGATTTCCTTTCACATTGTCCTCCGGCTAAATGATGTCGCAATCAGATCGCCCCACTGACTCCCTTTCCACCCTGCGGCGTCGTCGTGGATGTATTATCGGGCAGATAACGTCGTTTAAAAAATTTATCGACGGTTTCGAGGAGTCGGGACCAAACGTCGACTTACTGCAAGTAATGCACGACGCGCTCGTTGAACAATGGAAGCGTTTCGACGACCTCCAATTCGAAATTGAAGAACTAGACAACGCGGAAGAACAGCGCCGATACGAAATTCAAAACAATTACTGCACGGTTATCACACGCGCACGCGTATACCTACGAGAAGGTACAGCAACGCCGCAAGGATCTTCAGTTACTAACATCTCTCCGACACCGAATAATACCCTCGCACCAGCTAGATTACCAGAAATCAACCTCCCAAAATTCGACGGGTCATATGAAAATTGCACATCTTTTTACCAACAATTCTTATCGGTACTTGACCGTAACGAAGCTTTGCCGCCGGTACAAAAATTGAATTACTTGAGGTCGTCCGTGACCGGTCGTGCGATGGCCTGCATTAAAGAAATTCCAATAATAGACGAGAATTACGCTACCGCGTTACGAACACTAAAGAAGAAATTCGACTGCAAACGAAAAATCCTTTTGCGATATTTCGACGCTATTACCAACCTCCCTAAGATTCAGAAGAGTACCGCGCAGGCATTAGGTGAATTAGTGGATGCGATAAATCAACATCTCAGCGGTTTAGAAAATCTGGGCGAGCCAATTTCATCGTGGAATACACCTATTATCTCCATAATCTTGTCTAAGCTGAACCCCGATCTGATTTATCAATGGGAAGTCACGCTAAAGGACAATGATATGCCCTCCTATACACACCTGATCGACTTCTTAGAAAAAAGATCTAACTGCACGTCCCTAGATACACCGGAATATACAAATAACGCGGATAGGAACGAAATGCGTCGACAATTGCGGTCTACCGTCCGAAAACAGAGTTTCGTGACAACCACACAACCCTGCCCTATATGTCAGGAAGTCCGTAGGATTTGGTGCTGCGAACATTTTAGAGCATTGTCCATTAATAAACGGTACGCGGCAGTCAATACGGCTGCGCTATGTAGCAATTGTCTAAGCGCCGGACACACAACCAAAAATTGCCGATCAACTTCATGCCGGGTATGCGACCAACGACATCACACGTACCTGCATGGGGCGTCAATCAGCGAGGACAACGAGCGGTCACCATCCACCAAAGACAATGAGAGCGATGCACAAGGCGGAACGGTATGACTACCGAAGAAACAAGGAGCCGAAACAAGTGTACGGTCGGTTTTTGTGGTAGACGCTTCTATAAATCAATTGGTCGTAACCGCACAAATTAATGTTACAAATAGCACTTGACAACCTGTGCGCGGTCGAACCCTCGTAGATACCTGCGCATCGGCTAATTTTATGACAGAGAGTTTCGCCAGGAGCCTCGGTTTGAAAATGAACCCGTGTCGCGTGGCCATCGGTGCCGTTAATTCTCTTAATACTATATCAAAACACATCATTGAAGCTACAATAGAATCACATACCGGAATCTTCAAGAAGACAGTTCAATTTCTAATTATACCACAAATCGCCACACAAATCCCAGATCAAACGATCGACCGTACACAGATCAAAATACCTCGCTACATCAAGTTAGCCGACCCTAACTTTCACCGACCAGCTGCCATTGATATGCTACTCGGATCGGGAATCGCATTATCTGTATTGTGCGTTGGACAGATAAACTTATCTATCGCTAACAGTCCGGACCTCTACCTGCAGAAGACGAAACTCGGGTGGGTCATCGGGGGGAGCATACCTGCAACCCATCCTTCGCTAGCCGAACCATCGGAATCATGCTACAGCAACAACGTGGTGCATGACCTGTCAAAATTCTGAGAACTCGAAGACGGTCCGAAAATAAACCACCTGTCCATAGAAGAAATAGCCGCAGAAAGCCATTTTCAAGAAAACGTATCGAGAGACCCTGACGGACGATACGTCGTAGCCCTACCATTTAATAAAAAGCTGACACAGCTGGGAGACTCACGACTTCAAGCTATCAAGCGATTCAACGCACTGGAGCGCAAGTTTACAAGAGAACCAGAATTGCGAAGGCAATACACAAATATCATGCAGGAATACTTGAATCTCGGACACATGTCGGAATTGAAGGAAGAGGAGATGAACGACCACGGATATTACTTACCACACCACGGAGTCACGAAAACGAGCAGTCTCACGACGAAACTGAGAGTAGTATTCGACGCGTCCGCGGAATCTTCTTCCGGAATTTCTCTAAATGATACATTGTCCATCGGACCGAAGATTCAAGACGACCTGCTCTATATCCTACTCCGATTCCGTGTACACCGCTACGTCCTTACAGGGGACATAGAGAAAATGTATCGACAATTCCTCGTCCGTCCAGAGGACAGAAGATATCAACGGGTGATATGGCGCGATCCAGAAGGTCCGCTTAAAACGTACCAACTCAACACCGTCACATTCGGATTATCGGCGGCGCCTTACTTAGTGATCAGATGCCTCACACAACTCGCGCGAGACGAAGGACACCGATTCCCCAAAGCAGCGACCATTTTGCAACGCGATTTTTACGTCGACGACCTGCTCACCGGAACTACGACGCAGCAGGAGGGCGTAGAGATTCGGAATGAAATCACACACCTTCTTAGCCTCGCTGGCTTACACATCAGGCAATGGGCCTCCAATGAGAAATCGCTATTGGACAGTTTACCACCTCACACCATTAATCAACATCTTCAACTCGGCGACCAAACTTCATTGAAGACCTTGGGGATAATGTGGAACTCCACGGATGACTCCATCCATTACACCGTTCGAGCCCCAGCTCCTCCTAAACATATCTCCAAACGCTTAATAAGCTCGGAGATTGCAAAAATATATGACCCGCTTGGATTACTAGGACCGGTAATCGTTAACGCGAAAATCCTACTTCAAAAGATATGGACCTTGAAGGTGGACTGGGACGAATCTCTTCCGACCAGCATACACTCGGAATGGACTGAATTTTACAAGCAACTTCCATTGCTTAATAACATATCTTTTCCAAGATTCACATTAATTAACACAGCAACGGAGATAGAACTACACGGGTTTTGTGACGCAAGCGAGAGGGCATATGGAGCGTGTGTTTTCCTAAGATCCACAGATCATGAACGAATAACCGATACGCAATTACTAATAGCTAAATCGAGGGTAGCTCCGCTCAAACAACAGACAATACCACGCTTAGAACTGTGTGGAGCACTACTCTTGACATCTTTAATATCCACGGTACAAGCAGCATTACATATTAAGATAAATCGCACCACACTCTAGACAGATTCCACAATAGTATTACACTGGTGTACCGTGAATCTGATAATATTCCCGGCACGTCGCGGTTTAACTTAATAAGCCGAGACTGATTTTTTAACTGTTTATTTGAATAATAACGAAAGAACAACAGGATGCGTAAAACAAGAAAAATACAAACAACGATAACAAAATAACACTTAGAACTAATCAAAAATAGTGCTTGATGAATCTGAATTGGAGATTGAAGTTAAGGTTGTGTTGCTTCGAAGTTTGGTTTGATACTGAACTCTTCCGAAAAATGAAGGAGTCCATTGCGAGTAACCATCCCCTCCACTGACCGGTAACGCCCTCAAAAATACGATTTATGCGCCAACGGAAGTGGTGTGGTGTCTGTGTAAAATTAATAATTTCCTAGTAAATTCCGAAGGCGCCCGAAGATTTGGCGGGATCGCTCGGCGTTTCCTTGGATCGGTGGAGGGGGCGGCGGTCCGGGCCCCGGGTGGCACGGGTCAGGTCAACCCTTGTTGGAGGGTTTGCGCGCGCGTGGAAGACGGTAGGATGACTTGTCAGCGCAGGCGAAGGTTTATGATACGGCTATTTCTATTGAGGAAGAGAGAAGTGAGAGTGCAAACTTAATCTTAAGACCTTCACTTCCCTCGATGGTTAAAGACCTGGAGAACACATGTTGATGTTAATTTAGATTTCCTCACAAATAGCTAAGCCGCTCGTACCTTAAACCTATTATTTACGCGGGACCGAACAGCTGCATGCCAGGGAAGTGATTTTGAACTATTGTAACGAAAAATTGTAAAGAAAGATTAAAGCGAGCATAGAGTAAAAGTAATGAAAACTAACAGGACCTGTGACCCTGTCAGCCTTGAATTCTAAGGTTTCCTGGACATGCATTGTTTGTTTTTAGTAGACAGATTCCACGAAATAATTTAACTCCTGCGCTCGATCCCTTACGGGAACGGTAATTAATAGTTAAATGAAACCGAACAACTGGTTAAACACATCACCGCACCTTCTTAAAACGTTCGTTGCCAATAGGGTCGCCGAAATTCAGTCAAAAACCAATGTTACCGATTGGCGACACGTGCCGACAGCGGACAACCCAGCGGATCATATTTCTCGCGGCCAAACCCCTTTAGAATTTCTACAAAAATCCATTTGGCACCGCGGCCCTGAATGGCTCAAATACTCCGAAGATCTGTGGCCTACATGCAAATTAATCACACCAATAAACGCTCCAGACGAACGAAAGGTCACATGCTTAACTACGATAATTGCAGAACCAGAATTATTCCTTCGCTTCTCAACATGGCCGAAATTACAACGCATTGTCGCATACTGCCTCCGATGGAAAGACAAGAAAAGAACTACTGGATCTATCACCGTCCAAGAGATGCTCAGAGCACGAAAAAGCATCCTCAAACAGACACAACAAGGTAATTTTCAAAATGATCTGAAGCACCTCAGCGACGGGAAACCTTTAGAACAGAAAAGTAAGCTCAACAAATTAAACCCTTTTTTGGACGAACATGGTATATTACGTGTCGGTGGCCGGTTAAAACATTCTACATTGCCGTTTAACCAAAAACATCCGATTATATTACCAAAATCACATATCACGAGACTTATTATCAATAACGAACATTTAAACCAATTACATGCCGGAGTACAAGCAACTTTATATGCAATTCGTCTACAATATTGGCCCATTGACGGCCGCAGTCAAATTTGGAAGGCAATCAAATCATGCATAAAATGCTGCAGATTCCAACCACCGTCGGTAGATTATATAATGGGAAACCTACCGGAAGCACGAGTCACAGAGTCACGCCCATTTATTAAGGTCGGCATCGACTACTGTGGCCCATTTTTCATTAAAGAGAGAAAACATCGTAACCGGAAGAAGATTAAGGTTTACGTCGCCGTGTTTGTATGTTTTTCTACCAAGGCCGTACATTTAGAATTGGTGAGCGATATGACCAGCGAAGCCTTCATCGCGGCTCTTCGGCGTTTCATCTCCCGAAGGGGATTATGTACTGATATGTATTCCGACAACGGGTCGAATTTCGTCGGTGCAAATAATCAATTACAGGAACTGCGAATCTACTTCGAAACGACGACCACCTTGAAAAGGTTAAAAATACGCTAGCAACTAAGGCCATCACGTGGCATTTCATCCCGCCCTATACTCCACACTTCGGTGGTCTTTGGGAAGCTGCGGTGAAATCTTTCAAGCATCATCTGAGACGCGTGGCAGGAAACACACTATTTACCTTCGAAGATTTGAATACCTTGATAATAGAAATTGCAGCCGTTCTCAATTCACGTCCTCTCACACCTCCTTCTTCCGATCCACACGACCTCCTTGTTCTCACTCCGAGTCACTTCCTTATCGGCGATTCACTAATGAGTCTGCGAGAGCGAGATTACAGGGATGTTCCAGAGAACCGGTTGTCAAAATGGCAAAATCTACAACACCTGCAACACCATTTCTGGACTCGTTGGCACCGAGAATACCTCAACGAACTGACAAATCGCAACAAGTGGAATCGAGGTAGCCATTCCATCAAGGAGGGGACATTGGTTCTCTTACGAGACGATAAAGTACCGCCAATGCAGTGGCCAATGGGCCGCATTCTTAAACTTTTACCTGGGGCCGACGGAGTAACCCGCACGGTCACCGTGAGGACAGCTTCCGGAACCCTGGACCGGAGCGTCAAGGGACTGGCGCCTTTACCTATTCAACCCGAAGAGGAGCCAACGTCGCCGACATCAAATTAAAACGCTAAATAACACAACACAAAACATTTCTACACTTTCACACACACTTACACTAGCAAGAGCATTGATCGGCAACCCTCTCAAAGGGGGGAGGATGTTACGAGTCATAATTCCTGCCTTCCACTCAAGGTCCTACACCCTGTCATATTTCTCCTTTAAACCATTCCAAACTTCCCATCTGCACAACTTTCAGCTTGTAAATAATATTTCGAAATTCATCACTTGGCCTTGCTTAATCCTTACCAAAATCATTCAGTCACGTATCTCACATTTTCTACTATCTTCCTCGACTTTCCTATCGTAAATCATTCTTCTCCAACCGTTCCTCAAACGCTCGACTCACCACGTGTGCTCCTTGACCATTTCCCTCTCTTCTTTAACTTCCGATTTTCTTTCTTCCGATCTCTTGCTTCTGATAGGTCGAAAAATCGGCCTATCCGAAGTCAAGTTTATTGCAAAATTTCCCTATTCGTCCGTTCCCTACTTCTACCGATTCCTGACTTTTCTTCGACTCGATCTCTTGCTCTTCAGACTTACTTAAACTCGACTCGCGACAGTATACACTTCGAACAACACTACCGTCATTCTTACCCGCACAAACCATTACATATTTGTAACTAGTGTACATAAGAGTTTAATATATTAATAGATATATCTAGCCGTCATCTCCGAGTTCCAATTCAATATCCTACAACGATCAAAATCAATTCTGTCTCGAGAAATCGTTCAGAATCGCGCCCGGCCGTCACTGACGAATAACGTATCGCGGATTTACGACCCGCGTGGATCCGGTATTCTTATACTGCCTCCCGGTGAAAGGTCGCGCGCAGTTCGCGATAGTTCTATATCGTCGTGAACACTTACGACGAAACATGTGCGGTTCGTCGAAGAAAAGATAGGATCGGAATGGATATACAGGAAGAGTGCACCAAATTGGCGGTTCAATGAGGCCTGGTCGGAGACCGAATCGGAGAGTGAGGGTCCTATAAAAATTACGGAGAAAGACGGTGAGCCGAGTCCACCAGAAAAGCCCACACGAAAGATCGAGAAGATAGTGAGGGACGACCCTCTCGAAACAGGTAAAAGACCAGGTAGGCCAAGAAAGGTCATCAAAAATCCATATGGGCGCAAGGGCAAACCGAAGGCGCCTGTCAGCGAACGCGATTCTGAGAGCAACGATGTCGAAAGCGACATCGAGGCAAACCATGTGGAAATACTGGAAACACAGAATTTAACAGAGGCATTGAGTTCCCCGCAAGCAGAGGAATGGAAGCGTGCCATGCAAGAAGAAATCGATAGCTTAGAAAGCAGGAAAACGTGGAGGATAAGCGAGTTGCCTAACGGAAAGGCAGCAAATGGCAGCAAATGGGTCTACAAGTTAAAGAAAGATGCAGACGGCAATTTAGCAAGGTACAAGGCAAGGTTGGTAGCCCAAGGATTCACGCAGAAGAGAGGAATCGATTACCTAGAAACGTATTCGCCAGTTGCGAGCTTCTCCCTAATCAGAATACTGCTATCACTAGCAGCGGAATTCAACTGGTATACGAGACACGTGGATGTAAAATGTGCATATTTATATGGGCAGCTGCAAGAGGAAATTTATATGAGAATTCCATCGCTGCGCAAAAGCGAAACAGGGAAAGTAGAAAGATTGTTACGTTCAATTTACTTATCTTATAGGACAGTGGACCATTATTATTGTGTACGTAGACGATTTATTTATATTCGCAAACGAGTCAGTGTCGATAACGCAAGCCGTACACGAATTGTCATCGGCATATGAGTTGAAAGATCTTGGTGAGATGAGTTATGCATTGGGGGTTAAGATAGAGAGGAACCGTAAGGGAGACATACGCATGTCACAAAGACAGTATGTGGAGACGCTACTGCAGAGGTATAGCATGCAGGAATGTCGTGGAGCATCTACACCATTGGATCCAGGACTACTTTTAACGACCAATGATGGACCTAATACTCAAGAAGAAAAGGATGAAATGGCGCAAACGCCATATAGAGAATTGATTGGTTCATTGATGTTCTTGGCTTTGTATACGAGGCCTGATGTCCTGTTTGCGGTGACGAAGCTATCGCAATATAATGCGAACCCAGGAAGGGTACACTGGGGCCAGGCAAAACATGTACTTAGATATTTACCTAAAACCAAAGATTATGGCATAGTATACAGGTGTAGCGGAAGCTCAGACGTTAACCTGTTTTGCGATGCTGATTGGGCTGGAGATCAAGATCATAGACATTCAATCTCCGGTCTAACGGTGTACATAGGAAGGAACGTTGTCCATTGGCGGTCAAGTAAACAAAAATGCCTGCCAACGTCGACTATGGAGGCGGAATACGTGTCCATGGAAAATGGTGTAAAGGAAATAGCATGGGTAAGGACATTTATCAAAGAATTAGAATTAAATAATTATGTTGCAGGCGAGTGCAGATTATACTGCGATAACAGATCCGCAATAGATTTCTCGAGGAGTCGAGTCGATAACCACAGAACCAAACATATCGACATCGCTTACCATATCGTTAGAGAAAGGGTGGAAGACGGATCGGTAGTTCTCGAGTATGCTCCATCCGATGAAAACCCGGCGGATATTTTAACAAAGGGTTTGAAGGGAACGTCACACCACCGGTGCATAATTAACTTAGGCTTGGACACCGGAAAGTGGGGGATTGAAGACGGTTCCAGTGCCCAGAGCTCCCAATGGATGGAGCAGCGTTAGCATAGGCGATTGCCGTTTGTTTTATCGTGTATAGATCATGGTGCACCGCACACACCGCTTCTTGTATTTTTCTATTGTTCACATGGGTGAAGACGTGACTTCGCAATGCAATTAATATTTACGTTACCGAAATATATAATATCGTTTCTTTCCATTAATTGATTTCCAACTTATTAAAAACCACAACATCTTATACAGCCCGTTTTTTTATAACTTGTTGCATTATAATGTTACGAGCCGGACGAGTGGCAGAACGAGACCGAATGCATTAATACAATTTTTATTGCGAGTGCTAAGAATTGCAACGAGTTGGGGAATAATATCCAGGGAATTATATCTGGGGACCGGACTAATCTATAGCAGAACTATAGAGTCGCCGTATGCCCGTTAATAACGAAAAACCTTGCGGTATTTTCGCGCTAGTATAGCGGATAACTCCCGTACCAAAGAATACAAGGGTACTGCCTCTAGCTGGTATAAAGGGAAAAAGAGATTGTTGCAATCCGTAGACTCTTTTAACGAACACCCGTAACTATAATTTTAAAGATCTTATTTACTCCGAGCGGCAAGAGTGAATAAGGGAGATCGTTGCTCAGTTACATGAAGATTAAAGGAAGTAAAATGAAAATAACTAAACGTTTGAAATATCACAATGTGAATGTAAACGTATATTAACGGTTATAATCAAAAGTGGTTCAATAATGTAATTACAAAAGTTGATTCTTAAATCTAAACTTAGCCGAAATTCACGCGTCGGTTCGCGGGGATATTCTACGTCTTATACTTACAACAGTCAACGTTTTAATAGAAGTCGTGACTTCGAATTTTACGTATGCTAGGTAACAGTATGACGGTTTGAAGAATACTGGATCCGAGGAGTCAAAATGTGTCTCGTTTATATAGGACTTGGTCCTGGGAAAAACTGTCAAAAAATGAGTGGAGGTGGTAGGAATTTGGAAGGGAGTTTAGGGCACCAAGATGGCGTGGGAAAAAATCTGGAGATTATAAAAATGTAACTTGTTTATACCAGCCGCGAGGGTGGTGGTCCTGCGTATTTACGTCTTCCTATGGTTTCTCAAGTGGTCTACTGATATATTTTCTATGTGGTCGACTGGTATTCCGTGAGAAAAATGAAAATTAAGAGCCGCATGTAACAATAACTTGAGGAAAGAAGAGAGATAGGGACGGAGGTGAAAGCGATATGGATGAGGATTTTAAATAACCGGGAAGTAACAGGGTAAGAAAGTCTCGCTACGGGAGAAACGCCTGACTAACCATTTCTCTTGATGATGTCGAGGCATAATTTGCAACGTCGGCCTTGAGGTTGCGAAGGCAAAATTTCCAAATTAGTTATTTTATTTCGCAGCTGTGTAGACCCGTCCATCTGGCAAACACCCCTCGAAATATCGAGGGGTGGCACGTGGCTACCAGCTTTGCGCTGCAAATCTTACGCTGGATTTATGACACCCGTCATAAATCTAGCAGCTTTGGACGCCTAGGTCACCTTCGCAGCCCAAGCCCCCCCCCCCCCCCCCCCTTTCGCTCTTTCTGCCTGGGCCTTCGGTGGGTGTTGGCAGAAAAAGCCAACGTAAACTTCGCATTTTTGTAACCACCCACGAAGTCCAGGCAGAACCAATAACATTTCTTCAAGGCCCAATACACTTCTCCCTATCAAGCCACCCCTTCCGCTTTGGAGAGGTGACTGACGGAGGAAGGGGTACTTCAAGAATTAATAAAGGGACAAAAAGCGCCCAAAAAGACTGATTCTGTTTGTAACACTCTCTATCTACACGTCTAGCTTGCTCGTATTTTATATCTTGTTATTTTTGTTATTTGTTGGTTGAGTTAAAGTTTTCCTGTTATCATTTTCTTGTATATACTTGTTTCCTCGTGTAATAAACAACACAAAATCCAACATTCGGAAGCTGTAGAGTGTTTATTATCTCCGAAAGAAAAACAAACTAGATTCTGACGACTTAACTGTCCGACGAGTTACGACACTTTGCCTAACCGGAACGAGGCAAAAGGCACACGAGTCAACATAATTTTGGTCCTTCGAGCCGGATCCAGCCTAGCGGATCCTTCAAAACTTCTTTCGGAAACGAGGACGAGTGATTGAAGCACACAGTACCTTGCTCTCAACCAAGTGGCAAGAGACGAGGCAAACCTGTGTCACCTACAAGCCAATCAAGGAGCGAACTCCACCACCGGTCAACCCGGAACCCAAGCAGCGAGCCAAAACAGGTCGCTCCAAGACAACAACGAAACGTCGCAGGGATCAACGAAGGTCAAACGACTGCAGAATCCAGACTCTTCGTACATCGATTATCGCATCTACATCAACCAACAGCGGGTCAGTCACCACGTATTCAACACGATCAGGTCAGAGTGCATGGTCATACGTATCATAATCCTTTAGATACCTCGCGTACTATCCCTAATTTCGTCGTTACTTCACGCATTCAGAATCCCTATCACGTCATGTCGATTGAAGAAACCGCGAGTGAGATGCGCACTGTACGCACTGTTTTCAAACGTAAGCTAACGGTATTTAGGAACTTTCTCGACGAATGTAATGAACGGTCTGATTGTAATACAATCAAAACCAAACTTGACCGAATCTCTGACATGTTCGCGAAATACTCTACGGTACATTTAAGATTAGAATGTCTCGACGAAGCAACATATTACTCGACGGAACATAGTACATTAGGAAACGAGTTTGATTTGCAAGTTTCTCGTGCGCAACGATTATTAAACCCAGCAACGATCAATGCAGTTCCGTCTGAAGCCGCGAATTCACATCGGGGTACGAGTGTAACCGGCTCCGAAGGCGACCGCGACGTGGAATTACCGCGAGTGAATCTTCCGACGTTCAGTGGTCAATACGAAGACTGGCCGGGATTCGCGGAACAATTTAAATCCGCGGTGCATGAGAACTCTACCATCACTGACAGTAAAAAACTCACGTACCTGCGATCATGCTTGACGGGCGATGCCGCGAAACAGTTAGAAGCTTTTGGGAATTCGGCCAAAGACTATACGATTGCTTGGGACCTTTTAGAAAAAAAATATGATGAACCATCGATCATCGTGGATAATCACATAGGCGCAATAATAGACATATGTTTAACCGAAGGGCGTGCAAGGCCGGAGTTGCATAAATTCGTATCACAAACTGAATACCACTATCGGGCATTAGAAAAATTAGGACATTTAAATACCGATACTATTTGGCTTTTTATATTAACATCGAACTTGGATGAGGCCACAGTCACGAGGTGGAAGGAGGCAAAGGGAAACGATTTCCCTAAGGTAGACGAGTTTTTTTAATTCATGCGCGAACGGGTTAAAATCCTTACTCCTACCGCTTTCGAGACAGCTAAAAAATTGCGCAATCAAGGTCGAACGTATACAAAACCCTCGCGTCAAACCGCCCATCCACGCGGAACAACCGCGCAATGCATACGCGACTCAAGTAAAACCTTATTGTCACCTCTGTCATAAGGACCATGCCACGCAGAATTGCGAGCAATTAAAATTAGCTAAGCATCGCGATAGAACGGACATAGTGAAAAAAGCAAACCTATGCATTAATTGTCTTCGTCCGGGTCATATGATCAATGAATGTCACGCGACGTCCTGTAAGCGATGCCATCGGTGGCATCATACAATGTTACATTGGGAGTTTGATACAAGGGGACATTCGTCACAAGGGGTAACTTTCCCTCCGCCTTCATCGGGTGAAACACAGGTACATGCAATACGAACGATGACCTGCGCAAATCCTACACTTCCTTCCGAAGTTCTTTTGTGCACCGCAGTAATAAAGATGTTTGATCACGCTGGTAAAACGCACTTTAATAGAGTTCTCCTCGACTCGTGCGCTCAGTCCAATTTTATAACTAATCGATTTGCAAATTTACTGAACATACCGCGGATGGCTGCTGACAGACCTCTTAATGGCATCAACAAAATGGAGTCACGCGTGAAACAAGCCATGAGAGCACGGATCGCGTCAAAAAATAGCGCATTCGAAGATGAACTAACATTTTTGATAGTACCGTCAATAGGTAACGCGCTGCCATCGCAAGTTATAGATAAAACAAAATGAAAGATTCCGGGTAATATAAAATTAGCAGATCCAAACTTTAACAAACCGGCTGACATCGATGGATTGATAGGCGCGGAGTTGTTTTATAAACTTCTTTGCGTCGGGCAGATTTCGCTGGAAGAAGGGTCCGTAATTTTACAGAAAACGCGACTCGTTTGGATTGTGTCCGGCGTTCCAAAATCATCCTCCCGCACTCATAACACCCGATGCCATTTAACAGTAAACAATGAATTAGAAGTAGATCTTTCGAAATTTTGGGAAATCGAAGAAGTAAACGAGCAGCGGATATTATCTCCCGAAGAATCGGAATGCGAAGCTCATTATAAGGCGAACACGAAACGCAATATTGTAACAGGTCGATATGTAGTTCGAATACCCTTTAAAAAATCAGTTGGTGATATTGGAGAATCTTATTCAATAGCGTTAAAGAGATTTTATGCATTAGAGCGATCACTGGAAAGAAAACCAGAAATTAAGAAACAATATTCCGCTTTTATTCGCGAGTATCGGGAGCTCTCTCACATGTCGGCGCGTCAAACAACGGATAAATCTCAGACATATTTTCTGCCTCACCATGCTGTATTAAAAACCACTAGTCATACGACAAAATTGCGGGTAGTGTTTGATGCCTCTGCTCGCCCACTCGGTGGTGTATCTCTAAACGAAGCCATGATGACGGGGCCCACAATCCAAGATGATATTTTCTCACTATTACTGAGATTTCGTCGTCATAAATACGTTCTTACCGCTGATATTGCAAAAATGTATCGTCAGATAGTCGTGCATCCGGACGATCGTAAGTATCAATGCATTCTATGGCGCGAAAATGTTCACGATCCGGTAGAAATTTACGAAGTGAACACCGTCACATACGGGACAGCTGCTGCTCCTTTCTTAGCTACGCGAACGCTTAAACAATTAGCTGACGACGAACAACACGCATACCCAGACGCTGCGGAAATACTACGAAACGACTTTTGCGTTGACGACCTTTTAACCGGGGCATGATAATTATGAAACAGCTAGGAAACTACGCGATGATTTATTAGCGATTACAAAAAGGGGAGGTTTTAAACTAAGACAATGGACATCAAACGACGCATCACTATTACCAGACGCAACATCTCAAACTAGTAAATTGCACTTGTGTCTCGATACTGAAGAGAATACGAAAACTCTGGGGATAACGTGGAACGCAAACCGCGATAACATCGAATATTCCGTATTATCGATAGAGCCCATAGATCGCGTGACGAATAGAGCAATATTGTCTCAAGTTGCAATATTATACGATCCACTTGGATTAGTGGGACCTGTCATCGTGAAGGCAAAAATACTAATGCAACAATTGTGGCAGGAAAAAATTGATTGGGATGAGTCGGTCCCACCAGGTATATTCACTTCTTGGAATGACTATCAACGGCAGCTACGCAATTTTGATTCTCTTCGATTTCCGCGCAGAATAATTGTGAACGGTGTAATATCAATACAATTGCACGGATTTTGTGACGCGAGCGAGCTGCATATGGCGCATGCATCTACCTACGGTCAGTAAATCGCGACGGAAATGTGATATCACAGCTAGCTTGCTCAAAATCACGTGTAGCCCCCCTGAAGACGCAAACGCTTCCGCGACTTGAACTTTGCGCGGCACAACTCTTAATCAAATTATACAAATCTACAGTTCGCGCGTTAAAAATTAATATCGATAAAACCTTTTTCTGGTACGACTCTACAATCGCGCTACAATGGATAAATTCATTGCCGCACATTTTAAAAACGTTTGTAGCCAATCGCGTAAGGGAAATTCAAGAGCATAGTAGAGCGCCTCAGTGGTGTCATGTGCCCACAAAGGATAATCCTGTCGACATTATTTCCCGAGGGCTGAACCCTAAGCAATTCTTCGATGTACAAGATCAATGGCAACGCGGGCCATCGTGGTTACAACTAACGGAAACCTATTGGCCCCATACTGAAATACAGCTATGGGAAATACCTGAAAAACGTGCCACCACTAATTTATTAACAGCCAGAAAAGAGCCGAACGATTTACTAACGAGATTTTCAACCATAACAAGGGCAAAACGAATAATTGCCTACTGCCTGCGGTTTAGAGACAATGTAAGAAATAAAGACAATAGGCGCATGGGTCGCAGGACGCTTTAAGGGTAATAGTACGCAGGACACAGGAGGAAACCTTCGCGCAAGAATTGTATGCTTTGACCGCGTCCAAAAACTTGCCGAAACGTAGCAATTTATTACCCTTGGCAGTGTTTGTAGATGATCAACGCATTATTAGAGTAGGAGGTCGTTTGAAGCACGCCGACATATCCTACGATCAAAAACATCCCATATTGTTACCGATACATCATCATATCACTGACATTATAATTCGTGAAACGCACGTCGGGCATTATCACGCAGGAGCCTCCGCGACATTAAATGCTTTCCGTCAGATGTACTGGCCACTGAACGGAAGAACCGCCGTGAAAAGAATTATTCGAAATTGCGTCACGTGCCAAAGGGCACAACCAGCCGTCGAGCGGTATGCGATGGGAAACTTGCCGTCTAATCGTTTACAGCTTCAGAGACCGTTTTTAGTTTAGGGAGTCGATTATTGCGGACCGTACTTTATCAAAGAACGTCGACATCGAAATCGCAGTAAGGTAAAAATATACATCGCCATCTTCGTCTGCTTCGCAACAAAAGCAACGCATATGGAATTAGTGGAAGATTTGACATCCGAAGCTTTTCTAGCCGCGTTAAAACGATTCTTCGCCAGACGGGGTAAAGCCTCAGACGTCTATTCGGACAATGGCTCTACAGATGATAATACGAGGACAATGATAGAGTGGTACTCCAAGATTGTTTGCCTTCAATCGCAATGTTTCATTGACGAGAGACTATATTTTTAGATGGATTCCGTATCACCAAGATTGTGATACACATATCACGTAGAAAATATATGACACTGGTAATAACGAAGGGATTTGAACTTCGGTCCTCCAATGAATTGTCAGAGTCTGTAGATTTATCTTCATACCCACTCAAGTCCAAACGTGCGGCTTCTAATTTATATTTCTATGTTTATCTTATCGAAGGGGTAAAGTATCCTTGAGACTGTTCAAGATTCTTTTAGAGTTCACCTGCGATCTCGGTCCACCAAATTGTCGACATGTCACGGTACTTACCTCCATCAGACTGTAAAAACGAACGACCAACTTGATCAAAGGACTTCGTTGGTTGGAGAGAAAAACTACTGGTGCCATATTTATCATTCCTCTTATCTTTCGGTTGTATTCGGGTTTCTCGCTGATCATAACATAGAAGGTAGTCGTGCCTTGACTGTATCCTACGTAATAGAGCTCCGTGAATCCAGTTCGTTCTAATATGTGATCTATCAACGCCGGTAGATCGTAATAGCCAATCTCGTGCCAGCTAAAACAAACAACCGTGAAATGTGTTACTTCCAATACCATTGGTGGCGCTATCCTGAATATTACAATATTTCAAGTACTGAGTAACGTTAAGGCGGTCCCAGCGAAAAACCCTACAAAAGGTTAAAGAATGAAGAAATGAAGTTAGAGAGAAAGGCGACTCAAGAGTCGTATACCGTAATCGATACTATTTTGCCTGCAGAGAGAAGGTCCTGAGAATTTAGCAATTATCTGCAAAAGGGAACTTCTGACCGCCATTCTGGTTACTACTTCATTCTGTAGATCTCATCATTCTGAATAAATAAAATAAAAATAAATAAAATATAGCTCTGTATTTCTCTATATAAATTTATTTTAAAGCCTCAGAAGAAACGCATTAACAGGACCAGGGTCTAGAAGGAACGGACATGGACTCCCAGAAGACAAACTTGGGCCCGCTTAGCAACATAAACTTGTGGAAACGAAGAGTAGAGTGGAGAAAACTAAGTTTGTTTTTGTAACGGAAGGCTAGATGCTTCTACGTCAGGCAGCCAGGATAGTTGATCGACTGAGCTGTCCTTCGAAGAGCTCCGCCTGCTTCACCCATTCATACAGCTGAGATGTCACTGATTCACAGCCACTCTCTCGGTGTCATGGCCGGACCTATTGGCACGAGCGTGGTGGCGTATTGGGGCGACATTCGTATCTAATCGCTCGCGCTGGAAAGACATGCCACGCGCGTCGATCGCGGAAAACAAAACGACGCGCGTGGCACGTCGACCAAGGTTATTTGTCGAAAAACAGTTTCAGATCGCACCACGTCGCGTGCAGGGTGAAACAAAAGTATTATTAGTGAAAAAGTATGCTCTGATATGATTTAAATCAAATAAAATTAATAGATTTTAATGTTTTTGGACTTCTGGCGATGATTTGGTGGAATTCAACCACTACGTGACGCCTTACGGTGAAATATAATGCTCCGTTCTAGCACGCGCATTTGTAAATTAATTTCTAGCGCAAACAGGTAAGAAACTCCGCGACAGCAGAACGCAAGGCCTTCTCGCGTTAAAGAATACATTGTTGCGGCCGAGCATTATATTTCGCCGTAAGGCGTCACGTAGTGGTTGAATTCCACCAAATCATCGCCAGAAGTCCAAAAACATTAAAATCTATTAATCGTATTTGATTTAAATCATATCAGAGCATACTTTTTCACTAATAATACTTTTGTTTTACCCTGCACGCGACGTGGTGCGATCTGAAACTGTCTTTCGACAAATAACCTTGGACGACGTGCCACGCGCGTCGTTTTGTTTTCTGCGATCGACGCGCGTGGCATGTCTTTCCAGCGCGAGCGGTTAGATACGAATGTCGCCCCAATACGTCACCACACGCGTGGCAATAGGTCCGAACCTGGCAAGTAAAAGGCGAAGCAGTCAGCGAGCTCTCGAGTGCATGGGAAGGGGACGCAGGCGGAGCTCTTCGAAGGACAGCTCAGTCGATCAACTATCCTGGCTGCCTGTTCTACGTCGTCTTTATTTCTGGTTTGTTCGCGCTCGACGGCTCTCTGACCAAGTGACTAGTCGGAGGATCGTTTCCTCCGACGTAGCTTCTTCGGAGGCGGAGCGAAGTTTTGGGAGTTTTTCTCTATTACAATTTGATTGGTTTTTGTAAATGATTGGTAGAGAAAAACTCCCTCCACTTAAGGGTGTGTCTGGAAAGAGAGGATGTTTTAGGGAAAAACCCAGGCGGCGGTGACTCATGCCGTAGCCGTGGATTTTGGCTTCCTCGCGACCCGCGGTTTATGGCGGTATATGTCAGGTCGGCTAGAGGTGGCTCGGCGCGACCGGTACGCGGGCAAGAGTTTATTTCTTTATTATTCATTGTCGTATAGAAAAACTGCGACATGTAATTGCTTTTTGAAGGTCCCTAGTTTGACCCTCGGCAGTTTCAAGTCGGCATAAGGACTTCCGAGAAATAGTAAACTGCGTGTCGCTACAAACTCTTTATATAACTCGAAAATAGTAATACGAAAAAATATTGTAGCATCGCGTAAATGATTTTGTATGGATGTATATGTATGCATGCATGAGCGTGAGCATGAGCTTCGATTGTTTTTTGCGAGCTTCGAGTGGCTGCAGGAAAGACGAAAATGCAGTTCGCTTACCATATTCTACGTTGTTATACACAAAAGTTACGTGCCAAACTTGCACGGTATAAAGGGGGACATATTTGTAAATGGATTGCTTTACGTATTACTTCATAGCGATGTGACTGTACTGCACGCGATTCACGGGTACACTGAATAACACAATACCATGACAGACAGTTCTTTAGGAACCTTTATTCTAATTTGTCGCAGAGACTCGCTCGTGCATGAACGTACTGGTTTTTTGGTTAAGAATTC
This sequence comes from Cerceris ruficornis, assembly GCA_963989415.1. Lineage (NCBI taxonomy): Eukaryota > Metazoa > Arthropoda > Insecta > Hymenoptera > Crabronidae > Cerceris > Cerceris ruficornis. Next base: position 12,559,138 of record OZ022520.1, on the reverse strand, counting down.
CTGCTGAACAGAAGAGATGCAGGATTTTAAGAGCTTTCAGAGAAAATAGTGTAGAGGGGGGGGGGGGGGTCCAAAGGGAGGATTGGTAAAACTTTAGACACAACTCAATAACCAGATAACAAATAACGATATATTAAAAGGTTATAACTAATTAACAACAAAATAATACGACAACTTAAACTCCTCTCAACTACAACTACAACTCAACGACTACAACTCTCGACAACTCTAACAACACTCTGGACAACTCTTACAACTCCTGACAACTCTCTGGACAACACTTAATACGACACTACTCGTTCCTTACCTACGCTTCCTTATATTCTACTCGTTCATCCTTCTCACACAACTATTCACTCTCTCGCACTCGCACTCGCATTCGCACTCACTAAGTCTACAATATTCGGGCCTTGGGGGAGAAAACGGTCGGCCTGCTGACCTGAGCAGGACCTAACCCCCGCTTTCGCCTTCGCAGCCCTTCGTCACTCTTAAAACCGAACTACTGAATTTTCCCGGCTCTACAATAGTGGGAGAACTGTCTGTGTTTTAGAAGTCGAAGGGCCAAAAAATTGAAAATAGGATTTTTGGACTTAAATTTAGGGCAGTGATTCAAGGATGAGTAGGGAGTAACGCTCTAGTCACGGGAACGCGTCGGCGGCGGCAAAAATATTTATGTTAGTCTTAGAATTGTCTTATACTAATGTTACGCGAGGGGGTCGGTACATTACATCAGTGCTCCACAACCTTTCATCTTTTACGGCACAAAAGCGTCTTTTACGATGATTCCGCGGCACACCACAAGTAGATAAAAGCTTGTGAGTACATAAATTACAATAATACGTACATATTTCTATTAGATAAAAAAATAATGAAATAGCTCTATGTATGTAGATATTTACTTTTATTTAAGTTTTATATAAAGCAGTTTAAATTGTACAACAACACTAGAACAGAAATATATGTTTATAGATTACAACCAAAAAAATGTCCTCTTAAAATTTAAATATAAAGTTTGTTGTTTGTTATTTACTTACGCCTATTTAATCAAAGTTAATTTAAACATTGTAACTAATTTATTAATGAGATGTTTGAGCTTGTTTTGATGAACATATACGTTTTATATTTGGCTCTATATTAGAAAGTGCTACCTGACGTTTATTTCAACTCAGAGAAATTTTTATAATTTTTATTCTCGAGAAAATCATTGCGAAACAGCCAACATTACCTGCAGGGCACACTAGAGTGCCGCGGCACACCGGTTGCGGAGTTCTACACATTATATGACAGACAATGTTGTGACGATTTCAGCGAGCTATCAGTGCAGGTCGTACAAAGTGAGACGTGGTAGTAAAATAAACTTTGTAAAGTATTACATTTTCAATGTCGACCCATGGATCCTTCCAGACATTTCACGTACGCGACAAGCCGAATGCAATAAGCTATTATTGTAGGGTCACGATTAGCTACCGTAACGACTTACAATGTAAATAACCTGGTAAGCCTGCGATGGAGAGAAAAAAGAAGAGGAACGCGGGAATTCGTCGGGATAGGTTAGGTCGATGTATGCTGGAACAGATTGTACGTAACTGAACCCCGACCGTTAAATCTATGCCCATTTTTAACAACTCCCACCTTCATTTCTGTATCACAGTCCTTCACTCTTTGACTCACTCGCAATTATTCCCAAGTTTTAAAAAATATTCGAGGCCTTGAGAGAGAAAGCGGTCCACCTGTTGGCTGAATTTGACCCAAGTCCACTTTCACACTCGCAGCCCCCTTCGCCGTGTTGTATTCCGTGAATAGTTTACAACACTTTATTTTCGAAGAATCAACTTTCGCGTTCGGAGGTTTACAAACTTCGGATAAACGTCGTCGCCCAGGGTTAAGGACTGTCAGAGATTCTAAACAATAATTCTGATGTTATAAACGAGACCAACGTTTTAAGAGCTCTGAGGCAGCGTGGTGGGAGGTTTGAATGACCCCGAGGCCTCGTGATGAAGGTTCCAAAGGGTGGCCGCTTATCCTGTGACGTCCGTCAAGACGGAAAGGTCTTCGAAACATGTTTTGAAGGGAAAGCGATAACGAAATCGAGAATGAGTAACAGTTCCTATTTGCACTCTAAATCACGTTTGGTAATATTTGGGTGTAGTATGTTAGAGAATTAGGTCGATATACAACAGTCGTGCTTAAAACTATATGAGTGACTACCTGAGTGGTACTACTCGATGCGATTTCTATGAAAGGGAATTGAAATGTTCTCTGTCGGTTACAAAGTTCTCACCTGAAATTCCAAAATTCCTTGTCTTTGGTCGTGTAATGTTTGTGCTTCTTCGAATAGGCATTGCCTCTCGCGTTTGCCAGCCAGACGTCGTAGCCTTCGTCAGAGAGGAAATACGCCAGAGCTTTCTTCGGACCCAATAGGACCCAATCCGCTGAACTCGATAGAAGTCCATGGGTAATGAGAACGGGAGGTCTCTAAACAAGACAATTGTTACCAGGTACAAGATAAGTGTTTTAACACTTTCGCTATGGCGGGCCTCGCCGCGGATTCCCCCGTGTGGAACGGAGCGCCGCGCCAAAAGTGGGAACATTAACCCTTTCGGCACAAGCGCGCTGTCCGCCGTGACACTCCCGCTGTACGGGGTGTCGCGCCGAAAATTCGCACATAGCACATGATCAGTTCTCTTTTGTATGAATATTTTCTTAAGCGTTAAATGAGAACTGTGCTTAATAACACAATGTTTCTTCCGACAAGTATTGCTTGTAGCTTTAATATTAAAAGATATTTATATAAAACTCTGCTCAGAATTATATACAAAATTACATACAGATTATATGATTATATAAAAGATTATATACCCAACAATTACTGTTTACTTATTTTTAGCTAATATATGATTATACGTATAACGGCTAATAATATAATTGGCTGTGATATATTTTAACCCTTTCGGTACGGAGAAGTTTTCCGTGAATGCACATCCAAGGGTCGGATCAATTTTTTGTGGGAGGGGTTTCCCTGGCCGGATAAAAAATCGGTGAAAACGTATTTTGCGACTTTAATGCGAAGCTCGAACATAAGAAACATACAAATTCATATTTTGACGGCCATCTCTAATAGATCCTTTGATCCCAAATAAAATGTTTATGAGACATTTACAATAAGGCTATATTAGTCTGGCTGAACGATCCTACAATAAATAAACCGACTGCAAAGGGATCTGATATCCTCTTCTGGAACTTACACGGGATGGACAGACTTTTCAGTCTGATGGACTACGAATTCAACGAATACCTACCCAAATGCTGTATTATAGCTACAACAGAAACGTGGTACACTCAGAAGCTAAAGAGGCTACCAGCAACGTTCAGCCATATGAGCTGCGTTGATCAAGCTGCCATACAATAAAGAGACAGAGGAAGAGCTAGTGGTGGGCTGTGTGTATTGTATAATGCAAATATAGTCAAAGAAGTCGAAGTGCTAGAGCAGTGTGATAGCTGGATTAGCCTCAGGTGCTCAATAGCAGGAATAAAGATTATACTAGTTAATGTTTACCTAAGAAGCAGTCACCATGAAGTCAGGCTGGAACTACTACAGGACCATCTTCTGTGATTGCTTAAGCAAACACGGGAACGCCCCCCTCTTGGTACGAGGCGACTTTAATGCAAGAATTGGGGCCGGAAATCAAATCGATGCTGCACTCTGTGAGGGATACAGGGTGAATCCAACCAGACATGCCGACGATAAACTGGTCAACAGAAATGGTATGCAAGTTCTCGAAGTTTTTGAGGAACTGGGCCTGATTGTTCTCAATGGTAGAACGGCCTCAGACGCACTTGGAGCACTGACATTCATCGGCATGCAAGGCACGAGTACCATTGATTATGTCTGGGTGAACTTGGCTTGCTTATATTTCTTAAATGATCTTGAAATCATACCCATGGGACTGTCAGACCATCTTCCAATCAAAGTGACACTTAACATTGAAACTAAAATTCAAACCTCGAAATCAAAACATGCAGCAGCAAAGGCGTGGGTAACGAGCGTTAAATGGAACCCAGGTTTAAAGGAGATATTTATAACTAATATGCAATCCAGAGCAACCCAAGATCTCTCGACTGATAGCAACAGTAACCACAACAATAATATCATATCCGTAATGCATGAAGTTGCTTTACAGGCGGGAATGACCACTAAGAGGCCGTTAGACCCCTCTGCCTGGAGTAAAGATCGTCCATGGTTCAATGGTGAATGTCGTATAGCCAGGAAAGCCATGAATAGAACACAAAGAAACTACTTCAAGGACAAAGATCCTAGTATGAAAACTGAGTTTGTTATAGCTAGAAGAAACTACAATATAACTATAAAAAAAGCTAAGAGAGACTTCAACAAAGCTATTGAGGAAGAGTTAAGAAAAGCTAAAGATATGATATCGTTTTGGAAGATCATTGGCAAATACAGGAAAAGAACCCCATTTGAGTCCCCAATATCCCCAGAGGACTGGTTTGAATTTTACACAACAAGAATGCCACCAGCAGCGCAGCCCATACAGATCCAGTATTACAAACATCCTGAACTCGACGTTGACATCTCAATTGATGAGGTTGTGGACGCTATAAAAAGAATGAAGCCCAATAAAACCACAGGCCCAGATGGACTATCAACAGATTTCTTCAAGAATCTACCGTGGAGCTGGCTGACCAGCCTAACAGATCTGTTTAATAGAGTATTCACCACAGCAATGGTTCCAGACGAATGAAGTAGATCGGAAACAATAATGTTCCACAAGAAAGGCGACAAACATGACCCCATGAATTATAGAGGCACCACGTTGGCGAATGTAATAGCCAAGATCTTTACTGCAGTCCTGGCAAAAAGACTAACAGACTGGACAGACGAATCAGGGGTGCTTCCTGAGTGTCAGGCAGGCTTTCGTGTTAAAAGAGGCTGTGATGACAATATCTTTGTTCTGAATGCCAAAGTAACTATTGCTTTATCAAAGAGGAGAGGGAAACTGTATGCAGTGTTTGTGGACTTTCAAAGAGCATTCGACTAAGTCGTTCATGACGTATTATGGAATAAGCTGAGTGTACTGCGTGTTAGCCCACAGTTCATCAGAGTTCTTCAAGTGTACTACTCCAAGGCTTCAACGAGAATCAAAACAGCACCTGATCGCAAGACAGAGGAGATCAAGTTAACTGAAGGTGTTCTACAGGGGGACCCATTGAGTGCACTTCTGTTTATACTACTGCTGGCTGACATCACTGCTTTCTATGTAGCAAAGGGTCATGTAAATGTTGTCAAGAAGATCGAAATCCTTCTGTTTGCCGATGATCTACTTATGTTGGCGAATGACATTGTTGATATGCAAAATAAATTAACAACGGTCCAAGAATACGCAGATGAAAATAGTCTAACAGTCAATATTAAAAAAACGAAGGCTATGCTATTTAAAAAAGCCGGTAAAAACCCAAAGCTAAGAAGATTACGATATAAAGGTCAGGAAATTGAAATGGTCTGAAGCTTCACTTATCTTGGAGTAAGATTTTCCTCTTCAGGCCTACACTCTGAAGCCGTTAATGCCTTCAAGACAAGAGCAAGACTAGCGTGCAGTGTGATCTGGAGTTATATGATAAGATCAAGAATATCGAAATGGACTCAGCGAATGATACTATTCAATGTAGTGGTATCGTCTGCTCTATTTTTTGCAAATGTCCATCACTCCAAAGGTATAAAACAACGCCTGACAGATCATGACAAATAATTTTCATACGCCCTGTACGAAGCGGGCGAAAATTAAACGTTACATAAGTAACGTTAAATGTTAGCAAACAAAAAGTTCCAAAAACACGTATTCACTAATTTTGTCTATACTTTATACACATAAATTTCCACGAAAATAGAACAACATTTGGTACGAAAAATTAACAAAAAATTAAGAAATTTTAATATATTGTTTAAACAAATAATTTTTTGCAATTATGATTTATATCGCTGGATTCGTAATCTCAAGGCGGATAATTTAAAAAAAAATCCGTGCACCTTTTAATCTCGGAGATATATCGAAAAAACAATTTTCAACCCCAAAGTTTGAAGGCTATTATCACCCCTCCAATGTGGACGATTGCAGATATAAAAAAATACGTGTCAAATATTTTTTCGAGAACTATCTACCATATAATTTTCATCAAAATCGGCGTGTACGGGTTTGGTATGTTCTCTTGTAAGTTCGGTCAAACGAAGGTCTATCCGCGTGGTTATAACGACCCTGCAGCATGACAGTCTATTACTGAACTAATCCCCCGAGGTAATTCGTAACCCGTCTTTTATAGTAAGAAAGAGTGGTGGGGTACGATGCACTTTCTGGAATTTTCCTGCAGGATGCAATAGAAATGTGTCTATAAGATATGCGTTTCGTCGTTCGCTCGAGTTCTAGTTTTCGTAGTCTTAATTATTCTGGGCAAACAGAGTGGTTTTCGGTCCTAGCGAGGGGTCCGGCTATACATATGGTGAATTTCCGGCCCCGAGCTCGAAGTGGAAAGTCTAATTTTTAATAGACTCAGGGCCGCATGTAACATGGCGAAGAGAGGACAGGACGGGTGGGTGCCGATCTACAAGGTCCTATACAGGTCCCAGGAATATGGAGGACGGCGGCTAGAAGGGTTTCCGGGAGCCGAACTTGGGTTTTGACCAAGGGAGGGCTAACTTCCGGAAAACTCCGATGTAGCTGATGTCCCTCTCCGGTAGTCGAGAGAGCGTCTGCTGGTGCTTACATGGATGGGACGGCTAAATGCCGTTGGTTTTGCACTGGCACGTTGTGCAGATGGTTGCAGGGCCGCCGACACAGGGAGGGATGAATTAAGGCCTGGTCCAGGCGCCCACACACCCGGACATGGAATATGTGGGAGGGTGCCGGAGCCCCTCTTGTAAGTCCGTAGGTGGTTCAAAACTTCCGGGTGCCCACACACCCGTCGATAACGGTTCTCCGTTTTTTGTTCACCACCGTCGGCAGAGTGGGGCGCCACGTCCCGGGAGTAATAAGCCGGACTCGACCGTACCTCGTATGCCCTGTGTGCTGAGCCCTAGCGATAGGAGCCAGGGCACGGGGTCCGGGGAGGTGCGGGAGGGACCCCGTCCTGAGCGGCTAATCCTAGGGTTAGTAGCCCGAAGGGGCACTCGGGACGGGTGGGACTTTTAACATCTTATTAATTTCCGTCCTCCGGGCGAGGTGTCGAGCGGCAATAATGGAAGGGTGCCTTTTGTGAGCAATGAGAATGGTTTAACGTGCAACCAGCAGTACGTCTTTTGAGACTCGATGGAGGGGATTTCGGCGAAGTTGGGGGCCCTTGCTAGCGAAAAAGGTTCCCATCGCTCCACCTCCACGTGGTGCCCTCTGGGGCTGACACTCCTGCTTGCGGGGGTGTCAGCGCGAACGGAGCGAGTGGGTCGTCGGACGGATCTCTTTGTTGACGGATTGGCACCTTCTTTTTAACAACCATGAATAGAACAATGAACAAAGAGAAAGTTTACCGCACAGAGGGCGGATCCCTCAGTGCCGGCGCAGATGCGGGTTGTGAAGCGGGCCCCACTGCGTCGTCATCCAGCGACTGTGGCTCCTCCGGGGTTGGGCACAATGCCCCGGTTGTAGTGCTCACCAATTGTGACCTACAGACCGGCACAAACGACAGGACGAAGAATGGGACGGGACCATCCCACTCGGCTGCTCCGGCAACGAGTGGGACGAAGACGTCCAATTCTTCGTCCAAAAAGGACAAGAGTAAGGATACGGACAGGATCCGAGATAGACCTCGCAAAACGTCTATCTCGGAAATAGAGAAGCGGGAGGAGTGGGAGAGAGAGGTGGAGGCTCACCTCGCCGAGATCGACGATCTTATGGACAAAGAGATCGGCGAGAGGAGCAAAAACGGAAAGACGTCCCGAGAGAGCGCTCAATCGAGAGGAGTCTTCTGGGAACCAGAGAAATCTGGTCCCGGTATGAAGACCCTCGCGATAGAGTCGTTTCTCTATGAAGGACTTCCTTCCGTTGAGTTGACGAGATGCTGGAAGCGTCTGAGAGGATTTTTTGAATCTACGGCCCAAACGGTGGGCCGTATGTCAAATATAAAAACTACGGAACTCAGACGCGTCCGGCTCAACATGCGGTTATCTCATGCCTATGGCAATGAGATAACCCGCAGAGTAAAAAACAACGACGCCCCGGACCCTTCGGCCAGGCAGGTGCTGGCTGCCCGGAGCGACCAGGAGAGACGCGCAAACGAGAAGGTGCGCAAGCTGGAGAAGGATAAGGAAGCCCTTCTCCAGAAGGTAAAGGCGCTGGAGGAGCGCCTGAAGGAGGCGGACGCCCGCCCCCAGGCCGCCGTTGTCACTATGCGCACTATCACTATTACGCTATGCGCAAGGTTCACCGCCTGATGGCTATCCGGGTCGTGCGGGGTTACCGCACGATCTCCTATCCAGCCGCCTCGGTACTGGCGGCCTCCCCGCCGTTTGTCTTTCACGCGGATATGGCCGCGGAGGTTTACACGAACCTCCGTGCACCGCCGCAACAAGCGGACGAGGGAGAGTCGTCAAGTGCCGAAGATGTGGATGTGAGAAGCCGGGCCGAACAGCGCATGATCGCCAAATGGGTCTCGTGGCTCGAAGAGCCCGAGAACCAGGCATCACGCGCTGTTAATGCTGTCACAACATTCCTCAAGGAGTGGGTGACGCGAAAGCACGGCCTTCTCTCCTACCGCCTGACACAGGTGCTCACCGGGCACGGGTGCTTCGGTGAGTATCTGTGCAAGATGGGCAAGGAGGTAACACCTCGATGTCACCATTGGGACAGGGGGGATGAGGACACTGCCCAGCATACGCTGGCGGTCTGCCCAGCGTGGCGAACTGAGCGCAGTGTCCTCAACGCGGTTATAGGGGCGGACCTCTCACCACAAACGGTGGTGAGAGAGATGCTCGTCAGTGACGAGAACTGGCGAGCGGTTGCCTCCTTCTGCGAGGAAGTACTCCTGCAGAAGGAGGCAGCGGAGAGGGACAGAGAGGGACTGACGGAGAACACCTCACGCCGGCGAGGCCGCGTGAGGCGAAGGTAACCCGGCGGGAGGGCTCCTGTGACATGACAGGATCCCTCTGCACCCCCTCGGGTCGCCAGGGTTGTTCTCCCTCGGCACAGTGTACATAAATTTGTACATTGTTTATTTATTGTGCGCGTGTATTTATTGTATGTATGTATGTATGTATTTAGGTATGTGTGTGTTATATATAGTAAGGTAAGTAGTTAATAATTTATTTTATTGCTACTTATGGAAGGTTCAGCTGAGGCATAGCGCCGCGCTGTGCATGCTCCCTCGCGAGGCTATCCCTCGGCTGAAACCGTGGACTGGGTAGAGGTGAGGGCCCTACCCGGTACGCTTCGGCAACCACGGCGGGAGGGGGAACCGTCATGTCGTGACTGCATGGCGGTTTCGAGTTCTTTGGGGAAGCCCCGGGGAAGGATGAGGGAAGACCTTCGGGTCGGAAACCGCCTTCACCGGGAGCAACAGGCTAGGATGGGATCCAGAGGTGATGCATAGTTTGGCTCCTGGGTCCCATCTATAAAGCTTTAACCCTTTTAGTGCCGGGCGAAAAAGAGGTGCCTATGCGAGAATAACCGGCCGAATTTCACGGTTTTACTAGGGTTTGGGAAAATGCTCATAAAAACCAAACAAGAAACAATATTTACATGATTCAAAAAGCAGTATATCAAGGACGAAATAGAGAACAAAACAATGGCACTAGTTTTTCTATATTCATTGAAAATTATATAAATAACAAAGATATAAAAGAGCATAAAGAAAGTAAAAGTTGAGTTCTCTCTTACAAAACGTATTTGCACATACAAAAAGTCATCTTTTCATTATAATTTTATATAGACCATTTATTACAAACTTGCATTTCTTTGCATTGCAAGTCCACAACTTTGCATTTCCAATATATTTTGTAACAAGATAAATAATATTATATAACAAAAATAAAAAATAACACGAAGGTACACGGTAAGCGGTGGCTCGAGGTGGCTCGGCGCGACCGGTACGCGGGCAAAAGTTTATTTATTTATTACCCATTGTCGTATAGAAAAACTGCGACTTGTAATTGCTTTTTGAGAGTCCGTAATTTGACCCTCGGCAGTTCCAAGTCGGCATAAGCAATAGAAAACCGCGTGTCGCTACATACTGCTAACGACAACTATCGAGGAAAAACTAACTGATCCTACATGTCGCTGCGGCAATGCGATTTTATTTCGTGAGAGTCTTCAAACAATTGTTTATATATTACGCTGTCGACATGAAATGAAATTAGACCATTTATAACGTTTTATAAATTTATTTTGAGATAGAGTTCTCCCGAAATGCGAATAGTAAAGCGCTACAAAGGTGCGGGCCGATATATCGGCTCTGGCACTTCTCGCCAGTGCAGCAAGAGCCGATATATCGGCTCCCGGCACTAAAAGGGTTAACGTGAGGTCACCATGGGGTTTTAGCCGGTAGGGGTAGCTTGCTACCAATCCGGCACTACCCACTGCCCCTCCCTCGGAGCAGGGGGTGTCTTTGGAAGATTTCCTCATGTAAAAAAAAAAAAAGGTCCCAGGAATATAAAATGAAAGAGGGCTAACAATCTATTGTAATAAAAATAAACAAAATATGAATAATAACAGAATAAATCTATATTTCAAACAATATTAAATGTTCTATATAAATGAAAATAAACTGTTATAATCTTTGTTTTATCTTTGGTTAATGTTATGAAATCAGTTACTAATTGTTATAAACAATTAAACAAAATAAACATTGAATTACAAACAATCGAATTTAAATAAACAAAGATGAGAAATTAAAACGCACCCTGATGTACGGTGTTATGACAATAAAATGCTGATTGTGTATATGCTAGTGTCTACTTCGCAATCGGTGTGGGCGGTATTATAATCTTTCGCTGTTTCAAAGTAATTCTAAAGCTGAAGAAAAAAAATATATTAGTGTACAATCGAACATTTCTTGCGCGCTTATAAACTATAACGGATAATATACTATTATTACGGATATAACGTATTTACAATGATTTGAAAAATATGAAATATAATATAAAATAAAACGAATAGATTATAATAATTCCAAAATAATTAGTCGCAATCATCACAGATCACGCGCCTCGCGATTGTACGATCGTGTGTGACGGACGAATTTTATAATTAACAAAAATATCACTGTTGTACAAATCGGAAAGAAATATTATTTAAGTGTTTGTATTTTTGTTTGATCGACCGATCACGCGCCTCGCGATTTGACGGTCGGGAGTATTATACGCTTTTACGAAGTTTTAAGTCTACTACTCTCGGCACTGCGCAACGAGATGAACGCGAATAATCTATACTTACTAATAATACACTTCGAACTTTTCCAGCGCACCTCGCGACTGTTCAGGAAGAAGTGACGAGCAAAGCTCGCTTTCGGGCTTTCGGTGGTGGGCCCTATGGTGGGGCAGTCGCTCGGAACGTAGGCAAGGTCATTCTTAATGCGTAGCGAATATCCTCCCTTTCGTCTGGCCAGCGAAACGGTTTGGCTTTGTCGGAACGGAGACGTTCCGTCGGCCTTTTCTGTCGGATGCGTGCGTGATATCTTATCTTATTAGTTTGACAGAGAACGCACGATACATATTCTATAAAAGTATACCTAATTTTGAAACATACGGTACGCAATCTCGTCTCTTGGAAGAAATCGGTACTAGATCTCAATTGTCGGTGCATGGATGAGTTCAACGAAGGGTTAACTCCCACAGTACATAAGTATTTGAAGGCTCACCCGGCATTTAGCCGATGTCTCTCTCCAAGCTTCTGGAAGCTTCTCCGAAGACGAGACTGCGTCGGACGTTAAAAATCGATAGATTTAAACAACCTTCGGCCCCGTCGACGACGGAGTACCAGTCGGACGGTTTCGATGCGGCGCACAGTGGTCCAGAACGAGCAATTAGCCGCGCTTTTGCCAAAAAGTCGATTTTCTCGTCCCGCTTTTTTTTCTTCTTTATATCGATTTCTAAATGTCCATGGATTTCAGAAATGGCAAAATTAATGAAATCCGACAAAAATTGTAGTTACAACAAACGTTTCAAGTTGGAACTTTTTCTCGAAACCAATTTCTATCGAAAAAACACGTTGTCTTCTTCGTGACACTCTGACGAATCTATCTTATATTTTCCAATGATTTTTTTTAAATTAAAGAGCATTCTACGGTCTTCTATGGTCAAAATGCACATACTGAATATAAAATTAGCATTTGTAGTTTATTAAAAAATTAACATTCAACGAATGAAAGAAAATCATCAAAGTTTTCTATCATTGGCAGTCAGCATCTTTTAGGTTTTGTATATTCTTGTGGTTTGACCTATAAGGCCCTTTTCTGTAAGCTCTCTGCTATATGATCCTGCAAAGAAACCATCCCAACTCGTCCCACAAATTTGATTTTTTATTGTTTAAAGAGTCGCGCTCACTCCAGCGGCTGCCCGCCGCTAGAGTCTGTCAGCGGTTTTAAGGAAATCTGTCTATGAATTGGTTGAATTAGAAGAGGGTAAACAGTTAATCTTGTGTTGTAAATGAGTATTCGACATTTCTGTCTACATGTAGTTCAAACAATATCATTTCAAATGGATTCGGAAAACAATCCGAGCGGTTTCAGTGCAACGGCATGCGATTCACAACTTCTCAGATTTTGCTAAGCCAACTTGTAAAAAACTCATCGGCAATTACAAGTCGATAATTTCTTAAATGTGGGTTTTACAACTTAATGGTTCTAAGTCTACCAGCAGGTCGCACATGCTATAAACCGCGGGCGGCGAGGAAGCCGAAAATGTTAGCCAGCGGATGAGTTAGGTAAAAACGGTTTTTTCTAATTATCCTCCCTGTTGGCAAAAATAACAAAATGTGGAGGGAGGTTTTCCTAATCAATCATTTGCATAAATCAATAATTTTGTAAAAGGGAAAAGCTCCTGTAACTTTGCTTCGGCTTATGACACTCCGCCAGACTTTTGAATCCGCCATTTTGTTTTTGGAAATTTTGAGTCCAGATTCGTAATCAACGACTCAAAAAACATAAGAATACTAATTTTTGCGTGAAATCATTAATTTTTCGATACACCTGTCGTCCGCCATATTGAATCTGCCATTTTGTTTTCGGATTCGTAATCAGTGAATCAAGAAACATAAGAATATTAATTTTTAGCTAAATCGGATGTGTTTTGCGCTTTTGGCGAGGATTTCAAAGAGATCGAAAACTGTGCGAGGTGCCTGAACAGCTAGATCGACGTACTGGACCACTGTGCGGCGCAACAAAGTAATATCTCACACAATTCTGTAAGACTCCGCGCCAGCAAGGCGCCGAGCCGGGCGTTCTCACGCCTGACTTTCGTCAAGAGGACCTTTCGCTAGCGACGGAGGAAGACGACCCTCGCCCCTACGGGGCCTTTCGGGGAAAAGAGGCCTTGGAAGGAGAGGCCCGCGCTCCTCTGCAAGGAAAGCCGCTGATAGGCTCGCTCAAGGGAGGAAGGAAGTCGTATAAATATACGACTTCTAGGGCCCGCCGCATCATTCAGAGTATTATCGTTGTAGCGAACATTACGAGAATCGTCGTTGTAGAGTCTGTATGGACGAAGCATTCCGAGTATTATCGTCCTAGCGAACATTACGAGTATTGTCGTTGTAGAGCGAAACATTACTAGATTTACTGTTGACGAACTTGTTCTAACGCCACGTCTCTCCGGACGAATTGTTATATGTGATTGTACGCAAACATTGTATATATTATTAAAAAGAAATTTATATTATATATTTCACTCTTACAATTCTACTTCGCAGCTAGATGGTTCGTTATGCGTAAGCAACGCTGCGTATTTCGAATCGGAGAATAAATATTAACAATCCGCGTATTTGCCTAGGGAATCTCCCACGATACATAAAGTGCTGACAAATACGACAGAAAAAAATAAAATAAAAACAAAATAAACAGAATTTTGCCCTCGGGACGTAACAGTCCCATATAACGCCATTTCCTATAACGCGGAACGTATCCCCCGCGTTGTACGGGAGTCTACTGTATTTGAATTCAATGCCTTTGTTACGAGCCGGGCGAGTGGCAGAACGAGACCGAATGCGTTAATGCAATTATATTTGCAAGAGTTAAGAATTGCACAGAGCAGGGGAAATAAATTCGGTGACCGGACCAGCCTATAGCCCAACTATAGGTGTTGCGTCGACGCGTCCTTAAGTTTTTCTAGAGTCTTAGATGCTTGGCAATCAAGAACGGTCTAGCACACCCGTGAATTAGCCCAAGGATGGGCTTCTTTGAAAAGACTCTTGGTGTCAGTGAGTCACACGGTTACACTTCAATAACTTTAATAAAAAACTAAACTGTACAAAATTTAATATTGGTCGATGGAAACTCGTGTTGCTGGTGTAGTGCGTGTTTTGCTAATGGTGATTGCAGAAATGTGACTGACGGGAAGAGTTTTCATCTCTTCCCATTTCGATATTTTTTCTGCCACCGATCATACTCTACAAAGCGTACGATAATGGGAGGAAGGAGGGACATGTTGAGCCTTAGTTAAATAATCTGCCGGTGATTGGTTGTGCCCAGGCTCCAATGAGTTCCCTTAAGTACGAATCCGAGTCTTCGGAAAGTAAGGGAAACTCCAAGCGGAAGCCTAGGCAGCGATCCCACGCTCGGGTGGTCCATAGTTTTAACAAATTTATGGCCGGCGCCATAAATTTGGCAACGAGTGGTTTGCTGGCCCTCGACCGCTTTCCCGGGACTCATGTGCAGACACTTAGCTAGCTTGACATGACCCAGGTTCGCATGCTTCGAGGGGCACACCTTAACGTCGCAATTAAAAATGAAACAGAATAGGCCGTGCCGCTATGCAACGCAACAATAGGGTCGCCGTATACCCGTTAACACATTGCGTACGGCGCTCTGCTCGCGCAACGCGCTCCCAGGGCCCGCACATTTTTGAACGCTCCAGAAACACTTTATACAATGCATATATTCACTTTTTTAATTCGCATTTGGTAACAGATATTCAAATAAAGTATTGTTAAATATTACTATATATTTTATTATACATCTTTTATATTTTTTACATTTTTAAAAATTTTAATTATTTATGTTACAAGTTTGAATAATCCTTTAACGTATGATACCGAGTGAAGCATTCTCCCTTGTGCAATGAAAAAAAAATAATGCAGTGAAATAAAATACTGTACAACAATAAAACACTTTATAAGGTATGATGCACAGAGCCACAGAGCTACTAATGTAATGGCTATACTAACCGACTGATTTTTACGCTTTCAGAGTGTTGACATTCATTTTTTTTCGCTAACCATTTGTTAAGGGAATACGCAAGACTTCGTTACCCTGGTAATGTAACAAGAAAGTCTATTTTTAGTTTCTTAAATCGTTGATTGAGTCGAAGGAATCTGAAAACGAGATATCTCGTCTCCCGGCCACAACGTTCGGATTGCTAAAGACGAGATATCTCGTCTCCCGTACGCAATGTGTTAATAATAAAAGCACCTCGCGGTATTTTCGCAACAGTATAGTAGGTCAGTCCCGTATCAATAGATACGGGGGTACCGCCGCTAGCTGGTATAAGGGAAATGGAACTTTTGTTGCAACCCGTAGTCTCTTTCTCTCTAACGATTACCCGTAACTTCAATTTAAAAATCTGATTCGCCTCGAGCGGTGAGAGTGAAAATAAGAGAGATCGTTGCTCTGCTTCACGAAGATTAACCCTTTGAGGACGATGGACGCATATATGCGGCCTGAGAAAAAATCTGATTATAGTTTATCGGTGCATGTATACACGGTTAGAGTTGAAAAAATGAAATACAACCGTTGAAATATGATTACACAAATAGTAATTTATAACTTCTATACATCAACACTCTGACTTTCTGATAAAAAGGTAGTTTTTGTACGCCAAATAAATGATTATCTCTCAATCTGCAAAAAGGTCTGCGTCCGCAAAGGGTTAAGGAAGTAAATTGAAATAACTTAAACGTCTGAATGTCACAAATGTGAATATAAATGTATATTAAAAGTTATAACAATGTTTGGTTGAGAATGCAATTACAAAGAATGATTCTTACAGTTAAACTTATTGTTAGACGAAATTCACACGTCGGTTCACGGGGGTTTCCACGTCTCGTACTTACAATAGTTAGACGACTCGGAAGTCGTGGACCTTGAAATTTCGCTAGACTGACTGACAGCGTGACGTTTTATGGAAGACTGGCCCGCGGAGTCAAGAAATGCCCCGTTTATATGAGCCTCGGCTTTTGGAAAAACTGCGGAAGAATAAGTGGAGCTGGTACGACTCTGGCAGGGAGATACGGACACCAAAGAGGCACGGAATAAATTTTGCCAGGATCGTAGGAAGTCGTAGTTTGTTTAGACCGATTGATTGGAAAGTAGCTCTGAATAGCGAGACCCCTTCGTTTTTTCGTCTTTCGTAAATTTTCTGAGTGACTGACTGGCAACTGGCGAAGAAATCTTGAAAATTTTCAGGGCCGCATGTAATACCTTGATAGGGAGGGTAGTTATGGTGTAAATTCAAAAAATCGGTTTTTGCCCCGTTTTCCCCACTTACTGAGATGAAAAAAATTCGAAAAAATTCTGACTAATATATTACAGTCCTTCAATAATAGCATGGTTTTAAAAAATGAGTCTGTATTGAGTGCCACGTTGTACAGGCTGTTTCAAAACGATGTGTCACGACCTACTAGCCGTTGTTCTACGCCTTCGGATTGATGGATATTTGCGACAGGACCCAGACGCAAAATCCGGGATAGAGTTAAAAATTAAGGTTAAACTTTTTTATTGGCTTACCGCATTCGTCTCTTTGCGTAGTTCAAATGTCTGAAAGGAGGCATAGGTCAGAAATAAACCGATTTCATGCAAATTAATGTTAAAGTTCCAGTTCTGTGATTGGCTTTCCGATCGAAACGTCACAGACGCACAAAAAAACAGACGCACGCGAATTACCGTCATTGGCCGATGTATCATATCTACCAGTTGTGAATCTGATACCAGATGACACCATTCGAAAAACCGGTAAGGATAATTCGTGTGCTTCTTTCCTTTGTATGGAGGACCTGGAGGCCTGACATACTGAGCAAATATCCAATCACGAGTGCCACTGGTGTCACAACTATAGTCACAATTAACATTAATTTGCACGAAAATGCTTCATTTCTGGCCAATGGTTCCTTTCAGACATTTCACCTATGCAACGAGGCGAATGCGGTAAGCCAATAAAAAAGTTTGTCCTTAATTTTGAACACTTTCCCGGACTTGCGGCCCTGTTCTTTCACAACTGTCCGTCGATCGGAAGGTGTAGAACAACGCCTGGTAGGGCGTGACACATTATTTCGAAATATCTTGTACATACATGTAGGATTGGTTATATTAGATATTATAATATAGAGTAAAACTAAGTTTATTATCTAAAACTATATACTAAATGCTAATACAAAAATGAATATAATAATGAACTGCCTCGTATGATCGCTTATGAAGAACTAAAAAGCATTCGCTTCGCTCAGTCACTCGTTCGTACTCATACATCCATGCACTCATTCATACGTACACGCATGCATTCCTTAGCATATGGATCGTAGGGCCTCCGCAGCACGTATCTTATAAACAGCCGCCTAGACTAAACAGTCTAGGCGGTTGCGATGAGGCCATACCTCGATTTTCGATACCACATACATGGCAAGTCCAAGTAATGATAAAATAAAGCTTCCTTCGACATACCTTGGTTTTTCCATTATCGGGCGGAGCTTTGTCGTTGTCTTGTTGTTCCGAATGATGTATTTCTACATCAGAACAGTCATGCGATATTATAGAGGGAAGGACTCGATGCACGGTCAAACAGTATCCATCTTCTGTCCAGACGTGATGTGTTTCTGGCTGGTAACCGTGAGCCTCGATCAGTTGGGGCTGAAGTACAAAAAGGAGATTCATTATTCACGGACCACTCATCTTTCAGAGTGTTAGACCTAAATTCATGGAAAGACTCAACGCTTTTACGTTTTCATTTACAGAATACGGAATGTTGTGAACAGTAGCTAGCGCACCGTTTGACAACTGTCTAAAAATAGAATAAACGGAGAACATGTGTTTGGCAGCTAACAGGGTGGCCAAATGTCGAAGTAGCCGAAACGCAAACGCAATAAAACAATTAAATTTAATTTCAATGGAAAAACCATTTTGCGCCCTTCGGGTTTTTTTGTCACGTCTAATCGGCATTGGCAAAGCGGGGCGTTTGCAAATTTACGGGAGAAAAAAAGCGAGAGAATTTTACTTCATTCGGCAATGAGTGTCCTCGAGCAGTACAGAATTAGGAAAACGGTGGACTAACAATACCACCGAATAAGACATCGAACATCGACTCTGGCAACATTGTAAAAATTACTCTAAATAGACCTTAAGATTTTTGATAACTACGCCGTATTAAAAACGTAACGTGCTTCGTTGACAGTCAACTTTATTAACCGTTTGAGGGCTCATAGCAATACTTGCAACGAACATGTACTGATAGTTTATTAGGTTATACATTTTGGTTCGTTACACTTGTGATGGCAAAGAAGAAGTGAGTTCTCGTGGCGACACTCGGGCCACAGAGGGCACACAAGACATTACGTGGCGCTCGCCAAAATATCAATTAGAGAACCGCCAAATACAAACTGTAACGCGACAGCATTAAAAATGACCTCAAGTACGGGAAAGTGCCAGGTACCTGCCGCTGAGGGCCCTCGCCCCTCCACCCGGCCTTACCCTCTTCCCTCCGAGGACGACCCTGATTGGTCAGGCCCGGAAGCGGAAAGAGGAATATAAGGAGGCACTTTTCCCGGAAACAGGCAGAGTCTTCCTGCACTCTCGCAATAAGGAAGAACAGTAGCCCTCGTACGGAGCAGACGCAGCCTTCGCGGCACCGACTCTCCTACGAGACGCTACTGTCAAACACCAGGAGTGACGGACCTTGGGGAAGAGGTGACCTTCGCGGTAACTAAACCCCTCGTCCACCAGAGAGTCTTCCTGCACTCTCGCAATAAGGAAGAACAGTAGCCCTCGTACGGAGCAGACGCAGCCTTCGCAGCACCGACACTCCTACGAGACGCTACTGTCAAACACCAGAGAGTCTTCCTGCACTCTCGCAATAAGGAAGAATAGTAGCCCTCGTACGGAGCAGACGCAGCCTTCGCGGCACCGACACTCCTACGAGACGCTACTGTCAAACACCAGAGAGTCTTCCTGCACTCTCGCACCAAGGAAGAATAGTAGCCCTCGTACGGAGCAGACGCAGCCTTCGCGGCACCGACTCTCCTACGAGACGCTACTGTCAAGCAACAGAAGGAGACGGACCTTGGGGAAGACGCAACCTACGCGGTACCGGCACCCCTCGTCCACCAGAGGGTCTTACTGGACTCTCGCACCAAGGAACAACAGTAACCCTCGTACGGAGCAGACGCAACCTTCGCGGCACCGGCACTCCTACGAGGCGCTACCGTCAACACCGAGACATCAGTCCCGAAGAAGACGCAGCCTACACGGAAACGCCACCCCTGCCTCCGTGATCCAGAGTTTCTACACGGACCCGTCTTACTTTCGAGTTTTCGGGCCCAACCAACGAACATCCACCGGCCTTATTTAAATACGACCGTTACAAAACTTAATTCTCATTAAAAGGGGTTGAGTGCATCTTCTCAATCCCCCACCTTGCGCTCAAGCACTTCTGGACATAAACCTAAGCGTTCGATACATGCTTTATTCGCGGTCTTATACAACGGTTTGGTAAACATGTCATCAAGATTATCATTCGTAGATACATATCTAGGACTAACTATTCTCTCATTTATGGCTCCTTTCACTATATGGTAACAAATATCTATGTGCTTCGTTCTGCTTCTTTCGATATGGTTCTTGGCAAAATCTAATGCTGCTCGGTTATCACACAGGATAGTGAATGGCGTTCGTAAATGGTCTTCCAATGAGATATTTGTTCAAGGTCTCTGATTTCGTACTCTGCCTAAATTCTTCGCTATCTCATCTACAGTTTCCTGGTCTCTCGAAAACATGACTACGTCATCTACGTAAACTACTAAAAACGTATAATAATTAAGTCTGTGGCGACGCGGTAAAAGATCGTCGCTTCAAAGAAGCGATAGATCGATGACAATTCCGCGAACCCGCGGTTTATCGCTCGCGCGTATTCGGCGAACTCGCCGCCAAAAGGAGTGCCGAGAACGCCCGCGTCAAGAAGACTTCGGGTGTAAGACAAAAGAGTCAGTCTGCGACGAACCTTACGTACGATACGGCACGAGCCGCGAGCGAACCGAACTTAATTACATTTATTTTATCTTATAAGCACTTAGTAGTAATAGTACTTAATAAACCCGTTATTTAGTTAGTAAGTGTGCATTTTTATTTAACGACGAAACCCACAAGTCTACATACACAGTTCGATGACGCGAAATGTTTAAATCCTATCTTTTCCAAGTAATCGTTGAATTCATTACTCCAATTTCGCCCACTTTGTTTTAGTCCGTATATTGGGCGCAACAACTTTGCAACTTTACCACTTTTGTTTCCACATAGCGGCGGTAACCTCATGTACAAGTCCTCTTCTAGCTTACCGTTTAAGTATGCACATTTCACGTCTATGTGTTTCGTTACCCACCCAAATATGGTTGATAACGCTAATAAAGTTCTTATAATTGCAAATTTCGCGACTGGTGCATAGGTTTCTTCATAATCTTCTCCTTTTCTCTGGGAAAAGCCCTGGGCAACCAATCTCGCCTTGTAACGTGCTACTCGTTCAACCCTTTTTATAAATCGTTTAATGCAGTCCACAGCTTCGCTCTTTGCCTTCAGGAAACAGACTTCTATTTTCCGTGAGTAATCATCTGTCAAGGTCATGAAGTAGCTTGAGCCACCAATTGTCTTAACAGGTAATGGCCCGCATATATCTGAATGGATAAGTTCAAGGATTTGGCTTGACTGCCGCCCTTATAATTTCTTGCATGGGACTTTGGTACATTTTCCCGCGCAACAAGCAGCATACGTTCCAGCATGTATTCGTGCGTTCTCCAGCTCTTTCACCAGATTCCGTCTAGCAAGTTGTTCTATACTGCCATTATTCACATGGCCAAAACGTTTGTGCCACACGTCCAAATTGCGTACAACTGTGGAGTGTAATTTAACTACACGTTCGCTCTTCGGATCGATTACATCGGCTTGGGTGATATATACATTGTTTTTCCGATACGCTTCTATGATGAATCTTTTTGATGCTTTATCTTTGATCCTTGCCTTTCCGTTATCAAAAATTGTGCACTTATTCTTTCTTTCCACTTGTGCAACCGATATTAAATTTCTGATCCTGTTTGATCCTGTACTCTGGATTTCAAGACCACGTCGCCGATTCCTTTAGCCATCAACGTGTCTTCATTCAAGCCGTTGTTTGAGCCTGCTGTACTTATGGATTCTGATGCACTTCTGAAATCTCTGAACCAGTCTTTTCGTCGACATACATGATGTGTCGCGGCACTATCCAGAAGCCACGCATCATCCACAGCTATGTGCTGCAGCGAGGTCAAACAGGCATAGGAGTTCCTCTTGTCATTCTTAGTATCATTTCTGTGCGTTTTTACTTTGCTGCGACAATCTCAAGCAAAATGTCCTATTTTGCCACATTTAAAACAGGCTTTCTGTTTATCTAAGAGTTGTTTATCGTCTTTCTTCACTTGATATGCAACCACATTGCGTACCTGCTCTCTGCTTTCATTCTTATCTAATCTACGTTCGTATTCCATTTGTAAGGCTGAATAATTTCTGCTGAGGAGAATTTGGCATCGTCTAGATTAGCTAATGACATAGTTAGCGTGTCATACGAATCAGGAAGCCCACTTAGCATTGCATATGCAAGGTCCTCATCCTTGACTTCTGAACCTGCTGAATTTAAGTAATCGGCACATACCTTCATTCTGGACAGGTATGAACACATTGTTTCATCATCCTTCAGTCATATATGTACAAACTGCCTCCTCAGTTGCATCATCCTTTACCTTGATTTCGGCTCATAGACTTGTTCAAGTGTCTTCCACGCTTTTACAGGTGTCTTACAGTCAACAATATGTACTTGCTGGTCTGACTCTACTGATAGCGCAATGGTCGACAAGGCTTTGTCGCTGTTTGTAGAAAAACATTGTTTTTCGTCGGGTGTAGCATTGACCGGTAACACTGCTGTACCATCAACATATTGCTACAATTCGCTCTGTACAAGGAACATCCTAATGGAGAATTTCCAAGTTCTATAGTTCTCGCCGTTCAGCCTGTCCACTCTTTCAAACACGCTTCCGCTAGCCATTTCGACAATAATGCGTCTAAGCCGATAACTATAATAAAATTCTAACAGAGTCTGTTCATTTGTTCACGGATAAATTCTATTCTACTTATCCTATTTCGCCTCTGGCGCGATGCAACTGGATCCTTCGCATCAGTTTTCTTGCAATCTGTCGAACACGTGTCTGGGCCCATAACCTTGATAGTTTATTAGGTTATACATTTTGGTTCGTTACACTTGTGATGACAAAGAAAAGTGAGTTCTCGTGGCGACACTCGGGCCACAGAGGACACGCAAGACATTATGTGGCGCTCGCCAAAATATCAATTAGAGAACCGCCAAATACAAACTTAATTCTCATTAAGAAAGCTTGAGTGCAACTTCTCATGTACCTAGTGTAACTGTATTTAACGGAGCTTTGAGGTGTAATTAACTTTCCATAAAGATAGTTTCGACTTTGGAATTTGGCAATAATTTGGCATCGTCGCCTACATATCTCTCGCGATACCTCTAATTATTGCTGTCACTGGATAAGAATGTACAGCCAAAGCTGGAAAATTTCACGAAATTTATTTTCCATACAAAGCTGATGAAAAACTGAGCACAGAGAGTCGAGTCCGAAAAACGTTATTGGTTCCGGGTATTCAATAGATACTACTTACAATTAGTACACAGCTTATGTACAAAGTGTAAAAAAATTAATGACCACGGCTTTTAGAGGTTGTTCTACACTTTTGGTTGGATGGAGATTTGTAAAAAAAAACGCCACGTGTCTTCATTCAAGCCGTTGTTTGAGCCTGCTGTACTTATGGATTCTGATGCACTTCTGAAATCTCTGAACCAGTCTTTTCGTCGACATACATGATGTGTCACATAATTTTTTTAAAGAAAATGCTGGTAAACTTGGGCGACCCCATAAAGTTATATCGAATTTTTTATGTCACTCGTCGAAAATAAGGGGGGGGGGGGGGAGGGCCCAAGAAGAAACTATCCCCACGTGCCGAAAGGCAGGTTGTTAAATTTGGGAGCAATTGTTTGAAAACCTGTCAGGAAATTGTATAGGAATGTGGCCTCGACGTGTCTCGTTGGACCATTTAGCGGGTCTTTAAAAGGCATCCAAACATTACCAGACAAAATCTAATTTCAGTAGCAGTTCTTTCTAAATGCCACGAAATAACGAGAATAGAATACGCCCGCGGAAGCATGAATAGAAATTGGGATAATGTAAGTTAAAGGTCGTGAAGTCAAAAGGTGATATCATGTTATTGTTTCCCATTTAACGTTCTTTATTAGGTAATGTTTTCCGACAAAAAGAAATTTACCTGATTGAATGAAATTAACGATGAAGTTTAGAAAAAATTAGTCGGGAGTATGTCCAGTCGCCTTTCCGAATCAATAGAGAAAGAAGGAGGTTCCATTCACTATTAAAACTTTCCATTCTGTTAATTGAAATTATAATTCAATCACTTCATTGTAATACATTATTGTTCTTATAATTTCATTGGTGCTGTTACATGCGGCCCTGAAACTTTTATATTTCATCTGATACCAGTCGGCCACTTAGAAAATTTACGAAAAAGTGTAAACACAAAGGGGTCTCGCTGTACAGGATCACTGTCCGAGCAACTAGTAAAACAAACTACGATCCCCTACAATTCTGTCAAGATTTATCCCATATCGCCTTGGTGCCCCTAATATCCCTTCCAGAATCCTATCACCTCTGTAGAAAATTAAGGAATTTTCTAAGGGATTTTTTAGTTATATTTTATAGGTTGGTAATATTCGATGTTTATATGTTTTGTTTCGTTTCTGTTTTTAAAATCTTCATAAGACGTGTAACGTAAAAGACGTTATATAAGAGAAGTAATAAAGCAAGTTTGTTAATACGATTTCTGATATTAATTTTATCTTTATCCGGGACAACGGAGGACCTGCAATTTAACGAGGTTTTCATAACCTCCACTCATTTTTACGCAGTTTTTCCCAAAACCGAGCCCTATATAAGCGAGACATTTTTTGACTCCTCGGGTCCAGTATTCTTCAGATCGTCACTCTGTTACTTAGCGTATAGAAATCTCAAAGTCCACGACTTTTGCATCGTTTGACTATTGTAAGTACAATACGTGGAAACCCCCATGTTGGGGCATTAGTCCTTAATTTACCGACCACGACGTCGGTAACCGAGAGGATGCGAAAAAACAAAAGCGGACTACAAGACGAGAGAGACTAACTTGGACGCGTACGACACGTACATCGTGTATTACACCTCACTGTAATCTTTCAATAACGTAGTGATAATCAAGAACTCTCGCGTCCCACTCCCCCACTCCACAACAAGACCTAACAACTGGCGCAGTCATCTCGAATTTGGGGAGTGAGAGTTGAGTGATTTTCGAAAACTTATACCTCAGGAAAAACGTGGTCGAAGGCATCATGGCAACCAGCGATATTCAGCAGCTAACGGCAGCAATCAACAGTCTCTTGCAGCTACAGTTAGCACAATCTAAATCGGCAACGGGTGAACCAGAGCCAAAAACTGCACCATCGCATACAACACTTTTTACGCAGCTTAGCAACCGTATCGAAAAGTATACGTCTGCAACGGACGAAGGGACACGGTCCTTCGATAAACGGCTGCAAAGGCATGAATATAATGGGTGAAGTAAAAAGTTTTGAGCGTTTTTTGTTAGATGGCTTTAGTGAGCCATATCTCACAATGTATACGTTGCATCATGTCATTCTATACTGTGACTTAAAGGCAACATAACGCTTTAAAAAAAGTTCTCTGACAGTCTTTTGTTTTGTGAAGCCAGTTGTTTGTTAGAGCGTATCAAAATGGAGGTAACGAAAGAGAAGATTCGATACATTCTACAATACCACTACGATCAAGGGGAAAAAGCCGAGCAGGCAGCCAAAAAAATTTGTGCTGTTTATGGACCCAAAACAGTATCGAATGCAACAGCAAAGCGGTGGTTCCAACGCTTCCGTTCTGGTAATATGGACGTCGAAGATGAGACACGCTCTGGTAGGCCTATCGTTGAAAATGTCGATAAAATCATGGAAATCGTCGAGTCAGACCGGCATGCGAGCACATTCCATTGCCCAGGAACTGAAGATTAGCCAGAAAACCGTTTGGAACCATTTGCATAAGGCTGGTCTCAAAAACAAGCTCGATATATGGGTGCCACACGAACTGACGCAAAAGAACCTTTTGGAGCGAGTTGATGCCTGCGATTCTTTGCTGAAGCGTCACGAAATGGACCCATTTTTGAAGCGGATGGTGACTGGCGATGAAAAATGGGTCACATACGAGAATGACAGGCGAAAAAGATCGTGGTCCAAGCGCGGTGAGACGGCCCAAACGATCGCCAAGCCCGGATTAACGACCAAGAAGGTTTTGCTATGTGTTTGGTGGGATTGGAAGGGAATCCTGCACTATGAGCTGCTCCCATCGGGCCAGTCACTCAATTCGGGCCTATATTGTGAACAACTGACCAGATTGAAGCAGGCGATCAACGAGAAGCAACCAGAATTGTCCAATCGGAAGGGTGTTGTCTTCCATCAAGACAACGCCAGGCCGCACACATCTTTAACGACACGCCAGAAGCTCCGAGAGTTTGGATGGGAGGTTATATCGCACCCGCCGTATAGCCCAGACCTGGCACCAAGCGTTTATCACCTTTTTAGACATTTACAACATTTTCTTGATGGCAAAAAACTGGCCTCAAGAGAGGCCTGTGAAAGTGAGCTGGTCGAGTTTTTTAGCAATAGGGACGAAGACTTCTTCAATCGCGGAATTATGAAATTGCCTTCAAAATGGGAAAAAGTTATTGAACAAAACGGCGCTTATTTGATTTAATTCCGAAAATTCTAAGTTTGTTAATTTTATCATCAAAATAAAGAGAAAAAACGCTCAGAACTTTTTACTTCACCCATTACAATCATGACGGAGGCCGAATGCCTACCAGGTAAAATGCAACCCAGGTTAGTAATCGACAAACTCGGACAAACGGAATTTGATCGGTTAGTGGACCACGTGACACAACGGAACCTACAAAAATGCCGCGAAACGAGGTAATAAGTAAACTTAAAGTACTTTTCAATGATAAGGTACCAATCACACGTCGTAGAATTGAAATTTTAAACCATCGTTATGACAAATCTGTCCCAATTCGCGTTCATATCGACAGGATAAAGAAACACGCAACAGCATTTGATCGGACAAAATTAACCGATGACAATTTGCGAGTTATGCTCTTACTACAGTCGTTTTGTTATTCTACGGAAAACGATGAATTAAAAAAGATTGCGTTGCGCGTAATAGAGAAAAACGCGGAAGCCTCGCTCGGAAACATTACGGCAGAATTGGAAGCTCACATGAACGTGTATAATAGCATAAAGACGCTCGAAAATCCATCGAACAAGATGGCGGTCGTAAACGTGGTCCAAGCGAAACCTCGAAAGAGAGAAACAAAACAACCGCGGAGCTCATTAATGAATCAAACCGTGATCTCTGTCAGTAAACGAATCATTTCAATCGCGCTACGAAAGATGCAATGGTTGCGATGGCACTTATCCGCGACTACAGTGACCATTCCGAGACGCCAAATGTCACGAATGTAATCGTATCGGTCACATTAGTAAAGTATGCCGTTCCGCCAATAAACAAAAAATTGCGTTGCAAAATAAAAATTTAATAATGCAAATCACAACGGCAGAGCTTCAAAAACGGCGAATTTATGTTGATGCTAAAATATTTGACAGAAATATTGAGTTTCAGTTTGATACGGGATCCGACATCACCGTCATAGGCCAGGACGTATGGGAACTCTTGAAGAAACCGACACTAACCCAGAGTGAAAATATCCGTCACGCAGGGGGAGGCAAACTCAACGTTATCGGCAAATTTAGGGGTACCATAACAGTTCGAAACCGCTCAGAGAACATTGAGATCCAGAAGGACATAAACCTAATCGGACTGAACACAATAGCCGTGCTCGATCTCTGGGACAATCCTCGAACTGATCGAGGAAAGCACGTGAAAGTTAACGCGATACATACAATCAAATACGAACTTAAAAAATACCGTCAAACGACCATCAAACGCGACGCACATCGTACAGTCCGCGGATAAATCCTCTTATCTAGCTGTTCACAAACAGTTCCCAGATCTATTTATCGAGGAATTAGGGACCTGCAAAAATTTTGAGGCCGAGCTATCCCTCGCGTAAGATGTAAAACCGGTACAATTGCCGTACAGGCCAGTACCATACGCGATGGAATCATTACTCGAAGAAGAGCTGAACCGCTTAAAGTCTCGGGATGTTATTGAGCCTGTTGAAACCGCAGTATGGTCAACCCCAATCATAATTGCAAAGAAGCCCAACGGGAAAATTCGAATTTGTGCAGACTATTCGAACGGACTAAATAGAGCGCTTGTCGACGATAAATACTCGTTACCAAACATAGAGAACGCGTTCATAAAGGGCCTAGCCGGATAAGGATGGAAAAAGTGCCCCCAAAGATAATTAATCGTGAGGCATACCATTTGATAGGGCTCTTTGGAAAAACCCTTCGTACAAAGTATGAACCCGCTACCCCTACCGTAGGGGTAGTTACAGGGTGAAACGTATTTTACAGTTTATGCTCGATATCTCCCGTTTGGCTTGACAGAAAATTCTGAAAAAAATCACAAACATTATACCCAGTGGTGTACATACTTTAAAATTTTTTCAGATTTTTTGGTTCAAAAACGATTTTTGAAAAATTAAAAAAGATTATAAACATTAATTTTTTATTGAAAATATAAAGTGACCACATTTCTATTTTTACAGTAACATGCATAGTACCCTGATTATTAATGTGTAATTTTTTCAGATTTTTACAACATCTAAGTAACAAAACAAAAATCAAAAACCAACACTTGTTTATATTTTTAGCTATATTATTGATGTGACCACGTTTATATTTTCACAGTATATCAAGTTTGCTATAAACAATTAACTGTAATTTTTTCAGATTTTTCTAAGTATTAGAACGCAGTTAAAAAATTAAATACTTACGTCCAATACCCAAAGGGGTATAGACTTGGACGGTCGAAGTACTTAATCCCTTGCGCACACATTATTCGTAACATCCACTATTTCACAAGAAATAAGTTAATGTACTTAATTTTGATTCTCCTTATATGTCATATGTGAAAATTTTTATTTAATTGCATTTATTAACAATGATGATCTTCGGTTTTATGGAAGCGGAG
Organism: Cerceris ruficornis; assembly: GCA_963989415.1. Taxonomy (NCBI): domain Eukaryota; kingdom Metazoa; phylum Arthropoda; class Insecta; order Hymenoptera; family Crabronidae; genus Cerceris; species Cerceris ruficornis. The sequence continues at coordinate 12,530,429 of OZ022520.1, read as the reverse complement.
CTGCTGGTATTTCAAGTGTGTTCAGAAGGTCCATGAATTCTCTCCGTTTAAACATAACAAAAATTGTGCATTAGTATTAATTATTAAATATTTTTATATTTGTAAAGTGAATTAATGAATTTTAGAGAATGAAGTTTACCTTAATTGTGAAATGGTGTTTGTACTCAGGACTTAAAGCGCGTAATTTAATCTTCGTCGCTGTCATTGTTAATGACCGGATTTAAGCGTTCAACATTGAAGGTTTTACTTAATATTTCCGCAGGCTTAACAACTTTTGCAATGTATCGAGCATTCGATAAGTAATAAATTATCGCTGCTACGTGCGAACAACAACCAATATTTCGGTTGCCATTTGCACACTCGCAGAAATAACGTTTTATTCCAGAGCAACCTATTGAATTAGGTGAATAATCTATATAGCACTTATAAGATTTACTTTTAATGTGCCTCGATGGCACCAGAAATTGTATGATATTGCTAATTTCTCTCAAATAAGAAAGATTAATAAGGTTATTTTCGTCCATCATTTCTGCGAGGTATGATACCGCTTGCGAAAGTTGATAAGATCCCGTAAAGAAAATTTTTAAATCTCGTTGGGTCATTTCAGGAAAATCAAGCAAATCCGAAGCTGATATTTTTTTAAACAATGTTCTTCGCCTATTCCAATGACAAATATCAGCTTCTGTGCCTAAACTATTATGTTTGTCTTTCTCGCTCATAAACCTAGATATTATTTCTTCGCAGAACTCTACATCGGAATTTAAATGTTTACCAAAGGTGTTTTGTAAAAAACATGCAATTCGACAATATAATCCGACTGTTGGCAGCAATTTGTTATCAAATTGATTATGTAACAGTCGGTATTTCCGCCGTATTATACCGTGCACGGCTTCAACGGCCCAACGAATTTTAGTCACCAATCGAGAACTATTGGTTAGTTTTTGATTTTTGTTTTGTTTCTTAGATCTTGTAAAAATCTGAAAAAAATACACATTAATAATCAGGGTACTATGCATGTTACTGTAAAAATAGAAATGTGGTCACTTTATATTTTCAATAAAAAATTAATGTTTATAATCTTTTTTAATTTTTCAAAAATCGATTTTCGAACCAAAAAATCTGAAAAAATTCTAAAGTATGTAAACCACAGGGTATAATGTTTGTGATTTTTTTCAGAATTTTCTGTCAAGCCAAACGGGAGATATCGAGCATAAACTGTGAAATACGTTTCACCCTGTAACTACCCCTACGGTAGGGGTAGCGGGTTCATACTTTGTAGGAAGGGTTTTTCCAAAGAGCCCTATCGAATGGTATGCCTCACGATTAATTATCTTTGGGGACACTTTTTCCATCCTTATCCGGCTAGGCCCATTAAACGGAAACAGGTATTTTAGCCAACTTGACCTTAGCGACGCGTACCTACAAATTCGAATTGGGGGAAACTGTCGCCATCTAACTACGATCGTGACCCCGAAGGGATTGTTCCAATATAAACGATTGCCCTTTGGAATTAAGACTGCACCGGCCAATTTTCAGCGATGTATGGACCAGACGCTGCACTGTGGTCCAGAACGTCGATCTAGCTGTTCAGGCACCTCGCACAGTTTTCGATCTCTTTGAAATCCTTGCCAAAAGCGCAAAACACATCCGATTTAGATAAAAATTAGTATTCTTATGTTTTTTGATTCACTGATTACGAATCTGAACTAAAAATTTCCAAAAACAAAATGGCGGATTCAAAAGTCGGGCGAAGTGTCATAAGCCGAAGCAAAGTTACAGGAGCTTTTCCCTTTTACAAAATTATTGATTTATGCAAATGATTGATTAGGAAAACCTCCCTCCACATGTTGTTATTTTTGCCAACAGGGAGGATAATTAGAAAAAACCGTTTTTACCTAACTCATCCGCTGGCTAACATTTTCGGCTTCCTCGCCGCCCGCGGTTTATAGCATGTGCGACCTGCTGGTAGACATAGAACCATTAAGTTGTAAAACCCACATTTAAGAAACTATCGACTTGTAATTGCCGATGAGTTTTTTACAAGTTGGCTTAGCAAAATCCGAGAAGTTGTGAATCGCATGGCGTTGCACTAAAACCGCTCTGATTGTTTTCCGAATCCATTTAAAATGATATTGTTGAACTATATGTAGACAGAAATGTCGAATACTCATTTACAACACAAGATTAACTGTTTACCCTCTTCTAATTCAACCAACTCATAGAAAGATTTCCTTAAAACCGCTGACAGACTCTAGCGGCGGGCAGCCGCTGGAGTGTGCGCGACTCTTTAAACAATAAAAAATCAAATTTGTGGGACGAGTTGGGATGGTTTCTTTGCAGGATCATATAGCAGAGAGCTTACAGAAAAAGGCCTTACAGGTCAAACCACAAGAATATACAAAACCTAAAAGATGCTGACTGCCAATGATAGAAAACTTTGATGATTTTCTTTCATTCGTTGAATGTTAATTGTTTAATAAACTACAAACGCTAATTTCATATTCAGCATATGCATTTTGATGGTAGAAGAATGATCTTTAATTTAAAACAAAAATCATTAGAAAATGTAAGATGAATTCGTCAGAATGTCACGAAGAAGACAACATGTTTTTTCGATAGAAATTGGTCACGAGAAAAAGTTCCAACTTTAAGCGTTTGTTGTAACTACAATTTTTGTCGGATTTCATTAATTTTGCGATTTCTGAAATCCATGGACATTTAGGAATCGATATAATGAAAAAAAAAGCGATTCGAGAAAATCGAGTTTTCGGCAAAAGCGCGCCTAATCGCTCGTTATGGACCACTGTGCGATGGCAGGACTAGAGGGAGTATTCACGTACCTGGATGATCTCCTGATCATGGGATCAACACGTGAAGAACACGATCATCGTCTGAAGAAATTATTACAGCGACTTTTAGAACGTGGTTTCATGCTGAATATCAAGAAATGTAAATTCGCATTAAGTAAACAAAAATCCTTTTTTTAGGGTTCATTGTAAACTGCCAGGGAATATCAGCAGACCGAGCAAGAACTCGAGCTATTGCAGAAATGCCGATGCCTAAAACGGATAGTGAACTCCGGAGCTTCTTGGGCATGGTAAACCACTATGGCAAGTTCGTCAACCATCTCCATGAACTGAAACAACCCTTGGAAGACCTAACGAGGAAGGCAACACCATGGAAGTGGGATCATATTCATGAACGAGCTCTCTTGAATGAAAGAAGTGATGCTCAGTCCGCTAGTTCTTGAGCGTTATGATCCTACAAAGGAGCTAATTGTCGCCGCAGATGCTTCATCGACGGGAATTGGAGGAGTACTCCTACAGCGAGACAAAACTGGTCGAGAACGAGCAGTATACCACATGTCTCACAGTCTCACAAACTCGCAAAGGAAATATTCCCAGCTAGAAAAGGAAGCCCTAGCATTGGTAATGGCAGTCGAGCGATTTCACAAATTTATTTGGGGGCGTTCTTTTATTTTGCAAGACGGACCATAAACCACTGTTGGCATTATTACACACCGATGATACCAAGGGTCTCAAACCAATGACAGCGGCACGTCTTAAACGCTGGGACATTCGATTGCTGGGATACGATTTCAAAGTATAATATAATATGTCGCACTATCGCGCCTTATCGAAGAATTTCGTAAGGACAACGCCGGAGAGCTACAGGTAACCTATGTTCAAGCTATCGAAGATGAAGTTTGCCAGCTTCGAGACTCCATCATTAGTCATTTTGAGGAAGTATCGCGTAAAAATTTGAAACAAGCTGCGCGCTGTGACTCCGAAATACAAGGGGTTATTCTAGCTTTACAAGATAACTTGCATACGGCAGAACCAAACAGCCTGAAAGCGTTTGGAAAATTATGAAACGAGTTGAGCGTTGTTGACAAAAATCTAATGTTTAACGATCGGGTAGTAATACCGATTAAAATGCGTTCGAGCATTCTTCAAGCACTGCATCGTGGACATCCTGGTAGTCGACGAATAAAACAACTGGCAAGAGAATATGTTTATTGGCCGAAGATGTCAGTCGGCATCGAAAATTTCGTCAAGTGCTGTGATGCTTGTGCTTTAGCACAGAAGATGCCACCCAAGATTCCTTTGAATCCGTGACCACCCGCTACCCAACCGTTAGAACGAGTCCATATCGACTATGCCGGACCTATAGATAATCTATTCTTATTAATTTTCGTAGATGCATATAGCAAATTTGTAGACGTGTCAGTAACTCCTACAATTTCAGCTAATCGAACGGCAGAAATGTGCAGAGAAGTTTTTAGCCGCTATGGGTACTCGGAAATTTTGGTTAGCGATAACGGCACTCAATTTACCTCGGAAACGTTCCAAAAAATTTGCGAGGAAACAGGGATAACCCATCTACGTTCTGCAGTGGGTCACCCTCAGTCTAACGGACAAGCCGAACGGATGGTAGACAGCGTTAAAAGAGCTATTGCAAAGAACCCATCTAATTGGAAGATTCAACTTCAAGAATTCCTTAATAGCTATCGCTACACACCGTGCTCGTCTGCTCCAAACGGAAAATCACCAGCCGAATTATTCTTAGGACGGAAAATGCGTTCACAGCTCTCTACACTGGCGCCGAAGAGAAGACCAGCACCAGAAATAGGGGGTATTGCTTGAAAAATGAAGGAACAGTTTGACAAACACCATGCAACGAAGGAACGCTATTTTACTATAGGAGAAAAGGCCATTGTACTACTACAAAATAATCGTCGTGAACCGGGACGGGTTACAAAGAAAATGGGAAACTGGAAGTATGAAATACAATTAGGTGATGGTCGGAAAGTGGAACGTCATACAAATCACATCTGGAAAGGAGGTACTGGAATTGGACATAGTCGTCATCCGAAACTGCAGAAAATCCAGAACTTATACATGTGCCAAGTCTCGTTCATAATTCACGGACTACGTCACCTGAAGCTATTGCCCTTGAAGAAATAACGACTAAAAACCCGACACATTAAGAGCTTCGAGATGCGACACCGGTAAGACGATCCAATCGCGAACGTATCATTCCACGACGTTTAACATTGGATCCTCGCGCACAGAAGTCATACACAGAATTATTAGGTTGGAAACTATGAAACGGGCATTGAATAAGAATACAAAACAAACAGCGCAATTTTTCACATTATTTATTATATTCAATCGAAATAACTTCCATTGGCATCTACGACTTTCTGCCAACGATTGGGCAAGTCATATATGCCTTTTTGAGAGAAATCTTTCTTTTTAGAGTTAATAAAGAATTCAAAGTCTTTTATAATATCATTTCGATTATTGCATTTCTTTTCTCTTAAAAATAATTCATAATTACGAAAAAGGTAATAATCGGTCGGTGAAATATCGGGTGAATATGGAGGATGTGGCAAAATTTCATATTGTAGAGAAGTTAATTTGTCAACAGTAATTGAAGCTTTATGTGGTCGTGCGTTATCATGCAGTAATATTGCGCCGTACCGAATGAGCAATGCTGGTTGTTTTTTCATAAGTTTCTCATGCATGTAGGATTTTTAAGGACAGCGTAGATTTAATTCAACAAAATATATTTAATGATAACAGGCTGATACATTCGTTCTCGTTCACGTATATTTTCTTACTGCCCGTCGTCGTGCGTTGCGCTTTTGCTTCCTTCTCCCCAAACTCTATTGTTTTCTCCCACTGTCTCACTCTCATACCTCTCTCTCTCACTCACTCACTCATCTCTCTTCTTCTTCCATTCTTTCTCTACCTTTCCAAAACACATGAATTCCTACATGCATGACATCAATTTCACGACAATAGGACACCGCTGTTATGGTTTCACCTGGTTGTAGGAAGGAATAATGGATCACTCCTTGGGCATTTCAACATATGGTAACCATAATTTTTTTTTATGAAATTTCGGCATCGGGGTGTGTCTTGGGGTGTATTCTTATCTACCCATTTGCTTGATCGCTTTCGATTATCATGCAAAATCCACTTTTCATCACAAGTGATGATTTTGTGTAAAAACGGCAATCGTATATTGCGAAGCAACAAAGATGCGCATTTGCTCTTGCGATCGATCATCTGCAGTTGCGTCAGTTCGTACGGCACATATGAGTCCAATTTCTTTACTTTATTTATTGTACGCAGATGTTTTAACACAGCCGTATGGCTAGTTCCTAATTTAGACCCAAGTTCGCGAATAGTTGTGTGTGAATCGGATTCCACTGAAGGTAAGATGCAGGCGAGCGTGATTCCCAGAACCGAGAGTTTATTGTGTTGAGAGAGTTGTTCCTCTACGTATTCTGGTTACACTGGTGTCATACAATTTTCGGCTTAATTTATATGTTTTCTGTAATGTGCGTGTCGGAGTGGGGGGCGTCTACCTATGTCTCGCTAGACGTGTCCCTTCGACGCTTGTAATTGGTCAAGGAGGTAATGCGGGGGTAAGGTCCTAGGCAGGTATATCTATATTAGGACGCCCGTATCATGAAGTTCCTCATTTGCATATTGTCCGCGGCTAGTGATTTTACTTTACTAAATACATTGGTTAGTTATTATCAAGATATGGTAGTTATGATTTCAGAATTATTACGATCTCCTGTACTTCATGACACGGTCGCCACACCACAGTCATCCTTAATTCCTCGTTATCAATATGGGCCGGTGATCTTCCTCGAGGCCGTTGACGATACTTAAATTCCCAGAACGAAATTTTTGGAACCAATATCGAGCATTTTTTTCAGTGGTGGATCCATTTCCGAATGCGCGATTAATGTCTCTCGAAGCTTGAGCTGCGATATGATTCAATTTGAACTCGTACAAGAAAAGTAGATGTAAATCGCGTTTTGTTTCCATTTGGTTTCGGAGAAAAATAATATAAAAAGTGGGATACAACCACGAAAAAATTTTACGAAATGAGTAAGAAGAATACCTTTAAACTTTATAAATAAAAATATCGAGCGCACGTTACACTGAACCTCTCTTAATCGCAGCTGGACACAGACTAAACAAAAACGCCCGTTTCATAGTTTCCAACCTAATTCAAGTCCACCAAACAACAAATCTTACGAAGGGAGATGTTGGGGCATTAGTCCCTAATTTACCGACCACGACGTCGGTAGCCGAGAGGATGCGAAAAAACAAAAGCGGACTACAAGACGAGAGAGACTAACTTGGACGCGTACGACACGTACATCGTGTATTACACCTCACTGTAATCTTACAATAAAGTAGTGATAAGCAAGAACTCTCGCGTGTCACTTCCCCACTCCACAACAAGACCTAATACCCCACGAACCGACGCGTGAATTTCGGCTAAGTTTAAATTTAAGAATCATTTATTGTAATTGCATTCTGAACAACTATTGATTACAACTTTTAATATACGTTCATATTCACATTTGTGACATTCAAATGTTTTACTTATTTCAATTTACTTCCTTAATCTTCGTGTTACAGAGCAACGATCTCCCTTATTCACTCTTACCGCTCGGGGTGAATAAGATATTTTAAAACTAAAGTTACGGGTAATACAGGTAACCCTCCTATAACACGGTAGATTGGTTCCTAGAAAATGCCGTGTGTGAAACCGTGTTATATGAGACCCAGAGCCAGTACAAAAAGGGGGGTTACGTTCCAAAAACTTATTAAAAACATATTAAATATTATTTTTATTTCTACATAAACAACTTAATTTTTATTAAAAATATAAATGTATGTACAACACAAAACAAACAAAAAAACAAAAAAATTCGCGAGCTGCACGTTTTGCGGATGTCAAAGATCCTGCAGGAACTGCAGTTCTTATTTCTTTTTCATTTTTCTTAATAGTCCGGACTGTTGCTTCATTCAAATTAAGACTTTCTCCAATGTGAGATGCTTTTCCTCCTTTCAAAAGACGATCCAAGATTTGTATCTTTACTTCTAAAGAAATAAATTTCCTTTTAAACGTTGTTTTTTTATCTTTATCGGACATGGCTTGGGACTGAAACTTAATGTCTTAACCCATTCACTGCCAGGAGAACTAAGCAAATATTACCTTTGCTTGTTAAAATATGAAAAGATGACAGAAAGTTTTTAGAACATTGGTTTCATTAATCAAAAATATAATCTCGACATTTGTAATGATACGAAAAACATTTTTGTTCCAAAATTTCTATACATGTTCGGCCATTATTGTTAACTTATTAATTCAAACTTATAGTGCAGCTACGAGATATCTCGTAGTTGGCAGTCAATGGGTTAAAGACGAAAAAGTTATTCTTTAACACACTGTCGCCCGACGCAGACTGCCGACCAGTAGCGTGGACATTTTTATTCGCAGGCTACGGAGATGAAAAGAAATACTTTACGCAACATTGTATCTTTAAGACGGCAAGCCTCGCCGCGGCTGTAGAAGTACTGTGTTGTATAAAGGTTTTTGCAATTTTCTTATCGTGTTAGAGCGAAACCGTGTTATAGGATGCCGTGTTATAGGAGGGTTCCCGCAATTTCTGAATCGTGTTATAGCGAAACCGTGTTATAAGATGCCGTGTTGTAGGAGGGCTACTTGTAGTTAGAAAGGAAAGAGTCTGCGGGTTGCAACAAGATTTCCATTTCCTTATACTAGCTAGTGGCGGTACCCCCGTATCTTTGTTACGGGCCTGATCCGTTATACTAGCGCAAAAGTACCGCGAAGTGCCTTTCGTTATTAACGGGCATACGGCGAATCTATAGTTCTGCTATAGATTAGTCCGGTCTCCGGAGATTTCCCTTATACTAGCGCGAAAGTACCGCGAGGTACCTTTCGTTATTAACGGGCATACGGCGCCCCTATAGTTAGCACCTATAGGTCAGTCCGGTCCCCGGATATAAATCCCCGACTCGTTGCAATCCTTAACTCTCGCAAGTAAAAAATTGTATTAACGCATTCGGTCTCGTTCTGCCACTCGCCCGGCTCGTAAGAGAGAAGACGTTACGAATTACGTTGCGAAAGACGCGACGAATACAAGACGAGTTTTTAAGATGAGAGTTGTAAGACGTATATTTTAAGACGATCATTTTTAAGACGTAGTCATAGTTTAGTTTCTACTCTAGTTTTACGTGTTGTTTTTATTAAATATAGTTTTAGTATTATAATGGTCCGTTTAAAAAAAAGATTGTATTAGATGAAGGGATTTCGTAGGTCGGGCCTGAATAGCCCGTACCCACGTGTCATCTGCTTAGCGACAAACGCCGATGCGTGGCTTTTTTACGCAGTCTGATTCGATCATCTTACAAGGGGAGGACCAGCTCCGGGGGTCACCGATTTTTTTCAAATTTGGTACACGTGTTCTACTCGGAAAATAATTAGACACGTATTTTGCCAAACGTGTAGATAAGTCAAAATTTTTGAAAAAACTGGGTTTAAAAAAAAAGTTCACCGATCGACTCGAAACTTTGCAGGCACGTTTTACGAGCAAAATTAAGTTATACGTATTTTTTTATTTCGCTGTAAAAACGTTTTCAAAAATCGACATGTCGTTTTAGTACCTTAGATTTAGAACGTTATTCAACGAAGCGGCGTGGCTGAGCAGACAAGGAAGTAGTCTGCGGTTACTGTGGACCCTAGATCGATTCCCGTATGTTGCATTTTGGAATCTCGCTTTTTTTTTCTTTTTTTCAGGCGTCCTAATGTCAACTTATTTCCTTATGGGACGTGTTTTATTTATTTTCACATATGTGTTGTATATATTTTATATACTTTGACATCTATTTTATACTCTATTTTACTTGCGGATTTCAATGTTAGGATTACAAAGATGTCCACAATTATGTATTGTAGGAATCGGGGTTTAGAATGTTATTAATCACAAAACGCCTCCCGTAAACTAAAGAATAAAATATATTTAAAATGAAATGCAAACTACTCGCTTCCGATATAACCTTCAGTGCGTAACGTCTCCGACTGACTTCTTTTCTTTCGCTCGGCATCCGCACACAGAACTCGCATACATTCATTCTCATCTCAAGCAGTCATCATCCACGCACGCACACAGTCCTGCCACGTGCCTCGCTACAATGTTTAGGACGAGCGATATCGATACCGAGAATCGTTTCGCCTCCTCAGAACCCAAAGTATTTTAACAATTTATTTCTTTTTGCACATTACACATTTGTCTGGATGATAAGAGCCGTAGAAACATAGGCGTTACTACTGTTTCTATATGCCTTTAATATCGTTGTAGGGACAACGGTTTACAATCCGGTCTCCACCTGTGTCTCAATTTCGGGCTTCCGATACTGTGCTGGGCTCGTTAGCTATTTTTAATTTAGCACTTTTCTGCTGCTTTGGATCCCGCGGGTCTAGGACCGTCTGCGGTAGATGAGGGCCGAGTCATAATCCATCGAAAAAGAGAAAGTCCATTGCCTAGGTGGGTACTTCGCCTTCATGAAATGTTCGTGAACACATGACATTTGTTTTAAATGTTTCTACGACACTTATCATCCACACAAATGTGTAATGTACAGATATAAAGTAATTGTTAAATATAAAATTGTGTACTTCTTTGTAATCCTAACATCAAAATGCGCAAATACGATAGAATATAAAATAGATGTGATTCGCGATGGAGAGTGGTAGGAGAAGGCTGCATGGCCGTCTTCCCTGTGGAAAAGTAGTACCTTTTTGAGTTTAGAAGTGGTAAGGAACAAGCAGAGGCACGAATTTCGAGAGAAGGTGTGTGGATGCACTTGTGGAAGCGTAGGCGGCAGTAGGAAATTCGAAGAAAGGACGGAATTCGACTGCGGAATTGGAGAACAGGAAGTGAGGTTAGGTGGCCGAGAAGGAGTGCCTGAAGACTGTGGGGCTTCGCCGCACCCCCTGGCGGCAGTTCTGCCAGGCTTGCAGCACACGCCATGTTTGATAAGAGTTGAGCTCGACGCTCTTGAGAGTGAGCAGTTAGCATCGTTGCCTTCAAAGCAGAACCTCCGAGCGGCAATAGTGTTTGAGTGCATATTGTCTATTATTTCCCTGTGTCCCAATAATTGTGGTAGGCTTGATCCTACATTGGTGACCCCGACGTGATTTCGGAAAGTACGATAATCGTCAGGACACGGGAGTCTGGTGCCAGGCCACATTCCTCTCTCGTCGAGAAGACACGTGGCGTCGTTGGGCGCCCGGTGTAAACGAACGTCGTTGGCGTTTTGGTTCGGCACTTTTGGCCCAAGGCTGCCTCCTGCAGCAGTCGAGCCAGCCGAGGCACCTGAGATTTCTGCGTGCATCCCGCCCCAGGTCGGTGCACGTGGGGTTAGGAGACCGGGCCTTCCAGAAGGATCGACGCAGTTTCGGCCGCCATCTTGCTGCCTTCGAGAAGGATCGACGCAGTTCCGGCTGCCATATTGCTGCCATCGAGAAGGATCGACGCGGCTCCCACCGCCTCTTCCCTGCCTTCGAGAAGGACCAACGCGGCTCTCGCCGCCCGTCCCACGGAGAGGATTGCTGTGCGTGAAGCCAACGTCACCGGCGCCTTGAACCTACGCAGTCGCCACTGCTGTTTCCGGTGGTATTTTACGTTGTGCTACGCCGTATATCATGTCAATGCCGGAACATACCGCGGCTCGAGCCGAGGTCGAGCCGAGGTCGGGCCACGTAGACAATTATCGCGTCCCGAAAATCCCTCCGTTTTTCCGGGCCGATCCAGAACTGTGGTTTGCCCAAGTCGAGACCACGTTCCGCTCTGCGCGCATTACGTCCGAGGACATCAAAGCCGATGCGGTCCTCGCGGTGTTGGACTATGACGTCGTCGCGTTAATAAGAGACCTGCTCATTGCAGATCCGCGACCAACGGACATTTTTAGCCAGGTAAAGAGGCGCGTTATCGCGGCGTTCGGCGAGTCGCAGGAAGCCAGGCTGCGCAGATTCTTAAAGGGGCAATTTCTCACTGAGGGAAAACCGTCCCTAATATTGAGTAGACTCCGCAACCTCGTGGGGGACACATGCGACGACACGGTGATATCCAGTGTATTCCTCGAACACCTGTCGCCAACGCATCGCGCAATTATCGCGGCATCCTGTGTCAGTGATCTGGACAAGCTCGCCGCGGTAGCCGACCGGATTTCGGACTCGTCCCAGCTGTCGACCCAAGGCGTAACCGCTGTCGCGCGCGATGGCACATCGTCGTCGACCCTGCAAGCCCCGGGCTCATCTTCAGTGGAGGAGGAGATCAGGAGGCTTGTTGCTCAGATGACAGCTCTAAGCGCGAAAGTCGATCTTCTCCAACGGAGAGGTGCTCGCCCGAATTCGCGGGCAGGAAGCCGCGCCTCATCAGCAAGCCGCAACCGCGGCAGGAGCCCTACGCCGACGTCAAAATTGTGTTGGGCGCATAGGAGATACCCGGACAGTCCCAGATCGTGTCGACCCAGCTGTCCGAAGTATGATTCCTGGAGGCCGGGAAACTAGGACAGCCTTCCGTTACTGAGACGGGTACTGAAGGCTCATTAGCAACACACCGTCTCCATGTTCGCGACCGCATTTCGGGTCAATCGTTCCTGATTGACACTGGCGCCGAGGTCTCCCTAGTACCGGCACATCCGGAGATTCGCGGCAAGCCAACCGGCCTTAAGTTGATAGCGGCCAACGAGACCGTTATTGACACGTTTGGCGAATCGTATCGATCGTTAGATCTAGGCCTACGGCGCACTATAGTATGGAATTTCCGTATTGCGGCAGTACCATATGCAATCATCGGTGCAGACCTACTAAAGCACTACGGGTTCATTGTAGACTTAAGACGAAACCGGTTAGTAGACGCGGGCACCAACGTGTATGCGCTGGCAGTTCCCAAGCGCGTGTTGTGTCCATCGGTGGGCACTCTAATGCCCGGTTCGAAATTCACGAAAATTCTTGCTGAGTTCCCTGATCTCACAGGTGCATCTGAGGTAGCACCCGCGAAAACCGCTGATGTCTTTCATCACATCCTAACCACTGGTCCTCCGGTGTCGGAGAGGCCGCGACGCCTCGCTCCGGAGAAACTTAACGCGGCTAAAAAAGAGTTTAAGGCACTTGTCGAGGCTGGGATCTGTCGTCCTTCCTCGAGTCCTTGGGCCAGCCCCATTCACATGGTATTGAAAAAGGATGGTACTTGGCGTATCTGCGGGGATTATAGGGGTCTAAACAAACAGACGGTTCCGGATAAGTACCCCACTCCCCACATCCATGATTTCTCCACCAACTTGCATAGCAAGAAGGTCTTTTCGTCACTAGACTTGTACAAAGCGTACAACCAAATTCCGATGGCTCCCGAGGACGTCGAGAAGACGGCAGTGACCACGCCCTTCGGATTATATGAATTCTTGTTCATGACCTTTGGTCTCAAAAATGCTAGCCAATCTTTCCAGAGATATTTAAATCGGGCTCTGGGAGATCTAGACTTTGTTTTCACGTACATCGACGATATTCTAATTGCGTCGAATTCGGAGGAGGAGCACGCTGACCATCTGCGGACGGTCCTTCAGCGCCTCCAGGATTCCCACCTCCGCATTAATCCCGTTAAATGTACACTCGGTGTGAGGGAAATCGAGTTTCTTGGCTACGTGATCAACTCGAATGGTATTCAACCTTCGACGTCGAAGGTAGAGGCGGTATTACTTTTTCCAAAGCCTACGCGCGTGGTAGAGCTTCGTCGGTATTTGGGGATGCTGAACTTCTATCGGCGGAACATCCCGCAGGCGGCGCGTTTACAAGCCCCTCTAAACGAGTACCTCCGCGATTCTGTGAAGAACGACAAGCGAGAAATAGTCTGGTCGGAAGCGGCTGAGGAAGCGTTTGAAAAGACCAAGAAAGCTCTTTCTAACGCGACCTTACTAGTTCATCCGAAAATCGGGGCCAACCTGAGAATTGTTACGGACGCATCAGATTTCGCGATGGGCGCGGTATTAGAGCAGCAGGCTCGCTGTTCCAACTGGGAACCACTGGCCTTCTTCTCGAGAAAATTTTCCTCTGCGCAAATGAACTACAGTGCGTATGACCGCGAGCTCACCGCCGTTTACGAAGCTGTGAAACATTTTCGCCATTTTGTGGAAGGTCGGGAATTCGTTGTCCTAACGGACCACAAGCCCCTTATGTACGCGTTTATGCAACGCCCGGAAAAGGCTTCTCCTCGCCAGGCGCGCCAATTATCGTTGATCGCGCAGTTCACCACTGCGATCCGCTACCTTTCAGGTACGGAGAATGTAGTAGCCGACACTCTGTCGAGAGTCGAGGCGCTTCACCTTCCCCTCGAATTTAACCTGAAAGAGATTGCGGAACAGCAAGCGGCGGACGACCAGTTGAAGATCGTTGGCGGATCGCCGGATTTTCCACTAAAACTTAAGAAATTGTCGTATGGACCGGACCATACAGCAGTCTTTTGCGAAATCTCCGGTGAGACGATTCGCCCGTACATTCCTGCCAACCTCAGGAAAACGATCTTCAACTTAGTCCATGATCCCGCGCATCCGGGCGCGAAAGTAACCGACCGCGTAATCCGGCAACGCTATGTGTGGCCGGACATGACTAGAGACATCGCCCATTGGTGCAAATATTGTGTTAAGTGCCAACAGACGAAGGTCTCACGCCACAACCAGCCCATGCCTGAGCACTTCACTGCTCCAGATAGTCGTTTTGACCAGGTCCACTTGGACATTATCGGCCCACTGCCGGTATCAGAGTGCTATAGATACTGCGTGACGCTTATAGATAGGTTCTCCCGTTGGGTCGAGGCCGTGCCTCTCAGGGAAATCTCCGCTCAGACCGTTGCGAGAGCATTCTTCGAGTCTTGGGTCTCTCGCTACGGGGCACCCAAGATCCTTACTACGGATCAGGGAGCTCAGTTTGAGTCGCGTCTATTTTCGGCGGTACTATCCTTCATTGGTTGTGACCGAATCAGAACCACCCCTGACCATCCCGCGTCTAACGGTATGGTCGAGAGGTGGCATCGGGTTTTGAAAGCTGCGATAATGTGCCATTCGGACATCGAATGGTCGCGCGCGTTACCAACCGTACTCTTGGGACTGCGAGCGCATGTGCGGACGGATGTCGACGCGTCACCCGCAGAATTTTTATTTGGGACCACGTTGCGACTGCCGGGCGAATTTTTTCTCCCGGAAAATTTATCGCCGGGCCCTAATGTTTTCATCGAAGAGTTCAAAAAATTCATGCGGGAAGTAAGGCCCATTCCAGTAGTACACAACTGTCGGAATCGTGCATTCTTCTTCAAAGAGTTGCACCACTGCTCGCACGTCTTCCTACGGCGAGTAGTAAAAAAATCTCTAGAACCGCCATACTCTGGACCACACAAAGTGGCCAAGCGGATTTCTGATCGCGTGTACTCCATTAACGTCAATGGAGAGCTGCGCACGGTGTCGACTCACCTGCTGAAACCAGCATATCAACTGCTGGAAGAGCCAAGCGACGCAGTGCCCAGCAGCCCCGGGCCGCAAAGCTCTGTCGAGTCCCAACGTCCTCCGCTGAGGACGTACGCGCGAAAGAAAGTCACATTTAAGTTAAGCGCAAATGTACAAAAAAATAAATAAAAAGTACGTTGTCTCTCGGGGGGGAGTCTGTGGGGCTTCGCCGCACCCCCTGGCGGCAGTTCTGCCAGGCTTGCAGCGCACGCCATGTTTGATAAGAAGTGGAGCTAGACTCTTGAGAGTGCGAGTTAGCATCGTTGCCTTCCAAGCAGAACCTCCGAGCGGCAATAGTGATTGAGCGCATATTGTCTGTTATTTCCCTGTGTCCCAATAATTGTGGTAGGCTTGATCCTACAGGACTAGGGAAGGACGGACATCTGGGGACGAAGGGCTAAAAGATGGTCGGTAATAGAGCAGGCAATGGTGGTAAAGCAGTGGAGGAGACAGAAAAACCTGAGGATACCAAGAGGAGAGGTAGGATTCCCAACGCAGAGAAATTAAAATTGACGGCAAAAAAAGAAGGCCAGAATATTTCAAAGATGCTAATGGGCAGAGGGAAATCACCCAAGAAGGACAGTACCAGAGGCTCAATGGGGAAGGAGCTTGATGTAACTAAGACCTCCATAGGTAAGGAAGAGGAGCACAAGGGGATGGTTAGGGAATTTGAAAGGAAGGGAAGAACAGCGGATAACTTACAAGGGGAGGACCAGCACCGGGGGTCACCGATTTTTTTCAAATTTGGTACACGTGTTCTACTCGGCAAATAATTAGACACGTATTTTGCCAAAAGTGTAGATAAGTCCAAATTTTTGAAAAAATTGAATTTAAAAAAAAAAGTTCACCGATCGACTCGAAACTTTGTAGGTATGTTCTACGAGCAAAATTAAGGTATACCTATTTTTTTATTTCGCTATAAATTTTTTTTTGAAAAGAGACATGTAGTTTTAGTACTCTAGAGTTAGAAGTAGTTTCAACATAACGGCGTGGCTGAGCGGACAAGGAAGCGGACTGTGAATACTATGGACCCTGGATCGATCCCTGCATGGGGTTTACTTTTTTTTTTTACCCTGCCAGTTTCATTTTATTTCCTTGTGGGATTTGTTTTACTTATTGTCATATTGTGTTATACATATTTTATACATTTTAACTTCTACTTTACTGTATATTTTATTTACGGATTTCAGTGTCAGGATTACAATAAAGTCCACAATTATGCATTTTAACAGTAACCATTCATTTCTCTTTGTACACTGCACATTTATCCGGGTGGTAAATATCGTAAAAACATTTAAAACATAGGGGATGTTTGCACCACGAACACGATATAAATGATATATCGCCGCAGTTACATTTTTTATTTATTTCCGAACTCGGAAAGCAAACTTGATTCACATTGAAAAATATTCTTCGGTTATGACTTAATTTCGACGCATACCACGCATATTCGATCATGTTTTTAAATATCGGTGCAGAAAGTTGCTGATGTACGAGGCGAAGTACGCACCTAGACAATGACTTTCTCTTTCTCAATGGATTATGACTCGACCCCCGTATACCGCGGGCAGTCATAAACCCGCGGGACCCAAACCACCAGAAAAGTGCTAAATTAAAAATAGCTAACGGACCCAGGGTAGAGTCGGTCGCCCGAAGTTGAGACAATGGTGGAGATAGGATCGTAAACCGTCGTACCGACAACGATATTTTACAGATATTTCAAAATAAAAACAAAGCCTATGTTTCTATGACGTTTACAAGCCGGATAAATGTGCAGTGTACAAAGAGAAATGAATGGTTACTGTTAAAATGCATAATTGTGGACTTTATTGTAATCCTGACACTGAAATAAAATATACAGTAAAGTAGAAGTTAAAATGTATAAAATATGTATAACACAATATGACAATAAGTAAAACAAATCCCGCAAGGAAATAAAATGAAACTGGCAGGGTAAAAAAAAGTAAACCCCATGCGGGGATCGATCCAGCAGGGTCCATAGTATTCACAGTCCGCTTCCTTGTCCGCTCAGCCACGCCGTTATGTTGAAAATACTTCTAACTCTAGAGTACTAAAACTACATGTCTGTTTTCAAAAAAAATTTTATAGCGAAATAAAAAAATAGGTATACCTTAATTTTGCTCGTAGAACATACCTACAAAGTTTCGAGTCCATCGGTGTACTTTTTTTTTTAACTCAATTTTTTCAAAAATTTGGACTTATCTACACTTTTGGCAAAATACGTGTCTAATTATTTGCCGAGTAGAACACGTGTGCCAAATTTGAGAAAAATCGGTGACCCCCGGTGCTGGTCCTCCCCTTGTTAGAGGACAGGATTATTGAAGGGGTGAGAATAGAAGTGAGGAGAGAAGGCGAAAAACTAAGAGAGAACATTATGGTCAGTATAGAAGAGAATCGCAGAAAGATTGAGAAGATAGCTGAGTTGTGGCAAAAAGAAATGAGAGACATAAAGGAGGAAATGGAGTGGAAGGACGAAGACTGGAGGAGAGAAAAAGAACAGTTGATAGGAAGGATTAGCAAAATGGAAGAAGACTGGAAGACCTACCAAAAGCAGCAGGAAGAGTGGAGAAGAGAAGTGAATGAGAGTAGGCGCGACCAGGAAATAAGGGACAGGGAGGAAAGGAGGAAAAATATAATCGTAAGAGGATTGAATGCAAAGGGGAAGGAACTGAGAGGGGAAGTGAGTAACCTATTCAAAGGAAAATTAGGAGTAGACGTGGAGATTCTGACGGTCAAGCCATTAGGAGGATAAGGCCGGAGGAACAAAAACAATAATATGATAAGTGTCAACAGGGAGGGGGGAGAAAATGTGCTGATTGAACTGGGAAGCGTAGAAGCGAAGAGGGCGGTTATGGGCAGAAGACGTGAACTGAGAGGAACGAATATATTTCTGGACGACGACCTAACGAGAAGAGAAAGATGGATACAGAATGAGATTCGGGAGAGGGCAAGGAACGAGATGAGTAAGGGGAAGAGAGTTAAACAAGGTTATCGAAAACTGGAAATTGATGGAATCTGGTACAAATGGGATGAGAGGGGACGGAATCTGAAGGAAGCAAATTTTCAAAAGGAAAGGGGGGTGAGGGAAGGAAAATGGTAGTGAAAGGTGTTCTCTGGAATGTTGCGGGAATTGGGAGGGTCTGGGAAGCGTGGGAATTTTTGAGAGGCTATGATCTGTTGATAATACAGGAAACATGGGTAGAGGAAAAGGGTATAAGTAAGACACTCAAGGGTATGGACAGGAATTTCTATTGGTGGGCGGAAGCTGCGGAGAGAGAGGCAACAAAGGGGAGAGCGAAAGGAGGACAGTTTGTAGGTATACGCAAAGGGATAGGTGACTTCCAGGTGAAAATGTGGGAGTTTGGTCTCTCTATCAGGGAAAGGGAAAGTAGATTAAGGATTATCACTGTTTATAATAATACAGGAGTTTTAAACCTAAAAAATAGACTTGAAGTGCTCTTGGAGGAAAGCCTTCTAGAGGGAGAGCAGCTTGTTGTCTGTGGGGATTGGAACGCGAGAATCGGAAGACAACAAGGAAGAACGGCGGCGACCGATGATGAGGAGTGGCTACGAAATTCAGAAGACAGGGTGCGGAATTCTGAAGGGAAAAGATTACTGGAATTGTGTGAAGAGTTCGGACTAACGGTTCTAAATGGGAGAGCCAAAGGGGATGAAGCTGGAAGGGAGACATTCATAGGGGCAAGAGGTAGTTCCGTTTTGGACCTGTTAATCGTTAAAGAAGAGGACGGAAGTTCACCAGTGTCAAAGCTAATAGTGAGGGATAGGGAGGAATCAGATCATCTTCCGGTTGAGTTTGATTTGGAGTTAGGGAACGCGAAAGTGAACAGCGAGGAAGAGCAGCGAACGATGAGAACAGAGACTGCCTGGAAGTGGAGGAGAGATCGAGGAGAGGTCTTCCAGGATAAATTAATTGAGATATGGAGTAACCACAGGAATAGGGGTCAAGTGGACAAATTCGAACTATTTTTGCAATCAATAAGATCAGCCGCAAAGCTGGCAGATATGGAAAAGAAAACGGTCGGCAGTCCCACGTGGTTTGACAGAGACTGTAAGGAACAAAAGAGGAAAGTCAGAAGGCTAGTTAGAAGATACAGGGGAACGAGAGGAAGGAGAGAAAGAAGGATACTGACGGTGGAGAGAAGCGAAATGAGAAGACTATACAACAGGAAAAGGAGAGAGTGGCTGGAGGGAAAATGGAAAGGGGTTGAGGAGAGTAGAAATCTAACAGAATTCTGGGGGCAATCCGAAGCTTTCGCAGCAATAGGGGGGTGAGAGGGGGGAGAATTACAAAGCAGGCCTGGCTAAAGCATTTTAAAGATCTACTGAACGGGGATGAAGAAGAACCCGCAGTCGAGGAGAAAGGGAACAGGAAACAAGGAGAGGAAGAAATTCGAGGAGAGAGGACACAGCAAGAGGAAGGAAATGAACTCCTGAACAGAGATTTCGAGGAAGACGAGCTCAGAAATGCAGTAAGGAAAATGAAAGGAGGCAAGGCGCCGGGGGAAGATGGACTAATAAACGAATTTTTCAAGGCGATACCAGGAGAGCTATGGAAAGATTGGACAGATATGATAAATGAAAAGTGGAGAAACGCGGAACTAGGAAGAAACTGGGAGGTCGCTAATATCTTTCCGATTTACAAGGCCGGAGATGAAGATTCACCAAGCAACTACAGGGGGATTGTACTATTGAATGTAAGCTATAAAATTCTAGCAAGTGCGATGGCGAAGAGAATGAGAAATTGGATAGAGAGAGAGAGGAAGCTGAAGGAGAGTCAAGCTGGGTTCAGGGCAGGGAGATCTACGGTAGACCACGCTTTTGTTTTAAACTCGCTGATAAATAACAAGCTGAGACGGAAGAAGGGTAAGCTGTATGTTGCCTTTATTGACTTCAGGGCTGCCTTTGACAGCATCGATAGGGAGCTGTTGTTGCGAAGGCTTTGGAATATCGGTATAAAAGGAAGAATGTACAACATGGTGAAGAGGATCTACCAGGTAACTAGGAATATAGTCATCACGGGGGACGGGCCGTCCGAGGACTTTGTAACGAATAGGGGGGTGCGCCAGGGCTGTCCTCTCAGCCCAATTCTATTCAATATATTTATCGACGATATCGACGAGGAGTGGGCGAGGAAAAACCTAGGAGGAACAGTGATTGGTAAAACGAAGATTTACGCCCTTAAGTATGCGGATGACATTGCCCTGGTTGCGGACGACGCGGCAGGGTTAGAGAGCATGCTAAAGGAGCTGGAGAGATACACAAAGAAAAACAAAGGAGAAGTCAACGCCGAGAAGACAAAGGTGATGATCTTTAGGAGGGGCGGAAGGAGGAGTATGAAAGAGGAGTGGTTTTTCCGAAGAAGAAGGCTGGAGATAGTCAACAAATTGAAATACTTAGGAGTTGTCTTCACGACCAAGAACTCATTTGCTGAGCACACGAAGGCAATGGCAGGGAAATGCCAATTGGCAATAAATTCGACCTGGGGAATAATGAGGAGAGCGAAGGTCGGAAGTCTCAGGAGAAGACTGACGTTGATGGAGATGCTGGTGAGAACTGGTTTAATATATGGAGCGGAGGTCTGGGGTTGGCGTAGACATGAGATTATAGAGAAAACACAAAACAGATATATTAGGATGTGCTTGAGGGTCAAGAGAAACACGCCGACTTATATTTGCAAGATGGAAACGGGAAGATGGGATGTGGAGGTCCAAACCAGGAAAGCAGCGAGCAGATATGTGGGATCGGGGCGGTGAACTCCTAATAAAAGAACTTTAAGAGGACGTGAATAGGAATTGACACCAGGGAGAGGTCGCTGGCGCAGTGGTTCCGCGCCGACCCAAGCGATCATCGACGCTAAGCAACGCCGGCCGGAGGACGTCGCTTGGATGGGTTACCAGGCGTCTCTCTTTCCTTTTCCACGATCCTACAGATACTTGCTAAGAATATTAGGGATGAGAGATGAGAGATGGCCAAGGGTGTGCTTGATGGAAGAATTAAGGGCGATTCAAAATAATAATGCGACTAAGTGGGGAAAAGAGGTAGTAAAAGCGCTGGAAAGCGTGGGGGATGGAGAAGTCTTGAGGTTAATACGCGACCACATGAATGTTGATCCGGACGTAATAAAAAGAAAGCTGGAGCGCGATTTGGAGAGGAGGATAGAACAGATAATACAAGACTGCTGGTCTAGAATTGGGAACTCTAACTACTGTCCTGGCTACAAAAACTGAAAACGGAATGTAGGTCGGGAAAGGTATTGGGAAGGAAAGGAGGTGAAGGATAGCGACAAGGAACAGTGGGCGAGGATAAGATGTGGTAACGTGGGCAACGATGGTTTCAATAGGTATAATGAGAGGAGATGCAGGGTATGTAGTAGGGAAATGGACGACATGCACTTCTGGAAGTGCGGCAATATGAAGCGCCTAATTTACGGAGAGGTAAAGGAGTGGTGGGAGAGATTAAGACTAGCAAAAGGATTGGATTCAGAAATAGTGAACCTTTTATCGGGAGAAATCAGTAAGGAAGCCTGCATATATAGTCGCACTTTTGAGAGAGAATGGGAGAAGGGAGGGGAAGGTTATGACTTTTGAGAAGGTACGTTGGGAATAGAATAAGTATAGGAGTAAGTAAGGCGCTAGTCCGAGCAACTGTGCAAGTAGAGTAAGGAGGAGAATGAGAGCCCGTTATCTATGTACCAATTTTATTCATTGTTGGACATGTGAGGATATATGTTCTGTTTTGTTTTACTATGTTTATAGCTTTCTAAAACATTATATGTAATGTAAAGAAATAAATAAATATATATATATATATATAAAATAGATGTCAAAGTATATAAAACATATACAACACTATATCAAAATAAATGTAACATGTCTCATAAAGACATAAGATGAATTTTAAAGTCAGGAAAAAAAAAGAAAAAACCGAAATTCCAAAATGCAACATACGGGATTCGATCTAGGGTCCACAGTAACCGTAGACTACTTCCGTGTCCGCTCAGCCACGCCGATTCGTTTAATAACGTTCTAACTCTAAGGTACTAAAGGGGCTTGTCGATTTTTGAAAACGTTTTTACAGCGAAATAAAGCTTAATTTTGCTCGTAGAACGTGCCTACAAAGTTTCAAGTTGATCGGGGAACTTTTTTTTTGAACGCAATTTTTTCAAAAATTTGGACTTATCTACACTTTTGGCAAAATACGTGTCTCATTATTTGCCGAGTAGAACACGTGTACCAAATTTGAAAAAATTCGGTGACCCCCGGAGCTGGTCCTCCCCTTGTTAGTGAGACTGATGTCGTGCCCTTATTACCATTATTACTATTATTATTATTATTAACATTATTACTATTACTCTTATTACTACATATAATTATCACCAAATATATATATACTCTAGTTTTGTTTAATTTGTGCTGTGTGTGTGTGTTTCCATTTATTTAATACCTTACTACAATATAGTATATCCGTTTTCTTTTATTCTTCCCCCACAATCGCGTTCCGGAATCCTATATTATTGTATATTTTATCTTAAATAAATGTCATATTCGCCGTTTTATCATTAACATGTTTATAGCCTCTTCCAGGTGATACCATTAAAAATTAGAAATCATTAATTAATTCTCCAAAACTCTTGAAAATTGTAGTGGTGCTTATAGAGTTATGCAGGGCAATGTACACTGCCGCTCAAAAGTATGTGGGCACTTCCTTAACTGTCATAACTACTTGAAAAAAGTTCTAATATCTTTGGCAAACTTGATTATCTTGTAGACATTTCTGTTTGTACAGTATTGGAGAAAATATTATAATAATAATTTTTATATCTTGTTTTCGTCTACATATCCACCGCGTGATTTTATGACCGCGTTTACTAATCGTGGCATCCTGGTTATTAATGGTTTAATTATTTCGCTGCCAATCAGGTTCCACTCGGTTTCCAAGATGTCCCACAAATGTTTTTCAGATTTCGGACATCGTTTTCGAACTTGCCTATCTATGTGATCGCATAGTTTTTCTATGGGATTCAAATCGGGTGATTGGGGTGGCCATTCCATTATTTTGAGATCAGAGTTCGTTTGTAATTCTAACAAGTAATTTAGACATATTGTAGAAGCTTGCTTTGGGTCAATATCGTGCATAAATATGAAATTATTGCCAATTATTCGTTGTCCGGATGGAATTGCATTTTCTCTTAAAAAGTTTAAATATTCTTCTTTACTCAAAATACCGTTTATTTTTACTAAATCTCCTGTCATATTGTTCCCAAAGCATCCCCATACCAGCACAGAACGACCCCCATGTTTAACTGTGGGTATTACGCAATTGTCATTAAATTTTTCAGTAACTTTCCGTCGAACAAAAACACGTCGCTTGGACCCTAAAACTTTAAACTTCGATTCATCAGACCATAACACTTTATCCCAGTCTTCCAGTGTCCAATGTTGATGACACTTACCCCACTGAAGCCTCTTTTTTTTATTTTGATTCCGCAGCAATGTTTTTTTTAGTGCAATACAGCCTCTAAGACAGCCCTCCTTAAGACGCCTTTTCACCGTTGAAACTGAAATTGTTTCAACTCTAGTTTCATCAGCTTCTGCAGTTATTTCGGGGGTTGTCTTTTTCCTATTTCTTTTACTTATTGTTGTGACATAGCGATCTTCTGCCTCAATTGATTTTCTGGGTCTTCCAGATCTTTTTACAGAGGAACAAATTCCTGTACCACCGTACTTTTTAATGCTGTAGCTCGCGCATGATTTTGACACTCCTACTCTTTCTGCAATATTCCTTATGGAATACCCTTCTTTGGACAATGTAATTATTTGTGCACGCATTTCTACACTTAATTCCTTTCTTTTCGTGCCCATGGTGCTCTCACAAGTATTTAAACCGAGCTGATCACGAGAGATCACCCGAATGATCGCGATGTTTTTGTCTAACAATAAGATTCTTTCGCTTAGAATCATGTTTATTAATGTTTATGTTACTCTTTAAAGGCAAGAGACCTCACTTAAGCAATGCAGTCCCTGGAAACAGCTAGAGAAAAGCCTCAAAAACTCTACGCATGCAGTGCAATATAACTGAATAACAATCTTTGTAATTTAGTACTATTGAAATACATTACATACATATTCGTAACCGAATTTAGCAAGAAATATTGATTAACAACAAAAATATACCTTAACTGTCAGAAATTTCATGAACGTGGTAAGTGTCCACATACTTTTGAGCGGCAGTGTATGTTTGTAATAATTTGAACCTGTATGAGCTTTAAAAGTAGTGTTAGTAACAACAGGTTCGCATGGCTCAGCGAGGAAGCACATCACGCAGTAAACGGTAGTCCCGAGTTCGAATCCCCGCCCCCCAGCTGCATAAAAATTTCTGAAGTCTAACAAGGTGTTTTCGAAGACAAAATGTGGAATATATTCCTTCAAGCCATAGAAAGTAGTCGTCGATATATGAGCCGTTTCAGTGCACAAATCGATTAATTCCACTTTTTGAATTTTTTTAAATTTAAGTCTCAAAGCACTTGATTGAATCCTAACGTTTTATGTTTAGAATAAATTTTGCCTAATAATAACGATTAACACCATTAAATGACGAAGTTTGTTTGGCCAATGAATAATAAATAATTGAAACCAGAAGTCAATCTAATTAATTCCAAGGCTATTCCACCTTATTCATTTTGTACTTCGTTAGAGGAAAGCTAAATGCGATTATGTATTCTACAATACTTATTTGTATTTAGATTTTGAAGGGAATTTTGAAAAGGAGTGTATACCATTTCATCACGTTTCTCCACTTCAGGTTTTATGGAGTTAATCGATTTGTGCACTGAACGGCTCATATATAGAGATTAATTTTTTTTAAAAACTTTTTCTTAAATTTGAAGATTTTATTGAATGTTATTTAAATATTGAATAAATATTTTTCAAATATTGAATAAATATTTTTCAAATATTGAATAAATATTTTTCAAATATTGAATAAATATTTTTCAAATATTGGATTCATATTTTTGAAATATTCACTTTATATTTTTTAAATATATAGTTTATATCCACTGAATATTTACTTTACATTCTTTAAATATCTCGCTTATATTCTCTGAATATTTAGCTTATATTTTTTAAACATTCAATTTATATTGCTTGAACATGTATACAATATTCAAATCCAATATTTTTCCCATAATTGAAAAAAATATTTATCCAATATTTTTGTGCTACTAGGGAATATTTAACACGTATTTCTTTTGTCCGTCTCTATCCGTATTAATGTGGCGAAAATGACTCCATTTCGACCGAAATTTGTCGATGTCATTTTTCGGGGGGTGAGAAGATGTCAATGGCCTGCGATCGGTGTCGGGTTCTGTCAGGGACCCTCCGGGGGGGGGGGGGGGGGGGGGGGGGGGGACAAAAACACTTGCGCTTTCCTTTCTGGTTTGGTGACCCAGTTCTCCATATTCTAATTTCGTTTAACATGCCTCTGCTTTAACTATTCGAGCCAGCAAGGATCATTTGTCTTTAACTTTCCGAAGGGTGGGAGACCTAAAGGACTGACTTACTAATTGTAAGCGAAAATCCAATCGCAATGACACAAGTACGGTCACAATTAACGTTGATTTGGAAGAGAACGGTTCGCTTCTGACCCACGATTCCTTTCAGACCTTTTACTTACGTAACAAAAGACGAATGCAATGAGCCAATAAAAATGTTTGACCTAAAGGGTCTAGCAGGATAAGGGGGTCAAAAGTGCCCTTGAAGCTATTTTATTCCACGATGCGTCATTCGATAGGTAACCATAAGAAATCATTGTACACAAATTTTGAATCCGATATCTTGACCGGGAGGGTAGTTACGGGGTAAATTCGAAAAATCAGTTTTTGCCTCATTTTCGCCACTTAATGATGTGTGAAAATGTCGAAAAAATTCTGACACATTCTAAACATGATTGCACACGTTAGGAATGATTTTCAGATTCTTCCGTTGCAAGTGCTACGAGCAAAAAATAAAAAACGAAAAAAAAATGGAAAAATGTAGATTTTGAACTGAAATCTTCAGGGTATAATTTTTAAATAATTACAGTAAGTACCTGATGTAACCATTAATATGCTCAATTTTCGTCATATTTTTTTGATATGGTGCAACACTGTCGGAAAAATCAAAAACCGATTTCTGGGACGCATTTCGGGTGAAACGTCATCAGTATTTGCTATTTTTGCATTATTTTAATACAGTCTGTTCATTTTATGATTTTCAATGTTTTTGCACACAAAGAAATTGCGAGTGAGTGCAAAGGATTTAATTGATTCAATTATTCGTAAGTTACACGCTTCCTTATCTGCTAAAAACACGAACGTCCTTTCAGAAACAGCGTTGGCGCAGTCCTCGAATTGAATAGAGCTGATAATTATTATTTGCTAGCCGGAGACTTAAATGCTAAGCATGAATCATGGGGAAACACCATAAACAATACAGGCGGGGTTTCTTTAAACAAGTGGCTCCTAGAAAATCAAATTAACTTCAGAACAGAACTATATAGAACAGCCGTCCCTTCATACCCGAAAAGTGGAGCTTTCATCGACCTTTGCCTTGCAGACAATAGAATTAAATTCCATAGGATTTTGGATCCTAACCTGCTTCAATCATTCAAGTACGACAGTGACCATAGAGCCTCTAAAATCATAATCTCCATCCCGACCGAAAATTACCTGCAATTCGAAGAAATGACCCCCCTAATAAAATACGACTTCAATAGAACGGACTGGACGACTTTTAAAGAATTTCTCATTGAAAAAGAAGCCCCTTCTATCCCCGACAATAGAAACTTAACGGCAAACGAAATCGACGACCACATAGAGACATTAAACTCAAATATTTTAAACTCAATAGAATGTACCGTTCCTCCTATAGACCTGAACAAAAACTCGACAGACAAATACATCACACCGGCAATTAAAAGCCTTCGGAAACAAAAAAGTCATATCATTACACAAATACATAGACTAATAAATCTGCGAAATTACACCTCTTTAAACGACCCACTAATAGATAGTTACAAAAGATTATTAAAAAGTATCAGATATGAAATTAAAAAATCGTTTCAGTCATCAGTTAGTAATTACTGGAAAAACAAGATTAGCAAAATGACTGTCCGAAAACCGAGAGAACTATTTCCATCCATAAATAGTATCTTTCGGTCCAAAGACAGTAACGACATTGACACTTTGAAAATTCCACTCACCAATAGTAATTTAATAAAGCATGCTAAACTCAATCCACAAAATCTCACGGCTAACTCCAATGAATTTATAATCACGGATACAGTTCAGAAATTAGATATCATCGGTGCACACTTCGAAGCAGTACACACTCAGAACGTACATATGGGAAAAGTTCAACTCTCCAATATAATTAACAACAAAATAGAATTTCTTCAGCGAGAGATAGAAAAGGATAGAGAGAGCAACGCCACCATATGTACGTTCTCCGACTCAAACACAGCAGACAGTCCGGACGTATCCTCAAACCCGCCAAATTATTTCACCTCCTTTGCAAAACTAGAGAAAACTTTTAAAAATTTAAATAGTAAAAAATCGGCAAGCTTCGATGGAATCCCAAACATCGTTTTAAAACATCTCCCACGTAGATACATATTTTACTACAGTATTTTATTTAATAATTGCTTAAATTTACAGTACTTTCCGAAAACTTGGAAAACAGCCAAATTAATACCTATTAAGAAAAAGGGAAAGGATGGTAGTGATCCTAATAGCTACCGCCCAATCAGTCTTCTCCCAAATATTAGCAAAGTCTTCGAAACTATAGTTAATGATTCAATTGTCAGCTTTTGTAATTCTAGAATCATAATCCCCGAACACCAATTCGGTTTCCGCCATAAACATTCGACAGTGCATGCAATCTCAAAATTTACCTCGGATATATGCTGGGCCAGAAACGCAGGAGATTGCGTAGGAGCCCTCTTAATCGATTTAGAAAAAGCTTTTGATACGGTTTGGCTGGATGGACTGTTTTATAAAATGCTGAAGAAGGATTTTCCAATACATTTGATAAAAATGTTATGTAATATGCTTCACGGCAAGAAATTTTTCGTCGCAAACGGGCAATATAAGTCCAGCAACGGGTTTAAAATAAACAACGGCCTACAACAGGGCACAGTGAACTCTCCCGTCTTGTTTAGCATTTTTATAAGCGATCTTTTAAGAATGTATGGCTTAAACAACGACGATGGTAAAATGGGAATCGCTTTCGCGGATGATCTTGTAATTTATATTAGACACAATAAAGTTTCGAAGCTTCAACCGCTATTACAAGAAACATTTAATAGACTCCAAGATTACTTTCACACCTGGAAATTAAAAGTAAATATAAATAAATGCGAAACTATCCTATTTCGACCATATATATCAAAAATCTCAGACGCTAATAACGATGTTAAAAGTCATGACTCTAAATTCCATATTCACGATAGTAAAAATCCGATCAACAAAATCCCACGAAAAAGCATCGTTCGTTATTTAGGCGTACATTTAGACTTTAAACTTAATTATAACGAACACGTAGCTTTACAGATAGAAAAGGCTCAAAAATCCTTCCTTAGCCATAAAAGACTCTTTTATGCAAAAGATCTCGATAAAGGCGTAAAAATTCTTTGTTACAAGCTGCTCGTAAGGCCCATCCTAACCTACGGCTGTCCCATCTGGTTCAACATTAGCGCGGGGACCATGGAAAAGCTACGAGTATTCGAAAGGAGGTGCCTTAGAGCCTGTTTGGGCAAATACAGATCACTGGAGTCAAATTACACAAAGATGATCAGCAACTACAAACTGTATGAAGAGGCTAAACTCATTAGAATAGATTTATTTATACTGAAACTTGTAAGAAATCATTGGTCATGTATTAATAAAGTTACTTCCAACAGCCTCATCCACTGCTCCACGTATCCAAGTCCATTGTACTTTGCAAAGGCAATGGAGACTGGATACACTCCCCCCGAGTCCTTTATCTATCTGGACAGTGAAGGATACATTCAGAATAGAGATAATATACCGATCATTTACCATGTCAATAGAAAAACCTATGAAAAACAGATCACATACGATAAAAACATTAGTTTCAATAGTCCAAACATGAGATTCAAACACAAACTGTCCAGTATAGATCTAAAGGACAAACATAGACATAATACCGATAAATATTGGTGGCTATAGATGTAAGATAAATATTAATATTAGTTAAATAATAATTTAAAAATTTTATAAACATTCAAATCCTCGGTAGTATAGTGGTCAGTATCCCACTATTTTTCCAATTATTTTTGTTATTAATTTTGTTATAATAATTTTTTATTTTTTATCATTATCAATTTACTCATTAATTCGTAAACGTAAAGCTTAATTTCTTAACGATTATACTCCAATTGTCATTTATATTATAATTCTCTTTCCTCTTAAGATCGATTGATTGTATAGTTATACCATTTTTTGTTCACCGCTAATGTTTATTGTATAAGTAATGTACTCTCTTATAATCGATAACTATAGCGTTAAGCACAGCGAACATCGTACATATTGATTGAATTACGCGTTTCCTACGTATGAACCTATCATTTCACTGTAATTAATGCATATATCCATTTTTGCTACACTTTTGCATGTGTTACTTATATCGAATCACCTGTTCGTATTTGTTTGTATAATCGTCAATACCCCCGCCTTGCTCGCAAGTGCCCGGGGTCCCTTCCCCTACCGGAATCATGTATTACGTCCGTTGTGACTTAATTCTCGTTAGTTTCCGTAAACATTTTTCATATTTTATAATGTTTGTATCCTAATTGTCATTTTTATTTTGCATTTCTCTTTTATCTCAGCAATGACTGATTGTATAGTTTTTGTGCCGTTTTTCTATACATAATTGATTGTTATAGCATAAGTTATGAAACTTCTTCTAAACAACAACTGCAGCATTAAGTGCAGCCGGCATTGTATATATGGTTGAGATTGCGCGTGCTCTATGTGTGAGCCTATAATCTCATTGTAAATATTTTTTCTCATCTTGTTATCCTTTTTTGTATGTTTAGGTTTATTGTACCCCCTGTCTATATTATTTATTGGCACAATAAACATACTGTTACAAAAAAAAAAAAAAAAGCGTTGGCGCAGTCGCTAGAGTTCCTGACTTCGGAACCTCTCGAAACGTTTTGTCGCCGGTTCGAGTCCCACGAGGTAAAATAATTCTTTTTTTAATCATTCACTGCATAACAACAAATAATAATAATTTTTCAATTTTTCAGTGTTTTTCAAACAACAGCAGAAGCAAATGCTTCACGACGAATAACTAAAGTTCGATGGGTGGTTGAAGCAATTCATGATATTTCAGGCCAGAAATATAAATTGCTTCATCACCAAATGGACAACATGTTTTTGCCTGAAGTTGCATTATTTTGTAAAGTAGCGTGCTTTCCAAATAACAAATTCGGGAAACACCTAATTCGGATGTAGAACTATCCAAAGAAATAGTGCATAGAATAAAAGTACAACAGAATATACAAAGTTCACTTGCTAAACAAGTTGAACATTGCTTGAATGGGGTTTTCCGTCTGTGCCAGTGTTTAGTTTCTACTTCTTTAGCAAGTGAATTTTGTATTTTAGAAAGCACGCTAATTTGCAAAATAATGCAACTTCAGGCAAGAACATGTTGTCCATTTGGTGATGAAGCAATTTATATTTCTGGCCTGAAATATCATGAATTGCTTCAACCACCCATCGAACTTTAGTTACTCGTCGTGAAGCATTTGCTTCTGCTGTTGTTTGAAAAACACTGAGAAAATGAAAAATTATTATTATTTGTTGTTATGCAGTGAATGATTAAAAAAAAATTATTTTACCTCGTGGGACTCGAACCGGCGACAAAACGTTTCGAGAGGTTCCGAAGTCAGGAACTCTAGCGACTGCGCCAACGCTGTTTCTGAAAGGACGTTCGTATTTTTAGCAGATAAGGAAGCGTGTAACTTACGAATAATTGAATCAATTAAATCCTTTGCACTCACTCGCAATTTCTTTGTGTGCAAAAACATTGAAAATCATAAAATGAACAGACTGTATTAAAATAATGCAAAAATAGCAAATACTGATGACGTTTCACCCGAAATGCGTCCCAGAAATCGGTTTTTGATTTTTCCGACAGTGTTGCACCATATCAAAAAAATATGACGAAAATTGAGCATATTAATGGTTACATCAGGTACTTACTGTAATTATTTAAAAATTCTACCCTGAAGATTTCAGTTCAAAATCTACATTTTTCCAGTTTTTTTTCGTTTTTTATTTTTTGCTCGTAGCACTTGCAACGGAAGAATCTGAAAATCATTCCTAACGTGTGCAATCATGTTTAGAATGTGTCAGAATTTTTTCGACATTTTCACACATCATTAAGTGGCGAAAATGAGGCAAAAACTGATTTTTCGAATTTACCCCGTAACTACCCTCCCGGTCAAGATATCGGATTCAAAATTTGTGTACAATGGTTTCTTATGGTTACCTATCGAATGACGCATCGTGGAATAAAATAGCTTCAAGGGCACTTTTGACCCCCTTATCGTGGTAGACCCTTTCCAAGCTTTTCGCGAATTTTGTGGCGGGTTCATTTTTTGTAAATGTCCATCGATCCAAAGGTGTAGAAAGACGCCTGGTAGGTCGTGACACATAATTTTGAAATACCCTGTACATGTTTTCTTTATTGGGTCGTATACTCTGTAAAATTTTGGAGTGTTAAAGTATCGGAGGAATTTTTATTTCAAAAGCGATTGAACTTTCATCCTTTTCTAATACCAGAGATACAGATTGAAAGCGTAATAACTTCGCAAAGTAGAACGAAATGTATTACAGCTCCTTTTAATAACGTAACAGTCGTTACGACCTCCTTTAAAACCATTTTCACCTGCCGATTGTGAGAGATTCCTCTGGGAGAAAGTATGAGATACTTCTCTTCCGGTAGGAGTAAAAAGCACTCGTGTGGGGAATCTTGCTGGATATTATTGTCGAAACATTGATTTCGAACATAAATACATGCAGTATCGAAAATATGGATTGAGATGCGAGGTACTTGCAAATAGTAATGTATTATAGGCTTCAAGAGCACATATAACAAGTACCGGAAAAATACTTGAAAACGAAAAGCACGATATGCCTGTGATTGATATCTTTATGTTTTATAAGCATTTGTAGGATACGCTTTTCAAATACGATTTGTCGCAAATAAACTGAAGCATGTTGCAAATCTGGATTCTCTTAAAAATTACTTTTCAAGGTCGTTAAATAAAAACGATATCGAGCGTGAACTTATCGTTGAAAATTCAAATGTATGCGACACAAAGGACTACATGACTTACCGATTCAATAATAATAATTGTAGATTTGCTACATACGCAAATCACAATTGTTATTCAATAACTGTCTCATGTACACAATTGTAGTACAGGGTGTTTCAAAAGGTTTTGTCATGGTTTGGAGGGGTTGTTCTAGACCTCGGATTGGATGGAGATCTGTGAAAAAAACCTGCCCAAAAATTCACGGTAAGCGAATATTTTAGCTTATTTGTTTGACCAGCTTTTCGCATTCGTCTTGCTACTTAGGTAAAATGTCTAAGAGGAACCATGGGTCAAAAACGAACCGTTCTCTCGCAAATTGACTTTCGCCACCTTAATAGAAATAGAGGCCGATAAAAACAATACGTGTTTGATATTTCTTCGAGATCTACCTCCAAGGTAAGTTTAATAAAAATCGACGTTTGGATGGTCAACGCGAAGACGGAGGCGATATCTAGGAAGGAAGAGGAATTTGGGAGAAAGCGAAAGTCTGTCCTTCTTTTGTTGACAGGCGCTCCACTTTTGAAACTGTTAAAACAACATTTGGCAGCCATATGCCTACGTAACAAAACAAATGCGATGAGGCAATCAAAAAAATTTTACAGCCCTTTCGCGGATTTTGTCGCGTCTTTTTTTACAAATCTCCATCGACCCAAAGGTGTAGAACAACTCCTGAAAGCAAAGACAAATATTTTTGAAACACCCTGTACATGCATATGTAGCGTACAATATCATGCTCGCGCTTTTCCCGGTAGATAGATCGAAAGAGCTAGTTTTTACGACCCTCTGAAGAGTGAGACTTGCAAAAAACGTTTCAAACGAAACTGAGCTATTCTTATTGATCAATAGCGTACGTAATTCTACTTAAAAGATGTCATAATACGCAACTAGAATGTCGTATTCACGCGAATGACATTTCCATAACCTTTTTTGCTTACGATTAGTATAAAGTGCGCAGTTGAGAAGAAAATATTTGTAACACTTTTATCTGTGTACACCGGAGAAATCTGTACACTTTTTTTCTACAGATTGCGCACATTTTTATAGTAATTAATTGCACTCACTTCGAACATAACCTTTGCTTAGTAAGATTAAGACATATAAAAAACAAATCGATTAACACATCATCAACGGACTATAATGTGCGTTGTTTAAATGAACACGCTTCTCAGCACCAACATTTACCACTAGCGCTGTTCCGTCGCGCGGGTCGGAGATTTCTGACGTCTCTGGCGACACCACTCGCGTAGGGGTTGAGAAATAGATTATTTTTAATAAAGGAGATCTCAATATGAGAACAAATACTTAATATATATTTTCAATCACCACTCTACGCCACCAGATGGAGGAGTCCTTGCGCGACTCTTACTTAAAATGAAGAAAATAATCGATGCAATTTAACCGGAACGACAAAGGTCCGACCGGCAGTGTAACGTTGTATGACAATTTTAGCAACCAGAAGTGAGGCCGAGATGGTGGACTCTGCCTTTTATGAGTACAAAATATGAAGAGGAGGTCGGTTGGTCCCTGAGGAAGGGGATGGAAAATTCCCACAATCAAGGTATGAGTTGATGGCTAGCGAAAGGAATGCGGGTCTAATTCATCAGACAACAAAGGCCATGCCTCCGCTTACACGCGCACTAAGGGCAATTTCGGTCCTAACGTGATATTCGCAAAAAGAACTGACACATTCTAATTGGATTAGGATTTTAAGCGTTTCGGGACGGGAGTAAGCGGTGCGAACAAGGTGCAGGGTGTTTCAAAATTATTTGTCATGGCTCTTAGGGGTTGTTCTACAGCTTTGGATCGACGGGGATTTGTGAAGAAACCCCGCCGCAAAATTTGCAAAAGGGTAGCAAATTATTTTTATTAGCTCAACGCTGTCGTCACGTAGGTACAGTAAACCCTCGATAAATGCACTCATTTCGGGGGCAAAGCAGTGCTCTTATCGTATACCGGTGCCGAATCTGTGTTTACATTAGGGCTCGAGCCGAGCGCGAGCTTAAAAAAAGGCAGACTGTCGAAGAGACAGAGAGGTCCAATCCACAGGGGGATCGGCCCGAACGTATCGGTGAGGCAATGCTAATTGGAGGGTCGGCCGTTTTCATTTTTGATTCTTTTTTTTTTGAAACCTTTGCTGACGTATTTGTGAGATTTTTCTGATTAAAATGATACCAAACACGATATAGTTTGAATTATATTTTCTCAATATTTAATATATTTACTTAGTATTTACATGATTAAAATATATCATGTTTGGTATCATTGTAATCAGAAAAATCTGAAAAATACATTGGGAAAAGTTACGTTCAGCAAAATTAATAAACGATCAAGTTTTTTGTTGCATTAGCAATGCTTCGCCGATAGTTTCGTGCCGCTCACTTTTTTTGCTTCCTCTCTCTGTCTCTTCTACTGTCTGTCCTTTTCTAAGCTCGCGCTCGGTTGAAGCCCGAATGTAAACACAGATTAGATGCCTCTGCTAACTAAGAGCAATATTCGGTCACGACCTGTGCATTTATCGAGGGAGGTGCCTATTCAGTGTTTTTATGCGGCTCCAGCTGACCGCGAATGTAGAAAGGGTCAGAATATGGAAAACCACCCCCTCGAAGATGCAGGAGTTAAATGTAACGGGACTCGTTTGTGATGGACACGAGATTAACCGCGATCAATCCGTTCCTACGAATCTTTTGAGGAACGTTCTTTGTTCCAATTTTTCGAACTGTATTTCAAGGCTCGTTGTTCAGCAAGCAATTCGTCTTCAATATAATAAGAACCTTTTCAAAAGTTTATTGCACGAGGAATCCCATGAGTATTTTTGAGAAAAATACCTTTAATTTAATGACTTTTATTCCAAAAATTCCACAAGGCCCATCTGGTGTATCCTGCTTTTAAAAATTTTAATTTATTTGTCTCAATAGCTTAGCCATGTATGCAATAAACTGTGAGCATCGTCCAAGTTTGCTCCATTCGTTTACGCATGGAATAAAGAACGCGGTTAATCTCGTGTGCATCACAAACGAGTCCCGTTACATTTAACTCCTGCATCTTCGAGGGGGTGATTTTCCATATTCTGACCCTTTCTACATAGCTGGAGCCGCATAAAAACACTGAATAGGCACCTCCCTCGATAAATGCACAGGTCGTGACCGAATATTGCTCTTAGTTAACAGAGGCATCTAATCTGTGTTTACATTCGGGCTTCAACCGAGCGCGAGCTTAGAAAAGGACAGACAGTAGAAGAGACAGAGAGAGGAAGCAAAAAAAGTGAGCGGCACGAAACTATCGGCGAAGCATTGCTAATGCAACAAAAAACTTGATCGTTTATTAATTTTGCTGAACGTAACTTTTCCCAATGTATTTTTCAGATTTTTCTGATTACAATGATACCAAACATGATATGTTTTAATCATGTAAATACTAAGTAAATATTTAATAAAATATTGAGAAAATATAATTCAAACTATATCGTGTTTGGTATCATTTTAATCAGAAAAATCTCACAAATACGTCAGCAAAGGTTTCAAAAAAAAAGAATCAAAAATGAAAACGGCCGACCCTCCAATTAGCATTGCCTCACCGATACATTCCGGTGGTATCATGTTACACTGCTCCCTCGTCGAGCGTCGAGGCTCGCCAAGGGGGATCCCCCTATGTGGAGGGGATAGTCATGATGCATTTATCGAGGGAAACTGTGATGCCTTTATTCAGGATTTACTGTATACTGGCGGAATATTTACTTGGCAGCTGAGGGGTAATTTGCTCTGATTCGCCCGACGGATAAGGACATCCCTCTCCCTCACGCATTTTCGATTGTGACGCGCTATTGGCAGAAACAGCTACGCACACAAATCAGATTACGTGACAAAGAGAGCAAGCGACAGCCGTGAAACTGAGTGCGACAGCACGAAGTTGAGCGTGAAAGTCGAAGCATTGGGGTACGCACGAGATTTTTACAATCAGGATAGGTAGATACCGATGTTATCGACTTGCATAGACTATCATTTTTCAGAATCGGTAAATCAGATTTCGGTCCGACAATTTGGAATATTCATATACGTGAAAGTACGACTATGCAAAATGATACGTCACGAGGCTGAGCGCCACAATTCCAGGAAATAAGAGGACGGCACACGCGGGCTATAGGGAGGGGGTAGGCGGTGCGAGAGCATTCTCCCCTTCCGTCTCAGCTGCCAAGTTACGGTTCCCCAGCTCTAAAATGCCTGAGAGGGAGCATGGATCAAACACGCAAAGTTCTCTCGCAAATTAACTTTTAATTGTGTCTCCGCGATTGAATTTTCGCTGACAATGAGTAACTGAGGCTTCTAGGTCTCCGACGCTTCGGAACGAAATACACGAGGCATTATTGCTGGGTAATTATACAGATGATGGTCCGTCCCACCGATTTTGATATTTTTTGAATATGTTGTCAGAATCATGAATCTAGGCAACTTTTTCCTATACATGTAACCCCCGCTCGGCTTTAGTTTTCGAGATGTCGGCAAAAAACTTTTTCTACTTCTTCATTGAAATTTGTAATCGCTTTTCTACTGTTTCTGCGGAGACAGACTCAAAAACTTTATACCAGCTGGACTCGTTGAAAAACTACCTCGCAAGAGTATGCCAAAAATGTAATTCCAATGTTTAGTCGAGCCGCCTGGCAGCGACCCCCTCTAAAAACTACCCCAGACCAACACTAATTTATCTTCTCGTTACAAACAACTTTAATAATCCAAATGTTTAAAAACGGTAAGGTGCGCATAACAGGGTACCTCTCCCGAAGAGTTTGGTTTAATAAAGGTGTTTGTAACGGGAAGATAAATTAGTGTTGGTTTGGGGTAGTTTTTAGATAGATTAACAATTGGCAGCATTAGGCAGAATTGTAAAATGTATCGGCAAACGGCCGCGGCGGCAACATTGTATACTTTGACGCGAGAAGGCCTTGCGTTCTGCCGTAGCGGAGTTTTTTTTAACTATTCGCGCTAGAACTTTATTTACAAATGCGGGTCATAGAACGTAACAATATATTTCGCCGTAAGGCAACTCGTAGTAGTCGAATTTGACCAAAACCATCGCCAGAAGTCTAGAAACAATAAAATTTATTAATCGTATTTGAATTACGTCACATCTGAGCATACGTTTTAGCTAATAATAATTTTGCGTTAGCCTACACGCGACGTGGTGCAATCTGAAACTGTTCTTCAACAAATAACCTTAATCGACGTGGTGCACACGTTGGTTTAATTCCCGTTATCGACGCGCGTGGCACGACTTTCCAGTACGAGCGGTTAGACATGAATGTCGCCCTAATGCACCAGCATGCTCGTGGCAATAGGTTCGCGCCTGGCAAGTGAAAGGCAAATCAATCAGCGAGTTGTCGAATTCACAGGAAGGAGTAGCCGGTGGAACTCTTCCAAGGACACATGCGGCGATCAAATAAGTGGCTTGCGTGAGTTATGTCATAGCGGCCGATGACCCAACATCATGTTGCTGCATGGCATTTTGAAAAGCGATAGGAGCTTTCTTAAAAGTTCTCACGGCACTGACGAGCCCAGTTCAGCGAACGATAGTGTCGTAGCGGGAAAACGGTCGGCATACGTTGTCGACGGATATTTTCTGAAATTGTGCCAAAACTAAAACAGTTATGACATTTTTCGCCAATAGTTTTTTCTTCAGAAATATCCGCAAAATCCAATAATGTTTAGTTTTGTGCTAGCAATAGTGCTCCACGTGAAAATGCAAAGTTAATGCTGAGAAAGTTCACGCATCCGCTCCTTTTTAAACTTTGGCAGTTATTTACTACCGTTAAAAAGTACGGAATATTATAACTGCTTACACGTGTATACTCAAGAAACACTCCTCTATTTTTTGAGACCAAGAAGAACTAGTGGATTCGTGTTCAGGACGACGAACACTATAAGAATCACCCAGTGGCTATTGGAAAACAAAAATCGTGTAGGGAATCGTATTTCTCCTAATTAAAAAAATATAGTATGTTTTATATTCCTTTTATTTTAAATTATTAAGAAATTATTAAGAAGTTACTGAGTTCCCTTAATTCAGTATAAAGACGTTTTAAACAAGTATGTTTAATATTGACGGTCCGTAACTTATTTAATTATGAGATAATTGTTACAATACTTTATTATGTTTATTAATTCTTCCAAGATGATTATAATTGATTATTATTAATAAATTCACTGCGATAACTGAGTAATTTATTACTTAACAATAGATTTTATTATTTATTGGTGATAAATATTTGTTATTACATCTCCTGTTTATTTTTTACACCAAGTGGAATATGCTATATGTAAAAGAGACTCTTGAATAATAAATATGACTTTAGGCCAGAATTTCGGCAAAATCGGTTACTGTGCGTCGTATTGCAAGAGTTAAGTCTTAAATAACACCTATAGAAAAACTTTATTTACAATTTAAAAGTAGATATATGTATTGCGTGGCGGGAAAATATGGTACCAATCACTTGTAACTTATTATATAAATTGTTTATGCAATAAACTGACGCGACGGTATACGGCTGGCGACGAATTGTTGATTGTGAATTGCCGTTAGCTGTGAACTGCTGTGACGGATGAATTGCGGGCAGTAAATTTTCCTCGACTCGTTTTTTTTTGCAGTGTACAGAGAACAAATAAACAGTATTGCATCACTCTTTGATTATGTATTACCAGATTACCGCACAACAACAATTAAGTGATTGATAGATTGACGCAACAATTCGGCAAAAAATGGAAAGAGTATGATATTTAAAATATCTTGAAAAAAACAATCGCTACCTTTAAAATTACCGGCTGTTCTAAAAACCAACCTTATACTTCATACAATTATCGTACGTGTATCTTCTCTACTTCTCATACATAACGCCATCTCTGACGAACTTATTATGATACAAGAAATTAGCATGCAATTATATACTAATCTGTACACGAATGCGTGCATTAAAATCGTTAAAACATCTATAAAAACGGAATGTATGTGTTGAGGCAGAGGCCGCCTCCAGCTGGTAAGGTTTATTGTACGGATCGGTAAGCAGTTATTTCTGATAACACTGTCCAACAAATTTGAAGGTGATTTCTGTTTTCCTATAGCCACTATATAAATCTTATAGAGTTCGTCGTCCTGAACACGAATCCGGCAACCAAAGGGTCTAGCAGGATAAGGGGGTCAAAAGTGCCCTTGAAGCTATTGTATTCAACGATGCGTCATTCGATAGGTAACCATAAGAAACCATTGTACACAAATTTTTAATCCGAAAGCTTGACCGGGAGGGTAGTTATGGGGTAAATTCGAAAAACCAGTTTTTGCCTCATTCTCGCCACTTAATGATGTGTAAAAATGTCGAAAAAATTTTGACACATTCTAAACATGATTGGACACGTTAGGAATGATTTTCAGATTCTTCCGTTGCAAGTGCCGCGCGCAAAAAATCAAAAACGACAAAAAAATGGGAAAAATGTAGATTTTGCACTGAAATCTTCGAGACACAATTTTTAAATAATTCCTGTAAGTACCTGATGTATCCATTAATATGCTCAATTTTTTTCATATTTTTTTGATATGGTGCAACACTGTCGGAAAAATCAAAAACCGATTTGTGGGACGCATTTCGGGCTGAAACGCGATCAGTATTTCCTATCTTTGCATTATTTTAATTCAGTATGTTCATTTTATTACCTTCAATGTCTCTGAATACGAAAAAATACGTGTTAAGGAAGA
Organism: Cerceris ruficornis; assembly: GCA_963989415.1. NCBI lineage: Eukaryota > Metazoa > Arthropoda > Insecta > Hymenoptera > Crabronidae > Cerceris > Cerceris ruficornis. Next base: position 12,489,870 of record OZ022520.1, on the reverse strand, counting down.
GAATCAAGAAAATAAAGTAAATTGTTAATTGTATGCTCCTTATATGCTAGAACTTTGAACCTTCCTTCAAGAGATGACATGGTGCAGTGGGTACAGTGTCTGCCTGTGGAACCGCTGGAAACTTTTTGTCGCGGGTTGGAATCCCCATGGGGGACTTAATTTTTTTTTCTGTAATTTTTTTTTTAAATTATTAAACACATAGCAATAATCAATAGTCGCTTTAAGGTGTTTCACAGATATTTTTATGTCTTCAAAAAATATAAAACCAGCATGAAAATAATCATACGGTATGATTTTCCTAGTTATGCCATATTTTGCAATTATGAGTATTTTCAAACATTTTGTATGCTTAATAGATATTGGTTTATTATAATGCATGAAAATATATGTTAAATAATGAAGGGACATAATATTATATCTTCGAAAGTTATAACAAAGAGGAGGAAGGCAGAGTTTCTTCCTTTCTATAGATTATAACTTTTCATGATCCTTTTACATTTAACATACATTTTCAAATGTCTTAATAAATCGATGTTTATTCAATATACGAAATGTTTAAAAATACTAGTAATCGAAAATCGTGGCATTATTAAAAACAGTAGATATAATTATTTTTAAAAATATTTGTGAAACACCTTAAAGTGACTATTGATTATTGCTATGTGTTTAATAATTTAAAAAAAATATTCCAGAAAAAAAAATTAAGTCCCCCATGGGGATTCGAACCCGCGACAAAAAGGTTCCAGCGGTTCCAAAGGCAGACACTCTACCCACTGCACCATTTCATCTCTTGAAGGAAGGTTCAAAGTTCTAGCATATAAGGAGCATACAATTAACAATTTACTTTATTTTCTTGATTCTCTTCCTTAACACTATGACGTCCGGCGACACCACAGTGGTGACCTTCACACAGTATCGCTCGGCGGCCGGCGACACCACAGTGGTGATCTTCGCAAAGTATCGCTCGACGGCCGGCGACACCACAGTGGTGACCTTTGCTTGGTATCATTTAACACTAGATTTACGGGCGTTAAATCGGTCACACTTAAATATATTAAATAAGAGCTTTGAAAAAAGAGGGATCAGTGGGGAACGACGAAGATCGGTTAAGTAATTTGTATATTATAAGATACAAGTGAAACATTGACTGTACCACGTCTCTATGAATTTGGAAACCGTTTTTAAAAAAGTAGGAATCCGTCAATTTGACGGCTTCCGTAAATCTAGTGTTAAAAGAGAAATACTAAGTATGTACCGAAGAAAATATAATTAAAAAAATATATATTTCAAAAAAATTTTACATTTATTTACATATGTACAGTTTCATAAGAATATGTGAGGCGGATTGAAAACTCGTGAGAACTACCGACGAGATTAGAAAAACTTGAAATTTATCATCTCCCAATAACCTCAAAAACAGCCGGCGACAAGCGAAATAACAGAGTTAGTGGTGCCGGCGCCAAGCGAAGAATTGTTTAAAAACAGTGCGGCCGGCAAAGTGTTAACACGTATCTTTTCGTATTCAGAGACATTAAAGGTAATAAAATGAACATACTGAATTAAAATAATGCAAAGATAGGAAATACTGATCGCGTTTCAGCCCGAAATGCGTCCCAGAAATCGGTTTTTGATTTTTCCGACAGTGTTGCACCATATCAAAAAAATATGAAAAAAATTGAGCATATTAATGGATACATCAGGTACTTACAGGAAATATTTAAAAATTGTGTCTCGAAGATTTCAGTGCAAAATCTACATTTTTCCCATTTTTTTGTCGTTTTTGATTTTTTGCGCGCGGCACTTGCAACGGAAGAATCTGAAAATCATTCCTAACGTGTCCAATCATGTTTAGAATGTGTCAAAATTTTTTCGACATTTTCACACATCATTGAGTGGCGAAAATGAGGCAAAAACTGGTTTTTCGAATTTACCCCATAACTACCCTCCTGGTCAAGCTATCGGATTAAAAATTTGTGTACAATGGTTTCTTATGGTTACCTGTCGAATGACGCATCGTGGAATAAAATAGCTTCAAGGGCACTTTTGACCCCCTTATCCTGCTAGACCCTTTCTGGATCACCCTCTGTTTTCGAAAAAAATCAGCATTTGTAAAAACGGTCGTTTTCGGTAAAGAAGCTGGTATTACGTGAAAACTAAGAAACGTAGGTTGTTGTTCTTGGTCTCAAAAAATAGAGGAGTGTTTTCCGAGTATGTATGTATAAGCAGTTATAATATTCCGTATTAGTTAATAGCAGTAAATCACTGTCAAAGTTCAAAAACGAGCGGATTCGCGTATTTTTTACGCATTCACTTTCCATTTTCACGTAGAGGACTGTTGCTAGCACAAATTTACTGTACACCACTGAATTCTACGTACATTTCTGAATAAAAAACTATCAGCGAAAAATGTCATAACTGTTTTCGTTTCGGCTCAATTTCAGAAAATATCCATCGGGAGCGTGTTCCGACCATTTTGCCGCTACGACGCCATCGCTGCCTTTGGGCGCCGTAGCTGCGCGTAATACTTTCGCGGGCCCCGCGCATCGATACATTCCGTTGAGGTAGAATTCTGTACCCCTTTACTAAAGTGTTAGGTCATACTTATTTATATATATTTTTTTTTTTCTTTTTTTTTTATAGAGGGGAAATGCTTTACGCATACCCGCAAATGTCTTAGTTTGCGGATAGTGTGGGACTCCGTAGGCATATTGTTTTCGTATACCCACTAAAACCCCTCTCTACTTTACTCTGCTTTGCTCTTTAATTTAACTAATCAAACAATACCCGCTTCAAACAATGAATAAGAATTATTTTATACGGGCTATTATTCAATGATATATTAATACCGCTTATTATTCAATGAATAAGAATTATTTTATATGTGCGCGATAAATCTTATCATCATTATTTTCATAAATATTAAACAAAAGGAAAAAATCAAAGGGGAGAATGTTGTAGTATATTTGGTAGGAATAGGATAGCGAAATTTTCTTTATTTAGAAGATTTGAAATGAAAGAAATATGTGGAACATGTTATAATAACGATTTATCGCCGTTATCCCATATAAAATGATTCTCGTTCATTTTTTAAGGCGAGTATTGTTTCATTACTTAAATTAAAGAGAAAAGCAGAATGAAGCAGAGGGAATTTCAGAGCGTATACGAAAGCAATAAGCCTACGGAGTTCCACACTATCCGCAAACTAAGACATTTGCGAGTGTGCGTAAAGCATTTCCCCTCTATAAAAAAAAAAAAAAAAATATATAAATAAGTATGACCTTACACTTTAGTAAAGGGGTAGAGAATTCTACCTCAACGGAATGTATCGATGCGCGGGGCCCGCGAAAGTATTACGCGTAGCTACGGCGCCCAAAGGCAGCGATGGCGTCGTAACGGCAAAACGGTCGGAACACGCTCCCGATGGATATTTTCTGAAATTGAGCCGAAACGAAAACAGTTATGACATTTTTCGCTGATAGCTTTTTATTCAGAAATGTACGTAGAATCCAGTGGTGTACAGTAAATTTGTGCTAGCAACAGTCCTCTACGTGAAAATGGAAAGTGAATGCGTAAAAAATTCGCGAATCCGCTCATTTTGAACTTTGACAGTGATTTACTGCTATTAACTAATACGGAATATTATAACTGCTTATACATACATACTCGGGAAACACTCCTCTATTTTTTGAGACCAAGAACAACAACCTACGTTTCTTAGTTTTCACGTAATACCAGCTTCTTTACCGAAAACGACCGTTTTTACAAATGCTGATTTTTTTCGAAAACAGAGGGTGATCCAGAAATTTGGTTGCCGGATTCATGTTCAGGACGACGAACTCTATAAGAATTATATAGTGGCTATAGGAAAACAGAAATCACCTTCAAATTTGTTGGACAGTGTAATTAATTAACTTTGCATGCAGGAGTCGGCGGTGACCTTCGGTGGTCCTAACCCGGTAAAGATTAACTTCTCGGTCACGAGTTTGAGTTTATTTCGTATTTTTCACCTTTCTCTATAGCAATAGCAGAGTAGTGAACTAAACCAGGGATATTGGTAAGACGCCTCGACGCGTCGCGACGCACAGAATGTAATTTGGCCGATCTACATAGCTGGACAAAAGTCAATTTTCGTAATGGTCCATATGTACATATAAAATTTTAATTGTAAATCAATAGTAGAATGTCCATATAAATAGAAAATGTAAAAATTATTCCAAAAAATAATCTGCAATAATTAATTAATAGCCCCCAAAGTTGCACTTTCCGTACATTGCTTTTACACGCTCGTATCATGCCCCAGACATTTTCGACAATTCTTACTTAACGGTAGGTGAGAATGTTATTTGTTTGTATGCATTGTTATCTTCACTTATATGGGATATGTTTACAATTTTTTATTTTTCCAAACGACCTTTCATTACCGTTTTAATCCCCTCTAACAATTAACATGTAATTTAAGTTCTGTTCCGAAAAGTATGTAGCCTTTTAACTTAGATTACTATTTATTACACTTTTGCAATTTTGTGTGTTCAACGGTGAAGGTATAAACAATTGAAAATGCGAAGAGCCATTGCAGACAAATGACGACATCTATCTTTTCTTTTTGTTTTGTTCCGTCCCGAACGGACGGACGCGACTTCTTCTAGCTGCGGGGAAAGAGTATTGCCTTGGGTATTGGGTCTTGTGAGCGGACGAAACTAAATGTCTGGCGGAAATATTTTAATTTCTCAGCCGAAAACAAAATTGTTGTTACAACTTTTTTTTATGCTTTCCCGAAGAAGAACGTCTGCCCTTTTGCCTCCTGCTATTAAATTTTTTCCAGGACATTTAGTTTTTAGGGCAAATTGGAAAATATTCATAAACATGGGGGCATTTTGCGCGTTCCTCCGCTTTCAACATTGTTTAAACATATTTAAATCTTTATAACATTAAACTAATATAAATCGTTGTATTCGCGGTAGTTTATAGAATCATTTTGAGCAGAAAAAATGTAAATAACTATTACCGTTAAAGTACAAAAAAATGTTAAAGTTGAGAGTATCTTATTTTACGTATAAATGTTAAATAATTATTAAAATATATATTGTTATTAACACTAAGAATAAGATTATGTTTCGTATTAGTAGAAATATCAGTAAAATTAATGAAAACCGCAATTTCTTTCAAAAAATAGTTTTGTCCAGCTAGATCGGCCAGATTACACACTATGCGTCGTCCGCTCGGACCGCTACACGCGGTGCCACGATGTGCCCCTTCTGGGACATCGTAGGTGTTAGATTGTTACTATATAAAACAACAAGTTGTACCTCGAAGATTTCGATACGAAATCTTCTTTTTCCCGTTTTTTTTACTTTGCCCATTTTTCACGCTTAGGTACTTCGACGGAAAAATCTGAAAAAATTCTCCAACATGTCCGGTACCGTGTAGAATATGCCAGAATTTTTTCGGATATTTTACGCCTCAATAAATGAGGAAAAAGGGCCAAAAACCTGTTTTTTTAATTTTCCCCATAACTACCCTTCCGGTCAAGATACAGGGTTAAAAATTTATAGACATCAATCGCCGAGCATTATCTATCGAATGAGACCGTCCTCATTGAAATCGGTTGAAGGGCACTTTTGACCCCCTTATCCTGCTATACCCTTTCCGACCTTCCCTTAAAATACCTTTCATGGTCAAGAGAAGGAAGTAGGCCTTTGAAATTCCACGGCGTTGCCAATGTCCATTCCGGCCCCTTAAATAGGGTGTTGACGCCTCCCACCAAACAACTTCCATCGCTCTAGAGCAGAGAATTAGACGAAAATTTACAAATTAGTATTACTTGAGTCGTTGATTATGAATTTGAAGTAAGAATTTCCACAAAAAAATGGCGGCCTCAATCTGGCGAACGCGTGTATCAAAACATCAATGGTTCCGCGCCAAAATCAGTATTCTGATATTTTTTGGGTCACTGTTTACGAATCTGAAGTCAAAATTACCAAAAACAAAATGGCGGGCACGTGTATCGAAAATTGTTGGTTCCGCGCAAAAATTAGTATTCTAATGTTTCTTGGGTTGCTGTTCACAAATGTGAATTTAACGATTTCCAAAAACATGCTGGTGAATGCAAAATAGCAATAAGTAAAATCGGATATGTATCTCGGTCCGAAGCCGTACATGCGCTGTCTCACGAATGACGCGCGCGGCAAACAAATAACAATAACTTGTGGAATAGCAAAAAGTAGCAACAAAACTCAACGAGTCCGCCTTCGGGAAGCTTCAAAGTTTATTTAAAAAAATCACCGCGGAATCTTGGGTTACTCAGAACTATTTCCTTAGCAGAAGAAAATAAATGCATGGGTCTTACATTCTGTACCATCACAGTTATAAAATATTAAATAATAAAATGAAACCAAGATATTTATAAATTTAAAGCATGCCAGATAACTAGCAATGCTGAAAAAGGGGACCGGTCCTTTGATATCACATCGAAAACGTATTTTCAATTCCGACATGAAAACGTTACATTATTCAAGTAACAACTTTGAAATCGCATATCTCTAAGAGTGTTGTGCAATACACATTATTAGGAGTACAAATAAATTCGGTCCGTTTTCAAAAGATAGCTCTGGCTGTTATGAATATTTCATAGTGACAGCTGATTTCAATTGTTTCAGAGAGGTTACACAACTGTCAATAATATTCAGTTTATATCGCTTGGAGTTTCATACAAAAACCTTGTTTTTTACTGTGTTGAATATGTCAAATTTCGTGTTAACTAAGCAGCATTTGCGGGAGGTTTTAGTTTTCTGCTTTAATTGGAAGAAAAGTGCAGCTGAAGCGCATCGAATGCATGTGGAAGTTTATGGTGACAATGCTCCAACTGATAAATCAAGTAGGGAATGCTTTCGAAGTTTCAAAAATGGTGATTTCAGCGTTGAAGGCAAGCCTCGCTCTGGACAGCCAAAAAAATTCGAAGACAACGAATTGGAGGCTTTACTCGATGAAGATCCGAGTCAAACACAAGAGGAGCTTGCAGAATCATTGGGAGTTACACAACACGCAGTTTCCGTACGATTGAAATCCATGGGACTGATTCAAAAGCAAGGCAATTGGGTGCCTTATGAACTGAAACCGAGAGACGTTGAAAGGCGATTTTGGCGGCTCGGCCTTATGTCGCAAAAGTCGTAAAAAAATATTTAAAAACGCTTAAGTGGGATATTTTACCGCACCCGCCGTATTCGCCGGACATTGCTCCTTCTGATTAGTGGTTGTTCTGCCGGATGCAGCACGATTTGGCAGGTCACTGGCTCACTTCTTTCGCAGAAATCGAAAATTGGCTCCTAACTTGGATCGCCTCAAAAAGCGAGCCATTTTTTCGAGATGGAATTTGAAAATTGTCTGAGAGGTGGGAAAATGTAGTAGCCAGCGATGGACAATACTTTGTTTAATCTGTTCATTCATTTTGTACTGAAATAAATGCATTTTTGACCACAAAAAAACGGACCGAACTAATTTGTACTCCTAATACTACTAGTGGAAAAGGATGCTCTGACGTGTTACAAATCAAACGCTATTACTAGATTTTGAAAACCGCGAGAAATTTTCATCCTCAAACCATGGGGGCGTCCTGGCATGGAAAATTCCACATTTTTGTGAATACCCCTCAAGACCCAGCCGCCTCGAGACATAGTATTACTCGCAAAAACGAATTAAGTCCTCTGACCACAGGTTTGTTCTGATTCGCCTGACGGATAGAGACATCCCTCGTTCTCGTAAGCATAAGTCGTATGCATAAGATGTAGGAATCCCCGCGAACCGACGCGTGATCTTCGGCTAATCCGGCTAATAAATAATACCAGGTTACCTATTCGGCAATTATACAGATGATGGTCTGTCCCACCGATTTTGATAATTATCGAATACAGTAAAAGCTGGATAAGTGCACGAAAAGTTTCGCTGGATAAATACAACACGACTATCCCCTCCACATAGGGGGATTCCCCTTCGCGAACCCCGACGCTCGACGAGGGAGCAGTGTAACATGATATCACCCCAATGTATCGGTGAGGCAATACTAATTGGAGGGACAGCCGTTTTCATTTTCAACTTTTTTTTTAAACCTTTGCTAGCGTGTTTGTGAGATTTTTCTGATTAAAATTATACCAAACACGACATAGTTTGAATTATATTTACTTTATATTTAAAATATGTGCTTACCATTTACATGATTTAAACAATTCGTTTTTGGTATCATTTTAATCAGAAAAATCTCAAAAACACATTGGGAAAAGTTATATTTTGAAAAGTTACTAAATAAAAAAGTTTATTGTTGCATTAGCAATGCATCGCTTTGTTTGCTTGCCCTCTCTGTCTCTTCTACTGTCTGTCCTTTTCTATGTTCGCGCTCGACTGGAGCCGCCAAATGTAAACACCGATTCGACACCTCTACTTTATAAGAACGACATCGGTCGCGACCTATTTAAGCCTTACGACGGTGTCGAAACTATGCTTGATTTATCCAGCTGGGTAGCGATTCAGTGTTTTCATGCGGCTCCAGCTGAATGCGAATTCCTAAGAGCGACAATCGATCGCGACCTGAGCACTTATACCTTGCGAAGGGGTCGATTATGCTGCATTTATCCCGCTGTGATGTTGCATTCATCTAACAGGGTATCGATGCGGTGTTACCTCGGCGGGATAAATGCAGCATAATTGACAACTTCGCAAGGTTTAAATGCTCAGATCGTGATCGAATGTCGCTCTTATGAATTCGCAGTTTTGATTGGAACACTACGCCGCCGTAGATTTAGATTAAATTCGCGGTCAGCCTTCCCAGAGAGAAGAACATAAACACATGCGTTTTTCATACCAGCTGTATGGCCCCTTCGTCCATATTCGAAACCCGTATAGCGTGCTACGGTAATTAGGTTTCTGAAATATAATAGCAAATGACACATTTCGGACAATAAGGGTAATTCGTGTGCTTCTGTTCTCTATATGTCCGTTAGCAAAGGTTGTCCTACCGATGGGAAAGCCACTCACGGAACTGCAATTTTAATATTAATTTGCACAAGAAAAATTCATTTCTGACCCATAGTTCCTTTCAGACATTTTGCCTATGCGACGAGAGGAATTCGATGAGCTAATAAAAAAAGTGACCTTAATTTGCAAGGCGTTTGCGAATTTTGCGGTAGATTTTTTTGCAAATGTCCATCACTCCAAAGGTATAGAACAACGCCTGGCAGAAGTAGAAATGCCTGGCAATCATGGCAAATAATTTTCATACGCCCTGTACGAAGCGGGCGAAAATTCAACGTTACATAAGTATCGTTAAATGTTAGCAAACAAAAAATTCCAAAAACACGTATTCACTAATTTTGACTATACTTTATACACATAAATTTCCACGAAAATAGAACAACATTTAGTAAGAAAAATTAACAAAAAATTAAGAAATTTTAATATATTGTTTAAACAAATAATTTTTTGCAATTATGATTTATATCGCTGGATTCGTTATTTCAAGGCGCACAATTTTAAAAAAAAATTCCGTGCGCCTTTTAATCTCGGAGATATATCGAAAAAAACATTTTCAACCCCAAAGTTTGAGGGCTATTATCACCCCTTCAGTGTGGACGATTGCATGTTGAATATTCTTAACAAAGTAATATTACATATTACCAATGAGTTCAAAAATGACTCTACGTTCTAGGAATTCCTATTCCAAACAGGAGACTCTCTCTGCGTAGGGGAGAGTAACATAAACAGTTTATATTACTGAGTGGGCCCGAGCTCGGCTTTTGGGCATCCACAGTCAGTTCCTTCTAAACTCCAGATATATAAAGACGATTCGTTCAGAGCCTTATAATAAAAGTAATATTAATTTAAAGTATATTAATTTATTTAAACACCCATTTCCAATAGGTTATGGGCCCAGTTTACGTTTAATATACTATATTTTTATTATTACAAAAACTGTGTAGCGTATTTTAGTGTTAAAAGTCTTAGTGTTTAGTGCATTACTATTTAGAGCTTTAGTACTTAGTAAAATAGTATTTAGTGCTCTAGTGTTAATAAGAAAGACAATGGAAAACTTAAAAGTAAAAAGAAACATTAAACCTTTCGATGGTGATAGGTATAGTGTGTGGAAATTACGAGTGCGTGCACTATTGAAAGAACTAAACGTTATTAACACTAAACGTACCGGCATTTTTCTATACCTAATCTTACCAAAGGGGGTCAATTTGACCCTTTATGAAATAAACGTAGATTTTTCGTAAAAAATTCTTTATTTATTAAAGGAAATAATTTGCAACATCATTTCTGATTTGGTATAAAATTAAACACATATTTTTATTGTTATAAACAAAACAATCGACTAATTACATTTTTTACATACGATGGGTTTCTCCTTCGTACATTTCCCGCAAAAAAATTTTTTACAAATTATTGTCGAACTTTATTTCTTGTAGGCTCTGATATTTACTCTGCAACTCTCAGTATACGACTGCATCTTTTTTAGCTACAGAGAACTCATTGGAGGGAGTGTTGCTTGTGAATCTCCTATAAGAATCCGTTCTGTTTATGCGTTACGTCCTACGGACGCGATCGTGTTGTTGAAATGCTCACGCCGAAATCAAACACACATATCAGGTTCCGACAAATGAAAGAGTCACTTGAGAAGTGTATCTGAATTTAGAACTAAGGTTCCAGTTGGAAAACTGCTGAAAAATACGTAAAATTCGTACGGGGTCAAAATGACCCCCGTGGTGCGTAAGGTAGGTAAAGAATTTTCGTCGGTAAAAAATAAGCTACGAGAAAAACGGAAAGCGGGAAATTGAATAATCAGATTATATAAGAATTTACGGAAAGTCAGATGAGCGGAAGAAGTAACAATAAAAGTACGATTTTAAAGTAAACTTTGAAAGGGGTCATTTTGACCCCGCTTGGTACGTTTAGTGTTAAAGTTATCGACGATGACTTTCCCGATATGCTAACCGACGACTGGTTAAAAGCCGATAGTGTTGCCCAGAGTGTAATTGTAGAATACCTCTCGGATTCTTTTTTGGGTTTTGCGCAAAATGTAAACACGGCGAAGGAAATTTTGAAAAGCTTAGATATGATATATGAACGAAAAAGATTAGCTACGCAGTTAGCTCTGAGGAAAAAACTGCTAAGTTTAAAATTGCAAGGCGATACAGAATTATTAAGGCATTTTGCAATTTTTGACGACTTAATTACGGAATTGTCAGCAGCTGGAGCGAAATTGGAAGAGACCGACAAAGTGTCACATTTGTTGTTAACACTTCCTGCATCGTATGATGGTGTGATTACAGCAATAGAAACTTTATCGGAAGACAACAAACACCCATTTCCAATATTGCAGATATAAAAAAATACGTGTCAAATATTTTTTTCGAGAACTATCTACCATATAATTTTCATCAAAATCGGCGTGTACGGTTTCGGTATGTTCCCTTGTAAGTTACATTTAAGAATCATTCATTGTAATTGCATTCTGAACAAAAATTGATTATAACTCTTAATATACGTTTACACTCACATTTGTGACATTCAAACGTTCTGGTTATTTCAATTTATTTCCTTAATCGTCGTGTAACAGAGCAACGATCTCCCTTATTCACTCTCACCGCTCATGGTCAATAAGATTATAAAATTGAAGTTACGGGTATTCGGTAGAAGAGAAAGAGTCTATGGGTTGCACCATATTTCCATTTCCCTTATACTAGCTACTGGCAGTACCCACGTATGCTTTGGTATGGGACTGATCTGCTATATTAGCACGAAAATACCGCAAGGTTTTTCGTTATTAACACATTGTTGACCGGTCATGAGTTAACTCGTGTTTTCATGGCCGAACGTTGCTGACCGGCCACGAGTGAACTCGTGATGCGCCTTTTTTTCGCATCGCCGTTGCTTTCTCTGTTGGCGATCATACAGTGCAATTGTTGGTCAGCATGACTCAAGCTGTGTCTCTCGCTTATAAAACCACCAAGTTGCGTCCTTCGTTGTAAAAAAAATTTATCAATTAAAAAAAATTAAAAAAAACGATGGCGGAACGTAACAATGAAGAATTTTTCTATGAATTGTACGCGGATGCTTTTGTCTGATTGTCCGAGTGATTGTGAGTCAAATTGTGGTAACTTAGAAAATGATACTGTATCAGAAGATAGTGAATCTGATATTAGGCCACCAAAATATCAAAAAAGAAATATAATAGTATCAGATAGTGACGACGAATTGGAAGAAGAGTGTGTTACGTCCTAACCCCAACCGACACACCCCGCCTTATATCTCTCATCATCACCATTATTATTATTATTAATATATTATTATTAGTATTATTAGTATTATTATCATTATTATTGCTGTTGTTGTCGTTATTGTTATTGTCATTACTATTACTATTGTTATTATTAATTATAATACCTCATGTAAGATAGACATACGCACATACACATAAACAGATACACATACACGCAGCATACCCAACGACCACTCTAAGGGCCCATCCCTCTCCCCACAGATCTCATCCCCACTTACAAAGGTCCCTGTCCCCCACTCCTAACTTTTCCTAATTTTCCGCACCTACGACTTTCCCTAAAACACTCTTACACGAAACTTCTTAACAAACCTTTCACCAAGCACATAAAGACTAATAAAAGCGGCAAGTAGCAATATATATATAAACATTTACATCTAGTATTCGCCAGTTAATACCTTCCCTCGCGAAGACGAAGTAGTGCTCGTTTCGGAACAAGTGGAACGAACATAATATCACACGAAACTTACAGAATTACTTAAATATTCCTGGTGCAACTACTGAACTTGGTGACGCGCCGACTATCAGTGAAGCAACGGCTTTACTTCTTGACAGTGTTTCTTTTTTGATTTAGTCGTTACGCAGACCAATTTGTACCATTCTCAAATAAAAGAGTTACATAAAATCTCTGCAATAACGGTACCATGGACGGAAGTTACCACTAATGAAATAAAGAAGTTTCTTGGATTACCGATATTGATGGGCCAAACCAGAAAATCTCATTGGAGCGATTATTAGCCAACGGATCCTTTAGTTGATGCACCAATATTTCGGGCAACTATGTCCAGAATGCGATTTGAGCAAATTCTTAGATTTTTCCATCTAAATAATAATATACAACATACATCTCGTGAAGACAGACTATGAAAAATTATACCGCTTTTGGATTATATCATTCCAAAATTTCAGTCCCTATATATAGACAAACAGGGGCTAGCTGTAGACGAAGCACTGATACCATACAGAGGACGCATCAGCTTTAGGATGTATAACCCGGCGAAGATAACGAAATATGGAATTTTGATCAGAATGCTTTGTGCAAGTGAGTGTGGGTCTAATGCAATTTCGAAGTCTATTCGGAGCAAGGCAAAAAGCTGCAAGAAACTGCAGGCGGCCCTCGACTTTCGCACAATTTGCTATTTCGCACATTTTTTAAAGTTCAACTTTTTAAGCCTTTGCGGTAGGATGTCCCCTCTGAGGGGACATCGTGAGTCGAGCAGGCTACTGGGACTGCCCCCTCTCAGGGGACATCAGACTAGCTATCAGACTACAATGTTGTTCCGGTCAAGAGGACAAAACAGTCCTCAGTCATCAGTCTTGCATTAGAAAGACACAGCATGTTATACAAAATCTTTATCAGGAAAAGAAAAAAACGGAGGTGTTCAACTAATTCTTGAGAAGTTTATAAATAAAACACCCGAAAGCATTTAAGGACGTTGTCGTGGTACAATATCGTCAATAGTTTTTGGATCATGTGCGTGGTAAGAGTATAGGAGCGAGTAGCGATATGAACGATCACCTTTGTTTCAATACTGTACCCGTGACAACATACACATACAAATCTAATATATATGTATACACAAACACTATGAAACATATTCACGTCTCGCAATTTGGCAACGTCGCTTATGCCGCACAGTTGGACATACTGGGCTTGTATACTGGATACAGCGCTTCAGTGTATACAGACTCAATGTATGTACAGTATAGCGTTGCCAAGTTGTTTCTGTTCGATTTTCCCGCGTGTGCTTTTTTCCACAATTTTTAATTTTTGCATTATTATAACTCAATAACGGGACGGCCAATATATTTGTTTTTTTTTTGTCTAATTCAGAACAAAAACATTTATGAATTGTTAGTTTTTTGAAAGTTTCTGACTGTTAGTTTTTTTATTAGAATTAATAAAGTGGTAGAACTACTACATAGCGCATATACTCTCCATGCTAATGACCCGAACTTTAATTAAGTTTATCTCGAATTAGAGGCGGTCAATCGACTTAAAATTTTAAGGATAATTGTATTATAATGTCCTCAATGAGTATTCTAAAATTTAGAATTTTCTGACACTATGCCCATCGCACGACAACTACCTTAAGGACGTTGTCGTGGTACAATATCGTCAATAGTTTTTGGATCATGTGCGTGGTAAGAGTATAGGAGCGAGTAGCGATATGAACGATCACCTTTGTTTCAATACTGTACCCGTGACAACGTACACATACAAATCTCATATATATGTATACACAAACACTATGAAACATATTCACGTCTCGCAATTTGGCAACGTCGCTTATGCCGCACAGTTGGACATACTGGGCTTGTATACTGGATACAGCGCTTCAGTGTATACAGACTCAATGTATGTACAGTATAGCGTTGCCAAGTTGTTTCTGTTCGATTTTCCCGCGTGTGCTTTTTCCACAATTTTTAATTTTTGCATTATTATAACTCAATAACGGGACGGTCAATATATTTGTTTTTTTTTGTCTAATTCAGAACAAAAACATTTATGAATTGTTAGTTTTTTGAAAGTTTCTGACTGTTAGTTTTTTTATTAGAATTAATAAAGTGGTAGAACTACTACATAGCGCATATACTCTCCATGCTAATGACCCGAACTTTAATTAAGTTTATCTCGAATTAGAGGCGGTCAATCGACTTAAAATTTTAAGGATAATTGTATTATAATGTCCTCAATGAGTATTCTAAAATTTAGAATTTTCTGACACTATGCCCATCGCACGACAACTACCTTAAGGACGTTGTCGTGGTACAATATCGTCAATAGTTTTTGGATCATGTGCGTGGTAAGAGTATAGGAGCGAGTAGCGATATGAACGATCACCTTTGTTTCAATACTGTACCCGTGACAACGTACACATACAAATCTCATATATATGTATACACAAACACTATGAAACATATTCACGTCTCGCAATTTGGCAACGTCGCTTATGCCGCACAGTTGGACATACTGGGCTTGTATACTGGATACAGCGCTTCAGTGTATACAGACTCAATGTATGTACAGTATAGCGTTGCCAAGTTGTTTCTGTTCGATTTTCCCGCGTGTGCTTTTTCCACAATTTTTAATTTTTGCATTATTATAACTCAATAACGGGACGGTCAATATATTTGTTTTTTTTTGTCTAATTCAGAACAAAAACATTTATGAATTGTTAGTTTTTTGAAAGTTTCTGACTGTTAGTTTTTTTATTAGAATTAATAAAGTGGTAGAACTACTACATAGCGCATATACTCTCCATGCTAATGACCCGAACTTTAATTAAGTTTATCTCGAATTAGAGGCGGTCAATCGACTTAAAATTTTAAGGATAATTGTATTATAATGTCCTCAATGAGTATTCTAAAATTTAGAATTTTCTGACACTATGCCCATCGCACGACAACTACCTTAAGGACGTTGTCGTGGTACAATATCGTCAATAGTTTTTGGATCATGTGCGTGGTAAGAGTATAGGAGCGAGTAGCGATATGAACGATCACCTTTGTTTCAATACTGTACCCGTGACAACGTACACATACAAATCTCATATATATGTATACACAAACACTATGAAACATATTCACGTCTCGCAATTTGGCAACGTCGCTTATGCCGCACAGTTGGACATACTGGGCTTGTATACTGGATACAGCGCTTCAGTGTATACAGACTCAATGTATGTACAGTATAGCGTTGCCAAGTTGTTTCTGTTCGATTTTCCCGCGTGTGCTTTTTCCACAATTTTTAATTTTTGCATTATTATAACTCAATAACGGGACGGTCAATATATTTGTTTTTTTTTGTCTAATTCAGAACAAAAACATTTATGAATTGTTAGTTTTTTGAAAGTTTCTGACTGTTAGTTTTTTTATTAGAATTAATAAAGTGGTAGAACTACTACATAGCGCATATACTCTCCATGCTAATGACCCGAACTTTAATTAAGTTTATCTCGAATTAGAGGCGGTCAATCGATTTAAAATTTTAACCCTTTCGCTACGGCAGTGTGCTCCGTCGGAGTGTCACCGCTGTACGGGCCACCGTGCCGCCGGAGTAGCGGTACTGAACGGAGCGCTGCTGGTGTAAACTGGTGTTCGGACTTACTTTAAATATAATATATTTAAAAATTAAAAATTACACTTTACAATAACAAATAACAAATTAAAATCCTCAATAATTTAATTCACAGTGATAAATTTTGAAGCAAGGGTCGACACACAATCCCACATTACAGTTTTTACACTGATGTCGTCTATAGGCGACGCTCGTACACACAGGTCATCGCGCGGATGTCGGCTATAGGCGACGCCCGTACACACAGGTTGTCACGCGGATGTCGTCTATAGGCGACGCTCGTAGCGAAAGGGTAAGGATAATTGTATTATAATGTCCTCAATGAGTATTCTAAAATTTAGAATTTTCTGACACTATGCCCATCGCACGACAACTACCTTAAATACACCTCGTTAACTTCATTATGTATACATATTGGTAAATAAGTACTTTAAAACAGACTTTTTGCTGCATATTTTTTTACATCCCTCTACTTTCGAACATTTAACACTCACACACACTTTTAGGAACCAACTGTGTGCGAATGTCGGGGGCCCACTGTATATTGTCTGTTTTGGAGCCGTACCTCGGTCGTTCACATCAAATATATCAAGACAATTATTATAACAGCGTATCTACAGTCGAGCTATTGCTCAGAAAAAAACACTAGTGTGTGGTAGCATACGGGGAAACCGTGGCTTACCAAAGGTCCCGATAGAAAAATCCAAAAGTCTGCACAGAGGACCAATTACTTTTTTACGGAAAAAACCCGTTGTTCTTATTGCTTGGAAGGATAAAAGAATAGTACGGATGATATCAACTATTCATGATGCTTCCATGAAATCAAGTGGAAATAAAAAAAAATGTATATATATATAGACGATACGATTAAATCTACGTGCATATTGAAGTATCATAAGCATATGAAAGAGGTAGATCGTGCAGATCAGTATTTGGCGAACAGCAGTATTTTACGAAAATCTGTAAAGTCGTACAAAACATTAGCATTTTTTCTGCTAAACTGCACCTTATTCAATGCATATAAAATGAACTGTACCTATCTGCCAGAAAATAAAAGAAGATACAAAAAAATTCTGCTGGAAGTAGCCAGAGAATGGATAACTGTGGATTCCAAAGAATGCAGCATTGCACCTGACAATTCTCGAATTTCTAAAACAGCTCGTTATAATGATACACCCTTCAGGCTTTCCGGACAACTAAGAGACCACGTCTTAGAAAAAATAGTCACTGCCAGAAAAGCAAATCCGGCTAGAGCGTGTAGAGAGTATGCTCTTCAAAGGGAAAACGAAGCGAAAGTAGATATATTTGTAAAAGCTGTTGTGTGTATCATTACACGTAGGTGATTGTCATACTCCTTATCATACGAAAAAGAAATATTAACAGTTGAATAATAAATAAAATTTATTAAAGTTTATTTATATTGTTTTACTTCCACATCCAATTACGAAATAGTAGCCGGTGACATGAGATAAATTTTCAGTAAAATTGCCGGTCAACAATGTGTTAACGGGCATACGGCGACCCTATAGTTAGCCTATAGGTCAGTCCGGTCCCCGGATATATTAGGTTGGAAACTATGAAACGGGCGTTTTTGTTTAGTCTGTGTTCAGCTGTGACTGAGTAACGTTCATTGTAACGTGCGCTCGATATTTTTATGTATAAAGTTTAAAGGTCTTCTTCTTACTCATTTCGTAAAATTTGTTCGTGTTTGTATCCCATTTTTATATTATTTTTCTCCGAAACCAAATGGAAACAAAACGCGATTTACATCTACTTTTCTTGTACAAGTTCAAAATGAATCATATCGCAGCTCAAGCTTCGAGAAACATTAATCGCGCATTCGGAGATGGATCCACTACTGAAAAAAATGCTCGATATTGGTTCCAAAAATTTCGCTCTGGCAATTTGAGTATCGTCAACGAGCCTCAAGGAAGACCACCGGCCCATATTGATAACGAGGAATTAAGGATGACTGTGGAATCCGATTCACACACAACTATTCGCAAACTTGGGTCTAAACTAGGAACTAGCCATACGGCTGTGTTAAAACATCTGCATACAATAAATAAAGTAAAGAAATTGGATTCATATATGCCGTACGAACTGACGCAACTGCAGATGATCGACCGCAAGAGCAAGTGCACATCTTTGTTGCTTCGCAATACACAATTGCCGTTTTTACACCAAATCATCACTTGTGATAAAAAGTGGATTTTGCATGATAATCGAAAGCGACCAAGCAAATGGGTAGATAAGAATACACCCCCAGGCCACACCCCGAAGTCGAAATTTAACCAAAAAAAAAAAATATGGTTACCATATGGTGGAATGCCCAAGGAGTGATCCATTATTCCTTCCTACAACCAGGCGAAACCATAACAGCCATGTCCTATTGTCGTGAAATTGATGTCATGCATGAGAAACTTATGAAAAAACAACCAGCATTGCTCATTCGGCACGGCGCAATATTACTGCATGATAACGCATGACCACATAAAGCTTCAATTACTGTTGACAAATTAACTTCTCTACAATATGAAATTTTACCACATCCTCCATATTCACCCGATATTCCACCGACCGATTATTACCTTTTTCGTAATTATGAATTATTTTTAAGAGAAAAGAAGTACAATAACCGAAATGATATTATAAAAGACTTTGAATTCTTTATTAACTCTAAAAAGAAAGATTTCTTTCAAAAAGGCATATATGACTTGCCCAATCGTTGGCAGAAAGTCGTAGATGCCAATGGAAGTTATTTCGATTGAATATAATAAATAATGTGAAAAATTGCGCTTTTTGTTTTTTATTCTTATTCAACGCTCGTTTCATAGTTTCCAACCTAATAATTCCTAGACTCGTTGCAATCCTTAACTCTCGCAAGTATAATTACATTAACGCATTCGGTCTCGTTCTGCCGTTCGTCCGGCTCGTAAGAAGTTTGACTTTTGGGGGGAACGCAATGACGTCTTCGTTCAGGGGATGTGAGGGCATCGGCAACGCTGGAAGTTCCGAGTCGGGAATTCCTCACCCTTGACCTTCAAGTAGTACCTGAAGGGGTGTTCGGAACTAGCGGGCTGTGCGGACCCAACGGCCCGCTAGGCCAAAGGGCCAGGTTGACAATGGAATAGGGCCGTCTTGCCAACGCCTCACTGGTTCATTATATGACAATAACTATTGAGCCTACATGGAAACAATGAAACTCAGAGGTGAGGATCTCTGTGGAATTAGGTCCGCAGAGGCACAAAGCTAGCACCTCTGTGTCCATTAAAACTAATTAAATACTCAAAAATAGTTGCCCGCTCGTCCGTATAATAAACCCGATACGTTAACCCTTTGCAGTCCTATGTCGAGCTATACTCGACATATCTTTTCACTTCATTTCATTTTCTAACGATTTAATATCGGCTTTCCAAATTCATAATGACTTTGTAATATCACCTAAATGTCCGTCAGTACGTACAGTTATTGCTATCATTAAAAAAAAGGGAATAACCAACGACAGAAAATGTTGTGCAATTAATTGCATTTAGCTCGCTACAAACTTGACAAAATAATTCGGACCGCAAGGGGTTAAGGCTACGGCCTCAACACAATTAGAGAGGAGATTAACTCTCTTTCAATAAATAAAACCTGGGCTCTAGTAACAAGACCGAAAGATAGAAACATTGTTGATTGTAAAAGGGTATTTACTATCAAAAATGATGAATTTGGAAATCCATTGATCTTTAAAGCTTGTCTTGTTGCTCGAGGTTTTAGTCAACAATATTTGGTAGATTATATTGAGACATTTGCACCAGTTGCTAGGACATCAAGTTTCAGATTTATAATGGCATTTTCTTGTTACAGACGGCCCTGAAAAACTTTTATTTCATGCGGCCCTGAACCTTTTATTTTTCATTTGATACCAGTCGATCGTTAGAAAATTTACGTAAAGATGTAAACCGAAGGGGTCTCGCTGTACAGGATCACTGTCCGAGCAACTAGCATAAACAAACTACGATCCCGTACAATCCTGGCAAGATATATTCCATGCTGCCTTGGTCCCCTAATATCCCTTCCAGAGTCCTACCACCTCCACTCATTTTTCCGCAGTTTTTCCAAAACCGAGCCCTATATAAGCGAGACATTTTTTGACTCCTCGGGTTCAGTATTCTGTAGAACGTCACGCTGTTACTTAGGGTACAGAAACTTAAAAGTCACGACTTTCGCATTCGCTTGACTATTGTAAGTATAAGACGTGGAAACCCCCGCGAATCGACGCGTGAATTTCGGCTAAGTTTAAATTTAAGAATCATCTATTGTAATTGCAAATTGAACCACTATTGATAATAACTTTGAATATACGTTTACTTCCACATTGTGACATTTCAAACGTCTTAGTTATTTCAATTCACTTCCTTTAATCTTCATGTAACAGAGCAACGATCTCCCTTATTCACTCTTACCGCTTGGGGTGAATAAGATTTTCAAAATTAAAGTTACGGGTGTTTCGTTAGAAGAGAAAGAGTCTACGGGTTGTAAGAATTTCCATTTCCTACTACATACTAGCTAGTGGCGGTACCCCCGTATCCTTTGGTACGGGACTCATCTGCGACACTAACGCGAAAATACGGCAAGGTTTTTCGTTATTAACGGGCATACGGCGACTCTATAGTTCTGCTATAGATTAGTCCGGTCCCCGGAGATTTCCCTACTACTAGCTAGTGGCGGTACCCCCGTATCCTTTGGTACGGGACTGATCCGCTATACTGGCGCGAAAACACCGCAAGGTGCCTTTCATTATTAACGGGCATTCGGCGACCCTATAGTTAGCCTATAGGTTAGTCCGGTCCCCGGATATAATTCCCTGGATATTATTCCCCGACTAGTTGCAATCCTTAGCTCTCGCAATAAAAATTGTATTTACGCATTCGGTCTCGTTCTGCCACTCGCCCGGATCGTAACATTCTAATCAATTTAATTTATTAGTACATCAAATGGATGTCAAAACTGCTGTACTTAACGATATCTTAAAAGAGGAAATCTGCTTGAAAGCTCCTCAAGGGATTGAATGAACTGAAAATAAAATATGCAAATTAAATAAAGTCTTGTATGGATTGAAACAAGCGGCCAAATGTTGACTCGAGCTTTTCGAACAAGTACTTAAAGATAAAGGTTTCAGTAATTCTTCAGTAGATCGATGTATCTATATTTTCGACAAAAGAGATGCTTGAAGAATGTATATGTAGTGCTTTATGTAGATGACCTTGTAATTGTCACAGCCAGTATAGA
Source organism: Cerceris ruficornis (assembly GCA_963989415.1). NCBI lineage: Eukaryota > Metazoa > Arthropoda > Insecta > Hymenoptera > Crabronidae > Cerceris > Cerceris ruficornis. The sequence continues at coordinate 12,468,187 of OZ022520.1, read as the reverse complement.
GACAATGTCAAGTTGTAAAAGTTATTTAACCCTTTTAGCGCCAGGCATTTTACGTACATGCGAAGAATGCCACGGGCAGATTTGACATGCGTGCTTATATGAATAGCTTTATAAGGAACAAAATTCCGATTTCCTGGAGGAAAATTTTACTATTTATTCTTCTGAAACTTAAAGAATATGAAATATAATGTTCTGCAGCAAAAATTTTAGTTATAAAATATGTTTAATTATAAAATTGTTATGTACTTGTGTGTATATAAATTATATAAACTTTGAACTTAATTAGTTTTAAGGGAATCTATTCGGTTTCTTCAAGAACGAGTACCGATATTCTTTGGTGGCTCGCCTGAGATTAAATTAGAATAGGACCCTATACTATTGGCATTGGAGATAAGAACTAAACCAAAAGTCCCTCAGCACGCAAGCCCGTCGGCCCGCCACAACGCATCGGCCCGTGGCAGTTTTCGCATAAGGACCGCGGTCCGATAGATCAGCCCGCTGGCACTACAAGGGTTAATGAATATATTTTGCTTCGTAGGCTTAAAAGATATCAAACTTTCTCTGCGAATTGAGATCGGAAGAAATGACAATCAGATAACCATGAGTCAGAGTTCGTATATTAACCCCCACGTTACGGATGGGTTCTCCGCCGCGGTACTTCCGCTGAACGGGGCGCTGCGGCGCGACGCCGATCGTCAGCGGGAGTACCGCGGCGGAGAACCCGAGCTACTTTGAATGTTTTCGAAGGAAAGAATTTTTCTCCAAAGAGGGTATTTATAACGTCTGTAGGGGTATTATAATGCATGAGTGAAGATAGTAAGAATGCCGGAACGAATGGAAGTGTTGAAAGTTAAGAGTGGCTGAGCGAGAGTGTAGCAAGAATGACAGAGGAACGCGAGCTAGAGATTCGGATGTTTTAAGAATGCATGCATGTGTGTGTGAGCAAGAGAGGGTCGAAGCGAATGAGTGTACATGCGAAGAGAGGCAGTCGAGTTCTAATCGAGCACAGAAACGGTCGTTCGAAATAAAAAGATATTACACGAATTTACGAGTCAAATATAAAACCCATTCTTTCTCTTACGCTAAACGTCTTAACATGCGCACTTTTATTTACAGTATGAGAACAAATAACAATATGCAATATAACAAAATAATATAACATAATATAATATAATTGTATGATTATAATGACATTTAGTAATGCAACTGCGTATGATATTTTTCAAAGCATTGGTGTTACACACCGGCCAACATTGCAAATTTGGCACTGGTATCGCGATCCGCTCCTCGTGTCATTTTAAACAAATTTGAAAAACAGCAAGGCATACTTTTCTATCCGTTGTTGGGAGAAAAATAAGGTGAATTATTTTTCTGCAGTAAGCACTGACTTCATTCGCTACGAACATTCAAACAAATGGCTCGCGACTGATTTTCGAGGCATTTGGGTTGTTCCGACCGTGAGGAACAAATGATGCAAAACAAAATACTATCAATGCATGTCCAGAGCAGTGATGTCAGGCCGAGGGATTTTTTGACGCATGCGCACTCCTAAGCCTCCCCGCCGTTTGTCTTTCACGCGGAAATGGCAGCGGAGGTCTATACGAACCTCCGTGCACCGCCGCAACAAGCGGACGAGGGAGAGTCGTCGAGTGCCGAAGATGTGGATGTGAGAAGCCGGGCCGAACAGCGCATGATCGCCAAATGGGTCTCGTGGCTCGGAGAGCCCGAGAACCAGGCATCACGCGCTGTTAATGCTGTCACCCCATTCCTCAAGGAGTGGGTGACGCGAAAGCACGGCCTTCTCTCCTACCGCCTAACACAGGTGCTTACCGGGCACGGGTGCTTCGGTGAGTATCTGTGCAAGATCGGCAAGGAGGTAACACCTCGATGTCACCATTGTGACAGGGGGGATGAGGACACTGCCCAGCATACGCTGGCGGTCTGCCCAGCGTGGCGAACTGAGCGCAGTGTCCTCAACGCGGTTATTGGGGCGGACCTCTCACCACAAACAGTGGTGAGATAGATGGTCGTCAGTAATGAGAACTAGCGAGCGGTTGCCTCCTTCTGCGAGGAAGTACTCCTGCAGAAGGAGGCAGCGGAGGGAGACCGAGAGCGGCTGAGGGAGAACACCTCACGCCGGCGAGGCCGCGTGAGGCGAAGGTAACCCGGCGGGAGGGCTCCTGTGACATGACAGGATCCCTCTGCACCCCCTCGGGTAGCCAGGGTTGCTCTCCCTCGGCACAATGTACATAGATTTGTACATTGTCGTTATTTATTGTATGTGTGTATTTATTGGCGTGAATGTATTTAAGTGTGAATGTGTAGTACATAAGGTAAATAGGATATAAGTTATTATATTCCTATTTATGGATGAGTCAGCTGAGGCACAGCGCCGTGCTGTGCATGCTCCCTCGCGAGGCTGTGCCTCGGCTGACAACCATGGATCGGGTAGAGGTGAGGGCCCTACCCGGTACGCCTCGGCACCACGGTGGGGAGGGGGAGCCGCCATGTCGTGACTGCATGGCGGTTTCAAGTTCTTTGGGGAAGCCCCGGGGAAGGATGGGGGAAGACCTTCGGATCGGAAACCGCTTTCACCGGGAGCAACAGGCTAGGGTGGGATCCGGCATTATGCTTACAAGGGAACATATCGAACTCGAACACACCGATTTTGATGAAATTTATGTCAGAGGTACTCCTCGTCAGAATATTGGACACCTATTTTTTTTATCGGCAACCATCCACTCTGAAGGGGTGAAAATACCCCTCAAAGTTGAGGGTAGAAAACACATTTTTGGATATATCTCGGTAACCAGCGGTCAAAAACATTTACTTTTTTTTTAAATTGTGTGTTTTTCAACCGAGAACTGAACTGTGTAACAAAAGTTGCAAAAAAATTATTTGTTTAAAAAATATATTAAAAAATTAATTTTTTTTGTTAATATCTTCCAAAAAACATTCGCAACTGATTAAATAAATTTATGTACACAAGCTATGGTCCAAATTAGCGGATACGTGTTTTTCGATTTTTTCGATTTTTGACGATAACGGTCATTATTTCGTGTTTAACATTTTCTCGTTCCGCGCTGAACTGGCCGGCCGAAATGGAATTTTTTCATAACAAAACTAACATTATTGCCACGACTAGTATTCTAATAATCTATGCGAAAGAATTTGAAACATCAAATATTAACCGTTAGTGTCAAAAACCAAAAATTCCAAAGTCACGAATGCATTGATTTCGGTAATACTTTACGTACATATTATTCGATAGCGGAATAACGCTTATCAGAAAAAATTTACGAGAAAATGCAAATTTAAATATATTATTTAAACAAATCGCACATTAACCCTTTCACTACTACGTGCGACTATAGTCGCCCTCCATAAGATGTCACTGACATACTACGGGCAACTACAGTCGCTCTGCATAAAATGCAGCGAGTTGTACATACAACGAGTGATTGGAGTTATTGCGCATCGAATATCTTACTCTGAACATGTAGCATTAGAAGGAAATTTTTTTTTTAAAAAAACGTCGTCAAAGCAACTCTGTTGCAGCGAGGCGTAAGTGCGATCGCTGACGATCTTTCCCGCGCAGCGTGCACACTTTTGGCGCAGCGGCCCGTACAGCGGGAATACCGCGCCGGAGAAGACGCCCGTAGCGAAAGGGTTAAAAATTCCAATTTTTTCGTTAATTTTTCCTGATACGTGTTATTCCGCTATTGAATATTATGTATGTAAAGTATTACCGAAATCAGTGCATTCGTGACTTTGGAATTTTTGGTTTTTGACACTAACAGTTAATATTTGATGTTTAAAATTCTTTCGCATAGATTATTAGAATACTAGTCGTGGCAATAATGTTAGTTTTGTTATGAAAAAATTCCATTTCGGCCGGCCAGTTCAGCGCGGAACGAGAAAATGTTAAACACGAAATAATGACCGTTATCGTCAAAAATCGAAAAAATCGAAAAACACGTATCCGCTAATTTGGACCATAGCTTGTGTACATAAATTTATTTAATCAGTTGCGAATGTTTTTTGGAAGATATTAACAAAAAAAATTAATTTTTTAATATATTTTTTAAACAAATAATTTTTTTGCAACTTTTGTTACACAGTTCAGTTCTCGGTTGAAAAACACACAATTTAAAAAAAAAGTAAATGTCTTTGACCGCTGGTTACCGAGATATATCCAAAAATGTGTTTTCTACCCTCAACTTTGAGGGGTATTTTCACCCCTTCAGAGTGGATGGTTGCCGATAAAAAAAATAGGTGTCCAATATTCTGACGAGGAGTACCTCTGACATAAATTTCATCAAAATCGGTGTGTTCGAGTTCGATATGTTCCCTTGTTAGTTTAGTTACCGGGTCCCATCCGTAAAGCTTTAACGAGAGGTCACCATGAGGTTTTAGCCGGTAGGGGTAGCCTTCCGCTACCAATCCGGCACTACCCACTGCCCTCCCTCGGGGCAGGGGGTGTCTTTGGAAGATTCCCACATGTAAAAAAAAAAAAAAAGGGGGGGGGGGTGTCAACTCATACAAAAACTTGGTACTCATATAGTACTACTTGCCGGGTTCCGCTCTAGTTGGCGCCAGGTACAAGAACTGACACAGGTACAGGTTTTAAATCCATGAGAAATCTACACAGTCTCTTTTCAAACAATACGTGAGATGTCATGAGCACGCGACTTGTTGCATCGAAGCGCATAGAGAAGACGTAGTATAAAAACATGTGTTTGCTAAATAGAGAAAGTTTCGGAAAAAATTGAGGAATGGAAAAGCAGGAAAAGTCAGTACAATTTGTAGGCCCAAATATATCTGATGGGTTCTCCGCCGTAACTCCGCCGTAAACGATCCCAAGCCCGTTGGAGAAAGGAGGAGGGTTATGTATGCAGTAGTAATATTAGTTTTAAAATAAGTAGCTTTACGTAAACGTGTAAAAATCAGTATGTATGTACGTCTTTTAAATAAATTTCTAAAGATTAATTGAATATTTATATTTTCCTTTAAAATAGCAGGTATACTGAACTTAGCGTCATTATTGTGAAAGCAAGAAATTTAAAATTTATGTGGACTGTAAAATTAAAAATTCAGCGAACTTCATAATAATGAAGCAAAGTTCAGTAAACGTCTGTAAATACTATTATCCTTAAATCAGTAACCAATAGTACTATATTATATATATAGCATACTGTGCTACATATATAAAATCTAGTTCTAGTGTGCGGGTTCCGCTCTAGGCGGCAGCACATCTGCGAACGAAACTTAATGTATGGGAGTTGACATCCCCTGGTCCAGAGTGAGATGCTAATGGAAAGCGGCTAGTCGCCCGTAGTATCTCGGTGGCATCTTATGGTGGGCGACTATAGTCGCACGTAAATTTAAAAAAAATCTACAAAAATTCTAACCGGTGGAAAAAGTTTCGAGAGGTTCCGCAGGCAGGAACTCTAGCCACTGCACTGCTGCTACTGTAAAAATGAGAAAATTTTGCTCGGCAGATTTCAACACGAAATATATATTTTAAATTTTTTGTTTAGTTTTCAATTTCTAGCGCGTAGCACTTGCAATGGAAAAATATGATAAAAAATCTCCGACTTGTGCAGTCACGTTTACAATGTGTTAGAATCGTTTCAAAATTGGTACACCTCATTAATTAGGAAAAATGAGGCAAAAACTAGTTTTTTTAATTTACCCCATAACTACCTTCCTGGTCAAGATGCAGTATTGAAATTCGGCACACAATGTTTTTTTTATTACCTACCGAATGACGCCTCGCCTATTGTCATCGTTTCAAGGGTAGTTTTGACATCCTTATCCTGCTATACCCTTTCCGTAATAATAACGATTAACACCATAAAATGACGAGATTTAATTGGCCGTCGACTAATAAATAATTGAATTCAGAAGTCAATCTAATTAATTCCCAGGCTCTTCCACCTTATTCATATTGTATTTCGTTAGGGGAAAGCTAAATGTGATTGTACATTCTACAACATTTATTTGTACTTATATTTTTAAGGGAATTTTGAAAAACAGTGTATACTATCTCATAACGTTTCTCCACTTTAGATTTTATGGAATTAATCGAATTGGCAAGTGTTTCTATCGGCCATTGTCCATATTGAGGGGATGAAAATACCCCTCAAAGTTGAGGGTTGAAAATGCCGTTCTTGCGATAGCTCGGTAACAAAAGTATATAAAAAGCCTTTTTTTTTAAATTTGGTGTTCATTAACAAACACTTCAGCTGCATAATAAAAGCTGCACAAATTTATTTATTTAAATGATGAACTTAACATTTGAATTCTTCAATTCAATTTTCTCGAAAACTAAGCCGTAAATGAAAAAATGTTATGACATATTTTCTACTGTAGTAGGTAATGTAAAGTACAACTAATTCTGTTTTTACACGATAGATACGTTCCCGAAGACTGCGTGTAAAAAGAAGTTCGTGGAAAAAAAATATTGCATCTATGGAAAAATAGAAGATTGGTTCCAGTCCTAAGGAATCAGCAAAAATAATAAGATAAACCATAGGTTTTCATGTTAGGATCTTAAACATTTTATTTTATAAAGATTGCACATGTATCATATAAAGTAAATTATCATTTGAAAAGGAGAAAAAACGTGTCACTAATTCGTGAACAAAAAGTTAGACAAAATAATATGAGTTACATGTAAACAGATTTTATTCGTTGTCACTTTCTAACAATAAACGCATACGTTTGCACAAGATTGCAATTTTGCTGCTGTTACTAGAAATGTCTTGGTTATCGTCTTCGTGCTCCATTGGTGAAATTCTTTCTGCAATCTCTTGAACAAAATTAGGACTAGCCTCCTGTGGTGCCGATGTTTCAGTAGATTTATGTACGAAATCAGCAATTAATCGTTGTGTTTGTGTTTCGGCTAGGCCACAGTAAAGCAAAGTTTTCTTCTTAGAATTTGCATCGATCGTGTTAAATCAAAACAACTCGTGTAAAAGGAGAATTAAAATTTTTTTCTAATCCGTGTTAAATCAAAATCGTGTAAAAGAAGTTCGTGTAAAAACAGAATTGGGTGTATATGTATAACGTAATAATTGAACAAAAAAGAAAACGCAAGACTAAACTAACTGTTAATAGTATTTGTTAAACACTACGAATAGACTATAGACTTGATGGCATAAAAGAACTGCCAAACATAAAGTACAAAAAGAAATGAGGTATGTAAAAAGACATAAAGACCATAAGGTTTGGTTGCGAGGCACGCTCTGCCTTCTTCAGGCCCATACGTGTCGCACGCTGTGCTCTCTGACGTCACGACAGATACGCACCATAAACAATTGAACGGCGCGGCGCGGCGTCATGCGTCGCGGCGACAAAGTCACATATACACCACACTACTCATTTTTTCATAAAGGTAGTCCCGTGTCCCGCTTATACACGGTGTTTCAAAGTAATGTGTCGCGACCTACCAGCTGTTGTTCTACACCTTTGGATCGATGGACATTTGTGAAAGAAACCAGCCGGAAAATTCGGAAAACGGTGGAATGTTAAGGTGAAACTTTTCCATTGCCTCATGGCATTCGTCTGTTTGCGTAGGTAAAATGACTGAACCAGACCATGGGTGAATAATGAACTGTTTCCTTGCAAATTAATGTTAAAGTTCCAGTTCCGTGATTGGCTTTCCGATTGGCACGACACAGACACGTAGTTTGTTGTAAAAACCAGCGACACTGTTTGATTTTATGCAAATTACCATCAACTACAGTTTCTTTCTTTTTTAACCAGATCAACGTGCGTGTACACCCTATTAATGATTTAAGAAGCTGCTATCAAAATTCGACAGGAGTAGAAAAAAGTAATCGCTTTGTGATTAAGTGCTGAATGTCATGAAGTTCAGTTAACGAATAATCGACTTAATGAAATAAAAAAAAAGTGCTAAATATAGGCTGAACTCTGTCACTTCAGAAATATTATTTCCCGTACCTTGATTTTTACCAAATATTCGAAAGGGTCTAGCAGGATAAGGGGCCTTTCAAAAGTGCCTTTGAAGCTATTTTATTCCACGATGCGTCATTCGATAGGTAACCATAAGAAACCATTGTACACAAATTTTGAATCTGATATCTTGACCGGGGGGGTAGTTACGGGGTAAATTCGAAAAATCAGTTTTTGCCTCATTTTCGCCACTTAATGATGTGTGAAAATGTCGAAAAAATGCTGACACATTCTAAACATGATTGCACACGTTAGGAATGATTTTCAGATTCTTCTGTTGCAAGTGCCACGAGTAAAAAATAAAAAACGAAAAAAAATGGAAAAATGTAGATTTTGCACTGAAATCTTCAGGGTACAAATTTTAAATACTTACAGTATGTACCTGATGCAACCATTATTATACTCAATTTTTTTCATATCTTTTTGATATGGTGCAACGCTGTCGGATAAATCAAAAACCGATTTCTAGGACGCATTTCGGGCTGAATGTTCCGAGAAACGGGAGAAATAAATGTTTGTGCTTTTATCGCAAACCATCAAAACATAGGGATGACGGACTGCACAAAACGTCAAGTAAAAGTCAGATACTCACAAGCATAGAAATAACGAAAACAACGAATTAAAATAAAATCGAGAAAAAGATATTCGTGTGGCGAAACGTAACATTCTCGGTGCAATTAACGAATTTTTTCGGATATTTGTTTAGACACATATTCCGACATCGTCGAGGAATTACAACATTGTACATAATACGTAAAGTATTAAAAACATACGATTCGACAGACCTGTAATTTAAAATGATTAAATTATGTGGCTATTTCTTAATATTCTAAGACTATAACGCGAAAATTTAGTAATTGTAAAATAGTCATACAGCAATGTATAAAAGCCAATTCTAATCGCAACGTTTTACAACGCACAATATTAGGAAACGAAAAAAATGTCTATAAATAAGGGTGATGGAAAAGCTGTTGACACAACAAATGGAAAAGTAGTTGACGGAAATAGTTTCAAAATGCAAAATGCGAGATATAACTTACGTACGACATGAAAAATTGAATTTTATAATATTTTGAATATTTGGAAATAAGTGCAGAATTTACAGACACGTTTTTCTATGCACTTAACAATTAATTAAAATTTACAAAGCAATGTTTGCGACGGAATAAGATGACGCTTTTAAGGAGAAGATTTCCACAATGTTATCTCGATTCTTCTGAACACTTAATCAACTTCTTCTAAGCTTTCCCGGATAACGGAGAAAACAAAAGCAGAGAAGAAATGGTTGTAATAATATTGACTAGACTTTTCTACATCGGATCCAGTACTAATACCACTAATACATAACACCGACAATGAAAAAGAAAAACTTACAGTCGTCATATGAATTTCATCCTGATCCGTTGACTGTTTAGTGTTCATTATACGAGAAATTTTACTAAAAAGGCCGAGTATACTGTAAGTGCCGGAGAAATTCGCTCGGACTGTTACCAACGGCCGCTCTTCCTACTTTCCTCTCTTTGCTCTCTACGACGTTTTCTTCCCTTTCAAACGTTAGTAACAAACACGCACACGCGCACAGTGACTTAAGATAGTTTGAAGAAGTTTTTTGCGGCGTTCAATGATCGAGAAATATCGAAAGAATTTTCTGAGATAGAACCTTTTAAGAGGTACGACAAAACCACGTACACTCGCAACCACGTACCGCGTTAGACTGACTATGCTGGTGCGCATCTCATTCACGACGGGCATTGAAACCAACTAAATAATTCCTTTCTTCCCCCGCGCATGCGTACCATTTCGATATTTACAGAACCGTCGAACATAACCCATTCGGTCGCTCCGCGTGAGTGTCTTTTAACCATCGCCTATTATTATTCAGATAAAATAATTGCAAAATTTTAAGATGCGCCGGATTATTAAGTATATAAAGATACATTTTAAAAAGATTACGTTAAACATTAATGATACAATTGCGTCAAGATCAAGGATAACATCTTCAGAACATTATTTCAAGTGATATCAAGAATTCATACGGTTTACTTTTTAACAAGACAATACGACATGTCTACTACATATTTGACGAAACATAAGAGACTCCATTGTTCTTGATATTCGTCTTCCATTTCTTCTTTTACCAAATAAAGAAGATAGAGAACGTGGCTGTTATTATACATGGTAATAGGTTATTTTCAATCCGTACGTTTAGTGATTCAATAAAACATAATATTGAATGTATATTTTAAGGAAGATACAAGATATTGTATTACCAAAATGAAACATCTATACATAACGGTAAGAGGGATTAATGCAACATATTTTCCGTTTTCGTATTTTCGTGCATGTTAGTTATCTTTGTAACATGATAAAAGACATGCAACTAATATTTATAAATCAGAAATTATATCCAAAATTCTTATTTTGAAAATGTAAAAGTGAATAAAATATTTCTAAAGCTGTTTAATCGCATATTATGAAAACTTGCACTTTAATCTCTTAAAGTGTCGATTCCACTATGCTATCTGACTTTTTATCTCTTGACAGCGCTTAAATCAATGAAGACTACTCATTCGATACATCGAAGTTTTTTCGAGAATCGAAATCGCAACTTCCGATAGATCGATAATCGTGGAGGAGATCAGTAAGAGCGCGAGTGTGGTGCGCTTTCGTAAAGGTCTCACACGTTTTCGCGCTTTATAAGCAACTCGAAGGGAAAGAAATCGTCAAAATGGCCGGGCGTACGTAATTCCGAAAAGAAAACACGGGCAGGGAGTTTGGCCGACTCCTCCTCGCCGCCGAGTGATGTCGGAACTACGGTGACGAGGCCAGCCGGACGGCGAAAAACTACGTCACCAGTGACGGATTCGCCCGAAACTGGGACAAAGTGCAGTGCACTCTGGCATTGCGCTTTACCGGAATCTCTCTTTCTCTATGTCCTAGTACTTCTCCCTCCCTTCCTCTCTCTTCTCACTGTCTCTCTCTCCCCCCCTCTCACTCTCTCTCTCTTTCTCACTTCTCTTCCTCTCTTTTTCTCTTTCTCTCTTTCACGGGATTGGTTAATCGTCTTGTCATCCTCGAACGCTTGATTGAAACTGACAGGTAAACATCGAGATTTTCGAAAATTCAATCTCCCCTCTCGCTTGTTCATGTCTGTCTTCCTCTGTTGTTTTTTTGTCTTTACCTAGACATTTTCTATCGAAATTATTTTGACGCAATTGTTGTGTATTGTTCTTCACGTCTTTATCATTAATTGCATTTATCAATTGTCTTGAGTACAACGAAATTAGCCCGTATCAAAACAGACTCACCATTTCATTTGCTTGAAAGTCTGATTACAGTTTCTAGAGAAATATAGGCTGGAAGGATTTTTTCAACAAATACTTCAGTAGATCATAAAAATGTTAATTCTATACTCATAAGTTCATGAGGATAGAATTGAAAGGCAGGCAAATTATATAGTTGAAAGTTTACAGACACAAAACTGACACTGTATAAAACACTTTTTATCATTACTTACATTTTATGCTATTACCTTTTGCAGGCTGGATGGGTTATTCTAAGTTATAGCAGATTTTGTATCGATCGCTGTGATTTAGATAGCGTATTAAAATTTAATCGTACTAAAGAATTTCTGACATTAGTGCTGCTCAATCTAAGATAGACTGAGTTGAACTTATATCGCATTTTACATATACTACTTAAGATGTAAAACTATGGTACATTTATAGAGTAACATTTTAACTGTTTACAAGATGTGAGCAATAAGAGATTATAAGACAAATGTAAATTTTATATTTAAAATAATTATAAATTTAACATAATTTTCATATGACAGAGGAATTGTTAAAATGATACACTTTAAATATCATAGGTATCGAGAGAACGAATGGTGCAGGTTCAACAACGCAGCATCTGGAGGGCTCGATATCATGTCAGATGGGGTTGACGCCGGTGGCGGGGAAAACGAGGTAGACTCCCATTCCTGTTCTCACACAGATGTTGGAGATTCCTCAAATCCAAGGGAAGAGGAAAACCTTGACCCAGATAATGAAGCAGCATTGAACACAAATTATGACAGTGGTGATGGTGCCGTTCCTGCTTTCAAGTATGTAATCTTTAATTGATTATACATCTAGGCTTACATTCATCTTTCCATTTCGTCTTTAAAGATTTTTTGTATTCTTCAACTTAGTTTATCGAAAGCACGATTCTTGCTGACATGCAGTATAATGCACAAAGCGCGTTATGTTTCAATAGATGCGAGAGGTGTGACAACTATGAGACTATAAATAAGACAGCATTCTGTGCTCATCGAGATCGATGTTTGGCTAGTGGTGAGCCAGGGGAGAGTGTAGAAAGCATAGAAGCTGCCGAAAATGATGGAGACGGGGAGGAAACTCTTTCTGGGATTCGATCTCATAGAAAGATGTTTGAATGTGATGTTTGCAACATGAAATTTTCCAATGGAGCTAACATGAGGCGGCATAAGGTAAATTTGGATTTTCTTCGGGTCAAGTAAAGGGAAATGTCTAATTTGCGATATAATCAAGCTTGAACAAACGAAAGAAGAATCTTAAAATAAGATATACTTTTAGATGAGACATACCGGTGTAAAGCCGTATGAATGTCGTGTGTGTCAGAAACGATTCTTTCGTAAGGATCATTTGGCAGAGCATTTCACAACTCACTCTAAGACTCTGCCGTACCACTGCCCTATCTGCAACCGAGGTTTCCAAAGGCAAATTGCAATGAGAGCACACTTCCAGAATGAACACGTGGGGCAGCACGATATGGTAAAGTCTTGTCCTCTTTGTAATTATCGTGCAGCAACCATGAAGTGCCTCAGGTTGCATTTTTTCAACAGGTAAATTGCTGTGCTTTCGCATCCGCTTCATTTTACTTGCCCTTTTCTCAAATTCCAATTGCTTCATTACAACCAATATAACTCATTTACAGACATGGGATAGACTTGGATAACCCAGGCCCAAACACCTCTGGTTCTTTAATGAATAGCTGTGCACCGGGAGAAGCAATGCCCTCAGCACCTCTCTCGGATAGTGGAGATAGCACAGGAAATCGATCGGCAGACAACGCTACTCCTCCGATGCACTTTTTAACCCCTCATATAGAAATATCAATTCCTTATCCTGAGCAAGCTGGTAGTCTGCGAAATCCCAGTCCTGCTCCACTAAACGGAGATAGCCCAAACAGCCCCCAAAGTGCTGACAGTAACAGCAATGCTCCAAGCAGCAGTCATCATCAATTACCTGTTAATAGCAGCAGCATTCACAGGTACTCATTGACGAATAGAATTACTTTCGAAGACTACTTCTTTTTTACTCCGCGTTAGTGACGTTTTCTCGTGCATTACAATTATAAAACTGAAACGAATTTTGTTCAGCGATAACTTAGTTTTCTAATGTTATTTGGGAAAGATGTATGAAGAAGCAATTTCACGGCATGGAAACAAATTTTTTTTAATCATTTTCTGCTAATTGTAGTGAATAATTATCAGAAACTTGCAGCAAGCTCGCATCGGTTGGCAAGTTGATGGTCTATGATTAATTCCTTTTTTAACAGTCAATCGTTTCAAAGGAAACTTGGTGGCGGAGAAGAGACGATTACACCTTCGATCTCGTTGATTCCAATAAAACAAGAACCGAACAGCAATGGAACGGAGGAAAGTGGAGCAACCTCTAGTAGTCTACCGTTACCGTCTTTGATAAAAGTTTCTCCGCTGAAGTCACTGTTACGAGATGATCTTCGTCGTAAGCTCTCCACAGGCTCTGGGAACAACAATAATAATGACAACAATGGTAACGTTGGGAGTAACATCTAGAATTGAATGTATAAATGTGTCGATACGTAAATTTGAAAAAATAAGCCGATCATTCTCATAATATTAGATTCATATAGCAAAAAATGATGTTAATCCTTTTATGTCCTTGACAAAATTGCTTTAAAATTTTAGTATTTACCATGTTAAACGTGGAATGACGACTTTTTAATATATTTTAATTATTCATCATTTTTGTACCTCTGTAAATCTTTCTGCCAGTTAAATCATTTGAAAATTTAGGTAATAAAGCAACAGAAAATAATTACTGTGTCATGTTAGAAAAATTGTATTAACGAATTAAAAATGGCAGCGATCAATGTTGTTCTTTTTATTAACATAAATATCCAACACAGAAAGTTATCATTAAACTGTGCATTAAATTATTGAAACCCTCGAAATTTGATTGAAAAAGAACAAAAAATTGGTGCTAGTAAACATTAATTTACGGATTTTTTCATTCCAACAGGTAATAGCGGTACAAATTCAAATATCCATGCAAGAGGTGAACCTCCCAGTTCTACGAGACCCGATCAGCGAAGTAGCGGACTTCAGTGTGCTCATTGTAGAATCACTTTCCCCGATCAAACACTTTATTTTCTTCACAAAGGTTGCCACAGCGAGAGCAATCCCTGGAAATGTAATATTTGCGGAGAGCAATGTTGTAATTTATACCAATTCAACTCGCATTTACTGAGCAAGAGTCATCAGTAGCTATTGGAAATCATTGCTCTTTCAAGAGTGGATATTATTGTTGGCGTAGAATCTGTTTTCAGCCGATCGTCATTTCTTTATTAAGCTGAGATCCTTGGCTTTTATTAACATTCGGCCATGGTAATTTAAAAAGTTCGTAAAGAACAACAATCATAAAACTATTATGATTTTGAAGAGTGTATGACAAAACAATTCCAACACTTCCTTCAGATTGCTTTAAAATTGATTCTGTGCCACAATATATCTGGTAAACCTCGATCGTCTGTATATCTATCACTTAATATTATAGAAATTCGTTGACGACGTGGACCGTTTGATAGATTACAGATTGTATTTTTAAAGTAAACCAAAAAAAAAGTAAGAATTAAGAAACCAAATTTTACACAAAGTATCAAAAACGTACGTCATTTAAAGTATAACTTTAAGGATTTACGTTTTAAATATGAAAAGGTCGAAGACGATCGAGGCTTCGAAAATAATTCCGCGAAAGAAATCGTGCCTTTATCGAGATACCTTTGCCAACGCTCACACTCGTCCAAGTCGTGCTAATTTGTCGTCATAATAACGATCCGTCCATGGGGCTTTACTGAGACATATTCCATAAGCTCTATTGGTAGTGTTAAATAATCTAGCTGCATATACGTAGGTAGAGGAAAATGAAGAAAACATCGAGCTCCGTTTTCTTGAATTCAAAATCTCTGTACGTATCGTTTCGCTGGTCAAAGAAATAAAATGAAATCATTCGTTTATACTTTAAAGAATGATTTCATACAAAATTTTATAAGAAGATAATGATTTGTAACTGAAAAAAAAAAATTTATTTAACGTACTTCTATCTTTCATGTTATGTTCTGATGCAAAAGCTACGAACAAAAAATAGTTTTCTGAGATATTGCACATATACTTCGAATGAATTTGAAGAAATCACTTTTACTTCACTTTAAAGGAAGTTTCTTCGATTATCAATCGGACAGTAGTAGCTTAATTATTCTGCTTTAAAAGAAAAGTTGTGTAAAATAGATGAATCGTTTACAAGCGTAAATTACGTTTACCAGCCGCAAATTGGCATTATCCTCTTTTGCGAAACGAAAGAAAAGCTGGGCTCGCGTGTAAGTTTGCGTATAAATATATAAATAAGAAAACGATCGAAGTAAAATCGTGACGTTTTATGAAAAATATTTTATATAGAAATATTTGTAAAGAGAAGTATTAGGTGAAAAAACATAAGGGTGAAGCGTTAGGAAGAACGTATTTTCGGAGCCGATGACAATTAATACGATCACGGAAATGCTCTGTTTAAATTTCCATTACGAATTAACAAAGAATCAATTCTTTAACAGCTGTACATGAAATTCATAGTTTTCACATATTTATAAAGCGAAATGAGTCTTTTAGTGGTAGCAAAAATTTGGCACAGTTAAAAATTAAATTGAAATTAATTTATAATTATTTAATATTATATTGCCTTATAAAAATCCGATATCTTTTACACTTTATGATCAGCGAAATTTTACGCAGTATTAAAGGGATATGTTATTTATTAAAGTTTGCTTACCGTGACTTGCAAATAAACGATTTATTTGCTTGTCAATTTCTATTGTTTCGACTCCGATATACGTATTTTCTTCGCGTACAGGGCAGTTGAACAAGTTTTTCCATGATCTTCTAGGCATTACTTTACACATTCAGAATGACGCAAAATGCAAAACAGGCCTGCCGTAAAATTTTCTTTCACCTTAGTATTTTACTTGTCAAGGAGGTAAAAAGTTTAAATGAAACCATGAGGGAGACACTTAAAGAAAAAAGTAAATCTGTTTTCTTTCCTGGCAGGAGAGTCCCGTTTGCTATTACAAAAATCTGAACGCAGTAAAAGATAGAACATTACGAAAGTATTGCGTGCACGATCATTCGAACTGCGTACATGAAAACTGTATCTACTTTCTTTCGATAATTGTCTCTACAAAGATTGTTCTACGGAATTAAAACCAATCACAGGCGATTGCCATTTTCCAAGCTACGAGTTCCGATACAGAGTAAATTAATAAAGGGTCTAGCAGGATAAGTGGGTCAAAAGTGCCCTTGAAGCTATTTTATTCCACGATGCGTCATTCGATAGGTAACCATAAGAAACCATTGTACATACATTTTGAATCCGATAGCTTGACCGGGAGGTTAGTTACGGGGTAAATTCGAAAAACCAGTTTTTGCCTCATTTTCGCCACTTAATGATGTGTAAAAATGTCGAAAAAATTCTGACACATTCTAAACATGATTGCACACGTCAGGAATGATTTTCAGATTCTTCCGTTGCAAGTGCTACGAGTAAAAAAAAATAGAAAAATGTAGATTTTGCACTGAAATCTTCAGAGTATAATTTTTAAATAATTACAGTAAGTACCTGATGTAACCATTAATATGCTAAATTTTTGTCATATTTTTTTGATATGGTGCAACACCGTCAGAAAAATCAAAAACCGATTTCTGGGACGCATTTCGGGCTGAAACGCCATCAGTATATGCTATTTTTGCATTATTTTAATACAGTATGTTCACTTTATGATTTTCAATGTTTTTGCACACAAAGAAATTGCGAGTGAGTGCAAAGGATTTAATTGATTCAATTATTCGTAAGTTTCACACTTCCTTATCTGCTAAAAATACGAACGTCCTTTCAGAAGCAGCGTTGGCTTAGTGGCTGGAGTTCCTGACTGCGGAACCTCTCGAAACTTTTTGTCGCCGGTTCGCGTCCCACGAGGTAAAATAATTTTTTTTTCTTTTGTTTTAATCATTCACTGCATAACAACAAGTAACAATCATTTTTCAATTTTTCAGTGTTTTTCAAATAACAGCAGAAGCAAATGCTTCACGGCGAGTAACTAAAGTTCATTGGGTGATTGAAGCAATTCATGGTATTTTAGGCCAGAAATATAAATTGCTTCATCACCAAATGGACAACAAGTTCTTGCCCGAAGTTGCATTATTTTGCAAAATAGCGTGCTTTCTAAATAATAAATTCGGGAATTTGGTGTATTCCGTTGTACTTTCATTCACTTGCTAAAGAAGTAGAAACTAAACACTGGTACAGACGGAAAACCCCATTCAAGCAATGCTCATCTTCTTTGGCAAGTGAATATTGTATATTCTATTGTACTTTTATTCTATGCACTATCTCTTTTGATAGTTCTACATCCGAATTAAGGCGTTTCCCGAATTTGTTATTTAGAATGCACGCTACTTTGCAAAATAATACAACTTCGGGCAAGAACTTGTTGTCCATTTGGTGATGAAGCAATTTATATTTCTGGCCTAAAATACCATGAATTGCTTCAACCACCCAATGAACTTCAGTTACTCGCCGTGAAGCATTTGCTTCTGCTGTTATTTGAAAAACACTGAAAAATTGAAAAATGATTATTACTTGTTGTTATGCAGTGAATGATTAAAAAAAAAGAAAAAAAAATTATTTTACCTCGTGGGACGCGAACCGGCGACAAAAAGTTTCGAGAGGTTCCGCAGTCAGGAACTCCAGCCACTAAGCCAACGCTGCTTCTGAAAGGACGTTCGTATTTTTAGCAGATAAGGAAGTGTGAAACTTACGAATAATTGAATCAATTAAATCCTTTGCACTCACTCGCAATTTCTTTGTGTGCAAAAACATTGAAAATCATAAAATGAACATACTGTATTAAAATAATGCAAAAATAGCAAATACTGATGGCGTTTCAGCCCGAAATGCGTCCCAGAAATCGGTTTTTGATTTTTCTGACGGTGTTGCACCATATCAAAAAAATATGACAAAAATTTAGCATATTAATGGTTACATTAGGTACTTACTGTAATTATTTAAAAATTGTACTCTGAAGATTTCAGTGCAAAATCTACATTTTTCTATTTTTTTTGCTCGTGGCACTTGCAACGGAAGAATCTGAAAATCATTCCTAACGTGTGCAATCATGTTTAGAATGTGTCAAAATTTTTTCGACATTTTTACACATCATTAAAGTGCGAAAATGAGGCAAAAACTGGTTTTTCGAATTTACCCCATAACTACCCTCCCGGTCAAGCTATTAGATTCGAAATTTGTGTACAATGGTTTCTTATGGTTACCTATCGAATGACGCATCGTGGAATAAAATAGCTTCAAGGGCAGTTTTGACCCACTTATCCTGCTAGACCCTTTAAACGAAAATGTTACAATGTCTCACAAGCAATTGAAGCAATCGAGGCTGCGAATAAAATGGTACAAAATGTTCAAAAATTAATTGCTATAAGAGGACATTATGGGATGCAAGTCATTTTTCTGAAGTAACGAGTAAGATTTTAAAGTCAACTTTATTTTTCCAAATGAAACCATACAATATTGAATGCATTAATCGAAGATATTTCAATGTAAACGTCTTCGAAACTAATGGTTCTTTCACATTAGGAGGTTTATTCTGTTATAGAGAATGCTCAGATAAATTGATGCATTCAATGTTACATGGTTTCATTTAGAAAACTAAGATTTACCTTAAAATCTCCTACATTCCTTTATCCACAAGAACATGATTGATATCGTATAAAGTGCCTTCGTACGCCAATCAATTTTTATACGATCATTGTTTTTACAGCTTCAATTTACAGCTTGTAAGACAGTGTGACATTTTCATTTAGATTTAGTATACTACATCAGAATTCGTGGCTTGGTTAACAATTCCAGTCGCCTGGGATTTGTTTTAGTTCCATAGTGTAACCCGAGCAACCTTCGTCGAGAGCATAATAGGAGAAAGAAAGGGAGCACACTTTTCACGTAGGTCGAGTGGTATTGAAAGCAACTGTGACACGGAGCGACATATCTTTTACAAAGTTTATGGATTTTTCAAATGGTACACAAGACTCTCCCGCCAGTAAGAAAAGTGCTGGTACTCTTTCTTTTCTTTACGTGCCTCTCCGTGAAGATTCTCGTACCGATTTGAAATCAATCACACGTAGCGTAGAATGATATAAGATAATAGAAAAAATTTCACCTGAAATTTCAAGTTCAACGACAATTTTGCGGTAGACCTTTTTCGCAAATGTCTATTTATCGATTTCGAAATGTTGACGGCTGCAAGCTCACGGAAAAACTTTTTCCAACGTCCTGTACGTATGTGTGTATACATATATAAAGTGTTCGTTTTAATCGAGTAAATTGCTGTCGATATAGTTATTTTCGAAGTAGAAGAGAAAATTTGTGAAACAAAAAGGAAAAGTGGACCATCGATGGAAATGTCTTGCATCTTTTACCAATTGTTGTCTCTTGGAATTAATGAAATCATTATATTTTATATTGTTTGTTATAAAGGAAAGTTGACATTTTTATAGTAATTTAGTATAGTATAGTATAGACAGTTACTTGGTAACTGACAAGGAGAGTATGGTAGTGAATACAATCCGAAATATTAATCTAAGAGTGGAGAGCGATATCTTATTCTTAGTAATATATTTTTTATCAGTTAATTATTTGAAATTTTAGAACATGCACTCGTTAGGAAAAATATTTACATATGTATTTCGAAATTTCATATTATATTTTATTTATTTTTAATTAACGCTCAAATGAAATGGTCAATAAAAAATAAATAGAACCTCTTTTTTCGTTTACATGCATTATATCAATAGAAAGAAGGAAGCAAGGCATCTGCACTATTAGAGTGCGGAATCACTTTTAATTTCAATGGAGTTGTTTTTTTCGACCATAAATACACAATGCTTTAACATTCAATGTTGGCGTTTTGAAATTCTTAAATAATTTAGGAGGCAATTTCTAGCGAGTATTGAAGACATTCTCATCACTGTAAAGACACCTGATTTTAGTGTAAACACATATACTTAAATAGTTATTAACAAGCACTTCAAAAAATAATGAAAATTATGTGTGCGCTGCGCGCGTCCGTGTATGTGTGCGTATGTATGTACATTACTGGGGAAATCATGCATTTCTTATTGTTCCATATATTTTTCATCTACATAAAAACTGTTTTATAACACACAGGGTGGACTTTATTTCCATCGTTTTAAATACTTCTAATATCAAAGTCATAATCCATCTCTGTAATTACACTTCGATGAAGACTTATGCTTCGAACTATCCGTTATTTTCGACTCAATTGAACTTGATTGAATACATGTTCATTCAATTTTATCATAATAATTGGTTGAATAATTCAGTGACACATTCAGTTTTATATCTAATACGATCTAGTTTGTCAAAATATGTAGTTTAAATATAATGAGGAACAAGTGAAATGCATGTTATTTTTTATTGAAAATGTGTCTTATATACACAGCAATTTGTACGATCAAGACGGACGCACTGGATTCTTTATTTAAACGAATGTTAAGATAGTAAGCAGGGTACGTAAAACACGGGAGTGAATGGTCGCAATTAAATTTAAAGATCGTTCCGTACATAGTGTAATATTTAACAAGTCGCTATTGTTTCTACTACTACTACAGTTATTTATATTATTATTATTATTATTATTATTATTATTATTATTATTATTATTACTACTACTACTACTACTACTACTACTACTACTACTACTACTACTACTACTACTACCACTACTACTACCACTACCACTACCACTACCACTACCACTACCACTACCACTACCACTACCACTACCACTACCACTACCACTACCACTACCACTACCACTACCACTACCACTACCACTACCACTACCACTACCACTACCACTACTACTACCACTACACTACTACTACCACTACACTACTACTACCACTACACTACTACTACTACTACTACACTACTACTACTACTACTCCTACTCTTACTCTTACTCTTACTCTTACTCTTACTCTTACTCCTACGCCTACTACATTAAAACCTCGATAAATGCACAGATTTCGGGAATAAAGCAGTGCTCTTAACGTGTACCTTTGTTTACTTTAGTGCTCGAGCCGAGCGCGAGCTTAGAAAAAGACACAGTAGAAGAGACAGAGAGAGCAAGCAAATAAAGTGAGCTGCTCAAAAGTATCGGCGAGGCATTGCTAATGCAACAATAAACTTGTTTATTTATTAATTTTTCTAAATGCATCTTTTCCGAATGTATTTTTGAGATTTTTCTGATTAAAATGATATCAAACACGATATAGTTTCAATTATGTAAATAGTAAGTAAATTTATTAAATATTAAGTAAATATAATTCAAACTATATCGTGTTTGGTATCATTTTAAACAGAAAAATCTTACAAATACTTTAGCAAAGGTTTAAAAAAAAAAGTTGAAAATGAAAACGGCTGTCCCTCCAATTAGTATTGCCGCACCGATACATTGGGGTGATATCATGTTACACTGCTCCCTCGTCGAGCGTCGGGGTTCGTCAAGGGGCATCACCCTATGTGGAGGGGATAGTCATGATGCATTTATGGAGGGAAACTCATGATGCCTTTATCGAGGATTCACTGTACTGCTACTACTACTACTACTACTCCCACGACTATTACCATTAGTACTACTACTACTACTACTACTACTACTACCACCACCAACACCACCACCACCACCACCACCACCACTGCTACTACTATTACTAATTACTATTATTGATCTATGTATATAAGTTATTTATTGTCGCTTTGCATTCCAAAAGATCAGACCAACTTTTAAATATTTGCCTTGACGATACTCTGTCAGGTCCTTAATATCTCGTGCTTTTCCTACGTTTCGAAGCTTGACTCTTTTAACAAAAGTGTATTCGAACGAATCATCGGCGTTGAACGCTCGATATCATTTTATCTACTTCTGTAAATCTCAATCCGCTTTTAAAAGGGTCTAACCTTCAAAAAGGGTATGACAAAACCGCCTTGTAACAATTTTTAACAGCCATAGAAAATTCATACTAAAAAGATAAATTTGTTTTGCGAATGATGGAAATATTGTAACAAATGGAAATCTCTGCATTTCGAGGATATAAAAGTACAATTTCACGCATTAGTATTACATAATTAATGATTTTTAACAATGGTTTGTCCTTACGTGTTATAAAGTTTAAATCATTATAATAATCATTTTCGCTCGAAATACTTTTATAAAGAAAGCAGTAAAATATTAGCGAGTTCAATAAGCTCTCTACAAGATACCTGTTTGTTATTGCTGATGTTAATCTTTCTTAAAGCGTATGAGTTATTTGCCTTCAAAAGTTGTGTAAGTCGCAACTTATTTAAAAAGATTATATTAATACTGAAAAACGATACCTACGTACATCATATAAATGTAAAAGTTAACTGTACTCGATACAGTTTTCATTCTATTGTAAAAAAACAATTTTACTTTCAATCCAAGATTTGTACATATATGTATATTTGTAATAATTCAGTTTTATATACTTATTGTCTTCTATTAAGCGAAAAGTACATGCTCACTTATCAAGCAGTGTGATCATAATACATTAAAGCTGTGGGTGCATCAGTTGATATACACAAAGAAATATTTAAAAATTTTGTTTATTACGTATTAGGCACATTATCCTAAAGAATGTTAAAAGTGAAGAAATGCAAATAATAACCGATTATTTAGTTGCATTTATTAATCGCAATGTTTTGCAACAGTTGAATTATTTTCTATCCTTGTACATACATTAGAGAAGGTATAGGGATGTTCATTTGTGACTTACACGACTATAGTGTTAATTCGCTTCATTAAAAGTCAAACTTACCACAGTACCAAATGTACTAATTTGCAAAAAAATCTTGAAAGTCACATTTCCCGTTGGAAGGAATTTACTTCGATGCTTTATGTACTATAAGTAAAGGCATTCGTTTTCTTTCAATTTTAACGTAAACTTTTTTTAGCGTCAATTATCAACTTTCTTGCTCTAACTTTATTCTGTATCAAAACATATAAATGATGTTTTTCGATCCGGACAAGGAAAAATGATATTTCCATTTTTCTTCTCTAAAAAGAAAGTGAAATTATCATTTCTTTCCAATAATTTTACAAGTTATCGTATGTCGAAACCCTTTAAAATTCTTTATCTTCTACCACAAAAACAAGTAGAATGATTAATATCGTCAAAGCACGAATTTTACACATATCTTTACAAGAAATCGCGAATTCATCATATTCTTGCTCGTAAGTTTGGAAACGGAATCGCACTTACAAGTGCTTCTCATAGGGCTTTCGTCCGTTTTCGCTCAAGGATTGAAGAAAGACAGAAAGAAAGAAATAATTCGTACCTCTGAAAGGCAAAATCTGTAGAAAAAATGTCGATATGCTTCTGCTTTGTGCATGTGTGTATGAACGAATGAGTGATGTAACAATATTTTTATGGAAAAGAGTAATCAACGAATTTCGATGTAATTAATTTGGATGACTACTAAGCTTTGAATTGAAGTCAATGAAAACTTTGTAAAAATTTACATTTAACTCTTTGTAAAGTGAAAGGCAAATTAGTGCTAAAACTGTGTTTAATTTAAGAGAGAAGAAAGAAAGAAAGTAAAAGTACAGAAGTCGATGAAATGAGAAATGATTAAATTTAAAAAATAAAACAAGTCTTCTAAAACTCATGCGGTAAAGAGAATTAATATTTTTCAGTATTCGTAGCGTCGTTGTAATAAAGAAATGTGAAAAAAGTACAAGCGGGAAATTTCCTGATACTTTAAATTCAAAAGAATTTAATTTTTTCAGTTCAAATTCGGATTATGCGAAAAAATTAAAGTCACCTGTATTTTTATTGAAATATTTTCAAAACAAAAATTTCTAATGTTTATTATATTTGTCCCATCCAAAGTGAATTATGCGGCTGTTATAAATTAGGACGAAAACATTTATTTACCGTGACGTTATGAAAATTCAAACAATATAAATTTGAAGAACATAGAAAGACAACAATCGAAATTCGTTGTAGCAGAAGGGGGAAAAAGCTGTCGGCGAGCGGTTTTGAGAGCCCATTAGCAGCGTAGAAATGCGTACGAACCAGAATTGTGAAACGGCTAAGCCTTTACACTGTGATCAAGTTTACAAAGAAAATATCGTAGTAATCTTAGAGCTAGATAGGAAAAAGTAAAGGTGTCTCCGGCCTCGCGAAAATATGATGAATGTCACATAGAGAAGGAAGAAGATCAAAAGGATTAGGAAAGCCATAAATGCACCTACACTAGAATTCTTCTACCCCTGAAACACCGACCCATTCGGCCACCCTATCATGTCCTTTTAATTGTACGATTTTACGGATAAGAATATCTTTAAGAATTTAAAAAAGGAAAGTGAAGTTGTCGTTGATGTTACTACGGTGTAATGGGTACAATCTAAATACATCTCGTTATTATCTACATCGATGTTAGTTCATTTGTATTTTGAATATCCTACTATGTTCATATTGCTGAAAACGTACATACAGTTTCAACCGTTCCACAGTGTGTAATTTGGTCGATCTAGCAGGACAAAACTATTTTTTGAAATAAATTGCGGGTTTCAATAATTTTACAGACTTTTCTACTAGTACGAAACATAATCTTATTCTTAGTGTCAATAACAATATATATTTTAATAATTATTTATCATTTATACGTAAAATAAGAAACTCTCAACTTTAACATTATTTTGTACTTTAACGGTAATAGTTATTTACATTTTTTCTGCTCAAAATGATTCTATAAACTACGGCGAATACAACGATGTATATTATTTTAATGTTATAAAGATTTAAATATGTTTAAACAATGTTTAAAGCCGAGCAACGCCCCAAATACCACCATTTTTGTGAATATTTTCCAATTTACCCTAAAAACTAAACGTCCAGAAAAAAATTTAACAGCAAGAGGCGATTGGGCAGATGTTCTTCTTAGGGAAAGCATAAAGAAAAGTTGCAACAACAATTTTGTTTTCGGCTGAGAAATTAAAATAGTTCCGCCAGACATTTAGTTTCGTCCGCTCACAAGACCCAATACCCAAGTCAATACTCTTTCCCCGCAACTAGAAGAAGTCGCATCCGTCCGATAGGGACGAAACAAAACAAAAGAAGAAGATAGATGTCGTCATTTGTCTGCAATAGCTCTTCGCATTTTCAATTGTTTATACCAGGGAAGCCGTTTATTTGATTGCCAGAGCCGTCCTTGGAGAAACACCGCATACTTCACCTAACATATAGCTGATTGTGAGATGTACTGATTCACAGAACTCTCTCGGTGTCACGGCCGGACCTATTGGCACGAACGTGGTTGCGTGTTGGGGCGACATTTGTATCTAACCGCTCGCGCTGGAAAGACATGCAACGCGCGTCGATCGCAGAAAACAAAACGACGCGCGTAGCACGACGATTATGGTTATTTGTCGAAGAACAGTTTCAGTCTGTAACAACCCGCGTGTGCGGCAAAACAGAAGTATTACACGTCACTGCCCGATGGCGGCTGTTTTCACGGACGTATCTATGTGCAACAGTAGGTATGCGTAAGGGGCCCTTCCCTGGAGGACGGCGGCTAGAAGGGTTTCCGGGAGCCGAACTTGGGTTTTGACCAAGGGAGGGCTAACTTCCGGAAAACTCCGATGTAGCTGATGTCCCTCTCCGGTAGTTGAGAGAGCGTCTGCTGGTGCCTTTTCATGGATGGCGCGGCTAAACGCCGCTGATTTTGTACTTGCACGTGGTGCAAAAGGTTGCAGGGCCGCCGGCACAGGGAGGGGTGAATTAAGGCCTGGTCCGGCGCCCACACACCCGGACAGGGATATGTGGGAGGGTGCCGGAGTCCCTCTCGTAAGCCCGTAGGTGGTACAAAACATCCGGGTTCCCACACCTGTCGATACGGCTCGCCGTTTTTGCTCACCACCGCGGCAGAGTGGGGCGCCACGTCCCCGGAGTAATAAGCCGGACTCGACCGTACCCCGTATGCTCTGCGCGTTGAGCCCTAGAAATAGGAGCCAGGGCGCGGAGTCCGGGGGGGGTGGTGTCCTCTGGGGCTGACACTCCTGCTTGCGGGGGCGTCAGCGCGAACGGAGCGAGTGGGTCGTTGGATGGATCTCTTCTTATGATGACTTGGCAAACCCCCTTTTTTTTTAAAAACATGATGGACTCACGAACGAATAAGAAGACAGTTTACGGTGCAGGGGAGGGACACCCCAGTACCGGCGTAGTCGCGGGTGGTCAAGCAGGCCCCGCTACGTCGTCATCCTACGACTGTGGCACTACCGGGGTTGGGCACAATGCCCCGGTGGTGTTGCTCACTAATTGTGACCAACAGACCGGCATGGATGGCAGGGCGAAGGTCAAGGCGGGACCATCCCAATCGTCTGCCTCGGCAACGAGCGGGACGAAGACGCCTTGCTCTTCGTCCAAAAAGGACAATGAGAAGGATAAAAGGGGCAAGCAAAGTAATGAGATTGTGGAGAAGCCCCGAAAGGTCAGAATCTCTGACATCGAACGGAGGGAAGAGTGGGACCGTGAGGTCAAAGCCTTTCTCGCCAACACAGTGGCTGTGGTGGACGAGAAAGACTGGAAGAAAAACGACGCCTTGGGAGGGGTCTTCTGGGAGATGAGTTAATCGGCCCAGGCATGAAGCCCCTCCCGAAGGAGTCCTTCATCCAGGAGGCGATGCCAGCCCTGACTCTCACAGAGTGTCGAGGATGGATGAGAGGGTGCATGGAGGAGGTGGTTAAGACGGTTGGGGCTGCCTCAAACATGAAGACCACCGACGTCCGCCATATAAGGATGGCCGCGAGGATCGCCTCAGTGGTCCAGGAGGAGGTGGCCAGGAGAGTGGCCAACAATGACGCCCCCGATGGCTCGGCCAGGAAAGTACTGTCCGGGCGGAGCGATCGGGAGCGTCGAGCGAACGAGAAGGTGAGAAAACTGGAGAAAGAGGTTTCTCACCTTCGCAAAAAACTGGAGGTGGCGGAGGAACGCCTCAAGGAGGTGGACGCCCGCCCCCAGGCTGCCGTTGTCGCAACCGACAGCGGCGGCATAGAGGTGGACGTCGTTTCCCCGGACCCCCCGGCTGGTCAACAAGTGACCACGGCAGGGCCCGGAGAAGAGAAGAAGGAAGAGTGGTCCCACGAAAGGGCCATGGCGCTGGCCAAAGAGGTGGCCAGCGAAATGGCCCGAGAACATGCCCGGGACAACGCCGCCCAAAGACTTGCTCTTGGGCGGGTTATCTCGGACATAAAAGAAAGGCTGGTGCGGGTGGAGAAACCAGCGGCTGCCCCCACCCTCAGTGGAGGCAGCAAAGCCCCCTCTCAGCCCGCACCTTCTTCGGCCCCTTCCACACCCCCTGCTGAGGGTGGGAAGGGGAAGAAGAAGAAAAACAAGAAGAAGAAGCCGGCCCAAGTGGCGACGAGCGGGGGCCCCACGGGACCCCCAGCCCCCGCCAGGACGGAACTGGCCTCGAGGAAGGAAGAGACCTGGGTGCAGGTGGTGAAGAGGGGCAAAAAGGCCCCCACCACCCCCGCTACACCTGCACCCAAAACGGCGCCTGGTAAAGCGCCGCCGAAGCCTCCAGCCGGAGGATCAGGGACTGCGCAGCCGCCCAAGGGAGCCCCCGGCAAAAAAGGTAATAACCAGCGGGGGGGACTGAAACTGCCGCGTCCTCCCGGGACGTCGGCGGTGACGGTCACTGTCCCCGCTGGCCAGGAGAAAGACCTGGGTCAAAAGCTGGCCCAGGCTATGTCCAGGGTTGATTTAAAGGCCCTGGACATAAAGGACTTCAACACTAGAAGGGCGGTGACTGGGGCCCTCGTCTTCGAGGTCCCCGGGCCCGACAGCCTCCTCAAGGCTGCCGGGCTCGTCGCCGCCCTTACTAAAAACCTCGAAGGTTCGGGGATTAAGGTGGCGTGCCCACAGAAGACCGCGGAGTTGGTCATCTCCAACCTAACGGAGATGGCCACTGCAGAAGCGGTCAGGCAGGCAATCGCCGAACAAGGGCGTTGCGCGGTCGGTGAGGTTCGGGTCGGGAATTTCCGGATGTTAAGCTCCGGAATGTTCTCGGCCTGGGCCCGCTGCCCGCTCAACACAGCAAGGGCCCTGCAAAAAGCTGGACGGATTACAGTCCAGTTTTGCAGGGCCAGGGTAGCGGCCATGGAGCAAAGGCCGCTGCAATGTTTCAGGTGTTTGGAGGTCGGACATGTCCGCCAGAACTGCAAGAGTTCGGTGGACAGGTCCGACCTCTGCTACAGATGCAGCGGGGCTGGCCACAAGGCTTCAACGTGCCGGGCCAACCCCATCTGTGCCGTCTGTACAAACACGGGGAAGCTGGCCCGGCACCGGATGGGAGGCCCTTTGTGCCACCCACCTGTCAAAAGGACCGGCCCACCAAACGCGGGGAGCAAGCGCCCCCCGACTGTCACCAGGAAGCAGCCAGCCAGCCCCACTGCCAACGTGGGAGCACCTGAGCCGGCCAAAGTAGATGACGAGGCGATGGAGGTGGAGGAGGCAGGAGTAGCGGTGAGTCCCCCTTCCCTTCCTATTATCCCAACGTCCTCCTCTGAGGAGAAGGTGTTGGAAAAGGAGGCACTGACCTGGGGTGCGCACGATTTGCTGCAGCAGACCCTCCGGCAGTGGAATATCGGCCTGGCAGTGATCGCCGAACCGTACCAGATCCCGGATTACCCGAATTGGGCGGGGGATCTCGATGGTACGGCGGCGATCACTTGGAGCATGGCCCGCGGAGCTCCGACCTGCTACGTACTTTTTCGTGGCAGGGGCTTCGTGGCCATAGCCTGGGGGGAACACGCGGTGATCGGGTGTTACGCGTCGCCCTCGAAGACTTCTTCAATTCTTCGAGGGTTATTTGGACGAGGTTGGCCAGTGCCTGATTGCATGCCAACCTCGTCAGACGCTGGTCCTGGGTGACTTCAATGCCCGCGCATTGGAGTGGGGAAACCCCAGGACCACTCCCAAGGGAACGGCCTTGGTAGACTGGGCGGCGAGTCACGGCCTCATTCTCCTGAATGAGGGTACCGTGAACACGTGCGTGCATGCCAGGGGTGAGTCCATTGTGGACCTCACTTTTGCGTCTCCTGGTATGGCGCGACGTGTGACCGGCTGGAGGGTTGAGGAAGGGGTGGCCACCTTAAGTGACCACCTCTATATCACTTTTAATTTCAATGCCCCTCCAGCCATAAACGGTCCTCGTCTTCCAGACCGATCACCGCGGTGGGCCATGAAAGGCCTACGGAAGGACACCCTTGAGTTGGCCGCCTCCGTCTTCGCCTGGCAAGAAAGGCCAGGCGAAATCTTAGACGACCCAGAGGCAGGTGCTCGGTGGCTCCGGAAGGCATTGACGTCGATTTGCGACGCAACAATGCCCCGGAGTCGCCCTGGCCGCCAGGGTTCGGTGTACTGGTGGTCGCCCGAAATCGCTGAGCTTCGTGCAACATGCGTTAGGGCGAGACGTCAGTTCACCAGGGCCCGGCGGCGGAGGAGCACAACGGAGGAGGAAGAGTTGAGGCTGCGCCGGATCTTTTCCGCAGCCCGCAGAACTCTCCGCCTGGCCATCTATGACGCAAAGAACCAGGCTTGGAAGGAGTTGTTGGACGGTCTCAACGCCGATCCGTGGTGGCGGTCCTATAAAATGGTCTTAGGGAAACTAAGACCATGGGCGCCTCCGCTAACGGAGAGGCTTGAGCCTCAGTTCCTCCGGCAGGTTGTATCGACACTTTTCCCCAGGGAGGGGATCGTCGAACCTGCCGGAGAAAGATCGGTAGCCAGTGAGGACTGGACCGATGAACTGGGGGTAACCGTCCAGGAACTGTCCGGGGCCGTCAAACGCCTGGCCAGCCGAAATACGGCGCCAGGACCTGACGGCATACCCGGGAAAGTCCTGGTTCATGCGATGGGTGCCCTCGGACCCGATTTCAAGCGTATCTTTGACGCTTGTTTGAGATCGGGTCGGTTCCCCTCAGGCTGGAAGCGCGCGAAACTGGTGCTCCTCCAGAAGGAGGGAAAGTCCGGAGACAATTCGGCCGCATACCGTCCAATCTGCTTGCTTGATGAGGCTGGCAAATTGCTCGAAAGAGTAATTTCCGGCCGTATAGTCAGGCATCTGTCCTTGGTCGGTCCAGACGTCTCTGAGGCCCAGTTTGGCTTCAGACGAGGTCGTTCCACTGTTGATGCCATCAACAGGGTGAACGACCTCGCTAAGCGGGCGGTAGGAAGGGGCAGTGTTGCTGTGGCGGTGTCTTTGGACATATCCAACGCATTCAACACTGTTTCCTGGACTGCCATAGAGAGGGCTCTCGTTTACCATCGGGTCCCTCTCTATCTCAGTAGGCTTGTCTTGGATTATCTCAAGGACAGATATGTGGATTGGCACGGTGTGGATGGGCCCTGCTCAAGCTCTGTAGAGCGGGGGGTTCCGCAGGGATCGGTCCTCGGACCGCTCCTGTGGAACCTCGCATTCGATGCAGTGCTGCGGACTTCCCTCCCCGACGGCGCGTCACTAGTGGCGTACGCTGACGATACGATGATCGTCGCCGTCGGAAACGACTGGAGGAGTAACCTCGCGATCGCGGAAGACGCGTTTCGGAGGGTCTCCTTGTCGATCGAGGGACTGGGGCTGAGGGTGGCAGCCGAGAAGACACAGGCCATTTGGCTGTGTGGTGCGACGGGTCGCGGGTTGCCAGCCAATGCCTCACTCACGGTGGGGGAGACGACTGTCACCGTGCATGGTTGACAGTTATTGGCGCTTCTCACATCATTTTGAGAACTTGGCCCCCAAGTTGGAGAGAGCGGCGGCTGCATTAAGCCGCCTGGCTCCCAACTTGGGTGGTCCAAACGAGAAGGCGAGGCGGTTGTATTTGGGAGTCGTCCGGTCCATGGCGCTCTACGGAGCCCCAGTATGGGCCGGCGGCTTGGATGTCAACGGGCGGGCGAGCCGCGCTATGCGCAAGGTTCATCGCCTGATGGCTATCCGGGTCGTGCGGGGTTACCGCACGATCTCCTATGCAGCCGCCTCGGCACTGGCGGCCTCCCCGCCGTTTGTCTTTCACGCGGAAATGGCCGCGGAGGTCTATACGAACCTCCGTGCACCGCCGCAACAAGCGGAAGAGGGAGAGTCGTCGAGTGCCGAAGATGTGGATGTGAGAAGCCGGGCCGAACAGCGCATGATCGCCAAATGGGTCTCGTGGCTCGAAGAGCCCGAGAACCAGGCATCACGCGCTGTTAATGCTGTCACCCCATTCCTCAAGGAGTGGGTGACGCGAAAGCACGGCCTTCTCTCCTACCGCCTAACGCAGGTGCTCACCGGGCACGGGTGCTTCGGTGAGTATCTATGCAAGATCGGCAAGGAGGTAACACCTCGATGTCACCATTGTGACAGGGGGGATGAGGACACTGCCCAGCATACGCTGGCAGTCTGCCCAGCGTGGCGAACTGAGCGCAGTGTCCTCAACGCGGTTATTGGGGCGGATCTCTCACCACAAACAGTGGTGAGAGAGATGCTCGTCAGTGATGAGAACTGGCGAGCGGTTGCCTCCTTCTGCGAGGAAGTACTCCTGCAGAAGGAGGCAGCGGAGAGAGATCGGGAGGGGCTGAGGGAGAACACCTCACGCCGGCGAGGCCGCGTGAGGCGAAGGTAACCCGGGGGGAGGGCTCCTGTGACATGACAGGATCCCTCTGCACCCCCTCGGGTCGCCAGGGTTGTTCTCCCTCGGCACAATGTACATAAATTTGTACATTGTTATTTATTTATTGTGTGTGTATGTATTTATTGTATGTATGTCTTGTATATAGGTATGAATGTTTTAAATGTAAGGTAAATAGAAATTAATTTTTATTAATTCCTATTTATGGATGGCTCAGCTGAGGCATAGCGCCGCGCTGTGCATGCTCCCTCGCGAGGCTATGCGGCATAGCCTATGCCAGGGTAGGCAAACTGCCGTGTATGAAAAAGGCCCGCGAACAGCGCCGTTTTTAGTCGAGCGGCGAACTAAAGCCATAAATTTATGTATAGCATGCCTATCTATATTAATGTATACTCAATGGTTGTATTCTAATGCTTGCCTTCATATTTTCTTTTTAATTTTATTTTAAAATGGAAATAACAACATTATATTTCAGTTACTTTCGTTTTATTAATATTCATATTACAAAATAATCATAATATACATAGGTATACATAGGAATAGATATACAATTACAGTACAAATATTGTCTAACCTCTATTTTCTTTGCAGGAAATGATCGAACATTTCTTCCTTTGCTTCATATCTAGAAAAAGAAAACACCGTCAATTATAACAATATTTTAAAAACTATAGCAATTATAATAACTATGAAATAAATAATAATTATGTCTCAAGTTCGTTTGGCTGCTCGTTTTCGTCGTGAACGGTCTCCAATCACCCATAATGGCGGTTCAGAACAGAATTGACATTTCAGTCTTGGCGGGAAAGATCACACCGATTTCCTCTTGCAAATGTAGTTGAAATTCGTCAATTCGGTGTGTATGTAAGACTAGCGTCAGTATCGCCACCTGGTAGACGCGGGTCGCGTAACTTGGAACCGCTGAGCCCATTACAGCTTGTCGACCCTGGGCTATGCCTCGGCCAGGGGGGATCAACTCTTATGGCAGATCATGGAACGGTTTTAGTTCCTCTTGCCGTTTCTCGTTCTAGAT
Source organism: Cerceris ruficornis (assembly GCA_963989415.1). NCBI lineage: Eukaryota > Metazoa > Arthropoda > Insecta > Hymenoptera > Crabronidae > Cerceris > Cerceris ruficornis. The sequence goes on along the minus strand of OZ022520.1, from coordinate 12,435,063 downwards.
GGCGTTACATATAAGAACTACACGTATGGTGCTCGAATCCGTGAGAAACTTACCCATTTACCTGCCAAGGAAATCGGTGAGGCGCACTCGGCGCACTATCCCCACTACACAATTCAAACATTTGACTGCATCAGCTATGCGCTTGAAACACTTGAAAACATGTGTTTGCAAGATGTTCCTGAAAAGAGAAAGTTTTGGAAGGATGGCAGGATGTCAGAAAATCAGGAAAATTTCAGTACTGTAAGTACACTCGAAGAGAACAGCGAAAATCTAGCAGCGAACAAAATTCATATTCCAATCTATATTTCATAGATTTAAATATATCTAATCATTCTATAATAGTGCTATCAGTTTTCATTTTTGAGAATCTGTTAACACCATTTATAGAATTTTTTGGATATATTTGTATTTATTTGTAACTTAACTTGTTTTTGAGTATTTTATTTTTTAGAAAAATGAGAAAGCTGTGTGCAGTGCCTGGCTGCAGTTCCGGAGGAGAAGCACCTGGACACAAATTTCCCAAGTCGGTGAAAAGATCTGAATTGTGGGCAAGAACAATTCAGAATTATTCCCTTCTTCAGATTTCGACGTTGGAGAGGCAAATGTACAAAGTGTGTTACAAACACTTCCCCGAGAGTGCCTATATGGTAGGAAAATGCAGGAGATTATTTCCTACCGTAATTCCTTCTTTAAATCTCCCTGAGGCTCAAGAAGGAGGTATGGAGGAATCATCCATACCAGGCAGCTCTCAAATGGGAAGCATTGAATTTGAAAGAAGAGAAGAGACAGAACGTAAGAATTAAAGATCTGTTTAAAAATAATATTGTTGTATACAGAAATTATGCAAACATGTTTTTTTAATTTTCCAGAAGGAGAAGTTCTTGATGCCAGAAGCAATGTAACACATTACAAAATTAAAACAGAAGATATAATACGGAAGAATTAAACACCTATTTGAAAGTAATATTGCAGTATGCATTTTTATTTTAATAAACGCAAAAAAATAAATTGTATATTTGTATTTTCTCTTGCGATATACAAGTATACAGAACTTGGCTTTATCATTGCGAAATTGTGAAGTTAATCATGTAATGATAGGAAAATTAAAATTTTCGAGAAGTTCACAATTTCGCAATAGTGAAACCAAGTTCAGTATACCTTTGCCCCACTATTTTAAATCAAATAAGCGGTAGTGCTATATATATAACATTTAGTTCGGTTTTGCAGCGCTGTTGTTTCTAGATGGCAGCACATCTGCGGTCGAAAATTTTAGCACGGGAGTTGATACCCCCTGGCCTCGGCTGAAATCGTGGACCGGGTAATTATCTAGAGGAGAGGGCCCTTCCCGGTACGCTTCGGCAACCACGGCGGGAGGGGGAACCGTCATGTCGTGACTGCATGGCGGTCTCAAGTCCTTTGGGGAAGCCCCGGGGAAGGATGGGGGAAGACCTTCGGGTCGGAAACCGCCTTCACCGGGAGCAACAGGCTAGGATGGGATCCAGATGTGATGCATAGTTCAGCCCCTGGGTCCCATCTATAAAGCTTTAACGAGAGGTCACCATGAGGTTTTAGCCGGTAGGAATCCGGCACTACCCACTGCCCTCCCTCGGGGCAGGGGGTGTCTTTGGAATATTTCCTCATGTAACAAAAAAAAAAAAAAAAAAAAACGGCCCTTCCCACTGGGAAGTTCCCAGTCGTCTGAAACGACTCGTTTCCCGCGTTTTTCATTACCACGTTCCGTGCCACGCCAATTTTGGCAAATACATGTTCATTTATTTTCATGTAAATTTTTTAATTCTTTTAAAAATGTCCTCTTCCTGTAATTTCTACTATATTTCAATTGCCGCGGGGGTCTAACGATACCCCATATTTGAGCGAAGTATATACGTTGCTGAGGCTTAGGTAGTGCGCATGCGTCAGAATAATCCCACGGCCTGGCATCACTGCACCACCGTCGTGCGAATAGGTACGAACCTGGCAGGTGAAAGGCAAATCAATCAGCGAGCTCTCGAGCGCACGGGAAAGGGAAGTAGGCGGAGCTCTTCCAAGGACGGCTCTGGCGATCAAATAAACGGCTTCCCTGGCCTATGTAATTGATACTTCGTTCCCTGTGTATTATTTAATTTAATTGAATATTAAGTGAGTTAATTTACAAACAATTAAACTTCTAAGTTTTACATCACTTTAACATTGACGTTAATTTTCGATAATTGAAAAATGTACAACCAAAAATACACTTGACTTTTCCCTCGAGATTATTATTTACAAAATTGTGATTATCAATTCAACTATTTGTAAATTCAAGAGTAGAATGAAAAGGTAGTTAAATGAGGACAAAATATTTGGTATAAAGCCATATGTACACAAGGTAAAACAATAATCCACTGTTAGAAATTCCTCAGATATATGATTTCATAACAGAAGTACTTAAAAACCTTGCAAAATTTTTACTGAAAGCGTAATAAGATATGAGTTACATTGCAGGATGTGACATCAGAACTATAAGCTAACTTTCAAATAAGGAAAATATCGATATTTAATAAAACAGAATTACTAAGAAAAAGTTAATGCGGTTTTGCACTTTTCAGGAATTTCATAAACAATGGACGTAAACGACTAAAAATCACAAAGTTCGTACTATAAACTAAACCCAATTTCGAGGCCCTTCACAGCATTTTAATAAACAAATATAATATGTATACATCAATACGTACACATGAATATCTATTTGGTTTCAACAAGCTATCGCAAAGGTCATACGAAGTGAAATGTGGCAGTAAACTGAACCTGCTTACTTTACGGAAGATGTTCGAAGTGGTGACCGTTTGCGTCAATGGAAAGTTGCAATCTTCGTGCTGCTGCACCACGTACATACATACATGCCTTATCGTCTCTAAACTTATTATTCTAACACATACTGTATTCCATAGACCCTCGTTTTTGTAGAAAACGAAGTCGTCGATACGCTATGACATATCGGAGCGATAGGTTCTCCCTGGAGACCGGGCCGATTTCATGCAAACGAATGGTCTTATAGCAATATATCGTGTGCAGCAAGAAATTGAAATATGCCAACAGTTTGCAACGTTAACATGAATCGGTAGTAATATAAGAAAGTTTATTTTGCTGCAAATTTGACCATACATGACTTTCCACGATAGCTTCTTAAAATCGCTACAATATCGGTTATAACATAAGGATGAAGAAAAAAGAGATGACCTTGAAATCTCCTCTATACCTCCACCCACGTATAAAATGTTTGTATCACAATGTGTCCCTCTCTATACCGTGCAAGTTTTGTATATAACATTTTTTCATATTACGAGTAAGAGAAACATTCAAGGTGGACATAGATATTGCCTTGGCCTGTACATATGTACCAAATTGAAAATAAATGGAGAATATAAAAAAAAAAGAAAAAGAAAAGAAGAAATTAATTGATTACATGTAATATTAAATGTCTATGATACAACAGATCCGTTAATTTTTTAATGGTAATTTTTTTTATTCAAATAAAATCAATTCACTGGAATTATCCTCATAGTCGTCTAATACACATTATAAATGCAGAGAGAAATTCAAAATTTGTTCTTTTATTGAAACTAATCCGCCTTCTCAATAGCTTCCAATCTTTCAAGAAGGGGTGGATGGCTATGGTGCCAGCCAGAGTATAACTTATCATAGAGAGGATAACCGAGGTTGTCCTTTTGGAGTTTAACCAAGGATTTCTTTAGAGATTCTCCATGGCCGAATGATGCCGCAAACCTGTCCGCCTCAAACTCGAATTTCCTTCCAATTACCACTGACACAAAATGTATTAACTGAAACAGTTTAAAGACACAAATTTTTCAAAGATATGACAATCGCAAAAATGATGAGTTACAATTTTATGTAAGAATATAAGAATGCTCTCCGATTTTCAGATCTATTTCTTATTCATTCCTACTCTATCAATATCATAAAAAATGTTAAAGAAAGATTCTTAATTATTGCCATATCATTTATTAGCATAAGGAATATTAGTAGACCAATTAATGACAAACTTACTGCATTAAGAGGAATTAAAATATACATGGTAACGATGATGAATCCAATGAAAGTTGGTTGCGAATCCGAAAAGCCAAATGCGTCATACATTGGCTTGTAGTCAAGAAGCTTTGCACAGACAAAGGTATTTATTGAGAAGCTCACCTGCAAAAAGATCTTCTATTAGAAAAACAGAAATTTCATTTTCTCAAGAATTCCAATCATATTATTGTTATCGACCAGCATATAACCCTTTGCAGTCCTATGTCGAGTGTATAACTTAACAAAGCTTTCCGTTGTGATTAATATTCTATCGCATTAATTTTGACTTCCAAAGCTCTCAATGGCATTACACTTTCACCTATACAGGCTGGAGCACTATCTCCGTCCACCATGAATATTTCCATTATTTGTAACAATATGAAAAAATGTTATATAGAAAAGTTGCACGTTAGAAAAGGGGGCTAATTGTGATAGAAACAATTTTTGTATGGATGGAGGCATAGAGGAGATTTTGATTTTTTTATAGCTTTGTGATAGCCAATGTCGAGGCGATTTCAACAAGCTATTGTGGCCGGGTTCTTACATTACAGAAAATATTCGAAGTGGTGATCATTTGCATCAGTACAAAGTTGCAATATTTGCATTGCTGCATCACTTTCATGCTTAGCGTCTCTAAACATATTATTATAGCACATTATTTTAGCTAAACGTATTATTTTAGTTTGTAGAACACGAAGTCGTCGCTACGCAATGACATTAGCGCGTTAGCTTCTCCCAGGAGTCCGGGCAGTTGTCAGAACGGCATGTGCATACGTTGTTTCTAGAAAAAACCTGTCTGCTTATATCATTGTTTATATTGTAACAGTACATCGGATGTAGTTAGAATTGTAAACATCCCAGCAGCTTGTAACATTAACATGAATTGGTAATAATACAAGAAAGTTCATTTTACTAGCACATTTGACCTCGCATAGCTTCTACGATAGCTTGTTGAAATCGTCTCAACACTGGCTATCACATAGCTATAAAAAAAAGTGGCATTCCATTTAATAAGATAGAGCTGACCTTAAAACCTCCCTTATGGCTCCACCCACGCAAAAGACCTTTGTAAAACCATATGTTCCCCTCTATATCTTGAAAGTTTTGTATGTAACATTTTCTCAGATTATTAAAAATAACGGTAATATTCAAGGTGGAAAGAGATAACGCTCCACCCTGCATATAACTCACAGAACTTATAGCTATCACCATCGTTTGATATCAATGAGTAACCGGCGTTAAAAAGTTTTCTCATGTTAATTTCATTTAACTGTTGAAAAACTAGAAAAGTAGTTCATAATACAAAGAGTTAAATACATACGAAACGTTATTGTAACATGGTTGTAACTATATAACATCAATTGTATATTTAAATTAGTTCTATATTGTAAAAAGGGCTGAAGCATATTTGAAGTATTTGCTTTAATGTGTAATTAGGTTAAATTAAATAAATTTTAATAAAAACTGTATTTTCGTTTTCCAAAAAGCAAAGTTTTGATATAATTTGCAAGAGTTCACAACATTAAAATCCAATGAAGTGTGGAGAAGGAAAGTTCCATTACCAAAGTAAGATGTAAAAGTAATATCAACACTTTATATAAAGATTATGTTATACACAAATGTGTAATCAGCATGATTAATTGCATTAAAACCATGTTATTATAGTAAAATGATACTTTGAAATTCTCACAAATAAAGTAAATATTTTGATATCCTCTGATACCTATAAGTTTATTAAAAGATCGTTTGATCTGTAATAGAACATCATCACCTCTCAAAAGGAACTGAATTTTATTTATATGTAAACAAACATAAGGAAACATTATAAACATGAGAAACATAAATAAAAACCACACGAAATATATACAATGTACGTTATTCTTCTTATGAAACATGCAAATACTGTACTCTATTTTAAAAATATTCCGCGAATCTAAAAATCATTTTAACCGTTGTCAATATTTATACGAACCATGCATGTTACTTTTATGGCAATATTTGCGCAAATCTCACGCATGAAACAAAAGTCTGCAACATTTTCAAATTGATGTACTATTACACTTTGCATAATTGGCTAAACACCACTGGTGTCAAATAAACTCCATAGCGTAACTGTTATCTTACGTTTCAATTTTGGATTATTCTACATACACACACACACACGCGCGCGCGCACGAGGAAATCACATTTATACAATATGACATGTTTTTTTTATTAAAAAACCTTATCACCTGAGCAAGTAGGAAACCCTTCAATGTATGGTTATACTTCCAGTGTCCAATCTCATGTGCCAAGACAGCAAGAACCTCATCTGTCTCGCAACCTTTCGCTTCAGTCTCTCCCTCTGCAGGCTTATAGTATTCTTTCACTAGTGTATCAAATAGAACAATACGCTTGTGCTTATGGAAGCCATAAAGATATGCATTGCTGTGCGAAGATCTCTTTGAGCCTTCGACGATAAATAACTTATAGAGAGGAAACTTAACAGAAGCTGCCAGTGCTTCGATTTTAGTTTTTAATTCACCCTCTGGCAATGGTGTATATTTATCAAAAAGAGGTGCGATCACCTCTGGATACAAAATCATCATGAAAACGGCAACAATGACTGCAAAAACCCATAAGTACAGGAAGAAATAGTCTCCGCCATTCTTAATAATCCATATCATAATACACAGCAGAGGAAGAGAAATGACCTGAGCTACGACAAACTTCAACAGTTGATCCTTCGCAAAAAATAATGGTGTCTGAAATATATATGCAAATTTCAGTATGACTGCTACAATCATCTTAAAACATATGGATTATATTGCAGTAAAGATTATTATTTCTTTGCAGATATATCTTTGTTGAAGATATAAAATAAAAGTATAAGATTTGATATTAAAAACTGAAATTTTCTGAAAGCTATTTTCATCTATGAAGAAAATTTCTATTTTCAAATAATTCTGATCTTGGGATACTATAATAATAATAAAAGAATTTAGAAAAACTGTAAAATTATATTGTAGTAAGTGGAAAATATCTTAATCATGAAATCAATTTCTTGGTAAAATATATGAATTATCATATTGTAAGATACCAATTGTAATATAACCAAATGTATTATTTAAAGTCAAAGCTCTGCATACTAGAAATTCTTAAAAATAAATGTTTCAATATTGATCATTGTTAAATTAAAAATTTTACCTCTTTATTAAATCCATGTTGCTCCTCCAAGACAAATGTATCATAAATTTTTAAAGGTAAAGTGATACTATCGTAAATGACATTAATTATCATCATACAAATAGCACTTAATAAAATCTCATTTGTATGATTCAAATCAAAGTATTTTGCTATGTCGATACTCCATTGCCAAAAGCGTTGATAGCACAATACTAACAAAGACACCTATAAATTACATGCCGATTAAGTGAAAATTAAAAAAAAAAGATCTTATATTTATTTTTTGAATTAATAGAATCGGATGAAATTTTAATTTTTTTTTTGTAAAACTTGAAAGGAAGGAATTTTGTGATATATCCATTACAATTATTAAATAAAAAGTACATACTGTTATAAGAAGTTTGGAATAAACTTCTCTGAAATTACTGAAATTTAATCTATCGAGATAATAGCTGCGTGCCTTCTCGTAGACATCTTTTGTCATCAAACCTTGTACAGATTTTGGAAGATCGGTTAAACGTTTCATCATTGATATCTAAAAAGTTAAGAGCAATATTTCTATTTAGATATTCAAATTTACTGCTATCATTATTTTACTTTATAAAATTTAATTCTATATTAACAATTTAATTTTACTATGTATACGTAATTGCAATAATTTCTTATAATAAATTATAAGAAATTAAAATTTATTATAATAAATTATTACAATTATATTTTACAAGGTTCTGCTAAAGCATTAGGTCAAAAATCAAATATTTTACACATTTCTTAACATGCCTAGTACAGTTTAAACTGAATATTATGATAGAATTTAATATAAAATGTTGGGTAATAATACATAACACATCCCATAAAAAATTGAATTTCAATTCCTTCTGCAGATATAAATGATACAAGCTTTATATCCAATACAATGTAAAGCTTAACAAGTACCTATCATTTGATTAAAAATTTCAAACTTGATTTTACAAATAACCTGTATCACAGTGCATCCGAAGGACAGACCCCAGTTAAAAAAATATTTTAAGGAATAAGAAATTCGTTGAGATTTTATTAAATTTTTATTTCATCTTCAAGTTAAACAACGCAATAGTGTAGAACATCATAAAAATCATTTAACTCAATTTTAATTACTATCGTCCATTACGAAGAAAAGGATAACAATTCAGACAAGCTCGGCATTTGCCTCGTATTGATTTTCGAATTTATGTAGATTCTGTTACTAAGGTTTTTTACTCGTTGTATATTATAAAAACAGCTAGTCTGCATTCTTTTCGAAGAGACTTATAAACATTCATGAATAACTGCATTTGAAAACGTAGAATTAAAACAGAAAAGTATAAGGTTAGAAAGGGCAAATGCACCTGTCGAAAACTTAGATAAAATTCCCAAATAAACAGGAGCCATATCAACGCCAAAATTTCATAAAGAATATTTTCTTCGATAAATTTCACAAAACTCGACATTGTTACTTCTTTTCAATCACATTCAACAAATTTCAATCGTCGCGGCCGATATCAGATATCTGAGTTCATCCGCGCTACGCGCTATCAAGCTATTCTACGTGTAGGACGTTAGCGGACGTTAGTTCAGTGATGCCAGCACGTGGGATTTTCTCCTACGTGGGAACCTTGTGCGTCACAGCTCGACGGCGGTTGTTTCCATGGACGTATCTATGTGCAACAGTAGGTACGCGTAAGGGGCCCTTTCCAGTCGTTTCCCGCGTTTTTCGTGAAAGTGAAGGTGAGTCGCGTAATGTTATATAATATATTGAATAATAAAAAAATATATATTCATTTATTTCCATGTAATTATGTTATTTCTTTTAAAAATGTCCTCTTCCTGTAATTTCTACCGTATTTCAATTGTCCTGGGGGTCTAACGATACCCCATACTTGAGTGAAGTATATACGTTACTGAGGATTAGGTACTGCGCATGCGAGGGAAAAATCCCACGTCCTGGCATCACTGCGTGTAGGACGTTAGTTGGCTCGGTTCAGCTTGGTTGATTCTGTTCATAAATTCCCATGTAAAAAAATTTTGACAACACATGTGCTGCCTTCTAGCGTGGCACCCGTGATTTAAAACTGTTAATTACACACACACGCACACGCATATATATATATATACAGTAAAAGCTGGATAAGTCACGAAAAGTTTCGCTGGATAAATACAACACGACTATCCCCTCCACATAGGGGGATCCCCCTTGGCGAACCCCGACGCTCGACGAGGGAGCAGTGTAACATGATATCACCCCAATGTATCGGTGAGGCAATACTAATTGGAGGGACAGCCGTTTTCATTTTCAACTTTTTTTTTTAAACCTTTGCTAAAGTATTTGTAAGATTTTTCTGTTTAAAATGATACCAAACACGATATAGTTTGAATTATATTTACTTAATATTTAATAAATTTACTTACTATTTACATAATTGAAACTATATCGTGTTTGATATCATTTTAATCAGAAGAATCTCAAAAATACATTCGGAAAAGATGCATTTAGAAAAATTAATAAATAAACAAGTTTATTGTTGCATTAGCAATGCCTCGCCGATACTTTTGAGCAGCTCACTTTATTTGCTTGCTCTCTCTGTCTCTTCTACTGTGTCTTTTTCTAAGCTCGCGCTCGGCTCGAGCACTAAAGTAAACAAAGGTACACGTTAAGAGCACTGCTTTATTCCCGAAATCTGTGCATTTATCGAGGTTTTAATGTAGTAGGCGTAGGAGTAAGAGTAAGAGTAAGAGTAAGAGTAAGAGTAGGAGTAGTAGTAGTAGTAGTGTAGTAGTAGTAGTGTAGTGTGGTAGCAGTAGTAGTATAGTAGTCGTGGCAGTAGTGTAGTAGTAGTGGTAGTAGTAGTAGTAGTGGTAGTAGTGCGGTAGTGGTAGTGGTAGTGGTAGTGGTAGTAGTAGCCTCACCGAATGTATCGGTGAGGCAAACTAATTGGAGGGTCCGCCGTTTTCATTTTCGGTCTTTTTCGGTCATTTTTTTTTGAAACCTTTACTAACGTATTTGTGAGATTTTTCTGATTAAAATGATACCAAACACGACATAGTTTGAATTATATTTACTTAAAATTTAATATATTTTCTTACCACTTACATAATTTAAACATTTCGTGTTTGGTATCATTTTAATCAGAAAAATCTCAAAAACACATTGGGAAAAGTTAAATTCAAAAAAGTTACTAAATAAAAAAGTTTATTGTTGCATTAGCAATGCGTCGCTTTGTTTGCTTGCTCTCTCTGTCTCTTCTACTGTCTGTCCTTTTCTACGATCGCGCTCGACTGGAGCCGCCGAATGTAAACGCCGATTCGCCACCTCTACTTCATAAGAACGACATCGGTCGCGACCTTTGCATTTAAGGACGTGTCGTGGTACAATATCGTCAATAGTTTTTGGATCATGTGCGTGGTAAGAGTATAGGAGCGAGTAGCGATATGAACGATCACCTTTGTTTCAATACTGTACCCGTGACAACATACACATACAAATCTCATATATATGTATACACAAACACTATGAAACATATTCACGTCTCGCAATTTGGCAACGTCGCTTATGCCGCACAGTTGGACATACTGGGCTTGTATACTGGATACAGCGCTTCAGTGTATACAGACTCAATGTATGTACAGTATAGCGTTGCCAAGTTGTTTCTGTTCGATTTTCCCGCGTGTGCTTTTTTCCACAATTTTTAATTTTTGCATTATTATAACTCAATAACGGGACGGTCAATATATTTGTTTTTTTTTTGTCTAATTCAGAACAAAAACATTTATGAATTGTTAGTTTTTTGAAAGTTTCTGACTGTTAGTTTTTTTATTAGAATTAATAAAGTGGTAGAACTACTACATAGCGCATATACTCTCCATGCTAATGACCCGAACTTTAATTAAGTTTATCTCGAATTAGAGGCGGTCAATCGATTTAAAATTTTAAGGATAATTGTATTATAATGTCCTCAATGAGTATTCTAAAATTTAGAATTTTCTGACACTATGCCCATCGCACGACACTACCTTAAGCCTTACGACGGTGTCGAAATTATGCTTCATTTATCCAAATGGGTGGCGATTCAGTGTATATATATATATATATACACACACTGAATCGCCACCCATTTGGATAAATGAAGCATAATTTCGACATATGTGTGTGTGTGTGTTAAATTAGCATTATTGCTTTCAACTTTAAAATAACGCAAAAGGATACTGAGCTTAGTTTTACAATTGTGAAATTTTATAAATTTTAATCAATTTCACAATAGCAAATCTGAGCTCAATATACTTATATAATATTTTGAGGGAACATATGAACATATCTATTTAATGAAATTTATTAAAAACCGAAACATACATTCTTTTTATTACCTATTACTTAAAATTACTTATCCTAAACTGTTGAATTCAAATTTTTCTATAGCAATTGGGTTATGTCTCGTTCGAATGTACCTACAGCACTGAATTTTTCCAGCGTTTCCACCCTTCTAGTTTTCCAAAACTTTCACTTTGCACTTGGCTGCACCCGTTACGTTAAATAGCGCGCAATAGCGCGCCTCACGGATTGTCTGGGGAGTTAGGTTTCTCACGGATTCCATTACCGTTGTGCATTAGTTGCCGTATGGGGCGCAGGGTAGGCAAGCTGCCGTGTTATGAAAAAGGACTGAAAACAGCGCCGCTAGTATTCACGGGTACGAACTAAAGGCATAAATTTTTGTATAGCATGCCTATCTATATTAATGTATACTCAATGGTTGTATTCTAATGCTTGCCTTCATATTTTCTTTTCAATTTTATTTTAAAATGGAAATAACAACATTATATTTCAGTTACTTTCGTTTTATTAATATTCATATTACAAAAGAATCATAATATACATAGGTATACATAGGAATAAATATACAATTACAGTACAAATATTTTCTAACCTCTATTTTCCTTGCAGGAAATGATCGAACATTTCTTCTTTTGCTTCATATCTAGAAAAAGAAAACACCGTCAATTATAACAATATTTTAAAAACTATAGCAGTTATAATAACTATGAAATAAATAATAATTATGTCTCAAGTTCGTTTGGCTGCTCGTTTTCGTCGTGAACGGTCTCCAATCACCCATAATGGCGGTTCAGAACAGAATTGACATTTCAGTCTTGGCGGGAAAGATCACACCGATTTCCTCTTGCAAATGTAGTTGAAATTCGTCAATTCGGTGTGTATGCGTGAGTAGCGTCACTATCGCCACCTGCGAGTCGAGCGGGGCGTAACTCGGAACCGCTGAGCCCATTACAGCTTGTCGACCCTGCCTTATAGCGATTGTAGCTCCCTCTCTTTTACTTCATATAATTACAAGTTTGAAATAAATCGTTGAGAACTGTTGGGAACAGTGAGTACATTAAGTTGGTTCGGGTATGTTACATTTGATTTTATGTCGTGTGCTGTTAATGCTGCATCGTATTTGAATATACTAAGTACTTTTCGTTCTTGTAATGTAATTTTTTTAAAGGACTGACAAATGAATTACAAGTTATTATACGTTTCTTTATATAAAGTGCTTTGAAGGTAAGTGCTATCCACGCTGTACTTTCCGCCCAAGCCTTCTTGAATTCTCACTCGTCAGACGAAATAGTTTTTAAAAATTTATTGTGAAGTCAGATATCGATATCTGAATATCATATTTACCGCGTTTATTGTATCACGGGGCATATCCCTTTTTTGATAATTATGGTATTTGTACTTTTTTAAAAATTGTAAGGAATACATTAGAAGTAAATTCGTAATATATAGGTTGAACGGAAAGTGTCCAAAAAGCGGTCTGGCACGAAACGTGTTAACAATTTGGACTCCTTATTTTACTTTGACGAATTAGATTCGTGATATCTGAGAAATTATCAGCTTTTTATGCACTGTTTCTTTCAGTATAATGCATAAAGTTATTATTCTCTTCCGCTCAGCGAGCCTCGTTTCCCATAATTTCAACATGCCTTTCTGCGTGATTATTTTTGCTATTTGGCGGCTGTCTACCGTTGCATTTTTGTCATAGATTTTTTCCTGCTTAAATAACATAAATGATATTACAATGATCTAAATCGGTTTTTAGCTACTGATTTTATAAAGACAGTCAAGAACTGGAAAATTTTAAAAATGTTGACACATTGCAGATGTTTACTTCATGTGATGATAATAATGAAACAATTTTTTTCTGCTATAAAACCGCTGTAGGAGTTTCTCCCGCATTAGAAATTTAAATTCTTCATACTTTTGTCAATATTTACGAAACTGTTCAGAATACAAAAATGATTGAATATTTATATAAAAGTAGGTTAAATAGTTTTGTATTATATTGTTAAACTTCTTCCTTGCTGTAACGTGATAAAAGCTGTTTTTAAATGAACATTAGGACATGATTGCATCAATCATTGCAGATGTGTGAAGATACCGTTCGTGTTGCTATACGTATTAGGCCTTTGTTGAAAACTGAGATTGAAAAAGGTTGTAAAGAATGTTTAGATGTAGTTCCTGGTGAACCACAAATAGTTATACATAACAGTGATAAAGCTTTCACATTTAATCATGTTTTTGCATCTGACATCAGCCAAAAACACTTTTATGATACAGCCATAAAGCAGATGGTACAAAATATTTTTCATGGTAAGTTATTTTTATCTTAATCATGAAAATCCTTTGCTATTTTGAAGGTATTATATTTTTATAAAAAAAAAAAGGAATTTCACATCTATATTGCTCTTCATTAAATCCGTAAAATATTTTAATTATTTATGATATAATGACATGTGCTCAGTTTTATCGTAGAACAGGATCTGATGTGTTCTAAAGCTTATTGTAATAATATAGCTGAGATGATATGCTAAAACGTAATATCAATCTAATAAAAATCAGTTCACATCTATTATATTCTACCATAAAACCAATATTATATTTGTTACATTTTAGTATAATCTATGTATGCTTTTCTGATATCCAAAGGATACAATGTTACAATATTAGCCTATGGACAGACTGGAAGTGGAAAAACTCATTCAATGGGTACCAATTATTCTTATGAAATGGAAGATATGGGTGTTATACCAAGGGTAATTTATGAAGTATTTGAAATCATATCTTTAAAAGAAGAATGGAGCTTTGAAGTTACATTGTCGTTTATGGAACTTTATAATGAACAATTGTATGATCTGTTAACTGATAAACCACGTAGTCAATCAATAGTTGACATTAGAGAAGATGTTAAAGGTATAAAAATAGTAGGAGTTACAGATAGGGTTATAACAAATGCCACAGAGGCTCTACAATGTTTAGCCCAAGGATCATTAGGACGTGTAACAGGTGCTACAGCTATGAATGCCCATAGTAGTCGTAGTCATGCAATATTTACACTGTCTGTACATCTGCAGAAAAAAGATGACCCGTAAGCTCTTTATTCGATTATTATGAGATTATTTTAATTGATATAAATGAATTTTCAAATGCATCTTTTTGGCACAATTTAGTAACAGTGCAATGACAGCAAAGTTTCACCTAGTGGATTTAGCTGGATCCGAACGCAGTAAAAAAACACAAGCTACTGGTGAAAGGTTTAAGGAAGGTGTTAATATAAATAAAGGATTGTTAGCACTAGGAAATGTCATATCACAATTAGGTGAAAATGGGTCTGCCTCTTATGTTGGCTACAGAGATAGCAAGCTAACAAGATTGTTACAAGATTCTCTTGGTGGCAATTCAATGACACTTATGATAGCTTGTATTAGTCCAGCAGGTAAATACTGAATAAATTATTTATTGCCTATTATATTATTTTATAAAATTACTGCATTCAATATATGTTCACAGACTATAATCTAGATGAAACACTTAGTACATTGAGGTATGCTGATAGAGCACGCAAAATAAAGAACAAACCAACAGTAAATCAAGATCCAAACATTTCCGAAATAAATAGATTAAATAAATTGGTACAAGAGTTAAGGCTTGCCTTAGTACATCAGCAAATTGGTACATCACATTCCAATGAATTTCAAGAACTTGATGAAAAAAACAAATGTTTGCAAAAAAAAGTGAGAGATTTAACGGAAAAATTGAATGAAAATTTAAATGAAATTGTAATTATGCATGAAAGAGCTGAATTAGCCGAGCAGGCAAGAGAAAAGATTCTTTCAGAAATAGCAAATATACTAAAGCAATGTAAGGAACTTTTAGAAATTTTTAATACAGAGCCAAACGATGTCAAGGAACATTGTGCTAAATTAGAATCACTGTACACAAACATTCTTGGTAACTATACCTCTGGTTTCGTAATTACATAAGAATTGCATTTAGAAGTTATTTTTCTGGATATAGTAGATTAAATGCATAATAAATGTTCGAATGTTTATATCACATAGATAATATTTTTTATTTTTAATAGATATTCAGAAAACATCCGGAGAACTTCTAAATTACGACATATCTCTTAATTGTAAACCGCTTGTGAAAGAAGTAGAGGAAGCTGAACCAATGAGTATGAATGGTGCTATTGAAGAAAATCCGAATATTATTGATTTCCTTGCTGAAAAACATGAAGAACACACTTTGCGACAAACAGAAAGAAACCAGGCAGTACAAACTATAAACAGAGAGCTTGCTATCAAGGAAAGCCTTGTAAATCAACTTTTAAAAAATTCAAATCTAATGATTGATCAAAAAATGGAATTACAAAAAATGGAACTAGAAATGAAACAATTACAGTCCGAGGAGCAGGAACATTTACAAGCACTGAAAGATATTCGTGCAAACAATGTTAGCTCAAAGTAAGAAATTTTATACCATTTTATGAGTAAACATGAATTTATGAAACGAGTTACAATAACTATATTAAAATTTTGTTTTATTACATCTAGACTTGCAGAAACTCGACGGAAAAAGGTACAGGAGTTAGAGAAGAAAATTGCTGAACTATCGCGTAAATGTTTGGAACAAAATAGAGTGATTAAAGCAAACCAAAAACAGGATCAGCAGATAAAAAAACTGTCTAGCGAAATACAACAATTAAAACAAACCAGAATACGCTTAATTAAACAAATGCGTGTTGAATCCGACAAATTCATGAAAATGAAAGCAAGTGGAGAAAAAGAGATTAATAGATTAAAGTATCAAAATAGAAAACGAGTTGACGAAATGACTCGTTTGAAAATGCAACACAGCCTACGCGAAAACGTGTTTAAAAGGAAAATGGAAGAAGCTTTTGCTGTTAACAAGAGATTAAAGGTAATTTAAGAAATATCTGTCAAAAATGTTTGGAAAAACTTGTATTAACATTCGTCTATTTTAGGAAGTTCTTGAGAAACAGAAGAGGGGAATGCAACAAATGGGAAAAAATAAAGAGAGCATACAAACCTGGGTAACTCAAGAATTAGATGTATTAGTAAGCACTATTGATGCAGAGTGTTCTCTTCAAAAGTTGATGGAAGAAAGAGCAGAATTGACATCGCGATTGGACAGAATGAAAAAGAGTGCCGATGCAGATGAAGAAGAAATTTCAGACCTCACAGAATTCTTAGATCTACGTAATGCGCAAATAGCGGATCTTCAGCAGAAAATTCTCGAGTCAGATCAAGAAAATAGAGCAAAAACAAGATGCCAAAAGATGCATACAATGACTGATGCAAAAACAGCACTCGACATATTATTTGAATCTGTGGCAGAAGGTAGAAAGAAAAAATGTCGAGAAGGATTTCAGTACAATGAACTTATGGAAAAATATGAATCCCTGCAAGCGCAATTGACTGAATATCAAGCAAAAGAGAAAGAAAGACGTAATTCGGGAGAGAATAAACGCAATAAGCCTAAGAATGATATTCAAAACACGGATGATGACATTATTAAATCAAAAAAAGAAACAGATGAGAATCTAGAGAAATCTGTTGGACTGACATCTAACAGTAAAAAAGTACAGACAAAATATAATAAGCAGACAGTGAATGTGACATATGTAACAGATGAACAGTTATATCCACAATCTGACGACAGTATAGATGATGATATCGAAAACGATCCGGATTGGAGGCACACTCCACTTTACAAACGCATACAAACACTTCGGAACACCACGCGGAATGTGGAAGGTGGTAATCGCACAAGTGTAAAACGAGTCTCGGATGGTGATATAAAATGCTCTTGCAAGACAAAGTGTGCTACACGTATTTGTTCATGCCGCAACCATGGTGTTATATGTAATAACTGCAATTGTAATTCGGAAACATGTCAAAATAGAGAAAAGGAAAATGTGCCTCGGACGTTATTCTTTTCAGACTATGAAGAATCAACCGAAACAGCAAAAAGACTGAAGGTAGTGGAATAAAGGGCACCTGGTTTGAAGGGATACTGAATGTAAAATTATTTTGCAATTTATTATTTTTGTACATAACTTGGGAAAAATAGTTTTACTTCTGGTCAACACAGAAAAGTAACAATAACTTTTCTTCATTTTTATTTACTTGATGTAAGTGGAAAGTTGTAATAAGTTTTTGTCGTCATTTATTTGTTTAGTACCTGCATATGGCTCTATGTTAAGTAAAACTAATAATTTCATTTATTGATTTTATAAATAGTTAAAATGTTCATCTCTTATATGTGAACTGATAATATAAGTTCTGGTCTTAAAGTATTTCTGATTAATATTTTGAATACTGTACTGACTGTTGTTCTTTCTTCTTGTTTTATTAAAATCGTGAGACATGTACTGTGCCTTAACAGGTGAATTTATCAATTTCGTTCGTTTTTTCGAGATATTGTAATCCTTCTTATTTTCAATTTTTGTCAAAATGAAAATATTTTTTTCGCTCTTTATTTATATGCAGAGATATAGTATAAGTTCGCATGTGTAACCATTCATTATATAAATTATTTGCAGTCTGAGAAACACATAATTGTATTTTATGAATATTATATCGCATATATTTGTGTTGTATGATACAAATGATAAATAAAGAATTTATTAAACCGAAAGCACTGTTAAATTTATTTAACCACTACCTTTATTCAACTTGAATTCAGTCCTTGAATCCACCATAATTCTGAGTATTTATAAAATTAAAAAAATATTGGTAAGAATATTAGTTAAGAAATAAGCGAGATGTTAGAGTTTAAATATTTCTTTGTCATTGAGTGTTATTTCCCGCCAGAGAAAAATGCAAAATGTTAGATGGCGCTGGCATCGGTACTTTGTAAGCACGAGGCCCGTCCGACGAGCCTACCAAGAATACGGTGTAACCAGGTGTAACTCTTTGTGAGGCACGGCGGGATCAAAAGTGTCCCAACTCTTTGATGCATAAAGATGCACGGTGGGACGTTTTTTGTCCCACCTCGAAAATTTATATTATTATATAGCTTTGTTAATAAATATAAACCAACTTCATTTAACCAAAAGAAAAAAAATTGTCTGTGTAACATGGGTCATTTTATTTCCTGAATTCCCGTGCCTCAAAGGGTTAAGGAACATGGGATAATATAAACTCAACTCGGCTGCTCGTCAGCAGTGATGCCAGGACGTGGGATTTTTCCCTCGCATGCGCACTACCTAATCCTCAGTAACATATATACTTCACTCAAATATGGGGTATCGTTAGACCCCCGCGACAATTGAAATATGGTAGAAATTACAGGAAGAGGACATTTTTAGAAGAAATAACATATTTACATGGAGATAAATGTATATATAGGAACGCCTCCACCTATAAAAAAATAAACGCACCACATAGTGTACCCTTTTGAACTATGTAACTTTTGTATATAACATTCTTTCGTGCAACGCATACTTTAAAAGTTATTCGAGGTGCACAAGTTACGTGGACCACCCTGTATATATTTTTTCAGTATTCAATATATTATATAACATTACGCGACTCACCTTCGCTTTCATGAAAAACGTGGGAAACGACTGGGAAGGGCCCCTTACGCGTGCCTACTGTTGCACATAGATACGTCCATGGAAACAACCGCCGTCGAGCTGTGACGTCGCATACTATTTTTTTTATTTTTTTTACCATATGGGGGACGTATCAGAGCATACTTTTTCACAAATAATACTTCTGTTTTGCCGCACACGCGGGTTGTTTGTTACAATCTGAAACTGTTCTTCGATAAATAACCATGGTCGCGTGCTACGCACGTCGTTTTGTTTTCCGTGATCGACGCGCGCGGCATGTCTTTCCAGCGCGAGCGGTTAGATCAGGTTAGATACGAATGTCGCCCCAATACGCAACCACGCTCGTGCTAATAGGTCCGGCCGTGCACCGAGAGAGTGCCTATGAATCAGTGACATCTCAGCTATATGTATAGGTGAAGTAGGCGGTGTTTCTCCAAGGACGGCTCTGGCGATCAAATAAACGGCTTCCCTGGCTTAAGGTAGTTGTCGTGCGATGGGCATAGTGTCAGAAAATTCTAAATTTTAGAATACTCATTGAGGACATTATAATACAATTATCCTTAAAATTTTAAATCGATTGACCGCCTCTAATTCGAGATAAACTTAATTAAAGTTCGGGTCATTAGCATGGAGAGTATATGCGCTATGTAGTAGTTCTACCACTTTATTAATTCTAATAAAAAAACTAACAGTCAGAAACTTTCAAAAAACTAACAATTCACAAATGTTTTTGTTCTGAATTAGACAAAAAAAAAACAAATATATTGACCGTCCCGTTATTGAGTTATAATAATGCAAAAATTAAAAATTGTGGAAAAAAGCACACGCGGGAAAATCGAACAGAAACAACTTGGCAACGCTATACTGTACATACATTGAGTCTGTATACACTGAAGCGCTGTATCCAGTATACAAGCCCAGTATGTCCAACTGTGCGGCATAAGCGACGTTGCCAAATTGCGAGACGTGAATATATTTCATAGTGTTTGTGTATACATATATATGAGATTTGTATGTGTATGTTGTCACGGGTACAGTATTGAAACAAAGGTGATCGTTCATATCGCTACTCGCTCCTATACTCTTACCACGCACATGATCCAAAAACTATTGACGATATTGTACCACGACAACGTCCTTAAGAGGCTTTAGAGGGTTGCTCTATGGCCAGAAGAAAACGGAAATTTTATTCTTGCTAATATTATTTTAATTTAAAAATTTATTTTTTCATTAGAAATTTCTAAGAAAATTTCTTTAGAAATTTGTAGAGAGTATGAAATTTTATGAATGGCGTTACGTCCGGTGTGAATAGTAGTACCACCACCCCATTATTTTTGTTCTTCCTTTTTGTATTCTTACAAGGGAACCACCCGAGGTGTGCGCCTCCGATTTTAATGGAACTTCGTAAATTTGTTATGCACGTGAAAATAATCGATACGTATTTTTTTATATCGGGTAAGGCGCACGTTTAGGGGGTGAAACCACCCTTCAAAGTTTCGACATTTTTCCTTCTTTCGCTTATAACTTAAGTTATATATAAGTTATATATATGAGTTATATATAAGTTATATATATGACTTAAGTTATAAGCGAAAGAAGAAAAAATGTCGAAACTTTGAAGGGTGGTTTCACCCCCTAAACGTGCGACTTATCCGATATAAAAAAATGCGTATCGATTACTTTCACGTGCATAACAAATTTACGAAGTTCCATTAAAATCGGAGGCGGACACCTCGGGTGGTTCTGGGCTGTTCTGGGCAGTTCTGGGTGGTTCCCTTGTTAGTTGGTAACTAGCTGTGTCCCTTCCTACTGTACCGATCACAATTCACAACAGCGCCCAGCGCGCGCAACTCGAAAGATGGCCACCGCTCTTCTTGAATTGTTTAAAAGGCCAAGTAAGAAATGCGACGGGATAGTGGGGGGAGACATATAAATAAGAAGCGCACTATCGACGCAACAGATAGCCTCAGAGAGGAGTGAGAGTCTCTGAGAGTGTCTAAAAGTTACAATGGGTTAGTTAAGAGTTTAGTAGTTGAAATTGATTGATTACTGAACTACATTGTTCTTACTGATTTTTATCGCCTAACTCTCGATAACTACTGAACTCTTAACTAACCCATTGCTACTTTTAGACACTTTCCGAGACTCTCTCTACTCTCTAAGAGTTACTTTCTACTCTCTGAGTCTTGCGCCGACAGTGCGCTTCTTATTTATATGCCTCCTCCCACTATCCCGTCGCTTCTCTTACTTGGCCTTTGAAACAATTCAAGAGCGGTGGCCATCTTTTGAGTTACGCGCGCTGGGCGCTGCTGTTGAACATAACTGAACATAACGTGAAGTTGCGGAAGCTCCTGCTCATACTTGATTGTAAACATTGGTTAAATGTGGTTCATTGCTTTGAATGTCGTGACAAAATATTTTTTGTCGTATTTATGCATACGTTATGAACTTTGACCGATGATATTTGTTCAAGAAAAATAGATAAATATTGTCATTATTGAATGAAATATGGCGCCTGAACGATCGAGCATTGTTAACGGAAATCAGCTAAAAAATGCGTCAAATATTCTAACCAGGTACTGTGTCTATGAAAATTATCCTCGCATAATTCTTAAAGAACAGAAATCTGGGATTAAATTTTATTCTTCGTGAAAAATGTGTTTTTATTAATGGATGTGTTACAATTGATGAAAAAATGCTGTGTTAGAAGAATGGAAATGATAATGTCTTTGAAGTAAAAGATATAAAGCAGTTAGTGATATTAAAATCAGGTGATGGAAATGAATAAGCATTTTTTAATATGCAATTAATGTGATATTATGGAAAATGAAATATAATAGAGATAAATGCATTTTTGCATTTAATGTAAAAACTGATATTTAAGAAATTTCGGTCGCTTTCGGTCGTTTATAGTCTTACAAGGAGATTTTGATTGAAATTATATAAATTTGAATTCAAATGAAATATCATAAACATATAAAAAGAGGGATCAAAGAGATTTTAGTAAAATTTTCCATGAAATATTTGAATGATCTTCAAAAATACCAAAACAAGCTGCTTAAAATATTTCAGATCAATTTTCAAAAAATTATTAAAATGACTTCATTATATGAATAAGTAGTTGACAATACAATGTAACATTTGTACAAACAATTTATCAAATGTAATAGATATTTGTGATTCATTGATTTGATATTTTTGTAGTGGTGTAGCATCGCCTTTTGCCCCTGCTCCTCAACCAATTCAACCACCTCCTTTGCCACCACGTCAATCTGTTCAAAATTACTCTGGGTATAATGATTATAGACCCTTTGGATCTAATTATTACGGAAGTTATGGAAATCAGTATAGGGGATTTGGAGGATATGGATCTTCCAGTTATGCTCCATATTCTAACTACAATAATTTCGGTGGAATAGGTGGGCACAGCGGTGATGTTGAAAATAGGTACATAGCGTAGAACTTTATATAAAACTCATTTCCATACATTTTATAATTTCATTAAACATTCGGGTAGTTATACAGAAGAAGTTGTACCTCACCAATCTCAATGATTTTTGGATATATTGTCAGGATTTTGATTTTTAGCAATTTTTTCCTTTACATACAACTGCTGCTCGGCTTTAGTTTTCAAGATATCGGTAGAAAACTTTTGCTACTACTACATTGAATTTTGCCTGTATCTGCATGTTCATGGCACCATATCAGTCATTTGCAACCAGTCGTTGCAACCATTTATCTACTGTTTCTATGGCGCCCTTGAAATAGTCTACATACTGGGTGATCTTGTTGAAAAGGTACCTCATAAGGATGTGAGAAAAATATAATTCCAAGCCTTAGTTGGTTCACCTAATGACAGCACTCTCTTAAAACTAGCACCCAACAAGCCGTAATATATTGTCTTGTTGTAAGTAACTAAATTAAATAAAACTTTTTGAGGGCAGATACCCTGTTATACATACTTCACCCTGGGTACCTGTCATCGAAGGGTCTGATTTAAGTTAGGTGCCTGTAACAAAAAGGTAAATTAGTATTGATTGGGCATAGTCTGAAATCAGGACCGCCGCAAGGCAATCTGATCAACAATAAACATTGAAATTATATTTCTAGTCCATCCTCGTCAGGTACCTTTTGACTAGTCCATCCGTGATAAAGACCCTGCCGACTGCCATAGTGTGTTTTCAGAAACAGTAACTGCACGGACGTGCTCGTATAGGCAAAACTCAATGTAGCAGTAGGAAAAGTTTTTTGCCAGTATCTCGAAAACTAAAGATGAGCAGGGGTTATATGTATAAGGAAAAAATGCTCAAAATCATAATCCTGACTACATATTCAAAGATTAATAAAATCGGTGAGGTGGGACCTTTTCTGTATAATTACCAACATTTTATTTTATTCCTCTCTGTTTTAACCCTTTGTACTCGATTTTCCCCTCTGGAGGGACATTCGAGTTTATTAGTGATTACGGAGGATAACCTTATTGCAACGCAAAATTTTAAGAAATGCATGTTTCCCTCAAGTTTTCTATTAAAATAGCAGAAGGCAGAAAATCGTAAAGTACCGTCGACTTGCTGATAGATAACGTCAGGGGCGGCTCCGAGTGCAAAGGGTTAAAAGAAGAATTATATTTAAGTAAAACATATTTTAAGAGAATTCAAAAACAGTTTGCTTTCCAATTTTAAATTTACTTTGATCTGAACTTTTCTGAATCTTATTTTTAGGTTCTTCCAATATGCTGAAGAAAGTACCAGATCGACATTTCGTTTAGTGGAAACGGTCCTCCAGACTTTTTCATCGATGACAATGCTATTGGAATCTACTTATTTTGCTTTAACTAATTCTTTCAGAGCAATTTTAAGCGTTGCAGAAAATATTGGGAAACTCCGCTCTACTATAGGACAGTTGTTCAGCACGTTTGCTTTAATTAGATTCGTAAAATGGCTGTACAAAAAAATTGCAAGCACTATGGGTGAGATTTGCTATTGAATTTGGGTTTAGGCAATCTTTTCAGATTGCATATTTAATTTCATTTTATTTCTAAAGTGTAATTCAATTTGAAATTTACTGAATTTGCAAATAATGCAAATTTCTGTATCGAGAATTCTGTGTATTAAGTACCGGAAAAAGTTTATGCGAATTCATGGGTGAAGTTTCAAAAACTCAGAATTTTTTAGAAAGTACTTTAGCCTTAGGATCTAGTCACCATTGACTTCCGTGACACATTTCCAGTGTATCACTAGCTTATACATCGTATTATAAATTCCGGAATTTTATTCGGAAAAAAAGAAATTAATTAATTACCGATTTGACCTCGGTATGACTTTTGGAATTTTTACTGGTGATAAAATTCGATAATGATAAAGATAGATAATAATCAGGAGACTCAACAGGACTGTAAGGACGATGGGTAAAAACTTCTCATTCGACTTCCGTTATTGTTTGTCGAACCGTGAATCGTGCAAAGAAAAATACTCGTACTTGTTCTGTGTAAAACCATACGGTATCCACTTGTTCAATATCTTATGGATGTCCAGGGAGTGGGACTTCATTAACTTTTAACTATGATCTCATTGATATTCATTACTAACAAGGAAACTACCCGAGGTGTTCGCCTCCGATTTTAATGAAACTTCGCAAATTTGTTAAGTACGTGAAAGTAATCGATACGTATTTTTTTATATCGGCTAAGGCGCACGTTTAGGGGGTGAAACTACCCTTCGAAGTTTCGACATTTTTTCTTCTTTCGCTTATAGCTTCAAAACGGTTAATGATAGCGATTTACGATAAATGTACGAAATATTCGCTTTTTTGTGTACTAAACGGCTATGGAATTTAAAATTTTATTTGACGATTTTTTCTTAATTTTTTATTAAAAAATGCCAAGTTTTTCATTATATCTTTAAAGTTTGCGATGCGATTTTAACCAAACTTTTTTTAATTGATAGGTCAATAAAAATAAAAGTTACATGTTTTTGTGTTTTTCCGTAATTTACTCTGGAGTCGTGAAATTAACCCTTTTCTTTTCTCGTTTTTGGCACTTTACGTTACTATATCTGATAAACGAGCGACAATGGAAAAAATGTATTATGCAACAAATGCTTCCCTTGTCCTGTAGAATATTATTGTTTTTGTAAGAAATGAAAATTAAATTCTTTTTTGTTTTATTGTACGACATGTAGGCCGTGCTGATCCGCCACGACGCAGTAATCGTAAACTATCGTAGATACCAAAAAATGCCATAAAGAAAAGTTTCATGGCTTCTTTTGTGTTTTAAACTATGTTTAAAATTTAAAGTTATCACGTCAATTTAAAATTATGTTTTAAACTCTTTGTAAACATTTTCCTTTTGTATGTAAAAGACCATGAAACTTTTCCTTCTGACATTTTTTGGTATCTACGATAGTTTATGATTACTGCAAAAGAAGAAAAAATGTCGAAACTTTGAAGGGTGGTTTCACCCCCCAAACGTGCGACTTAGCCGATATAAAAAAATACGTATCGATTATTTTCACGTGCTTAACAAATTTGCGAAGTTTCATTAAAATCGGAGGCGGGCACCTCGGGTAGTTTCCTTGTAAGAAGAAATCGGCGTAAATTTTTCCCGGTACCGAATAGTATGTTTCTTTAAATTTTTGACACGTCCTTTGTGTTAGTATGTTTTAAATGTTAATTTCATTGGATACTTTTTTAAATATCATTACTGTTTTAATTTTGGAAATAGTGTTACATAATTAATTATTTTGACGTATATAATGATTCCCCAGGATTTCGACAGTTCCATGATGAAGATTCTGTCAATGACAAACTTTGGGAAAAATCATTGTCACAAATTAAGGGTGAAAACCTTAGTAATTCATCCTTCTGGTCTGGAATATTATTCTTTAGTGTTTTTTTTGTTATTCCTTACATGATTCACAAAATCTCGCAAAATGTGAAACAGATTCAAACACGAGGTAAGGATTAATGAATATAAAATATCTATAAAATGTGTTGTAAAATTAGACCTACATTAAAAAGTTATTCAAATGCAGAGGAAAGTAATATGTTGCCTTATATAGTAATAAACACGTTAAAACGTATTTCAGTGTCTGAAAGAGTTGATAAATCAGCGTCTCATTTATCACTTCAAATTCAAATTTAATTCGAGAAACTTATGAAGTTATTGAGAAATATTACAGATTTGTTAAATACATAATGTGTAGAAATTGTTTTAAATGATAATTATATATCTATAAAAAATCGAACCTACAGAAATCTAGCGAAGGTGCTAGTGCTAATGAAAAAAATCCAACATTTTCAGGAAAAAATCCGAAAGAATGGTATCTATGCGAAGAACCAGTTTATGTCGCGACAGTACTCTATGACTTTATAGCAGCAAATGATAAAGAACTTAGCATAAAAGCTGGTCAAAAAATTTGCCTTGCACCGCAGTCCTTGCAACCGAAAAATCTGCCGGGTTGGTGCGTTGGCACTGACAATGTCAATGTCGGACTTGTTCCACATAATTATATTAAAATTGTGGGTCAATTGAAAAAAAGGCCTGCGAATTGTGAGAATACGCCAAATGGAAGAAAAAACGAATCCTTTGGGACAGGTGAAATTGTTTCAGAAAACGTTGAATAGTCTCTGTAAGGATGGGTATTGGCACTATTTGTAGGGTAATGTTATCTAAAATATTTTATGGAATTTTAAATGAGATGGAATTCGGAATTACCAGATCATTTAATTTAATGTGATCCTATTTCATTTCATGGAATTTTGGCTTTGATGGAATTGTATGAGATTAACAAAATTGGAAACTCTAATAGAAATCTATTAGATTTTGTGTTTGACAATTCTGAATTCGACGATATTTAGAATTCTGTATTTAATAATTCGTAAGTCTCGACTTTTAAGTTTAAGAAGATTTTATCGTCAGAATATTAAATCTTAAGGTTTTATAGAATCCTACATAAGTGGCATTTCGTGCGATTTTAAGTATCAGCTTCATATTTTCGTTTAAAATTATTAAGTTAAAAATTTTAGGGATTTAAAGTCTATCACGAGTTGAGTGATTGCAAAATTAACTAGGTACCTCCCATATTAGATTTTTATTGAAATTTTGTGAAAAAAAATATGACATCCAATGTAACTCAAAAAATTGGTGCTTCCAGACATATGTTCATTGAAACCTGAAATGTTTGGAAATTTTCCGTTCAATAAAGTAATATCTAAAAGACAATGAAAAATGTTGTTGATATCAGAATTCTGAAAACACAGTTTTGATAATACCATATTGTGTGACGTAACGTTTGCCTGAAAAAATGATCATCTTATGCAATTCATTTGTAGATCGTGCTACTGCTAATACTGATGCAAATTTTTAACGCGAAACGTAGGATTTATTTGTAACATTATAAAAGTTATAAAAATTAGAATTACAGAACAAATACCTTCTATAAGATGTTTAAACAATTGAAAAGTATTAACAAAATCAATAAAATTTTTAGATTGCCAGTAATAACAAGTAAAGGACGAAGACCCAGTAAAATCAAAATTCCATGTACACTGAAATTACAAAAAGGAAGAACGCAAAGGGTAGCATACACACATTTCTAATCATCCGGTTGGGATATTTACTAACAAGTGTATTTATATTTTTGTTGCAATTAATAGGTAAAATAAACATTTTTAATAATAAGCACAGTACAATGTTAATCTTTTGTACAGTTTTCTATCTTAGCTTAATTCTTGTTTATAATAAATGATATATTAAATAAGAATGTTATTACTACGTTATTGCTTTCTGCTTCGGTTTCTTCTTTTCAACATTTTCCTTTCCATATACTTATTGCTTGGTGGAATTGCAACTACTCTATTAAAGTGACACTAAACTTCAATTGTAATATTTTATTTGAAACTCTAATTACAAGGAAATATACTATATACAACTCGATGTGTTGACTAACACGATTTACTATAGCGACGCATTGCCAGTGAATTATTCATATACCTTATACATTTGTATGCACGTAAGATAGATACATGCATGTAAATTTTCATATTACACAAAGTTTCATGTCTTTCAAGCATCATTACTTGTAAAGATATTCATATTGCAAATAACATCCTTCGAAAAAATTCAATTTTGTTGAGTTCAGTCATGATACAGTCCATTTGCATGATTGAAATGTTATATTAATAAATTTTGCAGTAACTTTTAATTGAACTGAAAATGCTTGAAATAAGAGAATAAAATATTTGTTGAAACTGTAATTATTATTGATTAATTGATTTTCTTGATACTGCAATTATTATATTAAAACATGATTGAAAAGAAAAATGGTAAAACGATTAATTGGTGTGGAAGAAGGAATGTTTGAAAGGAATTTAAAACAATACATTAATCAGATTGAATTATATAATTTTTTCAATTTCTCTCTCTTTTTTTTTTCAACAACATCAACAATAGAATTCTAATTCTAACTAACAAAAATCTACT
The DNA here is from genome assembly GCA_963989415.1 of Cerceris ruficornis. NCBI lineage: Eukaryota > Metazoa > Arthropoda > Insecta > Hymenoptera > Crabronidae > Cerceris > Cerceris ruficornis. The sequence goes on along the minus strand of OZ022520.1, from coordinate 12,406,422 downwards.
TTGCCATTTATTTAAAGTGATAGTATCTTACGTAGAAGGAAAGAAAGAGAAAGAGAAGAAAAGAAAGGAAGCAAAGAACTTTAAGAGATTAATCGGCAAACTTGCGATTGGGGTTACGTCCAAACAGAGCTGAACGTATTTCAGGTACCAATTTCTGTGCGATCAGCTCTAACCTTGTCTCTAAAGTATTAGAGATCTTTATGCGTCCTAAAAACACAATATTCTTATATCTTTAAAATAATGAAATTGTAGAAGTAAATCAATGTATTCATTATAATTAATTAATAATTATGGTAAAAGCCCTACGATAATAATTCCCATACCTTTTCCAGCTAATAAATCGACTCCGCCACAGCTATCAGGAGGAAGGAAGTTATCTTGATCGATTTTTATAGCTACTTCCCTTTTGCATGACTGCTTATAATAATCCTGGATAGTGTCCACAAGTGATTCAACTATAGGAACATCAACTTGTCGTACTCGAACGGTTACATGAGTTTCAATTAACTAGAAATTAAAAATTTTCTTGGTATAAAAAAAAATTACATTGTAATAGCATGTACACTCCGAAAGTTGACTGCCGTTTTCACAGATTGTTCTTAGGCATTAGTAGATTACATTCAAGTTGCTACACTTATCTTTCCGTTTTACCTTGTCCGAATATAATGACACGAAACTAATCAAGTGAATTCATGAAAAATTAATCAAACCAAGTTTCTGCAGAAAGTACAAAAGTTTTTGAGTTGCATGGCTTTTAATTCGTTTGCATCCCGGCTCAAATTGTATTACTTGCTTGTTCAATGGCAATAGTGATCTTGACAATGATCTCGTGCCATTAAACATGTGTGGTTAGTCATATGTAATTTATAATTTTTCGTATTTCGCTTTGGTTTGAATATTAATCCTTTGCGGTCCGAATTATTTTGCCAAGTTTGTAACGAGTTAAACGAAATTAATTGCACAACATTTTCTGTCGTTGGTTATTCATTTTTTTTAATGATACCAATAACTATAGATACTGGCGGATATTTATGTGATATTAAAGAATTATTGTGAATTTGAAAAGTCGGTATTAATTCGTTAAAAAATAAAATGAAGTGAAAAAAGTTATGCCGAGCACAGCTCGACATAGGACTGCAAAGGGTTAATAATGTTTTATTAACCAACTCGCATTATAGCTCTAAACGCAGCAGAGGACCCGTAGTAACGTGCATTTCTGTACACAATAGTTTAACAGTATTGAGAGCGGAATACTCTGTGGGCTGGTGATAAGCTAATACCTCCGTACAAGTATTATTCCGTGTACTGATGCAAATGGTTAACACTAATTGATTGTTAACATAATATCTTATAATAGTTATTAAATATGTAAAAATAACGTAGAATTAATTAAAGTAATAAAGTAAATTAATACCTGGTAGAGGCCTTGAATGATTAATAATTTCAAAATTTCTCTATAACGAGAGGAATCTTTTGTCACTTCCCCTAATCTTTTTCTAGCTTCATCTAATACATTACGTACATGATCTTCACGAACTTTAAGAACTTTCAAGCGAGCTTGATTTAACATATTGGAAGATTGACTGTAAAAGAAATAGTTTACACTTATTTACAAGGAAAAATTGGTTTCTTTTGAAAAAATACCTTTTTCTTAAATAAAAACCTGAGGAATTTTAAAATTCACCAAAAAAAAACTTTATATTACTATTGAATCAATGTTGATTTCACAAATAATTGATAATACGAAAAATCTATTTAATAATTCTATTCAAAAAATCTGTGACTCGAGTTTGCTATAATTATATATAATAATGCTCTGATATTAAACATACATTTTTTTCTGTAATTCAACCTGTTTCTCTTTCTTTTCATAATACTCCATTATTTTTAATCGTTGTTGCTGCACCAATCGTCCCTTTTCAATATTGAATTCTTCTTCAGCCTTGGCATCGACCTCTTCTGCTTTCTCATTAGCCTCTTGTTCAATGAAGGCCATCATTTGCTTGATCTAAAACGAATATTTAATTGAAAACTTTCATTGGTTAGTTAACTATAATTTTTTAATTGATGATTAATTAATACGATTTAATTATGTTAAGCTTTCATATTAGTTACATTTGTTTTCAGTTGAAAATAATGTAACACAATGAATTGGACTTCCATTCTTTACTAAACAAACTATAACAGAATTTTCAAAAAATGAATGGAGCATTAAAAATGCGAGGAATGTAAGAGTTCCTTAACATAAATTCTTTTTTTTCCTGAATGTGGTAAAAATACTGATTGATTGAAACCATATATGTTGGCGACAAAAATAATTTATTATATTTAACCGATGTGTTGGAATCACATTAGGTATAAATTTTTAACATCTTATACCTTTATTTGCTTGCTTATGTTTCATTCTATCCATCTGATTTTTCTTATCTTTCTATGTCATTACTTATATAATTTTTGTGTTCAATTCAATATTTTACAGTGTACTATAAAATGCTACAATTGTTATAAATTAAAGGACTTAAGAAAGTATGTAGTTTGTGGGTGTATCGAATAGTTTTTATTTAATAAGAAATGATCTAGCAAATGAATCATCTCTAATTTAATCCTTAGTGCAGAAGTGGTCCTTTGTAATTAAATAATTGCTGTGGTAGAATACTTTATGTCTACAAAACGAAATGTATAGTTTTCTTCCATATTCTCATGTCTGACATTGAATAATTCAAAAAAATAATGATTCATACTGCATATTTGAGTAGAATTTGTCCTTATACAATTAATTAAATGTTCTTTGTACCGTTTTACTATATCTTTATTTTTTGTATTTTACTCCATACCCATTCCTCTTATCATTCTTTGCAATCTATCATTAATCTTATGTTCCTATCATCTATCTTAATGTACTTTACTGATTCTAAGCTTTATTTATTTTCCTTGAATTTAAACAGCTGTTTAAAATATTTCTCGTTCCGTTCTTCATACATGTCCTTATATCCATTGCACTGCTTTCTTTTTGCTACATTACTACCACATTTTTTTCATTAATTTTATCATCTTTAATTTAACATGTAAGCATTAATAATCATACCTTACTTTATATGTTACTTTTATTAACTGAAAAGAGTTTCATATATGATTTCAAATGGACTCAGTATAATGGGTTTCTATTGAATCGATTGGAAGAAAAAAAGAAAGTACAGTTATATGAACATTACATTATGCTTATATTGTATTATTCTAATAAGTATTGGTGTCATTTTCAATCAAAATCTAAAGCGATCGGCTTGTAGTTATAAAACTTTCACATATTTTCCATTATTGAAAATTAGATTGAGCTTTGGAAAGTTTCCATGAAAGTAATTTCAAGTAATTTCTTGAAAAACTAATAGTAGAAATAACTGAAACAAATTTTAAATTTTTTTAACATACAATCCTTTCATCGATTTTATAATTCTCTCATATCATAAAAAAGAAGTTTAAATAACTATAAAAGAACATTTTGGAAATAGCAAGCTGTTATTAGAAAAGAGTCATGTAAGAATAAGTCAGAACGAAAGAGAAAAATATATGAAATCGATATCCAAGGGAATTCAATAAATCGTCTTTTGGTATATAATTATTTTACCTGTTTCTGCACGTCTGCGTCGCTAAGTGCCATTTTGTCTGAGAATACACTGCTCTTTTTATCCGAAAATTTGTAATAATATTTTCTCTCCACCCGTCTTCCAAAAATTCGAACAGAAATATCAAAGCGTCAACGCCTACTGTCGAAAGTGCCTCTGCGTAATGAAGATCATATGACACGAATCATGTGTTCTCTAAGGCACTATTACGGGTACTCTTCATGTATAAAACAGTGTAGGGAGTTCGTATTTAGCGCGACATTTCCCTAGGTCGCGCGTAGGGAAACTGTTGATTGTAAGTTGGGAGGAGTTTATCTTGTTCTTCAAGTCTTAACCGTCGCACGCGCTAAAGCGGTGTGGTAGCTCTCTCGAATAAAGATAATTAAAACCACGAGGCTCGTGTTTCGTAGGCGTTATTTCTCCTGAAGACATAACAATCGTGGGCTTGCGCTACGCCGCGTTATTGTACCACGTGCCTACATAGTTCTTGTACGTGGCGCCAGCTAGAGCCGAACCCGGCAAGTAGAGCTATATGAGTAATACCAAGTTTTTGTATAAAAGTTGACTCCCCCTGGAAGGCACTAAAATCGGTGTGATTCAGTGTGATTTGGTGACAGTACTGCCTCCTATACCATTAACATGAAACATTTCTCGAAACTTAAAATTAGATAAAGCCGATAAAGCTGCTCCCATTTTAACCTTGGTCCTCTTGGTTGCTCTTGGTTGCTCTTGGTCCGCTTGGACCTGCTTAGCCCTCCGTCCATCGCGTGAAACTCCCGAACAAATCTACTCGCGCGCGGCACCGTGCCGCAATGTTAAATCCTTTACAGTGTTGCCACATATTTCTAAATTAGAAACACGTGTATTTTTATTATTAATATGACAAGATTTTGTATACTTCTGTCAAATATATAGATTTAAACCAAAAAATAAAGAAATCGAGATCGTTGTGATTACATTGTTAAAATATATACTAAAGTGTTGCTGGCCATACTACAGTTAGATATGGCAACAGTGTACCAGAAAACGACTATCCAAATCTACTCGCGTAATGAGCACGGTGCCGCATTTTTTGAATTTTGTCACTTTTAAAACGAAATATTTAATTTTAGAAATTAAGTGTTCCTATAAAATTTCGATTACTCGATTCAAAAATGCTTGAAGCACGAACTCTATTTATCCCAAGTCTGTAACATTCATTATAATAAAGTTCTTAATGAAAAAAGAGAAATGCGCGGCAACTTGCTCATGACGCGATGGACGGAGGGTTAGACCCCTTGGATCCCACGATTTTGGATCAAAGGCGGTATCATGAGAATTTACATGGATGACCGAAATTTCTTTAACAGCTATCAATTTGATTCGATTGCTTACAACCTGTACGTACTATGACACCCTGGAATTAAATAAAAATGGGTAAAATAATTTAAATTTAAATTTGAAAATAAAACAAACTTAAACCACCTGTAATTAAGTAATAATAAGGTGGACCCAATACCAATTCGAATTTGAAGACAAAGTAAAGTCAAAGATTCTATAATTCAATAGAATAAAAATGTGTCAAATATAATTTCAATTTTCGTACAAGTACAAACCTGACCCAAACTAAGTTCTAATCGCTCGTAATTAATTAAAAATAGGTCGAAAATAATTAACTTGAACCAAATTAAAGTGAATAAATCAAACATACGGAAAATATGTAAAGCCGTCTGACTTATTCCAGCACTGAAGTTAACACTATTCCTACCGACACTTCACGTATATCTTTTCCTACCGCAACCGGTGAATTTGTCAAATGATAATTTTTTCCCAGAAAATGAACAGTACAAAAAGAAGTGAATATTGAAAAATGTATTATAATGTGAATGTATTATACGTATATTTGAGGAAAAGTCGTGAAGTTTAAAGGCGATTCAATTACGTTGTATATAGGAAATTCTAATCGAAATTTTAAAAACGGTCATTTGACCGGTCGTGGTAGGAATAGTGTTAAAGACAGTTGATTCATCCCGCCAAGATGGCCGTCTCCACGTGTATTGGCTTTCACTCATTGTCAGCGATTCTACTCATTGGAAACAGCGATATAGAAATGTGGAAAATATTCTAAAAACACCAAACTTTTCAACCTGCCGATTCATAAAATTACTACTTGGATCTTTAAATTCGAAACGTTGAAACTAATTGATTTTCTAAAAGAAATTAATAATTTGTAATCACTTAAACTAGACTTTAGTACAGAGTTATATAAAAAGTTGGTCAGGGTAAAAATATTCAAGGTATGTCCGTAATCATCTGTAATCATCTGTAATCGAAGAATGAGCAAAATCACTGAACAAATACAACGTTACTAGTACAAAACCTCAAAGCAATAAAATTCCCTATTATCTGTAATATATGTTTTCCGAAAAACAAATCAGATAATTCGTCTTCGGCGTGTGTCGGTGGTTGTATTTCATACTTTTATAAAAGAAACACCAGTTCTAAACGGAAAATCAGTCGTTTTGGCACGAAGAGACACGTCAGTTCTTTGAGAGATAATTGAAATTCTCTTCTAAAGTAACACAGTTTGAGAAAATTATTGAACAAGGAGGCTGTCAAACTAGATTTGGAAAGGTAACGTTCCGCCAATCCTAACCTAAAAAATGCACGCGCTGTCTTTCTTCGTTTAGTTTCGAAAAGCAGCTGGAAAACATTTTTATTGACATTCATTCATTTACGGATAAGCATTCAACTACGTTTCCGAAAATTGAAATTTTGCAATCATTTTTTCGCACTTTGTCGTTTGAGTATACTTTGTTTATCGTTTCTCGTATTTTGAGGTTGGGTTTTTCATAAAATTGTAATTAACGGTGATGAGTAGAGTTTTATTCAAAAATTGTTAAACTTTTCGAGATACCAATTCCTAAAACAAACAATTGAATATTTTGAACATCCTACTTCAAGTTATTTAAATATAATGCAAGTTTAGCAACATTTTTTGGACAACCTCCTCATTTTTTATCTCTATTTTTGTCTTTTTGATTAGAAAATAAAGTAGTAACAATTTATAATAATGGAAAAGTAATATTTATTTTTGACACACATGCAGACATATGAAATATCTTAGCAATTCATGAAAAGCGATATTTGTATTACTGTTATTAATGTTATACTTGTATAAAATAATTGTCAGAGTGGTTTGTTTCATTCAAGACAAATATTATTATGCAAATTACTCTTCATTGTGATAATATATTTCAGATTGTCGATACTACTTTTCATATCTTTGGGGAATTCAAAACCATAAATTCATTGTCCCTTTAATGATCGTATTATTCCAATCATTTTATTTATTGCTTAAAGAAAATAATAAATATAATTCAAATACTTTCATAATCGTAAATGGGTCCACATGTTTTATCATTTAGTATACTATATTTTTGAAGTTCTTTGTTACAACATAGTCATTAAAAGTGATAAGCAATCTTGTGATCAATCATTGGTAAACTACCAGTGTTTTGGTAGTTTACAAGTTCATTTTATATAAATTATAGGTAATAATCACAAGGTTTAGCATAAATTATTTTAAACAAAATTATGTGTTTACAAAAATAACATTGAAATTTACTCTTACACTTTGATAAGTTACCTTTCATTTAACAGCCAACAATAACTACATTCTTATGATGGTTAGAATATTTTATTAGTATATATTCTTTATTTCAAGCATTATTTTGCATTTTTGAGTTCTAACAGATTACAAAAGAAATAATAAGGATTTATTTAAGATTCTAATAAAACTATCTATATTGTTGGAAGTATGATCATGAGAAGAAAAAAAATGTAAATCATACAATGCACTTTTTAACCATTTTCTGTTATCAGTAATAGTGAAATAGTGAGTTAATAAAATATATCACTTCAAAACACTACGAATATTTTGTACTTACTTGAACAATTGAGATATTAATGAACAAACTTGACGTACCGCTGTGGCTGTGATGTACAAAGTCTGACTGAGCAACCACCTCGTAATGTACAATAGGTAACGGTAATGTTGGTAGCATATTAACTTTCTTTGCTTATACTTCAATAATAATTCATGTAAGTATAACGTGCTGATAGTGTTTTGAAAATGTCCAAATGTTAGCGACAACAACACGTAATAAAAAATATAGCGTTCAATTCATAAAATGATCTTCACTAGACTTGCCAATGTCAACTCAAGGTTAAACAATCGTCATGATACTTCATTTTTTATATCATACATCTGTTGCCTGAAAGATTTTTTTACATTTCTCATAGTTGCAGAAATTATCTTGTGTATGCATGTAAGCTGGACATATTGTGTGTATCTTCATATATAAGTGTCTCATGTCTTATTTACTCGCTTTCTGATACAACAATACTACAGTTTTTTACACCATACATTTATTAATCTTGCAACTGATATATAACAGACACAGGTAAAAAGAGGACAAGAAAGATGTCCAATATAGAATCATTGGCAGAAGTCACAGATGTTGTACAGATTCTCCGCCAATGGGAGGAGGAACATTCAACTACTGCATATGATCCAATTCCTACTTTGCAAAGACTTGCAGAAATTATAGAATTGGAAACAGAGAATTATCTTAAAATGGATCCGGATCCTTTCGATGAGAGGCATCCATCACGCACCGATCCAGAATGTAATTTTGGACATATTCTGAAAGTTTTGTTTAGGAAGGATAATTTCATGAATAAGGTAAAATTAGAAATTAATTGTGGCTACCTGTCAGCTGGTTTACAATGTTAAGTTTTAATTGGAATTAATACAGTATCAATAATTCTTTAGCATAAACATAATTTATCTGAAATTCCAGTAAAGTAATAAGTAGTACACTGTAGTTCAAATAAGAACGTGATATTCTTATTTAAATTATTTGTCATAAATCAGTAAAAGCAGTTTTGGATATCAAGAAAAAGAAGGGAAAACATATATTTCTTTAGTAGTATATACTTCTCTTCATTAGAAGTGTCTACAATTCGTAATGATTGTAATTTTGCACAGCTCATAAACGACTACTTAAGAGATACTTATTGGTCCCGTGCTGGAATCACTGGCCGTGACGTGCGGAAGTTAAACATTGCAGCCTGTCGCCTGATGCTGGACATCCTTCCTGGCTTAGAAACTTCTGCGGTTTTCCAGCCCGGCATGGAAGGCTTAATTCATCGCCTATTTTCTTGGGCGGAAAAAAGTGTAGAACCCCTACAGAGCTATGCAACAGGTCTCTTAGCAGCAGCAATGGAAATACAAGACATAGCAACAGGTTTTAGAGAACAGAATGGAAAAATGGTACCATTAATGTTGCAAAGGTTACATAAACTTCAGGAAAAGGCACAGGAAGATAGACAACTAGCAGTGAATAGTAGACCTTTTGCACATTTTGGTCAAGATGAGAATAATGGAGATGATGTAGAAAACAAAGGCATTCCTGGAAAGAGAAAGGTAAAAATAAATATATTGTAAACTGTTATATCTATCAAATTGTCTTAGCATTTTTATAATGTGAATTCGTTGCTTGTTCCACTAAAATTTTGATAAAAGAAACACGGAAAAATTCGTACTGTACGAGGGTTCTCCAAGTCTATTAAGTCGAATCCTATGAAAACCGTTTGTATGGTATCATCGTATGAAAGTTATTCCTAACTGTATTCAGGTTCCAGCGGGGGGGGGGGGGGGGGGGGGGGGGAATCAGAATACCGAATTTTAGTTTATAAAAAATTTAGTTAAATAAAGACAAAATTTTTCTGTACACTGTCTAATATTGCGTACATATTGTACTAGAGTATCTAGCATCAATTTTTTTTCCAATGAATAATAATATCAAAGTATATGTTAAAAATATCCATGTAATTGTTAATGCAATAGTAAAAAAAAATATATTAAATTGAACACAAAAGGTGGAAGATATGAGAAAAATGTTCTATTCTTTAGAGATATAATTGACTGTGGAACTTTCAATGAAGCATAGCCTAATGCATATTTCAAAACTAGATAATTTTGCATAAGAATTCGAAAATGTACAAAGAATCACATGAACAGAAATAATAAAATTCTGCAAACTACATCTGGAATCATGCAAGGAACACCTAACAATAAATAGAAAAGAAGGAGGTAGAGGACAAGTAGACATGAAGTTGCTACGCACTAGACAAATACAAAGACTACGATACTATTTTCACAACAAAGAGAAGAGAGTGAACTACATAAAGCAATAGGCATAGTACAAGTAGACAGAATTTAACCCCCCTAAACGGTGCAATTCAAAACCACAAAATAGATGTCTACAATGACAAAGAGACAAAGAGAATGTGAAAAAAAAAGAGAGATATATACACGACTACAAGATGAAACATGTTATCAGAGACAGAATGATTTCTGCTGGCAATATAACACTAAGTAATTAGAGTTTAATTGCATTATAAAGGCCCACACATACAAGATGACAGATGCAGATGAAATAAAGAGATACCTGAAACAATGGACCACAACAAGAGCATGCAAATTATTAGCTGATACAGAATACACAAACAGACATAATTTAAAACGTCAAAATCGTACACAGTGCAATAATCAATGGGTGCAAACTAGGAGAAAACACAATTCTCTATTATAGATACATCACAACTACCATCATAGAAATCGCGGAATACAAATGAGACACGATACCTAACCCAGACACTATACCTAACCCAGACACGATACTGCACACAGATTAAACAGTGAAATATAATAGATCAAACATCACATTCATAAGTAAAAAGGAAAAATGATGTATCTTATCGACATATTTATATCAAACGAAACAAATGCACAACACAAACGTAGAGAAGTTGAAAAATACGCACTGCCAGCAGAAGAAATTTAGAGAATCAGGAAACAATCAGAAGTACATATAACACCGGTCATAATCTCGGTTGCTGACATCACGTCAAATATCTTGAAGTGATACCTGTGACAGCTATAACTATACCCAACCATACGTGAAGAATTGCCAAAGATCGTCATACTGGAGACATGCAATATAACGCAGATATTCTTAACCCTTCTGTTACGCGAGTCCGCTCCGCCAAAGAATCGCCACTGAACGCGATGCCGCACCAAAAAAAAGTGTGCACATTTCAGAAAAGATTTTTTTATTATAACACTTTCTTATCGTACAAATATTTCACTGTCGAATAAAAAGAAGCAGTTAAGCTCGTCTCGATGGCCAAAATGTATTACGTTTGTTCAAAATATACTGTGAGTTGGATTAATCCAATACGGGTCAATAGAATCAAAAGTTACTTTATAGGTACGATATAATTCGTTGCCGACTATAGTCTGCTCTCTAACGAAAGGCTTAAATATGCCACAATAAATGAATCAGACTTGGGCAACGTCCCGTCTGTCTTCAATAGTGACTTGGGTAATCAGAAAAAAATACGGAGGAAATAATAATAATAATAATAATAGCAGTAGTAATAACAATAGTAACTGGCTAATTCTTTGAACATTGACTCTTTTCTAATGATACTTGGTTGACACCAGCAACAATGGCAATTATTTGCAACAATGTTAATAAGACGAATTTTTGTTTAAAGGTACGAGAAAAACGCAAGGAAAATGGCATTTTAAAGAGTCCTAGCAGTCTCTCCGAGGAAGAAGAAGATATTCTCCGTTCTCCCGAAGACTCTGCTCCGCTGCCTAAGAAGAAAAAAAGCGAGCCTGATTGCGAAACGCCTCTGAAAAACGATGCACTTTATCCAGAAATTATGTCTCCACCATTATCTGTACCAAAGAGTGCAAATTCAACAAATCAAGTGACTCCATCCAAAGCACACGGCTCTCAAAACAGACTTTTAAATGTTTCCTCTGCAAGATGTAATTTGCAGAAGAGTTCTACTTTACTCTCTCAAAATTCCAACCCTCCATCTACATTGCTCGAAGGAAATTCCAATTCTTCTTGGGCAGAAATGGAATCCTATGTAATTGGAAATGTACAAATACATCCACCAACTTTGGCTACTAGGCAAATGTTGATATTGAGGTACACTTTTTCAGACGTATTCTGTATTGAACTAATTGAAAGTATATATCAACACAATTAGGATTATAATGAGTTAATATTGATAAAATTGAGTTTTAAGTTTCAATTTCCGTTTGTATTTTTTACAGATACCTCACACCAATGGGTGAATACCAAGAATTCTTAGGTCATGTCTTTGAACGAAATGCTCTGGAATTAATTCTGAAATATATTAATGTTAGAGAAACTAAGGATAGCCGTTTAGCTTTTGAAGCACTCAAATATCTTGCCTCCTTGCTGTGTCATAAGAAGTTTTCCATTGAATTTCTCAATGTTGGAGGTCTGCAAAAATTGTTGGATGTTCCAAGACCCAGTGTTGCGGCCACGGGTGTTTCGATCTGTCTTTACTATCTAGCATACTGTGAAGACGCCATGGAAAGAGTGTGTTTATTACCAAAGCATGTCATTTCTGATTTAGTTACTTACGCCCTTTGGCTTCTAGAGCGTAGCCACGATTCTGGCAGGTGTCACGCAACCATGTTCTTCGGCTTTTCTTTTCCTTTTAAAGTGATTCTGGAGGAATTTGATGCTCAAGATGGCTTACGTAAACTTTTCAATGTGGTAAGTGAATGTTAGGAATTTACATTTTTCCATTCTTTTTACATAAGTTGTATACATGTCAATTTTTGAATCATAACATTTTAGGCTATTAAATTCTGTTATTTTTAAAATGTATAGAAGAAGAACATTAATAACTGTTTACGTTAATATGTCGAAAGTAATTTTTATAATTTTACGGTTTATATTTACTTTACATATCATACATTTTTAATATATGATATTGATAGTTCTTGGTTTAGACAAATTTAATATACTGTTATATTTTACGTAAATGAATGCTGTAGCTTATTTTTGTACTTCACTTATGGATACAAATTAATTAAATGTTTTAACACGATTTCTACCACGGTTTTGTATATACCTATTTCGATCAAAAGGAATCTGTTGACGCGTTTGTGCTTGAATGCAAATATCTTGGGAATATTTTTTAAAAACTAATTTCTGTTTAATATTTTTTATTTTATCAGAAAGTTCATTCAACATCATAACATTATTAATTAAAAAATAGCGTTATAAATGAAATATATAAAAATATCCTAGTCAACGCTACATTTTTTACATACGCGTGGTTCGGCAGATTGCGTTCTTTCGCAAACTTGCGACACGCGCACAACATCCTTCATATCCCAGGACTCAAGCCTTAAAACTTGTCGCTGGAATGATCTCTCGTAAAAAGCAAAATTTCAAACAACATTCGTATATAATTATTATAACGGGATTTGTTTTTTTTGTTACAACTGAAGTGAGGATTCCTTAGAAATGAAATGATATTGCCAAATGGAGTTGATATTCATGTATAAATGATTAACGATTAGATAATGTTATAAAATTTTTAAGATGTCAAAAGACACCTTACTATAGAATACCCATACATATTTTAAATTCAGAAAGAGATTGGAAGAACAAGACACCCCGTAATTAATTTAGCAACCATTATATAAAAAGTAATGATAATAATTTTAAACGATAATTTCAAAAGGAGTCTTTCGACATCTTTGGTAAAAATAATGTTAATTACATATTGTCTTCTGTATATCAGTTGTAAATTTTCTTCTTTGTATTATCAGAAGGGACAATTCCATTTGTTCTTTTTCTGTGTGCAAAGATTAATATCAATCAGAATTGAGGATGTTTCACACTTCTATTTCTCTTTAAGAAATTTTATGTTGAATTTGTAGATAATTTAAAGAAACATATGACTTATAGAATTTATCATTTTAAAGTTTATATTTGATTTTACCTTCAATTTGTGAATAATCAACATCCTCTTTAATGGTGCATTTAGGCCTGTTGTTATAATAGTGATGTAATACCAAGTCTTTTATTCTTTGTTTCAAGGTATTGAGCTTCTCAATACTTCTGTTTTGAGCTGCATGTTGTGTTCGGTATAATGACTAGACTGCGGATGTTTATGCACTATAATTATGCAAAGAGCATATCACATTTATACTCTAAAAATGTGCAGATATACATAAAAAATATGCACATACTAATGCACGATATTAATTACATACTATATTACGTGTTGAATGTAATATTAAGTATCAACAAACGTTTTACAGTTATTCTGTTGTATTATATTTAGAATTACAGTAAATTATAACCATTTTTTCTAATTTTTATGGCGTTTGTTGGTACAAATTAATTTGTATGTCGAAAATAACAGCCCCACATCACATGATGTTAATCGGTGCATATTTAAATTTACTTAAGCAGTGTTTTGGCAGATGTATTATCTAAAATATCTAAAATTCTTTACATCTATAAGATGTAAAATATCTAAAATTTTTCTTAATGGCATGTATCCTGCATTTTTTTCTAACATAACAGTTATTTTTTTCTTAATCTTCTCTCCGCAATCATCGGGAATGTTTTCTAATTGTGCTATACGCTATAAATATATATAGATCATTCAGTAGGAATATATATATATATATAATAATAATAATAATATATAATTATATATATTCCTACTGAATGATCTAAGGGTAAATGTATGGTTTCTAATTTCCGAATTGTAACGGGTAAGGTCTTTAAATGAACCTTTAGAAACACTAAATTTTGCAGGATTTCGTTTTATTGAAACACTTAATGTGCAGTTTTAATGGTAACAGCGTATTTTGCATTAACACTTAGAGTTACCTATTATCATGAAAAATAAAATGAATATAGCTTTATTTAATTTTATTTAATTGGATTTCAGTATTTATACCTTCTTAATATTCTCAGTGTTCAGCATAGAACAAATCATGATTTGTTGTGATGTATAGTCAGCGTTACATTGACACATAACGATGAGTATTTAACGAGATAGATGTTTCGAATGAGCATGATATGTGCATGTGCACGGTCAATAACATATGCAATATATATTATTGCATATGTTTTTTAATATAAATATGCAAAAGATATGCAACGTGCAAAATAAAAAATATGATTTTAGAATCTCCTAATAACAGAACAAATTTCTGTTTAGATCCCGTAGCTTTATCCATTTCTTGTAAAAATATGCATTTGCATAAACATTCGCAGTCTAATAATGACACACTTATCAACTTCGTTAAACAGATCTATCTTTTATCATTTTTACACAGTGACTGTACGATATTGTAATGTAGGTTGGTACAATAAAGTTATAAACTCAATTTTAAAAAATATTTTACATAGACCACTTTTATAATTATTGGTACATTTATTTCTACTGATTTTATCTCAAAATTAATGATAATGATCTATTATAATTCGAAACCAAGAAGAATAAAATCCTTCATAAATTAGATGAACTCGTCAAATAACACACTGAGCTTTGTTAACATTTTACGTAATAATGCAACGTAAATTTTTCAAGATATCTACTCTGCCTATTTTGAATATTGAAGAAGAGCCAGCATTAAATGATGATGAAGAGTGCGCATCAAGACAGATAGTTAGACATGTGGCAGTGGCTTTAAAGCGATATATGGAGGCGCACTTACATTTAAAAGCAGAACAACTACAGAGAGCAGAAAATGTGAGAACAGAGCGTGATACATGGCAGCCGTCATTACCACCTTATAAAGCGTGTAAACTAAGCAGCGAAGAGGTTCAAGCAGAGGTGATTACAAAACATGCATTTCCATTACTTGTATAATTAAAAAATTTATACCAATAATTGAAATTACTCTTACCTCTCCATATCCCTTCCCCGTAGACTTTTAGGTTTAATATGTCTAAGTCAATTAGAAAATATTGTAAGTCACTATGTCATTTGTAATATGTTGTTCATTATATGTAACTTACTATTTGTCATGATAAGCACGTAATTATTTTACATTAATGTTTCTAATTACAGGTGGAAATTCTACAAGAGCTAATGTCCGTTAGAGCAGTCTGGCCTCCAGTCGAAGAACTGTACCGACTTGGAGGCATTACGCTCCTTTTGCAAATCATTGCGTTTGCTCGCGAGTGGAATTACACTGGTCGTGTTCATGCAACTTCGAGTGCTGAAACTGTCCGTTCTTGCTTGGACGTTATAGCAATTTGTTCTGTAGTACCGAAGGTGATGCTACTGCTCTGCGAAAGAGTTGATATGCCAGATGTGTCCATGACAATGGCGATAAATTTACTTCTTGCTGCTGCAGAATGTGAAATTATCGCTGATGCAGATGTGCAGAGAGCTGCATTAAGGGCTGTAATTAATTGTGTCTGTGCTCCTATCAATAGGGTAAGCAATCCATATTGAATTAATAAGATTAACTATTTTCAAGGATAGTTCTTATAAAATTGAAGTTTAACTTTTTGAAATTTTGTTAAAGTTTTGTTCTACAAGTTTTCAACATCTTCAAGATGACGATTCGAATGCCATAGAACTTTAAAGAAACAGATCACAGCCAATTCTTCTTTAATTTAAAAAAATGTTATTTCTGTTTTTAATTGGCTTTTTTAAAGAACGCATGTCTTCAAGCAAATCTTTTAATTTCCATTTTTTTCTCTCTCTCATTTTAGGTTGGAGGGAATGTAGCGAGATATTCTGTAACAGGTTCCGCTAAAAAAAAGGCTAATATCAATAATAGTGAAGAGTTAATACAAAAAATATGGGAAAGCGTAAGATCTAACAACGGCATAATGGTATGTAAAATATCTATTATTAATATAAAGATAAATTGATTAATAAATGCACTCGAAAAGGCAATGAAAATACATCAGATTCTATAAACACTTAGCACGATTAAGGTTCTGTATATAGAAAAAGACGTGCTTTAATCGTGCTTTTAATACGTGCCTTAATCGTACTTTAGTCATTAAATGATTTTTACGTGGAAACCTCATAAACTCAAAACTAATGATGAATTAACAATTGTTTACTACTGCTCTATTATTCATCGTCTCCCCGACTTACGACCAAGTTTTCCGATTTCAGTTAACCGGTCGTTAGTCGGATTTATATTTTTCAATACTATTTTCATTCAAATACATTATAAAAATGTTAGATAAAACACAGAAATTCAATCCATGTATGTATAATTATTGTACATAATATAATTTGATAGTATGCTTATACATATAAGTTTTTACAAATATAACAAATCAACTATTAATATTTTTGTACTTGAAATTCATATGTTGATTTGCTATATCGTATACATTACTTGTGGTATCCAAAAGTTATCGTACAGTTTTTACAGTGTTATGAAAGTATAGAATTTATATATTATTTATTACACTTTTCAAAGTAAAAGATTGAATTGAAACACTTTTCTAGGTCTTACTGCAACTCATGATGGTGAAAACACCAATAACTGATGCAGACAGTATAAGAGCATTGGCCTGTCGAGCTCTTGCAGGTCTTGCACGCAGTGAAAAAGTCAGGCAGATAATAAGCAAACTTCCAATGTTCACCGATGGACAGATTCAAGCGCTAATGAAGGATCCAATACTCCAGGAAAAAAGGCAGGAACATGTTATGTTTCAGAAATATGCACTCGAGTTGATGGAACGAGTTTCTGGAAAAGCAAAACCTACTGGAGCTGAGTATGAAATATCATTAGTCAGCTTACATCGAGTAAGTTCTTATAATATTTTTCACGACAATTTATATAATTTAATTGATGTTCAAATTAAGATAACATTTCCTTTGCTTTAGTAAATATGTAAGATGTTTTATTTAAAATGTGATAAATCTAGATAGTTCATTGTTTGTACAGTTGAGCAACTATTCCATTTCTCTTAATCAATTTTATTAGGCCAACATTAACTCTGCGCAATCTTAATTTGATATATATTAAATTCTCCCTTTCTAAAATTTCGTTAGTTGTATAATATCGATTTCATTAATTATTCTATTCTATCGTATCGATGGTACATACCTTCTATGCACATCGTGATTTAATGTTTTCCTTTTAAATACAATAAAATTTGTGACATGAATTTGGTAATGCATTTTAGGCAAATGTAGTAGCACAGACAAGAATACAATATAACGAGCAACAACTTAATCAGTTGATATATCAGCACTTGATGTCTAGAGGATTGTCAGAAACTGCTGCAACTCTTCACAGAGAGGCTAATGTGGAGTCATCTGCAATAATGAAGCCAGTGTCTACGTGCCAACCTTTTGCTTATCGTAGTCCTGCCACAACAGGGGTGAGCAATTAAAATGTATTTTTTCTTTCTAATTACGTAACTTCAACTGAATCTGCACTTATTGTACCAGCTATAATTTATCACTGTCAAATATTTTATCTGTTATTTTGTAACAACAATGTTTTTTGTTGAGATCTTTGCAAAATTCTTCACTAAGATTGATAAGATGTAGCAATATGTACAAGATGATCGAAAATTAAATATAAACATCAACATAGCTTATCTGCAACCATGCCTATAACGATATATCTACGTATTTGATCCGGTGGTAATCTGTTGAAGAAAGTTTGAGTGCAATTGTCCTTGAAATTGAAATTCGAGGTTGAATTTTTTTTATTAGCCTATTCTGCTCATCGTGTGGAGGAGAGGTCTGAAGGGATCGGAATTTAACTGTCCTGTTGAAAAATAAATATAGAAATTTCAATAATTCGTTACATTAATTTTTCTTTTCGCAACTATTTACATTTATAATTTGCTTCAAAATAAATAAATTGTTATTGAGGAAGGAACAGGAAATATTCAGATAGGAAGGATAATGAAATGTGATGCGTACTTCGTCCCGGGTCCATTAACAGGGAATCTGGGTATTTAACTTCCCAATACTGAAACCGCAGACACAATGGTCACTATCCAACCACTCCCTCTAACTGCTAAAAATATTGCTTTCCATCCCTTTTTCCATTTTTCCCTATTTCTTCTTTTAATTTTTGTGCATGTTTTAAAATTATATGTCTATTTCTCTGTGGTATTTCCATTACATTTTACTTTTTCAATTATCTTTCTTTTCTTTTATTATCTGCCTATCCCTTCTCTTCGCCCATCTTGTTCTCTCTCTCTCTCTCTCTCTCTCTCGTTTTCTATCTCTATTCCTATATATTCTCTTATAAAAATTTGTCGTTTCCATTATCCGATTTGAAACATTTCTTTTAGCTTTGTTTTCTTCACTCCTGAATAATGTCCTTCCTGATGATAACCATTTTTTTATTCCTTTCTAGCTGCTCTCTTAATACACGTTACAGCTTTTTCTTATTCAATCATGTACCTTAACTGAATCAAACTAATAAATTTTTAATTTTATTGTCGACCTTAGTGTCGTTTTAGTAGTTTACGTTCTTTTATGTTTCACTACGTGCGCTTCATTCTTTGTATTTTAATAATCTCACTATTAATATCATTATTTCCTAAAAGTGTGCCCAGCAATTTGAATTGATATAAATCTTTATCTTCAATTGTAAACTAATTTGTTTTAGGCGAGAAATGGATTTTCCCTTGCAGCACCAGTGAATCTTTACAATACAAGCAGATGCAGTCAAAGAGAGGTGTCTTCGAGAAATAACACTACTCCTACATCTTCCTCTAGATTCATATCGCATACTGGTTCCTGTTCTGGTTCGTCGTCGTTACCCTCTGCAAATAATGTTCGGTTGAAGCTCGCTGATTGCCTTAATCAGAATGTACTGTCCAATAATACTAGCCAACCGATCAAGTTGCAAATTAATCAAAAGTAAGTAATATTTCTTATTCTTAAGTAATATTTCTATTTTCTCTTTAAGGTCATGGACTGAATTTCGTGTTATCTCTTGTAAATATAAGTTGCAATTTTACGTTAAATGGTATAGCAGGATAAGGGGGTCAGAAGTGCCCCTGAACCCATTTCAATGCGTGGTCAGATGTCATTCGATAGGTAATAAAAAACAAACCAATGTGTATTAAATTTCAACCCTGTATCTCGACTGGGAGGAGAATATTTATGGGGTAAATTCGAAAAACCGGGTTTTGCCCTATTTTCCCTGTTTATTAAGGCGCATAAATTTCGAAAATATTCTTACACATTCTAAATGACAAAATACATGTTTGATGTTTTTTAAGATTTTTCCATTGAAAACCCTAAGTGCAAAAATTGAAAAACCGGAAAAAAGGAAATCGAGAAAATGTGTATTTTGTATCGAAATCGTTGTGATATAACTTCTTACTTTTTACAGTAACAATCTGATACCCATGATTGTTATCCTCAATTTTATTCAGATCCCTTTTCCTGCTGTACCCTTTTCTTTTAATTTTCTTTCATTCCTGACCAGGCTATTTGCACTTCTAATGTAATTCCTTCTGAGAAGGATTTGTTTAATTTTAATTTTATTCATGTTTAATTTTCTTTATTTTGTTTTCGTTCTCATTAGCACTAATCTGATAATCATAATTATATTTTTTATCGAACTTCTTTGTATTTCTAAGTTTATATCAGCTTATGTATACTCTTTTCTGTTTTCTTTTCTTTCTATTTCAATCATATAATTAATATTGGAATTCTGTGTCATTTCTAATTATAAATAATTGGAAAAACTATAGGAAGAATCAAGCCGACAGACAACCTCTAGTCAATTCAATGAATTTCCAATCAAGTAGTCAGCCAATGGCGTGCAGATCTTTACAAAAACAGATTTCAAGAGACCCTGGAGGTGGTGGAGGACCAGGAGTTGCCACTTTAAACCCTGCAACTATAACGCTAGACTCAATTATTACAGAATATCTAACAAACCAGCACGCACTGTGTAAAAATCCTATGGTTACCTGCCCCCAATTCAATCTTTTTGAGTGAGTCCAATTTAATTTTACTCTTTCAGAAAGGATCTAGCTGGATAAGGATGGAAAAAGTGCCCCCAAAGCAAATTAATCTTGGGGCATACCATTCGATAGATCTCTCAAAAAAAAACCTTCCTGCAAAGTATGAATTCGTTACCCCTACCGTAGGGGTAGTTACAGGGTGAAACGTATTTTAGTTTTTGCCCGATTTCTCCTGTTTGGTTTCATTGAAACTTCTGAAACATATCACAGATATTGTACCCAGCGGTGTGCATACTTCTGAATTTTTCCCTGATTTTTTGGTTGTCAAGTTAATTTTTAAAAAATTTAAAAATTTAAAAACATTAATATTTTATTGAAAATATGAAATGACCACTTTTTTTTACAGTATTTGCATCATACCGTTGATATTGATGTGTAATTTTTTCAGATTTTTAGGAGTGACGGAACGCAGTTAAAAAATTAAAAATCAAAAATTGTTTATATTATTGGCTTAACTATTCATGTAACCGCATTCAAAATTTTACAGCTTTTGGAGCTTACTATGATTATGAATCTAGAATTTTTTTGGATTTTTTACAAAAGTGTATCATATAAAAACAATACAATATGAAAAGCGGGTATTTATTTATAATACTAACATAATAATTTATTTGACCACATTTATATTGTTAGGGCTTCTTAAGCTTATTATGATTAATAATGTGTAATTTTTGCAGATTTTTAGGAGTGGTGGAACATAGTTAAAAAAATTAAAATCTGATATTTTCTTACTTTCCGTACGTAAAGCAACGGTACACTTCAACCGAGGCTTTGAATAAGCATTTCAAGTCATTTTGTGTATCTTAGATTATTGCCCAACGAGTTCCAAATTATTAATAATTATTGGAGGATCGGTAATTTCTTCTGCATCTGAACACGCATTTCAAGTTACTTTGTTTACCATAATATTGATACACGAATTCTTAATTATTAATAATTGTTTGAGGATGGGGAAGTTCTCCTGTATCTAAATGTAAAAAAAATTAATAATAATTAATGTTAACAATTAGGAACTCGTGGAGCAATAAATTACTGTAAAAGAAAATGACTTGAAATGCTTATTCAAAGCCTTGATCTGAAGTGTACCGTTGCTTTACGTATGGAAAGTAAGAAAATATCAAATTTTAATTTTTTTAACTATGTTCCACCACTCCTAAAAATCTGCAAAAATTACATATTAATAATCATGATAAGCTTAAGAAGCCCTAATAATATAAATGTGGTCAAATAAATAATTATGTCAGTATTGTAAATAAATATCAGCTTTTCATTTTGTATTTTTTTTAATATGATACACTTTTGTAAAAAAATCTAAAAAAATTCTAAATTCATAATCATAGTAATTAATCATAATAATCATAGCTGTAAAATTTTGAATGCGGTCACATGAATAATTAAGCCAATAAAATAAACAATTTTTGATTTTGATTTTTTTAACTGCGTTCCTTCACTCCTAAAAATCTGAAAAAATTACACATCAATATTAACGGTATGATGCAAATACTGTAAAAAAAAGTGGTCATGTCATATTTTCAATAAAAAATTAATGTTTTTAAATTTTTAAATTTTTTAAAAATTAATTTGACAACCAAAAAATCTGGAAAAATTCAGAAGTATGCACACCGCTGGGTACAATATCTGTGATATTTTTCAGAAGTTTCAATGAAGCCAAACAGGAGAAATCGAGCAAAAACTAAAATACGTTTCACCCTGTAACTACCCCTACGGTAGGGGTAGCGGATTCATACTTTGCAAGGACGGTTTTTTTGAGAGACCTAACGAATTGTATGCCCCAAGATTAATCTGCTTTGGGGGCACTTTTTTCATTCTTATCCGGCTAGACCCTTTAACATTATTTTGGTTTCATTTCAGAATATAATACATATTACATCTTAAAGAAATTTGTTTATTCTCATAAAATTTTAAGAGTAATGTGCCAATATGTATTTGTTTTGAATTAATTATATTTTATTTAAGGTGTTCTCATTTATCTCAACTTGAAATGCAATTTACTTTAATTTAAATTTTATCTGCAGTCGGTATCATGTTTTTATTACTAACACGAGCTACATTGCAACAAAGGTGACATAAAAACATTAAAAGTAACATTGCAGAGCGTATATACTGTATAATTTTTAGGAAATTTATAAAAATAGCATGTTTGTCACAATTTTAATAGAATAATTTTGTACAGTCGCTTTACAATTTTTCACTGTTTATCAGATTGTTCCACCGTGATTTATGAAGCAACACAATCTGATTAAATTTAATCATTACAGACCACATAAATGTCCTGATCCATGTACAAAGAATTCAACACCAACTAATGTAACTGTGAGGCTGACAAGAAGAGCACTAGGAATGGATGGCAGGCGATTGGATAGAAGACATATTTATAGTCGATTTTGCCCCGTTAAAACGTTCAGGCCAACTGATGGAACATTTACTTGTTGTATTTTTTCGGTGAGTCAAATTTCGATGATTTTGTAGACATGCACTTAAACACAATTATTACAGTAAGTAATTACTACATCGGTCCCGTTCACTGCCAGGAAAATTAAGAGAAATTGCGTCCTGCGTACTAATATTTATTTGGCGAATATAGCAAGGCATTTTAGAATTGCAGATTAATTAATGACAAATGTAATCTTCGTGTTTATACTGATACAACGAACATTTTATTGGCGGTTCGGAACCTCACCTCAATCTGTAGATCTTATTGTTAGTCAAAGTGATCGATTTATCATACTAGTATTTCGCCATGTCTAAAATTTTTAATAAAGGGCAAAACTGATGTTATTAGAAAATGTTTAAATATCTCAACATAAGAAGATGGAAACTAGAAACCACTTTCAAATATAATGGCCCATTTAATTGTTTTATCATAAGTTTGGCATGCGATTTCTTTACAATTATGTAAGATAGAATCAAATTCTAATGATTGTGAGCGACTGAAAAAATCTCCTCGTATAAAATTTATTTACATGCTGCTTATGAGTTAAGTAACCATTTTTTCTAATCGGT
This sequence comes from Cerceris ruficornis, assembly GCA_963989415.1. Taxonomy (NCBI): domain Eukaryota; kingdom Metazoa; phylum Arthropoda; class Insecta; order Hymenoptera; family Crabronidae; genus Cerceris; species Cerceris ruficornis. The sequence continues at coordinate 12,382,880 of OZ022520.1, read as the reverse complement.
TTCTCCGTGAAATCAAAAAACTTTGTTAGTTTTACTGATTATATTGCTTACAATGTGAAATCGCGACAAAAAACTATATAATTTTGTAGAATTTAGTTAATAATTCATTTTTGCTCCTTAACTAATAGTAGTAATTCACACTTACTTAAAAGCATTCGTAAAAACTCTTACATTTTGTTATTGACAAAATATGATACCTCTCTGTTGTTTTTATTTAAATCCTTGCATCCTCCATCTTTTTACATAACTTCATCCTTTAACGTGTGCTGTCAAATAATCGATAATTATTTCTCTGTTATCAATACTTGTAATATATTACAAACTTATCTCATAATAATAAATATCTTTGTGTAGCCTTGCCAGCAATATTTGTTGTTGGGGACATATACAGGAGACGTAAAAATGTGCAATGCTCATACCGGAATGGAGGAAGCAACATATCCATGTCATGAGTCTTATGTTTATCACATGGAATGTAATTTACGTGGAACTCTACTTTTAACTTCTACTGCCTGGAGAAGCCCCATGTCTGCTCTCTGGAGCATAGGAACTTTCTTCGACATTAGAATACCTCTTGAAAATGAGGATTACGTAGAATTTGGAAAACTTCAAGATAGAATTATTGGAACTCAAGGAGAAAGTGCTACAGTACGTATATTTTTCCTATTATAATTACTATTAACTTAAAGGGCTTTTCATTATTTTAGTACAATAATATTTCATTATAATATGCGTAATATTACGTTACAAACTACTGCGCGCGGAAATACTCTATACTACGGGTCGTCTGCCGTGTTGAGAGCTGTGATGCAAATGAATTAATCGTTATAATAATTATACCATGTTCTTGCTATTATAATGTATACTATCCTTATTCGCCTTTCGCTTTTCGCTTTTCGCTTTTCACTTTTCACTTTTATTCCGACGGAATATTATCTTGTGCCCGTTCAGAAATCAATCTAACAAGGAAGGTATTCGAAGTGCAACTCACGGATTCGAATAAAATTTTGTGGGTTTGTAGAGTGATCCAAGACAAGAAAAATGGTATACTCCATTCGTGCCCAATCGCCCTTTAAGGGCATGAAATTTAACCTCAAAGTGAAATCGACACTTGCACTTCCTCGCTTATATCTCCTAAAGTACAAAAGATAGAAAAAAATGTTTTAGGTGAAAGTTTAACGGTAAAAGGAGCGCTATAAATTTGCATCAACAAATTTTTAAAAACAACTTTCCTTCTTGAAAAAAAAATTTTTTTTGCGTTATTTTAAACAATTTTGAAATCTTTTTGGTAATGAAAAATGTGGCATTTTTTATTCTGAATTCAACCATAACAATATTTTTATTATACACCGCTAGAATTACAGAGATACACGACAAAACGTACTCCCTAGCGCGCGGTACCGCGCAATACCGCGCTAACAACATATAGAGTTACATATTAAGAATGCTCATTTTCGTTGCAGGACATAACTATGTGACGAAGATGGGTGTGGTAACATAAAAATTGCAAATTATGAAATATTACATAAAGATTAATAATGACTTATAATACAGATCGTACTATATCCCATATATACATACATACATATTTTTTAAACGCTTATTTAACATTTTATTACATTGTAAGCACACGCGATTACATGTACTTCACTCGACATAGTTTTCGCAAAGTGAAAAAGACGAAATACTATCTTCATTAAAAAAGTGATCTACACATAGATACTTTTTGCACCAAGCACATCTTATAATAGCAGGCTTATCACATAATTCACAACGTGGCAGTTTATCTGCTTCAGGAAATTTAAAACAGAAATCTACCGGATTTTCAAACCGTAGTGGTAACCTTTCCTCTAGGTATCCACTTTTATACCAAGAGTATTTAAATAATTCTCTGAATCTCGGGGAAGACAATTGGTTGTGGGTGAGTGATTGCAATTTGATGATGTTATTTCGTAGATGTAAATTTATATTAATATCGTACAGCAAAACTCGATCGGAAAAGGTTCTAACAAAGTTTTTCCATATCCGGAAACCAAAAACGTCCAACGGTTGTATCAAACCTGTCGTCCCTTTCGGTATAGTTAACGTAATAAGTTGCTTGTCACTCGGAATACTTTGCTGAAACGTGGACGGACAATGACCACTCCACGAATCAATTAATAGTACACTTCGAGGCCCAGTCTTTGGTGAAAAGACTTCTGCGAGCCAAGTGTTGAAATGGTGCGATGTTAACTTCCCAGATTTGGAAGCAGCGACAAACACATTATCCGATCTGAATAAGTTTCCTTCTACCCTAGGTCCAAATTCTCCACTTGGTTCTTTTAATACTATGAACAAAGGTGACAGTAACTGACCGCTCGCGGAAATGGTAGGGAGAATCGTATAACTGTGAGTGGTTGAGGATATTGACTGCACGGCTGCTTCTACGGTCTTTGTACCACGATACGATAACGTACGACCAGAATGAATTTCCAAATTAAATCCACTCTCCTCGGCATTGTATACATTATTCGGTTCGTACGTTGCCATATACGGTTTCACCTGGTCTACGAATTCGGTGGCTGCCAATTGTACACTTTGCTTGTTTCGGCTTGCGGAACGACTTACGAATTTCGTAACCTTCCTCGAAACGATGTTGTGCGCTCTCTTGAAATTCACGACCCACTGGTGGCTACCTTTAAATCCTGGCAGATTGACGTCCTCCTTTGCTTCTACCGCCCAATGCTTTAAATCCGTATTGTGCACAAAGGAGCCTCGATCAGTAGCAGCTTCAAATTTGTCCAGCACAAATTTCGCGATTGACATAATTTTATCCCTGTGTGTACCGCCTCTTGCCAACGTTTCTTCCCATTGATATAACTGGTTAATCGATTTTACTTTTCGAAATTTGTGCTGCACGCTATCGAGAGTCCTACGCATTTTCTTGCCGCTTCTCCAGAACTCAACTGCGCGAGTTTTATAGCTGAGGTCTACATTACCACTTTCGCCTGGGATGCAACTGTCATCAAATTCGTTGTTACCATATTCTTCGTCTTCCTGAATGCCTTCATCAGGAACGAATTCACATTCTTGAGGTCTTGTTGGATCTTCATATTCCAGGGTCATAACGTAGTCGGCCGTAAATGAATTTTCAGTGATACTCTCACGTATCATTCTGTGTATGATCTCCGAGAGTTCGACCTCCCGGCGATTAATTGGAGATGGTGGAATACTGGTTATGTGAAGCATTGCTATTAGTAGATTAATAACGGTTGTCGGATTTATGTACACCATTGTATCCAAAGCTAACGCCACGTGCAGTTGAACGAGTTGCAGTAACACTGACAATGAATTCCAGACCCGAAGACTGGGTATTTATAAGGAGACTGGATATTTATCAGTGCAAAGTTCATAAGATATCGGGATAATGATTAATTGAATATTTGCGAAAACAGACCATTTTATTACATTTAACGATATCATTTCGTTTTTATTAATTCTTCTTTCTCTCAACTTCCATTGTTGGCCTGTTTTCGCATATATTCGATTAATCATTATCCCCTCATCTTATGAACTTTGCACTGAATTGTCCGATTCAGATCGGATAATGTGTTTGTCGCTGCTTCCAAATCTGGGAAGTTAACATCGCACCATTTCAACACTTGGCTCGCAGAAGTCTTTTCACCAAAGACTGGGCCTCGAAGTGTACTATTAATTGATTCGTGGAGTGGTCATTGTCCGTCCACGTTTCAGCAAAGTATTCCGAGTGACAAGCAACTTATTACGTTAACTATACCGAAAGGGACGACAGGTTTGATACAACCGTTGGACGTTTTTGGTTTCCGGATATGGAAAAACTTTGTTAGAACCTTTTCCGATCGAGTTTTGCTGTACGATATTAATATAAATTTACATCTACGAAATAACATCATCAAATTGCAATCACTCACCCACAACCAATTGTCTTCCCCGAGATTCAGAGAATTATTTAAATACTCTTGGTATAAAAGTGGATACCTAGAGGAAAGGTTACCACTACGGTTTGAAAATCCGGTAGATTTCTGTTTTAAATTTCCTGAAGCAGATAAACTGCCACGTTGTGAATTATGTGATAAGCCTGCTATTATAAGATGTGCTTGGTGCAAAAAGTATCTATGTGTAGATCACTTTTTTAATGAAGATAGTATTTCGTCTTTTTCACTTTGCGAAAACTATGTCGAGTGAAGTACATGTAATCGCGTGTGCTTACAATGTAATAAAATGTTAAATAAGCGTTTAAAAAATATGTATGTATGTATATATGGGATATATAATAGTACGATCTGTATTATAAGTCATTATTAATCTTTATGTAATATTTCATAATTTGCAATTTTTATGTTACCACACCCATCTTCGTCACATAGTTATGTCCTGCAACGAAAATGAGCATTCTTAATATGTAACTCTATATGTTGTTAGCGCGGTATTGCGCGGTACCGCGCGCTAGGGAGTACATTTTGTCGTGTATCTCTGTAATTCTAGCGGTGTATAATAAAAATATTGTTATGGTTGAATTCAGAATAAAAAATGCCACATTTTTCATTACCAAAAAGATTTCAAAATTGTTTAAAATAACGCAAAAAAAATTTTTTTTCAAGAAGGAAAGTTGTTTTTAAAAATTTGTTGATGCAAATTTATAGCGCTCCTTTTACCGTTAAACTTTCACCTAAAAAATTTTTTTCTATCTTTTGTACTTTAGGAGATATAAGCGAGGAAGTGCAAGTGTCGATTTCACTTTGAGGTTAAATTTCATGCCCTTAAAGGGCGATTGGGCACGAATGGAGTATACCATTTTTCTTGTCTTGGATCACTCTACAAACCCACAAAATTTTATTCGAATCCGTGAGTTGCACTTCGAATACCTTCCTTGTAAGCTGAACTAGTTGAAATCAAAAATTGATTATATCTGAAAAATTGATATGATTTGGTATTTGAATTTATCTATAACAAATTTTATATCTACAAAACTATAGTGGCGACGGATTTAAGTATAGCAGAGATTTCATATTCATGTTTGGCATCACAGAAAATATAACAATTAATGCAAGCGTTCTTTGTGATAGGAAACGGGTAATTTTTGTGGATCAGTGTTATTATTGAGAAAAAATTGAAATGCCATAAATATTTAAAAACTTAGGTATCTTAATTATTGATACATTTCCATCCTTCTTTATGAACGTTTTCATTAAGAAAATTTATTCGCAAGTTTTACCGGGAAACTGAATTTACTTCTGATAACTGACATTTTTTAAATCATAATAAAAGTGAAACATCGTAAAGATTCATTTGAAGTAGAAATTTTCAATTCTAACTATTTTATTGTTATTATTATTTTATTATATTAATCACTTTGACTGCAATTTTCAGATATACGATATAGCTACAGGCAAATTGTTGACAACCCTTACACCCTCAATTTCTAATCAGTACACCAAAAATCGTGCCACCTTTAGTATGAATGATGAGTTGGTCCTTAGCGATGGTATCTTATGGGATGTAAATTCAGGAAAAGAAATTCACAAGTTCGATAAATTGAATCAAACCCTAAACGGAGTCTTCCATCCAAATGGTAACGATATAAATATAAATTTCTTAAAATATTGTTGATTGTATTAATAAATAAAGTATTACTAAAGTACATACATATGTACATGTGAATAAACATTATATTTTTTTGATAATGTTTGTACTTTAAAACATTTAGAAAAGTGGGGGGACAAAAAAGTAAAGGAAGAAAGGTAATCAGTGCTTACTAATTTACAAATGATTAAAAATAACGTTTTCCAAAACAGGTACCGAAGTGGTTTCGAACACCGAAGTGTGGGATTTGAGAACGTTCCATCTGTTGAAGACTGTGCCGACGCTCGATCAGATGGAAGTCATTTTTTCACCGGTAAATAACATTATCTATGCGGTATCTTTGGACCAGGAAAACGAAGATGAATCTCATTACGTGACGTCCTTCAAAACCGTTGATGCTTTGGATTACAACAATATCGGTAAGTATAATAATCGGTAAAAATTTGATTCATTATAAAAATAATGAAATGCATGATTCTATGAAATGCCCTGACATGGACAAATATTAATTACAGCAACTTACGATGTAAAAAGATGTATCTATGGATTGGCTTGTAATAAATTCGACACGCAAATCGCAATTGTCGAAAACCAAGGTGATTTTGATAGCACTCAAGAGTCTTGCGTCAGACTTTACGACGTTGGTAGAAGGAGAGACGACGAAGATGAAGCTGAAGAAGACGACGATGACGATGATCTCGATGCAAGTGACGACGATGGTTCAGCTTCCGATGATAATAACGTCGATGGTAAGTAACATTTGAAGTCTTTATTCACGTCCATAGTACTATAACATTTTATTTCGAAAATAAATGCATTTGTATCATGAGCCAGTGTATGAAACCAGAAAGTTTTCTATTAGAGCAATTCTATTAGAGCAATTTGAAATTTTTGCACTGTACATCACAAAGGAAATGCTTTAATAGAATTTAATATTTTATGAATGAAATATCTCAAACAGATGCAGATAATCCAAATGTAGCTACAGAAGAAAATGGAGACAACGAGCAAAACGATCGCGAAAATAATGATGATGACGATGATGACGAGGATGATGACGAAGAAGATGGTGGAGACGGCGATGATTCCGGTGATGATAGTGTCGATTACGATCCGAATGTTGACCTCAACGATCTTTCAGATGATTTTTCTCTGTCTGACGTTGATGATCTAGAAATCCTCTTTTCATAAAATTTGATTCATGCAAAGATGTTAACAAACTAAGTGTCTATCGTCAGAAACTCGAAATCATCGTAAATTACTTGATTTCTTATTCAGGCCAATCAACTGGTATTGTGAGTTTTCGTTTACGATCGATTTATCTGGGAGGTGTACGCAGTTATAGAAACAATTTGCGAATTTGAAACCATGGAAGTTTATTTTTTCTAATCTAATTCTCTTTCCAATATTTTGCGCTGAAATAGTTGATTGGCAAAATTATTTCATTCTTCAATTTGCTGTCAACCAACATCAATGGAATTGACTAAATTTGACTGTGAAATTGGGTCCTGTCGAAAATCGAAGATTCGTAACAATGTAATATTGAAACTGAACTTATGATATCAATGCAATTTAAACCCAATGAATTTAATTTTCCGCGTATTACCAGTTCATTGTGAATCAATACTGTGTTCGTAAATATTTTGTTCCATTAAGCTGAATTGTAATTGAAGTTCAAAACGGCGCAATTTGCTGGTTGATTGAGGTGTATATAATTATATTAAGAAAAAGTATTTGTTGTCCAATAAACGTATCTTGGATATAAGGATTTATTAAGAAACATTTATGCGTATATATATATTTTTTTTCCAAAATAACGGTGAAAATTTCAATCGACTAATTTGTTAGATTTAATCGAACTCTTAATCGGTTCAAGTAGTCGATTTTTAATATTCCTCATTTTTAAGTGAATTTTTATGTGTAGAAAAAAATAAGAAGGATTGGAGCGAATATAAGTAAACAAAAATGAGCACAAAAGTGTGACTGAGAGAAAGAGAGAACGAACAAGCTTGTAAAAAGTCTGTTTATCCTGTCGTTTGTTATTAATAAAGAACCGTAAATTTGTATAGACTTGCGCTAATAAATAGAATCGAGCTTTATCACAAATTTTTAGTACCTTCATCAATGATACTTTCATAATCGTTTGACTATAATAATCATTTTCCAATCCTAGTTCTACAATCTTTTAAATCAGGCAAGCCGCTTATTCGATCGCCGCATATATCCTTGGAAGCAGTGATGCCAGGCCGTGGGATTACTCTGACGCATGCGCACTACCTAAGCCTCAGCAACGTATATACTTCGCTCAAATATGGGGTATCGTTAGACCCCCGCGGCAATTGAAATATGGTAGAAATTACAGGAAGAGGACATTTTTAAAAGAATTAAAAAATTTACATGGAAATAAATGAACATGTATTTGCCAAAATTGGTGTGGCACGGAACGTGGTAACGAAAAACACGGGAAATGAATCGTTTCAAATGACTGGGAAAGTGGGAACTTCCCAGTAGGAAGGGCCCCTTACGCGTACCTACTGTTGCACATAGATACGTCTGTGAAAACAGCTGATATCGGGCTGGACGTCAGCATGCGCATGCGCACTAAGGCTCCCACGAGGGAAAAAATCCCTCGAGTGGCAACACAGCCCTCGAGAGCTCGCTGATTGCTTAAAGCACGCCGTTATGCAGGGGGGATCAACTCTTATGGCAGATCATGGAACGGTTTTAGTTCCTCTTGCCGCTTCTCGTTCTAGATGGCGTTACATATAAGAACTAATACACGTATGGTGTTCGAATCCGTGAGAAACTTACGCATTTACCTGCCAAGGAAATCGGTGAGGCGCACTCGGCGCACTATCCCCACTACACAATTCAAACATTTGACTGCATCAGCTATGCGCTTGAAACACTTGAAAACATGTGTTTGCAAGATGTTCCTGAAAAGAGAAAGTTTTGGAAGGATGGCAGGATGTCAGAAAATCAGGAAAACTTCAGTACTGTAAGTACACTCGAAGAGAACAGCGAAAATCTAGCAGCGAACAAAATTCATATTCCAATCTATATTTCATAGATTTAAATATATCTAATCATTCTATAATAGTGCTATCAGTTTTCATTTTTGAGAATCTGTTAACACCATTTATAGAATTTTTTGGATATATTTGTATTTATTTGTAACTTAACTTGTTTTCGAGTATTTTATTTTTTAGAAAAATGAGAAAGCTGTATGCAGTGCCTGGCTGCAGTTCCGGAGGAGAAGCACCTGGACACAAATTTCCCAAGTCGGTGAAAAGATCTGAATTGTGGGCAAGAACAATTCAGAATTATTCCCTTCTTCAGATTTTGATGATGGAGAGGCAAACGTACAAAGTGTGTTACAAACACTTCCCCGAGAGTGCCTATATGGTAGGAAAATGCAGGAGATTATTTCCTACCGTAATTCCTTCTTTAAATCTCCCTGAGGCTCAAGAAGGAGGTATGGAGGAATCACCCATACCAGGCAGCTCTCAAATGGGAAGCATTGAATTTGAAAGAAGAGAAGAGACAGAACGTAAGAATTAAAGACCTGTTTAAAAATAATATTGTTGTATACAGAAATTATGCAAACATGTTTTTTTAATTTTCCAGAAGGAGAAGTGCTTGATGCCAGAAGCAATGTAACACATTACAAAATTAAAACAGAAGATATAATACGTAAGAATTAAACACCTATTTGAAAGTAATATTGCAGTATGCAGAAATTACACAAATATGTGTTTTTGCTTTTTTAGAGGGAGAAATGTCTCAAACCAGAAGTGGTGTGGTACACTTTGAAATTTTAGCAGAAGCAGGACAGACCAAACGTAAGAATTAAAAGCCTATTTAAAAGTAATATTATAATATACTAGAATTATAGATGCATGTTATAGAGATAATGTTCATTTTTAGAAGAAGAACATCATGATGGAGGTATATTATGTATGAGAAGAAATGCACCTGAACATTCTCCAGACATTTCAAGTAATTATTAGTCAAATAAATACAAATGCAATGAAACATTTAAGGAACATTAAATATATATATGTTATAAATTTAATTTAAAATTTTTTCTTTCAGGTAGCCCTCTTGGTTTTTGCACCATGTGCACATCAAACAGATATATGGAAAGAGAAAGGAAAAGGACCACAAGAAACAGTTTGAGAAAGGAGAAGGGTTAGTATAATAATTAATATTACACTTCTAGTATAAGTACTTTTACGAAAATATGTAAAAAAAGAACGTGCATTTTTATTTTAATAAACGCAAAAAAATAAATTGTATATTTGTATTTTCTCTTGCAATATACAAGTATACTGAACTTGGTTTTATCATTGCGAAATTGTGAAATTAATCATGTAATGATAGGAAAATTAAAATTTTCGAGAAGTTCACAATTTCGCAATAGTGAAACCAAGTTCAGTATACCTTTGCCCCACTATTTTAAACAAATAAGCGGTAGTGCTATATATACGATATATATAGCATAGTATGCTATATATACGATATATATAACACAGTATGCTATATATACGATATATATAGCATAGTATGCTATATATATAACATTTAGTTCGGTTTTGCAGCGCTGTTGTTTCTAGATGGCAGCACATCTGCGGTCGAAAATTTTAGCACGGGAGTCAGGGGGTGTCAACTCTTATACAAAAACTTGGTACTCATATAGTACTACTTGCCGGGTTCCGCTCTAGTTGGCGCCACGTACAAGAACTAACCCAAGTACAGCTTTCAAATCCATGAGAAACCTACACAGTCTCTTTTCAAACAATACGTGAGATGTCATGAGCACGCGACTTGTTGCATCGAAGCGCATAGAGAAGACGTAGTATTAAAACATGTGTTTGTCAAATGTTGCTAAAAAGAAAAAGTTTCGGAAAAAATTGAGGAATCGAAAAGCAGGAAAAGTCAGTACAATTTGTTGGCCCAAATATATCTGATGGGTTCGATGCGCACAGTAACTTCGCCGTAAACGATCCCAAGCCCGTTTGAGAAAGGAGGAGGGTTATGTATGCAATAGTAATATTAGTTTTAAAATAAGTAGCTTTACGTAAACGTGTAAAAATCAGTATGTATGTACGTCTTTTAAATAAATTTCTAAAGATTGATCGAATATTTATATTTTCCTTTAAAATAGCAGGTATACTGAACTTAGCGTCATTATTGTGAAACCGAGAAATTAAAAATTTTGTGGACTGTAAAATTAAAAATTCAGCGTACTTCACAATAATGAAGCAAAGTTCAGTATACCTCTGTAAATACTATTATCTTTAAATCAGTAAGCAATAGTAATATATATACGATATATATATAGCATACTGTGCTATATATATAAAATCTAGTTCTAGTGTGCGGGTTCCGCTCTAGGCGGCAGCACATCTGCGAACGAAACTTAATGTATGGGAGTTGACACCCCCTGACGGGAGTTGATAGTATCAACTTGATACCCCCTGCCGTTATGGGTGATTGGAGACCGTTCACGACGAAAACGAGTAGCCAAACGAACTTGAGACATAATTATTATTTATTTTATAGTTATTATAATTGCTATAATTTTTAAAATATTGTTATAATTGAAGCTGTTTTCTTTTTCTAGATATGAAGCAAAGGAAGAAATGTTCGATCATTTCCTGCAAGGAAAATAGAGGTTAAAAAATATTTGTACTGTAATTTTATATCTATTCCTATGTATACCTACGTATACCTATGTATACCTATGTATATTATGATTCTTTTGTAATATGAATATTAATAAAACGAAAGTAACTGCAATATATTGTTATTTCCATTTTAAAATAAAATTGAAAAGAAAATATGAAGGCAAGCATTAGAATACAAGCATTGAGTATACATTAAGATAGATGGGCATGCTCTATATAAATTTCTGCCTTTAGTTCGTCCGCGCCACTATTCACAGCGCTGTTACGCGTCTTTTTTTTAACACTGCAGCTTGTCTACCCTGCGCGTAACTAGAAACAGCTTGCCGACCCTGGATTATACCATCCTAGAATGTGATTGTTCATGACTGAGGAAAGTCGATCGTCGTGTCGAGTATTACGCACTTCATGGTGGAATGGGAGACGTGTTCACAGTATATAAAAGAGCGATGCTACCGCGGATCAGCTTCTGAGCTGGGGCTGATAAATTCGTTGGATCATTCCTATTGTTTTTACCTTGACAATACGAATTATCCTCGCGATGGCCCTCAGTCAGACAAGCGTGGTGAGTAAATACGAGCTCCGAAAGAATTACCAAGAAAAGATTCTCGATTATGATCATGAATGACGATGATGACGACAATTTCTGTCACTCTATCTCTTCCCCTCGTTTACCTCCTTGAAGAATTTTTTCAGTTTCCATTTCTTTTTCGATGGGTAAATTCATAGTATTTATATTTTGTTATTTGCATCGAAGGTTATAAATCTGATATGGATGTTATGCTCTCTTTTAAATTATTTATTTAAGTTTTGTAACTTATTTCCTAATGCTGGTCAAACTTTCAAATATTTTTTAGATTGGTCAGGTTAGGTTTCATTTTAGGGGTACGACAAATATGAATTTTCATTTAAGAAACACTGAAGATTTGAAAATAGAATTAAAGGAATAATAGTAAATAATGGTAGCAATTCTTAGCGTTAATAATGTTTCATTAAAAGCTGAAATATATTTCTTAAAAACGTTAATTGTAAGTTTAATCATATCATTGACAATTATGTCTACAAAACGTTATAAAATGGAAACGAAAAAGAAAGAAAAAATGTAAAAAAGAAACAATCGAAATCAACACTACGGAATATCTCCACATAAATTTAATTTTACATTGAATTTACTTTGCAATGAAAGTATTTCCAATGGAAATGGAATATTCAGTTTAGAAAAGATGTTTATTGTTACTGTTTACTACAATGCTATTGTAACTGTTTTCTCTTCTCATGACTTTATGTGAAATAAAAAAAAATTATGAATTAGAATCTTTCACCGACTGAGAGATTTGTTGCGAAGGCATTCTTATACTACAAAGTTTCTGAATACAATAATGTTTATTTCATCATTACATTTCTTTTTGTCTTATAATCAGTAGTTAATATTTAAATAACTTCATGTTATAATATTATTAAGTGTATTTAACGAAAGTATAATGAAAAATATAAATTAATTCCTTATTTTATTTTCTTGAAACATATTATGAAATTTTAAGCGATGCAAAAGAACTGCGGAAAGGAGTTATTTTAACCATATTAAATTGTTTCTGTTATACGAATAACTTATAGCCGTTTCTTTCCTTTCAATGTATTCTTACATCGATACTAACCGATTTACATATTTGCAGTTGAAATTATACAATACTGTGATAGAGGATGTTATATCTGGAGTACGAGAGTCATTCATCGACGAAGGTGTAGACGAACAGGTTCTACAAGAGCTTAAGCAAATATGGGAAACCAAATTGATGTCTAGCAAAGCTGTTGAGCTTAATCCAGATCCTCCAGAGCCTCAACTTCCTCAGATAAATACACATAAAACGATACCCATTAACAAAGGTATACAGTACTTTTATCATTTTTAATTTCAAAGTTATATTTTTGTTTTTATTCATTTTATGCAGTTTTGATTTTATCAGATTTTTTTTCTTTGCACTTCATTTTTAAATAATATCAAACAAAATAGAGGAAAATATTCTGTATGGATATTCAGATTATTATGAGCAGTATTTAACAGTATTGTGTAATAATATTTACATAAAGTTGTTTCAACCCTTTTGCTATGATATATTCAAATTAAAAAGTTTTTCAACCATGTGGGCATATATTGATAATATGATATCAACCTTTTGCACACCAAGCAATTTTTAATGATCTTTCAGCAACTCCAAGACATTTTTACTATGACCTACCTACTACTCCACAATTGCTTACACAATAGTACAAGCGTGCCTCTATGGGAAAAAAAGCTTATACATTTTAAAATCATGTTCTATTAATACAATACAATATAAAAAATATAACAGTACACTGAATTTATCTAAGAAGGGGGTTAGTAGCTTCCATTACAATGTTTTTGCTGCAGCGACAACCGAGTACAAAGAGTTAAATAACAACTAACATTTAGGAAATACTTTTATGAAAGTTTGATAAAACTTTGAGATGCAACTTTGTCTCGGGACAAGAAATAAGAATATATGACTGTAGTCATTCTTTATGTATGGTTATAGTTATACGTGACTATAATCACTTTTATTAGTAAAAGGGTTAAGAATAGCTGTAATAGCAATTTCAACACTTAACCAATAGAAATTAATGCATTACTATTTTTGTTTCGGACAAGCAAAATCCAATACACTCCAAATTGCAGTTATTAAAATAATTTCAATCGATGTATTATAAAATATTTATTCGTGAATATATTGTGAAACAATATATACATACATATGATCTATACATCTGGCATTTTTAATTGCACAATATCATTTCAAAGAAGATTTTATATATTAGCAAAACACAACCTTTCGTAATCTTCATTAGAAATTTTGTTTTTAATTCCTTCGCTTTTGTTTCATGGCTTTCATTAGAGGTTTGGTTCTTTAAGCTGCTCAAGTCATATTAATTTAACAAATACAACGAATTACTATCTTACTTATACTGCACATTATACACATTTCTCAAAAATTTTAATTATGAAATTACTTGATTATAATGTAAATTCAGTTAGATTTATTAAATTTTTACATATATGATTATATCTTATGTAAATGATTATATTACTAAAACTTGATTCTGTTCTTTTCATCCTTTCTTTGTAGATACTTTACATTAGTTGCACTCATGACATTACGATATTACATCGCATATTTGTGTGTAAGGTATTATCTGCTGCAGAAATAATGTAGCTCGTATGTGTTAGTTGTATGAATATGTAAGACATGGTGTGATTAATAAGCTTTATCATTGAACATTAAAATTAATTTGATAAAGGGTCTAGCAGGATAAGGGGGTCAAAAGTGCCCTTGAAGCTATTTTATTCCACGATGCGTCATTCGATAGGTAACCATAAGAAACCATTGTACACAAATTTTGAATCCGATATCTTGACCGGGAGGGTAGTTACGGGGTAAATTCGAAAAATCAGTTTTTGCCTCATTTTCGCCACTTAATGATGTGTGAAAATGTCGAAAAAATTCTGACACATTCTAAACATGATTGCACACGTTAGGAATGATTTTCAGATTCTTCCGTTGCAAGTGCCGCGCGCAAAAAATCAAAAACGACAAAAAAATGGGAAAAATGTAGATTTTGCACTGAAATCTTCGAGATACAATTTTTAAATAATTCCTGTAAGTACCTGATGTATCCATTAATATGCTCAATTTTTTTCATATTTTTTTGATATGGTGCAACACTGTCTGAAAAATCAAAAACCGATTTCTGGGACGCATTTCGGGCTGAAACGCGATCAGTATTTGCTATCTTTGCATTATTCTAATACAGTATGTTCATTTTATTGCCTTCAATGTTTCTACACGCGAAAAGATACGTGTTAACCATTTGAGTGCCACGCGTCTTTGCTGTTTCCCCGTCCAACAGTGCCAAGGAGCGCTTTTTCGCTTGCCGTATTCCCCATCCAAAAATGCCAAGCGACGCAATAGCGCTTGTCTTATTCTCCGATTAAAAATACCAAGAAGCACTATTGCGCTGTTTTCTGCTCTTGTTTCTGTACATTTTAATAACATTTGCATCCAAATGTTACATTGAAATTAAAATTCGTCCTTATTATCGTCCTCGTCGAAACTAAAACTCATCACCTGTCTCATTACTTTATTTTTATCTAAAATGGAATGGTAATCGTACAGTCGCGCATCGGCTTCTGCCGAGCGCGTGCCGCTTGTCGGCATCGCAGCCTAGAGCGCTGGCACTTTTCGAGCGAAACAGAAGAAGCGCAAAATCGCTCCTTGGCACTCAAACGGTTAAGGAAGTGAATCAAGATAATTAAGTAAAATGTTAATTGTATGCACCTTATATGCTGGAATTTTGAATGTTCTCTCAAGAGATGAAATGGTGCAGTGGCTAGAGTGTCTGCCTGTGGAACCGCTGGACACTTTTTATCGCGAGTTCGAGTCCCCATGGGGGACTTAATTTTTTTTTCTGTAATTTTTTTTTTAAATTATTAAACACATAGCAATAATCAGTAGTCGCTTGAAGGTGTTTCACAAATGTTTTTAAAAATAATTATATCTACTGTTTTTAATAATACCACGATTTGCGATTACCAGTATTTTTAAAGATTTCGTATATTGAATAAACATCGATTTATTAAGACATTTGAAAATGTATGTTAAATGTAAAAGGGTCATGAAAAGTTATAATCTATAGAAAGAAATAAACTCTTCTTTCCTCTTGTTTGTTATAACTTTCCAAGATATAATATTATGTCCCTTTAATATTTAACAAATATTTTCATGCATTATAATAAACCAATATCTATTAAGCATACAAAATGTTTGAGAATTCCCATAATTGCAAAATATGGCATAACTAGGAAAAGCATGCCATATGATTATTTTCATGCAGGTTTTACATTTTTTGAGGACATAAAAATAGCTGTGAAACACCTTAAAGCGACTACTGATTATTGCTATGTGTTTAATAATTTAAAAAAAAATTACAGAAAAAAAAATTAAGTCCCCCATGGGGACTCGAACTCGCGATAAAAAGTGTCCAGCGGTTCCACAGGCAGACACTCTAGCCACTGCACCATTTCATCTCTTGAGAGAACATTCAAAATTTTAGCATATAAGGTCCATACAATTAACATTTTACTTAATTATCTTGATTCACTTCCTTAACACGTATCTTTTCGCGTGTAGAAACATTGAAGGCAATAAAATGAACATACTGTATTAAAATAATGCAAAGATAGCCAATATTGATCCCGTTTCAGCCCGAAATGCGTCCCAGAAATCGGTTTTTGATTTTTCCGACAGTGTTACACCATATCAAAAAAATATCAAAAAAATTGAGCGTATTAGTGGTTACATCAGGTACCTACTGTAATTATTTAAAAATTTTGTCTTGAAGATTTCAGTGCAAAATCTACATTTTTTTTTCGTTTCTGATTTTTTGCGCGTGGCACTTGCAACGGAAGAATCTGAAAATCATTCCTAACATGTGCAATCATGTTTAGAATGTGTCAGAATTTTTTCGGCATTTTTACACATCATTAAGTGGCGAAAATGAGGCAAAAACTGATTTTTCGAATTTACCCCGTAACTAACCTCCCGGTCAAGATATCGGATTCAAAATTTGTGTACAATGGTTTCTTATGGTTACCTATTGAATGACGCATCGTGAAATAAAATAGCTTCAAGGGCACTTTTAACCACCTTATCCTGCTAGACCCTTTAATTTAATTCATTATTATGTAACATCTTCAACACACAAGCTTTCAAAATGTCACTTCAATCCTGATTTCTTAAGATTTCTGTTTTCAGTCAAAAATTTAAAAAATATGAATGATAATTTGTAGGCGTGAACATAGGAAACCATTTTGTACAACAAAGTGGCGGTAATTCGTTAATGCAACAACCGCAACAGCAGCAGCAGCAGCAGCAGCAGCAGCAACAGCAACAGCAACAACTCCAACAACAGCAAACATCACAACCAACTCAGCCACAAACGCAAAGTCATTCCACTGCAAGCGGACTACAACAGCATACGACTACACCTGTACAGCAATTAGTGACATCTACTTCAGCAGTCCTCGATCGACAAGTGCCCATTCAAATTACTTTGCCACCACAAACCGGTGTCCCCGATGCTCCACAGAGAGTTCTGACTATTCAAGTTCCTGCATCTGCTATTCAAGGTGTCTAACATTATTTAAATCTTTTTAACGTCATGTTTGGCAAAATCTGTATACATTGCTTTGATTTAAGTCTTCACGATTGTTTTATATACGTTCTTTGAAAATATGAAAATGTCTGTTATTAGAATTTCAACAAAAATCGTTTTTCTGCAATATAAAGAAGCATATTGATTTAGCACACCATTTATCTTTGACTTATATAAGTTTCCTGTGTTTTACCTTTAATTTCTATTTAATTTCTTTTTATGGTAACCTGTTCTACTTTCGTTAAATTTTATAAACGAGATTAAAATGATAAAGTAGTGCTTTCTTCATTATATAAAAAAAACAGTGTATATGTAATTAAAAGCACTTTGATCGCTTTCAGGAAATCAGCTACACACAATATTAACAGGGCCAGTTATATCTGCTGCTATGGGACTACCAGCGAATTTAGCTTCCACGCTGTTACAGCAACATGTTAATTCTACTCTCCAGGGCCAGGCAACATTGGCTCCACTCCAAGTCAGTCAACCTCTCCAAGTTGTTACACAGAGCACAAATAATGTTTCGCAACGGCCTGTCCAAAATCAGGTAATGTATTTTAGAAATTAGCAATTTTCCTAGTTTTTGGAAAATTTATAAATCCAGCATTAAGAAATAATTTATTTGAAATAAATTTCTGATTTTTTTTTTATTGGTATTAGATTTAGTAGTTCAACATTATTAAACGAAGAACATTGACCATTGATTCCTAATTTTTCTAGTTTTATTATTTGTCACCTTAATTTAAAATATGTATAACTCAAAATAAATTTGCTTGCATTAAAGTTTCTCATATTTTAAAAATTCAACATTTGCATGAAATAAACATTTTGTGAGAGATGATAAAATTAGAATTTACACATTTCTTTTATTATTCAATTATCCTCCAGCGTCTGTTAAACTGACTTCTTTCTGCATTACAGTTGTACATATTTCTTATCTTGTGTATATATACTATCTTCATATTCCTTAATGTTTATCTATCTTATGCTCAATACATTTTCATGGCTGTGCTAACTTACTCTTTTATATACTTTCATTAATATTATTTTTGCCTTACTGCCTTTTCCGTATTTTCAAATGTCCTTCCGAAGTTACTGTTTGTACTCCCTGACACAGGGAAGATAATTTTATCCAATCATAGCTTTGTGCCGCGACGTTATTTGTTCTAATCATGTTGCCTTCAATCATTCATTTTACGATTATTTATAAAGTAACTAATTGATATTCATTGTTTCTCTCCTTGTTTCTAAATCTTAGTCTTACAGCTTCTGGCTGTCGTTTCCTGCATTCCTTTATTTTGATTGTGTGTCTTGAGATTTCCTATAATTTCATTTATTCGTTACATACTCTAACAATAAACTAAAATGTTTTATTTAATAACTGCGTCGTCAGACCTATTAAATTACGTCTAAAGAATTTTGAGCATTTTATAATAAATAAATTAACAACTTTAAACTTTGAAACATCCACTTTGGAGATTTAAATGGAAAATTCCGATTATCTGCAATAAGAATTGAACTATGTACAATTATTCTGATACTTTTTAAGAATTATAATATTTTCAGCAACAAAATAATATAGCTCAGCTGGATGGTCCACTGGGAGATTCGTCGGACGATGATGAAGAGGAAGAAGAAGAGGACAACGATGATGAGGACGAAGACCTTGACGATAAAGAAGAAGAAGAAAATGACGAGGCTGCAGCGCGGGAAGAAGTAATTCCAATGATGTTTTCATTTGATAACTTTTATCTCTTATAAAAATATTGTTATTATTTTTTTTGTAAATACACTCTTTTCTTTAGGAACCACTGAATTCGGAAGATGATGTGACAGATGACGATCCAGCGGATCTTTTCGACACCGACAATGTCGTTGTGTGTCAATACGATAAGGTATTTACTACCATTACTTAGGCAAATTTAATTCTGATTCGACGTATTTATTAACACTTCCGTGCCGGAGCGCTTTTTGGTCACTTTTCGCTCGGGCCACGTGGGGCATACACGCCCCACGCTATTACAATTAAACATTTGCTTCCGATATATTCCTTACAATTTGTACAATACAATTTGAATTATATTTTTTCGAAAGAATATAATGATCCTTTTTAACATTTTTATTTAAAAGTATTCATCATTTTAAATAACAAAACTTACTTCATCGAACCTCTGTAACTTGAAAACTTCTCTATAACGAGAATTTTCATCATTCCGGTTTACTATAAGAACCCCTACAATTCGGAATATAAATTATCATTATCTCGATGTATTTGTCACATGTTTAACACGTTGAGTGCCACGTCAGTCATCGGTGACTGACACTGAACTTTCCGTTCAAGCCGCGTCAGTCACCACTGAGTGACACAACTTTTCGTTCAGGCCACGACAGTCGCCGATGACTGACAGTGTAAAATATGATATAAAACTAAAAAATTTACATTGTTTTAAAGTTGTTACCTAAAATTTATTTAAAGTCCACTTCATTTTTATTTAATACGGGATGAATATAATGCATATTATTTTTTCTCAAATGCATCACGTAAGACATTTCTAAAGTGTTTGTATTTCTTTGTCGTAACCTAAGTAGAGCCCTGGCCGCAAGTCGATTTCAATGACGTCTTATCTATCGGGCCAAACGATAAACAAGACAAAACAGACTAGGCGCATACTGTCCATATAAGCATTTCCATCCAAACGTAAATATCTTGCACTACAATAAGAAACAATGGCCCTAATATGTTTAAACACCTGCATCGAGTAAATTATAATTTGCTAGTAGTGCGCTTGGCATTGCTGTACCACGATACCAGCGCGCGCGGCCTGACGGGGATTTTCTTATAAAATCGCGTGGCACTCAACGTGTTAAGCTTGATACACTTATGGCCCGTACGCAATTTGACGAATCATTATTCCATCGATTTATATGCTATAGGGATGTGCTTACATAGGACTCTGATTGTGAATTTTACCATTTTGGTATACGATCGAATCAAAGGCGGGCTGATAGTATCAATGAAATGTTAATACCTATTATACTTTTACAATTCAAATTGAAAAGAACTCAGACTTTTACAAGCCTAAGTTTGTTTCTATATAGCAGTCGATCAAACCAATGGTATTACTGGCTCTATAATTTATAGTATATAATCTCTATAATAGCTTATAAATCCTGACCACAAATATAATTTCGTAATACACAGTGAAAGATTAGATGTGTAATTTAACGGGCAATTTTTTCATCGTGACTTTTTTTGAGCTGTAAACTGTAATCAGTCGCCAGCGCAAAGTTTTTTTTTATACACGATAATCAACGAATTTTATGCAAATGGGTTAAACGAAAAGTTACTGTCAGTATTGGCTAGGAAGATGAGAGTAAGTCTCTATAAGTCGAGGTTGATTTCGTTTGTTAAATTACTCATGTTTGAAAGGTCGGTAAAACGAAACCTCTGTAACACAGAGAGTCCTTCTTCCCTTGAGATGTGAAGTATCGAGGTTCGACTTCGGATCAAAACTTGGTTGTTAAATGTTAAAGTTGTTAATATCCTTTAGAAAGCACACCTTTTCCTATGAAAACGCGTTACATGTATATAAAATGTTTCGATACTTATAATATTGCACACATACCTATATGTATAGGACAGAAAAAGAAATACAAAAGTTTGATTAAATTTTTTCTTTTATCAGATTACAAGGAGTAGAAACAAATGGAAATTCTACCTCAAAGACGGTATAATGAATTTAAGTGGTAAGGATTACGTCTTTCAAAAAATGAATGGCGATGCAGAATGGTAAAAAAATGAAACAAGAAGAATAGCAAGAAAAAAATCTATAATGTGTTCACGTGAAACTATGGCGAAAAAACCTTTTCCGAAAAAAGTGTCGCAAGCTCCAATGAAGGAAAAAATCGACAAATTCTTGCGATTCCGGAGACGAATTTTTAGAATTTAAAGAAGAGGATCTATAGTTATTTCGAGGCTCTTTCCAATAGGCTCGATTCTAGAATGTTTCTTTTATTTTAGCTTGAAAATACGATGAAAGCTCGATCGTTTGAAAGAGACTGTCAGTAATTTCTTTCCGCTTAAGGAGTTTTTAGTTTTCCGAGAAAACAGTTCCGTTGTTTCATGTAAAAATATTGGTTGAATTATATTATATC
This sequence comes from Cerceris ruficornis, assembly GCA_963989415.1. NCBI lineage: Eukaryota > Metazoa > Arthropoda > Insecta > Hymenoptera > Crabronidae > Cerceris > Cerceris ruficornis. The sequence goes on along the minus strand of OZ022520.1, from coordinate 12,361,209 downwards.
TTAGCAGAGCGAATTTGAAATTGATTTTGATTTGATTTTCGACAGATTTTATGTCATGTTGTTTCAAGATATTCGAGTGTATTTGTCATTAACATTGAATTCTATATTTTCTTATTAAAAATTGGATCAAAGGGAAATCAAAATCAAGTTTCGACTGATTAAAATGAAAGAGTAATGAAAATTTCATGATAAGATCGGACCTCCGAATAAAGTAAATATAGTAATTCCTAATTTTCTTCTTCCATTATAGTTTTTTGTTAAATTAAATTGGCACTGATTCGAATCCGAATTGCACCTAATACGTTATAAGTTTAATTAAATTCTATGCCATGTTGTTATGGTTTAAAGTATGATGAAATTAATTAAATAATCCAGATTTCATCGTATGATCACGACCTCGAGAATCAGGTGGATTTAATACGCAAAATACACACATACACATAATATATATATATATATTTTGAGGTGTCCCCTAAGCGGGAATTTTTTCACGTGAGTCTACTCTGTAAATAGATTCTAAGGGATTGCAATTTGCGACTCGTATGTGATGCTTTTCAAAATAAACGTGTCTTATACTGTTACAAATGCATTAGCGGTAAACTTTTCCGTAATAAATTCCATTTTTATTGCTTATACCTTTACAGGTGTTTCAGCTATCACCGAGGGAGTGCAATTATTTATTTACAGTGATGCTGCTATAGAAGAGACATTAATAGATTTAACAAGCTGTGTTAAAGTTTTCATTAATTATTACATTACAGGCCATTCAGCGGTATGGTATTCGTGACGGTAACTGTACAGAAAAGGTCCCACCTCATCGATTTCAATGATTTTTGGATACTTTGTCAGGAATTTGAATCAAGATAAATGCGAATCATATAAACGATGATATGCAAACTCTTCCTTTCCTATGTTATGGGCACTTTATTTTCTACAGAGCTTTACACAAGTACGATAGTAACACTAGGTTTACGGACATTTTTGTATACCTATCTTTGCGGACACCTGTCAAATTGACAGGTAAAAAAAACCACGTATTTTCTTTAAAAAAGACGATTAATTTAATTTAAAAACAATTACAATCTTAACAGACTTAATATAAGTTAATTAAATTCGCTAGGATCTCATAAGTAATCACAAACTTATACAAACTTTTACTGTTCATACTGTAAGGAAGGAAAACTGAAAAAGAATAACACAAACGAATTTAATAAATATTCAACAATGGCAAACTAACACAATAAATAGACGCTGATACATAAAACACAATTCAGAAAACCACAAAGAATAAACTATTACATAAAACACATAAACTAATTATTTCTTAATATATAAACCAATCCGTTCACTTTTGCTTTCCGTAATCGACTGTGTCTCTCGTTTATATAAAGCCCCTTTCGTCGTTGAAGCAACGGAACCACGCGAGCCGGTCGTCGCAGCGGCGACTGCATCCATGCATGGACCATGCTATGATCCGAATGCAGGCTCACATCAGGCACTAACACTCTTACATTCGGCCATCCTGACAGTCAATCGACCCGATTGAAAAAAAATACAGAATATAAAAAGAATTCAAACTAAAGCTTTCTTAAAATGAAGATTAACATTCAGCAAAATGTGTTTACAATTTTTTTTAAAACTAATCACAGCATTAAAACAACACGTATTTACAAAATTTATGCTAACTCGGAATCCAGGGCCGTATATTTGATGCTTCCCACGTTACATAGTAGGGTGTCTGCGTCAATTGAAAACCTTTAACACTAGAAAAACCAAACCAGTCAAAATGACTGGTACACAATTCTTTCCAATAATTTACAGTAATAAAAATAAATAAAATATGAATAATAATAGAATGAGTCTATATTTCAATCAATATAAAATGTTCTATATAAATGAAAATATGAAATTCCAAAATTTTGTTGATACAATTTTGCGGTGGTGAAATCACCTCGGATTCATGAGATTGCGACTCAAGGGCGTTATCCCACAAACTATAATTCGTTTGAGTCAATCGGTCGACTTCCGAAATAATCTCCCATTTACAGTAATTTATAAATTAAAATAAACAGTTATAATTTTTGTGTTATCTTTGGTAAATGTTATGAAATCGGTTATAATTTGTTATAAACAATCAAATGAAACAAACATTAACCCTCTATAGCCCGAATTTTCTGTAGCATCTGAAGATCAGTTGTACAATGGCACATTAGAAAATCATAGAAATACTATTATAATTAGTAGACTTAACTTGATTTTGAAACATTAAATTGTAAAGAACTTGTTAATCTTTAAGAACCAAATTGGAATACTTGGCAAAGTTAAAAAACTGACTTTGAAGAATAAAAGTTTAGATTTGTCTCATGTTACTTCAAAGTTACACGGGCCCATAGAGGGTTAAATTACAATCAATCGAATTTAAATAGACAAAGATGAGAAATTAAAACTCACCCTGATTTACGGTGTTATGAATGTAATCGTGTGATCGTGTGTACGTTCGTCTTTACTTTGATGCTAGCGGTGTTTTATATATATATGTAGGATTTGGATGAACGGATTTTCAGGAATCACACTTAACACTAGGCTTACAACAAAACTAACACGAAAATAACTTTATTCTAACTACAAAGAAACAATGAAATATAATAAACTATAAAAACTATGGAAAATACTTTAAAAAGAACGATGAATACTTTAAAATGCAGAGGAACGATATAAGAGATGTTGTCGTGAGGATCGCTTTAAAAACTCTACTGGGCCACACGCCCCGATCTTCGTCTATCGCGTACCCGTCCCCCGCGGTACCCCTTATAAACGCGTTCGATTAAATATATACGTTCGTCGCACCTCGCGGCATACGCACACATCTTGCATCCTTCATATATGTGTCGTACTATTTTTCCTAGAGCTGGACAGAAAAATGGATTAGTGTGCAATCGAAAATTTCTTGCGCGCTTATAAACTATAACGGATAATATACTATTACTACGGATATAACGTATTTGCAATAATTTTAAGAATATGAAATAATGGATGAAGTAAAAAGTTCTGAGCGTTTTTTCTCTTTATTTTGATGATAAAATTAACAAACTTAGAATTTTCGGAATTAGATCAAATAAGCGCCGTTTTGTTCAATAACTTTTGCCCATTTTGAAGGCAATTTCATAATTCCGCGATTGAAGAAGTCTTCGTCCCTATTGTTAAAAAACTCGACCAGCTCACTTTTACAAGCCTCTCTTGAGGCCAGTTTTTTGCCATCAAGAAAATTTTGTAAATGTTTAAAAAGGTGATAATCGCTTGGTTCCCGGTCTGGGCTATACGGTGGGTGCGATATAACCTCCCATCCAAGCTCTCGGAGCTTCTGGCGTGTCGTTAAAGATGTGTGCGGCCTGGCGTTGTCTTGATGGAAGACAACACCCTTCAGATTGGACAATTCTGGTCGCTATCGTCGATCGCCTGCTTCAATCTGGTCAGTTTGTCACAATATAGGCCCGAATTGAGTGACTGGCCCGATGGGAGCAGCTCATAGTGCAGGATTCCCTTCCAATCCCATCAAACACATAGTAAAACCTTCTTGGTCGTTAATCCGCCCAGACAGACTGGAATATTGCAGCAATATTGCAGCAATATTGCATTGCAACCTTAAAGCTTGCAGGGAATATCGCCTGTTATTCTCGTATGTGACCCATTTTTCATCGCCAGTCACCATCCGCTTCAAAAATGGGTCCATTTCGTGACGCTTCAGCAAAGAATCGCAGGCATCAACTCGCTCCAAAAGGTTCTTTTGCGTCAGTTCGTGTGGCACCCATATATCGAGCTTCTTTTTGAGACCAGCCTTATGCAAATAGTTCCAAACGGTTTTCTGGCTAATCTTCAGTTCTTGGGCAATGGAATAAGTGCTCGCATGCCGGTCTGACTCGACGATTTCCATGATTTTATCGACATTTTCAAAACGCTCAAAACTTTTTACTTCACCCATTATAATATAAAATAAAACGAATAGATCGTAATAATTCCAAAATAATTAGTCGCAATCACCACCGATCACGCGCCTCGCGATTATACGATCGTATGTGACGGACGAATTTTATAATTAACAAAAATATCACTTTTGTAAAAATAAAACAGAACGGAATGTTATTTGAGTTTTTGTGTTTTAGTCTGCTCAGCCGATCACGCGCCTCGCGATTTGACGATCGGGAGTATTATACGCTTTTGAAGTGATAAGTCTATCAATCGCGGTACTGCAACGAGATAAACGCGACTGATCTATGCTTAAACGAGACACTTCGGACCTCTCCAACGCTCCTCGCGACTGTTCAGGAAGAAGTGACGAGCAAAGCTCGCTTTCGGGCTTTTGGTGGTGGGCCCTATGGTGCGGCAGTCGCTCGGAACGCAGGCAAGGTCGTTCTTAACGCGTAGCGAATTTCCTCCCTTTCGTCTGGCCCGTGAGGCGGTTTGTCTTCGTCGGAACGGAGACGTTCCGTCGGCCTTTTCTGTCAGATGCGTGTGTGACATCTTATATTAACCGGACGGAGAACGCATGATACATATTTTATAAAACTGTGGCTAATTTTGAAATATACGGTACGCAATCTCGTCTCTTGGAGGAAATCGGTATTAGATGTTAATAGTCGATGCATGGATGAGGTAAACGAAGGGTTAACTCCCACAATACATAAGTATTTGAAGGCTCACCCGGCATTTCACCGATGTCTCTTTCCAAGTTTCTGCAAATTTCTCCGAAGACGAGACCGCGTCGGACGTTATAAATCGATGATTTAACAACCTTGAGCCCCGTCGACGACGGAGTACCAGTCGGACGGTTTCGATGCGGTGCAACAAATTAATATCTTAAACGATTCTGCTTCGCAGCTAGATGGTTCGTTTATGCGTAAGCAACGCTGCGTATTTCGAATCGGAGAATAAATAATAACGGTCTGCGTATTGGTCGAGGGAATCTCCCACAATACATAAAGTATTGACAAATGCGACAGACAAAACAAAATAAAAACAAAAATAAAAATAATTTTGCCTTTTGGGACGTAACACATCACAGTGTAATTCAGTTTCATCTCGCAGCGAGTATATGCTTAACCCTTTGGGTACATTTGACGTCTGAGACACGTCATTCACTTTTTTCCCTTAGGAGCGGATGACGTGTCTAAGACGTCAAACCAAAAATTAAACTCTTGGGTACATTTGACGTCTGAGAGACGTCATTCACTTAGCTTGAATTTATTTCATTTAGTTTTATTTTGTTGTTATTAATTTATTTTTGTTTTGCAATTCTAATTACTTGAAGACATCTTAATACTACATACGTCACCAATATTTTAGAAATAAATAAATTCTTACGTAAAATGTAGTGCTTTTACATACTACTCCAAGCAACCAAAAATTATATCCGTTCCACATGCAAATATTTTCTCAAATAAATCCGTACCCAAAGGGTTAATATTGGTGAATCTATTAATTTACTTTTAAGTGTTTTGAAAGCTTGTTCCTCATCTACTCCGAACTGAAAATCTACGCCATTCTTCGTAATATCATATAAGGGTTTGGCGATAATTGAAAATTTATCAACGAACTTTCGAACATAGGAACACAGTCCCAGAAAACTTTGAACATTACGGACGTATCGTGAGACGGGAAATTTGTTAACTGCTTCAAGACCGTTCTTCGTCGGTCGAATTCCCTCGTTGGATACCGTGTAACCCAAATAATCTAATTTCGTTTGAAAAAACCGGCATTTATCTAAACGTAATTGCAAACAATTCGCGACAAGTAGTTTAAATACCTTCTCTAACACGAGTAAATGATGCTCCACTGTCTCGGTTGCGATAAGAAAATCATCCAGATACACCGCGATCTCTCCCGTGTTTATTTGTTCTCGAAATATCTCGGTGACGAAACGTTGAAATTTTAGTGGGGCACCTTTTAAACCGAAAGGCATCTTTAAATATTCATATTGACCTAATGGCGTTCCAAATGAAGTATATTTGACCGAGTTTTCGTGCATCCTGACACGAAAGAATCCATCCTTTAAATCAAGTATCGCAAAAAAATTCTTACCACTCAATATATCGATTTGGTCTTCGATCAGTGGGAGTGGAAAATTATCGCGTACCGTGACTTTATTTAACTTTCGGAAATCCACGCACATCCGTGTTTCACCGTTTTTCTTTTTAGTTAACACGATCGGCGATGCATATTCCGAAGTACTTTCCCTAATAATACCTTTAGCAAGTAAATCATTTAAAATATTTCTCACTACGCCTCTTTCGCTATGAGAAAGTCTACGTGGTGCGCAAGCAAAAGGTTTGTCATCCGTTAGCGTAAGTTTCATCGTATTTTCTACCGCAGGGCTGATTGGTCTTTACGCGTTAGCATAATATTTATTATAAGCATCCCGTACCTGCTTCTTTACCTCGGTCGGAAGATCTTCATTGATTACACTGTCCAACAAATTTAAAGGTGATTTCTGTTTTCCTATAGCCACTATATAATTCTTATAGAGTTCGTCGTCCTGAACACGAATCCGGCAACCAAATTTCTGGATCACCCTCTGTTTTCGAAAAAAATCAGCATTTGTAAAAACGGTTGTTTTCGGTAAAGAAGCTGGTATTACGTGAAAACTAAGAAACGTAGGTTGTTGTTCATGGTCTCAAAAAATAGAGGAGTGTTTCCCGAGTATGTACGAGGGGTGATCAAAAAGTTCCAGGACTGATTTTTTATGAGTTTATTAAAAAATGTGTACAGGCTATTGGACGTCGTCCCCTTCAAAGTACTCCCCTTGGGAAGCTATACATTTTTCCCATCGATGTTTCCACTGCGTGAAGGACCCGGAGAACTCATCTTGTGAAATGCTGTTTAGCTGCTCCAGCGATTTTGCTTGAATTTCATCTGCTAACTCAAATCTCTTTCCTTTCATGAGTCTCTTGAGTTTTGGAAACAAGAAAAAGTCCGCAGGGGCAAGGTCTGGTGAATATGGAGGCTGGGGGATGACCGTCATTCCGTTTTTGGTGCAGTAGTCGCGAATGAGTAGTGCAGAATGAACAGGCGCATTGTCATGATGCAGCACCCACTCATCGCTCCGCCACAGCTCTGGTCTCTTCTTCCTTACTGCCTCGCGCAAATTTCTCAGGGTTGGGAGGTAACGCAAGCGGTTAATGGTCTCACCTCGTGGAAGAAATTCATAGTAAACAACACCCTTCCAGTCGAAAAAAACAGTGAGCATGACCTTGACGTTTGATTTGACCTGACGAGCTTTTTTGGTTGTTGGAGAGACGGGAGACGTTAGGATCGACTCAGACATTCATCACCAAAAGCCACTTGCAACATTTGAAAAGTTTCAGTAAAAGTTTTACCCAACTTCTCACAAAACTTTACGCAAACGCGTTGCTCTTCCTTTTGATTCATTTCACAAATAATCACAAAATCGCCGAACACAAAAACTTGTTTTCCGAAAACAGCTGTAACTTTCCGATAAAGAACGTTATCAAAAATCTGAAAAAACAGCTGTGCTCAGGAAGAGTCACGCTAAACAATGCTGCCAACCGCACTGCTCTACAACGTTCCATTGCCGCGCAATTTCAAAAGTCCTGGAACTTTTTGATCACCCCTCGTATGTATAAGCAGTTATAATATTCCGTATTAGTTAATAGCAGTAAATCACTGTCAAAGTTCAAAAACGAGCGGATTCGCGAATTTTTTACGCATTCACTTTCCATTTTCACGTAGAGGACTGTTGCTAGCACAAATTTACTGTACACCATTGGATTCTACGTACATTTCTGAATAAAAAACTATCAGCGAAAAATGTCATAACTGTTTTCGTTTCGGCTCAATTTCAGAAAATATCCATCGGGAGCGTGTTCCGACCGTTTTGCCGCTACGACGCCATCGCTGCCTTTGGGCGCCGTAGCTACGCGTAATACTTTCGCGGGCCCCGCGCATCGATACATTCCGTTGAGGTAGAATTCTCTACCCCTTTACTAAAGTGTAAGGTCATACTTATTTATATATATTTTTTTTTTTTCTTTATAGAGGGGAAATGCTTTACGCACACTCGCAAATGTCTTAGTTTGCGGATAGTGTGGAACTCCGTAGGCTTATTGCTTTCGTATACGCTCTGAAATCCCCTCTGCTTCATTCTGCTTTTCTCTTTAATTTAAGTAATGAAACAATACTCGCCTTAAAAAATGAACGAGAATCATTTTATATGGGATAACGGCAATAAATCGTTATTATAACATGTTCCACATATTTCTTTCATTTCAAATCTTCTAAATAAAGAAAATTTCGCTATCCTATTCCTACCAAATATACTACAACATTCTCCCCTTTGATTTTTTCCTTTTGTTTAATATTTATGAAAATAATGATGATAAGATTTATCGCGCACATATAAAATAATTCTTATTCATTGAATAATAAGCGGTATTAATATATCATTGAATAATAGCCCGTATAAAATAATTCTTATTCATTGTTTGAAGCGAGTATTGTTTGATTAGTTAAATTAAAGAGCAAAGCAGAGTAAAGTAGAGAGGGGTTTTAGTGGGTATACGAAAACAATATGCCTACGGAGTCCCACACTATCCGCAAACTAAGACATTTGCGGGTGTGCGTAAAGCATTTCCCCTCTATAAAAAAAAAAAAAAAAATATATAAATAAGTATGACCTTACACTTTAGTAAAGGGGTAGAGAATTCTACCTCAACGGAATGTATCGATGCGCGGGGCCCGCGAAAGTATTACGCGTAGCTACGGCGCCCAAAGGCAGCGATGGTGTCGTAGCGGCAAAACGGTCGGAACACGCTCCCGATGGATATTTTCTGAAATTGAGCCGAAACGAAAACAGTTATGACATTTTTCGCTGATAGTTTTTTATTCAGAAATGTACGTAGAATCTAATGGTGTACAGTAAATTTGTGCTAGCAACAGTCCTCTACGTGAAAATGGAAAGTGAATGCGTAAAAAATTCGCGAATCCGCTCGGTTTTGAACTTTGACAGTGATTTACTGCTATTAACTAATACGAAATATTATAACTGCTTATACATACATACTCGGGAAACACTCCTCTATTTTTTGAGACCAAGAACAACAACCTACGTTTCTTAGTTTTCACGTAATACCAGCTTCTTTACCGAAAACGACCGTTTTTACAAATGCTGATTTTTTTCGAAAACAGAGGGTGATCCAGAAATTTGGTTGCGGGATTCGTGTTCAGGACGACGAACTCTATAAGAATTATATAGTGGCTATAGGAAAACAGAAATCACCTTCAAATTTGTTGGACAGTGTTATTAGAAGAATGGAAACGTATCACACAAAATTATTTACAAAAAATTATAACTAACATGCCCAACCGATTACAACATGTAATTAAACAAAACGGCTATCCCATGAAATACTAAGATTTTGAAAATTACATACTATAAATGTATTTTTTATGTAAAATCATTGTATCCAATTAAGTGTCCGAATATTTTTGCGATGTACGAATAACACATTTCTATACGTATTATTAGTTATACGATAAACAAATTAATTTAAATAAATAAAATGTATGTCTTCCTTGAAAAGAGACTATATTTTATCATAATAAAAAACAAAAAATCTGTTAATATAATTCTGGTTAAATATAGAGAGTAATAATGGATAGAACACTCTGGTGTCCGAATATTAATAAGAGCCACTGTAGGTAGATATTTTCAAAAAAAAAGCTACCTCGACATTCACAAAACCTTTGCAAATGCGGGTAAACATTTTTTGTACACTGAATTCGTTTCGTCGAGTACACTAAACCCTCGATAAAGACATCCTGAGTTTCCCTCGATAAATGCATCATGACCATCCGCTCCACATAGCGGGATCCCCCTTGGCAAACATTTGCGCTCGACGAGGGAGCAGTGTAACATGATACCACCCAAATGCATCGGTGTGGCAACACTACTTGGAGGGATAGCCGTTTTTATTTTCGATTTTCTTTAAACCATTGCTAGCGTATTTGTGAGATCTTTCTGATTAAAACGATACCAAACACGATGTTGTTTGAATTATATTTACTTAATATTTAATATATTTAAGTACTTACTATTTACATAATTCAAACATATTGTGTTTGATAACATTTTAATCAGGAAAATCTCAAAACTACATTCGGACAAGTTACATTTAGGAAAATCAATAAACAAGTTCATTGTTGCATTAGCAATGCCTCGCAGATACTTTCGAGCAGTTCACTTTGTTTGCTTGCTCTCTCTATCTCTTCTATTGCCTCTCGTTTACTAATTGTAAGCTCGCGCTCGGTTGGAGCCGTAATGTGCACTCATTGTCAGATTCGATGCCTTTGGCATCGACATTTGGCCACGAGCTGTGCATTTAAACCTTGCGAAGGCGTCAATATAAGAGTGCATTTATTGAGGGAGATGTCTATTCAGTGTTTTTCTGCGGCTCCAGCTGACCGCGAATTTAATCTAAATCTACGGCAGTGCGTCGATGCGTTTATACTGCAATCCGCTGTCGCGTTTATGTTGCAACAAGCTCGCTGCGCGAACAACAAAGGCGTTGATTCAAAATCGGCTAAAATTACCCGAGACCAATTCTTCTAAACTTTTGCATATTGGCAGTTCTTTGGGTCTGACATTGATTTTTTAGAGATGATGTTCTTGATTGTAACAAGATGTAGTGGTTTATTTTTCTCTATGTATAAACTTTGTTTTTTACAAATAATTTAGTCATAAGTATCTTGTTCGCTCTTCTGATCTAGGGACGACCGCGTGTCGCCCTTTTCTACCCTTCGGTCATCCGTACTCTTTCATTTATTTTTCTCTTTCCCTATTCTCGAGTAACGAGAGTAAGGGAAAGTTCTGTTATCCTTGTCTAGGTGGGTTCTGAAAAATTGTTAAGGTTGCCTCGAGACGTCCGCAACCATGAGGGTGCTTGGTATGGAAAATTCCTCATCTGGTTGACGCGCCTCACGGCCCGAGGCGCCACGAGGTCAAGCCCCCACCTAGACAATAGGATTTCTTTTTACCGTCGGCTCACGACCTGGCCCCTGTCCACCGCGGACGGTCCTAAAACCGCGGGACCCGAGGCTTCAGAAATTTGCTAAATTAAAAATAGCTAACGGGCCCAGCGCAGAGTCGGCCGCCCGAAGTCGAACAATGGCGGAGACCGGAACGTAAACCGTCGTCCCTACAATTCCATGCAAAAAATTTCCCTCTGAACATCACGGTTACGGGTGGGAGGGGGTCAAAGTATGTATTTATTTACGTACTGTGGGAAATATATTATGTACTGTAACTTCTAGTAAAAACAAGATATCGATCTGACACTGATACCAAAAAATCATAAAAAATTCAAGCTTTCCAACGGTGTATAAGTTTATGTATTTTATTCATTGCTTACATAAGTTTTTCACGTTTTTCGTGTTTGTCAAGGTGGAAAAAATTCGGAAAAATTGCAATTTGCAAAAAAAGTATCGCCTGATTTTAACCAAAAACACTGCATTAATAGTACGTTTCATGCCCTTTCGAATGGTGTTTTTCAAACCTTGGGGAAATTATTCGTTTTTGAGTTATAATGGAAAATGTGAGTAGAAGTTGAGGCGCGCGGTTAGCTACCTGACTGTAATATTCGTTTCAGACGTAGAAAAAACGCTTCCTACGAGTATATGTATACTGTATGTAACACAGCTATGTTATTGTTATCAATTTTTCTGTTTTGAAAAAGTGAAACACATTGGTAAGTTTTGTAATTAGTTTATTTTAAAGCCAGTCCAGGTTTTTAATTTTCTGTCGTGTAATTTATCAAGAAAATTATATTTAGGTGGTTTATTTTCGTTGAACTTCCGTAATTGATCAATAATATTTACAATTTCATTTATTAATAACGTTCTTTCGTTTTGCAAATTGTCCTTTTAATTTGATGAATGGTCTTGCAATGTAAAAACACGTTGTAGATACTTTTCTTCTAGATGAAAGCAGAGGGCCATGTCAATTGGCTAAAAAACTTACTTTTGCACATATTAATCCGTCTCGGAATGAAAAACTGAAAGTATCACTATGTTGCGAAATTTTTAGTCACACAGTGGGGCCACTGATGGACCATTTTAGTAGCACGAATTATACGAATTCGTGCGGTAGTATAAAAATGTCCGACGGTGGTGTTCATACCGCTAACTCATGTTTGTTTTTAAGTAACTTATTCAATACACTAAATTATAAAAAAGGTGCAATAGTAAGCTTCACTTCTCAATATCAAGAAGATACGTGGGACAATACCATTGCAGTTTTCAAAACAATGGAATTTGTTAAAAGGCACCTTGCAAATAAAACCCGTCCACTTTTCTTAGAAAATTGGTTCAACAAATTATGTGGTTTCAAATGTTTAAAAATGTATTTGGAGGACTTCGGCTTCGAGTCCTTTGAAACTAGAGTTTTTAATCAGGATTCGTCGGAATTATTTTTGGCCTTGTCCGTCAACATAGATGCCGCGATGTCAATCCAAATTGTAAAAATGTTATTAATACGTATAATAATTTATTACTAAATAATTATACAACAGCTCCAAAAATTTCAATGGGCGCTAATTGCGAAGTTGATGATTCTACCGATTTCCTTGCAGATGTTAGGAATTTTATATGTACTCATGCAGCATGTGGGGACAGTGGTAATAACATTCCCGATCTGCCAAGACCACGCATATTATATACTTGAAGGTTAAATTGTAGAACATATTAAAAAAAATACCATTTATTTTAAATAAAGTTGTTGCATGCGTGATTTATTCACAAAATATATCGCGGCAAAACGACACACATACACACGCACGCTCGCACGCACGCACGAGGGAGGGAGGGAGAGAGAGAGAGAGGGATATCTCGTAAATTATCGATCAAACAATTTCAGATTCATGCTTGTTAGAAAGGTGACATTTCGCACTAAAAAAAAATATTTTGCTGGTTTTTGTTTGGTCCATTCAGTTGTGAGTTACAGGGTGTTAAAAATGGAAGTCAACAAAGAGAAAATTCGGTACCTTTACAGTTTTTCTTTGATAAAGGCGAAAATGCAAGCCAGGCGGCTGAAATTGTGAATGGTGTTTATGGTGCCGATACTGTAACAGCTAATTACGTGCAATTTTGGTTTCGTCGATTCCGGTCAGGTATTTTTGGTGTTAAACATGCACCTCGCGCAGGTAGACCCGTCGTCGAAAATGTCGACAAAATCACAAAAATAATCGAAGTTGACCGGCATGATAGCAGTCGTAGCATCGCTCAGGAGCTAAAGATCGACCATAAAGCAGTTTTAACCCTTTGCACTCCGAGTGTTTTTTTACTCAAGAGTGCAGCAACTCCGTGACATTTTTGCGTTGGAGCATCTGAAAAATGAACTTCTGTTTTACTAAAAAAAAGATCTGTTGTTATAAATTTAGGTTATTATAAATTTATTTATTTAATTAATGTAGTTTGTGATGAAAGAAATACAATTTAATATTTATATTTTGTAATTCGATATAGTGCGGTATTTGTGGAAACAATCTCCCATATGCATCCGTGGCAGTATCAGTATATTCACTTTGTTGGGTATTATTTTCAACTAAATTGTCTACAAAAAATTCAATATCAATTTCATTTTCACTTTCGTTTTCACTGATCTCAAAACTTTCCCAATAATCTCCTTCTTCCATGTTTTCTCAAGAGTAAATCTATCTAATATAAAATAAAATTCAAAATTCACTAACAAATAATGCACAGCAACTTTGAACACAGAATCTGCTAGTCATTGAACGCAAACTACACTGGTTTTTCTAACTGCACTGAAAGCAACTGGCGCAAAACCGGCGCCGACGGAGTTAGTGCAATGAAAGCATATGGCGCAATAGCGGCGCCTACGGAGTTAATGCACTGAGAGCACTGGCGCAATAACGGCGCCTACAGAGTGCAAAGGGTTAAGCTTGATGTTGGGTGCCACACCAATTAATACAAAAAAACATGATGGATCGAATTTCCATCTGCGAAGCCTTGGCCAAACGGAATGAAATCGACCTATTTCTGAAACGGATGGTAACTGGGGATGAGAAATGGGTCACATACGACAACATTGTGCGAAAACGATCATGATCAAAGCGCGGTGAAGCAGCTCAAACGATGTCCAAACCGGGACTAACGGCCAGGAAGGTTCTGCTGTGCATTTGGTGGGACTGAAAAGGAATCATTTATTATGAGTTGCATCCATATGGCCAAACACTAAATTCGGATGTCTACTGTCAACAACTAGACCTGACTAGACCGTTTGAAGCTAGCGATTGACCAGAAACGGCCAGAATTGGCCAACAGGAGAGATGTTGTGTTCAACCAGGGCAACGCCAGGCCGCACACATCTATAGTGACTCGCCAAAAACTCCGGGAGCTTGGTTGGGAAGTTTTGATGCATCCACCATATAGTCCGGACCTGGCACCAAGCGATTATCATCTTTTTCTTGCATTGCAAAACTTTCTTAGTGATAAGAAATTGGCATCAAGAGAAAATTGTGAAAATCGATTGCTAGAGTTTTTCGCCAATAGGAACCCAGACTTCTATGAAAGGGGCATTATGAAGCTACCTTTAAAATGGAAACAAATTATAAAACAAAACGGTGCATATTTGACCTAAATCGAACAATCCGAAACATGTTAAATAAAGTCTTGAAATTCACGTATAAATAATGGATTTCTTTTTCCCCAACCTAATATAACATTACGTGACTCACCTTCACTTTAACGAAAAACGCGGGGAAGGGCCCCTTATGCGTACCTACTGTTGCACACAAATACGTCCATGAAAAGAACCGCCGTCGACCTGTGACGTTGCATGCGCATGCGCACGAAGGCACAACTTTTATTATTACATGAAATATCGATTATGTGAATATTGTCTTGCAATTATTAATGAAAATACCATTAAATATATGTTTAATACATGTTTTGTATTCGTCTCGATGTCCTCTACAATATGGGAAAAAAGTTATGTATTTGTATTTATAAAGTTCAAGGTGACCTCAATTTCGCTATGAAGGCAAACTGTTTTTGAAATTGTCTTTACTGATATCTATTATACATTTCATTTTCTGTCAAGTGGCTGTAAGTGGGTGAAAAATCGTGCGTCACGTTAGAGAAAACACTCTGCATGTCCTTGTATCGTAAGGATTATTTAGTTGTAGTAGCACAGCAACGGCAATACTGTATTATATTTACATATAAATTAACATTTCCAACGTTTTATAAAATACAAAATTGAATTTATTAATATTAAAGGAAACTTTCACTATATAGAAATTCATCAACTTTTGATTTCATCGAGTATTCGTGGAAGTTCTTGAAGCAGTTCTTCGGCATTTGGTTCGAAATTTTTATCATGCCAAATATCTTTGAGGCTGGTGAGTATAAAGCCAATTTCTTTTTTATCAGGTACAATTTTTGTCAACATATGCCCATTTACTGGAAACCTATAAATAATAAATTTCATAAAAATATCAACATTTTCTGAAAGTTGCATTCAGTATAATTGCCTTTGCAATAGAAGCAAACTATAACTATAGATGCTAAAAATAGTAAACCTTTCATGCAATAAACAAATTGCAATCCCATCGTTTGTGCTTTATAGTTGTTCGTAGAGCAAGTCAACTTTGGAAAAGTACTGCAAAATACTTGCAGGATTTCTTAAATAATTTCGTGGCGATGGATTTTAATTTAAAAAAATATACAGAAACAATGTCCAAAATTTATGTCTATAATTTAAACTCACAAAATAATTTAATTTTTTACCTTGGAACGGCAATCTGTTCGAATTCTTCAGCTATATCTGATAGTCCTTTAGAATTCAATAATTCAATAATATATTCCTTTGCATGCGTAGTTTTTCCTTTCCAATGAATAAGAATTTTCGTATAGGTTTTTAAAAGATTTGATGAAGGATTATTGTAGCGATGCCGTAGCAGAAAGAAAGCAAGATCTCTATCGTATGCGGATAGCTTTAACCGCGACTGTAGGTTTTCCACATCTTCTTCGTTTCTTAACAACTGAGAAAGTAGTGTAATGGGTTTCAAGGACAAGTTATCCTTCATGATCGATTGTAGAGCTTTGAAGCTTTCGATGTTTGGATTCTCAGGAAGGCCCACGAATCTAGATTTTAAAAAATTTGAGCGCGAAATTATATTTTCAAAATAGATTTTACGTAAAAGTACTTTCGGTGAACGTGAAAGTCACTAGACTAATTTTATTTATATAACAATAAAAAATTCAAGAAATATAAGACAGTAAACTAACATTTCATTTTCAGGACCTGAAATAAGATGTTTATACACTATAAATTTCTTTTATCATAATGAATATAACAACTTTTTGATTTTATAGATTCTATATCCTTGTTATTAATGAACTATAAAAGTATAAGAACTCAATACCACTAAAACTATGAAAATTTGTAAATTTAAAATTTTTTATTCTTTCGTTATTAATCTGACAATTACCTAGAGATTCCACATTCAATCATTTTTAGAGTTAATTCGAAACCATAATTGCCAGAAAGAATTTTTGACCATTCACTCCAAATTCTCTCACCAGAAATTCTTTCGATACCAGATACGTTTTCTTTTATTGCTTGTATTGCTATTTCGTCATAAGTGTTTGGAGTGTCAGCAATCCTTCCGACAAATCGAAAATATCTAAAACAAAGTTGGTATTAAAATTTTATTATGCACTTCTCTCTTATTGATGCTATCGCTATTATTCTCAGAATTTCTAAGATTATAATTATGCCTCTTTGTGCTTCTATTACAGTGTTTTCAACAGATATACAAACTAAAAATGGAATTTGTCTCCAATAAGATAATTTTTAGAGTAATTTAAACACTCAAAAAAGTATCATATTATTGTCAATGTAATAATTTGTTTCAAACATCTTTAAGACTGTTATGCTGAAGATTTTCGAAAGAGATTTCACTACCTACTATTGTAAATAACAATTTAGAATTTTCTATTGAAATATGAAGAATATGATAATTTAATACAGTTATCAAAACCAATCTATATTTCAAATTTAATTTATTTCAATCCATTACCCAGACTGATTGTTCACTGATAACAAGCGATCAGGAATGTGTCAATATAAAATTTTTCAAAATACTTAGTTATACGATATAGCAAAATTCTTGTTACAATAAGTAATAAAAAATACTTTATTCAAACTATTACCTTAGAATTCTAAGATAATCCTCTTTAATCCTTGTCGCAGCATCTCCAACAAAGGTGACTTTCTTCTTTTTCAAATCTTCATACCCAAAAAAATAATCATAGAGCCTGCCCTCTAAGTCAAGAAACATTGAATTAATAGTAAGATCCCTACGAAGTGCATCTAATTTCCAGTCCTTTGTAAATACAACGTCTGCTCTTCTTCCATCCGTTACAATGTCAATTCTCAATGTTGTCACCTCAAAATTCTCCTTGTCGTTTATTCTTGCAGTAATTGTCCCTAGAAAATTTATAAATCAATTCCTGCATCTTATATAAATTTCATACTTGACAGGTACCATGTTTTTCTCCCTTCATATTAATCATCCTAATATTGCCTTCTTCAAACATTTGTTTCATCTCTGGGGGTGTAGCATCTGTGGCAAAGTCTAGATCTTTTGGTCGAATTCCCATTAAAATGTCTCTCACTGCGCCTCCAGCAATTCTCAATTCATAATTTCGATCCTTAAACAATTTTGCTAGAACATTTACCTCCGGTGTTAAAACTGAACAAAATTCTGGAGTATCCAACTTTTTAATAATCGGATCTGATCTGCATGGTGGTAGAGGCTCATTTTCCATCTTTACTTTCAGGTATTTTTGCTTTACCTGTAAGAGCAACCAAAAATGATCTCAGTAATCTAAGAGGTAATCAAAATAACTATTAAATGAATTTAAATATAATTTACTACGGCGGCTTTGAGAAATATTTTCAGAATAAAAATCACACTTATAAATTCGTGGATTCCAAACTGCTTCTAATTTTGAACTATTTTAAAATGACAGTGAGGAATAACTGTAACACATATGCACAATGATTTGATGAAACCATTTACACGCAATTAAAGTTCATGCGTATTTATTTAAATATATAATTGGCTTCAGTGAATGGTACATATTTCTCCTTTCATCATAAAATTACCTTTTGCTCAATTTTCAATTAATTTGTATCATTAAATTTATGTAATTTCTTCAAGGCAGAAAGTATGACATTACGAAGAAGGTTAAGTCCTAACCTTGATTCGTATGAAATATTAAGAATTGAATTGAAAGCGTTACTCACATGTGTAAAACAATAACGAACAAGATAATTAAGACGAGGAAGTGTAATTAACATTTTCAAAAAATTGATAAGAATTTCAAAGCACATATGATTGTTAACTTTGCTATGTGTACTACGTCTTCCTACAATTCGTACATTGCACGTTATAAATTGCTGCCTCTTTAATTTTATTTAATTACCATCATTTCCGTCGGACGTACAAATTACTTTGTACGTTAAAATTTATTGTTAAAAATTTTAAGATTATCAATCTTTGTACTTTCCTTATAAACGAAAAATTTAATACATTCTCTCAATGTAAGGCATCATCACTCAAGTCGCGTTCTTTCCTATGCAGAGCAATCGAGTACTAAAAACTCTGTGAACGAATATATTAAGAGATATGTTTGTATGTTAAATAATTAGGATGCGAAAGCAAATAAATTTCCTTTTTATTACACGTAGATAATTATTGTTTCTGTCGAGAAACTAAGCTAAAGGGGAACTTAACATCTTTATCTGTGTTTGTAATTTATACCAGCAATATTTACTGGGCGTTATGTCCATGTCCGTATGCTTAAAAGATTAAAGGCGATAGTGATGTTCAAAGTTTTACGTCGTAAAGACTACGTTAATTCATATGTAATTGAAATGTATTAGAATTCGGGTATTGTATTCAGTCTCCAATTCTATAGATCAACAACAAACATTACATTAGACATTCAGAACTGTTCTCGACGAACATACGAGATCGTTGACCCAGCATATGAGTGATAGAACATGAACATCCCACCCATTTACCCGATGACTCGACATGTGTGTCATGTTGCATAGCGATCGGTATTATCAGTCAGTCTTGAAAACGCAATCGCAAAAGTTCCAAGAAAGAAGAATTGTAAATTAAGATATACTGTTACGAGTCACAATTCCTACACTCTGCTCACAGTCTTTCTCCTGTCATATTTCTTTTAAATCGTTTCCAGACTTCCCTTCTGCACATTTTCGCCTTATAAATCACCTCTCCAAATTCGTCACTTGGCCTTCCCGAAATGTCACTACCTCTGCTTAATCCTTCTTTCCATTTCTTAGTCACGTACCTCAAACTCCTCAATACCTTCCTTGACGTTCCTATCATAAAACTTTCCTTTCCAACCGTTCTTCGGACACCCGACCGAAGACGGGCCCTTCTTGACCATTTCCCTCTCTTCCTTGATTTCTGAATTTTCTCCTACCAACTTCTTGCACCTAATAGGTCGAATTTTCGACCTATTAGAATTCAAGTTTATCGCAAAATTCTCCGATTCGTTAACTCCCTACCCTTGTCGATCTTCCGACTCGTCGTCCTGCCGATCTCTTACCCGGGAACTCACTTCTTATCGAACCGTCAAAACACACACTAACAGCAGCACATTTACTAAGTTCAACACGACGAGTCAACATTTTCTCTTGTATATCAGTGTATATTTGTAAATAGATTTAGTTACTTGTACATATATAAATTGCACGTAATTTCAACTCCCTCACCGAAAGAACGAACGATAACAGTTTAGGTACGAGAAATCGTAACTAAATTCGCGCTCGGCCGTCTCGCTGACTAACAAAGTGTCGCGGATTTACGACCCGCGTGGATTCGGTTTCTTTATACCGCGTCCCAGTGGATAGCCGTGTGCCTTTCGCGACAAGGCCATCGTCGTGAACATTTTGGTCCTTCGAGCCGGATCTCCAGACTGACGATCGAGGAACATCTTCGCTGCTCTGCACTGGATCGACACACCTGCACACCAGCAAGGAAATCTACGACCACATCTCAGACACCGAGAACATCACTGGAGGAACACTCTGGGCCTACAGCATCTCTGCTTCGCTAAGGTAAGCTCATTCTTGTTTCGCCGATTCCCTTTACACCGTCCTCGACTCAATCATGTCCCAATCGGATCACCCCACTGACACCATTTCCACATTGCGGCGTCGTCGCGGATCTATCATCGGGCAGATAACTGCATTTAAACGGTTTCTTGATGAATATGAGAATTCGGGACGTAACGTGGATCTCCTACAAGTAATGCACGACGCGCTTATCGAACACTGGAAACGTTTCGATGATCTCCAATTTAAAATAGAGGAACTCGATAGTACAGAAGAAACACGTCGGTACGAAATTCAAGGGAATTACTACGCGGTTATTGCACGTGCACGCGTCTACTTGCGGGAGGGAACAACAACACCGCAAATTTCTTTGATCGGCAACAATTCCCCAATACCAAATGGTACGTTCACGCCAACTAGACTCCCGGAAATGAATCTTCCAACATTTAACGGATCGTACGAGAATTGGACGTCCTTTTACCAGCAATTCATGTCCGTAATTGACCGTAACGAATCTTTGACATCGGTACAAAAATTAAATTACCTACGATCGTCTTTAACCGGTCGAGCATATTCCTGCGTTAAAGAAATACCTATAACCGACGAAAATTACTCCGCCGCGTTACGCACGTTGAAGAGGAAATTCGACTGCAAACGAAAAATACTTCTGCGACATTTCGATGCCATTACGAACCTTCCGAAAATAGAAAAGAATACTGCACAAGCATTAGGGGAATTGGTTGATGCCGTAACTCAACATCTGAGCGGATTGGAAAATCTAGGGGAACCTATCACCGCTTGGAATACGCCCATCATTTCGATAATATTGTCAAAATTAAATTCTGACCTTGTCTATCAATGGGAGGTAACCCTGAAGGACAACGAGATGCCTCCTTACACTCACCTTATAGACTTTCTAGAAAAGAGATCGAATTGCACGTCATTAGAAACACCGAGAGTTTCATATCACGCGGACAAAAACGAATCGCGCCGACAAGTACCACCTACCACGCGAAAGCAAGGCTTTACGACCATTACGACGCAACCATGCCCGTTATGTAAGGAGTTCCATAAGATCTGGAGCTGCGAAAGGTTCAGGAGCTTATCGATAAGGGAGCGGTACGTGGCGGTTAATAACGCTTCCTTATGCATCAACTGCCTAAGTGCAGGACATAGCAACAAAACCTGCCGATCAACGTCCTGTCGCGTGTGCAACAAGCGACACCACACCTACTTGCACGGAGCATCAGCCAACGAAGACGACGCACAACCACCGTCCACCGAAGACGACGAAGGCGATACAAGACACGGAACAGCGTGACTACCAAGGAGACAAGGAACCGGAACAAGTGTGCGGTCGGTTTTTGTGGTAGACACCTCCATAAACCAGCTGATCGTCACCGCACTACTTAATATAACAAACAGGAACCATCAACCCGTCTGCGGTCGAGCCCTCGTGGACACCTGCGCTTCGGCTAACTTTATGACCGAGGGTTTCGCCAAGAAACTTGGTCTGAAAATGAACCCGTGCCGGGTAGCTATCGGTGCCGTTAATTCTTTAAATACCACGTCAAGCCATATGATCGAAACCACAATAGTATCACGTACAGGAACATTTGAAAAGAGGGTCCAATTTCTAATCATACCAGAGATAGCAGCACAAATTCCAGACCAAACAATCGACCGCTCACGTATCAAGGTACCCCGTAATATTAAATTAGCCGATCCCAACTTTCACCAACCTGCACCTATAGACATGCTATTAGGATCAGGTATAGCATTATCCGTCCTATGCGTCGGACAAATAAACTTATCCACCGCGAACAGCCCGGACCTATACCTGCAGAAGACGAAACTCGGGTGGGTCATCGGGGGGAGCGTGCATACAACCGATTCTTCTCCAACCGAACAACCAGAGTCATGTTACACCAACACCGTGGTACATGACATTTCCAAATTCTGGGAACTGGAAGACGGTCCACAAACGAAACACCTGTCTGCAGAAGAGATAGCCGCAGAAGCACATTTTGAGGAAAACGTGTCAAGAAACGCCGACGGTCGATACGTCGTAGCGTTGCCATTTAATGAAAAATTATTACAGCTCGGCGATTCGCGAACTCAAGCTATCAAACGTTTCAACGCATTAGAACGTAAATTCAAAAGAGAACCCGCCTTTAAAACACAGTACTCCGATATAATACAAGAATACTTAGACCTCGGCCACATGTCAGAATTGAAGGACGAAGAAGTAGAGGACCACGGTTATTATCTTCCACACCATGGAGTCACGAAAACCAGCAGTCTTACAACGAAGCTACGAGTCGTCTTCGACGCGTCCGCGGAATCCTCTTCCGGAATCTCACTTAATGAAACACTTTCCGCCGGACCGAAAATTCAGGACGACTTGCTCTATATTTTGCTCCGCTTCCGCTCACACCGATATGTTCTAACTGGGGACATCGAAAAAATGTACCGCCAGTTTCTCGTACGCCCTGAAGACAGAAGGTACCAACGGGTAATATGGCGCAATCCAGAAGGCTCGTTACGAACATACCAACTTAACACCGTCACATTCGGGTTATCGGCAGCGCCCTACCTGGCAATCAGATGTCTTACCCAACTTGCGCGAGACGAAGGGCAGCGATTTCCCAAGGCATCGACCACATTGCAACGTGATTTCTACGTCGACGACCTGCTCACCGGAACTACGACGCAGCAGGAGGGCATAGAGATTCGCAACGAAATCACACACCTTCTTAGCCTCGCCGGCTTACACATACGACAATGGGCCTCCAACGATAAATCGTTACTGGACGGCTTGCCACCGCATACCATCAATAAACATTTGCAACTCGGCGACCAATCATCGTTAAAAACACTAGGGGTCATGTGGAACTCCATAGACGACTCCATCCATTACACAGTGAAAACCTCAACTCCCTCTACGCACATCTCTAAACGTCTAATCAGCTCAGAGATCGCAAAAATATACGATCCGCTCGGCTTACTAGGGCCAGTAATCGTGAACGCGAAAATCCTACTACAAAGGATATGGGCCTTAAAGGTTGACTGGGACGAATCGCTTCCGATTAGCATTCATTCAGAATGGACGGAATTTTACAAGCAATTGCCGTTGCTGAACAACGTATCATTTCCGAGATTCATACTAACTAATACCGCTACAAGAGTGCAATTACACGGGTTTTGCGACGCAAGTGAAAGGGCATATGGTGCATGCGTTTACGTACGATCCACAAGTCACGAACAAACAACTGAAACACAGTTGTTAATAGCTAAATCAAGAGTAGCTCCTCTAAAGCAGCAAACGATACCACGCTTGGAATTATGTGGAGCGCTATTATTGACATCACTAATATCTACAGTACAAAAGGCACTACATATCGAAATAGACAGCATTACCTTCTGGACGGATTCAACAATAGTACTCCATTGGCTAAATACATCCCCACATCTATTGAAAACGTTTGTCGCCAACAGAGTGGCCGAAATTCAATCGAAGACCGACATATGTAATTGGCGACATGTGCGGACAGCAGATAACCCGGCAGATCTGATTTCTCGTGGTCAAACCCCACTCGAATTTTTACGAAAATCTATTTGGCATCACGGTCCAGACTGGCTTAGATCTTCCGAAGAATATTGGCCCACATATGATCTAAAAACACCGATCAATCCTCCAGACGAACGAAGGATCGCATGTTTAACAACAACTACTACGGAAACCGACTCATTCCTTCGCTTTTCTACATGGCCAAAATTACAACGTGTAATCGCATATTGTCTTCGATGGAGGTACAAAGAAGAAAAAATCGGACCTATCACCGCCCGAGAAATGCTCAGAGCACAACGAGCAATAGTTAAACAAATTCAACGAAACCATTTTCTAAACGATCTGAAGCAACTCAGCGACAGAAAACCTCTGGAATGCAAAAGCCGGTTAAACCGATTGAATCCCTTTTTGGACAAGGACGGGATACTTCGGGTCGGTGGCCGATTAAAGCACGCTACATTACCATTCGATCAAAAACATCCGATCATCCTGCCAAAATCACATGTCACGAAGCTCATCATCGAGAACGAACACCTAAATCAGCTACACGCCGGAGTACAAACTACTCTGTACGCGATTCGCTTACGATATTGGCCCATTGACGGTCGCAGTCAAATTTGGAAGACAGTGAAAGCGTGCGTAAAATGCTGCAGACACCAACCACCGCCGGTGGATTACATAATGGGGAATCTACCTGAAGCACGGGTGACGGAATCGCGTCCATTCATCAAGGTCGGCATTGATTACTGTGGTCCGTTCTTCATCAAGGAAAGGAAACATCGTAATCGGGCAAAAATTAAGGTCTACGTTGCCGTTTTCGTATGTCTCTCCACCAAAGCCGTACATTTGGAACTGGTAAGCGATATGACCACCGAAGCTTTCATCGCGGCTCTTCGACGGTTCGTTTCTCGAAGAGGATTGTGTACCGACATTTATTCTGACAACGGATCGAACTTCGTCGGTGCAAATAATCAATTGTTGGAGCTTCACAGGTTACTCAGAAACGATGATCATATCGAAAGAGTAAAGAATGAGTTGACTACCAAAGCCATTACATGGCATTTTATTCCACCTTATACCCCACACTTCGGTGGACTTTGGGAAGCTGCGGTCAAGTCCTTTAAACGCCATCTGAGACGCGTCGCAGGAAACACCCTGTTCACCTTCGAAGACCTTAATACCCTAATAATAGAAATCGAAGCCGTACTCAATTCACGCCCTCTCACACCTATTTCATCTGATCCACACGATTTCCTTGCCCTTACTCCGGGACATTTCCTTATCGGTGATTCATTAATGAGCTTGCGAGAGCGAGATTATAGGGATGTTTCAGAGAATCGCCTATCAAAATGGCAACATTTACAACAAATCAAGCAACATTTCTGGACTCGTTGGCGTCGAGAATACCTCAACGAATTGACACACCGGAACAAATGGAATCGAGGTGATCATTCCATCAAGGAAGGGGTACTGGTCCTTCTGCGAGACGATAAAACACCGCCAACGCAGTGGCCAATGGGCCGCATCCTTAAACTTCTACCTGGTACCGACGGAGTGACTCGCACGGTCACTGTGAGGACAGCATCCGGGACCATGGACCGGAGCGTCAAGGGTCTTGTGCCTCTACCAGTTCAACCCAGAGAAGACCAGCCGCTATCCGCATCAACTTAAAATATCATAGTACACAACACAACCTTCTTTATTTTAAACTCACGCACACTTACACTAATCCGGGCATTTGATCGGGAAACCCTCTCAACGGGGGGAGGATGTTACGAGTCACAATTCCTACACTCTGCTCACAGTCTTTCTCCTGTCATATTTCTTTTAAATCGTTTCCAGACTTCCCTTCTGCACATTTTCGCCTTATAAATCACCTCTCCAAATTCGTCACTTGGCCTTCCCGAAATGTCACTACCTCTGCTTAATCCTTCTTTCCATTTCTTAGTCACGTACCTCAAACTCCTCAATACCTTCCTTGACGTTCCTATCATAAAACTTTCCTTTCCAACCGTTCTTCGGACACCCGACCGAAGACGGGCCCTTCTTGACCATTTCCCTCTCTTCCTTGATTTCTGAATTTTCTCCTACCAACTTCTTGCACCTAATAGGTCGAATTTTCGACCTATTAGAATTCAAGTTTATCGCAAAATTCTCCGATTCGTTAACTCCCTACCCTTGTCGATCTTCCGACTCGTCGTCCTGCCGATCTCTTACCCGGGAACTCACTTCTTATCGAACCGTCAAAACACACACTAACAGCAGCACATTTACTAAGTTCAACACGACGAGTCAACATTTTCTCTTGTATATCAGTGTATATTTGTAAATAGATTTAGTTACTTGTACATATATAAATTGCACGTAATTTCAACTCCCTCACCGAAAGAACGAACGATAACAGTTTAGGTACGAGAAATCGTAACTAAATTCGCGCTCGGCCGTCTCGCTGACTAACAAAGTGTCGCGGATTTACGACCCGCGTGGATTCGGTTTCTTTATACCGCGTCCCAGTGGATAGCCGTGTGCCTTTCGCGACAAGGCCATCGTCGTGAACATATACAAAATATAAAATTGCTTATCATCATTATTAATTTTATGATCAAGTTAAGTATGGATAATTCGCAAGCAGGACCGTCGACATATAAACATTTAAATACCAATAAAGAAGACAAAGACTTTATAGAAAAAAATTTTCGAAAAAAAAGACGAAGAATAATCACATCCGGTGGTGATGATAGTGAATTGAATTGGCAGAATGATATAACCATAAATTATATAGAAACAGAGAATGAAGCCGATGGAACCACTTCGGATGAAACAGAATGTGAAAGTGAGAGTAGTGGCGACGATATGCCAAACAGTGAAGAATTAAATGAACTCATCGAACATAGTGAATATAATGAAGAATGGACGTCGAGTGGGAATTTTCTGAAATTTATTTTCGAGGAAACCAGCGGCCGTAGATATTTGCCCAACGGATCCACTCCTTATCAATTCTTTGAAATGCTATTCGACACAACCTTCTTTTCGAATATTGTTATCGAGACCAATAAGAATGGAGAGCGGAAGGAAGGTGATCAATGGAATGAAATAACGACGGCAGAATTGAAAAAATTTCTTGGTTTACTATTGTATATGGACACAATTAAATGTCCTACATTACAAAATTATTGGAGTACTCAAGGACACCTTAATTGTATTAATTTTTCGAGGCATATGAGTCTGATGAGATTTCAAAAAATTTTACATTCGTTGCATTTTTCTTCAAATAGCAAAAATAATAAAAATAATAATAATCATTTGAAGGAAGTACAATCGACTATTGAGTACTTCAATAATAAAATGAAACAAGTATACTATCCCCAGAAGGAACTAGGAATAAACGAAACAATATATCCTTGGGAAGGCAGATCAGTTTTTCGTCGTCGTGTTACTGGAAAGAGATATAAAAATCATGGTATCCTGTATGCTTTAGCTGAAAGTTCAGGGATCGTTCTCCGAATTGAAGCATATAAAGAAAGTAAATGCAATGCCAGTAAGAAAGAATATGCAACGAGAATAATTTTACATCTATTGAAAGACTTTCTACAAAAAGGGCATTCTGTTTATATGGAAGACTTTTGTACGAGTTTCGAATTAACAAAACAGTTACTTGATTTGAAAACTTATTGTACCGGTATCTCGGAAAACTTACGAAAAGGGAACAATATAAATGTCTCCGAGGTAGAAGTTGCAAAAGGTAAAGTGACATGTCGTTATAAGAACAATATTATCGTCGGAAAATTTCATGATAAGAGGGAAGTGCTATTTATCTCGAGTGAGTTTTCATCGGACCTTATCAAGTTAGAAAATAAAAAAAATCGAAAATACAAACTTCCTTTGGTATTATACCAGTATGATCAATTTATAAGTGGCATCGAGAAGCAACACAAAATATTATCTTACTATACATGTCTCAGAAATACATTTAAATGGTATATTCAAATATGGATAAACATTGTGGAAACTTTGTTATTAAACTCTTTCTTCCTATATTCGAAATACTCACCTTTTACAAAAAAATTAAATTTTTTCGACTTTCGTCTGAACATTATTGATGCGATCTTACAATTAGGCGAATACAGTGAAGAAATTCTATCTCGTGATTTGTCAGAACATAAACATTTGCCTGAAATATTATCAAGAGACGAAAAAAATAGAATAAGGAGAAAGAGGTGTAGACAGTGTTTTGCTAATGGAGCACGAAAAAATACAAATTACTACTGCGGCGGCTGTGAAGATAAGCCAGGTTTATGTTTGGGAGAATGTTTCAAAGAATATCATAAACGTTTATTAAAGGAACAATGGTGGTGATGAACAATGGAGACTTCCAAGTAGTTGTAGTTCAGAGTTAACATTATATTTTAACGGAGAGCGTTTCGAAGTTATTATAATTTCCGGAAAATTTGGTCTATACGATACATGGTAGCCGCGATAGTTTGGGGCCCACGTAAAACTATGTTTTCGTCTGCTGTGAAAACAGCACTTGCAAACACTTATACCATAGAAAACGAAAGGACGCCCCACACAGCGCGCTGCAGCGCGTGCACATAGTTAAAGGAGTTTTCATTTCTTTTTATTTTTCATTGCTATAGTTTGTTATCATGTTTTCGGTTTTATGTATTATAATATCTCATCTTAGAAAGTTATAAGTATATTGTGTATTTGCATTTCAGTATTGTGGTTAATGATGTTTTAGTCCTTTCGCTACGGCGAGCGTAGCCGCGGAGTCCCTCGTGTGGAACGGAGCGCCACGCCGAAAGTGGGAACATTAAACGCGCGCAGTCTTCAGCATTCGGGGCCAAATCTTTTGTCTCAAAAACGCTGTTGTGACCCTGCTTTTAGAAGAAAAATGACTTGTGCTCATAACAATGTGTTTATAATGTTTTCATGAACGGATTTGTCTTAACTATACTTGTTCATGGAACGTGTCTTAACTTATGACTCCATTTTTTTGGCCGGTGACCATAGTCACTCGTCGCGTATAGATGTCGTTTTGTGGCAGGTGACTATAGTCACCCGTAGTAGCAAAAGGGTTAGTAGCGTTTAAATATTCGAGGAAACTTCACAGTTCAATCGCAAGGCTAATGTAACGCTACTGAAACTGAAAATCAACTTGACGGAAAGTTAAGCGTTTCTCACTATAAAAATAAAAGGAAATATTGTTGATCTCATTATGACAGAAGGATTAACCGTTTAATCGCGAACGTTTTTTTCTCTTTCGGTACAAAAATTATAGGTTCGTTTCATTTGTGTTACTTGAATTGGTTTTAAGAATTATAGCTAGTGGATATAAAAGAAGGGGAGAAGGATTTTTAAAAAAATTACAAAGTTTTATCAATATTTTGTAGCATTTTCGCGAATTGTAAATGTAACTGTAAATGTAAATGTAAATGTAAATGTAAATGTAAATGTAAATGTAAATGTAAATGTAAATGAAAATGTAAATGTCAATGTAAATGCATTTTTACACTTATATTTGTATCGAAGCTGAATTTGATGTTTCAACTCGAAATCCATTTATTTTAGAGAAAAATGTTATATACAAAAGTTTCATAGTATCGTGTGTTTATTTCTAATTTGTTAAAATTTCGAAAAGGTTATTTGGAGGTCAACACCTTTCTTTACGTGGAAATGTATATTTTCTTTTGCGGATTTTCATTCAACAGAAGAAACAAAGAAAATTTTGTACAAGTCATTTTCTTATTGGATCTTATGTTAAAAAGATATTTAATAACAAAGAATGCGGGGGAATTAATCGCTTAACGACCGTGCCGGAGATATCTCGGGAATAGATGCCGTTTCGATTTTCCTATGAACGAGTTAACTCGGGCGCTGAAAATTTTAGGGATATTTAATGCCATCGCCCGAAATATTGCGTGACAATCGACATTCTACCAAGCACGTCAATGTGGAGTATGTAGTAAAAAACGTGATGCTCAGGGCAAGAAAATTTGTAGAGAAACCAGGTATTATTATCCAGACTGTGATGTGCCTTTATGTGTTACACCATGTTTCAGATTGTACCATACTGTCAATGATATTTATAGATCGTAAAATATATTTACTTGATTTTTACTTTAGCTCTTATTACCTATTATTACTTACAAGGAAGGTATTCGAACTGCAACTCACGGATTCGAATAAAATTTTGTGGGTTTGTAGAGTGATCCAAGACAAGAAAAATGGTATACTCCATTCGTGCCCAATCGCCCTTTAAGGGCATGAAATTTAACCTCAAAGTGAAATCGACACTTGCACTTCCTCGCTTATATCTCCTAAAGTACAAAAGATAGAAAAAAATGTTTTAGGTAAAAGTTTAACGGTAAAAGGAGCGCTATAAATTTGCATTAACAAATTTTTAAAAACAACTTTCCTTCTTGAAAAAAAAAATTTTTTTTGCGTTATTTCAAACAATTTTGAAATCTTTTTGCTAATGAAAAATGTGGCATTTTTTATTCTGAATTCAACCATAACAATATTTTTATTATACACCGCTAGGATTACAGAGATACACGACAAAACGTACTCCCTAGCGCGCGGTACCGCGCAATACCGCGCTAACAACATATAGAGTTACATATTAAGAATGCTCATTTTCGTTGCAGGACATAACTATGTGACGAAGATGGGTGTGGTAACATAAAAATCGCAAATTATGAAATATTACATAAAGATTAATGACTTATAATACAGATCGTACTATATCCCATATATACATACATAAATATTTTTTAGACGCTTATTTAACATTTTATTACATTGTAACCATACGCGATTACATGTACTTCACTCGACATAGTTTTCGCAAAGTGAAAAAAACGAAATACTATCTTCATTAAAAAAGTGATCTACACACAGATACTTTTTGCACCAAGCACATCTTATAATAGCAGGCTTATCACATAATTCACAACGTGGTAGTTTATCTGCTCAGGAAATTTAAAACAGAAATCTACCGGATTTTCAAACCGTTGTGGTAACCTTTCCTCTAGGTATCCACTTTTATACCAAGAGTATTTAAATAATTCTCTGAATCTCGGGGAAGACAATTGGTTGTGGGTGAGTGATTGCAATTTGATGATGTTATTTCGTAGATGTAAATTTATATTAATATCGTACAGCAAAACTCGATCGGAAAAGGTTCTAACAAAGTTTTTCCATATCCGGAAACCAAAAACGTCCAACGGTTGTATCAAACCTGTTGTCCCTTTCGGTATAGTTAACGTAATAAGTTGCTTGCCACTCGGAATACTTTGCTGAAACGTGGACGGACAATGACCACTCCACGAATCAATTAATAGTACACTTCGAGGCCCAGTCTTTGGTAAAAAGACTTCTGGGAGCCAAGTGTTGAAATGGTGTGATGTTAACTTCCCAGATTTGGAAGCAGTGACAAATACATTATCCGATCTGAATAAGTTTCCTTCTACCCTAGGTCCAAATTCTCCACTTGGTTCTTTTAATACTATGAACAAAGGTGACAGTAACTGACCGCTCGCGGAAATGGTAGGGAGAATCGTATAACTGTGAGTGGTTGAGGATATTAACTGCACGGCTGCTTCTACGGTCTTTGTACCACGATACGATAACGTACGGCCAGAATGAATTTCCAAATTAAATCCACTCTCATCGGCATTGTATACATTATTCGGTTCGTACGTTGCGATATACGGTTTCACCTGGTCTACGAATTCGGTGGCTGCCAATTGTACACTTTGCTTGTTTCGGCTTGCGGAACGACTTACGAATTTCGTAACCTTCCTCGAAACGATGTTGTGCGCTCTCTTGAAATTCACGACCCACTGGTGGCTAGCTTTAAATCCTGGCAGATTGACGTCCTCCTTTGCTTCTAGCGCCCAATGCTTTAAATCCGTATTGTGCACAAAGGAGCCTCGATCAGTAGCAGCTTCAAATTTGTCCAGCACAAATTTCGCGATTGACATAATTTTATCCCTGTGTGTACCGCCTCTTGCCAACGCTTCTTCCCATTGATATAACTGGTTAATCGATTTTACTTTTCGAAATTTGTGCTGCACGCTATCGAGAGTCCTACGCATTTTCTTGCCGCTTCTCCAGAACTCAACTGCGCGAGTTTTATAGCTGAGGTCTACATTACCACTTTCGCCTGGGATGCAACTGTCATCAAATTCGTTGTTACCATATTCTTCGTCTTCCTGAATGCCTTCATCAGGAACGAATTCACATTCTTGAGGTCTTGTTGGATCTTCATATTCCAGGGTCATAACGTAGTCGGCCGTAAATGAATCTTCAGTGGTACTCTCACTTATCATTCTGTGTATGATCTCCGAGAGTTCGACCTCCCGATGATTAATTGGAGATGGTGGAATACTGGTTATGTGAAGCATTGCTATTAGTAGATTAATAACGTTTGTCGGATTTATGTACACCATTTTATCCAAAGCTAACGCCACGTGCAGTTGAACGAGTTCCAGTAACACTGACAATGAATTCCAGACCCGAAGACTGGGTATTTATAAGGAGACTGGATATTTATCAGTGCAAAGTTCATAAGATAACGAGATAATGATTAATTGAACATTTGCGAAAACAGACCATTTTATTACATTTAACGATATCATTTCTTTTTTATTAATTCTTCTTTCTCTCAACTACCATTGTTGGTCTGTTTTCGCATATATTCGATTAATCATTATCCCCTTATCTTATGAACTTTGCACTGAATTGTCCGATTCAGATCGGATAATGTGTTTGTCACTGCTTCCAAATCTGGGAAGTTAACATCACACCATTTCAACACTTGGCTCGCAGAAGTCTTTTTACCAAAGACTGGGCCTCGAAGTGTACTATTAATTGATTCGTGGAGTGGTCATTGTCCGTCCACGTTTCAGCAAAGTATTCCGAGTGGCAAGCAACTTATTACGTTAACTATACCGAAAGGGACAACAGGTTTGATACAACCGTTGGACGTTTTTGGTTTCCGGATATGGAAAAACTTTGTTAGAACCTTTTCCGATCGAGTTTTGCTGTACGATATTAATATAAATTTACATCTACGAAATAACATCATCAAATTGCAATCACTCACCCACAACCAATTGTCTTCCCCGAGATTCAGAGAATTATTTAAATACTCTTGGTATAAAAGTGGATACCTAGAGGAAAGGTTACCACAACGGTTTGAAAATCCGGTAGATTTCTGTTTTAAATTTCCTGAGCAGATAAACTACCACGTTGTGAATTATGTGATAAGCCTGCTATTATAAGATGTGCTTGGTGCAAAAAGTATCTGTGTGTAGATCACTTTTTTAATGAAGATAGTATTTCGTTTTTTTCACTTTGCGAAAACTATGTCGAGTGAAGTACATGTAATCGCGTGTGGTTACAATGTAATAAAATGTTAAATAAGCGTCTAAAAAATATTTATGTATGTATATATGGGATATAGTACGATCTGTATTATAAGTCATTAATCTTTATGTAATATTTCATAATTTGCGATTTTTATGTTACCACACCCATCTTCGTCACATAGTTATGTCCTGCAACGAAAATGAGCATTCTTAATATGTAACTCTATATGTTGTTAGCGCGATATTGCGCGGTACCGCGCGCTAGGGAGTACGTTTTGTCGTGTATCTCTGTAATCCTAGCGGTGTATAATAAAAATATTGTTATGGTTGAATTCAGAATAAAAAATGCCACATTTTTCATTAGCAAAAAGATTTCAAAATTGTTTGAAATAACGCAAAAAAAATTTTTTTTTTCAAGAAGGAAAGTTGTTTTTAAAAATTTGTTAATGCAAATTTATAGCGCTCCTTTTACCGTTAAACTTTTACCTAAAACATTTTTTTCTATCTTTTGTACTTTAGGAGATATAAGCGAGGAAGTGCAAGTGTCGATTTCACTTTGAGGTTAAATTTCATGCCCTTAAAGGGCGATTGGGCACGAATGGAGTATACCATTTTTCTTGTCTTGGATCACTCTACAAACCCACAAAATTTTATTCGAATCCGTGAGTTGCAGTTCGAATACCTTCCTTGTTAGACGACAGTGTTGTATTATTTTTGGTTAGATTGTGTTTTTTTTGGCTTTTTCATTGAAGCCCGAGTTAACTCGGGTTGTGTCATGAAGCATAATAAACATCTTGTTTTTTCTCGAAAAAATTGTTGTATTGTATGCCTTATAAAGCTACGCCTAAGTGAGCTATATCTGTGGATGACAAAAATGGTATAAAAAAAATCGGGCATTTTCGGCATAATTTTTAATATAAATTCGGTTATTAAGCGGTTAAAGGCCGCGCGCCCCACTGATAATGAGAAACGACAAGCGGACTCTCTTACAACAATGTAGAAAGACATAACAAGCAGTGTGGCGGATTGAAGCAACTAATTCTTGCTAAAATTACTTTTATATAGTCTGAACTAAATATTGTCAAAAATTTTAAGGTGATACTCCTTGGAACATTATAGTTATTCAATTGTAACGTGTACTGTGTACTATGAAAAACGTGTACTTATGTTAGAAAAACAACTGAAGGTTGTTGAAAAAATTATCGTTTCAGAAGTACATGCATGAATACCTAAACATTATGTCGTGGTAATTATTGTTACAAAAAAAAAAGTTCTCACTAAATTATTAATTGCTCTACCAGCATTTCCTTTTAATCAAAATATCTAGCCGATTTCGCGATGTTACGATTCGGAGTTTTTCTGCATTGTTTCTTGCGTTTAGATGGTTGACAAATCAATTATTACCTTTGTCATTGGTCTCAATAAACATTCTAAATTATGGGAAAGCTATTAAAAGTCCATTCCCTGACATGATTTTTTCCGCTCGGGTCTGGGGTAGGGATCGAGTGCAGCTCTGTGAGTATATCATTCTGCCTCTTAACCCAATATTTGAGCCGCTTATTTTGAAAGTGGCCTAACTCCATTTATCTTTAAATCGAGATATTTAAAGTTTTGCGTTTCAATGAATTTAAAAATATACGTATAAGATACTAAGGAGTCATACTGCTTAAGCGTATCTAAGGATGTTAAATTTAAAGTTCCTGTTAAAATAGTGGCAATTATTAAGTAAATAACGTGCGTTTTCTTATCAAGAATGGAGTTGGGCCACTTTCAAAATTAACAGCTAGATTCATTATAAAATTTGAAGGTGCCCAAGTCCATTCAACATAATTTAAGATGTTTCAAATTGAAAAAAACAATACCGAATTTGTTTTACATATCTTGAAAACACTTCGGAAACATAATTTATGCGATTCAAAACATTTTTTAATTACAGAACATAGAAAATTACAAACATAAATTTATTACAAAACAATTTACTATTCGTCTACATTTTGTGCGTGTGAAAGGGATTTGAAGAAATCATGATGTTCTGGTGGTATGTATCGTAATAGGTCAATCATGTCCTTAAATTTTGCTGTTGTAACTTGTCTAATATTTTTATACAGTGGTGCCAATACAATATTTTCGAACCTTCTTGGTCTACCCCGACGTGGTGATAAATTCAAGACTTTAAAATTTTCATTTTCATTCATTGATGTCTTGTAGAAAATTTTATATGGTTCATTTCTGACAAAACGCATCCAACATATTCTTAACCAGTTTACTGATTCTCCATCAGAATTCTTTACCCTTTTAAAAATTGCGTCTTCTAATAATTTCGTTGATACAAAATCTTCCTGTTTCATTTCAGTTACAATGAAATTATTCCCCTTCCGACAGTTTTTAATAATCTTGTAATAATCTTGGGGAACGAACAGTAAATTATTTTTTTTTAATGCCATTTCTACCACGCCAAAAT
Organism: Cerceris ruficornis; assembly: GCA_963989415.1. Classification (NCBI taxonomy): domain Eukaryota; kingdom Metazoa; phylum Arthropoda; class Insecta; order Hymenoptera; family Crabronidae; genus Cerceris; species Cerceris ruficornis. The sequence continues at coordinate 12,325,612 of OZ022520.1, read as the reverse complement.
CTCTATCATTTGGTAAAAACGAATGTCCTGATATTAAAAATTTATGATCTATAATTTCTACATTATTATCCAAAGCTTGGACAATTTTCAACCACATTAAAGCTACTTTAATGTTTCTATTTTGCCCGGTGCACATGTCACTGTAAGCTATGATGTGTTTTTCACTTCTTAAATTTTTAATATGTTTTAAAATGCATGAAACAACTTCTTGAGCACCTCTGGATGCAATAGTTTCATCCCAAACGTACATGTAAACATTATCGTTACGAAAATTGTGAATACCTAAATTTAGAACATACATATTGCGTTTGTAATATGCTACTGAGGTAGTCAGCTTGGGATACGGTAATGCTTTTTGCAAGTCGAACGAGAAAGCAAAATAATAATCCGGATTACGTGATACTTGCTCCTGAGCTTGTTTTAGTGAATTTCTAGCTGATTCTGCTAGTCTTAAATGGACATCGTGTTCTTCGGTGAATTTATTCTTTTCTTCATCATTATTCGATGCTTTAATTTTAATGTTTAATAAGTCGCATTTTTGGCAAGTATCTTTGCGTGGTTGGTGGAAATGTAAATCAAAATCTTTTTTAAATATTTTCCTATAAGTCCACTCATTAACGGCTTTTATTCCATTTTCCTCGCAGTGAAGCTCGTATAAATTAAACATTTTCCTGATAGTTAGATCTGGATGTAGATATCTTCTATTAGGATTATGAGATCTGGTATAATGGGATTCAAAATTAGGGAAACTTTTAATATGATTTTGAACGTGCTTTTTCGCTTCTTCAGGTAATTGTCTTGATGATCCAGCCATCCTCCCACGCATATCATTGCCCACATTTGCAGAGTTTAGTACTCGTTTTAAGCGTCCTTCGCTTACTTTAAAAGTATCCAAAAAGAATTTTTTACAGACGGGAATTTTTCCGTTTTTAGAACGTAACAAATATCTAAAACTAAAATTTCTTGGTGAACCTTTTCCGTTTGTTGGACGTCTTCGTTCCACAATTTTGCGCTCGACAGCTTCGTAAAATAGTACATTTTGTTTGTTAAAATCTGCCAAACCCCAAAACTTCTCAAAAATATTTTGTCTTTCTTCTTCATTGAAATTTTTTGTGCAAGCATTCCGACAACCACAATCTTTGTTTTCGAAAATTTTTTCAGGCACAATATTTCCGATCTGAGTGAAATATCTTTTTCCTGAATTCCGTTTAATTTTTCGCACTTTTTGGATGTATGATGCATCAATCTTTTCTCCATTGTTATTTGGATCTTCACCCTCTGAAGACGAATATTGTTCTATAATTCTGTTTCTTTTTCGATTTTTTTTTAAATTATTAGTTGCTATTTCTTCCTCACTATCTGAACTAAATGGTCTTATTCTGTTTTTCCTCATGGGTGAAATAATTTCTAAAATTTAATATTAAATTTTAATTTTTATATTAATTAAACGTACAGGTTAATGAACTAACGCAATTGTCCCAAAAATGAGGTTAACTTGTAAATACTAATTAATTGATATTACCTTCATCACTGCTTTCCGACATTATCAATAGTAAATATCTTGATGTAACTATAAATGGAGTTGGGCCACTTTCAAACTACACGGCGCAGTTATTTAATTAATTCTCAAAACTTATGTGTAAAAAATTTATGGTATTTGCTCTGAATATAGGCAACCTGAAGTGCTTCATTGATAAATAACATGAAGTTGTACATGTAAACATGGTAACCGGCAAAAAATTTAAAAACGGAGTTAGGTCACTTTCAAAATGAACGGCTCATTTAAACAATACCCATATAAAGTAATGAGATATTATTAAATTACGATCGTTAAATGAGGAAAGTTTGGAATCAACGTTTGGATACCTACGATTAAAAAGTTACAAATTATTTGTCAGATATTGATAAACTTTCAAAAAAGATTGCAACAACGGAGATCACATTAAAAACATTTTTAATTTATTATTTTATTCATTTTGCTATATTAGTTACCACTAGAATAAATGTTAAAAAGGGATATGTTTTGATATAATTTCGTTTGTAATGTTTTATCATTTTGTAAAATAATTATAAATAAGATATAAATAAAATAAAAATAAATATTGTTGACTATATGGCCCAATTACGTAAATGAAAATGATATTTTTCATGTATTTGGCTCTTCCCTTAATTAAGGTTGCCGATACCTGGTCTAATTATAAGTTACCCATTTCGTTCCAGGGTGTAGTTTCGGTCGTAAAGAGTCATCTATTTACGTATCGTTTGACATGTATCGGGAATTCATCGCTACGCATTAACGGACATTTTGAAAATTAACATACTTTAGAATTTATAAAAATTAATTTTATGCATAATTATATATGTTTAGAGATGGTGTTCTTGATTGTAACATGATATAGTGGTGTTATTTTTATTTATGTATAAACTTTGTTTTTTACAAATAATTTAGACGCAAGTATCTTGTTCGCTCTACTGATCTAGGGACGACCGCATGTCGCCCTTTTCTACCCTTCGGTCATCCGTACTCTTTCATTTATTTTTCTCTTTCCCTATTCTCGAGTAACGAGAGTAAGAGAAAGTTCTGTTATCCTTGTCTAGGTGGGTTCTGAAAAATTGTTAAGGTTGCCTCGAGACGTCCGCAACCATGAGGGTGCTTGGTATGGAAAATTCCTCATCTGGTTGACACCCCTCACGGTCCGAGCCGCCTCGAGGCCAAGCCCCCACCTAGACAATAGGATTTCTCTTTACCGTCGGCTCACGACCCGGCCCCTGTCCACCGCGGACGGTCCTAAAACCGCGGGACCCGAAGCTTCAGAAAGGGTCTAGCAGGATAAGGGGGTCAAAAGTGCCCTTGAGGCTATTTTATTCCACGATGCGTCATTCGATAGGTAACCATAAGAAACCATTGTACACAAATTTTTAATCCGATAGCTTGACCGGGAGGGTAGTTATGGGGTAAATTCGAAAAACCAGTTTTTGCCTCATTTTCGCCGCTTAATGATGTGTAAAAGTGTCGAAAAAATTCTGACACCTTCTAAACATGATTGCACACGTTAGGAATGATTTTCAGATTCTTCCGTTGCAAGTGCCACGCGCAAAAAATCAAAAACGACAAAAAAATGGGAAAAATGTAGATTTTGCACTGAAATCTTCGAGACACAATTTTTAAATAATTCCTGTAAGTACCTGATGTATCCATTAATATGCTCAATTTTTTTCATATTTTTTTGATATGGTGCAACACTGTCGGAAAAATCAAAAACCGATTTCTGGGACGCATTTCCTGCTGAAACGCGATCAGTATTTGCTATCATTGCATTATTTTAATTCCTTCAATGTTATCCTTCAATTTGTATTCCTTCAATGTATTCCTTCAATGGTAATTTTATTACCTTCAATGTCTCTGAATACGAAAAGATACGTGTTAAGGAAGAGAATCAATAAAATAAAGTAAATTGTTAATTGTATGCTCCTTATATGCTAGAACTTTGAACCTTCCTTCAAGAGATGAGATGGCGCAGTGGGTAGAGTGTCTGCCTGTGGAACCGCTGGAAACTTTTTGTCGCGGGTTCGAATCCCCATGGGGGACTTAATTTTTTTTTTTTTAAATTATTAAACACATAGCAATAATCAATAGTCGCTTTAAGGTGTTTCACAGATATTTTTATGTCTTCACAAAATATAAAACCAGCATGAAAATAATCATACGGTATGATTTTCCTAGTTATGCCATATTTTGCAATTATGAGTATTTTCAGACATTTTGTATGGTTAATAGATATTGGTTTATTATAATGCATGAAAATATATGTTAAATAATGAAGGGACATAATATTATATCTTGGAAAGTTATAACAAAGAGGAGGAAGGCAGAGTTTCTTCCTTTCTATAGATTATAACTGTTCATGATCCTTTTACATTTAACATACATTTTCAAATGTCTTAATAAATCGACGTTTATTCAATATACGAAATGTTTAAAAATACTAGTAATCGCAAATCGTGGCATTATTAAAAACAGTAGATATAATTATTTTTAAAAATATAAGAAACGAAACGAACTTTGTGACGGTTATGTCAGTTTTTGCCATCACCTTACAATTAGAACCGAGCTTTACAAAATAAACTATCTATGTGTGTATTGATATGTCGTTTCATAAAAATGTTTATACGTTTAATAAATGCTAATAATAATGTGTCTGTTAGTTTGCTGTATATTTTAGAAATATTGGCGGAATTACTACCTTATTCCTCTGGTCAATGCAATGTGCCATTGGTCATCCGTTTCATTCATTTACAATTAAATATGTTTCAAGTTTTTTCATTCGGTGGCTCGGAATCGAAAAAGCCGAAAAAATCCGAGAAAATACAAAATGATAAATTTTTTTTTATTCCTTATCACAGTTTCGAAAATTTTGTTACTTTGTCGAGACGGTTTTGTAACAAGGCGTCGGGCTCGAATATCTCATAATGCTGTAATACGATTATGCGTTTCCTTTTTCATAATACTTCCTAATGTGAGACGAGAAACGAAGGATGACTGAGTGAGTGAGTGAAAGAGATGTGTGTCAGTGAGATAGCGCGAGAAATAAAAGCGTTTCGGCAGACGGACGAAAAGAAGAACGGAACGAACGAAGGAAGAGTGTAACGCGAGACGCGAACGTGATCGAACGTAGAGAGCGATCTTTTATTCTTATTCCAATTATTCCAATATATATCTATTCTAAGTTAATCATTTATGCCGGTCCTGGTTTTCCTAGTGTTATTATTTATTTACCCTTACTCCAACTTTATTCCTCAACCATCCAACATTTATTCTCTCTTACTCTCTCTCTCCCTCCCTCTCTACCCTCTAACAGTTATCAAAAGTGGGATAAAGAACTTTGAACGTGGTATTTAGTGCAGAGCGAAATACAGACATTTTACGAACTTTAAAAAAAATTGTGTGATCTAAATGTCGGTAAAGTTAACGGTCGCCGAGTTAAGAGAACAGCTACGTGCAATGGATTTGCTAACGTCGGGAGGAAATACGGAATTAGTTAGCCGGTTGATGGGTGGTGGGGTGCAATCCGAAAAACAACCCGTAGCGTCGACCAGCAGTCAAGCCCAGGCGCAAGAAGTGGCTATGCCCAATATTCAAGAAGCGAGAACAATTCCTCCTGCCTGTCCACCGACGCCAGTGGATTTAGAACGGGAGTGTTCAAAAAGGGAAAGGGACCTTACAGAAAGGGAAATTCGTATTCTTCGACGGGAACTAGAATTAGCACAAAGGGTATAGCAGGATAAGGGGGTCAAAAGTGCCCTTCAACCGATTTCAATGGGGACGGTGTCATTCGATAGATAATGCTCGGCGATTGATGTCTACAAATTTTTAACCCTGAATTTTGACCGGAAGGGTAGTTATGGGGAAAATTAAAAAAACAGGTTTTTGGCCCTTTTTCCCCATTTATTGAGGCGTAAAAAATCCAAATAAATTCTGACATATTCTACACGGTACCGGACATATTGGAGAATTTTTTCAGATTTTTCCGTCGAAGTAGCTAAGCGTGAAAAATCGGCAAAGTAAAAAAAAACGGAAAAAAGAAGATTTCGTATCGAAATCTTCGAGGTACAACTTTTTGGTTTATATAGTAACAATCTAACACCTACGATTGTTATCCCCAATTTTTTTCAGATTTTTAAACCACCTGCGTCATTGTGAAAAAAATCGAAAACCGATTTCCGGGACGTATTTTGATCTAAAATGCAAGAAGTAATTGTTATTTTTCCATTATTTTGATAGAGTATGTTCATTTTGTGCTTTTCAATGTTTCTGCATACAAAGCAATTGCGAGTGAATGCAAAGGATTGAATTGATTCAATTATTCGTAAGCTACACACTTCCTTATCAGCTAAAAATACGAACGTCCTTTCAATATCAGCGATGGCGCAGTCGGTAGAGTTCTTGGCTGCGGAACCTCTCGAAACTTTTTGTCGCCGGTTCGAGACCCAATGAGGTAAAATAATTTCCGTTTTTTTTTTTTTAATCATTCACTGCATAACAACAAATAATAATCATTTTTCAATTTTTCAATGTTTTTTAAACATTTTTAAATACTTATTCAATATGAAATATATGTAAAAATAATTATGGAGCATATTGTTTTTTTCATTGATTCGTCCTAGCCACATCTTGTTATTCTTTTGTACATTGAACGAATATTTCAATTGTATATTCGGATGAATTGTAATGAAGGTGATGTCTAGCGGAAAGAAGGGTCCATTTCTTTTTAAACATTCTTATTTTTGTATTTACCGCTTCTCCATTTATGCAGAGATCATCCAAAATGGACAATGAATTGAAAGAAAGAAGGTATATTGGGATTTCATCCGTTATAATTCCTTTACTGTTTTATGCAAATCAACTCCTCAATATCCTTAAATGCCTCGTCCGATCACGCCACATAATCAAAGAAGTTATCGTTGCTTCATTGACTATACCCCTAATATAATTGGAATTTCGGGCATCAAATGTTATTGCTGTGAATGTGCGAGTGGTAACCGTACCATAGGTTGTTGTTCGCACATTGCTGCAATAATATACTACCTGTCGCACGCACGGTATCTATCGACAATTGTTAGGCCTTCAGAGATATTGACAAAAATATTTAATAAAAATGAAGTGTTGCCCATCATTAATGAACATAGTAGCGAGGAATAAAGCCACACGAAACGTGTTTCAACTTTTAATTATCAAAAGGTAATCTATCGCATGCCATTTATATTTTCACACTAATATTAATTTCCGTATTAACAATTGTTATCCAGTTAATACTTAAAAACATTTGTTTTCTAATTATATTTCATGGGAGGTGAATTGGCGAGAGAAAAGTTTCAAGTATTCCGCAGCTAGATACTGTAGCCTAATCATCAAATGGTAATCTATCATTCGTATTTTTACATTAATATTCATTTACGTATTAATAACATTTATGCAGTCAATAATTTAAAAAAAATGATCATCAGTTCTAAAGGTACAACTCGGTACCTGCCCGCTAGCTACACGCTGCGCAGGTAATTGCGGACTAGATAACTGAAGGGAGTACATAATACTGGAGTAAGTGTAATAAAACAATAAAGCCTTCTGAACTGAATTTAATGTTTTCGTGTACTTAAAGTGGTTGGAAAACACGATTGCAATGGGGCACAAAACCTAAAGCTGAAGAAGTTGATTTGCATAAAACAGTAAAGGAATTATAACGGACGAAATCCCAATATACCTTCTTTCTTTCAATTCATTGTCCATTTTGGATGATCTCTGCATAAATGGAGAAGCGGTAAATACAAAAATAAGAATGTTTAAAAAGAAATAGACCCTTCTTTCCGTTAGACATCACCTTCATTACAATTCATCAGAATATACAATTGGATCCTTTTAATATTGAATACATATTTGCATTCGTTACAGTAAACTAATATTCGTTCAATGTACAAAAGAATAACGAGATGTGGCTAGGACGAATCAATGAAAAAAACAATATGCTCCATAATTATTTTTACATATATTTCATATTGAATAAGTATCTAAAAATGTTTAAAAAACATTGAAAAATTGAAAAATGATTATTATTTGTTGTTATGCAGTGAATGATTAAAAAAAAAAAAAAAAATTATTTTACCTCATTGGGACTCGAACCGACGACAAAAAGTATCGAGAGGTTCCGCAGCCAAGAACTCTACCGACTGCGCCATCGCTGATATTGAAAGGACGTTCGTATTTTTAGCTGATAAGGAAGTGTGTAGCTTACGAATAATTGAATCAATTCAATCCTTTGCATTCACTCGCAATTGCTTTGTATGCAGAAACATTGAAAAGCACAAAATGAACATACTCTATCAAAATAATGGAAAAATAACAATTACTTCTTGCGTTTTAGATCAAAATACGTCCCGGAAATCGGTTTTCGATTTTTTTCACAATGACGCAGGTGGTTTAAAAATCTGAAAAAAATTGGGGATAACAATCGTAGGTGTTAGATTGTTACTATATAAACCAAAAAGTTGTACCTCGAAGATTTCGATACGAAATCTTCTTTTTTCCGTTTTTTTTGACTTTGCCGATTTTTCACGCTTAGCTACTTCGACGGAAAAATCTGAAAAAATTCTCCAATATGTCCGGTACCGTGTAGAATATGTCAGAATTTATTTGGATTTTTTACGCCTCAATAAATGGGGAAAAAGGGCCAAAAACCTGTTTTTTTAATTTTCCCCATAACTACCCTTCCGGTCAAAATTCAGGGTTAAAAATTTGTAGACATCAATCGCCGAGCATTATCTATCGAATGACACCGTCCCCATTGAAATCGGTTGAAGGGCACTTTTGACCCCCTTATCCTGCTATACCCTTTCGTCAAGAGGAGAAACGCGGGCACCAGTCACATCCAATGTCACGGTGAGCTGGAGGGACATCCAAGAATTAATTGAACATTACGATGGTGAGCGATATGATTATCACATTTGGGAGCGACAAATGGTTAAGCTAGTGGAATCTTACGCGTTCAACGAGCATACGGTAAAGGCGTTAGTGTGCAGCAAACTGGCTCGAAAAGTGCAAAAATGGTACAACGCGCAAAGTGATTGCGTGGATATGACGTTTGAACAATTATTACGGGCTTTACGGAAGGCTTTTAGGCAAGGCGTAAGTAGTTTGAGTTTACGGAAGGAATTTGTTACTACCCTTGAAGAGGTAGTAATGTCGTCAAGGGTCGAGCGCAGGCATTCCATTGTCTCGCGAATTTTTATATGTAAGATCGACCCTGCATGTCCAGGAAACCGTAGCATCTCAGGCTGACGGAAGGACAAGCCGTCAGCCATTAGTCCTTTAATAAGGAAGAGGGATTAACGACCTTTTTGAACCTCGAGAATTTCCTGGCATGCAGAGGTTTATTCCGTAGAGACAATGGACTTATGGTGCGAGCGTGAAGACTATTTTTGAGGGCTGCTTTAACATCTGCATGCGCGCCTCAGGCCTTCTACAGCCAAGGGGGGTGAGAGGCCAAAATAGCAATATTGGGACTCTCACTCCTCTACGCCTCAATAGACAATTGCCGCACCATAAAGCTCTGCCTGCACCGACAAGTCGCCGGTCTCACCACCCTCTTCGGCCACCCTCGGTCCCTAACCGGGGTGGGAACTAATTCGCCGACGGGTTGCGAGGGCCACCACCCTCTTCGACCACCTTGGTCCCAAACCGGGGTGGTGACGAGCGGACCCGCACTCCGCGCGGACTGAACCGCTGTGATTAAAAAAATCCTGAGAAATTACCGATACGTGATTGCAGATATAGTCGGTGTAATGTACCGACCCTCCGATTAGATAGTAAGTAGGATATCTTTAATGAGTAAGGACAAATATTTTGTAGCTAGCTAACTTCTATCATCACCACTGACTCACCACCTCAAATCCAGATCTCCTACTTTTCCATCCCGACCTTTTAACTCCCTAGCACAGTCACCATCCCTTAGTCATCCCCGAATCATCACGCAAATTCAAGTTCCAACTCTCTATCCCTACCCCTTGGCCCTGACCACCAACAACAACACTCCCACTCCTTCTCCAAAAACCTTTAAAAACCCTTACCCCGACCAAAATCATGCATTACCATTTATTACCATACTACCACTACACTTACTCTGTCTCGCCGCTGCGGATCTACGAACATTCTAAATAAGATTAACTTCAAATAAGTTCTTACAAGTCCATTTCTCGAGTTTGGTTCCCGAAAACCGCGAAACCACGATTTCGCATTACAACGGTTTCCAAAATTCGCAGAAAACATACCAAGATGTATGGGAGCCACATAATATGCGTCGATGGCAGACAATTAGTTAAGATTATTAATTAAGTTACTTGTATTAAGCTTGTTTTATCTTATTTGTTTTTTGTACTTTAATGTTAAGACATAACCATTGTATTATAATGTTACGCCGAATTTATATTACTGTATGCCCGATCAGTTATTATTTTAGTTCTAAGGTATTCTATCATTGTACAGCGTTGTAATTTTATGATAAACCGATAGGCCCGAGGACGGACCTAGGTCAGGATAGGCCGAAACTGTGAGACGGGAAACGAAGGATGACGGAGTGAGTGAGTGAAAGGGAAGTGTGTGAGTGAGGTAGCGCGAGAAACAAAAGCGTTCCGGCAGACGGACGAAAAGAAGAACGGAACGAACGAAGGAAGAGTGTAACGCGAGACGCGAACGTGATCGAACGTAGAGAGCGATCTTTTATTCTTATTCCAATTATTCCAATATATATCTATTCTAAGTTAATCATTTACGCCGGTCCTGGTTTTCCTAGTGTTATTATTTATTTACCCTTACTCCTACTTTATTCCTCAACCATCCAACATTTATTCTCTCTTACTCTCTCTCTCTCTCTCTCTCTCTCCCTCTCTATCACCTAACACTAATTTATTTTGCAATGAGAAATTCGGGGGTGCTGGAATGTATGAAATGCCTAATAGATATCGCGGACTTGGCGCGTATTCTATACGGTTAATCACGTATCGACCAGAACTAAAGTTCGGTTTAACGAAGATGATCTATCCGCGTAGTAATCGATCCTACAGCGTAACAGTCTATTATAGTTCGACAACATTAACATGGCTTCCCAAAAGGATGCAGGTCTGATTCGTCAGACGTCAAGAGCCATGCCTCCGATCAAACGTATACGGGAGCACTCAACATTCTACCTCGTAATTCGCTGAAAGAGCTATGTTGAGGCTTACACACTCAGTATGCCGGGTTTTTATTATATGCACCAAAGGCCACTATTTCCGAAATATTAATTAATTTCGGGGCACACTGAAGGCTGTCTTCAAGCCTTCGGTGGGCCTAATCCATGAACCATCCTCGCTGGCGAGTTTGTATTAATTTGCTTCTTTGTTCATGGATTTGAATAGTGATTGTCTTATAATGGTCCCGGGGGCATCGGCAAAACGGCCCTGGTGTCATTGTTTCGAGCGGACCGCGACCCTTAGACCGGAAAGATGCTCCGACCTAGGGCATCCCGACCTCCCCTTCTTTACCGTTACTTGGTCGAAGGTGGAGGAGTTGGATTCGGGAAATTTGCGATGTTGCCGATGTTCTCGCACCCCCTTGAACGGTGACGTCAGTGGACCCGCGAAATATCAGGCCCTCCTGATTGGTCAGGAAGGGAAGAGTGGGAAAGTGCAGTGACGTCTCTCAACACATAAAAGGGCAAGTGTTCGCCCATAAGAGGGGTCGGCAAACTTTTTAGACAATTAAAAATCTATCACATTTGTGTATCTGTGTAGCTTTTTCTCAGGCAGGTTAATATTCCAACGACCAACATTTTTAGGAAAGGTCTAAATTATGGTTTTCGTCAAGCCAAAATATTTGTCAAAGAGCCATAAAAATATGGTAAAAGAGCCACAACTGACTCGCGCGCCACGGTTTGCCGACCCCTGGCCTATAACATCACACATTCACATTCACACATTCACACATTACACTCTTAACACTTTGATATACACAAGTGAGTGGTGTGGCATTGCTTGGTGGTAGGAATAGTTTGCTTCACAAGTGACACAGCCTCACAATACACACTTGCATCAGTTTGTAATTAAAACATTTTTATAATTGCCATAGCTAGTACAATAAATAATAACCAATAGAATCAGTGAATTTCTAAGTATTTTCCTCCCTCGTGGGAGGTAGTCCTTCGAGCAATAATTGCAATAGTTTAAATACATAGACCAAAGTTTCGGTAACTCGATCGACGATCGCCGGCAACGAGTAGAAACAAGCTAACACATTCAAAGCGAACTAAAGGACGAAGAGAGAGAAATTTTCGCATCGGGTCAAGGGAGAGAACGCGATTTGGGCGGCACACGTGAGGACTGTAGGGGTATTATAATGTATGAGTGAGGATAGTAAGAATGCCGGAACGAATGAAAGTGTTTGAAAGTTAAGAGTGGCTGAACGAGAGTGTAGAAAGAATGACAGAGTAACGCGAGCTAGAGATTTGGATGTTTTAAGAATGCATGTATGTGTGTGAGCGTGAAAGGGTCGAAGCGAATGGGTATGCTTGCGAAGAGCGACAGTCCAGTTTGAATCGAGCACAGAAAATGTCGTACGAAATAACAAGATTTTACACGCATTTTCGAGTCAATATTAAACTCATCCTTTCCCTCACGCTAAAGGACATTGGCGTATGCACCAGATTTAGAATATCACTACAGCAAAGCTGGACAAACATCGGCATAACTACCCCCTCCACATGGGGGAACTCCCCTTGGCGAAACGCGATATAGTTTGAATTATACTTACTTGCTATTTAATACATTCACTTGCTATTTAATATATATTTAATTACTATTTAACATAATTCAAACATATCGCGTTTGGTATCATTTTAATCAGAAAAATCTCACAAATACGTTGGCAAAGGTTTCAAGATAAAACGGTCAAAAATGAAAAAGTCTTATCCTTGAATTGGATTAGTCACACTCGTATCTATTCCGGGTTGCATCATGTTGCACTGCTCCCTCGTCAATCGTCGCGTTTCGCCAAGGAGGATCCCCCTTGTCGAGGGGATAGCCATGTCGCATTCATCCAGGCAGTACAAGTAAAAATACGGTAATTCTACGACTGTGCGGACTGTTTACTTTAGGAGGCTGAGTTTGGGGTCCTCAGCAGTGCCGGATTTAGATGGAAAGAGACCCCAGGCTATTACACTTATGAGGTCCTTTCACATCTCATTTTTAAATTTGTAAATTACATGAGTGATAATAAAACACATCATTACTGTGATATATATCAATAGGGCAGAGTTGCCAAATGCGTACCACTTAATTTCGAAGGCAGTTTACATATTCTTTAGTAGGAATTTTAGCAAATATTATGTTTTGCATCTATGCATTAACACGTTCGCGACGGGTCCTGAATTTTCTGTCTCCGCTTTGGGGCGGCGCTGTTTTTGGTAGTTTCTCCCATCGGGCGGGGTTGATTCAAATTAATCTTACACCACTTGTTTGACCATTGTCTATCTTTTGTGCATGAAGACACGCCTTTCGTCGTTTACATGACGACGCAACGAATGTGCGGGTTTCTCTTGCCAATAGCGCGTCAAAATCGAAAATGCGTGAGGGTGAGAGATGTCCCTATTCGCCGGGTGAATCAGAGCAAATTACCCGCCAAGTGCCTTGTTTCTGGTTCCTCAGTATACCACATTTTGTCCTGTTTGCGACAACCAACCCGGCTTTACGTTTGCAGGGTTTCAGAGAAATCCACTACAGTAAATAATTCTTTTATGTATATAAAGGTGTAAATAAATTTATTAATTACAGTAATCAGTTGTATAAATACTATGATGCGAAAATAGCTCATGTACCACCGGTGGTTCAGCCCTTCCCATGGGACCATTGTGTATGTACCACCGGTGGCTCATCCCGCCCCATGGGACAGACAAAAATGTACCACCGGTGGTACAACCCGTCGCGAACGTGTTAACTTGAAGGTAAGATGCAGGCGAGAGTGATTCCCAGAACCGAGAGTTTATTGCATTGAGAGAGTTGTTCCTCTTCGTATTCTGGTTACACTGGTGTCATACAATTTTCGGATTAATTTATATGGTTTCTGTTATGTGTGCGTCGGAGTGGGGAGGGGGGGGGGGGGGCGTCTACCTATGCCTCGCTAGACGTGTCCCTTCGACGCTTGTAATTGGTCAAGGAGGTAATGCGGGGGTAAGGCCCTAAGCACGTATATCTATGTTAGGACCCTCGTGTCATGAAGTTCCTCATTTGCATATTGTCCGCGACTATGAGTTTACTTTACTAAATACAGGGTGGCGCAATAACTATTAGCACCTAAAGTATCTTCGAAACTATAAGTTTCACAGAAATATTTGCTGAAATAAAATTGCACAGTGCGGACGGGGCCATCCGGTGGCGATAATAGTTTTTCTGTAGGTGGAGGTGCTTCGGACATTTGAAGGTCACCTCCATTTTTTTAAATGGATCGGTATATTTTTACTTCCGTATCATGATAGAGGATCTTAAAAGGAGTTCAACGACCTATTACACAAGGTCATTGGAGGTCATAGAAAGTAGAGAAATGCGATAGTACTTACGGTTTTGGTAGTAAATGAAACATACGTATTGTAAACAGTAGAAGAAGGCGTAATGCCTACCGTTTACTTCACTGAGACTAAACACTTTTGTTTGCAGGATGTGGCAGCGACGTACAACGAGTACGTCGCATCGAAAACGCGATAACGCGTCGCCACGTAATTTACATTTTCGCCAAGAGGCCCTTGAGCTTGGCGACGGCCCGTCGCCGTTACGACGGGGCCTTTGCAGCCCGACCGATCTCGGGAAAATAGCAAATGAAATCTGTTACGGCAATGACTTTGTGTAATAGGTCGTTGGACTCGTTTTAAGATCCTCTATCATGATACGGAAGTAAAAATATACCGATCCATTTAAAAAAATGGAGGTGACCTTCAAATGTCCGAAGTACCTCCACCTGCAAAAAAACTATTATCGCCACCGGATGGCCCCCTTCGTACTCTGCAATTTTATTTCAGCAAATATTTCTGTGAAACTTATAGTTTCGCAGATATCTGAGGTGCTAATAGTTATTGCCCCACCCTGTATATTAATAATTGTTAAGATATGATTTAAGTGTTATTACGATTCCTTGCACTTCATGACACGGTCGCCACAAACTATCGAAGTTGCAATTTAATATGATTTTTTAAATATTTATTGATAGATCATTGTGATATGAACACTTTTATAAGATCATCTAAAGAGTACGATTTAGGTAACCGGTATCCTAAATGGTACCAGCCGATTTCCAAAATCATATCTCATGTGTTAGATTAAAAAGATACAAAAAATCATAAGAGAAACTGTATTTTGAGTTTAATTTCAGTTCAATATACTATACAACATAAAAAGAAAATGTAGTATTACACTACTTAACTTAAATACAATTAGGACAATACCAAATATTGTCTTCCTTCGAAACTCGTCCACAAGCTTCATGTACCCACTTTTGGCACTTTAAGCATTGGATCATGTTTTCTAAATAAGAATTATTGCAAAGAAAACAGAACCAATCGTTTTCATTCTCCACTTCTATGAGAACTAGAGCAGCGGTGTTGGTTGAAGGCGTGAAATCAATTTTTCTTTGTTTGAGTACTGGTACGATTTAGGAAACCACAGTGTAGTACGATTTAGGAAAAAGACGACCCGCCAAATAATTGAAGCTAACTTTAAAACATTATCAGCATATTCATAAACTAAATAGAATTTTATAAACTAAATAAATAATATAACATAGCTAGTTTTCAAAAATATATAAGACTACCTCAGAAACTGTAGATTTATATTAAATTCAGTCGATTAAAATCGTTTAAAATTAACATCAGGCTTACCTGATTTCTTTGCGCTTCTATCATTCACAAAACAACACTTGATGCGAATGACTTTTTGGTCCTACTTTATTGACATAAATAAAAGTTCATATCTTTACCACCAGGAGGCATCAAAATGCATTAACTTTTAAATAAAAGAGCTGGTACGATTTAGGTGACCAGTACGCATTTGGCAACTCTCCCCTATATTAAATGAAACATGTTGTTATTGGTACTAACCTATATATATTCAATACATTGACGATTAAACATTTTTATGTTTGTTTATTAGTCATATGCGTAGAATTTCTCCTTATTTTCGGTCCAGTGTTTTAGAGTTCACAGTTTTTAGAATAGTGTAATTTTAATTTTGTTAACAATTTGAATGTAGACCCCTCTTGATCTTGAGGCCGTGGGCTGAAGCCTAGTTAGTCTATAGGAAAATTCGGCCCTGGTTCCCAGAAACAAAATGGCTCGAATAGGCGGTTAAAAGCGTGAGGCTTCGTCGCTTGCAAGCCAAGTTAGAGTTGTTGCACTATACATAGATTTAGATGCTGATGACGAAGAAAATAACGAATAACATGCACAACAGGAAAATACATATGCAGAGAAAGATATTCGAAGTACTACCAGTGACGATTTGTTTAATCATAGAAAAATCGAAACAACAGCAGTGTTGGATACAGACTCATTTTAAATATTTTCGTAAGATGTACGCCGAAGTGACTCTAATCCCAAACAGGATGCACCAATTATTCTCCATCATATATCGCTTTTTCCAAACCTAACAAAGTTATCAAGAGATGTCATAGAAATAACATCCGCCTTTTCGGAAACCGAGTCACAAGGGTCAGAGTTTCCTAACCTCCCACCACACTAATTTAGAGTCCTTAAAAGGGCAGTCTAAAGCTCTTTCAATTAGATAAGTCAGATTTTAGTTTGCAATTTTGCTACGAAGATATACCATCGGCCCGCGTCTCTTATTTCATTTGTAAACGAAAAGTCTCGATTCTTGTTCCTTATAATAAAATTGTAAGGAAACGTATCACGGAGACACCGCTATAAATTTGGTGTCAAAAGCGGGATTCCAACGTGAAAATTGGTAACAGAAGTTGGGATTTTGATCTGACACTCTCCGAATTTCGGTCATAAATTTGGAAATAGTAATTCCACACCGAACGGTAGTGACGATTTTAATCGTGCAGATCGGATCATCCAGAGGAGGATGAATCTGAAAGCGGCTACACTACGATTTGGCTATAATTCCTGGAGTAGCTTGACCTCCAGCACCAATCGCAGAGTACATCAGACAAGATGAAAAATAGAAGTTTCATCGCACCGTTAGCACTGACCTTCAGATATCCTCGTAATTCTACAATCTGGGAAACTAAAATTCTTCATTTCTAACTTAACAAAAATCCTAAATCGTAAATTCTAAATCTAAAATCCTAAATTCTAAATAGTAAGTACTAAATCCTAAATTACTTTTCCAATTTTAAAATCGAATATCTAGATAACAAAGAAAATGAGTACAGTAAACAAAGTAAAAACAGCTGCACCAACTCAACAGCTTTATCTTGAATTTTTAGTTCGTCTAATACTCGATCATTTTGATGGAGATAGATATAAACTTCGTAGTTTTATAAAGCAAGTAGATGCTGTATTCGAACTAGCTCAACCTCATCAATATTCGCCATTATTATTGCTTGTAAAACGTAGAATCATTGGAAGAGCCAGGGATCAAATTGATATTCACTGTAATTTAACGACATGGGCAGAGATATCTGAAATTTTATTAAATCTTTATC
Organism: Cerceris ruficornis; assembly: GCA_963989415.1. Classification (NCBI taxonomy): domain Eukaryota; kingdom Metazoa; phylum Arthropoda; class Insecta; order Hymenoptera; family Crabronidae; genus Cerceris; species Cerceris ruficornis. Next base: position 12,308,379 of record OZ022520.1, on the reverse strand, counting down.
AAGATCGAAAAACTCAAGATCAATTATTAGAAGAGCACAATAGTATAAAACACGAACGGAACGAGAATGTATCACAGTTTTACCAAAAGTTAGATTTGCCATCCAGAATTCTTGCTATTCTACACACTGATCATTCATCACAAAGTACACTAGCCGGACGAATTTCAATGATAAATGACATGACGTTGAATAGATTTGTATACCATTCACATCCACAAATTTCTCAAATGCTTCGCCATCGCTATTTTAAATTAATAAATCATGCACTCACTGCTGGTATTTCCAAAAAAAAAGCCGAATTTTTGTATAAAATGGTTTTATTTATTTAAAGATGTAATAGAGATAAGCTGTTTTAAATATAAATGAAGAAAAAAGAATATAAAATAACATATGGTCTGCTCTTTGCGGCTGTGACTTTGGAACTGAGCAACGCAGTTCTCCGGCACGAGGAGCGGCTGTACTTTCCTATAAACAAATCTTAAAGCCGCCGCAATCGCTTCCTCGTACAGCCGTCGAGCGTTACAACGTTGCACTTCAACAGTCCCCATGCAAAAATGTGATTTGTGTCGAAGAACAAATCACACAACTACTGAATATTACAGAAATATAAATGATATCAATTAATTTTAATGTAAGACTCTGCGCCGGAGAGGCGCAAATCGAGGACGTTCCCACGCCTGGTTAACGTCAAGGAAGTTCCCTACAGCGAGGGAATACACTCTTCGAAGAAGAAGACTCTCTCGGCCTTGACGCTAACCAGGCCTTGCAAGGACCCATTCTAGGAAAGCGCCCTCCATGCGACAAACACTTTCCCTAGTGAGGGAGATAGGAGACGCCCGCACTCCTCTTTGAGGAAAAGGCCCTGATTGGCTCGCTCAAGGGAGGAAGGAAGTCATATAAATATACGACTTCCAGGGCCCGCCGGGCATTACTATTTCCACCCTTGTAGAGCTTGCGTCACGACACATCTCTCCAAACTCTCCGATTATTATACGTGCTTGTACACAATCATTGTATATGTACTATTAAAAAGAAATTTTATACTTTATATATATATCGTTCTTACATTAATAATCAAAATTCGCTTGTTGACGGAAATCATAATTTATCAAATCAGATTCCTAGAAACTCCGCGTAAATTCTTCAATGTAACTATTGCAAAAAGATTCGTCATGTGATTAATGGATGTAGAAAGAGGCAATACGGGAACGCAAAACGACAAATACAAATTCCACATAATTCTAATGAAAATAAAAATCTTCAGCATCAAATTTTTCAAGAAAGTTTCTATGTCCCCCAAACCAGTAATTCGGAAATCACACTACCTTCAACAATCAAGTCTCAATTAAATTACGTGTAACGGCGAATAATGTGATTCACACTCAGGATCCGCCAAATATGTAAAAGAGAACTTGTACTTCTAGACTTTCTGTATTAACCCTTTGCGGTCGTATTAAATTTGGACATGGGTATCGTACTGGTCGGAATTAATTTCCGTCGAAAGAGCAGGGATACATAACATGCAAGATTACGAAGGATAAACAAGATTTAGTAATTCTTTTCTGATCTTTAGATATATGTTTACTTAATAAAGTGATCTAATGACGTCTTTTTGTATAAAAATGATATTTTATAGTTCTCCATCGTGAGGTATCTTTCAAAGCATTCACCAACATGCAGACCTGATTTTCAATTGCATCTATCGCAAAAATAATTGGTTTGGCGCCTTCCGCCCTTGACCTTTCTGTTTGAACATACAGAACAATCTTTACTTTTTACGTCTTCACAATGCCACAATATTATGCAGTTTTCCATTGAGTCTTGTTCCACCAATTTTCGGACAAACATAAAATGTGTCAGGTGTCCTGTTCTCTCTTCTAGCTGACACCTTATATAAGATGTAACTATTGATTGCACAATCTCTAATCCTCAGAAAAAAAATTTTCGCCACCATTTGCAAGATTTTCTCATAAAACAATATGAACTTGCTAATTAGTCAGCCTTATCGACACCTCCCATATTCATATTGTAATTTATAATAACATTTGGTTTGGTGTTGTTGACGGTGCCACCTTGTTTCACCCTTCTTTCTATAGTGGTCGTGCCTGAGGTATTATAGCTTCTTACAAGGGAACTACCCGAGGTGTCCGCCTCCGATTTTAATGAAACCTTGCAGATTTGTTAAGCACGTGAAAATAATCGATACCTATTTTTTTATATCGGCTAAGTCGCACGTTTAGGGGGTGAAACCACCCTTCAAAGTTTCGACATTTTTTCTTCTTTCACTTATAACTTCAAAACGGTTAATGATAGAAAAAATCGTCAAATAAAATTTTAAATTCCATAGGCGTTTAGTACACAAAAAAGCAAATATTTCGTACATTTATCGTAAATCTCTATCATTAACCGTTTTGAAGTTATAAGCGAAAGAAGAAAAAATGTCGAAACTCTGAAGGGTGGTTTTACCCCCTAAACGTGCGACTTAGCCGATATAAAAAAATAGGTATCGATTATTTTCACGTGCTTAACAAATCTGCAAAGTTTCATTAAAATCGGAGGCGGACACCTCGGGTAGTTCCCTTGTTAGTATGGTGACTATTCTTTTATCTTTTCACGCTAATAATAGAATATCACCTGTCGATAGGCAGCAACAGTATTATTTTTTGATACAGCTGGTTTTTTAATCACAGCTGGTACATATTTTCTGTTTGTTTTAAGTGTACCAGTTAAATAGCAGCTTAGTTTTAGAAGTTTCTACAAGGTATCGTCGAACATTGTCGATTTCTTTACGCTCAAAAGGCGACTGACTCGTCACGGCGTCTTGCACGGCGAGTGCGGGTTGACAGCTTTTATTTAGATTGGATTTCGTTATTTCCAATTGATAGGAGCACCGTATTGGTTCGTGAATAGGTTCCTTAGGCATTTAAGTTCGTTTAGAGAAAGTGTAAACTGATACATGAATGAAAACAGTATAGGATTTGTATGATTCCTTGCTGTGGTGGCTGAGAGCAGACATACGACCGGAACGGTAAAAAGGCTTTGGTGGCTGAGAGTAGACATACGACCGCAAAGGGTTAAATATTGTGACTCATTCGGACAGCGATTCGGCGTATTGTAAGTAAGCGAAAAGAATAATCTGAGTAGGCAGGGAATACAGGTGTTTCTACTCGTGACCGGCGATCGTCGATCGAATTAACGAAACCTTTGGTCTATGTATTTAAATTATTGCAATTATTGCTCGAAGGACCACCTCCCATAAGGGAGGAAATAGTTAGAGATGCACTGACTCTATTGGTTACTATTTATTTAATGGTTATGGCAATTTACAAATGATTGAATTACAAACTGATGTGTAACTTGTGTATTGTGAGGGTGTGGCACTTGGGCAGCAAGCTATGGCTACCACCAAGCAGTGCCACACCATACACTTTGGTTCAAGAATGGCCCGAATGGCTCTAGAATGGCGCGAATGGCTCAAAAATGGCCCGAATGTCTCAAAAATGGCCCGAATGTCTCAAAAATGGCAATGTTATGGGCGAACGCTTCCCCTTTTGTGTGTTGAGAGACGTCACTGCACTCTCCCACTCTTCCATTCCTGACCAATCAGGAGGGCCTGATATTTCGTGGGTGCACTGACGTCACCGTTCAAGGGGGTGCGAGAACATCGGTAACATCGCAAATTTCCCGAATCCTATTCCTCCACCTTCGACCAAGTAACGGTAAAGAAGGGGAGGTCGGGATGCCCTGGGTCTGAGCGTATTCCGGTCTAAGGGTCGCGGTCCGCTCGAAACAATGACACCAGGGCCGCTTTGCCGATGCCCCCGGGACCATTATAAGGTAATCACTATTCAAATTCAGGAACAAAGAAGCAAATTAATAGAAACTCGCCAGCGAGGATGGTTCATGGATTAGGCCCACCGAAGGCCGGAAGGCAACCTTCAGTGTGCCCCGAAATTAATTAATATTTCGGAAATAGTGGCCTTTGGTGCATATAATAGAACCCGGCATATTGAGGGTGTAAGCCCCAAGAACAGGGTTTTTAAGGGATTTTGGAGAAGGAGTGGGAGTGGTGATCGTGGTGGCTGCAAGACGAACGTCGAAATTGTGGAGTGAGATTTTGGACTTAGATCAGTGATTTCGAAGATGAGTAAGGAGCGGTGACGGTGCTTAGGGAGTTGAAAGACCGGGATGGAAAAATAGGAGATCTGAACTTGAGGTAGTGAGCCAGAGGTGATTGTGGAACGGCGGATGTTAGTCGAGCTACTGTACAGGGTGTAAGACATTTAATGGTCATGTTTTCGGGGGGTTGTTCTAGAGCTCGGATTGGATGAAGATTTGTAAAAATTACTTTCCGCAAAATTATTTGTAAAATTTCGTAAAAAAATCGGTTGAAACTGGCTCGGCTATCTTCTTCGTATTGTTACGTAGGTAAAATGTCTGAGAGCAACCATGGGTCAGAAGTGTAAGACTCCGCGCCAGCGAGGCGCCGAGCCGGGCGTTCTCACGCCTGGCTGTCGTCGAGAGGACCTTTCGCTAGCGAGGGAGGAAGACAACCCTCGCCTCTACGGGGCCTTTCGGGGAAAAGAGTCCTTGGAAGGAGAGGCCCACGTTCCTCTCCGAGGAAAGCCGCTGATAGGCTCGCGTAAAGGAGGAAGGAAGTCGTATAAATATACGACTTCCAGGGCCCGCCGTAACATTACGAGAATCGTCGTTGTAAAGTCCGTATGGACGAAACATTCCTAGTATTGCCGACGCGACGTCTACGACGCGTCGTAGTGTCTGCATGAGCGCTACGCAATCTTCACAATTATTGTTATATATATCACTGTACACGAACATAACCGATATTACGATTGTAGAAGTTGTTCTAACGCCACGTCTCTCCGGACAAATTGTTATACGTGATTGTATACAACCATTGTATTATTAAAAAGAAATTTATATATTATATTTCACTCTTACAGAAGTGAACCGTTCTCCCACAAATCGACTTTTAATTGGGCCTCCGCGATCTAATTTTCGCTTAGTAAGTGAGAGAGTCAGCTGTTCCTTCGGAAAGAAACACACAAGATATCCTTGTCGGCTAGGAAGACGTTAATGACCTGCGCTCGGTGTCAGGTTCGCTCATGGGTCCTCCCGGGGAAAAGAACATAAACACTTGCACTGCTCTTAGTGGTTCGGTGACCCAGTCCTCCAATGTCCAATGTCTAGTAGCACGCTTCTCCTCAGACTGTTCGAGCCGACAAGGATGTCTCGTGTGTCTCTTTCCGAAGGAACAGCTGACTCTCTCACTTACTAAGCGTGAAATAGACCGCGGAGGCCCAATTAAAAGTCGATTTGCGGGAGAACGGTTGACCGCTGACCCATGGTTCCTCTCAGACATTTTACCTACGTAACAATACGAAGAAGATAGCCGAGCCAGTTTCAACCGATTTTTTTACGAAATTTTACAAATAATTTTGCGGAAAGTAATTTTTACAAATCTTCATCCAATCCGAGCTCTAGAACAACCCCCCGAAAACATGACCATTAAATGTCTTACACCCTGTACAATATGTTTTTATTGATTCAACATGGAGATATCCTAACTTATCCTAACTTATATATTAGTTGATCAGGGGGTCGCTACAATACATACGGAAGAATTGAACAAGTTCATAACGTCACCATTTCTAATTCCACATCTAGCGAAATTGATTTAGGTTATACATTTTTTTTGAATCAAAATCTTCCAAATTTCCCGACAAATCATTAAGATTTCTTATTGATTCAGGCGCTTTTGGTTCTTTGATTAAGAATATAGAAGTGTTGTATCCCACTTCTGACACCAATTTTATGTTGTATCCCGTGAGGAGTTTTACAACAATTTTATTTAACGAAGAATTACTTTCGCGTTTGGAGTTTTTACAAGTAAGGATAACGTCGTTGCAAGGTACCGACTGTCAGCGATTCAAGACAATTGATTATGAATTCTGATGTTTTGGAAATGAGCCGAGGTTTTAAGGGCTCCGAAACAACGTAGTGGGAGGTTCGGATAACCCCACTTCTCGTGATTAGGATTCCAAAGAGCGGCCGCTTTCCCTGTGACTCTTGTTACGACTAAAGGTCCTTAAAATATGTTTTACAGGGAAAGCGATAACAAGTAAATAAGATTTCTCATTCGGAACCTTAATCACGTTTGAAGATATTTGTCGTTCTATCTTATAGAATTAGGTCGGTATCTAAGAATATGTTTTGTAGGGAAAGCGATAACAATTAAATAAGATTTCCGTTTGGTTCCTACATCACGTTTGACAATATTTGGTGTTCTATCTTATGGATTTAGGTCGGTATCCAACACCTCCGCCGATTAAGATTGAACATGATAGTGTTCGATATACAAAAATATGAAAACAAATACAGATGTACAATACGATTGGAAACATAAGTTGGAAATATAGAATATAAATATGAAATACTAAATATGATTTAAGTATATGGAGAAAGAATTACGAGAACTGTGTATAAGAAAAGTAGAATTATTGACCGCGAGCTAATGTGCTAACGGTGCACATATACGAAAACTAAATATAATTAAATTAGAATAAACATAATACTAAAGTAGTAAACATAATTATGGAATAGGAATACAATTTTAGAGATACAACTTCCGATTACGATTAGAGTGTGAACATAAGTATAAAATACAGATACAAATATAAAAAACAGTCTTTGGTTGTGCTTTTCACTTTTACATCGGTGTAGTGTTTCTGCAGGGTGACTGCTGGTGGTTGTTGTTGATTATATAACGATTTGTCGCTGTTTGAATTGGTTCCATGGCATCTTTACTGTGATCTTCTTGTGATGATGTCGGGTAGCGGTTCCCTGCTACTCGAATTTGTTCGTCTTCTTATCCAGAAATAGTTATTGACATTTGTACAATGTCTTAGTAGTTTACGAAATTCGTAACATTGGTGGGATAGTATCACCGTTTCCTGGATTCTTCGTGAAACAGAAAATTCTTTTTAAAACAATTCCTACAGATTATTAATAATAATACTGTCCCGATAACGGGTAACGTTATCATGTACAATGCTGACATGAATAGTTCGACTGGTCAGTAATTTTGTCTAATTCAGCCAGTTTTTGATCTTTTTTTTTTTTCTTTTGATAGCGATTTCAATTTTGATAAGTCCATGCTTATATGTGTGATTCCACATTTAAATTGAATATTTGGATCCGGCAGTCTTCTGGAATGCGGGTCAGTTGCAGAACAACAGTTGTCTTTCACACTTAGGTCGATCAGTCTCTTTTGGTGATGTGTACATCTTGGCAGATATAGTACTGATCCAGATACACAATACAATTTGATAGATCTTTTACTAGGATGGAATAGGTTTTAGATTGTGACAGTAGGAAGCGGAATTAATTCATATAATTTAAATATCTTCGTAACTAGTAAGAGAATTTTTAGAAATCTGAGACTATCTTTACTGTAAGAATTTGTGATGACAAAATACTAAGCTTGTTTAGAGTTATAAAGTTTGTATATTGCTCATATCCGTGTTAAAAATGATTTGAATTTGGAATTTTGAAGTTTGATAGAAGTTTTGAAAGTTCCGAACTATCAATTAACAAAATATAATTTAAGATAGATAGAATATTTTAATAAGTTAGTATTACTTTTCTTTGTTCTTTTCTACTTTAATTATTTGATTAGGAAAGGTCCTTGTAAGGACCTTTAAAATCCGCAGCTGGATGTTTACAGTTGGTTCTAACTAATTCAAGATCAAAATCCTTTGTGTCTGATTTAATTCTATCTGGTCTTAGTCTCTGTTTAACTAATCTCAGTGATGGATTTTTATAATTAAACAGGCACTGTAATGAGCGATGGTTGTTATATATTATAAATTTTCGATCGTAATATTTTTTCCTTTTATTTTTAGAATTCATTGATTTTTCGCGAACAATTTTATGAGCTACACTTAATTTATAATGAAATGGTTTGACGTAGTCATAATTGTTGTAATGAACTGTAGATTCTTGTAGCCGGTGTGACGGCAACTTTGAATTATTTTTAATTTTAGATAATACGCCTACATTAAAAGAATTTGTAGTTAGATTAAATTTTTCAGGAAATTTTGGGAATTGCGGAATTGATTTTTTCATTAGCTTGAAAGAATTAAATTCTTGTTCCTGAACGTTCGTCGAAATAAAATGAACATCCCTTTTTAATAATTGTTTTAAGGGCTTTACAATGATTGAGGAGTTTGTAATGAATTTCCGATGATAACCTAGTGATTCTAAAGGCATTTTAATCTTCGTTTTGTTTCGTGGTTTAAGATAACTTATTATGTTAAGATTTGGCCTTACAACATGGTTATCTGAATATACATATGATCTTTTCCGGAAATCGTATTTATCTGCTTTGAGATTATTCTCGCGTAATCTGGGAAATATAATGGGTCCGTGTAATTGCTTGTTTGTCAAACCGATAAAAACTTTGTCCGTCATACTTTGGAAAAACGACGATGCCTTTTTGAGTTTCAATGGCATGCGCGTGAATCCATAGTGACCGTTAGGTATAATAAGTGCATTGTTTTTAGGCTTTACTTTAGCAATGTCGTTAGAATTTAATAACATGTCGTTGTCTGTTTTTTCATAAATAACAACGTCTTGATTTTCGTTTTCTTTATCGATAGGGTCTTGAGTTGTTTGTACGTTTTTAATTTCTACGTTAATTTGTTCATCTGGTTCCGGTGGCAGTACCGAATCCACTGATTGAAAAACTTCATAGAGTAAATCATAGGAAGGTAATGAGGCTTCAGAGATTGCAATGTTTTCAGGTTGTTCAAATTTAGTTGTTATGTTTGCTAGATTTGGAGAATCTAGTGGAAGATAACTCGTCTGGAAATTTTGATCAGGATAATCTATATAGTTAGCATTGATAGGACTATGTTCATTTTGGTTTAAAGAATTCTGGAATTGATCTTGCCGATTTATATTAGTGCTGTAAGTATTTTGATGTTGATTTTGCCGATTGGCATTATTATACTGAAGATTCTTACATTCTTCTATTGTGTGGCCTAATTTCTTGCAATAACGACATTGTTTCTGAAATTGTGATCGATCTTGGAAGCGTGGTGGTGCAAAATGACTTTGATTAAAATTAATTGATTTAAAATTATTAGAGTTGCGAGAAGGAAGATTAGATCTGTTTCTATAACAATTATTTGTTGTATGGTTTGTTCGACCACAAGTTCTGCATTTTGAAAAGTTTTCTCTGTAAACGAGACGTAATGCTTGTTCTTCGATGATAGCGGCAGTAAAAGCGACATTGATATTTTTAAAATCTCTATATCTTAACATTTGCGAAATTTGAGGATGTGTGTGATAAATAAATCGGTTCAATGTTATGTCGTTAATCATTGATAACCGTCCATCTAATATTTCTTGATTATGTACTGAACTATGAACCGAGCCTAATATTTTAGAATTTAAATCTTCTAGCCTCTGATAAAACTGTGACACGTTTTCATTTGCTTCTTGTTTCATAGAACTCAATTCTTCAAGTAATTGGTCGAGAGATTTTTTATCTTGATATAAATTAATTAATAATTCGGAAATTTCTTTCCATGTAGTTAAATGACAATGTACATCAATTTGATCGCGTGCTCTACCCGTTATTTTGGTTTTTACGAATAATAATAACGGGTAAATTTGATTTGGCATAGCTAATTTAAACATAGCATCTACCTGCTTTATAAAACTACGCAGCTTGTATTTGTCACCGTCAAACTCGTCCGGTAGTAATCTGATTAAAAATTCTAATGATAGTGGCGGATTTGACGTGTTAGTGTTTGAATTGTTTGATGCTGCGTGTTTCGCGTTCGCCATAATTCTTAATGTTATATAGAAGAGGATTTGATTGAATTTTCGTAGGATATAGAAAGGAAGATTTTAGGAGGATCTAGTCAAATTATGAGAGTAATCTCTGGACAGTACGTACTGCGGTGTGTTTCCTTGTTGATCCATATAGCTTCCACGATTGGTGCTGGAGGTTCAACTGCTCCAGGAATGACAGCCAAATCGTAGTGCAACCGCTTGTAGATTCTTCGCTGGACGATCTGATTTCACGATTGAAATCGTCACTCACGCTCGGTGTGGAGTCGCTACTTCCAAATTTCGACCGAAGATCGTAGAGTGTCAGATCAATCCCACTTCTGACACCAATTTTATGTTGTATCCCGTGAGGAGTTTTACAACAATTTTATTTAACGAAGAATTACTTTCGCGTTTGGAGTTTTTACAAGTAAGGATAACGTCGTTGCAAGGTACCGACTGTCAGCGATTCAAGACAATTGATTATGAATTCTGATGTTTTGGAAATGAGCCGAGGTTTTAAGGGCTCCGAAACAACGTAGTGGGAGGTTCGGATAACCCCACTTCTCGTGATTAGGATTCCAAAGAGCGGCCGCTTTCCCTGTGACTCTTGTTACGACTAAAGGTCCTTAAAATATGTTTTACAGGGAAAGCGATAACAAGTAAATAAGATTTCTCATTCGGAACCTTAATCACGTTTGAAGATATTTGTCGTTCTATCTTATAGAATTAGGTCGGTATCTAAGAATATGTTTTGTAGGGAAAGCGATAACAATTAAATAAGATTTCCGTTTGGTTCCTACATCACGTTTGACAATATTTGGTGTTCTATCTTATGGATTTAGGTCGGTATCCAACAGAAGATCTTCTATTTCCTTGATTTTTTTAAAGGGGAATGCCACATTTTTCGCAATTGTTAGAAATTATTTTGAATTGCTGAAGTTATTGCACTAATCACGCCTACTATTAGTCAGATGTACTATGAGAGTCATTCGCAGTGGATCTTTGGTTGCAGAGGTGTTGAATAAAAAAATCTATGTTTCATTAATAAAGGATTGAGGACTGAAATATTGATGAGTGTTCGTATTCTAATCAATGAAAGATCAGTGTGTTGCAAACACCATATCACAAATGACAATGTAGATCGATCTTTGATACTCTCACTACAGGACAATTTACAAAACGAAACAACGTTATTAGTAAATGAAATTGTAAATATCATTGATCAATTACGGAAGTTCAACGAAAATAAGCCACCTAAATATAATTTTTTTGATAAATTATACGACAGCGAATTAAAAAACTGGGCTGGCTTAAAAAAACGAATTACAAAACTTACCAATGTATTTCACCGTTTCAAAACAGTAAAATTGATAACAATAACATAGCTGTGTTATATACAGCGTACATGTATGTACAAACTAAGTTAAGGCGTGAAGTAGTTAAGTTAGATATAAACAAAGACTATATCTGTTCTTAAGCAGAGAAGGCAAGAATGGTGAAATAAAATTCTATTCTATAGAAGCAGACCTCAGAATAAAACTTTCCAACATAGAACCCGATATTGCAGTTCTGGTTTCAAGAAAACAACTGCACCCTTCTCATTAAGTAAGAATTGTGGTATGAATGGATTTCTAGTTATGAATGTAGCGCATCAGTTGTTTGCCCTGAATGTGTAAAACCATCGAGAAGCTTCCGGGAACAGGATCTTCATTTGTCCTTAAAGGCCAACGACCCCGGAGCTATCGATCGGTTATCACTATGGCAAACAGCTGATGACGAGAGTGCGAGTGTTGAACGAGTATGCCGTGTGAATGTTATAAATATATGTGCGATTGAGATTTTCGAGAGACTTCTGAGAGACTTCCGAGAGAGAATTGTGCGAGAGAGATTGTTAATTGCGTTGGTTGTGTAGTCCGAGTTGTTTTGTGTCGTTATCCGTTATATAATTTGTGTCGTTTTGTTTTGTGTTATAATAATATTCGATTTACTGTTAATTTAAATAAACATTCTTGACTTTTTTCCGTTTAATTCCTACATTTTTGGGGGCTCAGCCGGGATTGAAAAGAGCTAACTGCGTTGAAGTGTGTCGTGCAGTATTAATTACGCGTTTTTGTGAGATCCCACACAAATTTACTCGTGATGTGCGATGAGTGAAGCTGTTAAAGCATCGGCAGATTTGACTGTAGCAGATCTAAGACTGATATTGAGAGATCGAGGACTCAGTGCTTCCGGCACGAAGGCGGAATTGTTAAATCGTTTGGCCATGAGTGACCCTCCGAGTGCAAGGTCAATGCCAGATTCAAACACGGGCAAAAGCGTGCAGCGTGCAGACGGTGGTGCAGCAGGCGGAGTATCGGGTGGATCTTCATCATTGGCAAACGAACGAAGAGAGGCAGAGGTGCAGCACAGAATGGAGCAGCTAAATATCGGGACAAGAGCTCCGTCACAAAACGTCGCACCGAAGCTCGACCCATTAGTAGCTGGGATGGTCAGCTTTTTCGATGGCCAAGGTGAAAAATTCGCGGTGTGGGAAAAGCAGGTCACACTGGTGAGAAGAATGTACGGGTTGGACGATGCAGCGACAAAATTGCTTATGGTGTCGCGCTTGACTGGGAAGGCGCTAAGCTGGTTCTACGAGGGATCGGACTACATCAGCATGTCTGTCGACGATCTTTTACACGAGCTACAGACTGCATTTTGTGACGAAAGCAGCATCGTCGAGGCACGACGAGCGTTCGAGAGAAGAGTATGGAAGAGAGAAGAAACGTTCGCCGAGTATTTTCGACAGAAGCTAGCTCTGGCGAATCGTATCTCAGTGGGAGAAGCGGAGTTCATCGAATACGCTCTGGAAGGGGTGCCTGATGTCCAACTTCGGTATCACGCTAAATTGCAAAAATTTAGCTCAAAAGCAGCGTTATTAGAAGGTTTCAGGGGCGTGATGCTGCAATCGACGTCAGCACGGAGCGTGAGGCAAGACGGCGCCGACGAAAACAATTGGCGGCATCGCAGAGGAGACGCGACCTCGCGAGGAAATGCAACGGCGGAATGGCGTGACGGAGGTAATTGGAGGAGCAGCGGGGTGCAACGAAGGGATGGTGAGCAGCGACGAAGGGATGGTGAGGGGCGAACAGAAGAGGCACAACGAAGTATCGTAAGGAGGTGCCATAACTGTGGGTCAAAGGATCATCTTTTCGTAAGTTGTCCGACGAAAGAAAGGGGAAGTAAATGCTATTCCTGCAAAGAGTACGGGCATAGAGCGTCTGAATGTCCGAACGTCCGGGAAATACCGAAAAGAAGTTACGATGTATCACAAGCGTCTAGCAAAAAATATAAGGAAGACGTCGTAATAAACGGTTGCGTGGTAACAGCGATAGTTGACACGGGAAGTGATTTATGCCTTATGCGGACGGATAAATATTTTGAGATAGGTGCACCTCGTTTACAGCATAATATCGTTAAATTTCGTGGGGTTGGCTCGGTTGATAATCGTACTTATGGGGAATTTTCCACTAAAGTCAGTGTCGATGGGAATGAATATCCCATGGATATTCATGTCGTAGCAGACAACATGATGCAGCACGAGATGATTATAGGATCAGATTTTCTAGGTGAACTGGAAGTGACAATTAAAGACGGGGCAATAACAATAATTAAACGCGAAGAGTCCATTAGCGTTGACATACCCGATGTGTTAGAAATTGATTGTTGCCGCGAAGTGATCGAGGTGAACGTATCTTACGTTGTAGACAAACAGCATGAGCGCGCGGAGCATGATATTATAGAAAATTATAACCCGATTGAGATGCGAGATTTAAATATCGAAATGAATGACATTGTAAAGAATGATGAACCAGTTCCGAAATCTATGCAGATCGAGATTAATAAACGGGCACAAGAGAAAAGGCATTTTTCTGCTCAAAAGACCGAACTTTTAATTAAGCGGGATTATTGGTTTCCAAATTTACGTTCCTCAATTGAGAAAATGATTAGAAATTGTGTGTCGTGTATATTAGCTGAAAGAAAACAGGGAAAATGCGATAATCAATCAGTAAGGCAAATGATAGACGAAGAATTGATATCTTTATTACAAGAGAATCGGGATAAGTTGAGGCGAGACGCGAAGATTGCTATTTGTAAGGTGCGGGCTGAAAAACGGAAACAATTTAATAAGCGACGAAAAAAAGCGAGAAAATATAAAGTCAATGATATTGTTGCGATCGAACAAACACAGTCGCGACCGAGACTTAAGTTTGCGTGCAAATTTCTGGGACCTTATGTAATTGTAAAAGTATTACGCAATGACCAATACATTGTTAGTAAAATGGGCGAGCATGAAGGTCCGCAACAAACATCAACCGCCGCCGATCATATGAAGCCATGGGCCGATAAAATTTGGAATGATGTATATACTGATGAAGACGAGTGAACACCTGAGGCCAGGTGTGTATGTGTCAGGACGGCCGAGTGTGGTATGAATGGATTTCTAGTTATGAATGTAGCGCATCAGTTGTTTGCCCTGAATGTGTAAAACCATCGAGAAGCTTCCGGGAACAGGATCTTCATTTGTCCTTAAAGGCCAACGACCCCGGAGCTATCGATCGGTTATCACTATGGCAAACAGCTGATGACGAGAGTGCGAGTGTTGAACGAGTATGCCGTGTGAATGTTATAAATATATGTGCGATTGAGATTTTCGAGAGACTTCTGAGAGACTTCCGAGAGAGAATTGTGCGAGAGAGATTGTTAATTGCGTTGGTTGTGTAGTCCGAGTTGTTTTGTGTCGTTATCCGTTATATAATTTGTGTCGTTTTGTTTTGTGTTATAATAATATTCGATTTACTGTTAATTTAAATAAACATTCTTGACTTTTTTCCGTTTAATTCCTACAGAATTATTTACAGAAAACATGTATGACACATTTTATTAGCTTAATCTAATATAATTAAATTTGTAACTTTCTAAACATTTTAAAGACAATTTTTATACATTTTATATTTTAAATTCTAATAAAAATGTTCTCTATAAATGTGCAAGACTATTTATTAAAATATTAGCGATACTTTTTTACAAACATTTATTATAACCTAAATCCTATGCGATTGTGAGCCAGAAATTAATTCTCAAAATGACTAGGGTTGAAAGAAGGTCCGCAAAAAAAAATTTTGTTTAGGATGGGGTCCCCGGACTACAGAAGTTTAAAAACCCCTGGTCTAGTCTATATTTGCATCTCTGATTGGTTTCAGAATTTTGTATGCTTCCGTTCGTTCCGGGCTAACGCTTATACAGTGAACCCCCGTATAACGCGCTCCCGTACAACGCGAGTTCGTATAACGCTCCGAAAAAAATTGCAACTAGTTCTCATACAACGCGATAAACCGTCCCGTATAACGCGCAAGATAGATTCAACATTTTCACATATTTTGATTTTCTGTTTAGACATGTTAATGTATACACTTACCTGTTATTTAATATTACCTGTTGTTAAAAAATAATAATTCAGAGCTATAAGTGTTCTTCTCAACTTTGCAGTCATTTTATTTATTTCAGTACGCATGCCTGAAATACATATTCTTCTTATAAAAATATTATTATAACGTATTCAATACTTTTTTTTGTTATTAAGTCACCCGTATTCTGTTTTGAATGCTTTATTAAAAGAAGCTTTATTTGAAACAAGTTAGTTACGTATAACACTAACAGTCTGTTCACAATGAAATATTTCAAACTGAATGAACCACATCTCATCAGCAGTATGCAATAACCATGGCAACGTCTACAATTTTCCGTTTGCAATTGCGACGGTTTGATGTTGCGTCGAAACGTTCGGCACCGATTGACCCCGCGGCCCTTGATCACCTTCAGAACGGCGACTCTGCGCTTGCAGTTTGGCCCATATAACGCGATTTCCTATAAAGCGGAACGTATCCCCCGCGTTGTACGGGAGTCTACTGTATATCTTTCGCGTTCTGTGATACCGAAGTTTAGTTTTATTGTTTTACTGTATATTACGTTATTATCTTCATTTATTACAATTACGACTGGTTTAGGTATTCGCAAATAACACATCTCTATTTGAATCCATTTTTCCGGGTTTATAAACTATTTCGTATTCGTATTCAAGAAGTTTCAATCTCCACCGCATTAATCGAGAGTTGAGATCTTTGATGTTCATTAGCTGTGCCAATGGCTTATGATCGGTTACTATTGTAAACTTCAGACCGTACAAATTTTGACGGAAATACCTAGTTGCCCACACAATGGCAAGAAGTTCTTTTTAAATTGTGGAATAATTTGCTTCTGCTTTATTTAGGGTTCTACAAGCGAAAGCTAACGGCTTATTTTTTCCGATTGTGCCTTGAGATAGTACGGCACCTATCGCGTTGTTTGATGCGTCCGTTGTTATAATACAAAACAAGAATTCCCTACTAATCCCTGTAGACCTCTATTCATCATTCGTTGAAAAGTCGGAGGAGCGTTCTTTAGTCCGAAAAGCATTCGCGTATATTCGAAGTGTCCGTCAGGTGTAGACAATTCTGTCTTTTGCATATCTTTTGGGTCCACGCCCATTTGGCGAAATCCTGATGCAAGATCGGAGGCTGAGAAATATTGCGCGTTCCAGAGATGATCCAATATCTCGTCTATACTGGGTAATGGATATGCGCCAGTTATAGTTTTCTCGTTTAGTTTGCGATAATCTATAATGAGCCTCCACTTAATCTTCCCGCTGGCGTCTGACTCTTTCGGTACAATCCAAAGTGGCGAGCTAAATGGAGAATCTGATTCCCCGATTATTCCCTGTTCTAGCAGGTCTATTATTTGCCGTTTTATCTCATCCCGGTGGATAGGAGGATATCTACGTACATATATTGTTTCGTGTGTACTAGTTCGTCATCTGATGTTCGTATTGTGTGTTGCGTTAAGTCTGTTAGTGGTACAGGGTTGCATGGAGGTGTAAATATATATCTTCGTATCGCGAAATAATTTCCCGCAGCGAATGTTCGTGTTCTGTGATATGCTCTAATCGCGTATTTTCTGCTAGTTTACTACAGTAAATCCTCGATAAAGGCATCATGAGCTCCCTCGATAAATGCATCATGACTATCCCCTCCACATAGGGGGATCCCCCTTGGCGAACCGCGACGCTCGACGAGGGAGCAGTGTAACATGATACCACCCGAACGTATCGGTGAGGCAATACTAATTGGAGGGTCCGCCGTTTTCATTTGCGATTTTTTTCGGTCTTATTTTTTGAAACCTTTGCTAACGTAATTGTGAGATTTTTCTGATTAAAATGATACCAAACACGATATAGTTTGAATTATATTTACTCAATATTTAATATATTTACTTAGTATTTACATAATTAAAACATATCGTGTTTGGTATCATTGTAATCAGAAAAATCTCAAAAATGCATTGGGAAAAGTTACATTCAGCAAAATTAATAAACGACCAAGTTTTTTGTTGCATTAGCAATTCCTCGCCGATACTTTCGTGCCGCTCACTTTGTTTGCTTGCTCTCTCTGTCTCTTCTACTGTCTGTCCTTTCTTAAGCTCGCGCTCGGTTGGAGCCAGAATGTAAACACAGATTAGATGCCTCTGCTACTTAAGAGCAATATTCGGTCACGACCTGTGCATTTATCGAGGGAGGTGCCTATTCAGTGTTTTTATGCGGCTCCAGCTGACCGCGAATGTAGAAAGGGTCAGAATATGGAAAACCACCCCCTCGAAGATGCAGGAGTTAAATGTAGCGGGACTCGTTTGTGATGGACACGAGATTAACCGCGACCAATCCCTTCCTACGAATCTTTTGAGGAACGTTCTTTGTTCCAATTTTTCTAACTGTATTTCAAGGCTCGTTGTTCAGCAAGCAATTCGTCTTCAATATAATGACTTTAATAAGACTTAATAAGACATTAATAAGGACTTTTTCAAAAGTTTATTGCACGAGGAATCCTATGGGTATATTTGAGAAAAATACCTTTAATTTAATGACTTTTATTCCAAAAATTCCACAAGGCCCATCTGGTGTATCCTGCTTTTAAAAATTTTAATTTATTTGTCTCAATATCTTGGCCATGAATGCAATAAACTGTGAGCATCGTCCAAGTTTGCTCCATTCGTTTATGCATGGAATAAAGAACGCGGTTAATCTCGTGTCCATCACAAACGAGTCCCGTTACATTTAACTCCTGCATCTTCGAGGGGGTGGTTTTCCATATTCTGACCCTTTCTACATTCGCGGTCAGCTGGAGCCGCATAAAAACACTGACTAGGCACCTCCCTCGATAAATGCACAGGTCGTGACCGAATATTGCTCTTAGGTAGCAGAGGCATCTAATCTGTGTTTACATTCTGGCTCCAACCGAGCGCGAGCTTAAGAAAGGACAGACAGTAGAAGAGACAGAGAGAGCAAGCAAACAAAGTGAGCGGCACGAAAGTATCGGCGAGGCATTGCTAATGCAACAAAAAACTTGGTCGTTTATTAATTTTGCTGAATGTAACTTTTCCCTATGCATTTTTGAGATTATTCTGATTACAATGATACCAAACACGATATGTTTTAATTATGTAAATACTAAGTAAATATATTAAATATTGAGTAAATATAATTCAAACTATATCGTGTTTGGTATCATTTTAATCAGAAAAATCTCACAAATACGTTAGCAAAGGTTTCAAAAAAAAAAGACCGAAAAAGACCGAAAATGAAAACGGCGGACCCTCCAATTAGTATTGCCTCACCGATACGTTCGGGTGGTATCATGTTACACTGCTCCCTCGTCGAGCGTCGAGGTTCGCCAAGGGGGATCCCCCTATGTGGAGGGAATAGTCATGATGCATTTATCGAGGGTTTACTGTATAACGATCGAAGATATAAGGTATGCACTTAAACAAGAGGAGTTGAGAAGAGAAAGAAGAAGAGAAGATAAAGTATCGAAAGAAAATGAAACAATAAAAAGGGTAAGAGAAAAATCAAAATTTGAAACTAATTGTTACAACTGTGGTAAAAGAGGTCACACATCAAGTGAATGTTATAATAAACTAAAATGTTTTAATTGTCAAGGATATAATCATATCGCAGCAAATTGTAGGGAGCCAAGGAGGAATATTCGATCATACGAAATACAAAATAAACAATTTAACAAAAATATTCGTGGTCGAATTCGAGGTGAAAAGTCATTATCGACTAAAGATGAAGCAATATTAAATGTATCCGAGAAGAAACGAGAAAATAGGATGATGACTATTGAAAACAAAACAAATTTTGAGGGCAATAATAATAATAAAGATATTATTTGGTTACTAGATTCCGGTTCAACAAGCCATATGACACATCAAGAAGATATTTTTAATAATATTCAAGAAGAGGAAAGAGAAATTTCATTAGCAGACAAAGAAGGAAAAATATTGATTTCAACAGGTGTTGGCGAAATTTTAATGAAACAATCGTCAAGTAAAAATGATTTACGTCTTAAAAATGTATTATATGTTCCTGGATTAAACACAAATCTTTTATCAGTGGCAAAAATGACTGATTATAGATATAGTATAAAATTTAATAAATATGGTGCAGTAGTATATAAAAATTCAAATGAAGTAGTTATGACTGCTGTAAGAGTAGAAAATGCTTATCATGCGAGATCATTTATAGTAAATAAGGAGATTGTGAGAAGAATAGAAGATTCAGATATTTGGCATCATAGAATGGGACATGCAAATAAAAATATAATTGAAGAAATGAAAAAGGAAAATATGGCAATAGATATGACTAATAATCAAATTAATATACAATGTGAACCTTGCGTGGAAGGAAAGGCACATCAGAAAACACATCATAGAATGAAAAATACACGCTCCAATGAAATTATGGAATTATGGCATATGGATTTAATCGGCCCAATAAATCCATTATCACGCGGAGGAAAAAGGTATGTATATACCATAATTGATGACTACTCACGGATGATTTTTGTTCAATTATTAGAAAGAAAGAGTGAAGCTGCAAACGAATTGAAGAAATTAATCATATTTAAAGAAAACCAAACTGGGTATAAATTAAAGGCAATACGATCAGATAATGGATGTGAATTTCTCGGTTTACAATTGAAGAAATGGTTTGAGATGAAAGGAATTAAACATGAATTAAGTCCACCAAGAACACCTAAATGCAATGGATTAGTAGAACGTGCAAATAAATCAATAATCGAGATGACAAGAAGTATTTTATCTGATTCCAAATTACCATTAGATTTCTAGGCGGAGGCAGTATGTACAGCAGCACATATTAGAAATAGAATTAAATCAAGTGTACATAGTAAAACACCGTATGAAATGTGGAAGAAGAGAAAGCCAAACGTGGGATATATGAGAAGATTTGGATGTATTGCTTACGTGCTGAATAAAGAAGGAAATAGAAATAAATTTGCATCAAAGACTAAAAAAGGTATATTTATAGGATATGCTAAAAATAATACGTACCGTGTATATATTCCAGAAATTGACAAAGTCAAGTGTGATTGTGACGTGAAATTTCAAGAAGATAAGAACGGATGTGAGCTACTATATAATAAACAGAAGCAGAAGGAAAATAATGACAGAGATTTAATAGTAGTAGGATTAGATTATGTAAATAAAGACGAAAAAGAGGAAAATGATGAAACAGAATTAATTGATGAAGATAGTGAGTATGAAGATGCCATAGTAGATAATTTTAATGATGGAACGGAAGTAAATACAGAAGAAGATACCGGGAAGTAATACTTATGTGTACCTCGGTGGTCGTTAAGAAGTACAGAGGAGGGGTTTTAGTGGGTATTCCGGGAGGTAAAACTCCCGGCGAGTCCCACACTACCCCGGTGGTTTACCACCGGGGTGTGCGTAAACGCATTTCCCCTCCTCTATAAAAAAAAAAAAAAAAAAAAAAAAAAAAATACAGAAGAAGATGAAGACATTGCAGACGAAAATATTATTGAGCCACATCAAGAAATTATAGAAAATACAAATGTGCCAAGATGCAGAGGACGACCGAAGGGAGTAACAAAGGAACTAATGAGTATAGAGGAACGAAGAGGAATTGGTTTAAGAAGATCAGAAAGAATTCAAAAACAACAAGCGATGAATATTAGTGAAAAGAAGATTTCAAATACAGTAGAGGAAGCAAGAAAATCTGATAATTGGTTACAATGGAAGAAAGCTATGGATGATGAAATGAAATCAATGGAAGAACACGATGTGTGGAATTTAGTAAATCGTCCAAAAGGTATAAAGGTAATGAAATGTAAATGGATATTCTGTATTAAAGAAGATCAAACAATGAAGAATAAAAGATATAAAGCACGTCTTGTTGCGATGGGATGTGGACAACGTCCGGGATACGATTTTAATGAAACATTTGCTCCTACTGTTAGGGCGGAAACAATTAAGCTATTAATAAGTATTAGTGCAGAAAGAGGTAAAAAATTAAAAATTTATGATGTAAAAACAGCTTTTCTTCACGGAAGATTAAATGAAGAAATATACATGGAGATGCCAACAGGTTATAAAAATAATTTAGATCAGGTATGTAAGTTAAAAAGAAGTATATATGAATTAAAACAAGCTAGTAGATGCTGGAATGAACATTTTACTGAAATTTTAACAAAGGTAGGGTTAAAACAAAGCAAAGAAGATCCATGTTTATTTTATATAACAGAAGGTAAGGATTTTTTATATTGTGGCGTTCATGTTGATGATGTACCATTAGTTTCCAGTTCAGATGAATTTGAGAAGAAGTACATGGATGAAATAAAACAATATATAGATATTAAAAATCTTGGAGTAGCGAAGAATGTATTGGGAATGCAGATTGAACAAGGAGAAGGAAAAATATTGTGGGATCGAGCGGAAGCGCTCCTAAAAAGAACTTAGGTGAAAAGGACGTGACGAAGAATTGTCATAAGGGAGAGGACGCTGGCGCAGTGGACCCGCGCCGACCCAGGAGATCTCCCGAGTTAAGCAACGCAGGCGGAGACCATTGCTTGGATGGGTTACCGCGCCTCTCCGTTTTTTTTCACGATCCTACAATATTAGTACACCAAAAGGTATATATTAAAAATCTATTAGAATTATATGGAATGGAAAATTGTAATCCAGTAACAACGCCGATGGATATTAATCAAAATTTTGACGAACACCAAGATAGTGAATTATGTGACCAGATCACGTATCAAGAATTAATTGGGCGTTTGATGTATTTAAGTATAATGACTAGACCTGATTTGTCTTTTGCTATGAGTTGTCTTTCACAATATAATAGTTAGCCAAAAATGACACATATGAATGGTTTAAAACGAATACTTCGTTATTTAAAAGGATCAATTAATTATTGTTTAGAATATAATAAAAGTAATTTGGAAACGGGTGTAGAATGTGACACGGATGCGTCATGGGATAGGACAAGAGATGCTAAATCTTTTACTGGGATTTTAGTTTATTATAATGGCAATCTAGTTCATTGGAGAAGCAGGAAGCAGAAGACAGTTGCATTGTCGACAACAGAAAGTGAATTGGAAGCATTACTGGAAGGAGTTAAAGAAATAATATGGACCAGCATGATATTGGAAGAAATAGGAGTACCAAAGATTTTAAATAAGGAGATTCGATGTGATAATTTAAATGCGGTAAGATTGGCAAATGGCGGAAGTTATAAAGCGAAATCAAAGTTACAAAACAGAAAATGCCATTATATTAGAGAATCGGTGAACAAATATATAATTACAGTAAAACATGTTTCAAATGAAAACATGACTGCAGATTGTTTAACAAAACCATTAAGTGGACCAACTTTAATTAAGAATGTTCAAAGATTTATGAAAGTTTAATGTTAATAAAATCAAAGGGGGTGTATGGGGATGATTGTTTTTATTAACGTGGATGAATGAGAGATTTTAAGTTGTTAAAAATTAAATTGAGAGAATATTTTTTTTAATGAAAGGTATAAAAAGGTTTCAAATTAATAAAATCAAAGGGGGTGTATGTGAATATGATTGATTTTTATTAATATCTATGAATGTAGAAGCGGAATGTAAAAACTGAATGTGTGTTGTTATGGAAACGTTAACGAGTTGTTGATTATATGTGATACGAGGAAAGTAATGTATTTTGGAGAATATATAATTTATTAAATAAAACATCCACAGTTCTTTTGTGCATTTGGTGGGACTGGAAAGGTGTAGTGTACTACGAGCTCCTTCCTCAAGGTGAAACGATCAATGCTGACAAATATTGCAAACAACTTGATCAATTGAAAGCCGCCATAGCAGAAAAACGGCCAGAATTGGCGAATCGACGAGGCGTCGTTTTCCATCACGACAACGCAAGACCTCATGTTGCGTTGGGCGTAAGGCAAAAATTATTACACTTTGATTGGGACGTTCTACCTCATCCTCCGTACTCCCCAGACCTTGCTCCATCCGATTATTACATGTTCCTCTCCTTAAAAAATTCTCTCCGTGGTAAATCTTTCAAATTCATAAGGGAAATAAAAACGCACCTAGATGAATATTTTGTAAGTAAACCTCAACAATTTTGGAAAGAGGGTATAATGAGGCTTCCTGAGAGATGGAAGAAGGTTATAGAACAGAACGGTTCATATATAACACAATAAATCAACCTTAAACAACAAATATCGTGTATTCATTTCGCATCAAAAAAACGGAAGAAACTTATGGGACACCCTAATATTATATCCTATGAAACAGCATTTGGATAAATTAGATTATAGAAATATTTTTGACGTACTCCTAAATCTAAAAGCTGTAAAACAAAATAAGAAATTCATTCTCGTACCACCCCAAAAACATCCTAATATTAAAAATCATCGATTGTACGAAATGCGTAAGTTCATATTTCCCCAAAATGAAATAAAAGTTTTCAACTGACAATGAGCTCAAATCATTCCTAAAAGCATAGAGGCAATCACATACATCCTAAAAGAAAGTCATGATGGCAAATCATCATGATAAAAGAAACGTACTTTTGGCTAAGAATGAAATCACATATTCGAAAATATATTAAATCATGTAATTCCTCTCAACTCAACAATTCTAATCTCAAACGAATTCGTAAATGTATGGAACTTGCCCCGAAATTCGGGAAATCATTCGAAGAATTTATCATTTCGTCATATGAGTTTAAAGAGAGAGATCTAGCATCTATATGTTGCGGTAAATGTGATTAACCCGGTGATTATGTATTAGGTTGGAAACTATGAAACGGGCGTTTTTGTTTAGTCTGTGTTTAGCTGCGACTGAGAGAGGTTCATTGTAACGTGCGCTCGATATTTTTATTTATAAAGATCAAAGGTATTCTTCTTACTCATTTCGTAAAATTTTTTCGTGTTTGTATCCCATTTTTATATTATTTTTCTCCGAAACCAGATGGAAACAAAACGCGATTTACATCTACTTTTCTTGTACGAGTTCAAATTGATTCATACCGCAGCTCGAGCTTCGAGAAACATTAATCGCGCATTTGGAGATGGATCCACTACTGAAAAAAATGCTCGATATTGGTTCCAAAAATTTCGTTCTGGCAATTTGAGTATCGTCAACGAGCCTCGAGGAAGACCACCGGCCCATATTGATAACGAGGAATTAAGGATGACTGTGGAATCCGATTCACACACAACTATTCGCGAACTTGGGTCTAAACTAGGAACTAGCCATACGACTGTGTTAAAACATCTGCGTACAATAAATAAAGTAAAGAAATTGGACTCATATGTGCCGTACGAACTGACACAATTGCAGATGATCGACCGCAAGAGCAAATGCGCATCTTTGTTGCTTCGCAATACACGATTGCCGTTTTTACACCAAATCATCACTTGTGATGAAAAGTGGATTTTGCATGATAAGCGAAAGCGATCAAGCAAATGGATAGATAAGAATACACCCCCAGGACACACCGTGAAGCCGAAATTTCATAAAAAAAAAATTATGGTTACCATATGGTGGAATGCCCAAGGAGTGATCCATTATTCCTTCCTACAACCAGGTGAAACCATAACAGCGGTGTCCTATTGTCGTGAAATTGATGTCATGCATGAGAAACTTATGAAAAAACAACCAGCATTGCTCAATCGGTACGGCGCAATATTACTGCATAATAACGCACGACCACATAAAGCTTCAATTACTGTTGACAAATTAACTTCTCTACAATATGAAATTTTGCCACATCCTCCATATTCACCCGATATTTCACCGACAGATTATTACCTTTTTCGTAATTATGAATTATTTTTAAGAGAAAAGAAATGCAATAATCGAAATGATATTATAAGAGACTTTGAATTCTTTATTAACTCTAAAAAGAAAGCTTTCTTTCAAAAAGACATATATGACTTGTCCAATCGTTGGCAGAAAGTCGTAGATGCCAATGGAAGTTATTTCGATTGAATATAATAAATAATGTGAAAAATAGCGCTTTTTGTTGTTTATTCTTATTCAACGCCCGTTTCATAGTTTCCAACCTAATACAACTAAGTTCGGTAAATGTGATAAATTCCTGAATATTTATCAAATTAACCGGTGATTTTATATAATTCCCATCTCGTAATGGAAAATGTGATAAATATCTTGTCCGATTGAGCCCGTAGAATGCAGCGCAGTTCTTTTGGGAAGTTACTAGTCAAAAGTATAGTTTTTCGTTAGACATTATGACACAAGAGGCTGCGAATAACAATATTTTATAATTTACAATTAAAAATTCAATAAATGCTTATTTTCAGTCACAGGGATGTAGCTCGTACGAAATTTGAATAAGGGACTGACATGTCCTGTCAAATGAAACACCTCAGTCGAGATAATAATTTTATTATTAAAACTCATACCAAACAGTTACATATCAAAAACGGTAATTATACAGATGATGGTTCTGTCCCACCGATTTCGATAATTTTTGGATATGTTGCCAGAATTGTGATTCTAAGCAACTTTTCCCTATACATGTAACCTCCGCACAGCTTTCGTTTTCGCGATATTGGCAAAAAACTTTTGCTACTTCTACACTGAATTTTGTCTATAGATGAACGTCCATGGCAGTGTGTATGTCAGCACGATGCTTGTCGAAAAGGAATCTCATAAAGATGTGCGAAAAATATAATTCCACTGTTTAGTCGGGCCGCCTGATGGCAGCCCCCTCTTGAAACTATGCCCTACCAACACTAATTTATCTTTTCGTTATAAGCACCTAAATTAAACCCACCTCTTCGGAGGCATGTACCATGTTATGTACAATTCATCCCGGGTCCCTGCCCCCGAAAGGTTTGGCTTAAGTTAGGTGTCTGCAGTCTCGCCTGGCTCCCAATCTGGGTGGCCCAAATGAGAAGGTAAGGCGGCTGCATGTGAGAGTCATTCGGTCCATGGCGCTCTATGGAGCTCCAGTATGGGCCGGTGGCCGGTCACCACCTTCTGTGGGGAGAGAAATGCTCGACAGCGAGGGAAAATGTCGAGCGATGGCCTCCTTCTCCGAGGAACTTCTGCTCGTGAAGGAGGCCGCGGAACGCGACCAGAAAGCGTTGAGGGTGAACACCTCACGCCGGCATAGCTGCGTGAGGAGAAGATAGCCTGAGGGAAGGGATCCACAAGCATGCTCGGATCCCTCGCACCCCCTCAGACTGACTGTTTAGGAGTTCACCCTCAGCAGCAGTTATTTATTTATTAATTTATTCATAGTGTGTATGTGTGTGCCTAGTGTGTGTGTATGTCATATTTATTTATTTATTTAGAGGTATGAAGAATTTAAATTATTTTATAATAATTTGTTCTACTCTTAGGACCGATCAGCCGGGGCAGGACGCTGCGAAGGGCATGCTCCCTCGTGGAGTCCTGCCTCGACTGAGACCGTGGACCGGATAGTGGTGAGGGCCCTACTCGGTACGCCTCGACAACAACGGCGGGAAGGGGAGTCGTCATGTCATGATTGCATGGCGACTTCAAGTTCTTAGAGGAAGCCCCGGGGAAGGATGGGGGAAGACCTTCGAGTCGGAAACCACCTTCACCGGGAGCAACAGGCTACGAATGGGTCTCGGTAGATCATGCATAGTTTATTTACCGGGACCCATTTATAAAGCTTTAACGCGAGATCACCATGAGGTTTTAGCCGGTAGGAATCCGGCACTACCCACTGCCCTTCCCTCAGAGCAGGGGGTGTCTTTATGAAGATTTCCTCATGGAAAAAAAGGTGTCTGCAGTCTCCGGTCTAGCTGATGTCCCCCTCCAGTAGTTCTCCAGAACGGCTGCTGGTGAGTAATGGAAGGAGTGGCAAACTGCCACTAGTTTTGTGCTTGCACGTTGTGCAAAAGGAGAAGGGCCGACCTGACAGGGAGGGAAAAAATTAAGGCCTAGTCCGGTCGCCCCCGACACCTTGAAGGTAGGTGGGGGATGCGTCGGAGCCCCTCTCATAAGTCCGTTGATGAAAAGACCTGGTGCACCTCCGCCAGGGTAACCTCCGGCTGATAGGGGTGCCACGTCCCCGCTTAAAACGCGGACTCGCCGGCCGCATTGCCCCATACGACACTTTTCCTAGAAATAGGGCCGCTGTATGGGGCCGGGGCAGGCTCGGTAGAAACCCCGCCCGGGCGGTTAACCCTAGGGCAGCCCCCGAAGGGACACCTGGGACGGGTGGGACATTTTGACTAAGTTATTTTTCGTCCTCTTGGGCTTGATGTCGGGCGGCAAATGGATGGACAGCATAGAAAGGCGGAAAACGTGTAACCAGCAGCAAGTGCGAGTCTCGATGGAGGGGGATTTCGGCGAATTTGGGGGCCCTTGCTAGCGAAAAAGGTTCCCATCGCTCCACCTCCACATGAGGTCCTCTGGGGGTGGCACTTCTGCTTGCAGGAGTGTCAGCGCGAACACAGCGAGTGGGTCGACGGACTGATCTTTCCTTGACGAACTTGGCAAACATTTAAAAACAAATATGAACGGACACACAACAAGGAAAGAAGTTTACCGCACAGAAGGCTTCGGATCCCTCAGTGCCGGCGCAGATGCGGGTTGTAAAGCGGGCCCCACTGCGTCGTCATCCAGCGAGCGTGGACCTTCCGGGGTTGGGCACAAGGTCCCGGTGGTATTACTCATTACTTGTGACCAACAGATCGGGAAAGGAAAAGGCGACAAGCCGAAGAGCGGGACGAGGTCGTTTCACTCGGCCGCGTCTGCGGCCAGTGGTTCTAAACCGTCCAGCTCTCCTTCAATGGGAACGGACAACGGAGGCAAAGAGAAGTTGAGCGAGGGACGCACCAGCTCCCTTCCTCGAAAGGAAGAATGGGACCGTGAGGTCAAGGCGTTCTTCGCCGATGCTTCCTTCAGCATCGGCGGAGAAGGTAAAAGAAAAAGGAGTAGTGTAGGAGGGGTATTCTCGACGCAAATCTTTGTCCGACAGGATAATCGGGAGCGTCGCTCCCAAGAAAACAAGACCAGGAAGTTGGAGAAGGAGATCGCTCTCCTTCGCGAAGAGCTCAAGGCCTTCAAGTAAGGTCTTGAAAAGAAGACAGTCCACCCGCAAGTTGCTGCAGTCAAGGAGACTGACTGTGGCGACATGGAGGTGGACGGGATCCCCTCGAGCTCCCCCGTCGGTCAGCAGGTGACCGCGGAAAAGTCGAGGGAGGAAAGGCCGGAATGGGCCAATGAGTTGGTTCACAGCACCAACTCGCAAATGTTGGCCTTCGGGCGGGTGATAGCCCGAATTGAGGATAGACTCCCGCCCGCGGGAAGGCCGCACCTGCTCTCATCCCAAGTGGGAGCAAACCAACGCTCCCTTCTTCAGTAAAGTCCCGGTGCATTCGTTGGGTGTCCTGCGGTCCGGTCTAAAGCGTATTTTCGACGCTTGTTTAAGATCGGATGTGCTTGTTGAATGCGTTCAACACTGTTTCCTGGACTGCTATAGGGAGGGCTCGCGAGTATCATCGAGTTCCCCCCAATCTCAGGAAGGTCGTCCTGGATTATCTACAGGACAGATGTATAGGTTGGTATGGCATGGATGGGTCTAATACTAGCACAATACAAAGAGGGGTTCCACAGGGATCAGTTCTTGGCCCGTTCCTGTGGAACCTCGCATTCGACAAGGTGCTGCGGAATTCCCTCCCCGACGCTGCGTCACTTGTAGCGTACGCGGACGACACCATGGTCGTCGTCGTCGGGAACGACTGGAGAAGCATTCTCGGAATCGCGGAAGACGCGATTCGGAGGGTCTCCTTGTCTCTCTATTGCTTGGGGTTGAGGGTGGCTAGCGAAAAATCTCAGGCGATTTGGTGCTGTGGAGCGATAAGGCTCGGGCTGCCATCCAA
This sequence comes from Cerceris ruficornis, assembly GCA_963989415.1. Lineage (NCBI taxonomy): Eukaryota > Metazoa > Arthropoda > Insecta > Hymenoptera > Crabronidae > Cerceris > Cerceris ruficornis. Next base: position 12,279,179 of record OZ022520.1, on the reverse strand, counting down.
CGCCTCACTCATGGTACAGGTGACCAATGTCACAATGAGGTGCAAGTTTAAATACTTGAGCCTCACTGTGGACAGCTACTGGCGCTTCTCACACCACTTTGAGAACTTGGCCCCCAGGTTGGAGAGAGCGGAGGCTGGATCAAGCCGCCTGACTCGCAACCTGGGCGGACCAAGCGGGTAGGTAAGGCGGCTGTATGTGGGAGCCGTTCAGTCCATGGTGCTCTACGAAACTCCGGTATGGGCCGGCGGCTTGGATGTCAACGGGCGTGCAAACCGCGCTATGCGCAAAGTGCGCCGTCTGATGGCTATCCGGGTCGTACGTGTGAGACGAGAAACGAAGGATGACTGAGTGAGTGAGTGAAAGAGATGTGTGACAGTGAGATAGCGCGAGAAACAAAAGCGTTTCTGGAGACGGGCGAAAAGAAGAACGGAACAAACGAAGGGAGAGTGAATCGAGACGCTAACGTGATCGAATGCAGAGAGCGATCTTTATTCTTACTCCAATTATTCAAATATATATCTATCTTAAATTAATCATTTACGCCGGCCCTGGATTTCCTAGTGTATTACTTATTCCCCCCTTACTCCTATTCTATTCTACAACCATTAAGCATTTATTCTCTCTTTCTCTCTCTCCCTCTCCCCTAACATACGGGGTTACCGTATGATCTCGTATGCAGCCGCCAATTTGCATTTTGTGCAGAAATGGCTGCAAAGATTTATCATAAACTCCGTGCACCGCTGCAACAAACGGATGAGGGAGAGCCGTCCAGTGCAAGGGAAGTGGATGTGAGATGCCAGGCAGAGTCAGCGCGTGTTGACCAGGTGGGCTTCGTGGCTCGATGAGCCCGAAAACCTGGGATCACGCGCTGTTAGTGCTGTCCGCCCATTCCTCAAGGAATGTGTGACTAGAAAGGATGGCCGTCTCTCCTACTGTCTAACTCAGGTGCTCACCGGGCATGGTTGCTTCGGTGAGTACCTGAACTGGATAGACAAGGAGGTAACGCCTCAATGTGAGAGGGGGTAGAGGATACTGCTCAGCGTGGCATGCTCACCGCAGTGTGCTCAACGCGAGGTCACCATGAGGTTTCAGCCGGTAAGAATCCGGCACTACCAATTGCCCTTCCTCGGGACAAGGTTGTCTTTCTAAATATTACCTCATGTAAAAAAAAAAAAGGTGTCTGCAGTCCTGTCCTCAGGGACCCGACTGGTGGTGGTGCGCCGGACGGGTACGGGACTTAGCACTCCCGGGGCTGCCCGAGCTATGGGATGCAACCTCCTACGGGAGCGTTACAGCCTCGGGGGCCTGTCCAGAAAGATTCTGTGCTGGTACGGACATGGCGAATCCGAGGTACCTGAGCCAACGGAAGGAAAACCCTTACAAATCGTCTCAAGGGCCTGACCAAAGCTGAGGGTCTGGTCACGTGCGGACGTAGCAAATCCGGGGTTACCTGAACCAAGGGAAGGAAAACCTTTATAAAACGGCCTCAGGGGCCTGTCCAGTGGAAGCTGGTCAGATGCGGACATCGCGAATCCGGGGTTATCTGAGCTGGGGGAAGGAAAACCCTCTCAAAAACCGGCCTAGGGGCCTGATCAGGGGATCCTGGTTAGGTACAGGTTTGGTGAACCCGGGATTACCCGAAACAACACGGAAGGAGAGTCCTTGACTCTAACGTGATCTCCTCAGGGGCCTATTCAGCTTGCTGTCAGGTACGGGTTTGGCGTACCCGGGGTACCTTAGACGAGCGATGGAAAATCCCATTAACCAGTTAACTGTGATTGACGAGTATACTCGTCATGGAGAAATGGCTCGATTTTGTGTATTGACGAGTATACTCGTCATGCGTATAAAGGAGTGACCATTGGCTATTTAAATTGTAATTTTTGAGAAAAACAAAACATATTCACAAATGTCAAGATATTTAGAATATTTTGAGGCCATGCCGGAATAAAACAAACAAATAATAAGTATAAATAATATAGGGTCCTATTCAGATTTAATCTCAGACGAGCAACCAAAGACAATTGGTACTCGTCTTCGAATAAACGGAACAGATTCCGTTAGAACTAATTAACAATACCGTAGCCTAGAAACTTAACTGAACGCGCGTAATTAAAACAAATGACTAACTTTATTAAATAGATAAAAATACAATACTCTTAATAACACTAAAATAACTCTAACTCTCTCCACTCACGCAATAACTCTCACTCTCTAAATCTCCACTCTGTATATCTCTGTATTCTCCACTCAACTCGACTCTACAAACTCAACTCAACTGACTCTTTCCGAAATTCACGCTCGCATCCACCCTTGACATTCTTTCTCACAGCATGCATTCTTCGTCTTTCTCACAGCATGCGTTCTCTGTTGCACTCACTCATTTTCTCTTTATCTACAGACTAAACATTCATGCTAGCCCTGACATCCGTCGCCTTCCAAATCACGTACTCTAAACATCCACTCTCGCCTATATACAAACCATTCACACTCAGTAATTCCAAAATTAATAATATCTACGCGTAGGAAAAATTCCGTTCCTACAATAATTTGAGATGAACTTTATGCGTCCCCGTATGCACCAGTTGAAACAGCTTACCAGTTCGCACAACGAATTTATTTATGTGCAATGATAACGTTTTTTAGATGTTAGCCTAAAAGGGGCAAAGGCAAAAGTCAGAAAGTTGATTTATAATAGGGTTCATTCAGGTATGGTCAGTCATGCGACAAATGCGTGACGCCGACCAGGCGCTGAGCCTATTGATACCTGCTGGCCCGAAGTTACCTAGTTATCGAGTGGTGTAAATGTCAATTGTTTGATGTTAGAACCATGTGCTGAGATTAGAGTAATGCCCGGGAATTTTGACGGTCACTAAAATTCATAGATATCCGGCGGGAATCATGTTCCGGATTATATACCCGGAACTTCAAAAACAAAGAACCCTACGCGAAGGTGTTCACATTGCTATAAACGTAAGATCAGGAAGGAATCGCGTTACTGGTGTTCCATTTGCAAAGTCCCATTGTGCATAGTACCCTGTTTCGCCGAATACCACTCCACAGCAGAATTTTAAATTCTTGCTCTTATATGTGTAATATTTAATTTTTATTGCGTTGTTAGATTAATATGTATGTAATATATGTGTATGTTAACCAAATAAGTAAATATTAGTAATAAAATTGTCAATTTTATAAAATAAACCCATCTTTTTGATCCAATATCTTACCAGCGCAACTCACTCTGTGATTGACGAGTATACTCGTCATGGCTCGATTCTGGCGACACAAAACGGTGCGCACTCTCAAACGAGGGCGCCACAGTTAACTGGTTAAGGCATTTTTGCAAGGGTGGGAAAATTCGAATTTTCGAAAGTCAAGGGCCTGATCAGCTGGCTGGCAGGTACGGGTTTGGCGAACCCGGGGTCACCTGAGCCAAGGAAAGGGAAGTCTCTTTAAGAGAAGTTATTGGTGAAAAGACGGGAGGGTGTATTTTTTGCACCTCAGGGGTCGGTTCAACTTCCTCATGTTAAAAGAAAAGGTGTCTGCACCAAAAAGACGAATTAGTGTTGGTTAGAGATAGTTTTAAAGAAGGGTCGCCGTTAGGCGACCCGACAAAGCATTGCAATTATATTTGTAGCACATTCTTATGAGGTAGCTTTTCGGCGAGTGCATCCGACATCGACAAAGACCGCCAATAACGAACATTAACGGACTTTTATCACATTCGCCATTGAGTCGGGAATTATATAAAACCACCGGTTAATTTGATAAATATTCAAGAATTAATCACGTTTACCAAAGGGTCTAGCAGCATAAGGGGGTCAAAAGTGCCCTTGAAGCTAATTTATTCCACGATGCGACATTCGATAGGTAACCATAAGAAATCATTGTACACAAATTTTTAATCCGTTAGCTTGACCGGGAGGGTAGTTATGGGGTAAATTCGAAAAACCAGTTTTTGCCTCATTTTCGCCACTTATTGATGTGCAAAAATGTCGAAAAAATTCTGACACATTCTAAACATGATTGCACATGTTAGGAATGATTTTCAGATTCTTCCGTTGCAAGTGTCACGCGCAAAAAATCAAAAACGAAGAAAAACATGGAAAAATGTAGATTTTGCACTGAAATCTTCAAGGTACAATTTTTAAATAATTACAGTAAGTACCTGATGTAACCATTATTATGCTCAATTTTTTTCATATTTTCTTGATATGGTGCAACACTGTCACAAATGTAAAAGGATCATGAAAAGTTATAATCTATAGAAAGAAAGAAACTCTTCCTTCCTCTTCTTTCTTATAACTTTTCAAAATATAATATTATGTCCCTTTAATATTTAACATATATTTTCATGCATTATAATCAACCAATATCTATTAAGCATACAAAATGTTTGAGAATTCCCATAATTGCAAAATATGGCATAACTAGGAAAAGCATACCCTATGATTATTTTCATGCAGGTTTTATATTTTTTGTGGACATAAAAATATCTGTGAAACACCTTAAAGCAACTATTGCTTATTGCTATGTGTTTAATAATTTTAAAAAAAAATTACAGAAAAACAAATAAGTCCCCCATAGAGACTCGAACTCGCGACAAAAAGTGTCCAGCGGTTCCACAGGCAGACACTCTAGCCACTGCACCATTTCAACTCTTGAGAGAACATTCAAAATTCTAGCATATAAGGTGCATACAATTAACATTTTACTTAATTATCTTCATTCTCTTCCTTAACACGTATCTTTTCGCGTGTAGAAACATTGAAGGCAATAAAATGAACATACTGTATTAAAATAATGCAAAGATAACAAATACTGATCGCGTTTCAGCCCGAAAAGCGTCCCAGAAATCGGTTTTTGATTTTTCCGACAGTGTTGCACCATATCAAAAAAATATGAAAAAAAATTGAGCATATTAGTGGTTACATCAGGTACTTACTGTAATTATTTACAAATTTTGTCTTGAAGATTTCAGTGCAAAATCTACATTTTTCCCATTTTTTTTCGTTTCTGATGTTTTGCGCGTAGCACTTGCAACGGAAGGATCTGAAAATCATTCCTAACATGTGCAATCATGTTCAGTATGTGTCAGAATTTTTTCGACATTTTTGCACATCAATAAGTGGCGAAAATGAGGCAAAAACTGGTTTTTCGAATTTACCCCATAACTACCCTCCCGGTCAAGCTATCGCATTAAAAATTTGTGTACCATGGTTTCTTATGGTTACCTATCGAATGACGCATCGTGGAATAAAATAGCTTCAAGGGCACTTTTGACCCCCTTATCCTGCTAGACCCTTTAGTGGTGGTTATACATAATAACCGGTGATTATGTACAATCACAGAATTAATCACATTTACCGTAACATATATATATCGAAAACAAAAAGAACGCGGTTTATCGAAAAATAAATATATAATTTTAATGTTCCTCCTACTTCCCAATTAGAACCTTAAATTATATCATTCTAATACTCAACTCACTCACTCGAATGGTATATTTTATAACAAAAGGGAGTCGTTCAGTTATCTAGAATCTGAAGACCTTTACTCGCTAACAGAGAAAAAAAACAATCAGATTGTAATCATGTCAATTTTCAATGGGAACTAACTTTATAAATCATCAGTGGGGAATATTAGAACTTCGCCAAACAAAAGTAAACACTTCTAATATCTCGGGTATAAAAATAAAATTCCAGCATCATAAGAAATTTCAAAAACTCAATCCTGTCGTTAAAACTTAGTGAAGAATCAATGAATGAAAATATTAGAAGCATAAACAAATTCTCTGAGCAAACCAGCTCCCATTTATCCCGACTCGATTTAGAAGCAATCGTGATGCAACAAATTACAACTTTATTGACATTGACAAATAGAATTGCGAATGAATACAACAAATACAGTAAAACCTCTTTTTGTGCGGTGGATAGGGACCGCATAAAAGAAATCGTACAAAAAAATATTCGGAAATTTTATAAATACTTACATATAATAAACAACCTTGTACGATATACCACCTAAAATTTTTTTTATGCGATGGATAGGGACCGCATAAAAAATGTCGCACTTAGAAAATACATCAATTATTTACGAAATAGATGTGAAAATGCTTTCAAACAAATTAAATTAGACCTGAAAATATTTTAAAAACATTTAATTTTTCATTGTATACATGGAGAAGCTTTCAAAATGCACATTAAATAATTCACTGCTACTCGTCGTAATCCAAAACGCGCATCTTCTTGCGATAAATTGGTTCAAAACAAATGAACAGAGCGTCGCGAAGTGCACATACATTGTCGTCGAGGAGTCCACGTAGTCAGGGTTCGCCCACAGCATGTATATGTACACTGATAGAAAACATTAAACTGGCGCCAACACCGCTGAGATTCATATACCGCATAAAAAGAAATCGCACGACAAAAATCGCACAAAAAGAAAATCGCATAAAAAAGGACCGCACAAAAAGAGGTTTTACTGTATATCGAAACTATAAACCTTGCTTGACATAATATCATGTCTCCATTTATAATAACTCCAAAAATTGTGTTAGACGAACTTAGGAAGTACAAGGGTAATCAAGAATTAATTTTAACACCAAGTAGAGAAAATGTCCCTTCATTCTACCAGTTAATAAACCTACACATGGTCAGTAATACAGACATTATAATATTTGCTTTAAAAGTCCCACTCGTAAAACGAACGCTCTTCACTCTTTACAACCTGATCCTTTTACGAATCCACATAAAAAATATCCTTAACCATTTTCTATTTTTATCCAAATCCAAAACCTTCTTTTCCTTCGTGCAAGACTTGTCAGGTGCAACGAATTTCGGAAAGATAGGAACATCATGCATTATGTCCCATCGGCGAGCATAACCGAAAACAACTGCAGCATTGTACCTGCCAATCTTTCCAAGACGGAAGCAGTCATGTTAGAAACACTAATATACGCAAACATTGGTCTAGGAGATATAAAATATGCAGAATATTTAAAAATGTCGTCAGTTGTACCTTCGATTCGAGGAATCAATATCTTACCAATCCAGGCGAGATCTACAAAGGATCCAGGAGCAGTCATAAGACACAGGTGACGATTTGCCAATTTCAGAAGACATCCCCGTCGAACATGACCAGCAACACGACTTCCGTCGAAATATAAACCGTTGTAGTAACACAACTCCGTTCTAATATTCTTATCTTGTATTTTATATCATTTTTGTACAATATCATGAAATCTATTCCTAGTATGTTATCCTACATCCCATTTTCTGTTTTATATAGATTGTATTATGTATTACATCTTATTAACCCCTGGCCTTACTATTTAATTTTGAAATTTTCAATGTGAACATTATCATTTAATTTTGCATTGAAATGGATGGATTTAAAATGATTAGGTTATTAGTACATCTATTAATTTACTACGGAAAGATAAAAAAAAAGCGAGTTTGACATGCTTGCAATAGGCCAAAATAAGGAAGACGGATGCCATCAATTTTTAAAATTTCTGAATGTTACAAGAGTCGCTCCCAATATCATAGAAATAAGGGATAACATGTTCAAGGTAAATAGTAATTATGTACACTTTACCTCCGAGAATCTAGATTGTTTAGACGACACATATAAAACACTATTAGCAAAGAATTTCATAAACAATAAAATATTCCATGATCAAAAAATAACTTTAGGCGAAATCATTCAAAAAATAGATGCAATCTGAGCCTAGTATTTAAATAAGCGTGGCTGATAAAACTAACACGAAGGAATTATTTAATATGTTAGAAAATTTAAAACCAATATGCAGAAAATATAATATTGAGTCACTTTTAATCCCAGAGCAAGACTTAACACTAAATAAACTCCAACATACATACTCCTAAATAATGATAAAATACATATTCTTTAATTCAAAAATATCAATTCAAATCTGTTACGGCGAAACTGTAATTTCAAGTGAAGAAAAGAAAACAGAAATTATTATAGAAAACCATGAGTCCTTAACAGAAGGCAATAATGAAATAACAAAAACATGCAACAGAATGAGGAAGAAATCCTACTAGAATAATATGAAGAGTGACATAGAAAAATGTATACGAGTCTGTGACAGTTGCCAAAGAAAGAAAGTAACGTGTATCAATACTAGGCACCCAGTGCAGTGGTTATCACCAATACAGCAACTATCGATGCTTTTGAGAAAGTAGCGCTCGACATAGTAGAGCCATTACCAATAACAAAAGAGGGAAACAAATACATATTGACTCTGCAATGTAATTTAATAAAGTTTTGCAAAGCTTATCCTCTTTCAAACATGACAGCGAAGATGGGTACAATATTATTCGCGAAGGAATTTATCTGTAGGTTTGGAGGACCGAAAACAATACTTACAGATCACAGTACCAATTTCTTAAGCACAACAATGAAAGTATTCAGATCTAAACAACAGCATTTCGACTACAATTAAATGGATCCTCAAAAAAGAAGCCACGACACTCTTATCGAACATTTAAAGCATTCTATTAAACCTAACTCAGCCTGGGATGAATGGCTTCGATTTGCAATACTCTCATATAATACATCAGTCCGCGAAAGCACGAAATACACATCACATGGATTAATGTTCAGTACAAAAGCACGCCTTCCATCGTCATTCGTAACCGCAGAAAAACGATTTAACATACGAAACACCCCTTACAGACCTTGTATTACGACTTAAAGAACGCGCAAAAACTCAGCTAGTAACTAACACCGCGCAAAACAGAAATATAAACAATATTATGACCTGAAAACAGAAACATTTTTACCATGCCAGGCAGTGTACCTATGTAACGAAAACCCCACAAACTTAAGCGATCAATATTCCGGACCATACATAACCAAAGATGTACTTAATGACACAAATGCGATGATATATTTAAAACTCACAAAAACAAAGACCGTACATGTTAATAGACTAAAATACATCTTAGAAATAAGGAAAAAGTGTAAGCTAATTAACCTTGTACACGTATAATGCGTTAGATATAAGAATAATAACTTAACTATAATAATTAAGATATGATTAAGGTAATCAGTGCAAATCACAACATCTCTCCATTCATCGAAAGATGTATGTACACCCATTACGGGCATTTCTCAATGTGTGTGTGTGTGTGCTGACGACCCACCACTTCGTAAGCGTCACTTCTATTAACACTTTGACTGCCACGCCGAAATCATATGCCTAGCCCAGGACGCCACGAGATTGTTTTTATTATGCAAACGCCGGTCACCAATGACCACCGTGGCGTCTCAGGAAAAACCGTGGCGGGTCATATATGACCGCACTATATGATAGCACTTTCTTTTAAGCGAAATATCTAGGAGATGTCGTGCTGCTACTATGCGGAGTTTTTATGCATTGACTTTTGCGCTTGGATGGTCGATAAATTAATTATAATGCCGTCATTGTTCTCAGCAAACATTCCTATTTATCTGTAATTTTGTAGTGGATATGTAGTTTTTAAAGAAAGATACTCAAGAAGAGTTATTGACACTAAATTAGTAAAACTGTCAGAAATATGTTATTTTTTAGCATATTGCTTAAACGAATGGAGATGCTTCGAAAAAAATTATATCGCTCAATTCGTCATAAAAAAGCGCTAATTTCGTCAATTTACGAAATTACTCTATCGCTCATAGTTACCAAGATACTCAGCGTCAATGTGGAAACAGTAAGAAGAGTTTTATGGAAACAGAATTTCCATGGTCGTACACGGTGTTTCTAAATTATGTGTACCTACGTACCAGATGTTCTTGACCTTCTAAAAGATGGATTTTTGTGAAAGAATCGGCCCACAAAATCCGGTAAGGGTTAAAAGTTAAGGTTAAACTTTTTCATCGGCTTATTGCATTCGCCTTGGTGCGTAGGTAAAATGTCTGAAAGGAACCATGGGTCAGAAATGAAACGTTTTCATGAAAAGTAACGATAATTTTCTTTCGCTCAGTATTTCAGGCTTCCAGATCTCCCATTCATGGAAAAGAAACGCACGAATTATCCTTATGGCTCGAATGTCACATCAACCAGTTCAAAATAGATGCGCATAGAGCGAGAGCGATGGCGTCGTCAAGCAAGCGATGAAGGAATCTGCACGCCGTCGCTCTCGTTCGATGCGCATTTCTTCTGAACTGGTAGATGTGATACATCGGCCAATGATGGTAATTCGCATGCTTCTATTTTCTTATGCATCTGTGATCTTCTGATCGGAAAACTAATCACGGGACTGGAACTTTAACATTAATTTTTGTATGAAAACAGTTCATTTCTGACCCATGGCAGCTTTCAGACATTTTACCTACCAACGAGACGAATGCGACAAGCCAATAAAAATCTTTAACTTTAATTTTCAACCCTTTCCCAGCTTTTGCGGCCTGGTTCTTTCACACCGGCTGGTAAGTCGTGACACACAATTTTGAAACACCCTGGATAGCCCGAAACAGACATTTTGCCAGCAACAAGAGAAGAAGAAAATATTGGACTTCGCTAGAGAATACAAGATTTTGATCTTTGGAAACAAGTTATTTTTGCGGATGAAAGTAAATTTAATGTTTTTCATTCAAATGGAAAAATTATAGTGTGGCGTCATCCAAATGAAGAATTTAAAATAAAAAATTTAAACGCTCCTGTTAAGCATGGAGGAGCATCTGCAATAGTTTGGGGTACACGTCCGTTGCTGATGTAGGTCATTTAAAGTTTATGGATAAGTACGATCATTTATATATTTTGGAGGAAAATTTAAAAAATAATGCCGAGAAATTGGAAATTTTAGACTGTTTTAAATTCTACAGCGATAATGATCCGAAACGTACCTCCCATATAGTTAAAATGTGGTATTTATATACTTTTCCAAAACTAATCTACGTCTCCTAAGTTACCCGACCTAATTGTGGCAGAACATATTTGGAATGAATGGGACGATAAAATCCGAAAACATACAATTACAAATAAAAATGATTTAAAAAATGGGTTATTATACAGATGATGGTCCATCTCACCCCGACTTCAATAATTTTTTAATATGTTGTCAGGATCACTATTCTGACCATCTTTTTCCTATACATGTAACCCACGCTCGGTTTTAGTTTTCGAGATATTGTCAAAAAAACTTTTCCTACTTCTATATTGAATTTTGCCTATACATGCACGTCCGTGGCAATGTGTGCACCAGCACGATGTGATCGCTCATCTATCATTTCTCCGGCAGCCGGCAAAGGGTCCTTATAACGGGTTGACATTTCTTTAAATTAATAATATCATAAATATAGATACACTTCTAATGTATATTCGTCATATCTATCCTTCCACATCATCCCTAACAGTTTCTCCCACGTGAAACGTATTTTTATACACGGTATACGATTTTGGCTGTGACTCACTGTAAAATATATATCTCATCTGAAGATGCACATGAGAAAAGGCATGCTTCTTCCACTTGGTCTAAGCTGACCCACATTCCTTTCTTCTTCCGCCTGACTTTTTTGTTTTCGACTGCTATGTTCATTTTGCATAGGTTCCCGACCAGTGAGACTATAATATACAGCCGGCAACAAGCCTGAGGGCGCGCGGTAGATCAACGCGGCAAGAGTAGCTTCTCGCCGGACCTCCTGTTTCGGCTATATCGTTCCTGAAAATCTCAAGCTCGGCCAATAACAACTGAAAACAAAACACTTCTTTTGTCTTTCAGATGACGGCATAACGCATGTGCGGCTTTTCGGCCAGTAGCGCGTTAGAATCGAAAATGACGTGCGAACAAGGGATGTCTCATCGCTCTGGCGAATCAGACCAAAACACTTGCTACAGGTCAAAAACACGTTTGCGCCCGATATCCGTCTGGCGAATTAGACTCTAACACTTGCCGTGGTCCATCAGATTTCTTTCAGTTTGTACATTCTCATAGGAAAAATTGCCCAGTAATGATGAGGAGTTTGTACTCGGGCCCAACGATTCGAAGCTTTAAGTCCGACTCATCATAGCCCTTCGCGTGACTCTTTCTAGCATCGCATTATAGTGTTCTAAATCTTATGTATAATCGACTCGACAATAGACTGCGGATGGATATAGTGTGCCCTATTGAGGTGGTTGAGGTACTATCTACGAAAAGGAGGCTAATAGAATGTCACGGAGGAAAGGGATCTTCTTTCGTTGTTGTGCCTCACCTCTTTAACATTAACAATCCCCCACCTTTTATCTCGTTGTTGCTGATGGTGACACAGTAGGAGGGATATCATAATCTATAAGAAATATGCATATCTTGTCGTCTAGACGTCGCGAATACGGAATTTGTATCGCATTAGCAAAATATAATTGTTTATGGGTATATTTTATAAATATGAACGTATTTTTAATGCCCTGCATTAGTTAAATTTACGTTCTGTTAATACTTAACATTATAGTGAGTGATCAGTAGTCAGAGAAAAGTCTATGCCAATGTTTCGAAGTCGTCTGTCTGTCATACCCGGTGTCGAGGCGTATATTATTATTCACAAAAATGAAACGGCTAAATTCACCGGTCCCATTAGGTCTTCTACGCCCAGCACTTTTAAGTAAAATCAAGCGGCCGTAACCGAAATTGTTTTCAGGTGCGTCCCAAAAACGCAGCCAAGAACCGTGAAAAATTTATCATACATATCATAACCAACATCATAAAGTTGGAAAACACGAAAATTTGTGCCTAAAGTAACATTAAGACCGTTATGTAGATTTTCAGGAAATGCCCCATGCGCAGTGCTCTTGTGCACTACGCTGATTAGAGCTTGTGGCAATTCTTTGAAATCCGGACAGAGCCAATCGTGAGGATATTCTAATCAATAATAAAATATAAACAAACTGAAATATCCCTTTCTTCCCTTACCCGTCGTCCTCCGTTCTCAAATGAGGCAAAAATATCCCTCTCGTCAGTCACGCTGCAATTTCCAAATACTTCAATCACTCCAAATTTTCCAAACGTATTATTCACAGTTCTAGTAACAAGCACTCATACTAGCGACACATATAAAATCCGAACAAGTCATCTTTCTGGTAGTATAGAGTTTATTATAGTTACATCAATCATATCATTATAACCCATTCAAAGTAGCTTGTTCAAATAATAATTGTGCAACAACGACAGCTTCTCAGCATTGAGCGGACAAAACACAAGTGTTAAAATGTTAAAATGGAACTCTCTGCAACATCCGGTTTTCTCATGATTCATTTTTTTCTTTACTATGCGGCACATGATGGGTTCAATCAATAGTGATAATTTGTGTAAAACATAGGAGGTTGGATTTTTAGCAGTTAATGTAGAGTAAGGTTTTGGAAACCAATTAACCCAACATTCTTTTCGCTAGCCTCCTTCTCGTAAACATATATGTAGTACCTCCCTATACTATTTTACGCACTCATCATTCTGACCTTCCTTTCTTATCATTCACACATTATTAGGTACACTTCACAGATAGCGTACTTTGATCTGTGTCATGTTATTCCAACTCAACATACAATGTAATCAATCAGTTAATGTGTTTGCAAGTATGGTGTATTCGAGGAATTCTTTGTGATAAAGCATTCTCAGTTAAATTCTGTCAGTAATGCTGATTTGTAGTTTGAAAATTAAAATTTATAGACCATAAATTATGTACAGTATGATAACCAACATAGTACACGTAAATATATTCAAATGAAATCAAAATAGATTCTATTTCCATTCACATGTCAAACTTAATGCTTTTCTTTGAGCATGTTAAAGAGTTTAAAAGGAATTATTTTATACGATCAGCAGGTTCTTAAAGGAAAACTTTTTAACAAACAAAATGTGTTTATTTAAATCTGTTTTGTAACATCCTATCGAGATATATTCATATAAATTTTTTCCAAACACAAGTAAAACATTACTATAATCATCAGAAATATCACTGCTACAATTTTTTAGTTTGTAAAACTCCTATTTGTTTGTTTTATGAGATTAAACATTAACACAACCAAACAATTTCACATATCTTTATATTTTTACGTTCCATTGAGAATTATACTGTTTTCAATGAAGCAAATTTTATTGTAAAGTTTCGTAATTTATTATAACAATTCAAAGCATTGAAAAACAAAGTATAATATGCTATACCTCAGAAATGGAACTGTCTGAATAACGGTGTTTCATTGGCCCCGTTGGACATAACATTCAAATGGTTAGAAAAGGTTTATCGATCCGGTCAAAACTTGGTCAAATATTCACGTTCTATATTTTATTCTCCACTGTATCGCTGCATCTGTTATTTCATATGTTACTTTGCATTTATCTTGTCTAGGGTATAAAAGAAAAGCAGCTGATAAATCGGTAAAAAATTCAAAATTTTTGATGATTTATGTTTAGTAATGCAAAGAATGGTATTTAAACGTCCAGTTCTAGGCGTTATATCTTTAACGAAATGAAAAGAATAGTTTGCCAAATTCGTAATTGAACTACTTGAAAATAATTCAAATGGCGAATTTTCGAAGATTCAAAATTGAACCGAATTGATATTATCGATCATTCTTACCTCATTCTATTCCACGCTCAACAATGTTAAATTCTTTATTTCTTTATTCTTCCCTTTTTTTGTATATACATCACTATTTAGTACAAAAGATGTCACACACACGCACAGAGAGACATTCACAACCTATCATGCGTAATGCCACGATTTTTATAACACTGAATTTTTAACCACTCACAACGTTGACTCTTCAGGCAATTGAAAATTTTTTCCATAAAACAGATTATACTGTCGGTAAAAAAAGTGTAACATTTACCGACCGAGCGATACGAATTATTTATGTTGTTGCATTTTAAAACAATTCATTAACAGCTATATGATTTTCCTTGTTTTATCGGTTTATCATACAGCCTGTAACAAGCAGTTTGAAAATACTTATCTAATTATGAAAACATATTTTCAGCAGTGTAACTCTACTTTCTATTGATTCTTCAAACGATTTAGAACAAACGATTTTCGAATAATCACTTAAGCGAATTAGTTTCATAAAAAATGGTCTTAATTAAGATAGGAATTCAGTTACGTACACTGATGGCAATATAATTATTACAAAAAGGAAGTACATTTACGTGAACTAATCTGTGGTTCGTATTTTATGAATTTTTAATATCATAATGAAATGCTTTAAATAACAGCAATAAGAATACCAAACTTTATTACTACATTTATCTTTATAATTGTATCCTAAAAGTAGAAAGAAGAATTATTCTGTATTGCTTAAATAAATGGAACGCTTATATCGCACATATCGATTTCATTTATTCTTTGAAAAATCGAGTATCGCTTCGATCGGTGTTTAATTGGCTGCAAAGCCAATAAAAAAGGATTAATATGTAGTCCACAGTGATTGGACTCACCCGTGGCTTGAGCAAAGATGTACTCGCGCGAATTCCGTGAAATTATTTATTTTACAATTCCACGAAAACGCCATCTTGCTATAAGGCTAATTTTCATTCATTCCATTGTTCTCTCACTCGTATTTTTACGGCTATACAAAACCAGAGTTGGACGAAACTTATTCGAATAACGATTTAAATATGAATTTATTATAAGTGAATTCCAATTCGCAATCGAATACTTTACGAAAGTAGATCATTGGTATCATTGGATATATGTGTATGTGCTGAAAATAAGAGGCGCACCAATCCAAAGGGATTCTTTGACGGCGAACGACGTATTCTCGTTGAGACATTAAGTATTTCAAACACAGTTAATAATTAATCGATCAATGGAAATGTTAACTAAAAAAAAAGTTTATTTATATGATTAAGCGAATAATAATTTATTCGAATAATGCCCAACTCTGTAGAAAAGTGAAATTACAATACGTACGCTAAAAACGTGGATTTAAGCGTCTTTACATGTGCTCTAAGGATACAGCTGAACGTCTCTGTGGAAGAACCAGGAGTGCTAACATTCACAGAATTTATGGATAACAATCAATAGTACCAACGGACGCGATTTTAAAGCACGAAAGTCTTGATATCTACCGTAAACACTTACACTTAATGTTTAATTATTCTTAAATGAGGGATATGAATTTTTACATTAAATTAAGATTCTCTAAAACTTTCGTTCTTAAAGGGTTTCATTAACACTACTTAAAGTAAGAAATTTCTAATAATGTTCTAGTTTTATTTTCTAGTAAAAATTAAAATCCCTGGTTATTTGATTGAACGTTAGTGTTTACACATTCCGGAGTTTTTTCCTGTAATATAAATAAGAGGCAGAAGTAAGAATATATATTTATTAATATAAATTACTAATAGACATGTTGACGGTTCAAAGGAAACAGTAACGTATCAATTATCGAACGAAGACAGTTGCGATTTACAATAAGATTTCAGGGTAATGTTATTTTTGAAAATCTTTAAATATTTTCAGAAGGTATTGTTAAAAAATGATTGTACATCAGTTGCTATGAATTCCTTAAAATAAAACAACTTGTGGAAATTGCATGCATAAGATGAATAACATACTTTAATCAATAATCTATACCTTTTTTTAAATGAAAGATGTAAATTAAATTTGAAACCACAGTTTGCTAGCTTTCCCGAATTTTTTGGTAAGTATCAATGTTTGTTATTACTGAAAACAGAATTTATGGAGAAATAATCAGAGTTAAAAAAATGTTTTACTTGGTCAAAAAAAGAATATACAATTCGGTAATAGATGAAGGGAGAAACAATGTTCCAAAAATGAGTTTCAATAAATCCAATAATTTAGAATGAAAAAGATTCTAGAACATAGGCCAGTTTCCTTATGTAAATTTTAACAAAGTTGTTCATCAGCAAAGTATAAGATTTCTCAGAAAAGATATTGATATTTCTAAATTTAAAAAACAAGTGGGTTTTCAACTGATATCTAGAATTTCCAATTCCGGATGTTTCTTTTGAAGAAATGAAGATGATAACATCATTCATCCAGATAGATAATAATTTTCTTAAAACAATTCGAAAGTTAAGAAGAACGTTATTACCTACCCATAGTCAGATCTTGAACATTCCTACTATGTCCAAAGGTACTAAGAGTCTGTAAATTAAATTTGTAAGCAAATAAATAAACCTTGTAAAGTGACTAATAATTCCTTAAAGGATAAAGATACCCAAATCCGGAAGAAAGCTACATATCGTGGCTGGGTTTTAATTATAAACGGTTTCCGAACCGTTTATTAGTTAAAACAAAAAAGAATATTTGATATTTGCATAGAAAAGATGACAATTTTTGTTAAAGTACATTCTGTGTTAATGTTTGAAAATTTGCATTTTTCGCAATAACTAAAATTTGCAAGTTATCAATCATTTTGTGAGAATAGCAATTACAAACAGGGAGGAGCCGATATGTTCCTAATCTAAAAATATCTTTGCACTCCTATAATTTCCTTTAAATACTTTAAGCCTTATAAATCTTCTCGATGGAACAGAATCCTCAAAATCAAAAGAAAAAACAACAACGAATCCACGAAAACGCATTCACCAAATAAAAGAATTTTACTCTCGCGAATCTAAAAATTCAAAATCTTGATCCTTCCAGTAGATCTTCCCCAGAGAACGTTAATCCCTTGATGACACGAAGATAATTCGTGTCGCTTATTATAAATAATAAATGGTACTCTTACAGTCAATCGATCGATCGACTGATTAATTACGTATTTACAGACAATACAAATCGCCGAATTGGAGAATCGGTTGTCTTGCTTGACTCACCGGCCGGCCACGACGATCGTCCAAACTAAGAATTTTCGGCGAATTGAGGGAGACTCCTAACCAATTCACGATCAACTCCATAGGACTTTCCTGCAAAAATAAAGAACTATAAAGATGTTTCTGACTTTTAACGTATTTCTGCAAGTACATAATGTACTGTACCCAAAGTAATGCTATAATATTGTACAGCGGGTGATCGATCAACGAACGGTTGAATAACAAATACGTTTTCAAATGATTTATGTGTTTGGACTACGAACACGTTATAGAACGAATATGAAAAAAATGTATGCTGACACTTTGACAGTTTTAAGGAAAACTTTTTTGTATGTTACTCGATTTCTGTTTCTTGAATTTTATTGACTACAAAAAGATGCTATTAGCGATTGTTGTCACGTATAAATAAACGCTGTAAAAAGTTATGTAGACAATCTTTTATATATCTTCTTTTGGGCCTCCACAACGAATTAATGGAATTTACATACAAATCTATCGTAATTCGATGACAGGTTACCGAACAATTTGGGAAGCGACCATTCTTTTGGAACGGATTGTCTTCGTTAATTGAGCTCACCCACTGTACATCTGTGTTAATGAATGTATCAACGTGCGACTGCATCTGGCTGGGAAATTAGTCTTTCATTTTACGTATGTACAGCAAAACCACGACTTACGCGGGTTCTTGGAAGCGAAATAGAAATCAATTTTGAATTGTGAATTTCCTTTTTTGACTGCTAGAACGGAAACTTTCTTGATACATATGCGGCAGAAACGAAAATGCGTTTACTTGTGAACAACGTAGACAGTCGGTTATTTCTGTGCTTTGGGTTGTGCAAGAATTAGCATCCCTAGTATTGCTATAAACACTATTCGGCTTACGCGGTTTTTCAACTTTTGTGGAAATCGCTGGAACGAATCAATCGCTTAAGTTGAGAACTTAATATAATTGTTATTATTTATTGATTTTTACACAGCTGTGCACGTTCCACTTATAAATATTATAATGTTTATAAATATTTACATCCATTGTCATGCAACAAACAATAAGTTTCTCTGATTTATTTATATCGCGTAAGTCAGTTTTGTTTCTACTGTCTTTGATCTATCACTTTACTGTCGATATATATTACAGTTCATTATTAATGTATGTATGTATGTATTAGGCATGAATTATTTATGGCATACCCTATTTACGCGCCGCATCACACGCCCCCCCCCCCCCACACACACACACACACACATACACACACAGAGAGATTAGCCTCCGTACACACGGTTAATATATTACCCGTTGTACGAATTCGCGTTATAATGAAATTGCATTGCACGATCATTCTTTTCGTATAATGCAAATTATCTAAATTTGGGATGATCGTTGCCCTGTTTACTTTCATTATTTATATTTTAATAAATAGGCCAGTTATATGTGACTAATTCCTCGTGCTTCTTTTAGTACTGATGCTCGTATAGCTGTGTTAAGAGTAATTCCATCAAAAAGCGTAAAAAATAAAAAGAGATGAAGAGAACAGTGTGATACTGTATTAAAGTATAATTAATTTTTTAATGCGGGGCATTTTTCAATTCAATTACTATAAATTTTATTATTACAAGTGTAGATGTAGAGAATATGTAGCGGTCACCTTTGTTTTTTTAATAGAACGCTGTATTTTTTATGCTGGATTTCGACATATGGGCGTATTCCGAGTATAAAAGTATTAAGGTGCAGTAATCTTAAAACTTACCATTGCTGTCATGTTTGACTTTTCATGAAGCATGTTTGAAATGTCTGTCATCTACAACGATGCAACATCGTAGCTTTAAACTATTGCATCTTGTACGCGACTTACGAACAGTGAAACTTCTAGTTTCTTTTAATTAGTTACACTATCTTCCAAAAATCTTGTGCGATGGGCATATCGAGTTTGGATAACTATCACCATACAAGTTTTGCGCCACAATTGCATTTTTTATACTCTCTTTATAAATTAGAAGCATGTGTAATTGTTTTTTGAATGAAAATTTCTCATTTTTTATATTCTATATTGAGGATATACTCATAATGAGTATATCCTCAAATATATTTTGTAATGAAGTAATGAGATGAAAAAGGTCAAATATCTCAGTAAATATCAAATAATCGTAAATAATCAAATGGACTTTAGTACTTTTATATTCAGAATACGTCAATCTGTCGAAAACGAGCATAACAAATTGCACAATCTATTTATAAAAACAAAGGAGATAGATACATCTTGTCTACGCCTTCATTTACGAGAATAACATTTATACTAAATATTATGGAGTCTCTTAAATCGTGCAACTTCTGTCAATATGTTGAAATAACCAAGATATTATTTCAAACTACAAAATGTTAGTGGCAGACATATACAGGGTGGTCCACCTAAGTAAGGCCACCTAAATATCTCCTCTCATTGTGCGGGTACAAAAAATATTTTGTGTGCTATTTGAATGGTCTGAAAAAACCATTCTATTGCAACAAATGTTTTTTTTCTAGGGTAATTCTTTTCGGAATTTACAACGTTATCGATGTTTTTTTGCGTATAATTGCATAATTTTTTTTATTGCATCGTTTAGCTGATGTAAAAATACGTTCAGATATGTACATTACATGACCTTGAAATGACTTTTGAGTTTAAAAATTAAATGTTTAAAAGTCATTCGTAGTGCGATAGTGATGTAGTATCGCGTGAGTGAATGCTGTTGAGTGTATATGGAGAATAGAATGGTTTTTCCAAACCATTCAAATAGCATACAAAACATTTTTTGTATCCCCACAATCAGAGGAGATATTTAGGTGGCCTTACTTAGGTGGACCACCCTGTATATACGTGTTTCTCTTAACATCCATTTCTTGACGCGTATTTCAAACTACAGGATGGATTTTTTAAAAGAATGTTCTTTTGAAGTTAAAAGAAATTAAATAAAAACTTAATGTTTGTAATGCCTAATTAAGGCGGACTAAAGCTAAGGGTTCAAAATTTATGATACCACCTGGAATTTGCATTTCTGGCTGTAATGGTTATAGTTTTGTAGCTTTCAAAGACAGGAATTAAAAATACAAGAATCTTAATTTTGAAGAAATAATGTCAAATATAAGGCGAATAAAAATAAAAATTAAGAAAATAAATTAAAAAGAAAAAAATCTAATTCTATATAGAAAGTGTGTGCATATCATAAAATCAGTTTTTTGTCAAAAGTATATGCATGCGAGTGACAGGTGTCATTTGCGACAACACGTTAAAAAATTAATCTGTACTGTGTACATTTAAGGGCATATAAATATCGTGCAAAATCTGAGGCTTTGCGGAAATTATATCATTTTGTATATTTTCAATATAAATTTGAATTCCTAAACCATTTGGCATGAAGACCATACTACATGCGAAAATTGAGGATACTTACGCAGGTGGTTTAGACTTCGTGGCGGAACTCTCCGTTGTCTTTTTCTTACTAGTTCGGCATTTTCGCACGTAAGCTTCAATTAAATGGGCGATCTTTTTCGGATTTATTTCTCCTGTTTTATTGTGACATATCTGAAACAACAGAATTTGAAATTTTTAATATGTATAATATCTAGATTTTCATAAATTTTAAAACACTGTTTAAACAAATCTCTATTAATGAATGAATTTAACAAAGCTCATAATTACCTTGGGCACTGCTTTCCGCATTATATCCTTGTACTCATCTTTCGTTACGTGTTTTTTTGTATAGTGTGGTTTCAAGACTAATTTCACTTCCTCCACCACTCTCTCCTGACGATTTAATTTTTTTAGGAACTAAACAGAACATAAACATCAATATAATATAGCTTGTTGGAAACGTAATCATTTCAAAAAGTGGAATTAAAAATTAAAACTAATATATTTTACATTATCTTACTGATTGTAATTATTTCGGAGATTAGTTATGGTAATATTTCAATGACTATTTTTTCGATTTAAGCAATTTACGTAAGTGCTGAATATTATTACTTAATATTCTACTCATGACTTAGTAATTTCTGTTTTTGGTTATATTGTTTGTCTTGAGCAAATACGGCTTCAATTATTCTACAATACTTTGAAGCAAGCAACGTATCACTGAATTGCCCCCCCCCCCCCTGCTGTGAGTACGTATTCATGTTGAGTATTTTTTTGTTACCCATTCTTGACAACGCTTGCTTTTAAAGAGCATCTTAACAGCCACCTCTGTTCAGACATAATTTACAGCATGGGACCATGAGGTTGTGGGAGCGAAATTTTGTTTTTCTAAATTAGACGTCGCGCAACAGATTTTGCAAATTGCAGCTATTTCTAATTTTCGAACGCGCGGAAGGGCGTTTGTAGAAGATTCTCCCCACTATGTCGATTCAAGTAAAATAATGGATAAAGTTTCGTAGGCATATTTTATCCACTGGAGGTAAGCAAAGATCTCAAAGAAGGCGCAAGGTATGTGCGAAACACAACAAGCACGGTGAAACCACGTGGAAATATAAGAAGTGTCTCACTGCACTGTATGTTCCCGTTTATAATATAGTTATATAATAATGTAGAGAATTATTATAAAGTATTTTACTTTATGGTTAATCTTATCTTTACTTATTTTAATAGCGTGGCTATTTTTACGCTATCCCTTGAAAATTTTTATGTTAACGTCCATACTTCGGATAACTGCTAGCTTCTGCTACCGCCTGCTAAATCGCTTTGAACGAGTTCAAGACGGGCAGCCGCCAATTAATTTCTAGTGTGAGAGGTAAACTTTCTTTAATAAACCTTCTTCGATCGAGTTAACACTGATAAATTGGCCTCTCGGGAGCTATTAGCGATGATTGCATTTTTGAATAGACATCCTATGAGTTCTTCACATCATTGTAAAATAACAAAGCTCAAATAATGAGTACTACTCGTTTCATATGATAAAGTGCACTCCCAAAAACAATTTCGATTCGAAATTTCAGTAATGAGCGGGACCCTCTAACTGGTTAATATGAAAGACGTCGACTTAAATAAAAACAGAAGGAAACATAAATCGTACCTTATCTTTGACTTGCATTTCAACGGCGGAACTCGGAAGATCGTCCAAAATTTGCAGTTGGTTTTCATCCATCCTAACACCAACCTTTGGATTCGTAGCTATAAAAGAACATTTCAATAAAATCTTTGTTGAATTTATGTACATTTGTTAAAAAAACAACACTCTTGATGAAACATAACCAGTTTTCTTGATAAAGACAACTTACGTTTTTTCTTTTTTTCCTTGTCAGATTTTTTGCTCCTACCGGGTTTACTGGCAGTCTTAGTGGTGGGTATAATTCCAAAAAGAGCATCGAAGGCATCTTTTTTCTCCGTGGCCTTTGTTGTCTAAATAGAACATGATCTCTATTACTTTTCAAAATATAACCAAATGAACACGAAAGTAAATAAATTTTATTTTTGAAAAATCATACACATCGACTCTAATTGCCATGATTTTAAAAATATTTTTAATTTTACGTCTACCAAATATAAATGCAGTGAATAAGTGCAATGTAAAAACCTTTAAATTGCTGTTTTTTGCAGGTTGAGATGGTGCTGTTCCACCTCCAGATCCTCCAGTCGCTCCGGGTGAGCTATTGAAATTTGTAGGACTAGGAGGATCGAACATGCCATCACTGAGGGTTGAACCAGGCGAATAGGGTGATGACATATCCACATTTTCAATTGCTTCGTTGCCAGTGTCGTTTCCATTCTGTCCATTACTTTTATTTTGCCCAGTTTTTGAGGCCCTTTGTGGTTTCCCTGAGTTCGCAAATGCGTTAGGGGCTTGTGGACGTTCGCTTGACCGCTGCTTTTGCTGGCTTGGCGATATTCGATTTGGCTGAAAGTTGAATTCAAATTTATTAAAAAACTCCAAGTAAAACAACGCCTTTAAACTGTAGTTCATTTAGTGATATTCATTCATTCATTAATAAAACATTCGACATCTGTAATTTCAGTGCACAAAGGGTCTAGCAGGATAAGGGGGTCAAAAGTGCCCTTGAAGGTATTTTATTCCACGATGCGTCATTCGATAGGTAACCATAAGAAACCATTGTACACAAATTTTTAATCCGGTAGCTTGACCGGGAGGGTAGTTATGGGGTAAATTCGAAAAACCGGTTTTTGCCCCATTTTCGGCACTTATTGATGTGCAAAAATGACGAAAAAATTCTGAAACATTCTAAACATGATTGCACACTTTAAGAATGATTTTCAGATTCTTCCGATGCAAGTGTCACGCGCGAAAAATCAAAAACCGAAAAAAAATCGGAAAAATATAGATTTTGCACTGAAATCTTCAAGGTACAATTTTTAAATAATTCCAGTAAGTACCTGATGTTACCATTATTATGCTCAATTTTTTTCATATTTTTTTGATATGGTGCAACACTGTCGGAAAAATCAAAAACCGATTTCTGGGACGCATTTCGTGCTGAAACGCGATCAGTATTTGCTATCATTGCATTATTTTAATTCAGTATGTTCATTTTATTACCTTCAATGTCTCTGAATACGAAAAGATACGTGTTAAGGAAGAGAATCAAGAAAATAAAGTAAATTGTTAATTGTATGCTCCTTATATGCTAGAACTTTGAACCTTCCTTCAAGAGATGAGATGGCGCAGTGGGTAGAGTGTCTGCCTGTGGAACCGCTGGAAACTTTTTGTCGCGGGTTCGAATCTCCATGGGGGACTTAATTTTTTTTTCTGTAATTTTTTTTTTTTAAATTATTAAACACATAGCAATAATCAATAGTCGCTTTAAGGTGTTTCACAGATATTTTTATGTCTTCAAAAAATATAAAACCAGCATGAAAATAATCATACGGTATGATTTTCCTAGTTATGCCATATTTTGCAATTATGAGTATTTTCAAACATTTTGTATGCTTAATAGATATTGGTTTATTATAATGCATGAAAATATATGTTAAATAATGAAGGGACATAATATTATATCTTGGAAAGTTATAACAAAGAGGAGGAAGGCAGAGTTTCTTCCTTTCTATAGATTATAACTTTTCATGATCCTTTTACATTTAACATACATTTTCAAATGTCTTCATAAATCGATGTTTATTCAATATGCGAAATGTTTAAAAATACTAGTAATCGCAAATCGTGGCATTATTAAAAACAGTAGATATAATTATTTTTAAAAATATTTGTGAAACACCTTAAAGTCACTATTGATTATTGCTATGTGTTTAACAATTTAAAAAAAAAAATTACAGAAAAAAAAATTAAGTCCCCCATGGGGATTCGAACCCGCGACAAAAAGTTTCCAGCGGTTCCACAGGCAGACACTCTACCCACTGCGCCATCTCATCTCTTGAAGGAAGGTTCAAAGTTCTAGCATATAAGGAGCATACAATTAACAATTTACTTTATTTTCTTGATTCTCTTCCTTAACACGTATCTTTTCGTATTCAGAGACATTGAAGGTAATAAAATGAACATACTGAATTAAAATAATGCAATGATAGCAAATACTGATCGCGTTTCAGCACGAAATGCGTCCCAGAAATCGGTTTTTGATTTTTCCGACAGTGTTGCACCATATCAAAAAAATATGAAAAAAATTGAGCATAATAATGGTAACATCAGGTACTTACTGGAATTATTTAAAAATTGTACCTTGAAGATTTCAGTGCAAAATCTATATTTTTCCGATTTTTTTTCGGTTTTTGATTTTTCGCGCGTGACACTTGCATCGGAAGAATCTGAAAATCATTCTTAAAGTGTGCAATCATGTTTAGAATGTTTCAGAATTTTTTCGTCATTTTTGCACATCAATAAGTGCCGAAAATTGGGCAAAAACCGGTTTTTCGAATTTACCCCATAACTACCCTCCCGGTCAAGCTATCGGATTAAAAATTTGTGTACAATGGTTTCTTATGGTTACCTATCGAATGACGCATCGTGGAATAAAATACCTTCAAGGGCACTTTTGACCCCCTTATCCTGCTAGACCCTTTGATTGGATTCTTAATTATTTTGTAAAGAATCTGAAATTACATTTCATTCAAATGTCTGCGAATGAAAATAATATCTTATAGTCATGCAATACCGTCAATTGTTAGAGTCATAAGGGAAATATAAATTTAAGTAACAAAATTATATTTAACCATCAACATAACATTTTATAATACACTGCCGGCTATTCGTATTCAATATTCGTCATTCTATACTTTAAACTTTTAAACTGTTTTAGAGATTATTGACGATCCCGTAGCCATCTATGCTTGTGCGATAGGATAGCTTTGTTCCTCTTCTATCCGTGTTTTTCTAATTTTTATTTTATTTAGTCCAATATGTCAAGAAACGAGTTAATTTGATTTTGATTTCATTCTACCGTCGAAATTCAAACTCGGTAACCAGCAGTAGTATTGGAGTTTATAAGTCCATTAACTTTTCAAAGGTCGTATTTCATCCTTTCAAAGGAGTCCAATTTTTCTTATTTCATGCGCATGCCGACGACTCGTCAATCATTATTGCCAATTCCACTGATCTTTCCAACGAATCGACAAACACTAATAATTGTTCCGTCATAAGATTTCAAAAATTAATATGAATAACTTCTCACCTCTGTTTATGGAAACGAATAAATGGAAAAAAAGTTACGAAAGAGGAGAGATTTGTATATCATAAATAGTAAAACATGATTTATTACGTTTTTCATCATAAAAAAGAAGGATAGATCCGTTAATTTGATAATTTTGTGATAGGGTTGACAGATTTTTTTGGAAAAATTAATGCATACTTTAGTTATAATAAGCTGTCGCTTTTGTCTGACTCAAATAAATCGGGCAACATTATGTCGATTAGTCGTGATACAGGACATTGTATTCTGAAATTATCGTGTATTAGAAAAAACAACGATAATACATAATATCATATTGTCAATATTTCGTATACAATTGATTAGGAAATCAGGGTGGATAAGAAGATTCAATTGTTAATTTTTGTAATCTTTTGGAACGCATGTTGTAGAAAGGCTACACACACAGTCCTTACCTGCAACAGATTTCTTTGCCCAGTATTCGCATTTGTCGCGTTGAAAACTCCGCTTCTTTGCACTGCTGCCGCTACTGTGGCTAATACAGGATTCATGGAAGCGAACGGATTGCTTCCTTGGTTTTGCGTGCTTTGCTGAGTTTTTTGTCCTTCTAAATTCCCACCCGATGGTATGGCCTCTTTGCCACCCTCGTTTTCATTTGAATCATCTCTTTGAGGAGATGCTCTTTTGATCGTTACCATGGAAATGATTTTCGGTTTTTCAAGTTGTTTTTCCTGACTTTGCCTTTCCTGCTTTTGTGTACTGTCTTCTTCGAGATTCCCATCGACGGTGTCATGCTTACGGGGTGATCTTCTTCTCTCATCACCAGAGTTTGCTTCTTGACTTGCATCCGGTGTTGGAGATCTGGAATTTGTAAATATAAATACAAGTGATTTGCAGAATTCTGCTTTCTATACTGTGACGAATTATGAAACGCACAATTTTTACCCTTTACCATCAATATAATATTATATAAACGTTAAACCAAGCAATAGGAAAAAGTTGTCATTGGAAAAATGACCCCTGGTTAATAAGTAATACTTACTTTTTAACCATTATTCTTTATTCTTTATTTAAATTTTGTTCATTTTTTTCCAATCGGAAAATTGATATCAATAATTTATATAATTATGAAAATATTGCTTTATTGTTTTATCATAAAAGAAATCAATAAACTATCTTATTCTTTCCAATCTAAATATTTTTGATCAACATAAATTAAAGGATATTAGAACTATAATACATCCAACTAGAGAGGTAATGTTGAAATCACATGTAGCAAACAACTAAAATATTTGCACGTAATCGTACTGGGTGTTTCAAAATTATCTGTTACAAAAAACGAGTCGCGAAGTTCGCGAAAAGATTGAAAATTAAGATCAAATTTTTGTATTGGTTCATAGCATTTGTGTTGTTCCGTAAACAAAATATGTGGAGGGAACCATGGGTCAAGAGTGAACCATTTTCTTGCAAATTAATGTTAGGATTGTTAGGACACATATAGAAAAGAAACATACGGATTATCCTTATTGATCGATGTGTCACATGTGCCAGTTGAAAACAGACGCATATTGCACGGGCTTTGAATATGGGTGATAAGGTCATCCGTCGAGGACATGGCGTCATCAACCACATGCCGGTGAAGTATGCGTCTGCTTTAATCAGTGAGATTTCAAACCCATGGTTCCTTTCAGACATTTTACCTACACAACGAGACGAATACGATGAACCAATAAAAAAGTTCGACCTTCATTTTTAACCCTCTCCCGGGTTTTGAGGCTGGTTTCTTTCACAAATGTCCATCTTCAAAAGGCGTAGAACAGCGCCTGGTACGTAAATATACATAATTTAGAGACACCCTGTACCCGAAGGAAGACAATACTTAAGTTATACTATGTGCTTTCTTTCCTTTTCCTCTGTTTCTCGTATACACCTTGTAATTTTTTTCGCGATTTTTCTTCTAATACAACAATTTATTTCTGTAATATGGTAAAATTCAAATGTTTCCTGTTGGAAGACTTTTTACCTTGATTTCGTGGGATCGAATGGATCATAAGCATCGGGTGAAGTTGGTGGAGATGTCGGTGGTTCTGGAGGAGTATTCGGACCAATTTTCAATCTTAGCTCTAATTCCTCTTGTGCTCTCATCTCGAGTTCCTCTTCTACTCTTTCATCCATCTCTTCTTCCTCCTCCAAAAGCGGATTCAACATGGATGGTCGCAAATTACTGGTCTGTTTGTTAATCGAAAATTTGATTTGTGGTTCCGGAGGAGTTTTTGGGCCTTGGGAGATGAACTGTTCTCGCTGTGGAGAATTTTGTGATGGTTGACACAGCTCTGGAGTTGTTTCCTGTACCTATTTGTAAAATATACTCAGTAATATATGATATTAAATAGCTTGATGTTAATAGTTTCCGAGTGTTTTATATAGAATGCAGTTAAACTTTAGCTTGATTTTAAATTCATTGTAACAGTTTGTATTAAGACTTGGCCAGCCGAATGGGGAAATCTCCCCGTTTCAAAGAAAGTCGGTTTATGGCTGAACGGGGAGATCTGCCATTGCTACCTTACTAGTTCGCGTTACTGCTGAAAAGTGCGCGGTGTATAGCGTATCGTTTGTTTTTTCTCGGCGATTGGCTAAGTGTTAACATATGTTCCATTTTCCAGAAAGTCAAATAATATCGGTGAAATTTCAATACGTCCAGTCTAATTTACAATTAACTGTAAAGTGTATAACGAAATACACTTTTGGCCCCCAACTTTGGGGGCGGTTTTCACCCCTTTAACGTGGACGTTTCATTTATTTGTTCACACCGTGAAGACCTGGGAATGTCCCTCCATAAACCGCGCGCAGTGCTGTAGCCGAAAATTATATCGTATTAAAGTAACGGAAAATTCTTTTCTTTTTGTTAGCAACGAATGGTTATCGGTAAAATCAATTTATTTACAAATTACCGGGGAGTTATAAACAAGGAACGACTCGTGTAGGGACTCTATTTCGCGCGTCGAACGATAAAATCTCATATGTAATAACTTTTTTGTTGATGAAAAAATCGAAATTCCTATTTATCCGTAATTTTGTATAGGAAATGTAGTTTTTACAAAAAAATATTCAAGAAAATTGAATAACATTAAAGTGGTAAAACTGCCGAAAATATGTTATTTTTCAACATATTGTTTAAACAAATGGAGATTTTGCAAAATAAATTATGCCGTTAAATTCGTTATGCAAAGGCGCTAATTTCGTCAATTTACGCAAATGCTCTATCTCTCATAGTTTCCAAGATATTCAACGAAATACACTTTTGGCCCCCAACTTTGGGGGCGGTTTTCACCCCTTTAACGTGGACGATTGCCGATATAAAAAAATATTTGTCGAATATTCTAACGAGTACTACATCATACTAAAATTTCATCAAAATCGGCGTGTGGCACCTCGGGATGTTCCCTTGTAAGTGTATCAACAGAATCTAAAAATAGCAAATACTAATCACGCTTCAGCCGGAAATGCGTCGCAGAAATGGTTTTTGACTTTTCCCACTATGGCGCACCAAACCGAAAAAGCTGAAAAAATTGAGCATAACAATCATGATATCAGACTGTTACTTTAAAAAGGAAAAATTTGTGCTCGGAAGATTTCGATGCGAAATCGACATTTTTCCGATTTTTCATTTTTTACACTTGGACTTTTCAATGGAAAAATCTGAAAAGAATCTCAAACCTGTATTTTCGCAAGTAGAACGTGTCAGAATTTTTTCGAATTTTTTGCACCTTAATAAATAGTGAATATAGGACAAAAATCGGTATTTTTAATTTTCCCCATAATCACCCTCCCGGTAAAGATACACGGTTGAAATTTGGTACACCGTGTTTTTTTTTATTACTTACCAAATGATACCACGCCCATTGTAATCGGCTCAAGGGCACTTTTGACCCCCTTATCCGGTTATATCCTTTGGTAAATTTTTTAGTGAAATTAGGTTCTGATAGAGCGTGCAGGAGATGGTTCGAAAAATTTGAAGCTGGCAATTTCGACATTAATGACAAGCCCACGTTTTGGAAGTCAATCTCTAATCGATGACGATATTATTGCAGGCATTAAACACAAAGATCTTTCTTTAACGATATCCCAAATTGCGAAAAACCTCAATTCAACCCAACATACCATTTCGAACGATATTTCGAAACTTGGATTAGTGTATAAATATTTCGGAAGGCTGCCTCATGAATTAAGTGTTATGAAAGGGTATAGCAGGACAAGAGGGTCAGAAGTGCCCTTGAATCAATTTCAATGGGTGAGGTGTCATTCGGTAGGCAGTAAAAAAAATGTATACCAATTTTCAACCCTGTATCTTAACCGGGAGGATTACTACAGGGTAAATTCAAAAAACCGATTTCTGCTCAATTTTTTCCGATTTATTGAGGTGTACAACTTTCGAAAAAAATCTGACACATTCTATGAATATTAGTACATGTTGGGGTTTCTTTTCAGAATTTTCCATTGGAAAGTATAGGTGTAAAAAATAATAGAAAGAAAAAGTCTGGGAAAATCTGGATTTCGCATCGAAGTCTTTCGAGAACAACTTGTTCCTTTTTACAGTAACAATCTGATATCATGATTATATGCTTAATTTTTTTAGATTTTTCAGTTTGCTGCGCCATAGTAGGAAAAATTAAAAAGCGTTTCTGCAACGCATTTCAAGCCGAAACACGATTGTAACACTGTGAGCGTGAACAATCTTCTCCGTTCACCACGAAACCGAGATTAAATCTCAATAAGAGAATGCTGTGTATATAGTGGGGCGTTAAAGGGCCAATACACTATGAGCTCAAACCCTAGGAATGGCTTAATTCAGAAATGTATTGTCAACAAATAGATAATTCAAGCGAAGTATTCAAGGAAAAGAGAGCGGCGCGGGTCAATCGGAAATAAATTTTGTTTCATCACGACAATGCCAATCGCCAGGCCACATACATACTGCTTTGACCACTTGTCAATAATCTTTTTTGCTCGCTGTAAAATTTTTTCATGGGAGAAAAATTAAAAAATGAGGTAGATGTTCACAAACTACGGCTTGAGTTTGTCGCCTACAGGGATGAGTCATTTTGCAAACATGAAATATACAAATTATCATGATGCTAGAAAGAGGTTATTAGTAACAACAGAAATTATATTGTTCAATACATATCAATAAATGTATCGAAAATATACTATTCTTTTTAAATTCAGAACCAGACAGAACTATCTCCTAAAGCCCTATTGATTAATTTCCATGTAACATTGTTCTTTTATGCACATCGTTTGCACGAGAGAGTATCGGACACCCTTTATTGATCGAACTTGATTATCAAATTATCATAATTGATATCTAAGATTTATGTATAACAGTACAGTTGTAAATTAATGTACATTTGGAGAAATTGGATACCACTATAGATTCAGTTGTTGCCATTTTAATATAAATGCAATTCTCATACCTGTTTATCGTCATCGTCGCTTAAAACAATAACATCTCTTGGTGATGGTGTTTGCTCCCTGAATGGGGACTGATCCAAATCAATCACGGCGACGGGTTTTTTCGTAGCAGCAATTTCTGCCGCTTTGGATTTCTTCTTTTTGTCCTTTTTCGGCTTCGGTGATTTTGATCGTTTGTCCTTCGATTTTTCTTTCTTTGAACGTTTTGGTGGATCAGTTTGAAGAGATTCCCTGCGTCGCCGTTTTATCGGAGCAATTAACGGAATTGTTTCTGGCAATTCTGGAACTTCGGGCTAAAAGCCATTTTTCTCTTAATACTTTGCAAACTTTCGCATTTATTTAAGCAATTAATTAATTTTGAATGCAAAAGTACGTAGCGGAAATGCATATTTGTAATGGTAAATTGAATCTGAACGCTAATTCCAATGCTCTGCATAACGGAACTTTTTACTTGGCATAAAGAACATTTGCACTCATTCTCATGTCTTTTGTGGCGCTTAACATGAATACGAAGTCCGTTTTTCTACATTAGTCTCCATTCTTGAGAAAATGAGTTTTGAAAAAAATGTGAATTTCTAACTTTCAAAATTTGTTGTAGTTTAACCGTAAATGTTATTTAATTTTAAATAAAAAATCGACGCATATTGCCTTAATGTTGTAAGCATTTGAACATGTTTAAACAATGCTCATAGCGAAAAGGACGTCCAAAATGCCACAATTGTTATGAATGTTTTTCAATTTATCTTAAAAACTGAAGGCCCAGGAGAAAATCGAATAAGTGGAGGCGATAGAGCAAACAGTTTTCTTGAGGAAACCAGAAAATAAAAGTTGCAACACCAGTTTTGTTTTTGATGTTTCGTGCGAATAATTAATGCTTCATGTAATTCATTCGGGAACCAAAAAAGACTGTGCAGTATGTTCCGATAGGAAAACTCCAGGGAAAAGACGAGAAGCACGCAAGTATTGTGAAACCTGTACTCGGAAGCCAGGTCTTCATATCGGTGATTGTTTTGAGAAATATCATACTTTGGAAAATTACAAAAGTTAAAACTTTCTGTTTTTATATAGTATAAGTACTATTAAATATATTTAATAGATATATTTGCTCGATTTGGTCGATTTTAAAATGATTAAATACACGAATATTTTAATTTTTAAAGTCGATTTGAGTTCAAGATTCAATTGACAATTATATTACATTCTGCAATCTGAATTTCCAAAGAATTTTTCATTTTTCATTCACTGTAAGTCTCACCTGATCGTTTTCATTGTCTTTGTTGAAACAAACGCTGACTAAAATATTATC
This sequence comes from Cerceris ruficornis, assembly GCA_963989415.1. Lineage (NCBI taxonomy): Eukaryota > Metazoa > Arthropoda > Insecta > Hymenoptera > Crabronidae > Cerceris > Cerceris ruficornis. Next base: position 12,246,057 of record OZ022520.1, on the reverse strand, counting down.
GCCACTGGCAAATACTTCTTTCGAGGGTGGAGGAGTTCTATTCCTCTTTGCTTTCCTCTTTTTCTCTTCTTTTGTCTTTTTCCCGTCCTTTCTGCGATCTTTCTTCTTCTTTTTAATGGCTTCTTTATTGGTCAATATTACAGTAAGATTCTTCGGTGGTACAGTGACGTTTTCAAGAACTGGGGACCATTCTCTTGAGGCGATGGGATCTTGCTGAACATGTTGTGGTGTTTTTGACCTAAAATTTCGATTAATATTGATATTTTGCAACTTAAACCCTGAAAAAATTGGCTGTTAAGGACATTTTGTTGTTAATTGGTCATTAAAAATGTGGATTTAAGTAGAATTAGGAATAGAAACCAACTCGGATTTTAGTGAAATTCAAATGCAGCGAACATACTTCTGTGTAGAGAGGTGCAATTTACTGGTTGCTACAAGATAAGGATGCGATTTCGATTCGATTTCACAGATTCGTTCAATTACGGAATTTGAATTGAATCGGATTTGAATGGAATTTCATTAAGTCGTGGTATTTACAACTAAAGAATTGATCCGGTAAATTTACATGAAATTTGAAAGAAAATCTTTGGAAACGGTAAACATATAATGTCTGGCTAGCAATAATGTGGTGTGGTTGAATTTGCATTATTTGAATATTGTAAGAATGTTAAAGGATTTTAATCAAAATTAAATCACGTTAAAGTCGCTTAAACTGATGATAAATCTGATGAAACTTTAGTTAAAGCCAAAATTGAAATTTATATCACATAGAGAACCCCATCTAATTTAGATAAGCAATTTGATACAAATTTCTCAAATCTCTTAAATATTTATCCATTGCGAATTTTAACTCGAATTAAAATCAGTACGCGTACAAAAGTCAAATCCTGTAGGAATTTTTAACAATTTCGAAACTTGTTCTAAAATTAAAGCAAATGGAAATCTCTGTTGTGTCTGCAAAACACAAAACATTAATATTGGGTGAATAATATTCATACTGATAAATGTTCAGTTAATCATGGTCAGTGTGAATGTAAACACAACTAAGTTCTACTGCTAGAGGGCATGTTTATTCATTAAATTGTCGCTGTATTTAAAAAATCGTAGAAAATAAATAAAGCAATAAAATCGATAAGCCATTTTACCAAGGTGTATAGTGAACCCCATAAATGATTTATAAATATAATAACATATTAAAACGCGGTAAGAGCTGAGACTAACATTACTGGTCTATTGTTTTCTATATTTTGCAGGGGAAAAAGAAGATTTTGAAATATTGGTATGTGTATTTATTATGACCTACAAAGTATAATGTCACGAGTGTTTTATATGATACTGTACGGCACCATCGTCAACTCCATGCGATAATAGTAGTAGCTACCAACAAAAGTTGTAGCAGAATGGCATCGAAATGTGGTACTTCAAATTTTACAGTTATTTGTTAAAACTTCAAACTTTAAGGTTTAAATAAATCGCACTGTAACAGTCTCCAATATCTGTACAAAATAATTACTTTTAATTATTTTCATTTTATTTATCACTTCATCCTGTGTATTTGCATTCCTTCTTAAGACAGTCTTACATTTTCCTCTGTATGTAAGCTCATCGTCCATCAAACAATAAACCATTATTACTGAATGTATTATTCGCCTACGATGAAGCTCTCTGAATTGCAGGACTTACAAATACTCAATTTCTTTGTAAAAAAAAGAAAGAAAGAAAAGAAAAACTATAAACAAAATCAATTTACTTTTATTACAAATTTTTTAAAGCAAGTACCGCTGTGGTGAAATACTAGAAATCTTTAAGACCATAAAAAGTATATTACTTTATTTAGGTCTTCCACGTACTTTTAGATTTTGATCAACATTCATTATTGAACTTTTCGCACAACTTCAGATTTTTGTTAATTGAGAAGAACTAATAGAAATAATAATAATAAAAGTTTTTCATATCCAAGTATCAACCAGAAAAAGAACGTTGCGGTGGTCTACCATTTGAAGAGGAGGCCTTCAAAACCTTTCTTATACTATTTGCAACCAAACGTTCGATGTTCCTAACAAATGCTGTTAGATAAATCGAGGGACTCTAATTGCAACAGCTACAACTAAAAAGTGACTAGTATGAATGAAAAATAATGGAATGTGCAATGAGCTTGATAAATGGTGGGTAGTGAGAATATCCCTTCTGCGCTATCAAGGTGTTCACTTATGGCTAAAAGGATGATAATAAAAAGATAGAGGAGAAAGTGAGCAAAACTTGTACTCTTATTACTGTACTGATATTGATAAATGGACACGAAATAAAGTATCGAGACATATATGTGGTATCGAAAATCAAGATATGGCCTCATCGCGACCGCCTAGACTGTTTAGTCTAGGCGGCTGTTTATAAGATACGTGCTGCGGAGGCCCTACGATCCCTATGTTAACACGTTGCCGCAAATGACTGCTATAGCCGTTTGATCATCGGCGATATGTAGGCAAACGACGGCTATAGCCATCGTGCACATTTTAATCAATGCAAAAAGAACAGCGTTAGTACGAAGTGTACTAACGCATACACTTGTTAATTATCGAGTAAAATACATCGAAAAAAAGGTACAGCATGCCAGACAGCATATTAATTTTTCTTTTATGCGTTTTCTCATGCTTTACTGCTTCGGACAAAAAAAAATGTTTCTGAGCGCGATCGTCAAATTAAAAGTGTGCGGCAACGTGTTAAGGAATGCATGTGTTTACTTATGGATGAGTACATGGATATATGAGTACGAACGAATGACTGAGCGGAGCGAATGTTTTTTAGTTCTTCATAAGCGATCATACGAGGCAGTTCATTATTATAATCATTTTTGTATTAGCATTTAGTATATAGTTTTAGATAATAAACTTAGTTTTACTCTATATTATAACATCTATTATAACCAATTCCACACATATAAAATGAAATAAAAAATATTATAAACATTCAATACAGTAACTTTCAATTAAAAAGAAATGAGTGAAATTAGTTTATATTGCCTTTTAATTATGAAAAATTTTAAAAAAGCGTTTCAAATAAACCTTGTTTGTTTTGATACAAACTATCAGAAAGAGTAACGAGTCAAGTGGAATATGCTATCCCCTATAAGAAAATGAGGAGGACAAACTTTCTTCTCCGACGAATGAAAAAAGAAAGGTCATTCATAACTTCCAGAAAGAATGACTTATAGCTTTCACACCTAAAAGTCAAGATACTGACATACATTATACAAAATATTACATTCCGACTCGACCCAAAGTACGGGCATTACGTATCGATCGTTAATTACTAATATTTGACTTGTGCCGGCAAGGAAGGTTTCCAATAATATATCCACTTTAACGAACCTTAATGAGATCATCTAAACTCCGCCTTTCAGATGAATTGTGCGTTAATGACATAAGAGAAGGGGAGGGGAAGAAGAAAACACATGTAAATTTGTTCTGTTTCGTGTTACCTCTGAGCAAAATTCATTGTTTGAAACTGTTTAAAACTGCCCTGCCGAGAACTGATGAAAGTGCATCAAACCCGAACCAACATTTTATGTCCGACTGTACATCGTTTTGCACCCTTGCGTTTCGTGTGACCATGATTAACTGAATTTGTTATCAATAAATATGGCTCTCTCCCAATTCATCTTCCGTTTTTGTTGAGAAAAAATGATGAATCCGGTAATAAACGGTGACAACGGTTCATACTGATTTAGGGAATGGATCCTGATTATCTAATGTCTGGTTTAGGAAGAATTGCAATAGAAGCGACGTAACAAAAACGGTTTGAAAAATCCAAATGAAAAATCGATATAAGTACCCCGATCTGGACCAAGACGGTGTCCACTGGGCGCTCCAAGAGTCTCTGCCGTCCCTCTCTCCTGGGAATTCCTGTTCGACGATTTTCTCGACTTGATCCCAATTTCTGGAGCAGGATCTCCCCTTTGAGCGCGATCTGCTTTGTGCTTTCCTTTTCGAGTGCTTTCTCTCCCGCGACTTCGAGGACTTTCTCGGTGACTTCGAGCGAGATCTCTTTCGGTTTCTCGAGCGACTTCGGGATTTGTACTTCTTCTTTTCCTTGCGCCTGTCTCTGGACCGCGAAGGGGATCTTCGGGATCTCGATATGGATCTCCTGCGATTTTTGGATTTTCTTTTATTTTTTCCTTTCAATTAATACATTTTTACTCTAAAATTTCATTAGCCCGACGGAATTGATAGACTATTCTTCGCGAATGGTTCTAAAAATTTTCCTCTACACTTTATATGATTATAATAAAGGAACTTTACATTATGATTCCACCTTTATCCTGTACTGCATTTGCAGAAAGGAGCAACTCGTAATCGGTAGGAATTTTAAAGAAACAAATACAAAAAAGACAGCGACACCCAAAAACAGACAGACCTTCTCTTTAACTTTTTATTTATACAGCAGCATTACCATCAATTTATGTTGATGAAGACTATGTCCCGTTAAATGAAAATAATCGGCGAAAATGATTTTCGAAATGTCATTGACAGTAAGTTCATTTTGTTTACTCCATTTAAAAGTAATTCAGTTTGATTCAATTCGGGTTTCATTGCGGTGTTGTGTTATTTGCATCTTTATTCTGTCTAATAGAATTTTACTAACAATAAGCATTGTCATTTAAATGTTATGTACATTGCCAAGTCTAATTACGCGATTTCACTAAATTGTTAAATAAATTTACTTGGCACTAATGAATGCTAGTAGGAAGTTTTTAATGAAATTAATAATATGTATTCACTTTAATTACAGTTTTGTTCGAAGTAACACAATTTAACTTTTATTCGTGAAAAATTATGTTTCATTTTCTTTATATTCTAATTTGCACAATACATGATAAGAATAATACTGAAGTTTGTCCATTTAAAGATACTCAAATTTCAAATATATTTACATGGAGAAAATCCGATTCAATTTTATATTAATTCTATGGTTGATTCGTACCATATAATGATCGAAAATTTTGAGCGAATTTAGTTTTCTCTAACAGGTAAATAAAATTACTTTTTATCAATTGAATGAACATTTTCTTTAAGCTACCAAGCTCTAAGAGATTTTCAACAGCAATTCTCCCAGCGGCAGTTGCTACGACATTGCAAGCATTTTGAGAATTAGTCAAGTGACTAACTAAATATTAGGTTGGTAAGAAAGCTATGTAGTTTTTCTATGGCTACAATTGAAATGGTCATTATTTCATTGATCTTTGTGCGATTTACATAATTTTCGGTTTTAATCGAAAGCTAGTAATTCCCACGTTTTACTTGTTGACATTACAGGTGCTTTTTAATCATTAAACTTGAAGAAATAGGTATATACGATAGATGAAGAAATACTTCATTTTAGGCACTCTATGTTTTATAAGTTCCAACTTGGCCATGAAGCGAAGGAAGCTCATAAAAATTTGTGTTTCGTCTTTGGACCATCTAAAGTAACAGTGCGTACGGTCCAAAGCTGGTTTAAAAAATTTAGGTTGGGTGACATGAAACTTCAAGATGAACCCCGCAACGGCAGACCAAAGGAGCTTGATGACAACGTTCTGGGGGCTTTAGTGGCAAGCTAGGCAAGCCGCTTATTTCATCGCCACATGCGTCCTTGGAAGAGCACCGCCCGGTACTCCTTCCCGTGCACTCGAGAGCCCGCTGATTGACTTGCCTTTCACATGCCAGGTGTGAACCTATTGACAGGAGCGTGGTGGCTCTTTGGGGCGACATTCGTATCTAACCACTTCTGCTGGAAAGACGTGCCACGTGCTTCGATCCCGGAAATCAAAACGACGTGCGTGGGACGTCGACTAAGGTTATTTGTCGAAGAACAGTTTCAGATCGCACCACGTCGCGTGTGGGGCAAAACAAAAGTATTATTAGCAAAGTTTCCCTCCATAAAGGCATCTTGACTATCCCCTCCGTATATGGGGATCCTCCTTGGCGAACCCAGATGCTCAACGAGGGAGCAGTGTAACATGATACCGCCCGAATGTATCGGTGAGGCAATATTAATTGGAGGGTCGGCCGTTTTCATTTTTGATTCATTTTTCTTTAAATCTTTGCTAACGTATTTTTGAGATTTTTCTGATGCCAAACACGATATAGTTTGAATTATATTTACTCAATATTTAATATATTTACTTAGTATTTACATAATTAAAACATATCGTGTTTGGTATCATTGTAATCAGAAAAATCTGAAAAATACATTGGGAAAAGTTACATTCAGCAAAATTAATAAACGACCAAGTTGATCCTGGATTTGGCTTCCGGGTTGGAGCCGCGTGCGAAAGACAATAAGGTCCGACGTTTCGCCAGCATTGCAGTTAGCTTCATCAGGGAGTCGAAGACGCTCTGATACTCCTATCAGAGCGGGAGTATCAGAGCGTCTTCGACTCCCTGATGAAGCTAGCTGCAATGCTGGCGAAACGTCGGACCTTATTGTCTTTCGCACGCGGCTCCAACCCGGAAGCCAAATCCAGGATCTACCCTTCTGGCCGCGAAAGCGTAAAAAGTATTAAACGACCAAGTTTTTTGTTGCATTAGCAATGCCTCGCCGATACTTTCATGCCGCTCACTTTGTTTGCTTGCTCTCTCTGTCTCTTCTACTTTCTGTCCTTTTCTAAGCTCGCGCTCGGTTGAAGCCCGAATGTGAACACAGATTAGATGCCTCTGCTAACTAAGAGCAATATTCGGTCACGACCTGTGCATTTATCGGGGTAGGTGCCTATTCTGTGTTTTTATGCGGCTCCAGCTGACCGCGAATGTAGAAAGGGTCAAAATATGGAAAACCACCCCCTCGAAGATGCAGGAGTTAAATGTAACGGGACTCGTTTGTGATGGACACGAGATTAACCGCGACCAATCCGTTTCTACGAACCTTTTGACGAACATTCTTTATTCCATGCACAAGCGAATGGAGCAAACTAATGTATAAATCAATGTATTATATGATTACTAATTAACGTTGGTTTAACAAACGTCTTTAGCAACTCTCATTTTCTAATACATATCATCTTTCAGGACGACGCGCCACTATAGTGGCTTTCGCGGATATCATGCTTTTGGACAGTATTACACGTTTTTTGCTTTATTTCTCAATTGTTGCGTCTAAACCTTATTTCGCATCATACTGTAAAACCGCGAAAACCACAAAAACTTTGCGAAATTGTGTAGCGTGCACAAAAAACGATATAAGGCAAAGATCGTGGTACCAATTCGAAGACTGTGATGTGGGACTCTGCGTCGTTCCGTGCTTTAAAATATACCACACACAGAGAAACTTATTACTAAAATATAGCATATAATAATAATTAATTAATTAATTAATAAAGTTTTTCGATGTCGTTACATGAAAATGTATAAAGAAATTATATTAAGTTCGAAACTATGAAACGGGCGTTGAATAAGAATAAAAAACAAAAAGCGCCATTCTTCACATTTTTTATTATATTTAATCGAAATAACCTCCATTGGCATCTACAACTTTCTGCCAACGATTGGGCAAGTCATATATGCCTTTTTGAAAGAAATCTTTCTTTTTAGAGTTAATAAAGAATTCAGTCTTTTAAAATATCACTTCGGTTGTTGTATTTCTTTTCTCTTAAAAATAATTCATAATTACGAAAAAGGTAATAATCGGTCGGTGAAATATCGGGTGAATATGGAGGATGTGACAAAATTTCATATTGTAGAGAAGTTAATTTGTCAACAGTAATTGAAGCTTTATGTGGTCGTGCGTTATCATGCAGTAATATTGCGCCGTGCCGATTGAGCAATGCTGGTTGTTTTTTCATAAGTTTCTCACGCATGACATCAATTTCGCGACAATAGGTCACCGCTGTTATGGTTTCGCCTGGTTCTAGGAAGGAATAATGGATCACTCCTTGAGCATTCCACCATATCGTAACCATAATTTTTTTTTGATGAAATGTCGGCTTCGGGGTGTGTCCTAGGGGTGTATTCTTATCGACCCATTTGCTTGATCGCTTTCGATTATCATGCAAAATCCACTTTTCATCACAAGTGATGATTTGGTGTAAAAACGGCAATCGTGTATTGCGAAGCAACAAAGATGCGCATTTGCTCTTGCGGTCGATTAATGTTGAATGCGCGATTAATGTTTCTCGAAGCTTGAGCTGCGACATGATTTAATTTGAGCTCGTACAAGAAAAGTATATGTAAATCGCGTTTTGTTTCCATTTGGTTTCGGAGAAAAATAATATAAAAATGGGATACAAACACGAAAAATTTTTACGAAATGAGTAAGAAGAATACCTTTAAACTTTATAAATAAAAATATCGAGCGCACGTTACAATGAACCTCTCTCAGTCACAGCTGAACACAGACTAAACAAAAACGCCCGTTTCATAGTTTCCAACCTAATAATTTATTCATTTCGAACTCTATTCCAACGCAATGTCGTTGTGGAAATCGTCATGAACAGTTTTTGTGCCGTCCGCGGCCAGGCGTGCCGTTCAAAGGGTATCCACTCGCGGACGAGCGCGCCGTACCTAAAAGTTTAAATCTGGGGAACGTGGGGGCCACAAATGTGGGGCAGGTGTTCTCCCAATCTAGAGCGATCCAAACATTTGTGTCGAATCTTCGCGGACTGGCCTGCTGAAATGTGGCGGCGCGCCATCGTGCATAAAATAAATCATTTTCCTTCTTCTTCGAGGAATAAGCCTCCTCAATTCTTCGATTAATTTCGTCCGTAGAAATCGGCAGTAGCGTTCTCCTGTCAACGACGCAGGAAGGTAAACGGGCCCAATTATTGTGTCATCGATTATTCCAGCCCATACATTAACGAAAAATCGTCCTTGATTAAAATGCATGGGCCATAATGTGTGGGTTCCTGCGCGCCCAGATCCTAGTGTTCTGCCGATTTTGCAAACGGACACTTGAGAAACTGCTCTCGTCCGTGAAAAGAGTATTTTCCAGGAATTGTCCGTTCCTTTCCACTTTATGCAGCATCCACTCACAAAAATTTAAACGGTGTCCATAGTCCGATTCTTGTAGTGCTCGCACTATCTGTATGCGACACGATCGCAGTCCTTCCTCGCGAATCATACGGCGTACCGTCATATGCGAAATATTAACTCGACGTGCAATGCCACGGAGTCCCATAAAATGGTAGCTGCGTGCAAGTGCAATGACTCTTCTTTCCTCCAATGCGTCCTTGGTCGGCCAGCATTTCGATGATTATTCGAACATTGAACCAGGGATACTTCGCTGAAACGGTGGTCCCATCTTTGGAATTGCCTCCTATCAGGGACGGGTCTCAGTCCCGATGTTCCGCCAAGATTTCGCAGCCATCCGCGATATATGTATCTCTCTTGCTGCGCTATAGTCTCTATTACCTGCATCGATGGCATGAAGCATTAGACGCACATTCACAAGCGAATCACTATTTCCACGACGAGCCATGACGCACAAGTTTTCACATCTGTTTTATTAACCAGTCACCGGAAATAACAATAAATAACACTAATGCACTAAGAATTGGACACCAACACTGGATATTTAATAGATTTTACTTAATATTTAACTTAATATTTTACTTAATATTAACTTAACCCTTTGCGGACGGGACACTCTGACGCGCGTGTGTCCGCCTGGACGGGGAGGCTTGGGAGCATTTCGTGGGAAATTAGTATACGCATGAAGATTCGTTTGCAACAATTATATATTTCGTACTATATAAACAAATGTTTGCTAAATGATTTACATGTCAAATTTTAAAATATGAAATTGAAATGATCAATAACAAGTCTAATAGACTTTTTATCGATAATTTCAATTTTATATTTTAAAATTTTCTAGAGTGTGATATTTCTGAAAACAGTTGCCTATGCACATAAATGTTCTTTTCGGACATGTGTCACAAAGTCTAATAGACTTTTTTTGGATAATTTCAATTTTATATTTTAAAATTTTCTAGAGTGTGATATTTCTGAAAACAGTTGCCTATGCACATCAATGTTTTTTTGGACATGTGTCACAGTAGAAACGTGTGAGCACACAATGCAGTCCCTGCAGTTTTCATTATCATCATGATAAATTTGCTATTTGCTTGGGCTGCTGTCCGCAGACACGCGTCCAGAACGGTAAAAGTGCTTGGGCTGCGGTCCGCAGACAGCCGTCCGCAAAGGGTTAATAATTGAAATAATAATACTAAGAAAAATAATAATAAGTATAAAAAAGATAAAACTAAAGATATTTTTACGCTCGAGATAGACTCGGTAGAAACTATAAGTCGCTCGGCAATGCTTTCTCTGTCGTTGTCAAAATGATTCTGACGTCGTGAACCTCTTGCAATAGGTTTCTAAAACGTCCACGAACACGGCGTTGCTTTCCGACATAGAGAAAAAATGTGTTGCAACTGGTAAAAGAAAGTTGAAAGAGTGGTTCGGTTGTTCATTCAAATCAAGAGCTCCACGTAAAACAAAAGGGCCTAGCCGGATAAGGATGGAAAAAGTGCCCCCAAAGATAATTAATCGTGAGGCATACCATTCGATAGGGCTCTTTGGAAAATCCCTTCCTACAAAGTATGAACCCGCTACACCTACCGTAGGGGTAGTTACAGGGTGAAACGTATTTTACAGTTTATGCTCGATATCTCCCGTTTGGCTTGACAGAAAATTCTGAAAAGAATCACAAACATTATACCCAATGGTGTTCATACTTTAGAATTTTTCAGATTTTTTGGTTCGAAAATCGATTTTTGAAAAATTATAAAAGATTATAAACATTAATTTTTTATTGAAAATATAAAGTGACCACATTTCTATTTTTACAGTAACATGCATAGTACCCTGATTATTAATGTGTAATTTTTTCAGATTTTTACAAGATCTAAGAAACAAAACAAAAATCAAAAACCAACACTTGTTTATATTTTTAGCTATATTATTGATGTGACCACATTTATATTTTCACAGTATCTCAAGTTTGCTATAAATAATTAACTGTAATTTTTTCAGATTTTTCTAAGTATTAGAACGCAGTTAAAAAAAGTATAAATCATTATTTGTTTATATTTTTAGCTAAAATATTAATGTGACCAGATTCAAATTTTTGTAGTATATGAAGTTAACTATAAATATTAAGCTGTAATTTTTTCAGATTTTTTGCAAAAGTATTTTTTAATTAAAAAAATTAAAATCTGATACCGGTTTACTTTCCGTACGCAAAGCAATGGTCCATTTCAGGTTGACACTTCAAACTTGTAACACGTACCTGCTGGGTCGTTGAAGCCGTGCACGGTATAATAGGGCAGAAATACCTACTGTTACATAATCAATTGGATAAAAACTTGCTGCCAACAGTCGGATTATATTGCCGAATTGCATGTTTTTTGCAGAACACCTTTGGTAAACCTTTAAATTCCGATGTAGAGTTCCGCGAAGAAATAATATCTAGATTTATGAGCGAAAAAGACAAACATAATAGTTTAGGCACAGAAGCTGATATTTGTCATTGGAGTAGGCGAAGAACATTGTTTAAAAAAATATCAGCTTCGGATGTACTAGATTTTCCTGAAATGACCCAACGAGATTTAAAAATTTTCTTTACGGGATCTTATCAACTTTCGCAAGCGGTATCATACCTTGCAGAAATGATGGACGAAAATAGCCTTATTAATCTTTCTTATTTGAGAGAAATTAGGAACATCATACAATTTCTGGTGCCATCGAGCCATATTAAAAGTAAATCTTATAAGTGCTATATAGATTATTCACCTAATTCAATAGGTTGCTCTGGAATAAAACGTTATTTCTGGGAGTGTGCAAATGCCAATCGAACTATTGATTGTTGTTCGCACATAGCAGCGATAATTTATTACTTATCGAATGCTCGATACATTGCAAAAGTTGTTAAGTCTGAGGAAATATTAAGTAAAATCTTCAATGTTGAACGCTTAAATCCGGTCATTAACAATGACAGCGACGAAGATTAAATTACGCGCTTTAAGTCCTATGTACAAACACCATTTCACAATTAAGGTAAACCTCGTTCTCTAAAATTCATTAATTCACTTTACAAATGTAAAAATATTTAATAATTAATACTAACGTATAATTTTTTTCATGTTTAAACGGAGAGAATTCTTGAATACAAACACTATTTCATATTTAAGGTAAAACTGATACTCTAAAATTCATTAATTTACTTTACAAATGTACAAATATTTAATAATTAATACTAATGCACAATTTTTGTTATGTTTAAACGGAGAGAATTCATGGACCTTCTGAACACAGTTGAAATACCAGCAGCTCCGCTTCCATAAAACCGAAGATCATCATTGTTAATAAATGCAATTAAATAAAAATTTTCAAATATGACATATAAGGAGAATCAAAATTAAGTACATTAACTTATTTCTTGTGAAATAGTGGATGTTACGAATAATGTGTGCGCAAGAAATTAAGTACTTCGATCGTCCAAGTCTATACCCCTTTGGGTATTGGAAGTAACTATTTAATTTTTTTCTGTATGAAGCATTTTTGAAAACAAATCTGAAAAAATTACAGTTAATTATTTATAGCAAACTTGAGATACTGTGAAAATATAAACGTGGTCACATCAATAATATTGCTAAAAATATAAACAAGTGTTGGTTTTTGATTTTTGTTTTGTTTCTTAGATCTTGTAAAAATCTGAAAAAATTACTCATTAATAATCAGGGTACTATGCATGTTACTGTAAAAATAGAAATGTGGTCACTTTATATTTTCAATAAAAAATTAATGTTTATAATCTTTTATAATTTTTCAAAAATCGATTTTCGAACCAAAAAATCTGAAAAATTCTAAAGTATGTATACCATTGGGTATAATGTTTGTGATTTTTTTCAGAATTTTCTGTCAAGCCAAACGGGAGATTTCGAGCATAAACTGTAAAATACGTTTCACCCTGTAACTACTCCTACGGTAGGGGTAGCGGGTTCATACTTTGTAGGAAGGGTTTTTCCAAAGAGCCCTATCGAATGGTATGCCTCACGATTAATTATCTTTGGGGGCACTTTTTCCATCCTTATCCGGCTAGGCCCTTTACGATGTCCGCACCCTGTGGTGCTTTCCCACCAGGAATTCAGAGTTAACAGTAACCTGTTACAAATTCCGCATGTCCTTTTTTGAAAGACATTTCTCTCGAGAATAGGAATGGACAGTAGAAAAGAGGATCGCTGTCTCGACATTTGCAACGCACGTTCCAGCAACGCACGCTCCAATATCTGGTATTATGTAAGCGAAGACATTGGGTTGGACTCACAGTTATTTTCTCTATTGTCCATTCCTATCCTCGAGCGAAATGTCTTTGAGAAAAGGACATGCGAAATTGTAACTGGTTACTGTTAACTCTGAATTTCTGGTGGGAAAGCACCACAGGGTACGGACATCGTAAATTTTGTTTTACGTGGAGCTCTTGATTTGAATGAACAACCGAACCACTCTTTCGACTTTCTTTTACCAGCTGCAACACATTTTTTCTCTATGTAGGAAAGCAACGCCATGTTCGTGGACGTTTTAGAAACATATTGCAAGAGGTTCACGACGTCAGTATTGTTTAAAAAAAATGACGGTGAGGATGAGAATGGGGGAGATGAAACGAAAATATACAGGAATTGAACATCGAATTGGTAAGCAAACGTATTATCGTTGCGCGGAAACCTACAGTTCCGGATTCTTACTATTTACGTATTCTCCTACAGGCAGTGAACGTAAGAAGACACTTGACTCAGGCTCATGGCAAGATCAGGGCACCCTGCTAGGCCCTCGGTCCCTTTAAACGTTGTATTCTTTCCTGTTTATGGGAGCAATTGGCCTTGGCGACATATTGCGGCACTCGACCGGGTTAGGATATTTAACGTCCGTGTTCAATGAATACGTGTTCAGCGAAGACAAATGCGACAATATGGGTCTCAAAAAGACTCGATCGGTCGACTACCGAAATCTTTCGCCAGACTCAAGATTTATGACCCTTTTACTACTCTCGCACAAATTTTCCAATCAATGACTCGTAAGAAAGGTGGAACCAGATGCCTAACTCTTCAATACCCGCGATCTTTGGTCGCCCGTGCGTATATGGCTGTCAAATGCTGGTTTAACAGTTTCAAAATGCACAGTGTCCGCCAACAAAAAAAGGACAGACTTTCGCTTCCTTCCAAACATCTCTTTCTTCCTAGATATCGCCTTCGTCATCGTTGACCATTCGGACGCCGATTTCTAGTAAACTTACCTGAGAGAGGTAGGTCTCGAAGAAATATTTAACACGTATTTTTTTTATCGGTCTCTATCTGCATTAAGGTGGTGAAAATGACTCGGTTTCGAACGACATATTTCGATGTAACTGTTCGGAGGCTAGGAAGACGTCAATGACCTGCGTTCGGTTTCGGGTTCGCTCAAGGGCCCTCCTGGGGAGAAGAACATAAACACTTGCCGTTTTCTTAGTGGTTCGGTGACCTAGTCCCCCATTTTCTAATGTCGAGTAGCACGCTTCTCCTTAGACTGTTCGAGCCGACAAGGATATCTCGTGTGTTTCTTTCCGAAGGAACAGCTAACTCTCTCACTTACTAAGCGAAAATTCAGTCGCGGAGGCCCAATGAAAAGTAAATGGCGAGAGAACGGTTCGTTTCAGACCCATGGTTCCTCTCAGTCAGACATTTTACCTGCGTAACAAGATGAATGCGAAAAGCTGGTCAAACAAATAAGTTGAAATATTCGCTAATCGCGAATTTTGCGGCAGGTTTTTTTGGCAATGTCCATCCAATCCGAGGTGTTAAACAACCCCACCAAGCCATGACCATTAATTTTTTTACACCCAGTACACACAGATTCGATGCCTCTGCTACCTAAGAACGATATTCGGTCGCGACCTGTGCACTTATTGAGGGAGGTGTCTATTCAGTGTTTTTATGCGGCTCCAGTTGACCGTGAATTTAGAAAGGGACAGACAATGGAAAACCACCCCCTCGAAGATGCAGGAGTTAAATGTAACGAGATTCGTTTGTGATGGACACGAGATTAACCGCGACCAATCCGTTCCTACGAACCTTTTGAGCAACGTTCTTTGTTCCATGCATAAACTAATGGAGCAAACTTGGACGATGCTCACAGTTTATTGCATACATGGCTAAGATATTGAGACAAATAAATTAAAATTTTTAAAAGCAGGATACACCAGATGGGCCTTGCGGAATTCTTTGAATAACAGTCATTAAATTAAAGGTATTTACCTCAAAAATGCCCATGGGATTCCTCGTGCAATAAACTTTTGAAAAGGTTCTTATATTGAAGACGAATTGCTTGCTGAACAACGAGCCTTAAAATGCAGTTAGAAAAATTCCGTGAAAATAATATTGTATAGAAAATCCATGAAAGTAATTTGACAGGAGTCGTCAGTCATTAATGTTTTGTGTTAAAACCGAACACAAGGTGGTCCGCGTGCAGGTAGCCATCCTAAATTGTGCTGTTAGAAAAAATATATTATATGAAACTTTAATTATATTAAAGAACGAATATTATCGTGCCAGGTTCAATGTACAGCGTGTTTCAAAATTATTTGTCATGGCTTTGAGAGGCTATTCTACAACTCCGAATGGATGGAGATCTGTGAAAAGAAACTTGCCGCAAAATTCCAGAATTTTGTTTGCTGGCTCATCGCATTCGTCTTGTTACGTAGGTAAAATGACTGAGAGGAACCATGGGCCAGAACGAACCGTTCTCTCGCTAATTAACTTTTAATTGTGTCTCCACGATTGAATTTCTGCCGAGGAAATCAGACTTGCAGGTCTCCGACCCTTCGGGAAGAAACACACGAGATATCTATCCTTGCTAGCTCGAATAGTTAAAGTAGAGGCGTACTACACGAAATAAGACATTGGAGGACTGGATCACCGAACCACTAAGAAAAGTGCAAGTGTTTATGTTCTTATCCCCAGGAGGCCTCTTGAGCGAACCTGACACCGAACGCAGATCATTGACATCTTCGTAGCCTCCGAAAAATTACATCGAAAGATTTCGTTCGAAAGGGAATTAGTTTCGCCACCTTAATGCAGATTGAGACGGATAAAAATAATACGTATTAAGTACTTCTTCGTGACCTACCTCTCAGGTAAGTTTAATAAAAATCGGCGTTCAGATGGTCAACGAAAACGAAGGCGATATCTAGGAAGAAAGAGGAATTTGAAAGAAAATATTGCATTGTCGGCGGGTGGTCCCCAAGCTTAACGTTGTCACTGTTACAGAGAATAATATGCAAGCTCTATCTAATTTCAATATATTAGAAAATGAGAGCTGCTAAAGACGTTTGTTAAACCAACGTTAATTAGTAATCATATAATACATTGATTTATACATCATGATTTATACATTAGTTTGCTCCACTCGCTTGTGCATGGAATAAAGAACGTTCGTCAAAAGGTTCGTAGGAACGGATTGGTCGCGGTTAATCTCGTGTCCATCACAAACGAGTCCCGTTATATTTAACTCCTGCATCTTCGAGGGGGTGGTTTTCCATATACTGACCCTTTCTACATTCGCGGTCAGCTGGAGCCGCATAAAAACACTGAATAGACACCTCCCTCGATAACTGTACAGGTCGCGACCGAATATCCTTCTTAGGTAGCAGAGGCATCGAATCTGCGTGTACAGTCGGGCTCCAGCCGAGCTGGAGCTTAAAAAAGGACTGACAGTAGTAGAGACAGAGAGAAGAAGCAAACAAAGTGAGCGGCACGAAAGTATCGGCGAGGCATTGCTAATGCAACAAAAAGCTTGGTCGTTTATTAATTTTGCTGAATGTAACTTTTCCCAATGTATTTTTCAGATTTTTCTGATTACAATGATACCAAACATGATATGTTTTAATCATGTAAATACTAAGTAAATATATTAAATATTGAGAAAATATAATTCAAACTATATCGTGTTTGGTATCATTTTAATCAGAAAAATCTCACAAATACGTCAGCAAAGGTTTAAAAAAAAAAGAGTCAAAAATGAAAACGGCCGACCCTCCAATTAGCATTGCCTCACCGATACATTCGGGTGGTATTAAGTTATACTGCTCCCTCGTCGAGCGTCGAGGCTCGCCAAGGGGGATCCCCCTATGTGGAGGGGGTAGTCATGATGCATTTATCGTGGGAAACTCATGATGCCTTTATCGAGGATTTACTGTAAATACATTAAATATTGAGTAAACATAATTCAAACTATATGATGTTTGGTATCATTTTAATCAGAAAAATCTCACAAATACGTTAGCAAAGGTTTCAAAAAAAAAGAATCAAAAATGAAAACGGCCGACCCTCCAATTAGTATTGCCTCACCGATACGTTCCGGCCGGCCCCCCTGTAGATTGGACCTCTCTGTCTCTTCTACAGTCTGTCTTTTTTTTAAGCTCGCGCTCGACTCGAGCCCTAATGTAAACACAGATTCGACACCGGTACACTATAAGAGCACTGCTTTGCCCCCGAAATCAGTGCACTTATCGAGGGTTTACTGTGGAACGCAAGGTCTTCTCGGGTCAAACAATAATTGTTGTCGCCGCGGCCGTCTTGGCGATATATTTTACAGTCCTCCCTAGTCTCTACTTTTAAAGCGATAATCACGAACGATGAAGTAGAAAAGGACATCGATACAGTGGATACCACAGCAAAAAAACGCATTGGCAATAGTACCCCATGGGTGATGTGGAAACCTTTTAAAACTTTGCTGGCGAGAGTCTAGGCAGGATTGTAAAATCTATCGCTAAGACGGCCGCGGCCGCAACAATGTATTCTTTCACGCGAGAAGGCCTTGCGTTCTGCTGTCGCGGAGTTTTTAACTATTTGTGCTGGTAATTAATTTACAAATGCGCGAGCTAGAACGCAACACTATATTTCGCCGTAAGGCGTCACGTAAGTACTCGAATTCGACCGAAACCATCGCCAGAAGTCCAAAAACATTAAAATCTATTAATCGTATTTGATTTAAGACATATCTGACAATGAGCATACTTTTTCACTAAAAATACTTTTGTTTTACCCTATATGCGACGTGGTGCGATCTACACCATGTCGTTCCAATGCGAGTGGTTAGATACAATGTCGCCCCAATGCGCCATCATGCTCGTGCCAATAGGTTCACGGCGTCTGGCATGTGAAAGGCAAGTCAATCAGTGAGCTCTCGAGCCCCAGGGAAGGAGTAGCAGGCGGAGCTCTTCCAAGGACATATGCGGCGATCAAATAAGCGGCTTGCCTGGATTAAGCGTTAGCCACATAACAATTGAAAACCACTTGAATAATCTTAGCTTTGTGTACAAATGGTGTCGCTGGATTCCCCGTGAATTAAACAAATAAAATATGGCAGATAGAATTGCATTTGTTTCCTCTTTGCTTGCTTGACAACAATATGAGCCATTCTTCGATCGCCTGGTGACTGGTGACGAACAATGGATTGTGTATGACCATGTAGTTAAGAAAAGAGCCAAGGTAATGCTAGGCAGTTCGCCTCCTACCATTGCGAAGATCAATTTTCACCAAAAAAAGCTAATGCTTTGCATTTGGTGGATTTGTCCAGGACCTATCCACTGGGAATTATTGCAACCAGATCAGTCCTTTTTCCTGGCTTCAAAGGATAGGATCTTTTATACATCCTGCATAAATGACATTGCTAGCAGATGGAGGAAGGTCATAGAAAACAATGGTCAATATTTCATTCATTAATCTCACATATGTACTTAAATATAAGAAATTGGAAATTCCTCAAAAAAACGACATAAGTTTCTTACCAACCTATTACTATAACCAACACACTATTTCTTTTTTTTGCAAAAAAAAAATTATTTTAAATATTGAAATGGAAGTACGAAATTTTGAATACTAAGAGACAATAGTAAAAGCAAGTTCCTAGCCATATCTTACAAGCAACTATAATGTTCGACCGTTACTTTCCACGAAATACTTTTGAGGCATAAAATTAATATAATGTATTATTTTAAAATATCGCGATGATCTCAACAGTTTTTGTTAAACTGAGTAATTATTGTGAAAACTTCGATTAGATAATTTCTGCTAACCAGGAATTGAGGCTGGTAAGTTCGTGTTTAAAATTCGCTAGCTCTTTCTGACAAATGCTAAAATAAATATCTTACATACAATATGCGATAACGTACCACGCCATGAATGTACAGCAGCAATAACAACGATTAAGAGATTCAATAATTAGAGAAAAAGAAATATAACTTAACACTTTACCGACCGGTAGCGGTTCGAACATCCTATGCCCTTCTCACCAGCCACTCAGCCGCAGATCGTCCGAGACACCGGCTCGGTTTCGGCTTAGTCTGCCGCGCGGGAATATACGCGCTTTTCTTATGCTCCGGTAAAATTGTACGCTTCATGTTGTTATAGGGTAACCAAATTTAATAAAATCTTTTATTTTAATGATATTAGTGTTAAACAATATTTATTTTATCGTCTTCTGAATCACTGTATATTAGTAGTACAGAACGTCGCTTTCGAATCGTTATACTACTGCTATCACTTTCGTCGTCAGTACTACTTGCTGAACTGCAGTGAAGACAATCTGACAGGTCGTCGTGATAAAACTCACCAACACTATCCTTTTCATTCATCTTTAAGGGCTAAATTTTAGAGAAAAGCAACGATTATCTGAATACAGAATTCGAAATGCTTGCTGCTTGCTACTTGTCAGTCTAACCTAACCAAATCTAACGGAAAAAACAAAAATCGAATAATCGACGGCCGGTCGTTAAGCGCGGAGAACAAAACGTCGATTAATCGACGGCCGGTCGGTAAAGTGTTAACACGTTGACTGCCAGGCGCATTTTCCATGGTTTGCCCAAGGCACCAACGTGAATTTTTCATTATGCGATGCATATTATTTTGAAATATTGTTTGCAGCAAATAAAGTGTGTTATAAAATCATGCTTGAACCATTTTTCGTGCTGGGGGTCACCGGTGATCCCCACGGCGCTGTAGACAATTTTTACGAGTGACACTCGTGATGAGAAAATGGTATAGGAAATTTTCAAGTTTTGCAATACCTTGTTACCGATAGTGATTGTATTTCTCCAATAAATTGCATACGGAGAAGACCTCGTCATGAATTTAAAAAAATGCCGGGAAATGCACGAAATGTAAGGCGATTTTGTAAGATGTGCTATAAAAAAAATTCAAAGCAGCTAGGAAGTACTGGAGCAAAGAGTTCTACTAAAAAAGTGGTGACATATTGTTCCGATTGCGTTGATTCATCTTTCCCTTGCCTTCAATGTTTCAATCTGACTCATCGCAATATGCACTGATAATGTGTATATTTTTCATGTAGAAATAAAATTATTTTTGTATGTTCTATATTGCATTAATTTCTTCAAACTATTATAGCAATAATGGTATTATTGAAAAATTTATCAATATCCATATTTACTCTAATTATGTACTTTTATTATTTGCTGCGTCGCCGGTCACCGGTGGCCCTCACGGCGCTGTAGCCAAGTCGAGTGCCGGTCACCGGTGACCCCCATGGCAGTCAACGTGTTAATGCGGAGTTAAAAGATTTTGTCTTCTGTCGAACAGAGAGCATATGCTACAATGCATTGCGATAAATTAAGTGCAGCACGTTAAGAACTATTTTCAAAAATGAAGTAAGCATCGAAGATATCTGAATATATGCCAGTTTCTCTGAGAGTGCATGCTGAATGTTTATCGCAGATATACGTAACAGTATAATACTGTAAAGAAAACGTTTCATAATAGTAAAAAGAATGATCTTCTCACTCTGTACATATTGAAATCTTAAAGTAACCTTTCATAATATTTCTAGAAACTTTCACCCCTAACTTATTCATATCGGTAAGTAGCATTAATATAAAATATGTACCAATAGTGAGTTATAATTATAGTCTATAGCAGGGAAGCCGTTTATATGATCGCCAGAGCCGTCCTTGGAAGACCTCCGCCTGCTTCCCCTTCCTATGCGCTCGAGAGCTCGCTGATTGATTTACCTTTCACTTGCCAGGTTCGGACCTATTGGCACGAGCGTGGTGGCATATTGGGGCGACATTCGTATCTAACCACTCCTGTTGGAAAGACGTGCCACGTGCGTCGATTACGGAAATCAAAAGACGTGCGTGGGACGTCGACTAAGGTTATTTGTCGAAGAACAGTTTCAGATTGTAACAACTCGCGTGTACGGCAAAACAGAAGTATTATTAGTGAAAAAGTGTACTGTGATATGTTTTATACCAAATACGATTAATACATTTTAATGTTTTTGGACTTCTGGCGATGGCTTTGGTGGAATTCGGCTACTACGTAACGCCTTATGGCGAAATATAGTATTTATAATATAAAATAGAGTATTTCTAAATTAATTTCCAGCGCAAATAGTTAAGAAACTCCGCGACAGCAGAACGCTAGGTCTTCTCGCGTTAAAGAATACATTGTTGCGGCCGCGGCCGTCTTAGCGATACATTTTACAATCCTGCCTAGACTCTCGCCAGCAAAGTTTTAATACCTTTCCACGTCACCCATGGGGTACTATTGCCAATGCGTTTTTTGCAGTTGTATCCCCTGTATCGATGTCCTTTTCTGCTTAATCGTTGTCGAAAAATCGCGTTAAAAGTAAAGACTAGGCAGGATTGTAAAATGTATCACCAAGCCGGCCGCGACGACAGCAATGTATTCGTTGATGCGAAAAGGCCTTGCGTTCTGCTGCTGCGGAGTTTTTTAACTATTTGCGCTAGAAATTAATTTACAAATGCGCGTGCTACAACGCAACACTATATTTCGCCGTAAGGTGTCACGTAGTGGTTGTATTCCACCAAACCAACGCCAGAAGTCCAAAAACATTAAAATCTATTAATCGTATTTGATTTAAAAAATATCAGAGCATACTTTTTCACTAATAATACTTCTGTTTTGCCGCACACGCGAATTGCTACAATCTGAAACAGTTCTTCAACAAATAACCTTAGTCGACGTGCCACGTACGTCATTTGTTTTCCGCGACCGACGCGCGTGGCATGTCTTTTCAGCGCAAGCGGTTAGATACGAATGTCGCCCCAATACGCCACCACGCCCGTGCCAATAGGTCCGAACCTGGCAAATGAAAGGCAAATCAATCAGCGAGATCTCGAGCGCACGGGAAAGGGAGCAGGCGGAGCTCTTCCAAGGACGGCACTGGCGATCAAATAAACGGCATCCCTGGTCTATAGTCTAAGGCAGGCAGCCAGGATAGTTAATCGCCAGAGCTGTCCTTGGAAGAGCTCCGCCTGCGTCCCCTTCCAATGCGTTCGAGAGCTCGCTGATTGCTTCGCCTTTCACTTGCCAGGTTCGTACCTATTGCCACGCGCGTGGTGACGTGTTGGGGCGACATTCGTATCTAATCGCTCGCGCTGGAAAGACATGCCACGCGCGTCGATCGCGGAAAACAAAACGACGCGCGTGGCACGTCGACCAAGGTTATTTGTCGAAAGACAGTTTCAGATCGCACGACGTCGCGTGCAGGGTAAAACAAAAGTATTATTAGTGAAAAAGTATGCTCAGATATGTCTTAAATCAAATACAATTAATAGATTTTAATGTTTTTGGACTTCTGGCGATGATTTCGTGGAATTCAACCACCACGTGACGCCTTACGGCGAAATATAATGCTCGGCCGCAACAATGTATTCTTTAACGCGAGAAGGCCTTGCGTTCTGCTGTCGCGGAGTTTCTTAACTGTTTGCGCTAGAAATGAATTTATAGATGCGCGTACTAGAACGGAGCATTATATTTCGCCGTAAGGCGTCACGTAGTGGTTGAATTCCACGAAATCATCGCCAGAAGTCCAAAAACATTAAAATCTATTAATTGTATTTGATTTAAATCATATCAGAGCATACTTTTTCACTAATAATACTTTTGTTTTACCCTGCACGCGACGTCGTGCGATCTGAAACTGTCTTTCGACAAATAACCTTGGTCGACGTGCCACGCGCGTCGTTTTGTTTTCCGCGATCGACGCGCGTGGCATGTCTTTCCAGCGCGAGCGGTTAGATACGAATGTCGCCCCAACACGTCACCACTCTCGTGCCAATAGGTCCGGCCATGACACCGAGAGAGTGTCTGTGAATCAGTGACATCTCAGCTGTATGAATGGGTGAAGTAGGCGGAGCTCTTCCAAGAACAGCTCTGGCGATTAACTATCCTGGCTGCCTGGTCTAAGGGAGGATGTGGAATTCTTTGACCGCGGCATGCGTCCTTGGAGAAGCTCCGCGTGTTTCTCCCAACCACACATCCGAGATGTCACTGATTCACAAATGCTCCCTCCTGCCGGGAGCGAACCTATCGGCACGAGCGTGGCAGCCCATTGAGGCGATGTTCGTATTTAAAAAGAACTCCGCGATAGCAAAGCGCCATGCTTTCTTGCGTCAAGGAATGCAGTATTGCCGCCGCGGCCGCACTTGGCGATACATTGTACAATTTTTTCTAGTCTCTCGCCAGCAAAATGTTAATAGGTTTCCACATCACCCATGGGGCACTATCACCAATGAGTTTTTTTTTGTTGCAGTGGTATCCACTGTAGACCTATTTCACTGTAACGTTGACCTTTCTTGCTGAATCGTTGGTAAAAAATCGCGCTAAAAAATAGATTACGAAAATATTTGTAAAATTTACCTAATTTGAAATCCAATTTGAAAATGGGAACCGCAGAATCACTCATTGGCATTGATTGACGCCTCCAGTTGCCTTCAAATTTAATTATCATATCGGACATTTACACAGAGCATTTTGAAGGGGTCAACGACATACGAATGTAAGATTCCGCTCCAGCGAGGCGCCGAGCCGGGCATTCACACGCCTGGCTTTCGTCAAGAGGAACTTTATCTAGCGAGGGAGGAAGACGACCCTGGCCCTTACGGGGCCTTTCGGGGAAAAGAGGTCCTTGAAGGACCCCACCACCAAGGGAGGGAAAGCGTCGCGAAGAGAGTCGACGCCTAGGACCCACCGAGGTCACATCTCGGTGACATCGTCGCGATATCGGCAATATATTCTTCTGTAGAGAGGGTTGACACAAGCGGATCCTGACACTTGTATCATTATATTGTATCTTAAGGTTGATACAATGTATTGTCGAGCAGTGGCGACTGCGACTTTTAAATGTTCGCGAAGTATTTATTTTTCGACGATCTTTTGCTGAAAGTAGTTGGTGCTGTTATTCTTGTGAATTTAAAATACACTGTAGAAAACGACATGTCTGTCGGATTTATCGCCAACATTTTTATAAGATATGAGATTTATTGTTTTTTGCTAAAATTGGTAATTTTACGATATGTCTTCTTCGCGGATATGAGTCTGCCACTATTAAACGCATTTGTGATATTAACCCATGGGTGATGTGGAAACCTATTAACGCTTTGGTGGCAAGAGACTAGACAGGTTAGTAAAATGTATCGCCAAGACGGCCAAAGCGACAACAATACAACAATACGACAACAGTCTTGACGCCATAAAGCCTGGCGCTCTGAAATAACGGAGTTTAAAAAAAACGGAATCTCTCATTGCGGCACCACGCTCGTGCCGATAGGTTTACGCCTGGCGAGAGAGTATCTGTGCATCAGTGACCTCTTGGATGTGTAATTAGGAGAAGCACGCGGAGCTTCTCTAAGGACGCATGCGGCGATCAAATAATTCCAAGCCCTGCTCTAAGGAGAATACAGTGAGTAGAAACTTTAATGATCTTTTACAAAAATATAAATGAAGCGTATCGAAAAATATTTGTCATTTTTCATGAATTGGTAAAAAAATCCTTATATTTGGAAAATTGTGTTGACGAAATACATTGCAGAAATATTTATCAAAATTCCAATGACAATTATTCAAGTCTTCCGAACATGAGCACCCGTAAATAAATTATCTTTCGCTTCAGTTTCCCATCTACAGGGTGTTTTAAAATTGTGTCATGACGTACCAGGTGTTGTGTTCTACACCTTCGGATCGATGGACATTTGTGAAAGAACCCAGCCGCAAAATCTGGGAAATTGTTAAAATTTATGTTCAAACTTTTTTATTCTCGTATCGAATTCGTCTCGTTGCGTAGGTAAAATGTCTGAAAGGAGCCATCGGTCAGAAATGAACCGATTTCTTGCATATTAATGTTAAAGTTTCAATTTCGATTGGAAGGTCACAGATGCACAAGATAACAGAAGCACGCGAATTACCGTCATTGGTCGATGTGACACATCTAACAATTGAAAAGAAATGCGCATCGAGCGAGAGCGATGGCCTGCAGATCCTCCACCGCTTGGTTGACGACGACATCGCCCCGCTTGACACGTATCTGTCTGAACTGGTAGATGTGACACATCGACCAATGATGATAACTCCCGTGCTCCTTTTTTCTTATGTGCCTGCGCCCTTCCGATCGGAAACTCAATCACGGAACTGGAACTTTAACATTAATTTCCAAGAAATCGGTTCATTTCTGACCCATGGTTCCTTTCAAACATTTTACCTACGCAGCGAGACGAATGCGACAAGTCAATAAAAAAGTGCGCCATTAATATTTAACCCTTTCCCAGATTTTGCGGCCTGGTTTTTTCACAAATGTCTATCGATCAGAAGGGGTAGAACAACGGCCGGTAAGTCGTGATACATATTTTTGCAAACCCTTTATGTATATACAGTGACTCACGAAAATATTCGGACACTAAGGTATATCGAAATTCATCGCTGTGTATCTCGATTATTTGTGAGGGAATCATCTTGGTTATTTTTTCTGGTAATGAGTTATTAACTAAGGTTAACAAAAACATATGATTTATTTAATAACTTAACGTAAATTGTAGCATAACAAATGATAAGTTAAATAATACCTTATTCTTAAGTCACAAAAATATTCGGACACCCAATGTATTTTCCGAGTATTTACTTTTGGAAACTTAGCGTTCTGAGGAATGACCGCTAAATGTTTATAAACATAGTTGTAGAGGTCAATATCACTGCATTATTCGTTAGTAATACTTCAGAAACTCGTCAGAATGGGACGCAAGAAGAAGAATACGTCGTTCGATCAGAGGCAACTCGTAATTTTCCACCGCGAGAAGGGAAAATCATATCGCGAAATTAGTGCCATGCTTCGTATCAGCAAGAGCACTATCGCGGACATTATCCGGCGATTTAATACCGAGAACCGCATCGAATGCATTCCGCAAACCGGTCGGCCAGCTGCTTTAAACCGTAGGGAGAAAAGAAGATTCGTGCGAAAAATTAAGGGAAACCCTCTTCTAAGTGCTCCAAGATTAGCAAGTGAGCTGTTAGAAGAAAGGGGCAAGGAAGTTCATCCAGAAACAATCCGAAGAATATTAAGACAACATGGGTACAACGGTCGAATCGCTAGGAGAAAGCCATTCATCAACGAGGCCAACAGGAGGAAACGAATTAACTTCGCTAAGGAGGTTGTTTCTAAGGACGAATCATGGTGGACTGACGGTATATTTGCTGACGAAAGCAAATTTAACATTTATAATTCTGATGAAAGAACTATGATTTGGCATAAGCCAAATACAGAGCTCCATATCAGACATACACAAGGTACGGTGAAGCACGGAGGAGGCAGTAATGGCTTGGGGTTGCATTTCAACCACCGGCGTTGGAAATTTAGTTTTTATAGACACAATTATGGACAAAAATGTTTATTTGAATCTTTTAAAAAGTAATTTACTTCAGAGTGTTGAAAATATGGGAATCCGTGATAGGTTTAAATTTTATCAGGATAACGATCCCAAGCACAAGGCGCGTATTGTGCAGGAAGTTTTGTTATATAGATCTCCCAAAGATATGCATCCTCACCCACAGTCTCCAGACCTCATCCCAATCGAAAATTGATGGGATGAATTGGATCGCAAAATTCATGTACACCCAATTCATTCAAAAGAAGAATTAAAACTAAGACTCCAAGAAGAATGGGCACGTATAACTTCGGAATACTTAAAAAAAATTACATATAATATGCGAAAATAACTAAGACATGTCATAAAACAAAACGGTTATGCCACGAAATATTAAAACTTTAGTGATATGCATTAAAATTCAACTTGGAAATGTCATTTTAGGTAGTGTCCGAATATTTTTGTGACTTAAGAATAAGGTACCATTTCATTTATCATTTATTATATTACAATATACAGTAAGTTATTAAAAAAATCATATATTTTTGTTAACCTTAGTTAATAACTCATTACTAGAAAAAATAATGAAGATGATTCCCTTACAAATAATCGAGATACACAGCGATGAATTTCGATATACCTTAGTGTCCGAATATTTTCGTGAGTCACTGTACATACATACATTTATTACTATTTGCTATTACGTAGTTCCCTCATATTTTCACTTGGACCACAGTAAACAATATTTTCTTACATAGCTCCCCCGCGTGTTTTATAAACATCCGAATGCTAGTAACAAAAGCATCAAATAAGAAATATCGTGTTCTATGAAGAAATTCAATGGCGATCTTCGCAAGACTTACCAATGTCAAATCAAGATAAAACAATTATGATCGCGGCCTCCCGCCCGTATCATATGTCTTTTGTCTGAAACACTTTTTCGCATTTCCGACAATTACCGTAATAATGGCATGTATATAACTGGACCGGCCATGCTCACAGATGTAAAATACATATACATGATCTGTATTTTCGTATTTAACCTTTTCGCTAGGAAGGACAACTATGGTGCTACCGGCGGATATGGTCAACCGTTAAAGAGTTGAGTTTTGTTAAATACCTTAAGCTTTTATTTGTTATGCGTCACTTTGATTGAAACTGGAATAAAGCATTATTCATTTACATTACGCCATTAGCCGTTAAAAGTTTTGTTCTATCCACAGTGACATAAGTGAAATCCACGCTGGGATTGCTCCATACAGTGGTAGGACATTTGCGAGCAAGCGGTCCGTAACGAAAGGTTCAAATAAAAACATTTCCTTGAAAATTCAAATGCATCAAACATAGACAGTGTGGAACAAGCTTAATCTTAGAATTTCTTTTACATAAATTTGAACATTTTAAAATAATTGTTGAGGTACACGATTCCTCAATATTCATAGCGATCTCAATATTTTTCACTTTTTCGTTTTTTACTTTGCAAAATTAAAATTTTCAAGTCTGTACATAAAATCTATAATTTAACATTTCCACCTTTAATTTAATTTGAAGAATTTACTTTTGAAACTTTTAATACTATTCCTCTTATGGTTGAACAGAGAACGATCCGATTCGGCTCGTTCCAGCCCATCGAATTTTCAAAAGCGACCAATACCATGCTAAACACTATGGATTTGATAAAGCGTCACCTACAACCCTCTGACCACACATACCGGTTTTTTAATAATGAAAAATATCTAAAAAAGATTTCATTTCTTGCTTAATAATCTCACTTACGTGACAATTCGATAGAAAATAACGAATAACTATTTTCAGGCGGCTTCATTGTTGCATTTAAATACGGCATGAACGTAAATACAATGAAGATAGAAGTAAATTATTTTAAAGACTGTTAAATCCTTCGAAGACTGAATACTGTATAACATTATTGAAATGAACAAAAATTTCCAGCTTTTTAAATGATGGTAAAACGGTCGAAATACAATTTAAAATTTGACAATAGAAATTTTCAAAAAGTCATTCATTGTACCAAAGAAACGGTTCAGAATTTTTCACTAATTAGTGTTCGCCCAAGTGGAGGAAAAAATAAATAATTATCAACAATATTATTTTTTGGTTAAAGAGAGAATGCCTTTATCACTTCTGGGTGTTGCATAAAAATTTTGTTCTGAAGATTTACTATTAATTCTGCCTCGTTTTGTATACTAACAACAAGTGGAAATATTTGTGTTCTCTTTTCAATTGCATTTCATTAATTAACCCTTGAACCGCCAGCGAATTATTGATCTTTCGGTATAAAACAGAGGGCTGGTTTAGCGGGCGACGCTGTTATCGCGTCGATCATGATTTTTTACATAAAGAGCAGTTGTGGGAAATGGCTTTTTGCGCAACTGAATATTGCGAGAGACTTTAGGAATGGTTAAAGGAATTGATAATATTATTGGTATATTCATTTATCAGCTGTTCTCCAATTATTTAGAAATATCAATGAAAGGATAAAAAGAATTATTGATTTTTTGTACTTTTGTATCGATAGATTTTTATTTCTAATAATGTGGCTAATAAATGTGTGAGTTTTAAGCAGTGACGGATTATTAGCCGGGTTATTACGAACAAAAATCTACCAATGTAAAAATGCAAGAAATCAATTATCTTCCTGTCCTTTCATTGATATTTCTAAATAATTGGAGAACAGCTGATGAATGAACATACCGATAACAGTGTGAAACACGAATTTCGATCCGAAATATCCACTGGGTGATCCTCGTAGAGTTGCTCGTTCTAAACACGAATGCGGAAGCAGAATTGCTCCATCAACCTCAGATTTTGAAAAATATGAGCTTTTTAAACAACACCCGATTTTACCACAAAAATGAAGTATTACATGAAAACTAAAAGCGCAAAGAAGATATTCAATTTTATGTTAAAAAAATGTTTACAGAATATTTGGAACGCGAATTTCACGTTGCCCGCGTTTGGACGCTTAAAAGAATGGTTGAAAGCACTATTTTGTGCGACCATTTAAGATTTAAATTACACTGCAATTCCCTATAATTTTTAATAGCGATACTAATTTTGTTGAGAGCCATAATTTTGTGTTTAGTTCAACTATAGTCATGGAATCTAAATATTCTTTGTTTTTACCAATTTGTGGAACTCGAATTTGTTATTGAACGTGACTGGAGGGTTTATAGATATGCACGAACTTGATCGACTAACTGCATAAAGAATGTGCTTTTCTTTTCAGGTTATAGTTGTAAAGCTGTAGCAAAGTATTTACGTAAATCACTTACACGGAACCATCCCGAACTATAAATCACCAATTTTCATGAAACTTTATTTCATCAGTATGGTATAGTTTTCATGAAAATATTAGACATATATCGATTGTTATCGGCAATGATCCACATAAAGGAGTGAAAACTGCTCGCAAACTAGGAGTTATGAAAAATATTTTATCGAATATCTCGGAAACTATTGGAGATATGGCAATTTTTTAAAGGGAGAAAATTAATAGCGTTTAACGGCAAATTCGATGTTGCAAACATTTTTTAAAAATACCCGTTTGTTTAAATAATATATTAAAAAATGACATATTTTCAATCATATTTTTTCAATCAAATTTCAATCCATTTTCTTGAATATTTGATTACAAAAATCATATTGTCAAGCACGAAGTATAGAACAATTAGAAATTTGATAGTTATGTTATATTATAAAAAAGTTATTGTATTTTAAATTCCCTCGTTTGACGCTCGAAGTAGGATACACGTCAAGCTGTTCCTTCGCATTTACATATATGACTGCTCTCATAAGAGCTAATTTTGCGGTCAGTCACCTGCCGTTGTTTCTATATATAAATTTAAAAATTGAAATCAATTGGTTATTCCAAGTAATTTTGGCAATAATGGCATTCCTGAAAGAAATGCCAGAAACACAAGTTTCTCGTACACCATGAACACTTTTCAAAGCAACTACATAATCCTAGTTGAAACAGTTTATATCTTCGAATTGTAAATCTGTAAAGCAGAACGCCACGGGATTGTTAAATAATTGTAGCTTGTTGTCTCTATAACCATATCGAAGCCATGCGCATTTAAACATTTCTGCATATCTTGGAGTGGATTGTTGATTATAAATTAATGATTTTAATTTAATTACCTTGTCGCTCGTATATAAGTCAATATTGATGTTTAAATTAATTATTAAATCTAAATTTTTTCTTGCACAGCCGCTCATGAAGAACATGATGAATATTAATTTATATAGGCGCGATGACGTAATTACATTAAAATCATTAATTTATAATCAACAATCCTGTCAAAGATAAGCAGAAAAGTTTAAATGCGCAGGGCTTCGATATGGCTATGGAGATAGCAGGGCTCATTAATTTAACAATCCCGTGGAGCTGTGCTTCACAGATTTACGGATTATTGCCGATGAAAAAAATAATAGGTGTCAAGTATTTTCATGAACACTATATAATACTGATGAAACAAATTTTCATCAAAATCGGTGATTTACAGTTCGGGATGCTCGCTTGTTAGTAGACATATTTAATAGAATAGCAGACAGATATTTTAAGCATTTTCACATTCTTATAGTATAGCGATACTCGCAGCGATATCATCACCATACCATCACCAAAATAATTAATAATAATACTTGTTATCTAACAATAAGTATTATATTCGTAATTATACAGAAAACGTTTCCACCTCATCAATTTCAATGATTTTCGGATACGCTGCCGGGATCATGATTCTGAACAATTTTTTCCTATACTTATAACCCCGACGGCTTTAGTTTTCGAGATATTGACAAAAAACTTCTGCTACTATTGCACTGAATTTTGCCTATACGTGCACGTCCGTGCATCTACTAGTACCGTGCCTTCTAAAAAAACACCCTGCGGCGGCCAGCAAAATCTTTATAGCGGTTTAGGTACCTCACGAGGTTGGACTAGGCTGGAGGCTGGAACGGTTGATCAGTGCGGTGCGATGACCGCATTTTAAAAACAAAACCTAGCTAACTTGTCCTACAGGAGGTCGGCCCATGTTGTCTTTAGACGGGCGTTACCCGGCCGAAGAGTTCAGCGACCGCCGAAGGAGGCTCGGTACTGTCGAAAAAACGGCCGGGGAACGTTTAAATCCGTTCGACAACAGGTCTCGCGAGCGATTGTGAAGCGAAAAGCGAAAGTGAAAAGAGCGAGCGAAAAAAGACAGCGTGCGAATTAAACCTAAGAATAATAGTGTACGATCTTCTTGTTTTGTATTAGTCCACTTGTAATAAAGGACCATTTCAAATTAAATCACACACTTATGAGGTATCTTTTCAACGACCTCACCCGGTATTTCGATTCTTTCCGGGACGCCGCAGAAGCAGTAGATAAATAGATTGCAACATGCTGGCTCGTGCAGTGCCATGAACGTACACGTATAGGCAAAATTGAATGTAGTAGTAGCGAAAATTTTTCACCGATATCTCGAAAATTAAAGCCGAGATGAGGTTACATGTACAGGGGGAAATTGCTCAAAATTATAATCCTGCCAACATATCTAAAAATCATTGAAATCGGTGGGGTAGGTTACTTTCTGCATATTTACCATGAATCATTATCACCTACATATGCCTACCTATGAAACTTCGTAATCATACAATACGTATACACCAAAAGATTGTCCTTAATTATTTCGTGGTATTTCTTGTTACTTCAAGAGTAGTTTGTAAAAACCATCTTCAAAATATCATTTTTCTTCTACCATTAACAAGTTTCTCATATGTTCAAAAAACTATGACAGATACAACTGATCTGTATCAATTTGTGATTCTGGTTCCCTTTGGATATCTTGCATAACCGTCGAAAGAAAATGATACAACTAAAAGTTTTATCACCAGATCAGCCTTTAAGGGATGTGTAGCAATTTGAAACTTCACAGAATGGTGCTTTAGGTGCTGGACGATAAGGAGAAACTAATTTCTCCTTAAATTCCAACTAATCGCAATAGGGATCACAGTGGGGGCTTTAGGTCCGTACTTTGTTACACCCCTTGCAAATCTGCTAAAATGACTAGGGCATAGGATGCCAACCTTTTCACAATCACTACCCACTTTTTTATTGAATGATTCAATATCATCTCCCTGGGTGAACTATATACATTCTGTATATCTATAGTTGAAAAACGGATACAATTTTTAAAATCATTTTATTAGAATATTATAGCAGTATGTACTACCGTAGGCAACATGCGAGAAGGCGCACGGAAAACATGCGGGTCTGATTCGTCAGACGGCAAGAGACATCCCTCTGCTCACACGTACTTTTGATTCCAACATACTATTTGACGAAGGAGCCACACATTCAAATCGGACTGCATAACGAAGGGAGTATATGTCTCGCATCGGAACTAAACGAGAGGGCGCGAAGTAGAAGGTGAAAGTCAAAGCATTGACGTAAACACCGGTCTTAAAATATTACTACCTACAGTTTAAGTGTATCAAGGTTGTGCTTACATTATGAACACGAGAAACGCTTCTATTATCCAAAGTATTACGCTACGAGGCTGAGCATGAGGACTCCAGGAATGATAAGGTGGAATAAAGGCTGAAATAGGTGGTGCGAGAGGGAGAGAGGCCCCTCTTGCCCCTGTGCAATTCCGTGCGCCTTCACGTTTGTTGCATACGGTACTGCATTTCTTAAAATATGATTAAAAAGTGGAAGAACAATTTATTATAATGAAGCTGGCAATTGAAAACAGAAATAGCGCAAATGGCCCAAAATAAAGAAATTGTACAATTTACTAAAAACAAACAAAAAAAATAAAGAAATGAATCATAAAATGACCTGATAAAATCAATTTTTCAATGTTTGGTACCATTTTTGTTATTAACAAAAATTAAGGGAAGGACGCAATGAAAAAAAAGAAAAGCAAAACGGTGAAAGACAATAATAAGAAGCAATGGCAAACCAAGAAATAGGAATGAAGGTATCAGTAGAAAGAAGGCTTCCATAGTAACATAATTACTAAATTAAAAAGTCAACAAATATATTGAAAACTACCATAAACAAAAGATGATCAAGGTAAAGCATGGAAAATAAACTACAATTTTACCAAGAATACATGAAATTCAGTAACGAAATTTAAAAGGAAAGGGAAATCTTTAAAAAACAAAATGAACGAATTTTGTGTACAGGTTGTTTCAAAATGATGTATCGCCACCTACTAGCCATTGTTCTACACCTTCTGAAAGATGGTCATTTGTGAAAGAACCGGGGCGCAGAATCGGGGAAAGAGTTGAAAACTAAGATCCAAGATTTTATTGGCATATCATATTCGTCTCGTTGCGCAGATAAAATGTTTGAAAAGATCCATGGGTCAGAAATGAACAGATTTCGTGCAAATTAATGTTAATTGTAACCTTATTTGTGACGCCATGGTGATTCTGGCGACGGCGTGCATAATTATGATAAATCATCCGAATTTGAGGAATTGGTAATTATACAGCTGATGGCCAGTGCCACCGATTTCAATGATTTTTGAATATGTTGTTATGATCATATTTTTTTTATACAATATCTAACACCCGTACGTCTTTAGTTTTCAAGATATTGGCAAAAAAACTTTTGCTGCTTCTGCATTGAATTTTGCCTATACATGCACGTCCGTGGGCAACGCGTGCATTAACACGATGCAGTCGCTTATCTACTGTTTCTACGGCGGCCTGCAAAGAGTCTTTATAATGGGTGAAATCGTCGAAAAGGAATGATATAAGGATGTGCAAAAAATGAAGAGATTAGTTTAATTTGGGTGATTGTAACGAAAAGATAAATTAGTGTTGTTTATGTTTAACCTTCTCGCTTCGAGCGCCGGATATATCCGGCGTCCGCGCGACGACCTGTGCATACGAGCGCCGGATATATCCGGCATCCACACGACGACCTGTGCGTACGAGCGCCGGATATATCCGGCATCTATATGAAGTGTATATAAGTACCATCTGTAGTCGATGACAACATTTTTCGTTATCGGCTGAACATTTTCTGTTGATTTTATTAACATATCATACAGAATTATATTACTAGTCTCTACATATTAATATACTAACTAATTTGCGTTACATTATTAATTATATTAAACCTTTAATTGTAAAGTCCAGTAAATATGTGAATACCTAAAAACATATCAACTGTAATTGGTCTAATGTTTTTAGAATAAGTAATATAATTTTGTATAAGTCTTCTCATATTAAAAATGTGAAGAATACGTGCTATATTAGAGCAACAATTGTTTTATTAAGTACAGGTAGCCCTCGGTTTACGCCGGCTCCATTTACGCCGATTCACAATAACGCCACATGCTTACGTCTTGAAAATCCCCGGTTTTAATGGGCATGTACAGGGTGTAAGACATTTAATGGTCATGTTTTCGGGGGGTTGTTCTAGAGCTCAGATTGGATGAAGATTTGTAAAAATTACTTTCCGCAAAATTATTTGTAAAATTTTGTAAAAAAATCGGTTGGAACTGGCTCGGCTATCTTCTTCGTATTGTTACGTAGGTAAAATGTCTGAGAGGAACCATGGGTCAGAGGTCAACCGTTTTCCCGCAAATCGACTTTTAATTGGGCCTCCGCGGTCTAATTCACGCTTAGTAAGTGAGAGAGTCAGCTGTTCCTTCGGAAAGAGACACACAAGATATCCTTGTCGGCTCGAACAGTCTGAGGAGAAGCGTGCTACTAGACTTTGGAAATTGGGGGACTGGGTCACCGAACCACTAAGAGCAGTGCAAGTGTTTATGTTCTTTTCCCCGGGAGGACCCATGAGCGAACCTGACACCGAGCGCAGGTCATTGACGTCTTCCTAGCCGACAAGGATATCTTGTGTGTTTCTTTCCGAAGGAACAGCTGACTCTCTCACTTACTAAGCGAAAATTAGATCGCGGAGGCCCAATTAAAAGTCGATTTGTGGGAGAACGGTTCACTTCTGACCCATGGTTCCTCTCAGACATTTTACCTACGTAACAATACGAAGAAGATAGCCGAGCCAGTTTCAACCAATTTTTTTACGAAATTTTACAAATAATTTTGCGGAAAGTAATTTTTACAAATCTTCATCCAATCCGAACTCTAGAACAACCCCCCGAAAACATGACCATTAAATGTCTTACACCCTGTACTGGGATTCCCCGACCCAACTGGGGAACTAGGCAGGTTGATGATCCAGTTATAAAGTATTTACCGAGCTGCTACGACTTATGTACATTTATTAAACGCAATAAACGCTCCCATTATAATTGGGTTCAATTTATGCCGATTCAGTTTACGCCGGTTTTTTTAGGAACGGAACCCCGGCGTAAACCGAGGGCTACCTGTACAGTAATTATGTAAGACTTAGAAGAACGTATATACAAAAATCACACGCACTGTGCAACATTTCTGGCGCGTGCTTCCGTTCGGGGACGGCACTTCGGCGGACTGGATTGCCGAAGCGAAAGGGTTAATTTTAAGAGAGGGCCGCCGTTAGGCGGCCCAACTAAATATTGGAATTATATTTTTCGCTAGTCTTTATAAGATACCTTTTCGACAAGTTCACCCGTTATAAAGATTCTTTGCCGACCACCGCAGAAACAGTAGATAAGCGATCACATCGTGCTGACACGCACGTTGCCACGAATGTGTATGTACAGGCAAAATTCAATGTAGAAATGGCAAAACTTTTTTGCCAATATCTCGAAAACCAACCCCGAGTGGGGGTTAGATGTATAGGAGAGAGTTGCTTAAAATCATGATTCTGGCAGCATATCCAAAAATCATCGACATCGGTAGGGCGGATCATCATTTGTATAATTACCTAATCTTTTTGTATGTAAACAACGAAAATGCTAATAAAATTAAAGACCGAATCGTAATCTACTTTATATATTTCTACGCCGCGGCACACCGGCCGGAGCTCGGGTACTATGCCCGGGAGCCTTTGACCCAATATCGGCACTCGCTTGAGCTGCTCACTGTTACTGAGCCAACACAGTGTTGCTTTCCCGCGCTCGAGCAGTGCGCCGCTGCGTAAAAAGATGCGAACAGACTACGACTCGGTCTCTGATTTTATTAGTATTTTTGTTGTCTACATATAAAAACAAATGACATCATGGATTATGTTGCTCTGTTTTCAGAACTATGTCCTAAATCTTCCTCAACTCAAATCTCCCTTAATCGTTTGAGTCCCAGAGGCTTTTAAAAGAGCACGGTCGAAAAAATCCAAGCAGCGCGATAGCGCTTGTCTCAATCAAGTACTGGGACTTTTCGACACAAAATCTGAAGATCGCGATCGCGCTCCTTGGGTCTCAAACGGTTAAAAGTACTCAAATTCATATAATTTATCATAATTATGCACGTCGTCGGCAGAGTCACCACTATGGCGTCACAAATACGGTTACAATTAACACTATGCCGTGCGCGCGATAAATCAAGATTCTTTGGTTTGGCGCCGGTAGGACTCGTGTAGATATAAAACGTCACGTTTTACTAATTTCAATATGTTATAATTCTGTCCCGGAATTTTCATGAAATTTCGAGGATACGTAGCGTATTGCAGCCTGTGCAAAATACAAGCGATACTTTGCAATAGTTTGTGAATGTGAGATAGCCGCGACGCCTTTGCGATATAATAGGCAACTGCCTTAACACGTTCGCGGACGTGAATGGCATAACATCCATTTTCATTGTAATGTAGAATAACATGAATGATACAGCATTCATGTCATGCCAAATGATAAAACCAATTATAATTCATTCAATTTTATATAACCTTAATTTTTTTGTAAGTATTATGCAGTTTAAAGTGATGGCCAAATGATTCATTGAGTATTTTTATACTATTTTATATTTTCTCTGTGTAGTTAGAAATGTAATACTTGACTGTCTATTTTTGCAGCTCACTGAAATTTTTACTGTCCGCGAACGTGTTAAAATTTTAGCATGGCACCAACTTGGTGTCACCGGACGGCATAGTGTTAACATTAATTTGCTCGAAAACGGCAAATTTCTGATCCATGGTTCCTTTCAGACATTTTATGTCCACAACGAGACGAATGCGATAAGCCAATAAAATCTTGGACCTTAATTTTCAACCCTTTCCCAGATTTTGTGGCCCTGCTCTTTCACAAATGACCACCTTTCAGAAGGTGTAAGACAGGCAGCCAGGATAGTTAATCGCCAGAGCTGTCCTTGGAAGAGCTCCGCCTACTTCACCCATTCATACAGCTGAGAAGTCACTGATTCACAGACACTCTCTCGGTGTCATGACCGGACCTATTGGCACGAGCGTGGTGGCGGATTGGGGCGACATTCGTATCTAACCGCTCGCGCTGGAAAGACATGCCACGCGCGTCGATCGCGGAAAACAAAACGACGCGCGTGGCACGTCTTTCCAGCGCGAGCGGTTAGATACGAATGTCGCCCCAATACGTCAACACGCGCGTGGCAATAGGTCCGAACCTGGCAAGTGAAAGGCGAAGCAATCAGCGAGCTCTCGAACGCATGGGAATGGGACGCAGGCGGAGCTCTTCCAAGGACAGCTCTGGCGATTAACTATCCTGGCTGCCTGGTGTAAGACAACGTCTGGTAGGTGGGGACACATCCTTTTTAAACACCCTGCACTTTTGTACTCTAGTACTATAAAAACTCTTCTGCGCGAAAAAGATTTTTTGGAGGTGATTGTTTTCAGACCATCTTATGCAAAAACATTGATTACATGTTTGTCATGTGAGTATCCTAACGGTATAATATTCCAGTTAATAATATTACTATGGTAATTCTTTAAAACACGGAAATTGAAAATTTCTGTATAATAATATTTTCAAATCTGCAACGGCCCAGATCTGGTCTACGAGCTGCAGTTTGTCAACCAGTATCTGAAGACACCTCGTGTCCCCTTTGTGTGTCACCCTTGGTACATTGTATATTTAATTTTTCATTCTGGCGATCAAACTTTGTATTAAATATCAAGCACAATGGTAATATTTTACATCTCATTTAATTTATAGCTGCAATAGCATTACTATAGGCGAATTAAAAGAGAATAAATCATAAAGAATCGTCATCCATATCGTAAAAACATTTTGCATCGGAGAATGTTAATATTATAAGCCATAGTGGAATAATATGATAGATACATGCTGCCGTAAATGTTAAATGCTTTTCAGTTCAAGTGTAGAGCAACTAAAAAATTAAAAAAATGTAACTACTTTAACTCTGCTGTTCCCCTCAGTGCTATACAGGGTGGTTGGTAACTGGTGGTACAAGCGAAAAGGGGGTGATTTTACATGAAAAAATAAGTCGAAAATATAAAATAAAAATTTTTCGTTTGAGGCTTTGTTTTTGAGAAAAATAATTTTGAAAATTTGTCTAGTGTGCGTGCACTCGACTTATTTGCGGCACAACGGACTTTATTCTGAGTTTCCTCAACCTTTGTTCGCAAAGGTTTTCGAGGTTTGTATACATCGAATAAATCGAAGGTCGAGGTTACAATGTTAGAATTGCCTTTGAGGAATTCGTTTAATTCATAAATTGCTGGAAGTGCTGTCCACGTTGTTGCGGACATAATTGTACTCTTCGTATTAAATTCCTTCGAACCTCTTGCAATGTACAATTATTATGTTGCTTTAAGTGTTCAAACGCAATCAGAATTTTGTGTTGCAATTGTTTGATGCTCGTTATGTCATTACGATACACAATTGATATCACCTAACCCCACAAATAAAAATCTAACATTGAATTCTCAAACTCATTTTTCTCGAAAACAAAGCCTTGTATCCAAAAAGTTTATTCCATATTTTCGACCCGGTTTTTCATGTAGAATCACTCCCTTTTCGCTTGTACCACCAGTTACCAACCACCCTGTATAACTCGAAATGAATGCATATTACGTTTTAACAGATACTATGTCTTTGAATATTTGTTTCTGATATTCAAGGTATTTAAAGTTTACGTCTGTTCCTTTGGATGTTTTACATTTTTTTTTAAATGTGCCCCGTTGTTTATCGGGTCACTATGACCCGCAGGAACACGAATGTGAGGTGTAAATGAGGAGTATAGCAAGGTTAAATATTAACTATTTTAAGTAATAAAAAGTATTGTCTAATTATTTTCCGTTCACTAACTCACTTCATGTTATTAAGCATAAGAATTAAAAAAGACAATAAAGAAAAGAAAAAAACGAACCTCTGCCTAGATCGGGAAACGGATCTTCTGGATCTTGAAATCGACCTCCTAGATCTTCTCCTTGAAAGGGATCTGCGCTTCTTCGATAAGGACCTTGATCTTCTCTTTGAAAGTGATCGTTTCCTTGAAGACGATCTTCTTCTGGAAGTAGACCGCCATTTTGGTGACTTACGTCTGCTACGTGAAAGAGATCTCCTTCTAGAAAGTGACTTGGTGTAGGACCTGCGATCCCTTGACCAGGATCTGTGAGTCCTAGGTCTCGATCTGCTTCTTGAACGAAGTTTCGAGTAGGATCTGGCATCTTTTGAGGAACTCCGACTTCTGGATCTGCTTCTGGAATTGTACCAATAAAAGAATAAAATGTAAAATTTATCTGTCGGAATTTGTGACTCTTATTTTACTGCCAGTCTCACGATTTCATTATTGTTAAGTATATTCCGTAATTTCCTTCATCTAAACGCGCTGATTCTGAGTAGCTTAACGCAGGAATATTCATTGAAATTATGATTTAAATCTATAATAAACAAGAAGCTTAAAATAATGGAAACATTGAAAATCATTGGAGCAAATATATAATTTTACTTTGCGGAAAGAGAAAAAGGCAAATAAAGGAGTAATTAATTCATTTATTCCAGCATACGTTGTTCATAGAAAGTGACAGTTTTTTGTGAAGCGTTCAATTTTAATGGACTTGTAACTGTAAATAAAGTAAGATTACTTACCTTTGCCTGGATTTTTCTCTAATATCTCTGCCATACTCGTCTTTCCTAGGTCTTGATGGTTTTTCTGCTACGATTTTCCTCACATCATATCTGGGCATCTCTTTCCTTTTCTCCTTTTTTCTGACTACTTCTTTCTTCTTTTTTGGCTTCTCTTTTTCTTTCGACTTCGACCTCTTCTCCTGGGAATAATTAATGAATTCTTTTTCTAATTCCTGATTATTCTATTTCTTATAGCTGTCAATTAGAATTAAACTTATTTAAAATAGTCATATAAGCTGTCGTGTAGCTAGTGTTACAATCAAATAAGGACACATTTTATAATAAGTTATTCAGAAATATGGGATAAAATTTGTTCTGGTTTGCTTATAGATTTGTGTCACTACTTATATGACACCATATACATATACGTATACATAGTATACCAGTAACTGTTAGCACGCAAAATATTTGCAAAACCCTGTATTCTGGAAAAGAATTTTGTACAGAGCTCAAATAATAATATCGATATTGTCATAGGTAATAGTGCTTAGTAGCATCAAAGTTGGCTGTAAGTTTTCTAATGACATGACACAGTTGTTTCAAACTACATGAAAAAAAAGTCAAGATGTTGGTAATTTATGTCACTGTAGCGGCCCAACTTTCTACTTATAGACCCAATTATATTTCTAATTAAGAATGAAGCACACACGTGTTGAAACACAATGGATGTGAAATGACTTTGTGTTATACATGG
The DNA here is from genome assembly GCA_963989415.1 of Cerceris ruficornis. Taxonomy (NCBI): domain Eukaryota; kingdom Metazoa; phylum Arthropoda; class Insecta; order Hymenoptera; family Crabronidae; genus Cerceris; species Cerceris ruficornis. The sequence continues at coordinate 12,204,711 of OZ022520.1, read as the reverse complement.
CTGATCTAATATCAAAAACTTAATTTTATCATAAAAATAAAGCAGAACAAACAATGAAGGTACACGAACGTTAGAGTTTATTTTAACCGATTCATAGCAAGTATATCTTCACAGGCCAAAGAAACGTACTTTTGCTTTTAATGAAATAGTGTTACACTAAATCAGTATCAAAATATAATAATAGATATTGTTCGGACTAGGTGAGTATGAAAATATTTGTAACCTGAAAAATCTCAATTGAAATGAATTTCTACATGTGAAATTAATTCTGAGATTTAAGAAAGAAAAATAAAATACAAAAGATATCAGATAATTTCAAACTCACCAATTTGAGTTCATTCAGAGTATAGGCATATAGTACATGCCTGCTATATTTATATTTAGACTAATCAGCTATTTATTTTAACTGCACATAGCTTTCCGTACTTCAAACTTCTAGTACTTAAACAGAATGATTTCATTGACATAGGCTTTGCCCGTATTCGCATTGTTGATAAAGTTGAGTATATGAAATCATGAGCAACTTTGAAGGAACTGACATTGACAAGTTGAAGAAACGAAAGCGCAAAAATAAAAGAAGACGAGGATGTATAGTTTATTATTTTAAAACTAGATTGAAGGAGGCATTTAGCTAGATTAAATATTATGATTAAAAAAAATTGTACTTTCGAAAGTGCTTAATTCGAATAGCTTAAAGAAAATTTTGATAATAAATTTTAATCATTTATAATTTTTTCAACACTGTACTACTTTTAAATATTAGTTGGTTCATAATTAATTATCACAGCAGAAGTAAGAAAACTTTTGCAAAAATCAGAAAGAGGCAGTTCCTATCATCGTGTTATAAATAAAAAGTAACTAATACTTTAAAAACATATACCACAATATGTATCTAATCAATATATAATCAATTTTAAAAACACGTAAATATTTTACAATTTCCTAGATGCTTATGAAAGCCCTCAACCGCTAAAGTGTTATTTCCTAGTAGCTAAACGTCAACAATTTGTGAGTTTGCAAATAAATGTTGATTTGAGACAAAGTAAATCATGTCAAATGTTTTGAACAAAGTTTCTAAAGAATTTGACCAAAACCTTTGAAATCTACTTCACTACATACCTTATCTCTATAAGACCTTTCTTTAGTGCTCTTCGACAGTTTTTTCCATGCTACCTGATTTTCCGACGCGATATTCTCCTTATTTTTCTCTGTTTCCTTGCTCTTTTCTTTTTTTTCCTTCTTCTTCCTCTTCTTTTCCTCTTCCCTTTCCTTTGCTTTCCCCGGTTCCTTTTTGTCGTCAATAATCTCGCCGTCTTCCATCTCCTTCTCTTTCCTTAGGCTTAGTAGTGTTAGTTCATCTTCAAAATTCATTGCCTCATCGGTCTCGGAGATTGCCTCAGTTCCGAGGACCGTGAAATCCATCGGTGTTCTACAGCCATCGAGATCATCAGGTTTGTCTTTGGTTGGAGTGATAGGTTCCAAACCACTTTCGAGGGAAGACAATTGCTCTGAGGATTTAGATTCTTTAAGTGGCAACTCGTCTTTGCAAGGAGTGTATGCACCGTCCGATTCCCACATCGTTCGTTCGGTACCTTGAAATGCCATGGTCATGGTGAATGTTATGGTGAACGTTACAAATAGTTTATATGTTAATATGTACACAGTTAAAAACAATGAAAGTGATAAAGGTTATCCGTTACGTTGAAATGGTTATTATTTTAACACGAATGAATAACGAATCAGGGAATCATTGAGTCCTTTACTGAACTTTGCAAAAAAGAAGTTTGGTTAGATTTAAATCCACCCTGCTGTATTACCAATTGCAGTACAACCCCGCTTTTATGTTTACTCGCAGCTTACACCGATTTTCTCCGGTCCCTTTAATTTTCCTATGTTCATAATGTTAAATTATCCCCGCTTTTACACTTCCGAAATTAAATTTTTCCCGCCGTTTACACTTTTTGAAGCCGTCACGGATCTGTGAACGTCATTTTTTTCATAATATTTTTGCTTTCTCTCGCAATGTTCTCTCTTGCAACGAGATCTATCTCGTCAGCTACGAATTCCGGTCTTGCTTGGAGTTCATTCATGCAAGTTGAAAGAATTCACCAGAAGAAGGCAAAACAGTCATCCATATTAGCCTTTTTTCAAAAAGAGTAAAATTTTTTTAATTTTATGTAATATATATTATTTAATATTTAAATATTTAATAAAAGTGGATTGTAAATTTTCAGTATTTTATTACATGTACAGAAAGGTTTTCCCTCCGTTTACACTTTCCCGCGATTTACCCCATTTTTTTGAAGCCCCTTGAAAAGTGTAAAAGAGGGGTTCTACTGTAATTAACTTAATTAAATCGGCATATAACTTAAGCAAAATTAAGTTCAATGAAAAACAAATTGAATAAAACTTTTTGCCGTTTACAGACAGATTTAAACTGCTACATCTTTATCGTTTATAATATAAAAAGAAAGTACGCAACCCTTCGTGTTCGACTTCCTTTTATCACTGTCATTTGTTGACTAACACCTGTACATTTCGTTTATAAATATACTGTAACTCAAAAAATTATGATCTGAAAAGTAGTAATGCCTAAGTATACTTTTAAAAAGCAAAAAAGAGAGAGAGAGTATATTTTCAAACCTTCAACTTTTTCATCTTCCTTTTCAATCGAAAATCTTTCTTCCTCATCGTCTCCTTGTTCCTTTTCATCCCTTTCATCCCATTTATCACTTTCCAGGTCCACCGAATCTTTGAGTCTTGATTCACTTTGCTCTTCCTCAACTTTCGACGAATCTTTTGAACTTTTTTCATCAACGTCTATCTTAGAAGTAACCTCACTTCCTTCTTCAGAAGTACTCTCAATGCTTAGTTCATTTTCCAACTTTTTTGGGGAAAGTTGTAACATGTCAGAAAAAAATGTATCAGAACTTTTTTCCGTAGAATCGATTTTCGTAATTTCCGTCGGACCTTCCGTTGGACCTGCCGTCGGAACTTCTGCCGTCATTTCTTTGTCAATGTGTATTGACATTTCTGTCGCTGTTTCGGTTGTAACTTCCACCGCACTTTCTTGCTCATCCTTATTTTCTTCTGTAAAAATTTGTTCAATTTCTACTAAATCTTCTCCATCTTTTTTTCGTTGATCTTCTTCTGATTTGCTTTTAGAAATTTGTTGTCGTTCTTCTTCGCGGTCAATTGAATTTTCCTCGTCTTTTGCCTAAGAGAAAGTAAAATTAATGTGACATTTCATTCGACATCTTGTGGATTTATCTGAACGTGGAGTATCAAATAAATTAAGTTCTTATAAAAATTCTTGAGTAATTTCACTTTAATGTGAACATAAATTGTAATATAATGAAGCCCAAATGTTCCGAATTCAAATCTTAATGGAAATTAATTCACAGTTTTGATAAAATTTAAATAACATTTATTCTAGTACTAACATTGTCGGAGAAAAGTATTAAAGATCAGAGTCTTATGCACTGTAAGATACGTGCAATGCGATTACGCAGGTCAATGTAATTTTAATATAATATGATAAATATTATTAATCTACATGACATTTTAATATCAATTATCGCAAGCACAAATATGTTTTCCTTTTATTTATATCCCTTCCCAACCATTCAACATTCCGACCCCAAAACCGAAGCTTAACCGTTTTAGTACCAGGGGTTTTTAAGAATCAGTGTCGGATTATGCCATGCAGCGCGATAGCGCTTCGTTCATCTAGTTTGCGAGATGCAAACAAACAAACATCGCGACCCCGTTCACCACAGTACGCGAACAGCGCGATCGCGTTGCGTGGCACTAAAACGGTTAATTAAAATTGGGAATTCAAAATGATGTAGAGTTTACCTCGTTTTCCTGTTTCTTTCCTTCGTCCTCGCTTTCTCGCCCTTCCTCTTGCAAGCCCAAAAGCCTATTATTAATCTTCAACTTTGTACCGATCTTAAAAGTGATCTTGCCTCTTGAATCATGGGAAATTTTCTTTGGTGGTATTTTGCTCAGAGCTTGCCGCTCTTTCCTCAGTGCTTCTACGTAAGGATCAGACGGTTCCGGTATATCGGCTAAGTCGCAAGCTTGCACATCTCCAACTATTACATCGTCGTCGTCTAAAATAGAAGGTGGAAGCGGAGGAGGTTCGAGTGGGCCGATCTGTTGAGAAAGTTGTTGCTCAGTATGTCGAGCAACGTCCATAGTCTGTGAAGAATAAATAGAAAAATTCGGACAGTCTGCTTGAGAATCCTCTTCGTCGTCTTCGTCATCGTATGCTGTTAGTCGAACCGATGTATCCTGAACCTGAAAAACAAAATCGGTAGACAAATTTATAGATTTAGGTTGATACTGTTGACTTTGTTAATTTCTGAATCGATTACTTATACCTAGATTTCATGTATACTAAGAATTACATTGCTCTGTCCTGTCACACTCAATCAGTTAATCCTTTATTACATTTAGCTCTACCGAAGCTGACAGTGGTGCTTTATCGTTAGTGCGAAGTTCTCTCATATGACATGCATAAACACAAAAGTAGAACTGCGATTGACGCTCAGATTACTTAAATTACATTTGTAGCAAAACTTTCGTTACATAAATGGTTTCCTTTGGTATGCAATGTAAACAACTTTTAAAACAGTGCAAAAAAGTGAAATACTTTCGGTGACTTTTATAGGACATAATTGCTAAAGGATTTCTTTCACTTTCATGCTACATCTATATTTTTATTTAATAAGAAATTAACCCTATTAATTCCTTGAGAAACTTTCCAAATATTAAAACAAAACCAACCATTTCGACCTCAACGACTTGCCCGTCTCCGCTATCTTTATCGCATTCTTTTTTCCCTTCTTCTTCTTCTTCTTCATCTTCTTCGTTCTTCTTTACCTCAGTTTCACTATCGCTATCTACCGAAAAAGGATCATATTTTTCGTTCTTCGGGACATCTTCTTTCTGACTATCATCAATCACCAATTCTTGATCGCTATCTTTATCACTCTTTGAGTTTTCTTCGAAGTCTAACAAACCAGAGGGTGGTTCCGGTGGAGGCAAAAGTGCCATTCCTCCATTTTGCTGGTCTTGTAGTTCACTTTCAGATTTGCTTTCTATGTCACAGTAAATATCGCACTCTTCTTCTTGTCTAGTGGTTGAATTTTCAGGATTTTGTTGCTCGACAACATTCCTTGGGATTTCTTCCGGTAGATTCGGAGGATTGCTGTTTCGAGGACGCTCCATAGGAGCATGTGGTATTCTCGGACGACAAAATCTTTCAAAGGGATGACGCTCGAAACCTTCCGTAAAACCAAATTGTGGTCTTTCTGGAGGCGCGAAGCGAAATCTGCAATTTCATGAACATTATTAGATTTATCGTCCCGGTGATGATTAACGTACGACCAGCTTGTCAATGAATAAAATAAATATATTATAAAGAAGAATGATGTCAGTAACGTTTCAAGTTGTTACACAACTAAAGCTCCGTATCGTGCGCAGTACGAAAACTATCGATGGACGAAACGAAAATACTTATTATTGAAAAAAGGATTTTCTTCTGAGGCTGTGTTCACGCTCCTGTTCACCAACAGGTCACGAACTGTGAGTGTGAACACTCTTACAAGCAGCGAGCAGCGAAAAGCGACTTGATTAGCGTATAGCGAACAATATTTCCTCGGGAAGTGGTACGCCAAAATATCTATGTGCTACGTCAAAGAAACTCAAAGTGTATCTAGACGTAGTCGTAACAATTTTTAGTGAACTTAATGAACAAGAATGACAGCGGACTGCTTCCAGTGTAAAGACGATAATGCCTTTTTTTGCAAAGAATACGCGATGATTTTTCTCTACGTTGAGCACGGCTTTAGAAATTTCGATCTAAAGTAATTTAAATATAAATCCTATTTGAAGTAAATTTAATATAATAAATATAAAAATGAAACTACCGAATAAATAATAACTAAAATTGCTTCTACTATTTACTCCTACTAATTAATTTGTAGCAATGTGAAACTGAATTCAATTTTAAATCGAATAAATGAGAAATTACACACCTTTCGTTCCTAAAATGTTGAGGATTTCTACTCCTAAATGGTGGACTTCCACCAAACATTGGAGGACCACATTCAAACCCAGGATTATAAAATCCAGGTGGTCCAAAGTCTCTCCCAAAATTATTTCCGCCTCCTCCATAACTATGCCTCCCACTACCAGGTAACGTATCTCTTCCATAATTCTGTCCTCCATGACTATGTCGCGCATTGTCTCTATATCCGCCTCGAAAATTTCCTCTGTTGTTCCCTCCACATGGATTGTTGTACATTGGAGCTTGAGTGATGAGTTCCGGATTTATTCCCGAAATTTCAAGTGGTGCATCAACATATGAGACACTCTCATCTGTACACGCAATTCTTTCTTCCGACTGTGAATGTTTCTTCTCCTCTGGCTTATCTTTCTTTGGACTGTACAAAGAGTCCTCTTTTTTTAAAACCAAGCCATCAGCTTTGAGAACAGCACTATTATTTTTTGAGTGCCACATTTCTTGGTCGCTTATTATGCTGCTTAAAAGGTCAGTTTGAGGTTGGCGTGGTGTAGCTATACTTTTCAGGTGAAGACGTGTTCTCGAAGGAATAATGGAACGTCTTTGCATGACAACCATAGGACCGGATGACGCTTGATAGTCTTCCAAATCAGAACTATAAAAGATAAAATATTATTTAAGCATTCCATTGTTCTACTATTAATTTTTTATTTAAATCCAAAATTAAAAGCTTAAAACTTCAAAATAGATTTGAAAAGAAAAGTATAAAATAAATTCAACTTTATTTCCTTAATTAACTTAGTAGTAAATATTAAGTTCTGTTGAACTTCAGATCTATTTGAATGCATAATTAAACTAAGGCGTTATTTTTTAATGCGACCTGAATTAAATTGCGAATTTCATTCGACATTTACTATCAACAGTGATATAACCCTTTCAAAATTAATAGCTGTAGCCATTAATATCAATAAAAAATTGTAATTTATAAACTACATATCAAAAAAGTTAATAAAATATAACTTAATTTGAATATAAGTTCAAGATCTTTCAACAATCATATTTGCAATTATGGAAAGTAAATATCCCCCCCCCCCCCCCTCACTCGTTGTGTGTGTGTGTGTGTAGAACGAGCCGAAAAACTTTAGTAATTACATTGCAACACTTTTCAATAATACAAACATTTTTATAACGATAATGATATTGAAATACTCACGCTGGTGGACTGTAATCTATTCCCAGATTATTTCCAAAAAGACTAACGTTTGTGATTCCAGCATTGTATCTGGACGTAGATAACACGGATCTGTCAGATAGAATTGGACGACTCCTAACGCTAGGTATCAAAATTGGAACATCTTTGGTTGGTTTACAAATTCCAAGAGATTGAGCAAGTCTTTTCTTGCTACTACTTAAAACACTGGACACAGTTCTTGCTTGACGTCTGCGCTTTCTCCTCTGTAAAAAAAGAACATTGATTACATAAAATTCAATTACGATCTGTTTATTTGTATCAAAGGAAGCTCAAAAAATTCATTACTTGTTTAAGTTCATTTGATTTAAAAATAGTCTTTATCGTATAAGTGACTTTTCGTGAATGCGATGTATACGTAGTGTTTTGAAAATTTATTGAGTTGGGCGCATGTAATGATTCGTTAATGATTCGAAAGATTAACAAAAGTGTCGTGTCGTAAACCAAAAACTAAATAGTATGTATGATCTGTAAAATGAAGTTAATCACGAGTTATACCAAACAGCTTTTATAAAGAGAGCTCCTGTTGATCAGAGATTATTGTGTTTGTTGTATTGTGACCATTATTAACTGCACATGTATTCTATAATTCATTACAAAGTGCATATTATTTATCATAATAACAACAACAACATCTTTTATGATCTTTAATTAATCAGAGATTAATTAAGATTAAGATTAAAATCAAGATTTACAAAAATCGTTAATATTTTACTGCAAATGCAGTAATATGTGGAGTATTTACAATGTCACACCTTCCAGTTTATAGTACTTTGATAGAAAAGTACAAAATTGCAATCTAACAATGAAGTAACTCCAATCTTTGGATAAATTAATATAATTCGGTAATAACAAAAGTTTAGATACTATAAAAACTATATTTAACGTTTTTTTATTGATGTTTTATTACAATCCAAATCATTAATTCAAATTATTCATGAAACACAAAATTGTTTTATTAAAGTTTAATTTGATGCTAGCTGAAAATGAGCACAAAATGAGGTCTAAGCAATAAAAACAAAATTAAATTCTTTAAGTTGAGCTTCACTTGAACAATACTGATTTCCGTTTCTATGTATAGAAAATTTTATTTTACTTCAAAATTCAATTCAGTTATGCAGAAATCAATTCAACGTCTACTGCAAAATAATATCTAAGGGCAAACTACTTCAATGAATTAATTATAAGTTACAAACATTTACGAAAGAACCCGGCCGCAAAATCCGGGAAACAGTTAAAAATTAGGGTTAAACTTTTTTTTATTGTCTAATCGCATACGTCTCGTTGCGTAGGTAAAATGTCTGAAAGGAACGATGGCTTAGAAATGAACTGTTTTCTTCCAAATTAATGTTAAAGTTCCAGTTCCGTGATTAGCTTTCCAAGCGGTGCGCACGCCTAAATCACAGATATATAAAGACAAGAAGCATAGCTATGGCCCTTATTCGCCGGCGTGTCACATCTACCAGTGTAAATCAGACGCATATTTCACGGGTTTCGAATTGTGTTGATGAGTCGATCCAACCAATAAGAAGAACGGCCGACGCGGCAATAGCTGAGCTTGAAACAGTTTAGTGTCTTATGACTCTCCGAGGAAGGAGGACATTCACGGTAAACTGAAAAATCTCTTGTCTACAATGTCTATATTTACGGACATGATGGCTGGACTACATAGTCAAGAATCTCCCTTCATTCAATTTGCAGGAGAGAAAGATGTCCGTACTTATGAAGAATCATATTAATTTGAGGAATTCACCTGGCGCTTCAGTACTTGGATGGTTAACGTTCCTGGCTTTCGTTTATTTCGCTTGGTGATACGCTGCATATATAACATTTCATCGACGAAATTGTATGCTTTATGAAACTACTGTTTTCGCTATCTACTACTGTTAACAAGTTTATGGTAACAAGTACTACTAACAACTACTACTGTTAACAAGTTCCAACAATTCAAAGTTTATGGAAATGTCATTGTCATTATAAAATTCGAGAAATTCGATTTTAGATCTGATCTGAGTTTTAAAAGTTGATTCCTTTGTAAGAGTTGATTACTTCTTTTTATGTACCGAAGTGCCGGATAGTATGCCCGAGGGCGTTTGACCCAATACGGATACTCCCTAATACAAAGAGTATAACAGGATAAGGGGGTCAAAAGTGTCCTTGAATCGGAAATAAATGTTTGAGATTTTTTTCAGATGTTTCCATTGGAAAGCCTAAGTGTAAAAAATGAAAAAGCGAATAAAATCGGAAAAATGTCGATTTCGCATCGAAATCTTCCGAGCATAACTTTTTCCGTTTTATAATAACAATCTGATATCATGATCGTTACCCTCAATGTTTTTCACATTTTTCGGTTTGGTGCGCCACTGTGGGATAAAATCAAAAACCATTTCTGCGACGCATTTCCGGCTGAACCGCGATCAGTATTCGTTATTTTTACATGCTGTTGATATAGTATCTTCATGTTACGATTTTCAATTCTTTTGCATCCGAAGCAGTTACGGTTAACGAAGAGAACTGAGTTAATAAAATCAATTGTTAATTGTATGTTCCTTCTCTGCTAGAATTTTGAACATTTCTTCAGTATTTCGCATTTAAAATGTGTCAGATTTTTTTCGAACTTTTTGCACCCCAATAACGGGAAATATAGGGCAAAAACAGGTTATTTGAATTTACCACATAACTACCCTCCTTGTCAAGATACATGGTTGAAATTTGGTAAACAATCTTTCTTTTGATTACCTATCGAATAATAGGTAGTAGAACCAATTTAATCGGATCAAGGGCACTTTTGACCCTCTATCCTGCTATACCCTTCACGGCCGCTTGAGCTCCTCACCGTTATTAACCGTTTTAGTGCCAGGGGTTTTTAAGAATCCGTGTCGGATTGTGCCATGCAGTGCGATAGCGCTTCGTTCATCTAGTTTGCGAGATGCAAACAAACAAATGTCGCGACACAGTTCACCACAGTACGTGAACAGCGCGATCGCGTTGCGTGGCACTAAAACGGTTAAACCAGCACAGCGATGGTTTCCCCAGCTCAAGCTGGTGCGCCACTGCGTAGCAAGACACTAATAGACTAAAAAGTAGACTACGACTCTGTCTTTGATTTTATTAGCATTTTCGTTGTCTATATTTAAAAAAAAAATGAAATCATGAACTTCGATGCTCTGCTTTCTGAACTATGTTCTAAATCTTTCTCAACTTCTGTCTCCTCAAATTGCCTCAACTTCTTCAAATTCGGATGATTCCTCATAATTATGCACGTCGTCTTCTCACGCAAATTGAAAGAAGGGAAATTGTTGTCTGAGTAATCCGGCCATTATGTCCGTAAATATGGACATTTTAGAAAACAAATTTTCCAGCTTACCTTTTAAACTGTATCATTAATTTGCAAGAAGAAATGTTCATTTCTGACCCATGGCTCCTTTCAGACATTTTACTTACGCAACCAGACGAATGTGATAAGCCAATAAAAAAGTTTGACCTCAATTTTTAACCCTTTCTCGAATTTTGAGACTGAGTTTTTTCACAAATGTCCACCTATCCAAAGGTGTAGAACTACGCCGGGTAGGTCGTGGCACATCATTTTGAGACACCCTTTACATGAATCGCCGTTCTAACGTGTGATGGCGCAGTTAAAAACTTAAGTTTTTAAATGCTGCTTTCTATTTCTTGTTAAATGAAACTGGATGATAACGAAAATGTTATCTAATGAGCAGCGTCTCTATTGTCTCTGCTAGACGATTTTCTTCCTCAATACATTAAGAGTACCTTTCTCCCGCAAGTTTTTCTTCTCCTGGATCCAGCTGGATCAACCCTCACGTACGTTACGATCTCCTCCTCCTCTCCATCTTCATTGTATTCCGTAATTCTAACTTCCCTTAACAGCGTGCCACCATTCGTCGTTTTTCTGGAGCTTCCAGATTTCCTTCTACCACTGCTTTTCCTCGAACGACCTTCTGTTCTCCTAGCATTTCCAGATTTTCTGGTACTACTTGTAGACTTCTTTGAAGTACTACCAGATTTCCCTCCTCCTGATTCCCTTGAACCGCTCCTTCGATCATATTTTTTAACACAAGTTCTGGGCACGCTTCCGTCGCTCTCTTCACTGGAATCTCTTTCCTGTTTACTCGACTTCCTGGCGAGCCTCTTAGAACTTTTGTCAGAAGCTCGATCACCGATACTTAAGGAGTTGGAAGCACTGCTCGGAGAACGGCTTCGGCTGTTATCTCCAAAAGAATCTAATCCAGAAGAAGTGGAAGGTTGATTTGGATCGAAGTTCGCACGATGACGAGGTTGTGGATTGTCACAGAGCCTATTTCTCCTGCAAAGGAAATTATTTCGGTTGGTATTATACATATATTTCATAATCTTAAGTCAATCTTGTGATATTTCTATTGAATCTTTCTTCTGATCTTGTTTTATTGTCAGTGAACGTTGCTTTCAATGCCATAGGACAACTTTTATTTGATATTTAAAGGTATTAGTTTGCAATTTTATTATCGTTTCAGCAGATTCCGCTTTTGATTTTTATTTTTGTTTTACAGATTTTATATTGAATCTTAATATTCAGTACATATGCATTTATATTGCTGTTAGCCTTGCTGCATCCCTAAACGTTACTAAATTTATCTAGAGTGAAAAAAATTTAATTTAACTTGGATAATATGTTTTAAGCTTTAGTAACTTGGCTCTTTGACATGGCCTTAATCTCTTCAATGCAGAAGGTATTGATCAAACGTATTGCAGACCAGAATCCCAGCTAAAAGTCAGGGCCCCAAGCAATTTCGATGTATATTATAATAAAAATACGCTACGGCTTTATATTCTTACCTGATAGCAACAGCCAATGCTCATACATAACACATGCTAAATGTTTAAAAATGTTTAATCACAATTAACAATTGGATAAAAATAATTAAACATATTGTATATTTACCGGCCGCAAGAGATCTGATGGTGTGTGACAAGTGTTTGTGTCTGATGCGCCAGACGGATACAGACATCCCTCGTTCACATGAATTTTCGATTCTAACGCGCTTACTGACCGAAAAAGCCGCACATTTGGTATCTCGTTATATGAACGACGAAAGAAGTGTTTTATTTTTGGGTTTTAGTTGCCGAGCTTGAGGTTTCCAGGGACGGTATGGCGGAAATAGGATTTGGGAGCGACAGACCCCTCTTGCCGCACTGATTTACCGCACGCTATCAGATCTTTTGTGGCCGTTATACATTAGTTCTACATTGTATTCAATACTGAATACACATTTTGTGTTCCAATTGGCATACATCCCATTCTAACATTCTGTTTTGTATTACGGTTCTTTATCAATTTAAACTTACAAAAAGTTTTAATCAATAAAAGTTTTAAAGAGATCATCTGACAACACTGAAATAACTTTAATGAAATTGAAATCTACGTCAATGTAGGTATATATGTTCTGCTCAGGTCTAAAATCTCATTTCATATGCTTAACTAACCATTTTAGCATAGATGCATTACCTGCGAATAGTGGCCCTAACACGTTCTGTGTGCCTAGTGCGAGGGACTATCCTTGGTTGAGAATCTTGTGGCAAACCCGTACGTGTTCTTCCATACGAGACTCCAAGTCTACGAGCTTCTTCCATTAAATCAGAAATTTCATCTAAATCAATATCCACCTGGAAGTCGAAATATATTAACATATATACTAATATATTAAGATTATACAATGTCATCATGAATGGAGTCTTAGAACGGAACTTAATTGTAAAAGTACAAAACGAAAAATTTGCACTCCATGAAAATCTAAGTTAACTAGCTGCGAAAAAAGGATTTACTATTTATATTTAATCTTGTAAGAAATTATATTAAAAATACAATTCCAAAAATTAACAAACAATCGAAATTTACGGGAATGGTAAGAGTAAGAAAAAACAATAACATACAGCTTCAGCATCGTCTTGGCTATTTTGTGAACACTCTGGACAGAACCATTCCTCCATGGGAACTTCATTCATTGCAGGGGTGAGACATTCCAAGTGGTAACCACAGTCGCAGCCATCACAGAGAAGCATGCGATCTTCTCTATCACTTTGATGACAAACTTCACAAAATGTCGGATCTTCTTGGACTTGGTCTTCCACACGAGGCATTACCTTTACTGGTAAATGCCTTACTATCTATAAAAAAAGAAGTAAACAGAATTTTCAGAGCAATATTATATTTCATTGTCGGAACAACATGAATTAATTGCTTCTTAAAATCCTTCAATATCAATGGTCTTTCCTGTATCGATATTTTGGTTTACATTTTAAGTGTATTTTAACTCAAAAATGTTTTTATTAAATTTTTATCACAATTTTCGTAAGGAAACATTGTGGAAAAATATATTATTTTTACAAAATTTCAGAGACAAATAGCAATAAAGTATATTGGGAAACAAAAGAAAGAAGATCAAAACTGTATACCTTCCCACCATATTCAGTCCTGACGTGAATTATCGTAAAAGTTTGTCGATCCACAGGACATGTATTAACATTTTTGCTCCATTCAACTAAACATTCGAGACAAAAGCAGTGTTCACAAGAACCTGGAGTACCCAGTTGCTGCCTTCTGAAAGGCAACAAGCATATTGGACATTTCTCCAGTTGTTTGTCACTTTTATCAGAATCTGAATCTGAAGAACTAATTTTCTTCGGAGGTTTTTTTGCTTTCAATTTTCCATAGTATTTCCGTTTCGCTGGTGAATTTTTTACAGATTCAGATGAACTACTCCAACTGGATTGCCATTCTGAAGTTTCGCTGCTTTCATCTACTCAAGAACAGAAATTTTTATTTTTTGAAAATCAATAACACTTTGTTTGCAATAAAATTTGTAAGATTACATTTTGGCAGCTATCTGCATCGCAATGTTTTGCAATCCTTGTAAAATTGCATTTTTATGATTTTTATCTTACAAAAAAGTATGAAGTATTATACTATTTTAGAAGATTAATACATTGCGAGAAGAAGAAAACTTATTCCCACTGTCTGCGGTATTCTTTTGTGACAGTCTTTTTAAATGTTTTCGGTATTCAATCATTCAATCATTTAAATAATTAACACATTTACATCAAACAATACATATATGCATCCAGGTTAAATGCAATGTCAAATATCCAAATGCTACTTTGTTAAAATAAAAAATTCTTGATCCTTATTTGTGTTTGTAATGTGTATATCAATTACTTTATTAATGACTATTACATCAGAATATTGTATTTCATGACGTGTATCTAACAAAGAAAATTTCATTTTAATATCAGATGAATAAAAATAAAACTTTTCTTTATTAATTTTTACTTTCATTTTTTGTTGAATACGTTTGCTCTATACGTGCTTTTTCCAGTATAACCTCTCTGTCCAGAATCTTACAAAGATAATTTCTCTGCCCACTTTGTAAAAATATTAAATGATTTAGCCTAATTATCTGACATAATTCCTTGTTTGCAATAAAACTTTCATGGCTGGACCTTTTCTCTTTGTGAACTGAATGATGCGATATTCCATCCAAATAGCAGATTAATAGTTAGCACTAAATAACATTGAGGATTAATTTTTGAATATACTCACCAAATTGCATGAATTTATTAGAATCACTACTTTCATAACTTGTTTCATCTTCACTGATGACTCTCTGTAAAATTAAAAAATTTCATTTCAAAAGCAGAATATTACATCAAAATAGTTCTGTTCAAATGTGTAAGTGTAATTGTTGTAAATATAAGACATTAATTAACTATAAAATAGTTTTAAGCAGAAGAAACATGTCAAATGGAATTAAAGAATAAAAATGCAAAGTACTTTTTTAACCAATTTTTGTAAGCGACTATACAAAAAACTGCAGTGAAGTGATAATATACGAATGAACAAGAATATCCACTGGAGAAATAGAAACAAAGAAATATCTATAAGGAAACAACTTGCAAGCACAGTATGTCACACTCTTGCATAACACACATAAATTTTTTATCGCCATACAACTAATTTTTTATTATAATCATAAATAAGAGAAAAGATAAAGTGAAATTAAAATAAAATAATAGTTAAGAAGTAGTAGGAGTAGTTTGGATCAAAAATATATATCATTACATAGATTTTATATGAAATGTATAAAAATATAGTAGACTAATAATGAATTTGGAAAATCAATAGAATAATAAAAGGATAGCTAGCTTAATTTTGTTCGGTTCAAAAATAAATAGCAAAATATTATAAATTATAAATTTATATGTTTAGTCTATTCTCTCGTTTCAAACAGAAGATGATAGTTCTTGAATATGGAAGAAAAATTGAATTTTGCACTGGTCCAATCTCAAGGTTATAGGTAATATCTTATTGAAATGTGCAAAGTGCCACAATAATGCTTATTTGTCAACAGCATTCAACTGTATCTAGGTGTTTTAAACATGGATCGTAAACAGCTTGATTGTAATACATGCAAATCAAACAGTTCAGTTACAGTATTCAAAATTTTTGCATTGTACAATAGTGAGAAAAAAGAAAGAATTTTTAGCAAAACATACATAATTTTGCCTTCGGACACTAGGTCTTTGAATGTCACTTTCTTCGTCGCTGCTTTCAGCTTCACTGAGAAATCTCTAAAGAGACAAAAGGAAAACTTTAGATTGTATGATATCAACATCATTGATCATATTAATAACAGTTTGTAGTTGTAATGCAATTAATAGGTAAAGAAAAGCACAACATTAATTGTATGTTACCATACAAGATGAAGAAAAATGTTTGATTACATGAAAATTTAAGCTTTCATGGAACTGAGATTAAGACAATTTATATTTCAATAGAATTCCAATATAAAACAATTATGTTGCAGCCCAAATAAACGAAATTATGATTATACTAAGCAATATCAAAATATGGTAAATTTTAATACACTTACAAATGCCTTTTTTCTTCTACGTAACTGCACAATAGACTCGTCACTGTCTTCACTTCCTGGTATAACCAGTTTCTTCCGTTTTCCAGACTGAGGAGTCTGATCACTGTCTTTAGACATTTTAACTTCTCCGGAAAATCATGCCCGCCTTAATATTTTGCCAGCATTGTAACAAAATTGCTATTAATATTTTTAATAAAAATACTAATACTTATAAGAAAACCTCATGTTAAAAATTCAACTCAAATGAATATATAAGATGTAATAATAGCTAAATTCGAAAAGTGTTTAAAAAAAAAGAGTGAGGAACTGTTTAGAAGTGAATTTTTGAAATTTAATAAACTTTATTGGTTTACCCCGTACGTGCACTAGCATTAACTGAATTGAGTATCATATAGTGCTGTAACATTAAGGCAAATTACAACAAGTAAAATAGAGTATACATACAATTGTGATTGTATTTGAAATAGAAATTGTAAATTACATCAAGAATGTACAGAAGTATCACATTACTTTAGGCTCAAAA
The DNA here is from genome assembly GCA_963989415.1 of Cerceris ruficornis. NCBI lineage: Eukaryota > Metazoa > Arthropoda > Insecta > Hymenoptera > Crabronidae > Cerceris > Cerceris ruficornis. The sequence continues at coordinate 12,187,984 of OZ022520.1, read as the reverse complement.
TTACAAACATATGAATAAATTTCCCATTGTATTTATTCTAATTTATAAGCATGTAGCAATTGCAATGTATTATTTAAGGCTAAAAGCAAAAATTAATGATTGGAATACTATGCGAAATAATCAAACAATTTCAATAACAATTCATCACAAAGTACAAAGTATAACAATTTGAATTACCATAATAAATACTTGAGACACTTTGACTTCATAAACCTCAAATTCATAAGATTTAATGATAAAAATAATACAGAAATTACCGGCACAGAATTTGCATTTGATTTAATGTTCTCCCAATTCAATATCATAAATGTTATAGACCAATTACGTTAAACTGTTGAAATAATAAATAAAAAATTAATATTATAACTCGATATTAAAAAAATTACTCTAATAATTCAATTTTCATTAATAATCAATATATAAAACAAATACTGTCATATTTAAGACAAATATTGACTGTTACATCAAATTTATCGCTATTGTTACATCTTTTGTTTGAAATCATAAATAAATTACAAGTATGTAAAATAAACAATCTTATCATACTCCTCATTGAAAGCAAAATAACTAAAAGTCATAAAGAAAAAGATCGGTATAATTTTGCATTTAAAGTGCATTAAACAATTAATTAATATCACAAATGAAAACTATTTTGAATGGAGATTGCGTATGCTCAATTAAAGCAAAGTAAATTAGAATTATGATAAAGAATAACAAAATATTATACTTGGCGCATGTCTTGTACATGTAATATTATAATATTTTTAGCAATCGCCTTAGTTGCCATCACACTAATATTAAGCATTAACAAAGAATTATTTCACATCGACAGTTTTTATTAACCCTTTGAGGACTACTGATGCATATATGCGGTCTGAGAAAAAGTCAGATTGTAGTTTGTCGAGGCATTTATACATGATTAAAATTGAAAAATTGAAATATAACCGTTGAAATATGATTCTGCAAATAGTAACGTATAATTGGGGTACATTAACACTCGAGCTTTCTGATAAAAAAATAGTTTTTGATCGCCAAATAAATGATTGTCTCTCAACACTCAAAAAAATCTCAGTCTGCAAAGGGTTAAACATTGAATCGTACTATAGCAAAGTTATAAAATGGGAGTCAAAGTAATCAGAAATTGATTGTAATACTCCAATAAAAATATACAAAAATAGAATAAAAGCGTGTTTTTATTTAATTGATCTGTATCAAAGTAATAACTTATTAATAACAAATTACACCCGAATATTTTCAAAAGTACAAAATCTACAATCAATATTTAGCTTAGCAAATATTTCATAATAAAGTTGTATTGGGTGAAAATAGCATTTACCAAATTCTCAAATATAGGATAAATCTTGATTAAATAACTTCCAAACGGAATTAAAAATTTGTAAATTATCACCTTTCAGAATTGACTAAAAACATATAATCGAGTTCTACATAAGAATAAGTGAATGCAATTTGGAGAACCTTGATCGTCGTGAGTTGAAAGTACGCCGAAATACTACGCGAGTCACTGTATATAACCATATAAAAGGAGCGATAATCGCGATTCGAGGATAATCTTCCGTAAATGTTAATAGTCCTTCACAACACAAAGCTTTACAAGAAAACTCATAAAGACGTTTTGCATCTTTGGAGGAAAATTCATGGAAAACACAGGAAAAAATTTTTGGCGTTCAGTATGAGAGAACGAATCGTGAGAAAAAGACGATGATCCAGCTCATAGTGGAAGAACTCGAGAAATCTTGATTTACCTCTGAAATTCTGGTGATTCTGAGTTATCAATATAACAGGATGATTTGACGTTGATTGCGCATCATCAAAGAATTGTTTTTGAATCGATCGAATACTGTTTTTGACGAAAATTCGCGTATGTTGACAGAAGGTACGCTCAAAATCGAGAAACTGCCGACATTTTGGCTGCCGACGCCGTTCGCGACGTTGCGCTATTTCGTCGCAAATCAATTGCCTTTCCATAATATCATTTAAACTGAGTTTATGTTTAATACGTAAATATTGGAAGACGATTAAATTAATTTTAATGCAAATGGTTTTTCATATATATCAAAAGTAATTTAAAATACATCATTTTTAGATGAATGTTGAGTCAGGTCACAGATACATGACGGAACTGTTGCCATGATTGCAATTGCGAGTGGGAGATTTGAAAGTGAAAAGGAAACGGTTTTGTCAATGACGTTTTGCTTCGTTTGTATGTCTATTCTTTTACATGGTGTACATGTATTTTACTTTACTGTGTTTTATATTACATCCATGATTTGTGCTCCATGTTTTTCCATCCTTCGTAATTTACTTACGTGCAATATTCCAATGTACTGAATTATTTCAAACACTGTTCTGTACGTACATTTCCGTCGAAACCAATGTTTAGTTACAAATATGACGTAAGTTGTTCTTAATGCTCTAATGAAGTAATATTTCTTACTTTAAAACATGAACAACGAAACTAAATGTTTGAATAGTTTTTTAAATCGCTCAAACAGATTTGTAAATTTTTGTTTCTACCAGAATGAGTGTAACAAATTTAAATAAAATATAATTGATCGTTTTTTAAAAAATTCTTATAAAATATTTAATATTAATAAAAATTATACGCTTAAAGATAGTGATATTTGTATAGCATTGATTAAAGCAGTTTCTCAGCGTGATTTTAGGGTTAAAGGATTTGTAGGAATTAGTAGAAAAATAAATTTCTATAATAATGAAATATGCTTTAAATATCATAATTAGAGAATGTGAAGAGAGACATTCATTTTATTCTGCTTTCTAATAAAACGAAATTAATCTTTAAATTGTTTCAGTTAAATAAAATATTATTAAATAGGTCTTGCTCTATTATTTGTAAATGTAATAGAAGAACTCTATTATTATAATCACCGCTTGATTTTTCCGACAATGAAAGAAATTTAGCACAGAAACGGGTGTATTAATTCGTTACTTGAACACAAGGGCGCTACTGTCTCTTGTTGAAGAAAACTGTGCAAAGATGGGTCGCATGCACGCACCTGGGTAAAGTTAATTCGATTTTTTATGATTAACTTTCACTGAAATGTCTATAATGCTTTCTTTCATAATTTTTTTATCTTTTCTTCAATTATATTGATATAAAATTGTAGAAATTGCTTCTAGAAAAGTGATAAAAATACGTACCGCCAATGACCATGTGTCGTGAAACTTCAATAAAGACAACTAAAGTAAATTCTTGTTTTAAGTATTTTAAATACGTTTTATGAAATATGTCTTATATTATTCGAAATATTATGATTACTTTTGTTTTGTTGAAAATGTTTCAGTTTTAATGTTATCTTTATGATATCGGATATAACCTTAAAATGAAAGGTAACCTTCATTTCACATCTATCATGGCCTCCTAACTTAAATATTCGATTCCAAGGAGTTACGTATTTGTAAAATTTAATCCCACTACAATTGTTTCGTTTTGCCATAATTATTTGAGTACTATAGTCAGTTAAACATTAATGTTGTTATAAGTACATTGCTATTTTAATATCACTACGATTAGTAATAGAACTTTCTAGTTAATCTTAGAAAATCAACGGTGAATACCAAAAGTTCTAATTTTCATATTAGTTTTTAACTCATTTTATTAAAAATTCATTGACATATTTCAGATGGATCTCATTTAAACCTTTATTTTTAGTTGTACCACAAACTTTATTAAACAAATAATACACATATAATCAGCTTATCCTATGTCTTAAATTAATGTTTCTTTCTTCATGCTCTGATATACTTATAATATATCATAAGAAAAGCGAAGACTGGTGTAATTTTGAAAACACGATTAAATTCATTTAATCTTCATTGTTTGCATTTAAATCGTTCACATTCTTAAACCTGTAAAGTTGTTGGATATTTATAAATATTTTAATCAGTCTTATTGTCAATACGGTTAATAAATATAGCTTCTTTATCAACTTGAAATATCTTTGCTAATGCTTAAAATTTTAGTCAGTGGCACAATATACGATATAGTGACTTATTCATATTCTAATTTTTTAAGAATAACATGTATTATGTCATTGTTGTAAAAGAAATGTGACAGTAAAAAAAAGTGTCTGCAAAATATCTGATTAAATAAAATTTAAATATTAGCATTTATAGAAAAAAAGTAATACTTTGATAAATTACATGTTATCTAGGAGAATACATGTTCAATAATAATACTCAGTAGTGCCTGGCAAATAGCACCTAGGCTGATCATTATAAATGAATACAGCAATATCAAGATCAATATGAATGAGGAATATTTAATATTCAGTTATCAATAATAATATTCTAAGATAGGAATATAAAATTTTAAATCGCAATTCCGGAAATTTATTACATTTCCGAATGTAATATATCCATATATGTTCATGAAATACAATTTTGTTTTTAGAAAGGGTATATCCCAATCTGCATTGCCGTACAGGCGAAGTGTACCAACGTGGTTGAAACTAACACCAGAAGATTGCAAAGAACTAATTTACAAGTTTGCAAAGAAAGGCCATACACCATCCCAAATTGGTATTATTCTTCTACTCAACTTGTTTTTACAGTTTATGTCTAAGTAAACTGATTAAGATTTAACACAATATGATCAAACCTATCATATTGTATCATCTACTCTGAGTTTGCAATATGAAATATGGTAATTCTTGAGGCAATTATTGACAATTACTTGTCTTTCTGCCATAGCCTTTTACCAACAATTGAAATTTTATATTAACACCTCGGCTGTCAGTGGGCCTATCTTACGTTTACTTTCAGTTTCAAACTGCTTTCCCTCACGCTTTTTGAAAATAAAAAATGTTTACATTACGTATTATTACATTAGTTATTATAACTAACTATAAGAATTGTGTTATAATTATCATGAACTTTTTGAATGTTTAGTTATTGTATTTTGTTGCCTATATTTTTCATTTTTGAAGCGGCTTTGAAGTCTGAAAATCTGATTAAATTCAATTCCCTTTTTCGAATTATGAGTTTGTGTTCTGGTTTGGAATCCAAACAAATATTTAAGGAACAACTATTGGAAAAAAGTATGCAAAAGCACGAATGTGAACAAAATAGGCTGTTCATAATAAAGTATGTGGTTTAACAAATTTGTTGAGAAATGAATTAGAGAATTTCCTTGAAATTTTAGGTGTAATTCTCCGAGATTCGCATGGAGTGGCACAAGTACGTTTTCGTACTGGAAATAAAATTCTGAGGATTGTCAAAAGTATCGGTCTTGCTCCTGATCTACCAGAGGATTTGTACTATTTGATAAAAAAAGCAGTTGCGATTAGAAAACATCTGGAGAGAAATCGCAAAGATAAGGACAGCAAGTTCAGATTAATTCTTGTAGAATCCAGAATTCACCGTCTTGCAAGATACTACAAATCAAAGGGATCTCTGCCACCAAACTGGAAATATGAGAGTTCGACTGCAAGTGCTCTTGTCGCTTAAATCATTTACCTGTATTTCTTAATAAAAAAAATTATCGAAATTTATCCCCTATCTCTACTTTTTTATTAATCCGTAATGATGATCTGTATCATTTACCTTGAAATTAAATAACATATAAGCTGCATTCCGTTGTTATTTCCGACCGATTGCAACCAGAAAATGATTTATATCACCTTAGCATTAAATGCAGTATGAGTTACATAATTTTTGACATATTTTTTGCCGGGGACCTAACTATACCATTTTAGATGTGTATCAAACGACCGAACTATGACATGTGTAGCAGAAGTGACATTTTCTAGAGATGATTGGGGACTTGAATGAAGTATACAATTTTAGTTTATTCAAAGTACAAAAGAATAACACTTGAAAACGCAAAAATGTAAAATTTCCAACCATTGCATTTTTAAATATTTAATAATGGTGTCTGCTAATAATATTTAATTTTTATTGTAGTTTAACAAGCTGATAATTACAACACAGTATGCATGGCATATGTGATGATAACCGTAATGGGAATACATGAATGAAAAATATGATTGAATGCGCTCAAGTAATAGATTTACATATTCATATTATTGCGCTCATACTATTCAAAATAATGACAAGTGACAAATAATATATGTTTGGTAACCCGATATAAAATCAAAAAGTCCATTTAAAAATAAAAATGATGAATGCTTAATTTTAAAGCATGACATTTATATACTGTTTTTGTACATACAATGTCTATTATACAAAACATTTAAAGGAAGTTCTTACGCAAATTAAATTAAAAGATTGAGAAGTTTGCCTGTTATGTTTATTGTAAACTTGACTGAAATAATTTTTTTATCTTAATAACATACTATATTTAATTTTATACGATATTGTGTTTTACATTTCTTGTCTTCTGAAGCTACTATTATTTAATTGTAGAAGTTTTGCCTGAAAAAGTTTCATTACCTATTGCTCCAACTTTTTATACTGTCTTGTATTTTTGTACCGCAATAACAGCTTTCCACATTAAATGACTGTATTTAACTACCAACAAATGGTGAATCCGAATATGATGTGTTTTCTATAATTCATCAAAAGTAACGATAAATGTCTAACATACAGACGTGCCATTAACACTGCATTCTTTAACAGCATTTATTGATATTACATTAACATAACAAACGAATATAGTTATAGCATTGTGCGATACATTTATTTAGTTTTGTATTTCACTGAGTGTTTTACAGATTTACTGAGGGCCAGGTCAAAGACAGCTTATCAGATAATGCATTCTTTATGTGTTGCTAAAAATTATTTGAAATTGTAGCATGTCGTATCAGTGTGTACACTATCGTACACGGTCCAACACAGTCTACCCGACACGTGGTATTTAATGTATATCATTTTGATTTAAAAAATGTTTAATGACATTTAAACAGGAATGAAAAAATGACGAGGAGGTAATACTAAAATTAATGGAAATATGAAATAATTGTAATTCAGATTTTGTACTTGTCAAACATAATCTTTGAAGTTTTTAAGTTTTACAATATTTACAGGAATGCAGGATATGTACAGAAATGCAGCGGAACTCTTATACATTTAGACGCTGATCAAAGTACAATGATTCTGTTTTAATGTTGACATTTTACAATACTCCATTTTTGTTTTTACAATAAAATGTTTTCTAAGAGAATCTTACTTATAATTTGCAATATTCTTTATAGAACATGAAAAATAATATTTAAAACTATCGTTTCAAGAACATGGTGACTATAATGCTTGTCACGTTACTGGGCATTCTTACTTGGTTCATCTCCAATTTCATTGGTCGTTTGTGCAACACTTGCCCGTTGATTCGTGCTATAACGTCAGGAAGGTTGTGTAACCGTCATTTTAAATCTGCAGAACCGGTGCATTGGATTGCACGACGAAACGATTGAAAGCTAGTCGAAAACGGCAGAAGCGCATTTCCCCTCGCAATAGAGGGTCAGAGGCCAAGGAGGGAAGACGTCGAATTTATATTAGGTTTACGGGTTGTGTAAAAAATTCAATTTACTAATAGTGTCTTCGTTAGCAGAAAATTGTAACAGCTTACATCATTTTAAGAAGAATACGCTGAAAACATTGTAACATGTCTTTTTCAAAAGCGAGGATTCAAAGATTCAACGAATTTGAAAGTAAGTTAACAAATTTTATATTACTTTCCTTCGCTGCATTAGATGCTGCACGCAATGTAAATGTATCATTTTATTTGTCCTCAAGTTAATGCTTTAATCGTTTTATTTATACTTATATTTATCGTGCGATTGTTTCTTTAACTGAATAAGTTTTATCATATAAGTTTGTTTCGGAATTTTATAGCGGGAACATTATTTTTGTTTTGCGACCGGTATCCAACATGTTTACATTAAATAAAATAATTTTCTTTATTTCATAAATGTCAATTAAACTAATATGAGTTGGCTTAATACGCGAAAAATTCCCTATGTTCAATGTTATAAAAATATTGGTGTATGTGTCTGGCGAGTGTGTGTGAAGGACAACATTCTCATTTTTCTCATATTCCACATTCGGATGGAGAATATTACATTTAACATGTAATATTACGTGAGGAATCGTTTCATTCTTTATAAAAATTGCTTTACACTATAGCCTTCAGTGATAAAATTGTTTCTTCATTTAAGAATACCGTTTAGCAACATTAACTTATTCATCGTCTCATTTTTGGCGACAGCACATTACATACGTATGCCAGTTATAAATGAAATATATGTAGGATTAATGCAAAAACGTAAATTACAAATAATAGATTACAGAGTGATAATAATTTACATTGTATGTACATACACTTTGAATAGTGTCTTTACGGCAGAATGTCCGCTAAACTGAATAATTTCGCAAGCGACATATATGTGTTTTGCAAACGTGTGGATAAAATAATAAACATTACGGTTTCGTTCGTCATCATTTTTTTTCCGTAAATTTTTTTTACAATAAATCTAATGTGAAAAGAACGTGGATGGTAGAAAAAGGTAGCATCTATAACATCTATAACAGCAAAGGTGTTACCTATAACATTAATTTACAAATTCGAATAATTGTTAAAAATGATCGTGAACCCGGAAATAAGCAAAAGTTCTCGAAAAACACGATGGAATATGACGGAAGGCAATTTAATCTTTGAAACGTATGTGCAAGTTTCTGTATTGGAATGGGCGGAGGGGAAGTGACGGAGGGTTTAATGCGGGGAGACATTTCGTTATGCACTACCGAACGAGGGTAGCTAAAACGACTAGAACGTTACAGACGACACCTGGTAATTCTATGACTCTATAGAGACGTGACCCTTGAATCTTGAAACAGCTGTCTTCCATTTGCGCTTGCGCTCAGTGTAAACTAACACCCGCCAAAACGAAATTCCTTTTTGCAACTATGCCTGCGTCATTTTTGAACCATAGCACCATGTTATCTTAATACACCATTTTTGAGAAATCATTCCGTTCAATTTCTTTCGATAAAAATTTCTTGGCTATTACCTTATATTACGGTAATTTTAAAAAACGGCAATATCTTTGAGTATACTCCTATACTACGAGAAAATACACGAAAGAAAATGAAGAATACGCGATAATATATTTATTGCGTTTTATTATCTTAATATTGTACAATTGTCGGTCTGTTTTATTCTAAGAATTATGAAGATTATTTTAGCGCTTAATGAAAAGAAATACTATTTTTTTATTTAACTTGCAATTAAATAAGAAAAATAAAGTTTACCAACCAGTAATTATTTTATAGTTGATAAAAAATATATATATAATATAGCAATATATTAACATGTAGTATAACGTAATAGTAATAACAATAATAATAACAGCAACTGCAACTATAATGATAATAATGATATATATATATATATATATATTTATTTCGTTTCTGCTGGTGGTGTGTTATTCCTGATGCTCTCAATCTACTACATTTTATTATCATAAAACTATATATTTACGTGTTATTAGAAAAACCGAGATACATTTGTTTTTACGAATGTGTACTTCATTGAAAAAAAAGCTTTTATTAATGTTTTGCTTTTTAATTTCTGTTATGGCAATTTGAGAAAATATCAGTCTTTCATTTTTTTTTCCTGTACTTTGAGAAAATATGAAGAATTACTATTTTCTGGTATAGTATGGTTTTCTGGTGTTAAAAGAGATGAATATTATATTGTTTGTACGCTATTGCCATATATTAATGAACTATTATATTACTAAGAGTTGCGGCTAATAAGGAAATATTTGTTTATAGATGATGTACCGCCACCAGGAGCATACGATCCAAAATTTGACACAAAGAAAAAGGGTCTTAAAGTTGAAAAAATGGAAAAATTTCAGGATAATAAAAGTATAACCAGTGCAGAATGTATTTTGTCAGTTTCTAGTAAAACCATTGGAAATGCAGTTGCTACTTTTAGAACGGTAAGAAGTTAAAAGCATTCATAATAGATTTAAGCATGATTAATGAATTGTAGTAAAGATTTTAATAAAATCGAAAAAAATAAATTTTCTTATTAACAGCCACAGCTCCCACGGAGGAAACTATTGGAAAAATCGTCTGTTTCATGTTCTAAAGTGAAAACACGCACACTTAACATGAGTAAGGATGAAAAGTTGAAGTATACTGCTGAACATCAAATCGCGGATCTTCAGGTAGAATGCACGAATAAAGACAGGACTATAGAAGAACATGAAAAGCATATTGAAGATATGAAAGAAGAAGTACGAAAATTGGAGATGCAGCTGAACACATTACATAAAAAGCAAATTGAGGCAGAGGAACAGCATAAAAAAGATATAGAGACAATGGTTGTACGATATTTTCAGTGATGGGGTACTTAATCTTAAGCTCTCAGATTTTTAATATGCCACTTCGTTTGCAGGCTAAATTACAGCAAGAAGTTTTAAATGATCATGAAGAGAAGTGTCAAGCCGAAGCAAAGATACTCCGTTGTCAGTTGTTAAGAGTATCGGAGGAAAAAGAATGCGAAACTGAAGCAAGGAAAACGATGGAGAAGGAACTCCGAGATCGCCTGGCAGAATTTTCAAAGAAAATAGCCGCTTTGGAATCCGATTTGGTTGATAAGAACAACATGAACGGACATGTAATAAATTCATGTTTCCTTTGAAAAATTAATTCAAAAGAAGAATGTATTTCATATATTTTGACTAACTTCTTTTATCCTCAATAGGTCGAAACTCTTGAGAACCAGATCGAAGAATTAATAACTAAATCAGACAAGTTAAATAAAGATTACACGGTTGAAATTAATTTGTTAAAAAGAGAAAAATATGAACTTCAGTTACAGTTTAGTGATTTAATGGAGGAATCCTCCGAACTTCAAGTCAAATTAGAGAAAAGAGAAAATGTAATTCTTCAACTACAATCACAGTTGTCTGCTCTTCAGTGTGAGTTAGATGACTTGAAAGCAGGATATGAAAAGCTCGTTGAAGATTCGGCAAAAAAATGTAGTGATATTGCACAGAAACATGAAGAAGAAACTGATAAGTTAAAAACTAATTTTGAAAGAGAGAAAGGTATACTTTTAAATGAAAATCAACTTGAAATATCTCACAGATTGGAAGCAGAAAGTAGACTAAAAGAAATGTATGAAGACAATACGTTCCTTAAAGAGGAGTTACAGTACGTACAGCAACTTTATAAGGAAGTGAGTATTTTGCAATATACCTTCAGCAGTTACGTTAAAGATCTTTATTTATTTTTCAAATGTACCCTTACTTGAAACAGCTTAATGATTGTTTGAATGAGGCCCATAAGGAATTAGAAGAGTCCAGTAGAAAGCATAATTTCACTTTAAAGAAGTATAGAGAAGATGTCGATGATGTACAGAGAGTTAACAACGAGGAGAAATTAAATTTGCAAAAGTTACTGGAAGACGCAAGAATAGAATATTTAAAAGAAATAGAGAATGTAAAGTAATCGCATTAATTTTTGGATTAATACGTTCTCAAGTAATTGCTTTATCAGGAGATAATCGATTTTTTGTGTTTAGTTAACAATAGCAAAAAATAAGGAAATAGCTGAATTAGAGAAGGCCTCTGCAAAAAAGATAGAAGAAAAAGCTAAACGTATGAAAGAGCATGCTGATAAAATGGTGGAAAACGCTGAAGTGGTTGCCCGAGAGACTTTGGCAGCTTGTCGTGCGGAAAGTGAGGAAAGAGTAAAAAAAGTCATTGCCGAAAGAGATGAGAAAGTAAGAGGATCTCGTGTGCGTAAAATGCAAATCATCACTGACTGACTGCTTTTTCTTATCATTTTCATGAAAATTTCTTTAAGCGTATTCGTCAAAATTCGAAAATGTATAATATACTTGAAAATCTTTTATCGTTGTGATGCCTCTATTTTCGCAAGTTTTCGAGCTTTCCCTTTTCAATTTCTGTGATGTTTGAAGATAATTTAAACGTTTACTATAGAAGACCATTTACTGTCACCTACTTTTCAAATACAAAATAAAATTTGTGATGTATAATATAGGTGAATGTAATGGTTCGAGAAGCAAGAATTGCTGTAGAGAACGAAATGCACCTCACCACCGATAGGTATAAAGCGTGTTTGAGACGAGCAGAAATGGAACGAGCAACATTAGATGATAAACTTGCACAGAGAGATGCCGAAATTACCAAACTGTCCATGACTATCGAAGCTTTGAGGTCCTCTGTTGAAACGCAGGTAATTAGTAATTAGTTCTGTAGAAACAAGTGAACGAAAGGAAAGAAAGTTCTGTATAGATGTTATAGTATATTCACATATCAAACGTATAAACTTTAGGAGAGTTTCGGTCAAAGTTTACAAATCGAACTGGATCGAGCTGAAACGGAATTAGCAGAAAAAAAAGAGGAACTGAGAGCCTTAAAAGACCAGATTCGCGCAGAAGCTGCAGAAATGGTAGCCAGAAGGAAAAGGTCGGTGTCTAAGGGAAGAATTGTATATTTGAATCTTTAAATATAGGTATAATAAATGTTCAGTTTTAAATATTATGTAGGTTTGAGATAATAATGGCTGAAAATCAAGCGTCGGTCACAGCTTTGACAAAACGTTTAGCGCAAAGTAATGCCGAAGTTGAAAGATTACAACATGAATTAAAACGTGGAGAAGAATGTATATATGAACATCGTGATTTGTTAAGTATCATGCGCAGTAATTCGCAAATGGTACATGAACAGTTACATGTTTTAATGGAACAGCTGGATGCTAAAAAGGGCTTAGTCGATCAGCTTGAAAGTAATAGTTTAACTGAACTAGAATCGATGAAGTCCGTTTTTGAAGCTAAAATTGAGGATGTGAAACAGGTGGCAGCAAAAGAGATTACAAGGCTGCAAACGGAGTATGATAAAAAGGTCGCACAAAATGATGAGGTATTTGCAGTTTTTCTAATACAAATATCATGTACCAAAGTACGTTGTATTTATAGGAAGCTCATTTAATTTTGCGTGATTTCAGATGAATAGTCAATTACACGAAATGCTTGATCATCTTAAAGACGTACAAGATATCTTACTTAAGTTAGAACAAAAGTGCGATGCACAGTCATTGGAGATTTCCCGAGGAGAATTAATTAATGCTAAACTTGAAGAACAACTCAGGTCAAGTAAGGAATTAGTCGAAGAAGGAAAAAAGTTATTAGAAGATCAATCGGAACAACACAAAATTGCTATGGACGATGTACGTATACATGGCATAAATAACATAATATTCATAAATCATTGTATCACATGAATGTAACAGCGCCACATTTCATTCATTTTAATTAAATACTTGCAGACGAATTCCAAAACAAAAGTACTGTATGACAAAATAAAGCATTTAGAAGAAAGAGGAGATCACATAACGGTAACTAAATATCCCGATATTACTTGAGACTTGCATTATTTTATTTCTCATCGATATCGGAATAATTCAAGAAGTTGATTACAACTTCATGGACACATTATGTCATTGTAATTTAATATTGTTCTTATGTCATAAGTTCATTGGTGCTATAGTTGCGCACCCGTAAAATATCTATATTATTCTATATTTTATCTTAAATAAATGTTATGTTCGTCGTTTTATATCATTAAATTTTTTAGAAATCATTAATTAAATAATAGGTCTTAAATTTCATATCGTGTTTTTCTTCATAGAATCAAGCAGAATTGTTTGAACAGGAGAGGAATGAATGGAAAACTTTTGAAAAGGTAATAACGGAAGAGCTAGAAAAGGAACGAAGCCTTCGAATAACAGCTGAAGAGTAAGTTTTGTTCGTACAAATTATTCCTTCTTAGCCGTTAAAAGCATTAATAGCTCCACATTTGTTCTCTTAGGGAAGTAAAAAAACTTACTGAATATAACGAGCGCCTTACGAAAAATTATGAAGAAATTAACGAAAAGTACGCCGAAGTAGTTGGCCACCACAATTCTAGACAAAGAATTAAACACATAACCCAAATGAAAGAAAAAGTTAATCAATTGGAACAGGTGGGTTTATTTATTAAGATTTTGGGATTTATTATAGTAATAATTACGTTAGATGAGATGCGTTTTTTAACATAATCACATAATTTATTTAACATCTGAAATAATTAATTTATAATGTATTATATAATCCTTTGATAAGAGACAGTCCATTCTATTTGATTAACATGTGTTCTAACTTGCACAACTTACATGCACGCTTTTTCGTTTACTTGATTTCTTTTCGCGTTTTATATGTAAATTATTTTTGTGTATTCGTGCATGATTCAAAAGGTATTGTTGACTGCTAGGCCAGTAATTAAAACACACATACAACACGGTGTACAAACCAGTAATTACAGAAATATCTCATTAGTTAAATGTTTAGAAATGAATACGAATATATGGTTTGGCAAAGATGCAAATACATGCATATTTTTATTACGTACTTTATTCAAAATAGCACAATGTAAATAAATCTTTTAGAATTGTAAAACTGTTGCAGCCTTTTTATTTGTCCGCTATAATGTAATTCAATATCATTATATTACTTATATACAATGGTAAGTTCTGTACCTTCCCAAGTAATGACATTGCCAAAAAGATGTATTTTATATTTTAGGAGTTACATGTCGCATCCAGGACAATAGAGCAACAACACAAGACAATAGAGAAGCTAAAAGGGGACGAAAAACGCGCGCACAGTAAGGGCAAAGAAAATATATTTGGATTGTCAAAAAGCTCCCAAGCAACGCCATCCTCATCGCCGCATAAGTCACTGACGCCTCTGAGAAACCGAAACGATTAATTAAGCTGTTGTCACTAGTATGTTAACACTTCAAATTTATTGGGAAAAATGCGTATTTTAATCACAGTATTTTTCGTCGTTGAAATGTGGATTTTTTGGAATCATTGTTTGTTATAGCTTAAATAATTCTGATTCACAATGATAAAAGGTTTCTCAATAATTATATTGACTTCAGTATTACTTAATCTAATTGTAAGATATAAATTTTTCATTGTGGATCGAAATTACTTGAGTCGTCGTATCAAATAATGTGCAGTTGAAACCATTTCGCATACATTGCGATGTTAATATCATTTTATTAATATATACCTCGATATTATAACCAAATGATTATTATTATTTGTTATCATAAAAATAATTTCGTTCAGGAAATAAGATAATTAAGAAAAGTTCGAATGAAATTGTTAATATATGCCAAGTTTTGTGTAGTTTAAATGCTGTTGTAGTGTAATAATGTATTTGATATTTTTTTTATTTGATTAGGAATATTTTGTAACTTCTGTGAGGACAACAATCGGCTGTAAAGCAAATATTTCAGGCAATATCGGCTATGTAGACATATATCAAGTTTCAAAGATCGATGTTAAAAAAGAATCGAAAAATTTTATTGGTATAAGTAACCGGTCCCCTCTTGAAATGCTTTTTCCCAAAAGGTATTAAACATTTTTTAACTTCACGAAACAATGTTTTCCCAAAGTAAATTTGTTTATATATTCATTAGCTCTTCATGCGTATGTGTTTCAGTAATCGGATAAGGGGAACATTTAACCAGATCAGTTTTGAGTTTTTCACAGCTCCGGGAATTATTTCCTCTGTCATGTTTATTATAATTTCAGAAATTCGGATCCCACCTAAACGATAATTATTTAAGTTAAGTTACCTTCAAAATCTTATTAATAGAATGGTCAAAGCTATTGTTTGTAAAATATTGTAACATTTTTGTTTAAAAATAACACGCAGTATCGGAATTCGGGGCTAACGATACGACAGCCGTCTAGATAGGCTTTAGTTACGTTAAAAAAATTTCAATTTTTAATATAGTGCTCTTTTCTTTGTTTATCCATGAACGCTGTCCTATCAATTTAATTCTAAGTCGTATCATCTGTAATTGCAAATTTAAAATTCATTTCCACGAGAACGGCTCATTTTCAACCAACGGGTTCCTTTAAAACATTCTATTTCCGCGATGAACAGGATACAATGAGCAAAAAAATTAACCTTGAATTTCAAGGTCAGGGAGCATTTTCCGATGTCTTTTTTTCTTCAAATGTGTCGTTCATTTTGAAAGTGGTCTAACAAGGGAACATCCCGAGGTGCCACACGCCGATTTTGATGAAATTTTAGTATGATGTAGTACTCGTTAGAATATTCGACACGTATTTTTTTATATCGGCAATCGTCCACGTTAAAGGGGTGAAAACCGCCCCCAAAGTTGGGGGCCAAAAGTGTATTTCGTTGAATATCTCGGAAACTATGAGAGATAAAGCATTTGCGTAAATTTACGAAATTAGCGTCCTTGCATTACGAATTTAACGGCATAATTTCTTTTGCAAAATCTCCATTTGTTTAAACAATATGTTGAAAAATAACATATTTTCGGCAGTTTTACCACTTTAATGTTATTCAATTTTCTTGAATATTTTTTTGTAAAAACTACATTTCCTACACAAAATTACGGATAAATAGGAATTTCGATTTTTTCATCAACAAAAAAGTTATTACATATAAGATTTTATCGTTCGACGCGCGAAATAGAGTCCCTACACGAGTCGTTCCTTGTTCATAACTCCCCGGTAATTTGTAAATAAATTGATTTTACCGATAACCATTCGCTGCTAACAAAAAGAAAAGAATTTTCCGTTACTGTAATGCGATAAAATTTTCGGCTACAGCACTGCGCGCGGTTTATGGAGGGACATTCCCAGGTCCAATTAAAATATTGATAATATTCATAGGATTTACTGCCATGACTGCAAATCTAAACTGCTTTAATTTTGCAATGAACAATGTAAAATAATAAAGAATAGCAGAAAAATTGCAATTTTGGTTTTTAACAAAGATACTTACTGTAAATTATTACCGCAAGAAGCTATTAGCGCTTTCCAAAATCTTCGCAATAGCAAAAACTATTTCGTCAGCATACGAATGTTGATGCGAATAGAATTCGACAAATATTAAACACTCACTATCATATATACCTTAAAGACGATGATGTATCGACTTTACCATGTCTGTCATTGGTTATTAGTATAATAGTTAAACCCCATCCTCTTTTTCCTTGCGAAGAGGAAATTTCCGAAGTATGTTGTAAAAATGGGAAAGATCCCTGAAATTTGTCATCAGGCGAAAGCCTGTGATTTTCGTAACGCATAGACAAAGAGTTATAATCTTTGACATTTCTAACAATAAGCAGGCCGAAGCTGTAGATTCGTGAAGTGCGATAGACATACACCTCGGCTACTTCTCATTGTTGGTGAGCGGTCACTACTTTTTCTATAAGCATTTTACACTCCATTCTTGTTTTTTCATTTATTTGTTCATACCGTGCCGACCTGGGAATGTCCCTCCATAAACCGCGCGCAGTGCTGTAGCCGAAAATTATATCGCATTAAAGTAACGGAAAATGCTTTTCTTTTTGTTAGCAACGAATGATTATCGGTAAAATCAATTTATTTACAAATTACCGGGGAGTTATGAACAAGGAACGACTCGTGTAGGGACTCTATTTCCCGCGTCGAACGATAAAATCTCATATGTAATAACTTTTTTGTTGATGAAAAAATCGAAATTCCTATTTATCCGTAATTTTGTGTAGGAAATGTAGTTTTTACAAAAAAATATTCAAGAAAATTGAATAACATTAAAGTGGTAAAACTGCCGAAAATATGTTATTTTTCAACATATTGTTTAAACAAATGGAGATTTTGCAAAAGAAATTATGCCGTTAAATTCGTAATGCAAGGACGCTAATTTCGTAAATTTACGCAAATGCTTTATCTCTCATAGTTTCCGAGATATTCAACGAAATACACTTTTGGCCCCCAACTTTGGGGGCGGTTTTCACCCCTTTATCGCAGACGATTGCCGATATAAAAAAATACGTGTCGAATATTCTAACGAGTACTACATCATACTAAAATTTTATCACAATCGGCGTGTGGCACCTCGGGATGTTCCCTTGTAAGTCTCTTTGTCTTTAACCACTTGCGCTATAAAGACGTGCCACGCACGTCGAGATGCTTTTGTCCCAAAGCCGCCAGCGACGTGTATACCAACGTCAATGTAACGCCTTACCGCATGTTACATTGTAGAGCGCGGCACGGCAACCGAAAGTTAAATCGTAGCGTAAGTGGTTAAATTGAGATATTTAAGGTTTTGCGTTTTATGTTTACATGTTAAAAAATATTGATGCCAACTTTCGAGAAGATTTGCTTGTATTTCTTATTATTCTCAGCCTATAAATAATTTCGTACAGTTAGTGAAAAATCATTATTTTTCTTTTCGGTAAAGTGATTTATACCACTTTCAAAATAAATGGCTCCGATGTCGACTAATATAGTTGATATTCTTCTTTAGTGTAACAAAAATAATTTTCGAGCAGATGTGAAAGATGCTATTACGATGATCGATCCTAGAACGGCTCTGTATTATATAGATCAGTGTGTGCGTTACTGATGTCAATGATTTTTCAATACAATATGTTGGTAAGATCGTGATTGCGAATAACATTTTCGTATACATTTAATCTCCAATTGGCTTTAACCTACAATATATTTACGATAAATTCACATTTTTCCTTTGATATAGTCTGGCAGCTGTTTGGTTCCAGATACATTACTATATGATGCATGCTCATGCTACAATGTGTTCAAGTGCTTCATACTTACACTCGAATAAACTCTCACGTTCGTCGAATTAAAAAACTTTCCTCAAACTATCTAATAAAATTATATCCATAGAAAAATGAAATTTAATTCAAACCTCACCGACCGTGTCCGATGCCCGCTCGAAGAGGGTGACTGCGTGCAAAAACCAATTTATAATAACGTTGTTCAACACGATTTTTTTTGTAATACCCACTGGGAGATCCTCGTAGAGTTGCTTATCCTAAACATGAACCCGCCAGCAGAATTGCTCCATCACCCTCAATTTTTGAAAAAAATGAGTTTTAGTAAAAACACCCGATTTTGGTAAAAAAAATCAGGTATTATGCGAAAACTATGAAAGCCAGGAAGTTAAAATTTTTCGTAAGAGATAGAGGAAAACATGTCCAATATTTTAGTGCATATAATTATTAAAATCGGTTGGTTTAAATAGTTGTAAATGACTGTCAAAGTGTAAAAAAGTGCCAACGCGCGAATTTGCTACGTTATATTTTTGCATTTTTACGAAAAATTACTTATACAGGGTTGAATTCTGTAGACATTTTTGAAGAGAAAGCTGCCCAGAAAAACTTCGGAAGAAGTTTTCATTTCCGATAGGTCGAAAAAGTATCTGTCGGGAACATGTAATCGGCGTTTTGCCGTCATGCGGCCTTTGCTCGCTTGGCGCGGCGAAACAGTGCTGTAACTACGCGTTATCGACACCGATGGGATTGTAAAATCCGAGGGGCGGTTGCAGCTGATAAGTATAAATAATCAATTTTTTTCATTAATTATTGTTTAAAAATATCGTTCATAATTTAGTCATCGAATTATAAAAAACGTCTTACAATTAGTTCATGTTAATTGGCCTACAAAAATTGACTGCTGCCTGCTTAAAACCATTTTGAAACTTAAATGAAATGAAATATTGTTACAAAACGAAATATTGTTAATACTATAATATTATTTTTAAATAATATCGTTATATATAACAATAATACAATATGATACTCCGACAATCGGATAATACAATATAATGGGAGTTTGTCGGGATGCTAACAGAGAGAAGTATTCTCCGGGAGTTTCGCAACAATAATGCGTAGGAAAATAAAACTAATTGCTATTGGTGGTTTTAAGAATTTGATGAGAGGGAGGTCATTGATATTTATTCGTTGTAAAAACGTTGGAGATGGTAAAAATGGACGGTTTAGAAGTTGAGGGAATTTGGAAGCGTAGGAGACGAAGACAGGATGTTAATTTATGGTTACAAGGAAAAATTGGAAGAAGTGAATAGGGTACAAAGAATCGTGAGAAACGGAATTTTAGCGAAATTTGGCTCTGGAAAATCTCTGCTCTGAATAGTTGTCGACAATTGACATATACTATGTAGACCTCCGCCAACGAGTGGGCGTGCATAGAACATAGTGTCCCACAGAGTATATATATTATTCGCAACACTGGGAAGCCTTTTCAAGTGGTTAGCACAAGTAATTTAAGTAACTGTCAGGACAAATCAGAGTTTTAACTGAAACATAAAAAAATTGATTAAACTGTCCAACAAATTTAGAATTTTCTTCTGTTTTCCAATAGCCACTGGTCAATTCTTATAGTGTTCGTGGTCCTGAACCCGAAACCGCCAAGGAAATTTCTCTATCACTTTCTGTTTTCGGAAAACATCAGTTTTTGTAAAAACAGTGGATTTCGGTAAAGAAGCTGGTATTACGTGAAAACTAAAAACGGTAGACAGTTCTCCTTGGACTCAAAAAATAGAGGAAGGTTTCCTAAGTATACAGGTGTGAGCAAATCATAATATCCGTACTTTTTAATGGTAGTAAATAACTGACAAAGTTTAAAAACGAGCGGAAGCGCGAATTTTCTACGCATTAGCTGTGCATTTTCACGCAGAGTACTATTGCTAGCACAAATTTACTACAGATTATTCGATTCTGTGGACACTTCTGAAGAAAAAACTATCGGCGAAATTTGTCATAACTGTCTTCGGTTTGGTACAATTTAAGAAAATATCCGTCAACAACGTGTGCCGACTGTTTTCTCGCTACGACGCCATCGCTCGCTAAATCGGGGTTGCAGTGCCGTAGTTACACATAATACTTTCTCGGGCCCTGAAAGTCGATGGATCCCGTGGGGGTGGCATTCTCAACCACTTTACTAGCGTGCTGGGGGGTTTCAGCAGGAACATCATCTTTCTAATATTTCCAAGTTACATTCACATGACAGTAGCATAATACAGTCACTTTATTATGCTATATACATGTATGAGTTAATGTA
Source organism: Cerceris ruficornis (assembly GCA_963989415.1). Classification (NCBI taxonomy): domain Eukaryota; kingdom Metazoa; phylum Arthropoda; class Insecta; order Hymenoptera; family Crabronidae; genus Cerceris; species Cerceris ruficornis. The sequence continues at coordinate 12,167,050 of OZ022520.1, read as the reverse complement.
CAACCAAAGTAATAGACATGGAGAGGAAATAACTTCCCATCGTTGATTCTTCTTCGTCGCGAAGCTCAAATTCTACTTAATCACAAAATCTTAAGGTTAACTTAAACGCAAAGTTTCTAGTAGAATCCTAGTGGCAGTCTTAGATATGACTTAAACTAGGAATCCGCACATTCGGTAGTTCTAGTTACGGAATATTCGGGTTTCGTGGCCTTTCGCTCGACACCATTTACTATTCAATAATATATCGTACTAAAATCACATTTACGTAAACTTAAAATGATAATAAATGATATCGACGCGGGTCTCACCGCGAGGAGGTTGCCACGAGTTAGGACCCAGAAATGCAAGCCCAACAAACCACCATTTCATTCTGCGTTCATTTGAAACACTTTCCCTCGGCATTTGCGAGTTTTATGCCAAAAAGATGCAGCAAAGAAATCGTCGACTGTACTTTTTCTATTGTGTTTCGTGGGAAGTGACACAAAATTGTCACTTGAGGTCACTGACAAATCCACAAAACGTTTGATTTGATTGTTAAAATAATTTAATAACACTCCAGATAACTCTCACTTGATGTCACTACCACTTCCACAAAACATTGTATTTAATTATTAAAATCACTTTTCATTTATAGTTCAAGTAGTTTAATGTTATAGCATACATGCACTAATAGTCGTTATTCAAGGTCAAAAGTGACTACTAGGTAAAGCTGGGGAACCGTTTCTTGGCAGCTGAAACGGAAGGGGAGATTGCTCTCGCACCGCCTACCCCCTCCCTATAGCCCGCGTGTGCCGTCCTCTTATTTCCTGGAATTGTGGCGCTCAGCCTCGTGACGTATCATTTTGGATAGTCGTACTTTCACGTATATGAATATTCCAAATTGTCGGACCGAAATCTGATTTACTGATACTGAAAAATGATAGTCTATGCAAGTCGATAACATCGGTATCTACCTATCCTGATTGTAAAAATCTCGTGCGTACGCCAATGCTTCGACTTTCACGCTCGACTTCGTGCTGTCGCACTCAGTTTCACGGCTGTCGCTTTCTCTCTTTGTCACGCAATCTGATTTGTGTGAGTAGCTGTTTCTGCCAATAGTGCGTCACAATCGAAAATGCGCGAGGGAGAGGGATGTCCCTATCCGTCGGGCGAATCAGAGTAAATTACCCCTCAGTTGCCAAGAAGTATTCCATCAGTATACCGATAGGCAAGTCCAAAAGTACACCTCGGTAGGGACTGTCCTGTCAGCCGTATGCCCCATTCGACCGCTGAAACTATACTGTGCTATACCGGCTCACTGAGCGGCTCGCGGAACGCGGAGCATGCGTAGTACACCCCGCGGACTGAGATCAATTTGCTCCATGGATAATTTTGCAAATTTCGTTTATTACAACAATCTGCGTCAATAATGTTTCACCCCAATGCGCCACCACGTGCTTGCACAAGGTTCGCGCCTAGCCGCGTCGAGCACTATGGGATCTACGGGATGCAAGGCGTGCAGTCGGGAGAAGTAGGCGTCGCTTCTCCGAACACGGGTCTGGCGTGTAGTTATGGGGGTGTTCCCCTTTTTTCATGCTACTTTTTAGGCCATCTTTTGGAATTTATTTTGTAAAGTTAGAAAACTGTATTGTATTAATTTTCTGGGCATACATTTACTTAATATCTTAACTGTTGTACATTATATATTTTTATAAAGTCAAAATAGAGAAGATTATAGCAGGTACGCATCATTGAAGAAGGCAACCTTCTAATTGTAAGAACATGCTGTGACGGCTGACATAATACCAGACGTTGTAGAAAAAGAATAAGGTGCGATGTTCGTTGGATTTTAGTGGTAATTCTTAGTCGTGAATGATCCCGTGTATGGATAACATGGTTTGCCACAGGAGGCGCTACACTCTCTGTGGCCCAGTATGGCTTCAGACGAGGTCGTTCTACTGTTGATGCCATCAACAGGGTGAGCGACCTCGCGCAGCGGGCGGTAGGAAGGGGCAGTGTTGCTGTGGCGGTGTCGCTAGACATAGCGAATGCCTTCAACACTGTTTCCTGGACTGCTATAGAGAGGGCTCTCGAGTATCACCGAGTCCCTCTCTATCTCAGCAAGGTCGTCCTGGACTATCTACAAGACAGGTGTGTAGATTGGCACGGAATGGATGGCCCATGTTCCGACTCGGTCGAGCGGGGGGTTCCACAGGGATCGGTCCTCGGACCACTCCTGTGGAATCTCGCGTTCGACAAAGTACTGAGGACTTCCCTCCCCGACGGCGCGTCGCTGGTAGCGTACGCCGACGACACTATGATCGTCGTCGTCGGGAACGACTGGAGGAGCAACCTCGCGATCGCGGAAGACGCGGGTAGGAGGGTCTCCTTGTCGATCGAGGGACTGGGGCTGCGGGTGGCAACCGAGAAGACACAGGCTATTTGGCTGTGTGGCGCGACGGGTCGCGGGTTGCCAGCCAACGCCTCACTCACGGTGGGAGAGACGACTGTCACAGTGAGGCGTAAGTTTAAATACTTGGGCCTCACGGTGGACAGTTATTGGCGTTTCTCGCACCACTTCGAGAACTTGGCCCCAGGTTGGAGAAGGCAGCGGCTGCTTTAAGCCGTCTGACTCCCAACCTGGGCGGTCCAAATGAGAAGGTGAGGCGGCTGTATTTGGGAGTCGTCCGGTCCATGGCGCTCTACGGAGCTCCAGTATGGGCCGGCGGCCTGGATGTCAACGGGCGGGCGAGCCGAGCCATGCGCAAGGTTCACCGCCTAATGGCTATCCGTGTCGTGCGGGGTTACCGCACGATTTCCTATCCGGCCGCCTCCGTACTGGCGGCCTCCCCGCCGTTTGCATTTCATGCGGAAATGGCTGCGGAGGTTTATACAAACCTCCGTGCGCCGTCGCAGCAAGCGGACGAGGGAGAGCCGTCCGGTGCAGAGGAAGTGGACGTTAGGCGCCAGGCCGAACAGCGCATGATTGCCAAATGGTCCTCGTGGCTCGAGGAGCCCGAGAACCAGGCATCACGCGCTGTGAATGCTGTCACCCCATTCCTTCGGGAGTGGGTGACGCGAAAGCACGGCCAACTCTCCTATCGCCTGACACAGATTCTCACCGGGCACGGGTGCTTCGGTGAGTTTCTGTGCAAGATCGGCAAGGAGGTAACACCTCAGTGTCACCATTGTGACAGGGGGGAAGAGGACACTGCCCAGCATACGCTGGAGGTCTGCCCAGCGTGGCGAACTGAGCGCAGTGTCCTCAACGCGTGTATAGGGGGGGATCTCTCACCACAGACGGTGGTGAGAGAAATGCTCGCCAGCGAGCAGAAATGGCGAGCAGTGGTCTCCTTCTGTGGAGAAGTTCTTCTCCAGAAGGAGGTCGCGGAGCGGGATCGGGAGGCGCTGAGGGAGAATACCTCCTCACGGCGGCGGGGCCGCGTGAGGAGAAGGTAACCCGGGGGGAGGGCTCCTGTGACATGATAGGATCCCTCTGCACCCCCTCGGGTCGCCAGGACTATTCTTCCTCGGCGTAAATGTACATATATTTTATGTACATAATTATTTATTGTGTGTGTGTGTGTATTTATCGTGTGTATGTGTATTTATGTGTGCGTGTGTATTTTTAAGTCAAGTAGGAAGTAATTTATTATTTTCCTATTTATGGACGGATCAGCTGAGGCCAGGGGGTGTCAACTCCCATACATTAAGTTTCGTTCGCAGATGTGCTGCCGCCTAGAGCGGAACCCGCACACTAGAACTAGATTTTATATATATAGCACAGTATGCTATATATGTCGTATATATATTACTATTGCTTACTGATTTAAAGATAATAGTATTTACAGAGGTATACTGAACTTTACTTCATTATTGTGAAGTACGCTGAATTTTTAATTTTACAGTCCACAAAATTTTTAATTTCTCGGTTTCACAATAATGACGCTAAGTTCAGTATACCTGCTATTTTAAAGGAAAATATAAATATTCGATTAATCTTTAGAAATTTATTTAAAAGACGTACATACATACTGATTTTTACACGTTTACGTAAAGCTACTTATTTTAAAACTAATATTACTATTGCATACATAACCCTCCTCCTTTCTCAAACGGGCTTGGGATCGTTTACGGCGAAGTTACTGGGCGCATCGAACCCATCAGATATATTTGGGCCAACAAATTGTACTGACTTTTCCTGCTTTTCGATTCCTCAATTTTTTCCGAAACTTTCTCTTTTTAGCAACATTTGGCAAACACATGTTTTAATACTACGTCTTCTCTATGCGCTTCGATGCAACAAGTCGCGTGCTCATGACATCTCACGTATTGTTTGAAAAGAGACTGTGTAGGTTTCTCATGGATTTGAAAGCTGTACTTGTGTTAGTTCTTGTACGTGGCGCCAACTAGAGCAGAACCCGGCAAGTAGTACTATATGAGTACCAAGTTTTTGTATAAGAGTTGACACCCCCTGGCTGAGGCATAGCGCCGCGCTGTACATGCTCCCTCGCGAGGCTATGCCTCGGCTGAGACCGTGGACCGGGTAGAGGTGAGGGCCCTACCCGGTACGCCTCGGCAACCACGGTGGGGAGGGGGAACCGTCATGTCGTGACTGCATGGCGGTTTCAAGTTCTTTGGGGAAGCCCCGGGGAAGGATGGGGGAAGACCGTCGGGTCGGAAACCACCTTCACCGGGAGCAACAGGCTAGGATGGGATCCAGAGTTATACTTAGTTTAGTCCCTGGGTTCCATCCATAAAGCTTTAACGAGAGGTCACCATGAGGTTTTAGCCGGTAGGAATCCGGCACTACCCACTGCCCTTCCCTCGGGACAGGGGGTGTCTTTGGAAGATTTCCTCATGTAAAAAAGAAAAAAAAAAAAGGAGGCGCTACACTGTACTGACAGGCTCCCCTCCGGTTGCGGTAATGTTTAAGATTTTTTAGTGAATAAGATTTTTAAATTAACCCTTTCCGTTCGGCGCCTTCTTGGATGTTAGGTGGCAGCAGCTGGACGGAAGTTTGCCGCAAAAAAGTCCTAGAAGGATTTGTGTCAGATTATATAGTGTAACGTTGGAACCAAGTAATACACTCTGTTCCACAAGAACGTGTCGGTCATATTTTATGAACAAAAAGGAATTGTTTATAATTAAACGTATAACATCGAAATATAAACATTGTACTACAATGCATTTACTTAGTATGTTGTCCAGTCGCCATCATTGTCGATTATAGCCTGGCACCGTTTAGGCATACTTTCTGCAAGATTTTCCGCCATTTTTCCGGTTAGAGACCTCCATATTTGGCGGATATGATGTGTTAGCTGCTTGACATTGTTTACTCGCCTTTCCCTGAGTTTGACCTTCATTGCTGCCCACACGTTTTGGATGGGATTAGTGTCGGGCGACTGAGAACGCCAATCCGGTGTCCTGATCCCATTTTCGCGTTTCCATTCCGTGCACGCACGTCTTCGATATTTTTGGTAATTATCTCCTTTAAGCACCCACAAGCTGTTATCAGAGCCAAACCATCTTCGAGCAGACTTTAATAAACACTTTTGATATATCTTGATCATCTTTTGGGCCTTAAGATTGCCTGTAAACAGGTACAATCTATACAGGACCGGACTAATCTATAGCAGGACTATAGAGTCGCCGTATGCCCGTTAATAACGAAAAACCTTGCAGTATTTTCGCGCTAGTATAGCGGATAAGTCCCGTACTAGAGAATACGGGGGTACCGCCACTAGCTAGTAGTAGGGAAATTTCCGGGGACCGGACTAATCTATAGCAGAACTACAGAGTCGCCGTATGCCCGTCAATAACGAAAAACCTTGCGGTATTTTCGCACTAGTATAGCGGATAAGTCCCGTACCAAAGAATACGGGGGTACCGCCACTAGCTGGTATAAGGGAAAAAGGGAATTGTTGCAATCCGTAGACTCTTTTAACGAACACCCGTAACTTTAATTTAAAAGATCTTATTCACTCCGAGCGGTAAGAGTGAATAAGGGAGATCGTTGCTCAGTTACGTGAAGATTAAAGGAAGTAGAATGAAAATAACTAAACGTTTGAAATATCACTAAGTAAATGTAAACGTATATTAACAGTTATAATCAAAAATGGTTCAACAATGCAATTACAAAAGTTGAATTCTTAAATCTAAACTTACAATTAGCCGAAATTCGCGCGTCGGTTCGCGGGGATATTCTACGTCTTATACTTACAATAGTCAACTTTTTACAGAAGTCGTGACTTTGAACTTTATGTACGCTAGGTGACAGAATGACGTTTAAAAGAATACTGGATCCGAGGAGGCAAAATGCGTCTCGTTTATATAGGACTTAGTCCTGGGAAAATCTGTCAAAAAATGAGTGGAGGTGGTAGGAATTTGGAAGGGAGTTTAGGGCACCAAGATGGCGTGGGAAGAATCTGGAGTTTATATAAAAAAATTAACTTGCTTACACCAGCCGCGAGGGTGGTGGTCCTGTGATTACGTTTTCCTAAGGCTTCTCGAGTGGTCTACTGATATATTTCCTAAGTGGTCGACTGGTATTCCGTGAGAGAAAAAATGAAAATTCAGGGCCGCATGTAACAGGTCCATATTATGATATAATAATCTTTGATTTATATGAATTGGTAGGCATCGAGGGACATATTTTTTTCCAAAAAAATCAGAATTTTGCTTGGTATAATTCTCTACAGAGTAATACATCTTAAAGCAATTCCCAATATGCATTGGAGGGTGGTTTGTACAAGTTTCGGAATAATAAGTGGTTTGACGTCTTCCACGTGGCGTTTTTCTATCAGAACAAGCAATGAAGTCTCGTTTCCTTTCCTCTACATTGGAAGTATGCAGCTTTTCATTTAATCTATTGTTCGGCAAAGATGGCATTTTCCACGAACGCACTTCACACGTTCTCTTCCGACGTAAAAACGGCTGAAATTTTTTTTATATATCTTAGTAACTGTACCATTTTTTTTATTTGATTTCTTGTGCTATATCAACAGAAAACTTTGGGTAAACATGTATTTCTCAAAACGTTGCTTGCCCGTTATTACCAATAAACTTTGATGTCCCATCAGAGGGGACATCCAAGTGCTATGCTAGATTTACATAGCTAGATTTACGATGTGATGGGGATATTTTATTGTAATATGATATTTTTATTAAAATTGCTTCCGAGTTCACAAGAACACCTTTCGTGCAAGTATATGAATAAAAGATGTATAAGATATCAGTATAATTCACATTTGATACAAAAATATTATATTGATTTTCAAATATGCATTACGTCTTATAAAATTTTCAAAATGCTTGTATTCTCATTTTTCTTTTATAACGGTAGATTCCTGTATACCCATTGATTTGAAGTCAACAGTTACTAGTTTTACTCTAATTACCGCTTTTTATAATATATGAATTTATTACTGTCATGTTATTACGAGATTGATTGCCGTTACAATAATAGACATAGTGATATGTATCGATATTGTTACAGATTCGATGTTACAAGACGATAATTTTCGTCATTTAAAAAATTACTACGTCTCTAATAGTTTTCGAGATACAGTGTGTAACAAAATGATAGATCCCTTTGTATTTTCGTTATTAACTTTAAAATTATATAACTGATTCGGCTGAAACTCATCTCTGTGCTTACTAAAAGCGCTTAGAAATATTGCTGCAAAAATTTGTTTCAGTATAGCGTCTCATTTTTCTGCAGTAAACATTTTTGTGACTTTTCCCAATTTCTAACCGTAACAAAGAGGTAGATCCACTTGCTCAAGTGACTTACTTCGTATGATAGAACGTATATTTAACTGTATAGTGTCTTAAATCTAAAGTAAGAACAATATGGTTCTGTGAAATATTGTATGTTGTTGACTGTTTTTCATCAAAATGATTCATCGTTGACAAAATAACGATAGCATAAGCTTAACATAAGGAAGTTGCATAAGTAATATTTTTACGGTGTTTTGTTTAGTTATTGAAAATCCGGGTCAATGTTTAGTCTTTATAGATCATCCTTTCATTTACACATTACTTTTCTAATATTTAATTCAATATGGGCAGAAAAGAAGGTTTATCCGAATATGAAAAAGCGCAAAGGGTATAGCAGGATAAGGGGGTCAAAAGTGCCCTTCAACCGATTTCAATGGGGACGGTCTCATTCGATAGATAATGCTCGGCGATTGATGACTACAAATTTTTAACCCTGAATTTTGACCGGAAGGGTAGTTATGGGGAATATTAAAAAAACAGGTTTTTGGCCCTTTTTCCCCATTTATTGAGGCGTAAAAAATCCAAATAAATTCTGACATATTCTACACGGTACCGGACATATTGGAGAATTTTTTCAGATTTTTCCGTCGAAGTAGCTAAGCGTGAAAAATCGGCAAAGTAAAAAAAAACGGAAAAAAGAAGATTTCGTATCGAAATCTTCGAGGTACAACTTTTTGGTTTATATAGTAACAATCTAACACCTACGATTGTTATCCCCAATTTTTTTCAGATTTTTAAACCACCTGCGTCATTGTGAAAAAAATCGAAAACCGATTTCCGGGACGTATTTTGATCTAAAACGCAAGAAGTAATTGTTATTTTTCCATTATTTTGATAGAGTATGTTCATTTTGTGCTTTTCAATGTTTCTGCATACAAAGCAATTGCGAGTGAATGCAAAGGATTGAATTGATTCAATTATTCGTAAGCTACACACTTCCTTATCAGCTAAAAATACGAACGTCCTTTCAATAGCAGCGATGGCGCAGTCGGTAGAGTTCTTGGCTGCGGAACCTCTCGAAACTTTTTGTCGCCGGTTCGAGTCCCAATGAGGTAAAATAATTTTTTTTTTTTTTTTTAATCATTCACTGCATAACAACAAATAATACTCATTTTTCAATTTTTCAATGTTTTTTAAACATCTTTAAATACTTATTCAATATGAAATATATGTAAAAATAATTATGGAGCATATTGTTTTTTTCATTGATTCGTCCTAGCCACATCTCGTTATTCTTTTGTACATTGAAAGAATATTAGTTTACTTTAACGAATGCAAATATGTATTCAATATTAAAAGGATCCAATTGTATATTCTGATGAATTGTAATGAAGGTGATGTCTAACGGAAAGAAGGGTCTATTTCTTTTTAAACATTCTTATTTTTGTATTTACCGCTTCTCCATTTATGCAGAGATCATCCAAAATGGATAATGAATTGAAAGAAAGAAGGTATATTGGGATTTCGTCCGTTATAATTCCTTTACTGTTTTATGCAAATCAACTCCTCAATATTCTTAAATGCCTCGTCCGATCACGCCACATTAATCAAAGAAGTTATCGTTGCTTCATTGACTATACCCCTAATATAATTGGAATTTCGGGCATCAAATGTTATTGCTGTGAATGTGCGAGTGGTAACCGTACCATAGGTTGTTGTTCGCACATTGCTGCAATAATATACTACCTGTCGCACGCACGGTATCTATCGACAATTGTTAGGCCTTCAGAGACATTGACAAAAATATTTAATAAAAATGAAGTGGTGCCCATCATTAATGAACATAGTGACGGGGATTAAAGCCACACGAAACGTGTTTCAACTTTTAATTATCAAAAGGTAATCTATCGCATGCCATTTATATTTTCACACTAATATTAATTTCCGTATTAACAATTGTTATCCAGTTAATACTTAAAAACATTTGTTTTCTAATTATATTTCATGGGAGGTGAATTGGCGAGAGAAAAGTTTGAAGTATTCCGCAGCTAGATACTGTAGCCTAATCATCAAATGGTAATCTATCATTCGTATTTTTACATTAATATTCATTTACGTATTAATAACATTTATGCAGTCAATAATTTAAAAAAAATGATCATCAGTTCTAAAGGTACAACTCGGTACCTGCCCGCTACCTACACGCTGCGCAGGTAATTGCGGACTAGATAACTGAAGGGAGTACATGTAATAAAACAATAAAGCCTTCTGAACTGAATTTAATGTTTTCGTGTACTTAAAGTGGTTGGAAAACACGATTGCAATGGGGCACAAAACCTAAAGCTGAAGAAGTTGATTTGCATAAAACAGTAAAGGAATTATAACGGATGAAATCCCAATATACCTTCTTTCTTTCAATTCATTGTCCATTTCGGATGATCTCTGCATAAATGGAGAAGCGGTAAATACAAAAATAAGAATGTTTAAAAAGAAATAGACCCTTCTTTCCGTTAGACATCACCTTCATTACAATTCATCAGAATATACAATTGGATCCTTTTAATATTGAATACATATTTGCATTCGTTACAGTAAACTAATATTCGTTCAATGTACAAAAGAATAACGAGATGTGGCTAGGACGAATCAATGAAAAAAACAATATGCTCCATAATTATTTTTACATATATTTCATATTGAATAAGTATTTAAAAATGTTTAAAAAACATTGAAAAATTGAAAAATGATTATTATTTGTTGTTATGCAGTGAATGATTAAAAAAAAAAAAAAAAATTATTTTACCTCATTGGGACTCGAACCGGCGACAAAAAGTTTCGAGAGGTTCCGCAGCCAAGAACTCTACCGATTGCGCCATTTTTTTTTTTTTTTTTGAAAAATATGTTTATTTTATCACTTGAACAGGTACAGTAATATCACCCTATTTCATGGTTAAGTTGCACATAATAAACTATCCTAACATTAACTAGAATTGAGAGGCAGTAATGCCCCTGCGTCATTAACAACTAGGCTCAGTAGGCTGCTCGTTGTCATAATTTGGTAATCTTAATTGCTTGCCAGGAGGCCAGAAGCAATTGTTTATAAGAGTGGTCTCTATAATTTGTAAAGACAAATTTTTTACGCTATCTTCAACTGGGAGTGTCAGGAACGAATTTTAATAACTTATAATAACAAGAGTATAAAAAACAATTAAAGAGTACGCTATTGCCTATCTGCTTACTCCATTGTAAAAATTACTCTGTTAATAAAATAATTAGCTAAGTTAGTCTTTGTATAAAGTATAAGATTTGGCTGGTTAAATCTAAGAATTAAGTGAGATTAATAGTAAATCTGTTACTGCTATGAAAAATAACTTTTCTTACTGTACTATATCACATTAGCAGAGGTCAGGTCCCTTTGTCTACTTATCTAACTAATAAAGTCTTTGCTTACGTACTATTTTAGAAACTATCTCTATTTACAATATTTACAATGTGGCGTCAGCCTTCTTCTCTCCACTCAAGGGATGTACCCATTATTTTAGTTAAAGATTTTGGTCCATTTTCCCGCTGTATATTTACGGGTCGCGACACCCATGGGCACTTTTGGATTGTGCTTTTTTAAACCTATTATATCTGGATACTAAGGATTTGAAGTGAGCTGTGTTTTCGTTGATCCACCAGTACTTCTTTCTAATTCTGTGGAAGTCATATGAGTCCCTCGTTGGCAGGGACATCGAGTAACTAAAGTTGCTATTGTTTTTAATTAGGTCATCAGATTTCCAGCAGATCCTTTTATTTGCCTTATTCCTTTTCCAGTGGTAGATTATTGGGATATTGTCTTGGTCTTGAACTAGCCCGAGATTATCAATAAAAGTGAATGATTGTGGTGGAATCTCATCGCTATTGAGGTAGTTATTGTGTTGCTCCATGTCCATGTCAATTATTTCATTAATGATTGGGTTATTAATGTTTTTGCATTCATTGTAGAAGTCACGTGTGAGCTTGATAATGTGAGAGTCGATGCGAGGTATCTTTGCATTGTCATATAATTGCTGATTGCTAACGTATTTAAAGTAATCAGAGTGCGCTGACCTGTACATGCTTAGGCATGCTCTGAGGCATCTTCTTTCAAATGTCCTGATTCTCTCCATCACAGAAGCACTGGTATTCCACCATATGGGGGCTGCGTAGGTGATGATTGGCCTGACTAGGAGTTGGTAGCAGATTATTTTCGCTATTTTGCTTAAGTGTTTGTTGAAGAAGATGGCACTATTGGCTCTAAAGGCATTGATAGCTTTTTTTATCTGCAGATCGATGTGAACATTTCCCTTTACCATTTCTTCGATGTTGAAGCCCAGATATTTTACAGCCTTACATCTTTTGATCTCCGTTTTCACTTCATTGATGCAGCCGTTGTCCTTCATTATTTCAACGTGCATTTGGAATCTTTTTAGGCTTTTTTTTGATATTTTAGATAGGTGATTCCAATTTCTATGGAAAAGGATACATTCTGACTTATTAGGGTTGATTTTCAAGTTCCATGTTCGGTATATTTTATCGAATTTTTGGAACAAGCCCTCCAGTTCACTTCTGATGATGTCAGCATTTCTCCCAGGGTGGTATATAATGACATCGTCGGCAAATGCTATCGATTTCGCTGGTCCTACGTTCAAATTAAACGCGTTCAGGAAATCGCTGGTAAAGATGTTAAAAAGCACAGGGGAATTGACGGTCCCTTGCTGTAGGCCGTCCTCGACACAGAAAGTCATTGTTGAGTTGCTTGTTCCGTTCCACGTGACGAATTGTTTATCCCTGATCATGCTCATTATCAGCAGGATTAGATTAGTGTTAAATTTCTTTTTGATCAGCTTGAAGATGAGGCCTTCTTGCCAGACCGAATCAAAAGCCTTCTCCACGTCAATCAGAACCGCTCCAACCATCATATTTTTTTCGTTAAATAGTTTCATTATGTCCGCTTGTAGTCGTAGTATAGCATGGCAGGTGGAGTGTCTTCTTTTGAAACCGAATTGGTTGTGTGGTATTATGTTGTGTTGATTGCAGTGATCGTTAATCCTGTTGTTAATAACGATCTCGAACACTTTACTGAGGGAGGGAGTAATGCTAATTGGTCTATAGCTTTTGGGGTCAGAGGCTATTTTGCCTGGCTTTAGTACTGGCAGCAGTTTAGCTTTTTTCCAGACCCTTGGAAAATAGAAATTGTTTATGGCGTGGTTGAAAATTACAACAATCGTATTAATCATATTACTAGGAAGGTGTTTGATAACTACAGGCGGAATGAGGTCTAATCCGCTTGAAGTTTTATTAGGGAGTTTTTTCAAAATCCCACAGACTTCCTGGTAGTCCGTGAATAATCTACCACTGTCTGTTCCAGCTGTACCCGGGGAATCAGCCTTTAACTCCTCCGAGAAGTTCACTAGTGTAGTGTTTTCAATTTCAATATCCGTGAACTTACTATATACATCGTTAACCTGTTCTTTAATATATTGTGCCAATCTAGTTCCCGAATTATATCCATTGGGCGAGTTGATTTTTTCGAATGTTGCACCTAAGATGTTGAGCTTGTTAGTTTCGTCAGTAATTGTTATCATGTCGCCTTCGACCAAGTGATCTTGCAAGTTGGTTCCTGCCCTGGCAATTAGTGTTAAGTCATTACTAGGTATTCTCAGAGATTCAATCACTATTGGGTTCTTCTTTCTTAGTAGTTTATTGATTTTAGGGAAGAAGGTCTCTGAGCTTCTGTGGTCGATATCCTGGATCTGTTTTTGCCAGTATTTATGGATAGCTTTATCAAATTCCTGTCTGATTGCGATTTTGACAAAGCTGAGCTTCTCTGTTAGTTGATCTTCTAGTCTTTTTGTAACCCGAATTCTACCAGTTTTAATCTTTCTTTGAAGCGTGAGGAGTTTGGATTTTTTGTTTCGGAGTTTTTTAATTTTTGTATTAACGTACTTCAGTACGCTGTTTGTTGTGCCTTTCGTTTTGGGGGTAACTTTTTCTATTGCATTTAAGATCTCCTCGTTCAGCTGTAGGATTAGTTTATCTATTTCTCTCCTTGGGATATTAGTGTTGACTGGTGCTTTAAGGGTAGAATTTTCTTCGAGGAATGCTTTGAAGCACTCCCAGTTCGTCTCTTTGTAAATCGGTCTTAGTGGATTGTGGTCTTCATTGCTGATCTCAATGGCAGTGTCGAGTTCTACTGTGAAACGAAGGGCCAGGTGGTCGCTTTCGTATGGAAGGGTGACAATGTTTCCGTTTGTTTCGAGGTTTTTAAATTTGAGTCTGTTGTCAGCAATACAAATATCTAGGAACGTTGCCGCAGGCAGATAGGTGGCCTCGGACGTGCCATATATTTTTGCTCTGTATTCAATTCCTTCATTATCCATCCAGTTTTTGAGGTATTCGCCCTTCTGGTTAGCGATACTGTCGCCCCATAGTGGTGAGCGTGCATTTAGGTCACCTGCTATAATGAAATAGTTCTCAGGATTTCTGATTTTTAGTGCATTGAGAATTCCGTTTAGTTCATCAATGAAACTTCTTCTATGATTGCTGTTGGTAGCGTACATGCTAATGATAAATAGGGATGAGCTGCTTAATTATTGTTGTTTCGATTGTTAAATTCTTGATCGAGGGGGTGATCATAATATATTCGGCAGGGAACTTTTTCGAGACTAGTATAGCTGTACCACCTCCTTGGATAGAATTAACCCTGTCTGTTCTGTAGATCAGATATTTTTCAAAGCTTAGTTTATGGTTTTTGTTTAGTTTTGTCTCAGATAATAACACAATGTCTGGGCTATGCTTGTCAAGGAAGTTTAGCAGGTTATATCTTCTTGTGTTGTGGATTATCGAATTTACATTAATTGCTATAATATTAATGTGTTATGTTAATGCGTGCACTATTGTTAGCTAATTCCATTGTAAGTTTAGTGAGGTTATAATGAATTCAATCTTGGATGCATTATCCTGTACTTGTTTCGCTATGCTTGTTATCTGTCCTGAGATTGCAGCAACTAACTCATTTTTAAAAGATTCTATCCATTCTGGTTGCGAATTAGATTGGATACCTGGGGGGTTTGGTTGGAAGGCAGGGTACTTCGTCTTATTAATATGCTGTTGTACAGGCATTCTATTATTGGTTTTTGGGGCTGAATGGTTTTCATTCTTGTTGGCAGCCATATTAGCGAATGACATCCCAGGGATTAATTCACTGATGTTGTTGCTTTTACGGCGCTGCGTATTTTTCCTATTGATAACCAACTTATTCCTTTTGTTGATAGCAACTTTTTCTTCCTTGACTCCTAAGTATAGTTGTATGTATGGGCAACCTCTATATGAAGCTGGATGTCCTGCTTCCCCACAGTTGATGCACTGTAGGTTTTCTACTTTCGCATCTTCTTTGATGGTACATTCTCCTCTTTTATGATCCTTTGTGCATTTAACACATCTAAATTTCAGTGCACAGTTGAGGCTAGTGTGGTTGAGCCTTTGGCAGTTGGTGCATTGGGTTAGCTTTTTCTTCTTTAGTGGTTCCCATCTAACTGTTTGGTATAGCAAAGAGCGTGTGCTTATTAGTTGCGTTATGTCTGAGTCATATGTTAGCTGGATAAGGAAGTGGTGCTGTAATGTCTTGTTGTAGTTGTAGAAGTATTTTGCAACTTTGATAACTTTTACATTGGGCAGCTTGAGGTTATTTATGTCGTTTTCGACATCTGCTTCGCTGAAGTCTCCTCTGATGCCCTTAAGCATTATATTTTTATTTCGTAGCTCCTTGGGGGTGAAGGTGTAGTATTGGATAGCATTTGCGGCAAAGATCTCCTTGACTGCTTCAAATGCTTGCATATCTTTAGCTTTTATTAGCAGGATCTTTTCATCTAGAATCTTGCTAGTGAATTTCCTATTCAGTCTTTCATCTTTATTGAATAATTCGATTGCCTTTCTTAGGTCGATTTCATAGCCATAGATTGGAGGGATTTTTGGGTCCTTTCCCGTAGATTTGTCTTGATATTTGGGGTGACTTGGGTTGTCCGGATTATCTTGCTGATTATTCAGGGTCGGTAGTTTGGGCGTTTTCTTACCGTCAGCTTGTTTGTCGCTACGAGGTCTTTTCCGGTTGTTTTTCGCCGCAGCACTTTTACTTTGGGTATTTTCAATAACTCCCTCAATAGTTGAGTCAGAGTCAGTGTTATCTATAGACTCTTGCTCCGTCTCTAGTTCACTATCTAGGTATCTAAATTTGTTGGGCGTGACAATGTCTCTTTCTGGTGGTGGTGGTCTTCTGCGTTTTGCAGTTTTAAGGTTAGGCTGGTTCGTTTTCCAATCATGTTGACTCTCAGATGGGTTGTGGGCATTCAGAGGTTCCAAATTGTCTGAGTTTTTATTACTATTATTTCCAATAATATATTTTTTTAGCCCTTTGCCTATGTGCATGCCATGCTCTCTCCTTAAATCTTTGAATATTTTGTCCATGGCGAGAGCAGATGGCTACCGATTGCGCCATCGCTGCTATTGAAAGGACGTTCGTATTTTTAGCTGATAAGGAAGTGTGTAGCTTACGAATAATTGAATCAATTCAATCCTTTGCATTCACTCGCAATTGCTTTGTATGCAGAAACATTGAAAAGCACAAAATGAACATACTCTATCAAAATAATGGAAAAATAACAATTACTTCTTGCGTTTTAGATCAAAATACGTCCCGGAAATCGGTTTTCGATTTTTTTCACAATGACGCAGGTGGTTTAAAAATCTGAAAAAAATTGGGGATAACAATCGTAGGTGTTAGATTGTTACTATATAAACCAAAAAGTTGTACCTCGAAGATTTCGATACGAAATCTTCTTTTTTCCGTTTTTTTTTACTTTGCCGATTTTTCACGCTTAGCTACTTCGACGGAAAAATCTGAAAAAATTCTCCAATATGTCCGGTACCGTGTAGAATATGTCAGAATTTATTTGGATTTTTTACGCCTCAATAAATGGGGAAAAAGGGCCAAAAACCTGTTTTTTTAATATTCCCCATAACTACCCTTCCGGTCAAAATTCAGGGTTAAAAATTTGTAGTCATCAATCGCCGAGCATTATCTATCGAATGAGACCGTCCCCATTGAAATCGGTTGAAGGGCACTTTTGACCCCCTTATCCTGCTATACCCTTTTAGCATTCAAAGAAAGCGGTTTAAGCAATCGGCAAATCTCCCGTCATCTTAGACGATCTCATCACCTTATAAACAATTTGTGAAGAAAAGCGACGAATACGGCACCAAAAAGTCATCGGGAAGACCCCACCACTGCTATCTGAACGTGCGAAAAGAATCATTCGTAACGAAGCTGTAAATTCGGGAAAGAGAACGCGACGATTACGCATTGAAATTGCAACCTCAAACTTCACAAATGATGATTTGGTGTACTCTGTAGAAGTCACGAAATCTTCAGTATAAAAAGATGAAAAATATTCAAGCGATGGCAAAAGAGCATTACTGAATTCTCTCTTGTTTCGCAGATGAACGCCAAACATGGACGCATCAATGGAAATCGGTGTGGAGGTTTTTGCTGAACACCACTATTCCTACTAATTTTCTAATTTAGGTCATCTTCTCGGATGAAAAGAAATTTAATCTAGATGATTCTGATGGTTTGGCATATCGTTGGCGCGACTTAAGGCGGGAACCACGTTACTTTTCTAAAAGAAACTTTAGTGGCGGTTCAGTGATGATATGGGACGGATTTTCGGCATTTGAAAAGATAACTTTGGCAATCATCGCTACTCGAACAGACTCACTGGTGTATCAAAAAATAGTTACAGAATATCTTCTACCATACCTTCGTCGCTTTCCGTCACCTAATTCGAGATCTATGCACGATAATGCACCGGTCCATTTTCTGTAAGCTCTACGCAGTGGTTCCAAAAGAAAAGAATCGACACTATCAGCTGGCCAGCAAAGTCTCCTTACCTCAACCCTATAGGGAATCTCTTTTGCCAAGTTGTACGCGATGTGTATGATAATTATCGGCAATATAATACAGTTTTTGAATTGAACACAACAATACTGGAAGTTTGGAGCCGCGTTACGCCTGAGCAATTGCAATGTCTAAGTGCTTCAATGACAAATAGAGTAAATTTATTAATATAAGGTGGCGGGAAATCTGTAAAATATTGAAGTTTATTCTTTTACGTTATTCGTACGTTCCTTAAGGTTTGAAAATTGCGTTTAAGATTTTAAGATTTTAAAGTTAGTTTTAAGGTTTTATTTTTCAGATTTTAAAATTTTTTTAAGTCTTTGAGTCTTTCAGGTTTACATTTAGTGTCCACATTTTATAAATTTATCAAGATTGTGTTTTAATTTCATAAATTTTCTATCTTTCTGCAAGTGGATCTATCACTTTGTTACGGTTAAAAACTGAGAAAAATTACAATAATCTTCCCAGACCTTTTACTAAATACTGATAGAAGTTTTAGACATATCAATTATACAATTTCAAAGTTATGAAGAGAAATGCAAATGGATCTATTTTTTTATTGCATACTGTATTCCATAAAATAGGTTTCGCAAACCCGTAGTTTGAGGGGTGGTTTTCACCCCTTTACCGTGGAACATTGCTAATGAAAAAACTGGGCGTCTAATATTTTCACGAATACTATATCATTCGAAAATTTCATAAAAATCGGTGGTTTACAATTGGGGATGTTCCCTTGCAAGGGAAGCTACAGTGAATCGATTCTTGAGAGAATTAGGCGAGTTTAATACGGTAATCGGTGTTAGTGTTTGTTCACAGTTTAAAGATTACTTCTGTTGCCATCCTAGTCCGAAAGCCTGATCAACGTATCTTTCACATTAATTACAAAATTTTGAAGTCCAAGGTCATCTGAAGGTCACATAATATATGTAGGAATGGGTTGTGCAGAGGTACTTGATTGAGAATGTGTGTGTACACCGTTTCTATTCTACGATTAATATATTTAAAATATAATATAAAAAGAAGCAGTTAACAATACAAACTGGCTACACTCGATAATACTACTATCTAATTCTTTCGACAATTCGTCTTCGACCGTTCGTCATTCGTTCTCGCACACACTCTCTCATTCTTACACACATTCTTTCAGCTTTTCCGTTCGTCTCAACTTTTGCATCTTCTACCGTGTTTCTCCGAAAATAAGACTCAGTCTTATATTAATTTTCAGCCCCGAAATCGCTCTAGGGCATTTTTCGGGTTAAGACTGACGTGTTTGCGGGAATAAATCCAAAAAGGCAAAAGAAAGTCTTACGTTCTAGAAAGTGCAATGAAAGAAACTACATATTTCATCAATTTCGTGAGTCCCTTCCAGTTGATTGTGAATATAACTGCATGACCAAAGTCATACAAAACTGGAGTATACATTTTTCACTAGGTCTTATTTTCGGAGGGTGGTTTATATTAAAACGATTAAGGAAGCACGGTATTGACCCACCTCGAAGGATATCGATCATCATTCAAACACACACTACACACTCACGCACATACTCGTACGTAAATATGATTGAATGTACTTGTCATCCACTATAGAACACAATAGAAAAAGTACGCCTTTCCTACATAACAAATGTTGATGATCTTAAAAAAAAAATTAAAAAATGACAATTTAAAAAAAGGAGTTCTCCCATCCGGTTGGTCTCATCAAAATAATAAATAAGACATTCAGATGGCCCCATTTTCGTGAAAGACGCGATGTACAGCATTTTCTACAGAAAATGATCAACAACAAAAAGTAGGAACATAATAATCAATGTTATTATTAATCATTATGCAGGGACGACGGTCTACGATCCGGTCTCCGCCATCGTCCGACTTGAGCGGCCGACTCTGCGCTGGGCCCGTTAGCCATTTTTAATTTAGCAAATTTCTGATGCTTCGGGTCCCGCGAGTTTAGGGTCGTCCGCGGTGGACAGGGGCCGGGTCGTGGACCGTCGATAAAGAGAAGTCCTATTGTCTAGGTGGGTGGTTTGCCTCGAGGCGGCTGAGTCCTTGAGGGGTGTCCACCAGAGTTGGATTTTTCCATACCAAGAACACCCTCATGTTTGCGGACGTCTCGAGGTAAATTTAACAATTTTTCGGAACCTGCCTAGACAGGGATAAAAGAACTTTTCCTTGCTCTCGTTGTTCGAGGGTAGGGAGAGAAAAATTACATGAAAGAGTAGGGAGGACCGAGAGGTAGAAAAGGGCGACGCGCGGTCGTCCCGAGAATCAGCGAGAGCAAACATAAGACTAGCGACTTGATTATATGTAAAAACACAAAGTTTGTACATCGAGAAAATAAATCACTACGTCCTGTTACAATCAAGAACACGATCTCTATAATTAACAGCAAAAAAAAATTAATTCTAATTTATCAATTACTCGACAAACTATCTACGATCAATGTGTACTTTGTCGCATTCTAATTAATTCATGTGGTCATTCTTGATGAAAATATGAGAAGGAAACAAACAATAAAATAAAATCTTTAAGTTTAGGGCTTAATTTTCAAGAAGATTGTGTTTGAAAATCCGATCCGTGCATACGCCGATGTAGGTATTTAAAAAGGCAATGTATCAAACTACACGATTACATCGAGTAACATGTACAACTCGGGCAAGGGGTGATTCCTTATGTAAAAATATGCACAAAATATGGAATACAATTTTTTTCATTTAAGCCCTACTTTTCAAGAACATCGAGTCAATGAAAATTCAAATTTTTAATACATTATTTAAACAAATAATTTTTGTGCAACTTTTCTTATGTAGCTATATTCTCTGTTAAGAACGCGACTTGAAAAAGAATTTATGCCCTCTGGTTACCGAGCTATCCCCAGAAATGCAATTTCAAGCCTAAACTTTAGGGGCATTTTCACCCCTCAATATGGACGATAGCCGATAAAAAACATGTTGCCTTTTTAGCTGCGCCAGCATATATACGTATTGGATTTTTAAATTCGATTTTCTCGAAAACTAAGGCTACAATTTTAAAATTTTGTTCTTATTTTTGCATAAGGAATCACTTTGTGCTCGCTAGTTACATGTTATTCTGTCGCACCCGGTAGAGAGCTACAATTAGGATTAATTGGATCAAATGTTAGGTAATCTCATTCAAAAAAGCTCATAATGCAATATGAAAAATAATCAACCATGAGTATTTCTGTAAAGCTTCAATGTATTGAAAAGGAGCACGCGGGACGATTAATTTATCAATAATGAAATGTATCTTAATGAAGTTCTATAACATTCATTTAAAATACATATTTCCGTCACTAATAGTTACGGTTGAATCTCAGGCTATTGATAAAAATGAGACATGTTACATGCGTATACGTATATACATATACACATATACATATATACGGTATTAAGAAGGGATTAAAAGCGTAAAAAGTACTCGCGGACTAACGAATAAGTGAATATCAAAGGTAGGTGGCCAGATAAAGTTCTGCTTGAAATGTTGTACCCTGAAAAACATTACGAAAATATTTAAGTTGCGCGCAACTTCGGAGCAACGCGTTGCAACCTTATGAAGCCGAGTAGACGACGATTCAAACCACCCAGCAAGCTTTCATTTCAAATCCATCGCACCTCCGTGCTGTCCCAATTCTGACAGTTTCGAACGGGCCCAGAGAAGGGGTCCCGTGCGAAGTACGCACGCGCCGCGCACGTCCTCGACTTTTCTCGTGACAGGACGCATGCGCTGACCCAAGATGGCGGCGGGACTCTCACTCTCCAGTGGGCAAGGCCCCCTCGTAGCTGCGCCATATTAAAAAACCAAGCGAATGCTTTCGTCTTTCATCAAAATATCTCCGTTTTCCGTCTGCCTTTCTTTCCTTTCTTATTATACGTTTTCCTTATTTTCGCGCTCGATAATCACCTAGTGCGTGTGTGGCCTCGTGAGATCGTGAAGTGAATTATGGGTAACGGAGAAGACGCCTTTGACGTTTGCGAACCATATTGAAAGTCGTTCAAAGACATCTTCTTGGTGAAAAAGGTACGTCACAACTAAACGAGCTAGCTTTCGGAGGGAACGTTTCTACCAATTTTTCCAACACTTAGCCACATAGATCTGTAAAGATAGTTATAAGACATGATATTTCCAGTGTTTGAAATTTCCTGCCATTTTTGGTGCGATTCCGAATTATATTTTTCCTGCTATAAAACGCGCGTGTAACGTTCAACATTTAAACTTATTTTGTCCTTTGACATTTTGACATTTTAAAATGCAGTCACAGAGATCAGTCCTCTAAAGTATAAGTCCTTTGAAATAATTTAGGCAACATATGGCACTGCTCGTAATTTCAAAGTATTTTGCTTTCTATATAATAATTGTATCGCATCTCGGGAGATTTTAATAAAATGTTTGGTCTCTTTTGACGACACGCTAGCTAGGAATTTCTCCAAAATATTTTCCCCGATGAATCATGCACAACGAATTTGCCGATTTCAAGGGTATGACTGGTGAATTTTGCGCAATCCTTCGAAGAAATATCGCTATAAAATGGCGATTTAATATTTGATTCGATGCTTTGAAAATATTCCTGTTTATCATACCGCGATATTCCACCGACGGTGAAAGTGAAAGTTCGCCGCTGGGCGAAAGACTCGTGCCAATAAAGATCATTTTCGGATCGATCCTTTCCCACTTCAAGTATTTATAAAATATTTGACGAAATATCGGCACAAACAATAACATTTTGCATAGAAGATCTTTTTTAAGTTTCCTATAGTTCAATTGTTTCAAAATAAAATTTCACTTCTATATTCTGTATTAAGAAGCGAGAAAAATTAAGGAACACATTGTTTTACATACTGTTTATATGTTCTTTGTGATTTTTTATGAATGGAATTTTAATAATGTACGCGGAATTTGGAATTTTCGAAGTTTTCCAAGGGCCGAATTATACAGTTCCCATGGAATTAGGTAACATATGGAATCAATGCCAGTAAGAACTATTCCGTATTTTGGATATCAAACATTCTAAATACATTAAGGAACAGTAACTTTCAGTTAATTTCACTTCGCAAAGTTCTAGACCTTGTGTTTTTATTAAATTATAGGGAAGTGCTATCGGTCGGCATTAAACTTATTAATGACTACTTTTACGAATGTAGAACATTCTGTCTGCGTATAGGTGTATGTCAACGAACACGCGCTAAATAATATTTTGTAGCTCGCCACGTTGTCATGATATTTCAAGTAATCGAATTTTACAATTTCATAAGAAAATGAAATCTTTAACATGGCTTGTTAATCGAAATGTTAATTTTTATTTACATTATTTAATAGAGTTTCATACAGCAATACCTGATAGAACCATATTCTTTTTCCTGCTACTTGAGTTTTTCAACTTACCCCCATTAACTTTATATTCTTACTTCACTTTATATATTACTAGATTACTTTTCCAATAAAGGGGATTTTTATCTCGGAGATTTTTACAAATTGTGCGAGTTACCATGTATGAAAGGGTCTTAAATTCTTACTGCTTATGTGCATTTTACATACTTCTTTCAAATTTTCAAAAGACTTATTAACAAAGCTAAATAATTAAAAGCAAATAAAATTTGTATAATAATATAGGTAGACAAAGATGATGAATATTTATTTATCTAATTCTGCCTTTAGATTAAGATTATGATTAGAGACTATTAGGTAAATATTAAAATACGAAATAGTTCTTTAGTGAGATCGAGTGCCGATGCTTTACATCTTACGTATTATACAGGATGTCCCGTAACTGGTGGTACAACCGAGCAGGGGATGATTCTACATGAAAAACTGAGTCGAAAATATAGAATAAAATTTTTTGATACAAGGCTTTGTTTTGGAGAAAAATGAGTTTGAAAATTTGTCTAGTGTGCGTGCACTCGGCTTATTTGCGGCTCAACGGCCTTTTATTCTAACAAGGGAACTACCCGAGGTGTCCGCCTCCGATTTTAATGAAACTTTGCAGGATGTTGAGTACGTGAAAATAATCGATACCTATTTTTTTATATCGGCTAAGTCGCACGTTTAGGGGGTGAAACCGCCCTTCAAAGTTTCGACATTTTTTCTTCTTTCGCTTATAACTTCAAAACGGTTAATGATAGAGATGTACGATAAATGTACGAAATATTTGCTTTTTTCTGTACTAAACGCTTATGGAATTTAAAATTTTATTTGACGATTTTTTCTTAATTTTTTATTAAAAACTGCCAAGTTTTTCGTTATATCTTTAAAGTTTGGGATGCGATTTTAACCAAACTTTTTTTAAATGATAGAGCAATGGAAATAAAAGTTACATGTTTTTGTGTTTTTCCGTAATTTACACTGGAGTCGTGAAATTAACCCTTTTCTTTTGCCGGTTTTGGCACTTTACGTTACTATATCTGATAAACGAGTGACAATGGAAAAAATGTATTATGCAACAAATGCTTCCCTCATACTGTAGAATATTATTGTTTTTGTAAAAAATCAAAAGTAAAATTTTTTTGTTTTATTATACAATCCGTAGGCCGTGTAGATCCGCCACGACGCAGTAATCGTAAACTATGGTAGATACCAAAAAATGCCATAAGGAAAAGTTTTATGGCTTTGTACATAGAAAAGGAAAATGTTTACAAAGAGTTTAAAACATAATTTATTTAAAACAAAAAAATTAATTGCACGATGCGTGGCGAGCAACAGAGTTATCGTATTATCATACAGTTTTACAAAGATACATCTTATCGTTAATCAATTACGTCGCATACAAAACAGCTCAAACGATTAATTATTACATGTGCATGGTGCCAAAAATCCCTTTGTTTTCAACACTTCTTCGAGCACTTCTTCGAGCTTATGGCATTTTTTGGTATCTACGATAGTTTACGATTACTGCGTCGTGGCAGATCTGGCCGGCCTACGGATTGTATAATAAAAGAAAAAAATTTTACTTTTGATTTTTTACAAAAACAATAATATTCTACAGTACAAGGGAAGCATTCGATGCATAATACATTTTTTCCATTGTCACTCGTTTATCAGATATAGTAACGTAAAGTGCCAAAACCGGCAAAAGAAAAGGATTAATTTCACGACTCCAGAGTAAATTACGGAAAAACACAAAAACATGTAACTTTTATTTTTATTGCTCTATCATTTAAAAAAAGTTTGGTTAAAATCGCATCGCAAACTTTAAAGATATAACGAAAAACTTGACAGTTTTTAATAACAAATTAAGAAAAAATCGTCAAATAAAAATTTAAATTCCATAGGCGTTTAGTACACAAAAAAGCAAATATTTCGTACATTTATCGTAAATCTCTATCATTAACCGTTTTGAAGTTATAAGCGAAAGAAGAGAAAATGTCGAAACTTTGAAGGGTGGTTTCACCACCTAAATGTGCGACTTAGCCGATATAAAAAAATAGGTATCGATTATTTTCACGTGCTTAACAAATCTGTAAAGTTTCATTAAAATCGGAGGCGGACACCTCGGGTAGTTCCCTTGTAAGTTACCTCAACCTCTGTTTGCAAAGGTTTTCGAGGTTTGTATACATCGAATAAATCGAAGGTCGAGATTACAATGTTCAAATTACCTTTGAGGAATTCGTTTAATTCATAAATTGCTGGAAGTGCTGCCCACGTTGTTGTAGACATAATTGTGCTCTTCCTATTAAATTCCTTCGAACCTCTTGTAATGTACAATTATTATGTTGCTTTAAGTGTTCAAACGCTATCACAATTTTGTGTTGTAATTGTTCGATGCTCGTGGTGTCATCATGATACACAATTGATTTCTCCGTTAGATTTTTATTTGTGGGGTCAGGTGAAATCAATTGCGTATCGTGATGATATAACGAGCTTCGAACAATTACAACTCAAAATTTTGATAGCGTTTGAGCACTTAAAGCAACATAATGATTGTAAATTGCAAGAGGTTCGAAGGAATTTAATACGAAGAGCACAATTGTGTCTACAACAACGTGGACAGCACTTCCAGCAATTAATGAATTAAACGAATTCCTCAAAGGTAATCCTAACATTGGAACCTCGACCTTCGATTTATTCGATGTATACAAACCTCGAAAACCTTTGCGAACAGAGGTTGAGGTAACTCAGAATAAAAGTCCGTTGAGCCGCAAGTAAGCCTAGTGCACGCACACTAGACAAATTTTCAAACTCATTTTTCTCCAAAACAAAGCCTTGTGTCAAAAAATTTTATTCTATATTTTCGACTCAGCTTTTCATGTAGAATCACCCCTGCTCGGTTATACCACCCGTTACGGAACACCCTGCATATTGAACGTGTTGAGTGTCACTGCAATATTGCTTCACATTTAATCGGAACGGCTCGTAGGGGCACTGTTGGACCATGTTTATCCTGTTAGACCCTTTTTTTCGCGAGTCCTATTAATCATATTTATAATATACGTTCCACTAGTTTAGAAATTACTTTGCGAATTTCACTTCTGTATCATCAAATATCGCCATTGTTTAGGTTAAACTACTTAAAACCCTTTTTCAGTTAGCTGTTGCCACGGCTAGTAAAAAATACATATATTTCTTTACGTAACCGGTGAATGTTTCTCAGCAATGAAATTTTGACGTAAAATAATTTCTTTCCCGTAATTATATATAATTCAGATATACTTAATTAGCACACGTTTAAAATCATGACAATTTTCGTTTCCCTTGTGTTTAACACTAGATTTACTACAATGGTTGAAATGACCCGTTCTTAATTTTTTACCAGTGTTTCTGAAATTTCTAACGCTTATTGCCTCTTAATTTACTACGTATACCTCGATGAATTTAATTCTCTTTCTTCTGATGCATTTATTTAATGCGTTTAGACACCTTGGATTAATCGTCAATAGTCGTAGCGTTAAAGCAGTATCGACACAAACGTTATTATTATTAGCGGACCGTTACGAGGCAATAGCTGCGTGTTACCTAAATTAATCTTGCTTTTTGCTTACCGAGTAATTTGAGGTATTAAGGCGTAACGTGTACAGGGTGAAGCATTTGAGGTAAACTTTCTAAACAAAGGATAGAGAATCATTTGCTGCTAGAACGCTGCATGTTAATATTCGGATAATTTTGTTAAAATCATAGATAAGGATTTAAGGAAGTAAAAGATATTGAATTAAAGAACGATCGTATCGTTTCGTAAATCGTACTTAGAGGTACATATGTATATAGAATTCACAAAATATGACAATTATATCTCTGATCGCTATGGTTTTTCAACCTCTCACCTAAATACTGTATTCTGTTCAAATTGAACAAAACAAGTTTCATTGCGCTTGAGTACGCCAGAATTATTTTGAACCTTTTTCATATTCCCCTTGCCGAACTTTTGTGGCAGAATAATCAGTTCAATTTTTCGACACTGTGAATAATCAGAAGATACAAATAAAGATTTGCTCTGCGATCAAAATTTCCAAATGAATAATTTATCAAAATGTACTATCGGTGTGTTTTTCTTCTTTTATTACATGACACTATTGTAAATACTAATCGTAAGTAGGGACTTGATTATTTCTTGTCAAAACTAACCGATTTCCGATGGTTCAGCATTGTTACATCGGATAGAAAAATGATTGCATCAGACAGAGAATAAAGCTTACCGATAGCCAATTAAACGCTTGGAATTCTACTCCGCTATTAGATAGGGTATGTCGATTTTAAAACGTCAATTTCTCGAGAATATTGAGCAGAAACTACTTTTTCATATTCCGGAGGAAAAAGCGTAAAATAATAATAAATCTTTCAGTGGCAAGTGAGATCTGTATATCCAATAAGTAATACTAAAAAAATTATAAAAAGTAATCTATTGGAAAAGACGTGCGGTCGCCGTTTCAAGAAGATATGTGAGAAGCTTACTGCTTTAAGACGGAAAGCCAGAAAGCAAAGGCCACGCGAAAAAAACGCGCGCTAGGAAAACAAAGCGCAAGCGGCGCATATGCCCAAAAAACGCACGTTAGATAAAAATAAACTATATTCCAATATAATCTTTCCTTTAACAAAGAAAGGAAGAATTACCTTTTCATAACTGTGCGCGTAGAAAGTATAACGGTTTCTCTCTCACAAGGTGAAGTATTATATATGAATTGTTGAACAATCTTTAAGTTCATTTACGGTAGGTTTTGTCTTTGGGAGTGGAAAATTCTATACAATATTTTTATAACTAATTTTCATACTTTACCAGATCCTCCATTCAAATCAATTTTCATGTGAAAACCTCCAGTTTTAACGATCAATAAGAAAAATCTTTCACATGGTATATGCAAACGTTTCATCTTGTATAGATGTCTGTTTGCTTGATCTATCCTCTATTACTTAATCTATGGTCGTAACACAGATAGGTGCATGTAGCATAAGTATACGTAAGATATTCTTACG
Organism: Cerceris ruficornis; assembly: GCA_963989415.1. Classification (NCBI taxonomy): domain Eukaryota; kingdom Metazoa; phylum Arthropoda; class Insecta; order Hymenoptera; family Crabronidae; genus Cerceris; species Cerceris ruficornis. The sequence goes on along the minus strand of OZ022520.1, from coordinate 12,138,960 downwards.
CCATGTCTACACTTTCATCTAAATAATTCCCCTTCACCACAAATACTTGCAACATTCGTCTACCAAATGTTTTAATGTTCTCCTTAAATTTCGGTCGTTAACTTGTATTACACCTTTCTAATCTTAAATGTAAATATCTCAGGATATCTTGAAAAACCAGAATTGTCGTGTATGCATTAATATTTTTCTATTTCGAACTTTTAAAAGACACAACTAGGGGGCGTTAAGAACTCGTTTTTCGTATATATCTAGCGCAAAAATTATCGGCGTTAAATCTATTATATTTTACTCTTTCATTCCAGCAAATGATTCGTTACTTGATTTTTCACTACATTAACACTACTTTGACTGCTGCACGATCTTCGAGTAATCCATCAATAGGGACGGCGCGTTATTCGCAGGTCACTCGCTGCGCTGCGCGGTCCAGTGACTCGTGACCAAAACAGTACCCGGAGATTTGATACCATTCTTGAAATGTAAAAAATAATAATTGCAAATAAATTATAAATATCCATTTTTTTATTTATTTTAAGTAGCTTTCTAAGCTATTTTAATTTACTCAACTCAATTTGCAAATTCCTTCAATAATAATAGGTAATTTAATATAGAAGAAAAAATCCGAAATTGATAATCAGGAACAAATTCATTTTAACATAACAACGTGAAACAATTTTAACACGATGAACGAATAAAGATAATAAAAGGCTAATAGAAACAATTTAATAATTAATTTCCGTGTGATATATTCTAAAGCATAGATAAACGCATAAACCTGCACCACATTCCTTGCATTCGTATCTACTTTCTCGACAAATTTGATGTTTATTAAATACTGCACACTTACGCGTTTGATTGTTTTTTTTTTCGAAGATGGATTAAAATACGTGCTTGGAAAAATGCAGAGGGCGTATATTTACGCCTTTCGTATATATTGATGGACTTGTGCGGGCGTATATATATACGCCTTTCGTATATATCGATGGACTTGTGAGGGCGTATATATACGCCTTTCGTAGTCAAAGGGTTAAAAGAGATGGTATTATTACTGCGCCTTATACTAGGGGCTGAAACAGTTCTGAAAATAACTGTTTGAAATAATTACATATTCGGTTCCAACTGAAACAGTTCCGAGAACCGAAAAAATGTTATAACTATTATAGATTTATCGGTTCTGGCCTATACCCGTTTCGGTTTCGATTCTTCGAAACTCAAAACCAATAACATAATAGTCCCGCATCGCTTCTACAACGATACAGCTGATATTTTTTGGTTCTGCATCGGTTTCAGGGCGGTTCTACATATGTATATGTTAAATAATATGTATAAGTGAGAATTGAAATTTCAATTTTGTATAAGTTTGTCGTAATTTAATCTTATAATTAGTGTACATATCGTTAATCATTCTCGAAGTCACTCATGTTTTCCACGAAGATCGAAATAAAAGTGATTTCTCTGTTGTCTGTTTTTATAAAAAGAGAAGCATAACACGACAGTCATCGATCGCAGCAACGGCAACGCTAACAGTTTCAAACGAAACCGCTTGGTTGGAAAACGATGAATTTCGGTAAAACTTACCTTTCATCAAAGACGAAAACATCGCACAGTGGTCGATTTCGCTGAAATCCTGGCCAAAACCTCGAAACAGCACGAATGTAGCTGAAAATTGGCATATTAGCATTATTTGGGTTGTTGGTGACGAATCAGAACCCAAAATTTTCAAAAACAAAATGGCGAATTCAATATGACGGAATGTGTGTTGAAAAATTTATGGTTTCGCGCAAAAATGAGTATTCTCATGTTTTTTGAGCCGCTGGTCACAATCTGAACTCAAAGTTACCAAAAACCAAATGGCGGATACAATATATCAATAAGTAGAATTTGATACTCCCGTCCTATGCACATATGCAAATGCGCTGCCATATAAAAGGCGCGCGCGACCAACAATTGTCAATAAATCAAAGGCTAACAGAAAGTAGCAGCTTCAAACTTTATTAAACAAAATAAACGCCAACTGTTATTTTAAATAACCCTAAGCTAACCTTTTAACTGTTTCCTTAGGAGAATAGAAAAAAGTGTGTCTCATATTTTAAACTGTCACGTGCGTCTTTTAACTCCGTGTTTCTCTTCAAACTGTCCCTTCGTTTCGTCCGTCGTGTCTGTTTATTTCTGGTCGTGCGTCGTCGTCTTTCGTGTCTGCCTTTGTCACTCGAGGAAAAACGGCACGTCCGCCTCAGTGCGCGAGCACCCTGGCCGTTGGGCCTCACCCCCGGGAAATTCCCGGGCCTACCGGCCTCGTGCACTCTCCCTTGCGTACCGTTTTGCCTCGAGACGTCCGTACCCGTCGCCGTGCGTCACCGTTAGTTCGTACCGTTATTATTAAAATCGTCAGTTACCTGTCCTTCGTCCTTACTTTTCTACGTCTACAGTGTGTCTAAAAATTTCCGATACTACATATGTACACTCAAACCTGTTTTTGTGCGGTGGATAGGGACCGCATAAAAGAAAACGCATAAAAAAAATCGCACAAAACTTCACGAGTAGCTATAAGAAATAGTTTTCGCAACATAATTAAAAAGTATCTTTTGTGCGATGAATAGGGGCCGCATAAAAAAAGTCTCACGTAGAAAATAACTCAAAGCTTACGAAATAACTAGGAATAGTTTTTTTTAATGAAATCAAGACACGAGGTTTGGTAGCTACTTTGAATCTGATTTAGAAAATAGACATGCGAACATTTTTAAATATTTTATTTAAATATTTACTTATTTTACACATACAAAACTTTTCAAAACGTATAACTATTATCCGTCGTAGTCTGACAACACACGAACTTTCTTGTGGTAAACTGGTACAAAATCGCTTTCGTCACTTGAAGACATGAATAGAGTTCAATAACATACAATGTAATCGGCTAACGCAATACTTATGTAATGTGATGAAATACATATTAAAAATCGAAAAATATGGCCATTCAAACCTACTATGTACTTATTTATTGATAACTTCGTCAATTATGTTTCAATTTCATTGAAATTTTCATATACCGCACAAAAAAATCGCACAAAAACAGGTTTGAGTATATACAGTTACTCACTTTAATATTCGGACACCACAGAACATTTAACTTTATTGATATATATCTTCACAAATTATGAAAATAATCGCGCGGTTACTTTTTATTATGGTAAGTTGGTTATTACAGACAACAAAAACATGAGCAGTTGTTTTGTAATTGTAATATTGTATTGTACAATAAATTTCAAACGAAATAATGTCTAATTTCCGCGTTACAAAAATATTCGGACACTGTCAAAATTTAATTGTTTATGTACTTTTTCTTCAGCTAAACGTAACTTTAATATTTCGTTGGATAGCCTTTGTGGTGTATTACCTGTCTCAAACGTTTAGGCATATTTGAAATAATTTTTTTTAAATATTCCGAACTAATATTCTTCCATTCTTCTTCTAATCGAATTTTTAACTCCGTTTTTGAATGTATTGGCGTTGTTCGTATTTTTCGCTTTAAATACTCCCACAAATTCTCAATGGGATTTAGATCAGGCGATTGGGGAGGGGGGTGCAATACTTTGGGACAATTATATAACAAATATTCTTGCACTATGCGTGATTTATGTTTGGGGTCATTGTCTTGATAAAACTTGAAACGCTCACGAATCCCCATATTGTCAGCACTTTTTAACAAATTATTTTTTAAAATCTCTAAATATTTATTTTTGTCTACAATTTCTTCTATAAACACTAATTCACCAACTCCAATAGAAGATATGCAGCGCCACACCATTACGCTTCCTGCACCGTGCTTTATAGTAGGCCTTAGATTTTGTGGTTTCCATTCTTCATTGACTCTTCTCCATACTCTTCCTCTTCCATCTGAACCGAAAACATTGCATTTGCTCTCATCAGCAAAGATCACATCCATCCACCATTCTTTTTCTTTTGGAAGATATTCTTTTGCGAAGTTCAATCTCTTTCTCCTGTTCATTGCATTCGCGTACGGTTTCTTTCGGGCAATTCGACCATTGTAACCACCTTCTTTAATAGCCCTTCGAACAGTTTGTGGATTTAGTTTTTTTCCACTCTCCTGGTATATTTCCGCCGTTAATTTCGGTGCACTTAATTGTGAATTTTCTTTAATTTTTCGTAGTATTTTCCTCTTGTCTCTGGAATCAAGAATTGGTGCACGACCTTTTTGGACCTTAAATTCCATACGATCCTCTTTTTTGTACCTCATGACAATGTCTCCTACAGTACTCTTTTTTAAATTTAATAATTCTGCTATTTCACGATAAGTTTTTCCTTTTTCGTAATTATAAATCACTAGTTGGCGTTTATCAAAACTTGTGTTTCTTCCCTTCCGTGGCATTTTCAAATATCGATGTTTAATGTTCAATTTCTTGTCTTAAACTGACTTAGAATTGCAACATTATTGCAATGTAAACACGAGAGACGTAAACATTGGACTACGATATTTCTCAGAATTAGTTAAGCGAGAAATACATACAATGTAGCTTCTGTGTCCGAATATTTTTGTAACGCGTAAATTAGACATTATTACGTTTAAAATTTATTATACAATACAATATTACAATTATAAAACAACTGCTCATGTTTTTGTTGTATGTAATAATCAACTTAACATAACAAAAAGTAACCGAGCGATTATTTTCATAATTTGTGAAGATATATATTAATAAAGTTAAATGTTCTGTGGTGTCCGAATATTAAAGTGAGTAACTGTATATATATCTCACCGCTCTATAACAACAAGTCAAGAACTCAATATTTAAAAACAAAATTTTAATTATTACATGTTAATTAATAATATTGATTTATTTACCATGAAACACAGAGAAACGTTTGTAAGTGCATAAGGGTACTTTACAGACTGCACGTATTCGACACCAATGACAGTGAGAGCTCCAAAATAAATAGGACTTTTGGAAACCACTGGCTGTGAAAGGGTTAAATATATAATATAGTAATAAGTACTTTGAAAGAAGAAAAATCAGGCGGCACAGAAGATGATCATCTTATAAGGAGAACTTACGGTAGTGGACACCGGGATTTTGATAAGCTTCATATTAGGTGAAAGTACATCGAAAAATATCTGTGATGTGTCCGGGCGTTCTTGCGAATGGGCCCTTAATTTTGTGAAATCGCATTTTGAAAAATACAATTTTCCTATGGTAGGTGATATACTCTTAAAGATAAAGCATCTATAGAAGAAGTACGGTGGCTCGGCGGAAGTTTGGTCGGCTTATACTTTTGCACTTCGCCGAGTATCGGGGATGGAATCCCGGCTGGGTGAATATATATATTTTTTTCTTTGTAAGTAGATAATTCTTTAGAAAAAGGGAATACTACAAATATAATTTGAATTAATGAGAAATTTTTATGAAATGTAAAAGTTTGTTTGCAGAACGGATTAGAATTAATATGTATCTATCTATACAAATTACTAACTTCATAAGTATTAGGATGAAATAAATCGTGAAAACAGACAAAAATATATGAACTTCCGGCACCAGGTAATAAAACTGTCGCCCTTTTCACTTGTTTGTGTCCAAGAAATGTAATTTTGTAGTGAAAATTATTCAAAAGTAATTATAATACATTAGCAATATATATGAATTTTTAATTAAATAATATTTGTGAGAATAAAAATATTGCAGAAAAGAAAAAAAATATCTATATATTCACCCCAGCCAGGATTCGATCCCGAAGCTCGGAGGGAGTGCAAAAGTATAAAGCCAACTACACTTCCGCCGAGCCACCGCACTTCTTCTATAGACGCTTCATCTTTATGAGTACATCACGTACCATAGAAAAATTGCATTCTTCAACACGCGATTTCTCAAAATTGAATGCTCATTCACAAAAACGCCCGGACACGTCACAAATATTAGTCGACGTACTTTAACCTAATATGAAACTCATCAAAACCCCGATGTCCACTACCGTAAGTTCTCCTTGTTAGTAATTTATGTTCTCTACTGCTTCTCTGTAACTAAGAATTTTTATAAAAAATCAGAAACCCATTATTTTGACAGCTTCGGCTGCTCTAGGGAGGCGTTAGTATACAGTAACAATAATATGGTGCTCTCTATATGCTCTATATGCTGATAATATAAGTATCACATATTGGCATAGTTACTTAAAGTTTCTATTGAGTACATATTTCCCTTTCTCCTGTATTTACTTTTATTGTATATGAATAATTTATGCGGTGTTTCTACTTATAGTTTATATTGACTTCTTGTTTTAAATTTGATACATTTCTCATGTTGTTTAGACGTGAAATTTTGATACGCAATAATGGTATATAAGTTATAATATTCATAGGATGGTTTTGCACAATCAATCAATCAGATAGCCATAGTATCAACAACTAACTTTTTGTATTTTTTAATACTTATGTATACCTACGAATCGTTATATTGATACGGTATCTCTCATTAGGCTGCGTAAACATAAGCATACATTAATGGTGAACGAATAAGAGTATTATCACTGAAATAGCAATTTAAAATACAGACAAAATACAAAAACTTTCAATGTGTGTCAACCCTTATCTACTTCATAATTCGCGTAATTGTAGGTGCGCTTAGAAAACGTGATGTTCAATAATGCATTTTCATATCTTTATTCACATTTCGTATTCATCTTTATGGCTTTACGAAACATTCTATTTCTTCTTGGCTTGGTGTATTTTCGAAAAAATCTTGAATTCCTCTATGAAAGTGCTTTATTCGAGAAAATACAAATTGAAGTTCTTTACTTTAATTTAATTAATTGTAGAAGGCAGCAGAATGGATACAATTATTGTCAATTTTTAACATTAGTGCGAAGATGCATTTATCTTCATAATATTCCCGTTTTCATGGAAAACTATACAGCTAGCAAATTCTGTGATTGTCATCAAGTTTAAACGGGCGACTTATTAGTCACTAACACTCATGTTTACATTGTCTTATATTTCTATAAAGTTGTATTAAATTCTAAAGTTTTGAGACCGAGAATTTTTCCCTCTCACTCAAACATACGTGTACTTGGCAAATTGTGAAATTACATTATTATCTAAAAAGAAACACTGAATAATGCGTTCGAAATTCGTCATTTTATAGTTTTCTAAAAGCAGTATTGGGCAAACTGCGGCCTGTGTGTCAAATGCGGCTCACCTATTGTTAGAGGTTCTACTCGGCCTACCACAGATTTTCAAATAATATTATAGTATAGAAATGTCGAACTTCAGTGTTTTAAGAAATTCATTTTACGGGGTATTCCTTTTATTGCATACGCAACATTTTCTATAGAAATGAAAATATTTTTTGCGATATGTAAAATATAGTTGCGAGAAATTACATGACAGGTGAACATTTAACTTCAATTCTCAGAATCAGTGCATCCCGATTTGAACCGGACTATGAGGAAGTTTTACAACTGCAGTCACAGCTTCATTCATCGCATTAGTATTAAAGAATTTTGTAAAACAATATTTTTTTGTGTCCTTATTGAAATTTATAATAAGTTATATTGGTCCGCAAAAATTTGTTCTTTGTTTTTCGGACCTACCCTAAAAGAGTTAACCCACCACTGTCTTACCATAGCTCCATTAGATCGTTATTGTATAATATCTGTTATCCATCCTGTGTATCGATACTTTCTAATGCTCTTCCTTGACTAATCACGTCATTCACTCATTATTATTGTTGTGTCTCTCCTCTGTTACTACTTTTTCTATCACCTATTGTCGGCATGCGGTTTGACTGACCTCTGCCCTTCATTTCCATTCTCAACATCGAATCACCCGCTTCTACTGTCAACAACGGCGTCATTTCTCACGAATACTCTGTGTAACCTCAACTTCCCAAGTTGCATTTCAGTTTATATTAGAAGTCATTCTAATATAGTCTAATAGAAGTCTGTTCTTCCCTCTTGACACAATTCTTGAATAGACTCGTTTCCGTTCATTGATTCCTGATTACTATAGTTTTTCATTTATACCCGTTATTCTCCTCTGTTAAAACATCTTTTACGACGTGTTTCATAATTACATCCACATTGAATCTGCGCTATTCCTTTCAATATTTTTTTGCAAATGTTTTGATTAGAAATGAATTTTCTTGTTAAATCTAATCTTTTGATAAAAATTGTCAGGTTTTATTTAAAAGACGACAGATTAATCTTTGAAGTTTCAATATTACCTTAATTCTCTTTAATGGGCACCGGAAATTTTCTTATTATTATGTAAAAGTGACCGTCCAAAAAAATTTAACGATCATTCCCAAAAGAATGTTCGTCGAATTCGATTTAAGAATTGTGTAATTTCATACAGTGGGAACAAACGTTGCAACTTTTCTCTGTAACGTTGAGTTCTTAACACTATGCCGTCCGGCGACACCACAGTGGTGACCTTCACAAAGTATCGCTCGACGGCCGGCGACACCACAGTGGTGACCTTTGCTTCGTATCATTTAACACTAGATTTACGGGCGTTAAATCGGTCACACTTAAATATATTAGATAAGAGCTTTGAAAAAAGAGGGGTCAACGGGGAAAGACGAAGATCGGTTAAGTAATTTGTATATTATAAGATACAAGTGAAATATTGACTGTACCACGTCTCTATGAATTTGGAAACCGTTTTTAAAAAAGTAGGAAAGCGTCAATTTGACGGCTTCCGTAAATCTAGTGTTAAAAGAGAAATACTAAGTATGTACCGAAGAAAATGTAATTAAAAAAATATATATTTCAAAAAAATTTTACATTTATTTACATATGTACATTTTCATAAGAATAGGTGAGGTGGATTGAAAATTCGTGAGAACTACCGATGAGATTAGAAAAACTTGAAATTTATCATCTCCCAATAACCTCAAAAACATCCGGCGACAAGCGAAATAACAGAGTTAGTGGTGCCGGCGCCAAGCGAAGAATTGTTTAAAAACAGTGCGGCCGGCAAAGTGTTAATAGGTAAACAACGATAATCTTCTATTTCATGTTTTTTCTGCACTTTCCTGCAAGAGTAACATTTTTATCTAATTAAATAAAGCGCCCTCTAATATCCCTGTATGCTTTACCAAGCTCTACTACGTGAAATGAAAATACACATGTTAATGAAGAGAAGAAAAGGTGTTGGAATCCCACTTCTGACACCAAATATAATGTCTTTCGTAATACGGTTCCAACATTTTTTCTTCATAAGGCAATGATTCCGGACTTTCGGATGTAAGTGAGATAAGAAACGCAGGCTTACGTGACGGTATGACTTCGTAGCAGAACTGCAAACTAAAAACTGTCCTTTCTCGAGGACCATGTCGTACTTTTAAGGACTCCAAAATAGTGTGGTGGGAGGCTCGGACAATTCTGACCCTCGTGTTCTAACAATAAGATTCCAGAAGGTTCCGAGTCACTTTGAGGTACATCTTACAAAAATATTTGAAATAAGCCGGAGTCCAACAAAGGAATCAAATCTAAGGAGAGATTTGTTTCATTCAGTGATTATTGCAATGAGAGTTGTTGCTTAGATATTTTACATATTCCTTATATTGCATGGATCCGGCGTATTTTACCTAGTAGATTTGTGTTTTCCAGAAGTGTAGGAATACATAGCAGAGCGGTCAATAAACGAACGTTAAGCTCTCATAACTATTCAATGAAATATCAACGTCGTATAGAATTACAAAGCAGCAGCGTTGAAAATGTCACGAGCGTTGCTCGACGAACGCTTTATTCTAACTGGCCGATTCTTCTTCTCTTATAGTTTCTTCAATAGTTTTGTTAAAACGTGTAAAGGGGCACCATTGCTGTTGTGGCGTCAATATCGATCGTGGATACGGCTTGACGTCCACTTCACCACTCGCGGAATCTTTTCGCGATTTCCGGGACTGGTTAATTAATCGCCGCGATAGTCCTCGACCGGCGGAGAACTTGTAAGTTCGCGAAAGATTAATATTCTGAATTTAATGGCAAACTGTGACGACAGTTGTCGTCAGCGAGCGCGATGGTGTAGTTGTCGTCAAGAAGATCGGAAACGAAGTGTCTTCGAAGAATTTTCTTCGTAAGACTTTCGGCGACGCTGTGGGCCGGACATCCCCGCTTGCTGAATTTTCGCGATGTTTCAGCAGGCGGGTTTTTCGGATTTTCCGGGCGGTGCGAGACGTTAATTGGTCGCACTTTCCTCCGCGAGGAGTGACCACCCCCATGGGACTCTCGACGAGAAGGGCCCCACGGAGGTGGAAACTCATCCCCTGAGAATACGTGGTGGAGGAAAGTGCAACCAGATGTGCCCAAAAAATCCTAGTCCGGCCGATCGGCAGAATTTCTCTTCGAAGGCGCGATTTATGACCGATTTGTCATCGCGAGTCAGCGGCGGTCGATGGGACCGTTGGGCCGAAGTCCCTGGTTACCACCCGCTGACAGAGCATGACGGATTAACGAAAACGTTCATTCAAAATGAAGGCTGCCTAATTCTTTGAGGACCGGAGTTTTGGCCGCCTTGGCACGTGATGGTCGCCAAGTGTTTGTAAATAATAAAAAATCTGGCGGCCAGACTCGGGCCTCAAAGAAAGGCAAACTTTCGCTTCGTCTCGATTGCGCTTTTGTCTCCGTACGATGGAACAATTGCACTTCCGACTTAGGCACTTCCTCCCGGTACCTCTGTACTTATGAAGACACGCTGAATTTCTTCGGGTTTGCAATACTGCCGGATGCCATCGAAATTAAGAGCCAGTTCTGTCTCTGATAGTATGTTTTATATAATTCGCACCAGGTTACTGAAAACATTCTGCCGGTCTTTCGGCACTTCTTAGCTCTCTTACAATTAGTCTTCGTAGGAAGGTTAACACTAAACCTACCATGGGCGGTCAAATGACCGCTTTCTGATTTTTTCTATAAACTCCCCAAATTGATTGGGCAGCCATTCAGTAAATATTTTAGGTCTATCGTATAAAACAAAAATTACTTGACTGATCATCTTTTTCACCTCTTCAAATCTCTTTTTCCAAAGTACTTATTCCGTATATTTCAATATAACAGATATAAAGCCGGTAGGTTTAGCGTTAATATGAACACCCATCGACCACAATAAAAATATGCTCGTACAGTTATCCGTTGCATTCACCGATCGGGGTCAATATGATATGGGTTCAGGGATGCGTCCTCCTTCGGAAACGGAATCTTTCAATGACATATCCTTCGTTTTTCCCTTGCTTTTTTTCTAGTTAGCAGACGCGGCACGCGACGCCCAGAATCATCGTCTTCACAGTTTCGAAATGCTCATATTTGTGAGCCCTTTTAATTATCTTCTGTTCTAAACATTTTGAAGCTACGATAACATTCTGACCTGCTTCCCTTGTATTAACACATCGATGCCAAGCGAATAATCATCGTTTCTGTTTCTGTAACTACACGAATTGTACTAGTTTTTCATCTCTTGGTTGTGTCTCTTTTAGTATTGCCACTAACAGTAAGGTATTCTGAATTGACAACACTGGTATCACGATTAATTGTAAGCGCGTCTATGCGTGCAAACCTAGTGTTTTTCGATGAACGAGCTCAAATTTAAACTCAAGCTCATAGGCTTGCAGCAACAATACCCAACGCGCTGTCTTGGCCCAAAAACAATGGCAGAACATCAAATTTTCGGTCCCTCTGGAAAATATAATTTCGGCCCCGTAGGAAGAAGAACAACTTATACACATTAACAGTATAAACTTCAGAATAAATTATCTCAAAGAATTATAGTATATAATAAAATTAAATTCTGTTATTTTGTCAATTAAATAAGTCTGCCACATATACCCATAAGATGATAATTTTTCTGGAAGGAAATACATATGCATATGTGTGTGTATAATACTCATTTTGACTTTGTAAGTGATGGGAGGTCCTATGCAATACGTGAAGAAAAATTATCTATTTTTTATCAGTATACTTTTAATCCAATTTAAATCAGGGGCAATTTTAGTAAAATTAAATAATTGATAAATGAAATAATTTGTGTCAGTTTCAATTTAATATATAACAAATAAACTAGCAATTTTTTAATTACCTCAATTACCGCCAAAGGTTCTACTTCGTACAAGTGACATCGTTTTCCTATGTTCGAAGTTTTCTTACTATAAAAACTAGACAGGATGCAATACTTTCTCATTGTCAGATGGTAGTCGCTGTGATAAGATAGCTCCTATAGTGTTGGACATCGTAAGTACGAAAGGGGCTTCGACATAAACACATCTTTCCATTCTACAAATACCCCCTCGCACTGATTCGTCTACGCGAAGCTCATTGTCTGGTATCCGTTTTCTATATTTTTCGGCTTTAACTTGTATGGTCATTTTTTTGCTCAGGATGTACTGTTTTAGATTTCAGGTTTTACGTTTTAAATTGATTCTAAACCACCGAGGCAATGATACATTAAATAATTTCGGAGAAAGCCAGAGGTGATGGGACACTTGAACTCGGCCCTACTGATTGCCAGTACGAGATCTTTGTAGATTGAAGACTGCAAGAAGTCGTGGTATCTGAGCATACCCTTGAACAAATTCTCTGAAAAATTCAGTTAAGCCTGAGAATCCTTGCATTTCCCTACAATTTCGTGAGGTTCAGAAATATCGTCCTTGCTGTTATTTACTTCTGACTAACCTGAGAATACTTTTCCGTCTACCATTGTATTGTTGAACAATTCTATGCATCGTTACAAAAATTGACGCCTAGTGTCAGTTAATTGATATATTCGCTTTCGGCCGAAAATTTTAGTTTTAATTAAGATGAATTAGGAAGAAGCATCGAGATCGTCCACTCCACAAATAATCAAACTGTCGATGCAAAGTTACTCACAAAATTCAATGTACACCTGTATTGAGGGCAAATTAATAAGAACACATACATTTTTAATGTAAATAAAGTGGAGCGCTTTAAATTTGCTAAGAAATGCATACATTTTATTCGAATGTATATCATATATTCAGATGAAATATAAAATAATTTATTTAATGCGAATGGCAAAATATTTAAATGGAGACCACGAAACACGGGGTTTTAAAAAACTATTTGGTTTTCAGCAGTGAAGCACGGTGGAGCACAGTGGTCCAGCGCGAGAAATTAGCCGCGCTTTTCCCAAAAAATCAATTTTTTCGTATCGTTTTTATTTTACTTTTTTATCGATTACAGAAATGGCAAAATTAATGAAATTTGACAAAAATTATAGTTACAACAAACGCTTAAAGTTGAAACTTTTTCTTGAAACCAATTTCTATCGAAAAACACGTTGACTTCTTTCTGACATTCTCACGAATCTATCTTATATTTTGTAATGATTTTTTTTATAATTGAAGATCATTCTTCTACGATAAAAATGCACATACTGAATATAAAATTAGTGTTTGTAGGTTATTAAAAAATTAACGTTCAATGAATGAAAGAAAATCGTCAAGGTTTTCCATAGTTGACAATATCTTGAATCTTTCGTGTTGTTTCGTGATTTGATCAATAAAGATCCTTTCTGTAAGCTTTCATCTATGTGATCATGCAAAAACCTCCATGGAGGTTTGATAATGCTATGGAGTTGCATGATAATAAGCGGACGTGGTAAAATGGAATTTTATTGAAAAAACAATGGACAAAATGACTTATGCTAATACTTTCACGAAAAATTTCATATGTCCAGCCAAAAACTGACACATGTTCGCCACGTACTATTATATTGTCAACAAGACAATGCTTCTTTAAGTACTCATTGGATGCGTACGTCGTCAAAGAGTGGCTGTTATATAATGCACCAAAATTATTAAATACTTCACCACAATCATCGGATATTAATCCAACTGAACATTTATGGAAGTACACCTAATTCTGTTTTTACACGATAAACATGTTCCCGAAGAATGCACGTAAAAAAAATTCGTGTAAAAAATATATTGCATCGATGGAAAAATAGAAGATTGGTTCCGGTGCTAAGAAATCAGCAAAAATAATAAAATAAACTATGAGTTTTCATGTTAGGATCTTAAACATTTTATTTCATAAAGATTGCACATGTATCAGATAAAGTAAATTATCATTTGGAAAGGACAAAAAAACATGTCACTAATTCATGAACACAAAAATTAGGCAAAATAATATGAATTACATGTAAACAGATTTTATTCGTTGTCACTTTCTGACAATAAACGCATGTTTGCGCAAGACTGCAATATTACTGCTCTCACTAGAAATGTCTTGGTTATCGTCTTCGTGCTCCATTGGCGAAATTCTTTCTACAATCTCTTGAACAAAATTAGGACTAGCCTCCTGTGGTGCCGATGTTTCAGTGGATTTAAGAACGAACTCAGTAATTAATCGTTGTGTTTGTGTTTTGGCTAGGTCACAGTAAAGTAAAATTTTCTTCTTAGAATTTGCATCGACCGTGTTAAATCAAAATAGGTCGTGTAAAAGGAGAATGGAATTTTTTTTCTAAATCGTGTTAAATCAAAATCGTGTAAAAGAAGTTCGTGTAAAAACAGAATTGGGTGTACGTAATTAAAATTAAAATGAAAAAAGTATAGATTTTCCAATAAAGCAAATGTGAAAGAAAAAAAATATTGGAATCTGAAAAAAGTATTCCATGTTCTATAATCTATAAGACAAGAACTAATTGAGCCTGTTCCTAGAAGTTTAGAAGCCATTTATGAAAGCAAGTGGATATGCAAGAAAATATTGAATTTTAATTTAATCGCGTGGTAGCGTGAAAACAGTAACGTATATGCGTAGTGAGATGCCTATGTCAGATTTCGCGGCACGGGAGATTCCGAGTCATCGACAGCGTGGCCTTGTCGTAATATAATAAACTTCGACAAAATAAAGAAATCGATAGCAAAACTTCGAAGTGGCAGATTCGAGAGTCGCAATGGAACATTTGAACGTAATAGACGTATTCTTTTACCTTTCAGTTTTACATACTCTACCTTAATTAAATATATCATACTCTTTATTCTAAGTGCTTTCTTTATTCTACAATCAAAGACTAAATCCTACATTTTTGGGCACTCAGCCGGATTAAAAGACTCGGTAGTGCTTAAAGTAAACCCTGTAATTTCTATTTTTACATAATTATGGTCGCTGTATTTGGAACTTTTTGACGGTAGAACAAGCATACTTTTATATTTCTATTAAAAAAATTTATTACAAAACATACGTCAAAATACGCAAATAACATCGTTGTTATGTTTATTTTTTTTTTTAAATATGTCGGTTTTTATCCATTTACCCGCCCATTGTTATTACAGAAACAAGTGTACGTTTAATTTTATGTGTAATTATGTGACTACGATTTTACGATGAATAACATACTTAAAAACTTTAGCAATAAACCGCAGAAATTTTGTAGGGCTCCTGTACAAACTGACTTATTATTTGATTAAAATCAAATTGTATTTCTTGCGTAATGTAAAATCTGGCTATTTTCTGCTACTCTCTGTTATTACCCTCAAAGAGGTAGCGATATTCTTTCTCCCGTATTTTTTCTCGTTTTATGTCGTGTTACGAGTTTGCATTGTACACATGTTTACTCATTTACACAGTCACGATCAGCTGTTTTCGTTTACGACTCTTTAACAGAGGCTGGGTCAGCGAACTCCGGCCCAAGAGCAGATCACATCGTCATCGACGATATACGCACAGTAGACAGACCGATACTTACGTATTTTACACAATTATTCACAGATCGTTCTAAACAGTTCGATGCACATTCTGAATAAACAGGAATTTTACACATTTTTTCCCTTCCCCTAATGATCTTTCCAAAAAGTTTTGTGGGTTGCGAGGTGTAGAATGGGAAAATAACTTTCTTAGGAGTCAAAGGCTGATGACTTCAACACTGTATTTTGAATTGTTGTATCGAGCTCGACGGATCTCGAACCAATTGACTAGTCTGAGGATCGTTTCCTCCGACGTAGCCTCTCGGGGGTTTTTCTCTATTACAATTTCATTGATTTTTGCAAATGATTGGTAGAGAAAAGCTCCCTTCACTTTAGGGTGTGTCTGGAAAGAGAAAATGTTTTAGGGAAAAATCCAGGCAGCGGTGACGCACGCCATGGCCGTGGATTTTGGCTTCCTTGTGATCCGCAATTTATGGCGCTACATGTCAGGTCGGCTCCAGGTGGCTCGGCGCGACCGGCACGCGAGCAAAAATTAATTTAAGCTGTAGTTATTGTCCTCAAGAAAACTTCGGCTTGTAATTGCTTTTCGAGGGTCTCTATTTTGACCCCCGGCAGTTATAAGCCGGATTAACGAATTCCGGGAAATGGTAAACTGCGTGTCGCTACAGTTTCATATCCACGCTAAACAAATGTGCATCCTTACACGCCATACGCATTCATATCAGAAGGACTTAAATACAGGCATCCTTCCCTGATGACTTATTCAAATTTCTGCTGTCTAAATTACACATTCCGAGGTTCTGCACTCCAAATTCCACATTCCATGTAACACCCTCAAAATTACTCCGATACGATACGCAGTCCGATACAATCCCATGGACCTTATTATTCGTTGCACATTTTTATTTTTCTACATTGTGTTTTTCGTTAAATATATACCATGTTCCAAAAAAAAGTTGCCGTAAAAACTTTTATTTATTTCTGCGGCGGGAATTGATTTTGCAACCCTGCTCTTCCACACAACCACGCCCGAGAAGATTTTCCTCCGGTTAATCGAGTGGATGCGATCATCAAGGTTAATTCGTGGCCCCTTCATCTTGAGCATTTCTTGGATATTTCTTGGAGTCGCGACTCCGTCTAGACAACGAGAAATGCAACAACGCAGCACCCCTTCTGCCGGTTTATGCAGCAGGCCGTTTTTGAAATCAATCAAAGAAAATGTTTGCCTGCTTACCAAATCATCGATACGAACCCATATCAGTGGCATTGGAGAATAGCCTCTAATCATTTTTCGGTTTAATTGCCAGTAATCTACACAGATAGTCTGCCGGTACCGCCTTTTTTAGGAACTGTAACGGCTGGACTTGTCAATTCGCTCATACCACGGCGAATAATATCCTTTTCGAATCTCTCTGTAATTTCTTTCTCCTCGGTGTAAAACGTCAAGCGTACTATTGGGTAATCAAATCTGAATTGCAACGGCAGTATTTGCATCTTTCGCGGGTCTATACGTTTCAATTATTCGTTCCAATTTGTTTGTTACTAGACTCTTAATATCAACATCACTTTCATTCGTAACGTAAATATTTTTCACTTGCTAATTACCTATAACCAATTTCGTAGTGTTTGTCTTCCCGCATCAAAGTGATATTACTTCTAGAGTCCACAAGAGCGTTAAGTTTCTTCTTTCCGATTACAATTCCCTTCATTTCCTTGGAATTCATTGTACTGGTAACACTGTCACATGTTTTACATTCCGTAGAAAAATGTAGAAAATTGCCCTCGTAACAATTCGTGCCCTTTCTCTTTTCTGGGCAACACTTAATACTGCGATCAGGTGAATCCCACGTTAAGCAGTATTTTTTTCCATTGGCCGATGTAACTACTTTTTTCTCTTGCAGCCATTCTTTGCCATTTAAGTCCACTTCTTCGCCGAATTCATCACTCCCTGCCCACTCTCTATTTCTTTTTTTCTTATCGTATCATAAATTTCTAGATTTTTACAAAATTTATTATTTAAGCATTTTTTATACAGAATGATTTCATTGAGATCACGCTTTCTTTTTAACACTTGTGCGTGAATTTGCTGTGTTATTAGTGTCTATTTTGAATTCACATATTAGTTTTCTTCTAAAGACTGTCCATGATATCATTTCCTTCGTTCGTGACACGAATTGCTTAGCTGAAAGTTGAAGTATTTCCGTCAAGTCTACCATGCCTACAACAGTTCAGTCTTTTCACCATCAGTACTGTGCGTTTTTATGTAAACTTTCTCGTTCGTCGATCATCTTTGCAGCTTATTTATCATTTCTATCTTCAAGCTTTACAAGCTACAATACTTTTTCTACCTTGACAAGCTTTCACACTCTTTGCCCTTGCACTCCAAAATGTTGAACATCCATAATGTTTAGATCTTTGTACTGGCAGTGAGTTCAAACGAAATACTAAAATAAATATATACACGTAATTTGTTATTTCCAATGATATGAAAAACGGAAATCAGCAACCTAAGACTTAGGAAACATATATATATAGCTTGTGTTTATCCAAAAATCATTGAAATCGGTGATGCAGGACCTTTTCTGTATAATTACCAGTCTAATTTTTTGCGGCATTAAAAATAAACCGAAACGTTCATATTTATCTAACGACTGTTCTCTATATTGTGGAATACCATAATAACGTTCTTACGGAACACCTTCTAAAGTAATTGGACTACATTATTTATATTGCATATTCACGAATACTGACGAGCGTAGATTGTCTGATAAGCAAATTGTAAGATGTTTCGAGCTAATTACTTTTTATTTATTTAATTAATTTACGGGGAATGCCCATTTTTCGACAATGATTTGCCATTTAAAATATTCTGTATCCGATGCTACGTCACGTTCGCCATAGACGTCAAAAGTACATTTAATAGCGATTGTATACCGTGTCAACCAAAGCATAGTCTTATTGCTAGATGAAGTTTTGTGGCGTATATTTTTGTAAATTATAAATATTTATAACGGATATACTACAAAATTTCTCGCTCGATTTATAAGAATGTGTTTTTGAAGAAACAGGGAGCTTTCTGTTTATTAAAAGGCAACATCTGTTTTTCAAGAAGTGGAAAAGGAGATTTATTAGAGCTCTATTAAAAAATGTTTGACAATTAACATAAAATAAAAGACATTTGCTTTTTTCCTAGTCCATAAGCAGAAACTCTCTCCCCCCTCTCTCTTCTTGTGATACAAATGAATGCTCTTCTCTTAAATTTAATAAAACTTTGAAAATGACAAAGTAAAATTTTTAGATTCGGCGTTTCCGAAGAAATGGTTTCGAGGAGAAAAATACTGTCTCGGTCGAGGGATAACCTCGTTGAATCACAATATGAAGATCAAGAAGAAGAAGATGTTTGGTATAATCTCGATAAACTTTACAAGGTATAAGTTAATCGTTATTTATTATTCATTCATTACTATTCATTATTCTATTACTTAAAACCACATACTGTAGACATTGTTTTTATCCTACGAGTAAATACTGCCTTTGTAGGCAAATTATAATCTCTACGCAAGGAGTATGCTTCTGTAATATGTTTTTAACATTGTAACATTTGCAAGCAATTCCTTATTACCGTAATTGTTTAAATTGCAAAAAATGATAACTGACGGTTGTGTCCCTCAAATACGAGTACATCCATGACGTTTAATTTTCAGGATCACATACAAGAAGTTCTGGATAAATGGAATCAGATAGACGACGAAATTTGGGCCAAGGTGATTGTCTTCGAAAGAAATCGCCGTGTGGCGAAAGCATACGCCAGGGCACCTGTCCTCACAATTAATGGTTCCAACGATGGTTTCGATGGTTTCAGGTAAAAATTTCCTTCTTCTCTATTCAAATATTAATATTTGTATTTCTACAAATATTATTGTTGTAATTATTCGAAAGATTTTGTTGTTTACAATGTTTCATCATGTACGTTAGTTACATAGCATTAAAATGAAAAAATGTAAAAATAAAAGATTTATTATACATATGTATATGCAGTGGAATATATAGAACATATATTATATATCAGTACAGTTCATAAGTTTGTACGGGTACTGTTCGTTGGTTTCATGCCGATGCCGGCTCGTGCGAGATGGCTCCGAAATCGGAGGACTATGATGTTGTCTCAAGGACGCGTCGTTCCGATAATCAGAGTCGATACTCTCTCGGGCGTGTATTATTTGTTGAGATTAGGATAATAAATCTCGATCTCGTCGCAGTCACGGTTAGTCACTACGACTAGTTTTTAGTAGAGTGAAATATATGTTTATTCAAAAATAATAACAAATTGGAGGTAATAGAAATACTGGGTATAGGAATTGGTTAAGCAGTCGCGACGATATGAATAAGAAGAAGTGCTCACCGGGGTGCGGTTACTCGTATTTATCTGTAACCGTTGTTGAGTGTGTGCGTTGTGTATGTATAAATGTTTTATTATGGAATTGCATAGAACTGTTTGGAATACTCTATGGAGGGGTGGAAAATGCGTGTAATGTTTGTTTAATTGGTATGTGTATCGAAATGTTTGGAAAGTTCTATGCATGGTTGTATGAATATGTGTATAGTTGCATGCTATTGCACATGTAGCGCGGTTGTCAAATGTTTCAGCTGAGTTCGATGACCCTGGCTCTGCCAAGAAATATCGATCGAAAACAGCTGATGATGTACATATGTATGTGTTTGGTGTGATGCCTAAATGAAAATGAAAAGAATTTTGTCGGAATCAG
Organism: Cerceris ruficornis; assembly: GCA_963989415.1. NCBI lineage: Eukaryota > Metazoa > Arthropoda > Insecta > Hymenoptera > Crabronidae > Cerceris > Cerceris ruficornis. The sequence goes on along the minus strand of OZ022520.1, from coordinate 12,118,535 downwards.
ATAAATACGACTAAATTTGAGATTATTACCCTTTCCGGGGTAGTAAGAAATTACTACCCTTTCGAGGGTCGTAACAGGTACTTTATAACATCTAAATATTAGATATTTATAATATCTCAATATTATAAAATGCACGGAAACTTATTGACTGATCCGATAGTACAATGATAGGCGCCTCCGCGATTCGCTTTTCGTCTTTACTGTCGTCAGACTTTACACCCGTATTAGAGCTGTTTATTTTGAAAGTGGCATAAGTCACTTTCTTCAAAAATTGAGATATTTACGGGTGTGCGTTAACGCGCTTCAAAATATTGATGTCAGTTTTCGAGAAGATTTACTTGTACTTGTTATTTTGGATACTTACATTTTTCTCAGTATAAACAATTTCATATTGTCATTGAAATATCACCATGTTTCATTACAGTAAAGTAACTTATGCTACTTTCAAAATAAACCGCTCATATCAGGAATCAGGTTCTTTGCGGTTCGTTTAAACCTTCGAAACAACGCGTCGTTTAACTTCGTCTTGTTCGACTGCTTCGGTACAATTTTCGCGAAGGAAGACCATTTTCACCGTCGAAAGACTTTGTCATAGAACCCGCGTTAACGAAACACTTGTTGACGAATTCACTCTTCCAATTTACCCTGGTAACGATGTAGGTCTTTAACTGTTTATTTCTGTGATGAACAATAGTGAGACAATTTGTCCAAACACTGCTTCATATCTTGACTTACAATTAGTGTGCTCGAAATGTTTACCGTGAAAGAAAAGTTGTATCTTCTCAAGGACTGATTTCACCTCTATGACATCGAATAAATGCACAAATAAGAAAGTGGCGTTGTGTTATATATGGATTACTCTATTAATATAGGATATTTAATCAGTTTTTAAATTTCTGGGTTCCCTAACTTATTATCAAAATGTGTGCTGCATTTTATTCTATATGCCTTATCGTGCTTTATTGTGTTCTATATGATCGCTGCCAATTTTTAATCTCGGATTTCCGATTCTGAAAAACTGCTATATATTAGCCGTCTATTTTAAAAGTGGGGTAAGTAACTTTACTTTAATGAAAAATGACTTTACGAAATTATTTTCACTAAGAAAAATACAAGTATCCGAGATGACAAGTACAAGTAAATATTCTTGAAAATTCGCGTCAGTATGTTTAAACACGTTAATGAAAACCCTTACATATCTCGTTTGTAAAATACAGTGTTTATGCCACTTTCAAAATAAACGGGTCATATGTATAAATGCCTCGTACGTACGGCTGTATGTACCTACTTGGAGCACATTTTGTTACCAATCTCGGGAGTTCTATAACTCTTACGATTCTATCGCATGGAACTATGTAATTGTTTTCTGCAGATTTTTCAACTTACATTTAGTGAACCCAAATACTTAAAACGTTAGGGCATGTTTGTAAAACTTAACATGGACGTATATACATATGTATGTACTTCAATCTTACTTTGATAACACTAGAAATACAAAAAGTTGCACAGTCACTTATAAGATATTTTTCTTCTGAGAATACAAAGAGGAAATAAATAGAAGTATTACATTTTCATCTCTATATTGCTCAATAATTTCATGTATTTTGTAGAATATTTGGCAGATAGAAATTACCACATGGCCACATTGTACAAATATTTCAAAGAAATAGTTTTTCTTTCATTTTATCATTCACGTAATACGCTATTTGATAACTCGACTGCGGATGTTTATGCACTATAAATATGCAAAGAGCATATTTCTACACACGATATTAATTACATACTATATTACGTGTTGAATGTAATATTAACACGTTCCGTACCAGACCGTTTTTTGAAGACTTTCCGTTCAGGCCGCGTGGGGCGTATACAATTGTATTGTTTTGTTGCTGGCGTATGCCTGACAATGATTAAAATAGTGCAAAAATCATAATTATCAAGGAAAATGTGCATAGTTTAAGATGCATAACACAACGAAGCAATAAATTTATTTTTCTAGGAATTAGTTCAACAATTACCTGGCTGAACATTACTCTACCAAGCGAGTCGCATCCTCGCACATAATATTTTTTTATGATGTCTATATTAGTTCAAAATAAAACAATTTAGTTGAAATATATTCAATATTATATTTATGTGACAAGTTGGTATACAATCACAAAGGGATGTTACACTGAACTTTATTAAAGCATGGCAAACATAAATGTTGTTTATCCACACAACTATCACAGAATATTGCAACTTTTACAGTACAGTTTCTTGCCGATTGAGAACCTAAATTTTTAAGTGTTGCAAACAATATATTTTATAGCTACTTATGAAATTCCAGTATATTTTTTCACAAATATATGCCAAATATATTTTTACATAACGACAGAACTACATTGCGATATGTCCAGTTAAAACAAATTGCAGTAAAAAAAATCACTACCACGCCGCGTGCGGCGTATATGCCCCACAATCAAATAAGCGCAGCAGCAATAGTATTAACCCTTTGCGGACGGGATACTCTGACGCGCGTGTGTCCGCCTGGACGGGGAGGCTTGGGAGCATTTCGTGGGAAATTAGTATACGCATGAAGATTCGTTTGCAACAATTATACATTTCGTACTATATAAACAAATGTTTGCTAAATGATTTACAACATGTCAAATTTTAAAATATGAAATTGAAATTGTCAATAACAAGCCTAATAGACTTTTTATTGATAATTTCAATTTTATATTTTAAAATTTTCTAGAGTGTGATATTTCTGAAAACAGTTGTCTATGCATATAAATGTTTTTTTGGACATGTGTCACAGTAGAAACGTGTTTGTGCCCTTCCTCCTTTTATTTTCATATTTGAGCACACAATGCAGTCCCTGCAGTTTTCATTATCATCATGACAAATTTGCTATTTGCTTGGGCTGCTGTCCGCAGACACGCGTCCAGAACGGTAAAAGTGCTTGGGCTGCGGTCCGCAGACAGCCGTCCGCAAAGGGTTAAAGCGCTTTACCCATGCTTTAAATTCCTCATACGGCGCCATTGAATTTCGGAAAATTTTCCTTCCTCGCGCCTAGCTAAACGTATATTCGGAGGAGCTAATAACAAAATTTTATCGTAAATTGCAAGGCTTTTTCCGGCTGTTTTTTGCCAATATCCATCGATTTAAAGGTATACAACTAACGCCTGATAATTCGTGACAAATCACTTTGAAATCTCCTCTGTACATATCGTGAGTGGGTAATTGTCGAAGCCGAAAATTGCACAAGTAAAACAAATAACGGAAGTAAAGACTGTATTTTACTCTTACTGTGTTCATCATACAAAGGAATCTCATAATAGTGATTGCTCAATTTTTAGAAAATTGTAAACAATTGTTACTCCTTTTCAAATGCCATTTTTTAAATCCCGTTTCTCTTAATTGAAACATACAGATCAGTAATTTTATAAAATTGGTTTCCTTTTATCACTCACATACTATAAAAGAATCTTACTAAAATACAGATCACTCGGAGTATTTTAAGGTTCTAATGGGCTCGCCGGAAATTTACGTAAAGATCCTTGGTAAAGCCGTGCGTCGTCCTTTTTACCTCTCGGCCCTCCCTACTTCTTCTCGTGAATTTCCGTTGCCCTCCCTTCTTCGCGGGTTTGAGTGAGAGAAAGGGAGCTCTATTTATCTGTCCCTCTCTAGGTGGGTCCGAAAAATTGTTAAAGTTGCCTCGAGACGCCCGTAGGCCACGGGGGTGTTCTTGTATGGAAAATCCCTACATCTGTTGAACACCCCTCCAGATCCGGGCTGCCTCGAGACGACGTGCCCACCTAGACAATGGCTTTCTTTTACCGACGGCTCACGACCCGGCCCCTGTCTACCTCGGACGGTCCTAGACCTGCGATGTCGCAAAATGTTTACACGTGCTAATTGTATGTAGCAAATGGGCTCAGAGCAGAGTCGGCCGCCCGAAGTCAATACAATGGCGGAGACCGGATCGTAAATCGTCACATTCTTCATCTCTGTAGGCAGGGAAAATAGGATAAAAATCGATATTCCAAGTTCGTCCCCTTAATAACCCTTCTTATCAATATATACAGTAGATGTTTGGTATATGTTAGAGCGGGGCACCGCCACGACGCGACACGAGCCTTTTATCTCGGGGCCTTCTTCTGTTTTAAAAAGGCGCCGTTTAGTGTTAAGCCGACCCAGCTACTGAGCATCACGCGACAGTGTAGTATTCAACAGTTAATAAAGTATTTTGTTCTTATTCACGGGAAGATGTCCTATCACACGATCCACAGTCCTCATCAGTATACAATGATTTTTTTTGTCATCTTTCAAACCAACCCTCGTCGGGCAAATTCGACTCTCAGACACTTTTTATTTCCTTATCTGGCTACATCATTTACATAAATATGAATGTTATCAATAGACTGCGGATGTTTATGCAAATGCATATTTTTACAATAAATGGATAAAGCTATGGGACCTGAACAGAAGTTTGTTTTGCTATTAGAAGATTGTAAAATTAAATTTTTTATTTTGCACGTTACATATCTTTTGCATAATTATGTTAAAAAACATCTATCTCGTTAAATACTCATCTGAAACATGTATCTTGCTAAACCTTGAAAGCAGTTACATATCAATATAACGCTGACTATAGATCACAACAAATCATGATTTGTTCTATGCTGAACACTGAGTATATTAAGGAGGTATAAATACTAAAATCCAATGAAACAAAATTAGGTAAAGCTATATTGATTTTATTTTTCACGTTAATAGGTAGCTCTAAGTACATTGATGAAAAATACGCTGCTACCATTAAAATTGCACGATAAGTGTCTCAATAAAACGAACTCCTGCAAAATTTAATGATTCTAAAGGTTCATTTAAACACCTTAACGGCTACAATTCGAAAATTAGAAACCATAGATTTAGCATTAGATCATTCAGTAGGAATATATATATATATATATAAATGTTTATATCTCAGAAGCGGTATATATGTTACCGTGAAAGACCGAAATCTGGAGAATGTCGACTTTCACCGGTGAATGTCAACATTCACATAGTCGGTTGGTGTATGTCCGAAATATTTGCTAAATACCCTTATTTCTGACTTACACCGGTAAATGTCGACATTCACCATGCACTAATGGTAAATGTTGAACATGTCGGAGATTTATATTTTCTTCTCCGCAATTCAGTCGCTATAAAACGTCACAAGGGTGACGTAACTATTTCGCCTCTCTTTCTGAGAGGAGTGACTAAGAATTTAAAACACACAGTACATTCTAAATGAGAAAAAAAAATAATAGCAATAAAAAAATTACTTAATTATGTGATTCAAATAACCCAGACCTAACCCAGACTGACAAAGCTGACTGACTCCCAGCAGAACAAAGGATTTGGCGGGAGAGAGCTAGTCGCCTCTTTGCCGGCTCCTCTCTTTTGAACCTCCACCAGAGCATATCTGTGATTGTCGACATACACCGGTGAGGGTCCGAATGTACAAAAATGTAATGAAATATTCGATCTTTCACTGACGTATTTGCTATGTATTGACATTCACCGGTGAAAGTCGACATTCTCCAATTTCGGTCTTTCAAGGTAATATATATATATATATATACTCAAACCTGTTTTTGTGCAGTGGATATGGACCGCATAAAAGAAAACGCATAAAAAAATCGCACGAAACTTCATAAGTAGCTATAAGAAATAGTTTTCGCAACACAATTAAAAAGTATGTTTTTTGTGCGGTGAATAGGGACCGCATAAAAAAAGTCTCGCGTTGAAAATAACTCAAAGCTTACGAAATAACTAGGAATTGTTTTTTTAAACGAAATCATGACACGAGGCTTGATAGCTACTTGGATCTCATTCATAATGAGATATTATCTCATAAAACACACATGCGAACATTTTTAAATATTTTATTTAAATATTTACTTATTTTACACATACAAAACTTTTCAAAACGTATAATCATTATCCTTCGTAGTCTGACAATACGCGAACTTTCTTGTGGTAAACTGGTGCAAAATCGCTTTCGTCACTTGAAGATACATATGTATAGAGTTTAATGACATACAATGTAATCGGCTAGCGCAATATGTGATGAAATACATATTAAAAATCGAAAAATATGGCCAATCAAACCTACTATTTAATTATTGATAACTTCGTCAATTATGTTTCAATTTGATTGAAACTTTCATATCCCGCACAAAAACAGGTTTGTGTGTGTGTGTGTGTGTGTGTGTGTGTGTGTGTGTGTGTGTGTGTAAATGTTTATATCTCAGAAATGGTTCATCTTTCGACCTATGTTTATTAAAACTTTTTTACTCGGTACACTGTATCCTATATACAATATAAATATAGAATGGTTTTTTTTAACTCCCTGTATATGTGTATATACGATGTATAGCGCAATTAGGAGACATTCCCGATAATTGTGTAGAGAAAATTAAGAAAAAAATAACTGTTATGTTAGAAAAAAATACAAGATTTATGCAATTAAGAAAAATTTTACATATTTTAAGTGGTGAATTTGTAAACGATCCGATGCATGTGCCAAAACACTGCTTAAGTAAATTCAAATATGCACCGATTAACATGATGTGATGTGGAGCTATCGTTTTCGACATACAAATTAATTTGTACCGACAAACGCCACTAACTAACTCCATAAAAATTAGAAAAAATGGTTGTAATTTACTGTAATTCTAAATATTATACAACAGAATAACTGTAAAATGTTTTGGATTTGGCTTCCGGGTTGGAGCCGCGTGCGAAAGACAATAAGGTCCGACGTTTCGCCAGCATTGCAGTTAGCTTCATCAGGGAGTCGAAGACGCTCTGATACTCCTATCAGAGCGGGAGTATCAGAGCGTCTTCGACTCCCTGATGAAGCTAGCTGCAATGCTGGCGAAACGTCGGACCTTATTGTCTTTCGCACGCGGCTCCAACCCGGAAGCCAAATCCAGGATCTACCCTTCTGGCCGCGAAAGCCTAAAAAGTATTATGTAAAATGTTTGTTCATACTTAAAGTCCGTGATGTTATTCTCGGTCGTCGCATAATATTGTTCAGTGTTTCCTTTGTGTCTTCACTTTCGTAAGTCGCTTTAAATCAAAGAAACTCTGTTTACTTCTCGAACGTGCAGGATAGGACTTTGTGGTTTCGAGAACCCCATGAGGGATCCCAAGACAGACGAGGCCAAGAGGCATATCAACCAGGGAGTAAAAATAAAAATGGACGAACAAGGCAACATTTTGATCAAAAGGCTGTGCAAAAACAACATTTATATAAGGCCAACCAATCAAGAAGACAATGCCATAGGCGCCGAAATAGCGCGCAATTCTCAAGGTGCTTTGGAACATGAGAAGCCCGGCAAGGTACGATAGGACGTTGCTTTGGAAAATGAGATATCATATTATTTTCAAATTCTTACGTGCATTTTTTATTTACTGTACGCCTATTTGCTTTGATACATCGATCTGTTTTGCTCTTTATTCCCCTTTGCCATTTTTCCATTAAGCCTTTAACCTTTTATTTAACTTCAAAAGTTCATAAACGGCCAATTTATTTGCTTTAATAAGGTTTATATCCTTATTGTCTAAAGATTTAGTAATATCACTTCTATATTCATTAATGAAACGCGTGAAAAAAAAAGTATAAAATACATTCTTTTAAACAAGAAGTTTTTTTATAATTGTTTCTTTATTGTTGTGCTCTGCTTATTACTGTTTTGTTCGTTGTCATCCTTATTGTTAGATATATAAATATTATGAATATGTGTTTTGATTTGCCTAAATTTTATTTTAAAAGCAAATGATAAGGGCATGTTTCTCTCCGTCGAGTACACGCGTCATTAAACAAGAATTGTCAGCTTTCTTCAGCACCATTTCAACTCCTTCAGGTTTAAATAGCTTTTGAATTAACCAAGAGGAACGAAGGCCTTTAAGTTAATTTTCGTATTTTCACTTCTCCCTGACTGAATAGTAACCGATCCACCGTAAATTTTACCTTGCGTAGGCATGTCACTCTCTCGTTCGCATTCTTGCTTCACCGGGCCAAAACATTCCTTTTTAACGAACACATTTTCACTGACCCTTCACTAACCCTGTTTGAAGAACGCTTGGAACAGGAAATTATTCCAACCGAATAATTAGTCGTGAAAATGTTCATTTGCCTCTTTTCTAACACAACCGTGGACGAGAGTCTTATCTTTGGTTCTCGAACGGACGCGATCTTGGTTATACTACTATTTTCACCCCAATAATATTAATAATGAGGGATTGGTTATACTAGATGTTAAAATATAATGTAAAACTAAGTTTATTAACTAAAAGTATATACTAAATGGTAATACAAAATGAATGCAACTTTTAACTGTCTCGTATCGTGGCTTATAAAGAACTAGAAAGCATTCGCTGCGCTCAGTCACTCGTTCGTACTCATACATTCGTGCACTCATTCATACGTACACACATGCATTCCTTAGCATAGGGATCCAAGGGCCCCCGCAGCACGCATCTTATAAACAACCGCCTAGACTAAACAGTCTAGGCGGTCGCGATGAGGCCATACCTCGATTCTCGATACCACAATAATAGTTATCGCCAATAAATATTGAACATGATTATGGAAATGAATTAATAGAAATAATTATGTTTGATACGTACAGGTATTTGACATGAACAAATTCCAAACAAATCTTTCTCGAGAAACTCGAAGGGCCTATCCAGATAGAAGAAGACTCGAAATGCAGTGTCTGAGCGCGATAGTGTTCGTGAGAACGGAAGCCGATCTTCTTCAGTGTCCCGTTTGGGTTCTTATTGTCAATGTTGTCGGCCTGGATATGTTAAAATCCAAGCTTCCACCAGGTAACGATGAAACGTCTAGACGATATAGAACATGATGTGTTTCATAAAATTTTTCAGAAAAACACAGGGGGTTATATCTTTAACTGTAAGATGTACTAACTCGTAAACTATCAATTGAAATTCGAAATTTATTCATTATAAACGGCTTTTTCGTTTCTTGCTTCGAACGATTGTTTCATAGAAGTTTAGTAACAACATCTTAATTGCAGTTGACTTTCCTTGAAAAAGAATCTTCTATAAAATGAGATTCAAATTGAAGTAAAGTACGAATTAAGTTTAACACTTCCATAAGCGATGATTTCATGTAGATGAAATTTGGCTAGAAAAGTTCATTGAGCTCTTCTCTTTTAACATATGTAATATGAATTTCTCCATAAAATGTATTTTTAACTGTAAAGCGAAATGCGAAATTTAATCCGATCTTAAGTGGTAGCATACCGGGTATAATATATGTACCGGCCGCAAAAGATCTGTTGGCGCGCGGAAAAATCCTGGCGGCAAGGGGGGTAGTCGCTCGCACCTCCTATTTCCGCAATATCGTTTCTGGAAACCTGAAGCTCGGCCAATAACAACCGAAAATAAAACACTTCCTTCGTTGCCACATGACGACATAACGAATGTGCGGCTTTTTTGGCCAGTTGCGCGTTAGAATCGAAAATGACGTGCGAACGAGGGATGTCTCTATCCGACTGGCGAATCAGATCAAAGCACTTGTCACGCGCCATCAGGTGGTTTGCGCCCGATAACTTAAAGTATAATCTCTGAGAAATCAATGATAAATGTAACACAAGTTTAATCCGAACAAACTGTTAAATAAGCAATTGTGAAATTCCGTTATCGATAGTCTTGGCACTTCAAAGGCCGGTGGATATAAAAAATCGACCAAGGATACCGATTCCAGACGAAGATCCTTATAGCGTGGCAGGAGTTTCTTCCTCTGTTGGAGCTTCGGAGTCTTTTCAACCGGAAAGAGACTCAAGAGAGCAGATATACGCTCAGTCGACGAGCTGCCGTCAAAGAAGAGTCGAGAGGCCGCCCAAATTACCTCCAAGGGAAAATCTGTACGGTCATGACATACCCAAGGTAAATTGGAGGACTACAAATATCTCGCTTAATCCTATCGATTCTTCTGTTGTAATTTTCTCTTAAAATTAGTTTTGTGCAGCATTTATAATTCAGAAATCCATATTATTATGAATGAAGAATCTGATACGAAGGATGTATGATAGTATTACTGTAAGGAATATCGACTGCTCGCTTCGATTGTATAATAATTTCGTTTTAAGGGACAAAGGGGAGATGGGGAATTTGCAGGTGCTTAATATAGGTCAGAGTTTCTGTTTCATTAACCCCTTGCGGCACAATAACGAGTGACACTTGTGATGCAATGTATTGAATTGGAAATTTTGAAGTTTTGCAAAACCTATGAGACTGGAAATATGTGTATTATTATTCTATGATACTAATATTACGTTAAGTTATACGATATATGAAGACCACTTATCATTTTTTATTTTACTAACTTAACTCTGCATTATTGCGGAGGCCGTCAGAAAAGAAATCTTGCGGCCAGGGGTAAATATCTGTTAGATATGAGTAGAGCGATGTAAAAGCCCATTTTGTAGTCGTGTAAACCGAGATCATATTAATTAATACTGCTTACAAAAATTCTGCATAAATGGAGAGATTAATGTATATCGAAACAGTGTAATATATGTGTGGGATTGGTTATACTAGATGTTAAAATATAATGTAAAACTAAGTTTATTAACTAGAACTATATACTAAAAGGTAATACAAAAATGAATATAATATAGAACTGTCTCGTATCGTGGCTTATAAAGAACTAAACAGCATTCGCTCCGCTCAGTCACTCGTTCGTACTCATACATCCATGCACTCATTCATACGTACGCGCATGCATTCCTTAAAATAGGGACCGTAGGGCCTCCGCGGCACGTATCTTATAAACAGCCGCCTAGACTAAACAGTCTAGGCGGTCGCGATGAGGCCATACCTCGATTATCGATACCACACATGTAATGATCTTAACAAACTGTATTTGTCATTTTAATAGACAATGAAATTACAGTTTCACTGGAGCATTGAAATACATACAGAATATTCACTGTAATAAGAAAAGAACTAACCCAGAGGAGTTTTCCATGGAAATGTCAATGTTTTTATGCCAAATCTGCGCGAATTTATTAATATTTTGAACATTCTCGTTTCCAGCCGGACTATGATGATATTGAAGATGATTACGCCAGGAAGTCTATAATAACAACAGAAGAAAAGAGAAGTAGAAACGACGATAGGAAGAAATATGGTAAGTTCTAACAATTCCCAGACTTCTAGAAGTATAAGTAACTGTAAGTTATATTACATTTCATTTACGATATGTTTCATTGTAAATCGAAGTAATTGGACATTGCAAAGCGTGATTGAAATTAGATGAATCATGAGAACAGAATTCAATGATTTAAATATAATTTTAATAGATGACCCATACTATTGCGGACTGCGTGCGCGTGTTCCGAATTTTGTGAAGATGGCAAGGAACAGCAAAGTCTCGACGAGAGGATACGGAAGGTCTCAGCAAGTACCCGGTTACACGAGCACAGGGTACGCTAGCAGTCAATCCTCACAGATTTATGGGCACCTACCTGCCAATCGGCCTCCAATTATGTACCATGCAAGAAGCTTCGAAAGTGGTCTCGGTAATGGAGAAATTTATGTTGACGTTTCTGCCTTTAGGATACACAATTAACGAAGGATCTGGTAATAAGTTAATTCGGCGATGGGGAGACTTGTTGTTAGCTCCTTCTGCTTCTTCCACTTAGCATCTTGTTGATATGACAACGGTATCGGCGGGTATGCTTCGTATGTTCGTCTACAAATCGGTTGCAGACGGAATCGAATACGTATTATAATTCGTTTTATTCATATATATCATATTAGCATGTTTTTATACCCTTTTAATAGCGTTCTTATGACTGAACTTTATCAAGGTCTGACTTGTACGGTCGAATAACAGAACAATAAAGGATGATATGCGGTAGCACACAGTGACAAGACTGTTCTAATATTTCACCGCCGATTTGCACGATGTATCGTATTTAATACTACGCATGTGCCGTATCATTCAAAATACCAAAAGTCTTTCAATTTGTTATTTCCATTACTTATTGATTCGACTGACATACTACCTTCACTAATACTCTCCTCATGCATTACCGGTATAAGATTACAACTATTTCCACTGTTGCTGTTTTCTTCAACGAAGATACTAACATGACTTTCTATATCTCAACAAATACTGACTATAAGAGCAAGGACAATTCGGTTCGTTCCATTGCAAAACACATTTCATCGGGCTCCGCCACTTACAATATATTCTTCGAACGTTTTCGTCATCTATGCATTTTCTTCCTCGCGCTGCTTTCAAAGAAATTCATTGAATACAGAAAATACTACTCCGTCAAAATTTTATTGTGTCACATCTAGGGTGATAATAGGTATTGTCAAGTAAACCATTCGATAACTGGACACGAAAATGTGGATTGCTACTATCCTCAAATACGTCCACAAGAAATCAAGAATATACGAATTAGGAGTTTATGAGAATATCTATAATTATAGCATAAATAAAATTAAGAATCACGTGATTTTATTGTTCGTGTCTACTTGAACTTCAAAAATAAAGCAACCCCCCCCCCCCCCCAATTTCACCCCCTTGGTACTCTTTTAAAAATCGTTGGAATGTAATAATGTGGTCTAGACGAAATTTTTATAGCTCTAGAAGTACAATAATATGGTACACAGTATTTTCTTTAAAAAGGCTATGTGGAATACAAAAATTGCTATTAATATTGTACTTTTATTTCTAAGAGCATGAATATTTATATGAGAACAAAAGCATAATTTACTTTTATTTGGAAGTAGGCTATGTACAAATACGGCCTATCTTCGTAAAGCTTATTCGAAACATTTAATTTCCGATGTTAAGTCCTATGAATTAGTGGATAGGGGAAATCATCAGGAAAATATCAGCATACAGAGAAGAATTGAAGTTATCGCAAAGTTCGATATGCCTTCCGAGCATCATTGAATTATAACCATGAATAGTAATTGTCCTATGTCTTATGTCATTGTAGAAGCACATTTGGGTTGGAAAAGTTCCGCTAAAACTCGACTGCCATACCAGGATTGTTTACACATAGAACGATTATATTAAATCTCCTCTCTTGCTGTCATATTCTTAACGGGACATTAAGGGCTACTTAAACTATCATTTATTTACAAGTTAACAACTTTAATGACATAGGAACAATGAAGAATCTTGAATGAAGACTTGGTCCGATTCCTTTTTTCGTTAATAATCCATATCCAGCAAATACATTCTTTTTGCGACTACGTTTGACGTATGTAATTGCATCATATTTTCTAAAAATTGCATCGAAAATAATTAAGCTATTTAAATCTCTCAGACACTCTACGACGTCGCTGTTATCGAATATACTATGAAATGACATATCAAATAATAATTACGATAAAGCAAAGATAATTTAAATAATAATTGCGCTTAACATATCGTTGTATGAAAATGTAAGGTATCTATTGTTAGATACCAAGCAGATTTAAGAATGTAGCTTACGTATAAAGATGTGTTATCCTTAGAGCGAGTAGTATTTCGGTGAAAAGAACTGTTTCGTGAAAAATCGGAGACGTATTTTCTTCGTGTAAACGTGAAACCCCCGCAGAGAATTAATGAGAAGAATGTGACAGTGATGTTTCCCCGGGAGGAAATCGTAGATAAATTTGTACTACAGCATGTCTGTTGTACGAACGCAATTTTCTTTTTTAAATTTTGTGAACTTCGTTAGACAAAAGGAATTTATAATGCAACAAAAGTATGTTTCTTTGACAACTTTCAGAACATTATGATGCAGCTGATTTCTAAGACTCAGAATTCTTTTTGTAGTATATTCTCGATATTATCGTAGAGAAGTTCAGGAAATTATAAAATCTTACGAAGCATGCTATTTTCTACGACATTCGGCTCGTGAAATTTAGTCTGTCTAATTAACACCTTGCACAAATAATTCTTTCGGCACATGGTTTTTTCAATTCAATCTGCTAAGTAGGAGACCCTTAAAGTGTCAATAGTTAACAACGTACCTACACGAATAAGACAGCAAATATCTAGTAAATAATAGTATCGCACAGAACGGAAAATGCGGTCACGTTGCTATCGTTGCTTTCCAAGTATCAAGTTTATAGTTTAATTTATCGGAGGTAATCCTTCGCCACACACAGTTACATCACTTTATTCACTTCTTGATATTTACTAATTTTTCTAACGCAATTATTTATTTAACAATATATGACTTATCAGTTAAAAGCACAGATCGTATATATTATATCACGTTCCATGTATTAAAGTATAATAAATACACCACTTTTGTACATACAATGTGAAATACTTATAGGATGTATTTACAAGTTATGCGCAATGCCAATTATACATTGGCGTATCATTTACGACTTTTTGTAGGAAGTATCGTAATGTCGCTTATTTTTTAGATAAAACATTGGTGAATATATATGTAGGAATGGGCGGTGCAGAGGTATATGATGAACGATACACCAATTCTATTACTACGTTAATATATTTTAAATGAATATAAAAAGGAATTACCGACAATACAACTCGCACTTCTAGCTCACTCGATCGTTCGTCGCCGACTGCCCGTCATTCACTCACGCACACGCTCTCTCATTCTTACATGCGTTTTTTCATCTGTTCCGACTCCAACGATAATCTTACGCTACACACACGATCCACACGCACAGACTCCTACATATATACCGGAGAGAACAAAGCACTTGTGAAAACATAAAAACGTAAATGTATGGAGGAATGAATGCAAATGAATCAATAGATCGGTGCAGACAAATAAACGGCGAATTTACTAAAAATTTCTTCATTTCTCTTTAACTTACACTTTCAAACTCTATCTATCGCTCGTTCTTTTAGTGCTCTCATTCATCAGACGCTTTTCGTATTCAACGAATCCCGTATTAAAATCCTAACATATTATAATTCTATACATTAATAATCATCCGTCTATGTTCGTTCGCACAAAAATAACGCGTTCGGAGATGCAATTGGAATTTTTTCAGATTCGGACGGTAGAAACGAATCACCATATAATCATATTTACGGCAAATTGCCAATTCCAACAAGAGGTGTTATACCACCGGCGCCACGAGCAATGTACATCGGAGAATGGGACTAAAAAGCATTATAGAATGTTCGAGATAACGGGAAGAATGCAAATGGAAAGACCCGGGACAGTGAGACGAAAAACTAAAGCGATTAACGTTCATGTCTAAGAAAGACGCATATAAATAGTAAAATTAGAATATGAAGAAAGAGGGAGAGAGGGAGAGAGAGAGAGAGAGAGAAATAGAGAGATAAAGGAAAAAGAAACAGGGAGAAATCTCTTCTTCCGCTTGTACCTATAAACTGTATATTGTTAATGTACTACGTAAAATACTCAGATTTTTATGGCAATAAAATTGAAAAAGTATTCAAGTATCTTTTATTTCACGTCTTGATTTTGCTATTTCTGAAAACACCAAATATATCTCGTTATTCGGGAGAAACAATGAGATAATAGTCGAACGCACTAATTTTCAGGAACACTCTACAGCAGTGTTTCCCAAGCTGTGTTCTGCAAATATTTATTAAGTATTCCGCAAACAATTATGAAATTGACATTAAAGAGCAACGAAACATTGTCTGTTCTTATCTATTGTTAATATATCTATTTAAGTTTTAAAGTAGAATAAATCTTTACTCCAGTGTTTCTTACAAATAGAACTTAAGAAGTGTCGCACAATGACGAAAGTTTGGGATACACTGTTCTAGAACAAGCATGTTAAAGTCAAACGCTAACATGGGCAAAATAATCAAGGTTCAAGTTTATGTGTAAACCTCTACTTTTCATAGTGTTACGTGCCAAGGGCCAGGAGCGTTGCGAGTGGCCGAGGTAAAAGAATAAGGTGCAGTCTTCGTTGGGTTTTAGAAGTAGTTGTTAGTCGGGGACGATCCCGTGTATGGCTAACACGGGTTGCCACAGGAGGTTGGAACACGCGTGGACGATCCCGTGTATGGTTAACACGGGTTGCCACAGGAATGTTAGGCTGACGTAACTTTATAATTATGCAATACACTTCGAACGGTAAAAGTGCATTGCTGTGGGATCGGAGGCTGACGATTTCTGGAAGGTAGTTGTAGAAAGAATTTAAACGCGATATGACTAAGAACATGATCGAGCTATATTTCTTTATGATGGCAAGTATTACAGGTTAATGTGTAATGTGTTTGGTTACAAAGGTGTTACGTGGACTTGTGTTTCTGTACGCACGCACCTACTTGTAATGCTCTCGGTTTTCACGCACTGAGGAATGCGGGGGTATTAGAACGTATAAAAGCGCCTAATAGATATCGCGGACTTGGCGCGTATTCTATACGGTTAACAACGTAACGACGAAAACTAAGTTCGGTCAAACGAAGAAGATCTATCCGCGTGGTTATAACGACCCTGCAGCGTGACAGTCTATTACTGAACTAATCCCCCGAGGTAAATAGTTTGTAAACCGACTTTTATAGCAAGAAAAAGTGTAGGGGTACGATGCACTTTCTGGAATTTTCCTGCGGGATGCAATAGGAATGTGTCTATATGATGTGCTTTCCGTCGTTCGCTCGAGTTATAGTTTTCGTAGTCTCAATTATTCTGGGCAAAGAGTGCGGTTTTCGGTTCGAGCGAGGTGTCTGGCTATACATATGGTGAGTTTACGGCCCCGAGCTCGAAGTAGAAAGCTTAATTCTTTTAGACTCAGGGCCGTATGTAACAATAGAAACATAGGTTTATTTAAAAAATAACTGAGAACAAGGACAACAGTAGATTCACTTAATGTTTTCTTCCTGATACTTTATATCTCCGTCTTGACGGGCCGTATGTGAAATTACGTTATATTCAATAAAGTAAAGAAACTTTATGCCTTCATACGTTATATTATAAATTCAATTTCAAACTACAGTAACCCTCGATAAATGCACTAATTTCGGGGGCAAAGCAGTGCTCTTATCGTGTACCGGTGCCGAATTCTTGTTTACATCACGGTTTCAGCCAAGCGCGAACAAAGAAAAGGACAGACAGTAGAAAAGATAGAGAGGCCCAGTCCCCCAGAGGGGGAGCGGCCCGAATGTATCGGTGAGGCAATACTAATTGGAGGGTCCGCCGTTTTCATTTTCGGTCTTTTTCGGTCTTTTTTTTTTGAAACCTTTGCTAACGTATTTGTGAGATTTTTCTGATTAAAATGATACCAAACACAATATAGTTTGAATTATATTTACTCAATATTTAATATATTTACTTTGTATTTACATAATTAAAACATATCGTGTTTGGTATCATTGCAATCAGAAAAATCTCAAAAATACATTGGGAAAAGTTGCATTCAGCAAAATTAATAAACGACCAAGTTTTTTGTTGCATTAGCAATGCCTCGCCGATACTTTCGTGCCGCTCACTTTGTTTGCTTGCTCTCTCCGTCTCTTCTACTGTCTGTCCTTTCTTAAGTTCGCGCTCGGTTGGAACCAGATTGTAAACACAGATTAGATGCCTCTGCTACCTAAGAGCAATATTCGGTCACGACCTGTGCATTTATCGAGGGAGGTGCCTATTCAGTGTTTTTATGCGGGTCCAGCTGACCGCGAATGTAGAAAGGGTCAGAATATGGAAAACCACCCCCTCGAAGATGCAGGAGTTAAATGTAGCGGGACTCGTTTGTGATGGACACGAGATTAACCGCAACCAATCCGTTCCTACGAATCTTTTGAGGAACGTTCTTTGTTCCAATTTTTCTAACTGTATTTCAAGGCTCGTTGTTCAGCAAGCAATTCGTCTTCAATATAACAAGAACCTTTTCAAAAGTTTATTGCACGAGGAATCCCATGGGTATTTTTGAGAAAAATACCTTTACTTTAATGACTTTTATTCCAAAAATTCCACAAGGCCCATCTGGTGTATCCTGCTTTTAAAAATTTTAATTTATTTGTCTCAATAGCTTGGCCATGTACGCAATAAACTGTCAGCATCGTCCAAGTTTGCTCCATTCGTTTATGCATGGAATAAAGAACGCGGTTAATCTCGTGTCCATCACAAACGAGTCCCGCTACATTTAACTCCTGCATCTTCGAGGGGGTGGTTTTCCATATTCTGACCCTTTCTACATTCGCGGTCAGCTGGACCCGCATAAAAACACTGAATAGGCACCTCCCTCGATAAATGCACAGGTCGTGACCGAATATTGCTCTTAGGTAGCAGAGGCATCTAATCTGTGTTTACAATCTGGTTCCAACCGAGCGCGAACTTAAGAAAGGACAGACAGTAGAAGAGACGGAGAGAGCAAGCAAACAAAGTGAGCGGCAAGAAAGTATCGGCGAGGCATTGCTAATGAAACAAAAAACTTGGTCGTTTATTAATTTTGCTGAATGCAACTTTTCCCAATGTATTTTTGAGATTTTTCTGATTACAATGATACCAAACACGATATGTTTTAATTATGTAAATACAAAGTAAATATATTAAATATTGAGTAAATATAATTCAAACTATATTGTGTTTGGTATCATTTTAATCAGAAAAATCTCACAAATACGTTAGCAAAGGTTTCAAAAAAAAAAGACCGAAAAAGACCGAAAATGAAAACGGCGGACCCTCCAATTAGTATTGCCTCACCGATACGTTCGGGTGGTATCATGTTACACTGCTCCCTCGTCGAGCGTCGAGTTCGCCAAGGGAGATCCCCCTATGTGGAGGGGATAGTTATGATGCATTTATCGAGGGTTTACTGTAATTGTAAGATTATGTCTTGCATCTTATTCATAGCTTTTTTAAAAATTTTCTAATATATTAATAAGTTATGACCAACCTGTACACAAAGATATGTAGGGCCGAGAAGTTTATCTCGCAGCCCAATACGCACGCGAGCTTATCGTGTGGCGGAACAAAAGGATAACGTTTGAGAATCCGCCGCCGAAACAACTGCGTGTGCCGCTGTTGCGTTGCCGAGGCGAAATCCTCGGAAGTTGCGTGTTGTGTGTATGCAAGTGAGAGTATGATTGTGTGCTGCCGATGCGACGAGGGTATAGGAAAAAGATCGGCAGTAGCTGGTAGAAAGACGCACCGGGAGGTCGTTTTTGCTCAGCGATATAGAACGCAAATAAAGATTTAATTTAGTTTTGTTTTTCTTTAAATAAGAGTGTTACTTCCGTGGTTTGTTCTCTTTTCCCCTCTCCCACAGATATGATGCAGTTTGTATACCGAGTATTTCACCTAACTTGGCCACCTTAAGGTAGTTGTCGTGCGATGGGCATAGTGTCAGAAAATTCTAAATTTTAGAATACTCATTGAGGACATTATAATACAATTATCCTTAAAATTTTAAATCGATTGACCGCCTCTAATTCGAGATAAACTTAATTAAAGTTCGGGTCATTAGCATGGAGAGTATATGCGCTATGTAGTAGTTCTACCACTTTATTAATTCTAATAAAAAAACTAACAGTCAGAAACTTTCAAAAAACTAACAATTCACAAATGTTTTTGTTCTGAATTAGACAAAAAAAAAACAAATATATTGACCGTCCCGTTATTGAGTTATAATAATGCAAAAATTAAAAATTGTGGAAAAAAGCACACGCGGGAAAATCGAACAGAAACAACTTGGCAACGCTATACTGTACATACATTGAGTCTGTATACACTGAAGCGCTGTATCCAGTATACAAGCCCAGTATGTCCAACTGTGCGGCATAAGCGACGTTGCCAAATTGCGAGACGTGAATATGTTTCATAGTGTTTGTGTATACATATATATGAGATTTGTATGTGTATGTTGTCACGGGTACAGTATTGAAACAAAGGTGATCGTTCATATCGCTACTCGCTCCTATACTCTTACCACGCACATGATCCAAAAACTATTGACGATATTGTACCACGACAACGTCCTTAAATATATCGCTTATTTTGTATGACAGAAAAAATGTCAGATGTAGAAAATATTCTGTTTGAAGGCGCCAATACGGTGATGGGCCGAATTTTTGTCACAAGGTCATTTTTTCGAGATTTCAAGGTCATAGTATTTTTTTTAAATGGGACTGCTTATTGTAAGAATTAATTAAAAATTTCGCGTGTTGCTATATATACACATTTAGAGATCGTGTTCTTGATTGTAATAGGACGTAGTGATTTATTTTCTTGATGTACAATTTTTATATTTTACATATAATCTAGTCGCTAGTCTTATGTTCGTTTTCACTGAATCTCGGGACGACCGCGTGTCGCCCTTTTCTAAATACCTCTCAGTCCTCCCTACTCTTTCATGTAATTTTCTCTCCCTACTCTCGAACAACGAGAGTAAGGGAAAGTTCTTTTATCCCTGTTTAGGCGGGTTTCGAAAAATGGTTAAGGTTGCCTCGAGACATCCGCAACCATGGGGAAGTCTTGGTATGGAAAATTCCACGTTTGGTGGACACCCCTCAAGGTCTCAGCCGCCTCGAGGCAGAGCACCCACCTAGACAATAGGACTTCTCTTTACCGACGGCCCACGACCTGGCCCCTGTCCACCGCCGACGGCCCTAAACCCGCGGGACCCGAAGCGTCAGAAAGGGTATAGCAGGATAAGGGGGTCAAAAGTGCCCTTCAACCGATTTCAATGGGGACGGTCTCATTCGATAGATAATGCTCGGCGATTGATGTCTACAAATTTTTAACCCTTGACCGGAAGGGTAGTTACGGGGAAAATAAAAAAAAACAGGTTTTTGGCCCTTTTTCCCCATTTATTGAGGCGTGAAAAATCCGAAAAAATTCTGGCATATTCTACACGGTACTGGACATGTTGGAGAATTTTTTCAGATTTTTCCGTCGAAGTACCTAAGCGTGAAAAATGGGCAAAGTAAAACAAAACGGAAAAAAGAAGATTTCGTATCGAAATCTTCGAGGTACAACTTTTTGGTTTATATAGTAACAATCTAACACCTACGATTGTTATCCCCAATTTTTTCAGATTTTTAAACCACCTGCGTCATTGTGAAAAAAATTCGAAAACCGATTTTCGGGACGTATTTTGATCTAAAACGCAAGAAGTAATTGTTATTTTTCCATTATTTTGATAGAGTATGTTCATTTTGTGGTTTTTAATGTTTCTGCATACAAAGCAATCGCGAGTGAGTGCAAAGGATTGAATTGATTCAATTATGCGTAAGCTACGCACTTCCGTATCAGCTAAAAATACGAACAGCTTTTCAACAGCAGGGATGGCGCAGTGGCTAGAGTTCCTGACTGCGGAACCTCTCGAAACTTTTTGTCGCCGGTTCGAATCCCACGAGGTAAAATAATTTTTTATTTTTTTTTAATCATTCACTGCATAACAACAAATAATAATCATTTTTCAATTTTTCAGTATTTTTCAAACATTTTTAAATACTTATACAATATGAAATATATGTAAAAATAATTATGGAGCATATTGTTTTTTTCATTAATTCGTCCTAGCCATATCTCGTTATTCTTTTGTACATTGAATGAATATAAGTTTACTGTAACGTATGCAAATATGTATTCAATATTACAAGGATCCAATTGTATATTTTGATGAATTGTAATGAAGGTGATGTCTAACGGAAAGAAGGGTTTATTTCTTTTTAAATATTCTTGTGTTAGGAGTATAGTCAATGAAGCAACGACAACTTCTTTGATTAATGTGGTGTGATCGAACGAGGCATTTAAGAATATTATTTTTTTCCCTCGAATATTGGAAATTGATGTTATTTTCGTTGTCCATCATCTCTGCCAAATATTAAATTGCCTGAGTTAACTGGTACAACCCAGTAAAAAGAATTTTTAAATCACTTTCCGTCATTTCCGGAAAGTCTAAGAGATCGGAAGATGAACATTGCTTGAATGGGGTTTTCCGCCTGTGCCAGTGTTTAGTTTCTACTTCTTTAGCGAGTGAATTTTGTATATTTGGTTGTACTTTCATTCTACGCACTATCTCTTTTGATAGTTCTAAATCCGAATTAAGGCGTTCCCCGAATTTGCAATGGAGCACAAAACCTAAAGCTGATGGAGTTGATTTACATAAAACAGTAAAGGAATTATAACGGACGAAATCCCAATATACCTTCTTTCTTTCAATTCATTGTCTATTTTGGATGACCTCTGCGTAAATGGAGAAGCGGTAAATACAAAAATAAGAATGTTTAAAAAGAAATAAACCCTTCTTTCGGTTAGACATCACCTTCATTACAATTCATCAAAATATACAATTGGATCCTTTTAATATTGAATACATATTTGCATACGTTACAGTAAACTTATATTCATTCAATGTACAAAAGAATAACGAGATATGGCTAGGACAAATTAATGAAAAAAACAATATGCTCCATAATTATTTTTACATATATTTCATATTGTATAAGTATTTAAAAATGTTTGAAAAATACTGAAAAATTGAAAAATGATTATTATTTGTTGTTATGCAGTGAATGATTAAAAAAAAATAAAAAATTATTTTACCTCGTGGGATTCGAACCGGCGACAAAAAGTTTCGAGAGGTTCCGCAGTCAGGAACTCTAGCCACTGCGCCATCCCTGCTGTTGAAAAGCTGTTCGTATTTTTAGCTGATACGGAAGTGCGTAGCTTACGCATAATTGAATCAATTCAATCCTTTGCACTCACTCGCGATTGCTTTGTATGCAGAAACATTAAAAACCACAAAATGAACATACTCTATCAAAATAATGGAAAAATAACAATTACTTCTTGCGTTTTAGATCAAAATACGTCCCGAAAATCGGTTTTCGAATTTTTTTCACAATGACGCAGGTGGTTTAAAAATCTGAAAAAATTGGGGATAACAATCGTAGGTGTTAGATTGTTACTATATAAAACAAAAAGTTTTACCTCGAAGATTTCGATACGAAATCTTCTTTTTTCCGTTTTGTTTTACTTTGCCCATTTTTCACGCTTAGGTACTTCGACGGAAAAATCTGAAAAAATTCTCCAACATGTCCAGTACTGTGTAGAATATGCCAGAATTTTTTCGGATTTTTCACGCCTCAATAAATGGGGAAAAAGGGCCAAAAACCTGTTTTTTTTTATTTTCCCCGTAACTACCCTTCCGGTCAAGATACAGGGTTAAAAATTTGTAGACATCAATCGCCGAGCATTATCTATCGAATGAGATCGTCCCCATTGAAATCGGTTGAAGGACACTTTTGACCCCCTTATCGTGCTATACCCTTTGCTAAATCAAAAATAGCTAACGGGCCCAGTGCAGAGTCGGCCGCACGAAGTCAAACAATGACGGAGACCGGATCATAAACCGTCGTCCCTACACACATATATACTTTTACTCCTTTTGACGATATATACTATAAGATAACAATTTTACAGTGTAATATTCTAAAACGCGGGCAGATACAATATAACGATACAAGCATCAGGATCCACTTGTATCAGCTCTCTCTGCGAAAGAGTATATCACAAGAATATCGCGGGGACCTGCCCGACATGTGACCTCGGTGGGTCCTAGGCGTCGACTCCTTTCGCGACGCTTTCCCTCCCTCGGTGGTGGGGTCCATCAAGGACCTCTTTTCCCCGAAAGGCCCCGCAGGGGCGAGGACGTCTTCTTCCCTCGCTAGAGAAAGTGTCCTCTTGACGAAGCCAGGCGTCAGAACGCCCACCTCGGCGCCTCGCTGGCGCGAAATCTTACAATATTTTCACTACAATAGTCTTATAGCTTATAAAAAACTAATCCAACTAGGTGCAATATATTGATCTTCACGTGACCTTTAGCGAGAAAATTATCGCTTTGATAATAATGTGTTACGAGCCGGGCGAGTTGCAGAACGAGACCGAATGCGTTAATGCAATTATACTTGCGAGAGTTAAGGATTGCAACGAGTCTAGGAATTATATCGGGGACCGGACTAATCTATAGTAGAACTATAGAGTCGCCGTTTGCCCGTTAATAACGAAAAACCTTGCGGTATTTTCGCGCTATTACAGCGGATCAGTCCCGTACCAAAGGATACGGGGGTACCGCCACTAGCTAGTATAAGGGAAATGGAAATTTGTTGCAACCCGTAGACTCTTTCTCTTCTAACAAACACCCATAACTTTAATTCTAAAAATCTTATTCACTCCGAGCGGTAAGTGTGAATAAGGGAGATCGTTGCTCTGTTACACGAAGATTAAGGAAGTAAATTGAAATAACCAAAACGTTTGAATGTCACAAATATGAGTATAAACGTATATTAAGAGTTATAATCAATAGTTGTGTAAGACTCCGCGCCAGCGAGGCGCCGAGCCGGGCGATCTCACGCCTGGCTTTCGTCAAGAGGACCTTTCGCTAGCGAGGGAGGAAGACAACCCTCCCCTCTACGGGGCCTTTCGGGGAAAAGAGTCCTTGGAAGGAGAGGCCCACGTTCCTCTCCGAGGAAAGCCGCTGATAGGCTCGCGTAAGGGAGGAAAGAAGTCGTATAAATATACGACTTCCAGGGCCCGCCGTATCATTACGAGAATCGTCGTTGTAGCGATCATTACGAGTATTATCGTTGTAGCGTCTGCATGAGCGCTACGCATCTTCAAAGATTGTTATATATAACTAATTGTACACGAACATAACCGATATTACGATTGTAGAAGTTGTTCTAACGCCACGTCTCTCCGGACAAATTGTTATACCCGATTTTATAGAAACATGTGTTATTAAAAAGAAATTTATATTATATATTTCACTCTTACAGTTGTTCAGAATACAATTACAATGAATGATTCTTAAATGTAACTTACAATTAGCCGAAATTCACGCGTCGCACAGTGGTCCAGAACGAGCGATTAGCCGCGCTTTTGCCGAAAAGTCGATTTTCTCGAATCGCTTTTTTTTTTCTTTATATCGATTCCTAAATGTCCATGGATTTCAGAAATCGCAAAATTAATGAAATCTGACAAAAATTGTAGTTACAACAAACGCTTAAAGTTGGAACTTTTTCTCGAGACCAATTTCTATCGAAAAAACACGTTGTCTTCTTTGTGACATTCTGACGAATCTATCTTACATTTTGTAATGATTTTTTTTTTAATTAAAGAGCATTCTTCTACGATCAAAATGCATATCCTGAATATGAAATTAAAGTTTGTAGTTTATTCAAAAATTAACGTTCAATAAATGAGAGAAAATCATCAAAGTTTTCTATCATTGACAGTCAGCATCTTTTATGTACCGTATATTCTCGTAGTTTGGCGTATGAGGCCCTTCTCTGTAAGGTCTCTGCTATGTGATCCTGCAAAAAAACGATCCCAACCCGTCCGACAAATTTGATTTTTTATTGTTTAAAGAGTCGCGCGCACTCCAGCGGCTGCCCGCCGCTAGAGTCTGTCAGTGGTTTTAAGGAAATCTTTCTATGAATTGGCTAAATTAGAAGAGGGTAAACAGTTAATCTTGTGTTGTAAATGAGTATTCGAAATTTCTGTCTACATGTAGTTCAAACAATATCGTTTTAGATGGATTCGAAAAAAAAATCAGAGCGGTTTTAGTGCAACGCCATGCGGTTCACAACTTCTTGGAATTCGCTAAGCCCACTTGTAAAAACCGAGAGTTAAATAGAAACCCTCATCGGCAATTACAAGTCGATAGTTTCTTAAATGTGGGTTTTACAACTGAACGGCTCTAAGTCAACCAGCAGGTCGCACATGCCATAAACCGCGGGCGGCGAGGAAGCCGAAAATGTTGACCACCGAATAAGTTAGGTAAAAACGGTTTTTTCTAATTATTCTTCTTCTTGGCAAAAATAACAAAATGTGGAAGGTGGTTTTCCTAATCAATCATTTGCATAAACCAATAATTTTGTAAAAGGGGAAAGCTCTTGTAAAGTTGCTCCGCCTTATGACACTCTGCCTGACTTTGGAATCCCCCATTTTGTTTTTGGAAATTTTGAGTTCATATTCGTAATCAGCGACTCAAAAAGCATAAGAATACTAATTTTTACGCAGAACCATTAATTTTTCGATATACCTGGTCGCCATATTGAATCCGCCATTTTATTTTTCGAAATTTTGAGTTCACATTCATAATCAGCGAATCAAAAAACATAGGAATACTAATTTTTAGCTAAATCGGATGTGTTTTGCGCTTTTGGCGAGGATTTCGAAGAGATCGAAAACTGTGCGAGTTGCCTGAACAGCTAGATCGACGTTCTGGACCACTGTGCGTCGGTTCGCTGGGGTTTCCACGTTTTAATACTTACAATAGTCAAACGTATGTGGAAGTCGTGACTTTGAAATTTCCTGTAAGCTAAGTAACAGTATGACGTTCAAAAGAATACTGGATACGAGGAGTCAAGAAATGTCTCGCTTATATAGGGCTTGGTCCTCAGAAAAACTGCGGAAAAATGAGTGGAGGTGGTAGGATTCTGGAAGAGGTAGGTATTAGGGCACCCAGACGGCATGGGACAAAATTTGAAGATTATAGGGAAACGCAGCTTGCTTATACCAGCCGCACGGATAGTGATTCTGTACAGTGATACCCCTTTGGGTTTACATCTTTTGATAATTTTTTAAAGTGACACACTGGTATATTTTCTAAGTGGCCGACTGGTATTAAATGAAAAATAAAAATTCAGGGGCGCATGTAACAAATAATAACTTTATTCACAAAAAGAAAATACAAATGCACTTACGCACGAGAGTATAAATACATGTTTTTCAATCACAAGATTACATAACATAGTAGTGAACTTTAGCAAATACATAAGGGAAACATCTCGTTTGGGCCAGTATTGTCTCGAGGAAAAAATTTAGGAAAAATAAACCTCAACGAAAAATAAACCTCGACGAAAAATAAACCTCGACGAAAATGTAACAAATGTGTAGCGGCATGGCAAAGCCTTTATAAACGGTACATTGTAGCCGCGTGCCGCTGTAACATCCCGATAGAGGATCCAGCGAATAGCAATGACGAACATGCCACAAATGCTTGTAAACATACTTCAACCGTTGAAAGGAGAATACGAATGTCTGTTTACAAGCATCAGGGACAATTACACGGTACACTGCTTTAATGAATTTGAAATTCATTCATTTACCATCCCCGAACGCGTATTGAACTTACTGACAAATATTTTATAATTTTCCCGCTAAAGGTCACGTGAAGGTCAACATATTGCACCTAGTTGGATTCGTTTTTGTATAAGCTACAAGACTGTTGTAGTGAAAATATGCAGTCCCATTTAAAAAAAATACGATGACCTTGAAATCTCAAAAAAATGACCTTGAGAAGAAAATACGGCCTATCACCGTATTGACGCCTTCAAACAGAATATTTTCTACCTCTGACATTTCTTCTATCATAAAAAATAAGCGATATATTTATAGTGGTCAAGTTAGGTGAAATACCCGATATAGCAGTTTTTTCGTTTCGCTAGTTTTCGATACGTTAAGTTTTATTACATCAGTTGCGTATACTTATATGTATACGGTGTTCATACTCCACCATACATACAGATTACTGTATGACTCACAATCGGCACGCAAAATCACAAAATACATAACTACATCTTAATTCTAAATAAATATCTAAAATAAAGGAAAGTTAAGATGCCGATAACACTATCCTACACCATTTTTGTTTTCCAATAGCTACTAGGTTATTCTTACAGGGATTGTCGTCCTCAACACAAATCCGCCAACGGCATTTTCCTGTCACCCTCTGTTTTGAAAAACATAAGTTTTTGTAAAAACGATGGATTTCGGGAAAAGGGCATTACGTGAAAACTAAAAACGTTAGACCGTTCTTCTTGGTCTCAATAAATAGCGGAGTGTTTCCTGAGTATATAGGTGTGAGCAGTTACAATATTCGATACTTTTAAATGATAGTAAATAACTGCCAAAGATTACAAACGAGCGGATGTGCGACTTTTCTACGCATTAACTTTACATTTTCACGTAGAGTTCTATTGCTAGCACAAATTTACTACACACTATTCGATTCAACCGGCATTTCTGAAGAAAAAACTACCGACGAAAAACGCCATAACTGCTTTCGTTTTGGCACAATTCGAGAAAATATCTGTCAACAACGTGTGCCGACCATTTCCTGATACAACGCCATCGCTCGCTGAACCGGGCTCGTCAGTGCCGTAGCTACACATAATAAATTCACGGGCCCTGAACGTCGATAGAACCCGTTGAGGTGGTATTATCAACCCCATTACTAATGTGCTGACGGCTTCATCATGAAGTCCGTCTTTCGAATATTTCCAAGTTACATTCGCATAAGAGTAGTACAATACAGTCACTTTATTATGCTATATACATGTATGAATTAATGGCCAACCACATCAATAGACATAAAGAGGAAATAACTTCCCATCGTTGAATCTCCTTCGCCGGGAAGCTTACTTTCTATTTAATCACGAAATATTAAAGTTAACTGAAACGCAAAGTCTTACAAGGGAATCTCCCAAGATGCCAATCACCGATTTTGATGAAACTCAAGTACGATATTGTACTCATAAAAATATTCGATGCCTATTTTTTTATCGGTAATCGCCCACGTTAAAAGGGTGAAAACCGCCCTCAAAGTTAAGGTGGTAAATCATATTTCGTTGAATATTCGAACTTGCGTCACGTGCCAGAAGGCACAACCATCCATCGAACGATATGCGATGGGAAATTTGCCTTTCAACCGTCTACAGTTTCAGAGGCCTTTTTTAATATGCGGAGTTGATTATTGCGGACCGTTTTTTATCAAAGAACATCGGCATCGAAATCGCAGTATGCTAAAGATTTATGTCGCGATTTTCGTCTGTTTCTCAACTAAACCGATACACATCGAATTAGTTAAAGATTTGACATCCGAAGCCTTTTTAGCCGCATTAAAACGATTTTCTGCCAGACGGGGTAAGGCATCTGACATATATTCAGATAATGGCTCTACATTTGTAGGTGCACAGCGCGGAATGAATGAAATTCGGAAGTTCTTAAATGACACAAAACACACAAATAGTATAGCCGATAACTTAGCAAGCGGGGGCATAAATTGGTACTTTACCCCTCCTCGTTCTCCACATTTTGGTGGCTTGTGGGAAGCAGCCGTAAAGGCGTTTGTTTGGGATATATCGATCGACCGTTCATGGTCTCGCCGACGTTCATATTTCTCTCCGAAGTTTCGAATCGCTTCTTTGTAGCTTGTGTAAGATAAGCCTCAGTCTTGACCGTCGACCGCTAGGCAAACTTAGGCCTCCGCCTCTTATTTACTCTTAGTCGCCGGTGCATTTCCGGAGTATAATAGAACTTTTGCCCCGTCGATAGGCACGTACGCCTATCTCGAGACAAAGGAACGCTATGTATTTAAGACCACCGAAAAACCGCAAAACCAGTCATTGTATTTAAAAACCTGTTGTAAGTCGTTACTCTGTCCGTCGTCAAATAAAACTAAAAAGGATCCACCTGAACCACTTCTAACATTTGGTGGCAGCGGTGCGGGATAATATTCGTGAGTGAAATATACTAGTTGTGGCTAGTCATCCTACGAGGAACACTCACCATCCCGTCTTTATACAAGAAGTGTTCAAAACTGGATCCTTGCGAGACCATAGAAAGGTAACAACAATATCATTAACATCATCGGAAGACACCGACGATAATTCGATCTCAAACATACTGGAAGGAAAAGTTTTTGTTACCGCTGCAATGTCTCGTGCTCAACCTCCTTCAAGAGACGCGTTCTCACTCGATAGTATTAAACTGGCGCTTCACTTAGTAACGACAAGACTAGAATCATTAGAAGCACACATTAGAAATCCGAATCAAGAAATGGCAGCAACAGCAGAAACGGGTCAAGACCAAGAAACACACATCCCCAACACAATCACGATTAAAGCAGCATTAGCCGTTGTGACAGAATTCGAAGGCGGTAATTCAGAACCATTTATCCAACAAATTGACCGCAACAGACAAAGGTTACCTACATATGACCAAACATTCTTCTTGGAAAACATAATTTCTCAGAAATTAAAAGGCAAAGCATCGCAAAAATTCACACTCGAAACTACCCCCACATTTACGGAATTCTTTCAACGACTTCGCATGTTATATGGTGCCTCACAAGAATCCATAAATTCGCTTGTAGCAAGTAGACGAAATTGCAGACAGGAAAGGAGAGAACCAGTTAACTCCTATATCGAACGATTCTCAAAAATCCATTTTGAAATCATTTCCGCCATTTCAAATTCCAACAACGATCCAACGTTCAGAATCATGCTGGAAAAATGGGAATTAACAAGCTCAATACAAGATTTCTTAGACGGTTTGGATATAGAAATTGCCAAAGTAATACGCTACAAGACATTCTACGTATTGAACGACATATTCACAGAAGCATTAAAAATAGAAGCGGATATTATTAGGAGACGTGAGCAACTACAAGGTCGGAGTGCATACGGCCCAGAAACAAACCATCCCAGGCAAAAGGAGTATATTAATACAAGAAATCGCCTAAACCAACCAAGGCAGTGTAACCTGTGCAAGAGAATGGGACACCTTGAAGAACATTGTAGAATGAAGCTACAATGCAACTATTGTAGTCGTCTCGGGCATCTAGAAGAAGAATGCCGAACGAAACAATATCATCAACGTAACCAGACCCCCTATTCCGGATTCGTCTCCGCAAGCTAGGATCTACTACAAAGAGGAACCAACGATGGACCATCCAGATCTGAAGAGCTCCAGAAATGTCTCCGATTACTTTTGAAAATACCTGGCTTCAAACCAACATCATTCCTAATCGACACCGGGGCCAGTATATCGCTGATCAAGGAGCAGCAAATAGGCGATCCAAAACGATTTAACATCAACGAACCCATACATATTAGAGGCATTACAGGTAACTCAATGCGTACAAAATACGGAATCACAGCCAGATATAATAATATAGAGACAGAATTTCAAGTAATCGATAACAATCACGAATACGACGGAGTTTTAGGTATTAACTTTTTAACGCGTCATAATTTTAATTTATCAAATCATGCAGTTCAACTAGATGACAAAGTATTTAAAAGAAACAAAGAAAGTACGCGTACAAACACCGATATGATAGTAGTGTTTTTCAATGATACTGGAGCTATAACAAAAGCCGACACTTCCGGTAACCCAATTTTACCACCTCACCTGAAAACATACGTTAAAGAAGTCTTTATGTACCGAACAGATGTAGCTTTAAAATTTGAACCCATTAAAATAGACTCTGGCAGAATTACCAAATTAGCAGATAATACGCGACTAGAACATATCAAAGAGCACAAAAATTCGCTGTGGGAAATTATCTCGCGATACGAAGATATATTTACACTTCCAGGCGACCCTCTACCACTAACAGACTTGACACAACACACAATACGAACGACAGATGACGAACCAATACATACAAAACAATATAGATATCCTCCTATTCACCAAGAGGAAATAAAACGGCAAATTAAAGACATGCTAGAAAAGGGGATAATCAGGGAATCAGATTCTCCGTTCAACTCACCACTCTGGATAGTACCCAAAAAATCAGACGCTAGCGGGAAAGTTAAATGGAGACTCGTTATAGATTACCGTAAATTAAACGAGAAAACTATAACTGACGCATATCCGTTACCCAATATGTATAGATGAAATATTAGATCAACTTGGAAACGCGCAATATTTCTCAGCTTTCGATCTTGCATCAGGATTTCATCAAATAGGTGTAGATTCAAAGGATATGGAAAAAGCAGCATTTTCTACACCTGACGGACATTTTGAATATACGCGAATGCCCTTCGGTCTAAAAAACGCACCCCCGACTTTTCAACGGATGATGAATAGAGGTTTGCAGGGACTAGTAGGTAATTCTTGTTTTGTATATATGGACGATATTATAGTATACGGTCGAACCGTCGACGAACATAACGAGAATTTAGTTAAACTATTTGAAAGACTTAGACAAGTCGGCCTTAAATTACAACCCGACAAATACGAATGTTTAAGGCCAGAATTAGAATATTTAGGGCATATCATATCCGCGGACGGTATAAAACCAAACCCAAAACGTATAGATAAAGTAGAAAATTACCCGGAACCTAAAAATCCTAAAGAAATAAAACAATTCCTCGGTCTGCTAGATTATTATCGTAAATTCATTCCGCATTTTTCTAGAATCGCTAAGCCACTAACTAGACTTTTGCAAAAAGGAATATCTTTTAACTGGACAAACGACACACGCGCGGCTTTTAACGAATTAAAAAATAAATTAATTACATACCCGATACTTAGCTATCCCGACTGGCAAAAGCCTTTTGTTTTAACTGCTGACGCATCAAACGACGCGATAGGTGCCGTACTATCTCAGGGCACAATCGGAAAAGATAAACCATTAGCTTTCGCCTCTAGAACCTTAAACAAAGTGGAAACAAATTATTCTACAACCGAGAAAGAATTACTTGCCATCGTATGGGCAACTAAGCATTTCCGTCAATATTTATACGGTCGCAAATTCACGATAGTTACCGATCATAAGCCGCTAACATGGTTAATGAACGTTAAGGATCCTAACTCTCGATTAATGCGATGGAGATTAAAACTTCTCGAATGCGAATACGAGATAATTTATAAACCCGGAAAAATAAATTCAAATGCAGACGCATTGTCACGAATACCTAAATCGGTTTTAAGCGCAGTGACCGAAAGTAGTAACACCATAGAAAATCAAACTATAAAATTAAATTTCGGAATCGTCGAACGCGACGGATATGTAAGCGTCAAACCAGAACGAACAGAAGTTTACAAATTTTTAAAACCAATTACGGACAAGAATATAGACTGGACCATAGAAACATTTCAACTACCCTCCCAGTTTAAAAATACGATGAAATATATAATTCTAGCCCATAACAAAGATTTTGATTTCGATAATCTCCTGGAGACACAAGTTTTAACTTTACCGCCACAATTAAAAAACTCCGCAGTAACTAAAGAAATTATTTTCTTAGAGCGAATTGGAAACCATAAAAATAAAACCATCTTCTATACGGATAACATCATAGACAACCCGAAACCGAACGAATTAATTATAACATCCTCAGACACAGACGCGACAATAGCATTCAAATTGGAAAACTTTCTAGAATCCACAGATAAATATTTAAACCTGCAATACAACTTGCCTGGCCTTCTTAAAGTTAAAACATTATTGGACGAACAATACACAGGTGATAAATTAATCGTATACATATCAAGACTACAGCAAAAATTGTTAGAAAAAAATGAAATAATACAGCAAGCACATAATGGAACATTAGGAGGTCATTATTCAGTGGAAAAAACTATTCAGAAAATCCGAACTAAATACGATTGGCCGGGCATAGCGAAAGATGTTGAAGATTATATAAAAAAATGCGAATCTTGTCAGTTTCACAAACGAACCACCGGAAAACCTTACGAGTATTCCATACCAGATATTCCTGAAAACCCCAATGATAAGATATCCCTTGACATAATCGGGCCACTTCCAGTAACTGCTAGAGACAATAAGTATATCTTACAATTAGTAATACAAGATTATCTTACACGATTCCTGATTTCGGTACCCCTAATCGATAAATCCACTGCATCCGTACTAGACGCATTCTGGAAAAATTGGATAAGCATTCAGGGGAAACCCAAAACAATTTTAACAGATAATGCCAAAGAATTTTTATCTGAAGAAATGACAACACTATGCTCCGAACTAGGCATTAAACAAGTGTTGACTTCCTTATATCATCCTCAAAGTAACGGAAAGAATGAACGATCCCATATAATTCTTATGGAATATCTTAAACAATATTCTACAGATAAAAACAGTTGGGATGAGGTACTACCCAAATCATTTTTAACTTATAACTGTACGATCAATAAATCAACGGGCTATACACCCTTCGAATTACAATTTGGTAGGGAACCAAACTTTATATTCTTAAAGAACGAAGAAACCTTTACACTACGACAGCTGACTGAATCACGAAGACTGAATCACGAGAACAAACTACACGAAGCCAAGTCAAACATAACACATACACAGGACAGAAACGTAAAAGACACCACTAATTATGCACCGATAGAAAATGGCGAGTTTGTGCTTGTCCGTAACTTTAGAAAAAATTCCCCATTGGATAAACAATGGATAGGACCGTATAGAGTTGTAGGTCATAACGATTTCGTAACGTATCATATTCAGGAAGGTGCTCGCATAAAACAATATCACAGAAGTGCAATCAAACAATTTATTTCGGATGTGGAATCTCATGTCGACAGCGATCTTCTTGATGATACTTCCAGTAATTAGAACACATTACCATAGTGATCCGAAGTATTCAGTCTCAACTCTTCGTAATCAAGACGCTATCTACTTGGAAAACTTAGGCAACGTGAAAATGTTTCACGAACAATGGATAATAGTTGTAGGATTCGACTTTTCTAACGTAGAAACTAATTACATTTCATTAAGGCAAAGCTATTTTGAATTATTAAATAGTTGTACACGTACTGTTAATGGAACGAAATGGATCTGTAATTCAGAACGTCACATAACAAAAAAAAAATTGCTGCAAATGTCTAGGCTGAGATTTAGCATTAAGAACGCTTATCATTTAGGAGGAGTCCCATCAAGATTAAGGAGAGGATTATTTGATTTCATTGAAGAAATAAGTAAGACTCTTTTCGGAACACTAAGCGACTCCGACGCAACTTATTATAATAACGAACTAGACAAATTATACCACGATAAAAAAAACTATTATTCAGTATATAAGGAATCAAACTAGTATAATATTAAATACCGTTACATCTAACGTCAATACCACTAACACGGTAATAACAAATATACAGCATATAAATAACCAATTTAACCTACTTAGAACCGTCGCACAATCAAACGAACTTAATGTAAAATTAGATGAAATATCGTTAGACTTATTGTTAGATGAAGAACTCATAGTATTAGAAAATTATATCTTTCGTCTGGAAGAATTAATCACTGATGGAAGACACGGTACTATAAAAACACATATATATTCTCCCGAAGCATTGTTCGCTAACCTAAAGGAACAAAGGCACGTAACAAACTTCCCAGTTCCACTGGACGAAAGATATTATACAATGCTATTAGAGATAAGTACCATAAGTATAGCGTTAACCGATAAAAGAGCTCTCATTGAGATGCTAATTCCACTAGTAGAAGATAAGGTTCTGAGCCTCATTCGGGTAATATCTTTATTCAGGAAATGCTTTGGTAATTGTTACCACAATTGTTCCTTCGGGAACTGAGCTCATACGGAACATACTGTACGATATGCTGCCGAATCACTCCCTGTTCATAACATCGATGCACACCTAGAAGAATCGCTGCGCCGTTTAATGAAAACTAACGCAATTAGACGCAGTTAGTTTTTAATAAGGGGGGAGGTGTAAGATAAGCCTCAGTCTTGACCGTCGACCGCTAGGCAAACTTAGGCCTCCGCCTCTTATTTACTCTTAGTCGCCGGTGCATTTCCGGAATATAATAGAACTTTTGCCCCGTTGATAGGCACGTACGCCTATCTCGAGACAAAGGAACGCTATGTATTTAAGACCACCGAAAAACCGCAAAACCAGTCATTGTATTTAAAAACCTGCTGTAAGTCGTTACTCTGTACGTCGTCAAATAAAACTAAGAAGGATCCACCTGAACCACTTCTAACACTTGCCGAAGCGCGTGGCAGCGATAAGCAGTGCTCCTCAGTCTTGCGCTGGAACTAGCGAGTTAGTTGGCTATTGATCCCCGTCACGAATAGTCGCAATTCAGCCTACAGGCATCATCCAAAAAAGGTTTTTCTTTGTGTCCGAAAATAAAATAAATGCGAGTACAAAAAACACTATGTGCCCAAAACACATCCTTTGCGCGCACAGCGTTCAAGAATCATTTTAAACGCGTGATAGGAGAAAGTATACTGAGCTACGAGGCATTGCTAACATGCGTGATAGAGATCGAAGGAATCTTGAATTCTCGACCCCTTATCCCAATCTCCACCGACCCACATGACCTCACCGCTTTAACACCTGCCCATTTCCTCATCGGTGATACGTTAACAAGCACACCGGCGTATGATCTGCAAAGCATAAAACCTGCACGACTGTCAACGTGGCAACACATCCAACAAATCAAACAGCATTTTTGGGCCCGTGGGTACAAAGACTATTTACACGAATTGAGCGTGCGAAAGAAGTGGCATGACGCAAATGCCGCTAATATTCAAATCGGTACACTTGTGACTATGCGCGATGATAACCTGCCACCTTTGCAATGGAGACTAGCACGAGTGTCGGAGGTTCATCCAGGTGATGATGGGGTTATTCGGGTCGTGACAGTGCGAACCAAAGACGGTGAATATAAACGTAGCATAAAGTCACTATCACCACTATTACTAAATGATAATTAGAATTACGAAATACACATTATAATAAACATTAGAATTAATTATCAATTATACTAATCTATCACAACAATCGCACTATGCTGTATCATAATGTAACAGCTAATTACAACAGGACATATACAATGTAAACACAATGCGTCACAGTACCCATGATATTCAATAATTTTGAACGCGAACCGCTTTAAGGTGTTTCACAAATATTTTTAAAAATAATTGTATATACCGTTTTTAATAATGCCACGATTTGCGATTACTAGTATTTTTAAACATTTCGTATATTGGATAAATATCGATTTATTAAGATACTTGCAACGGAAGAATCTGAAAAGCATTCCTAACGTGTGCAATCATGTTTAGAATGTGTCAGAATTTTTTCGACATTTTTACACATCAATAAGTGGCGAAAATGAGGCAAAAACTGGTTTTTCGAATTTACCCCATAACTACCCTCCCGGTCAAGCTATCGGTTTAAAAATTTGTGGACAATGGTTTCTTATGGTTACCTTTGGAATGACGCATCGTGGAATAAAATAGCTTCAAGAGCACTTTTGACCCCCTTATCCTGCTAGACCCTTTCAAACAATATTAAATGTTCTATATAAATGAAAATAAACTGTTATAATCTTTGTTTTATCTTTGGTTAATGTTATGAAATCGGTTACAAATTGTTATAAACAATTAAGCGAAATAAACATTGAATTACAAACAATCGAATTTAAATAAACAAAGATGAGAAATTAAAACTCACCCTGATGTACGGTGTTATGACAATAAAATGCTGATTGTGTATATGCTAGTGTCTACTTCGCAATCGGTGTGGGCGGTATTATAATCTTTCGTTGTTTCAAAGTAATTCTAAAGCTGAACAAAAAAAATATATTAGTGTACAATCGAACATTTCTTGCGCGCTTATAAACTATAACGGATAATATACTATTACTACGGATATAACGTATTTACAATAATTTGAAGAATATGAAATATAATATAAAATGAAACGAATAGATCGTAATAATTCCAAAATAATTAGTCGCAATCACCACCGGTCACGCGCCTCGCGATTATACGATCGTATGTGACGGACGAATTTTATAATTAACAAAAATATCACTTTTGTAAACATCGGAAAGAAATGTTATTTAAGTGTTTGTATTTTTGTTTGATCGGCCGACCACGCGCCTCGCGATTTGACGATCGGGAGTATTACACGCTTTTACGAAGTGATAAGTCCATTACTCGCGGCACTGCAACGAGATGAACGCGAATAATCTATGCTTTATAATACACTTCGGACTTTTCCAACGCACCTCGCGACTGTTCAGGAAGAACTGACGAGCAAAGCTCGCTTTCGGGCTTTCGGTGGTGGGTCCTATGGTAGGGCAGTCGCTCGGAACGCAGGCAAGGTCGTTCTTAACGCGTAGCGAAAATCCTCCCTTTCGTTTGGCCCGTGAGACGGTTTGTCTTCGTCGGAACGGAGACGTTCCGTCGGCCTTTTCTGTCAGATGCGTGTGTGATATCTTATATTAGTCTGACGGAGAACGCATGATACTTATTGTTGGGGCTTACACCCTCAATATGCCGGGTTCCATTCTATGCACCAAAGGCCACTATTTCCGAAATATTAATTAATTTCGGGGCACACTGAAGGTTGCCTTCGGGCCTTCGGTGGGCCTAATCCACGAACCATCCTCGCTGGCGAGCGTATATTAATTTGCGTCTTTGTTCATGGATTTTAATAGTGATTGCCTTACAATGGTCCCGGGGACATCGGCAAAGCGTCCCTGGTGTCATTGTTTCGAGCGGACCGCGACCCTTATTGTTAGACCGGAAAGACGCTCAGACCCAGGGCATCCCGACCTCCCCTTCTTGACCGTTACTTGGTCGAAGGTGGAGGAGTGGGATTCGGGAAATTTGCGATGTTGCCGATGTTCTCGCACCCCCTTGAACGGAGACGTCAGTGCATCCACGAAATATCAGGCCCTCCTGATTGGTCAGGAAGGGAAGAGTGGGAGAGTGCACTGACGTCTCTCAACACATAAAAGGGCAAGCGTTCGCCCATCATAACGTATCCTGACATGCAGAAGCTGTCGATCCCGTCTATACGGTCTCGCGGCAGTATCACCCAGTCGCAACTCTAAAGAATGATCGTGGGTATTTCCTCGCAAAACCGAATACACACAATCAACAATGGGTCTCCCCACATTTGAGCATCCCTCGACGTCAATATATATACGTGAGGGCATCCCCTTACCAGACCACTCACATCCTCGTCAGTGGGTCTCGGACCATTTGCGGTAGATAAGGGCCGAGTCATAATCCATCGAAAAAGAGAAAGTCCATTGCCTAGGTGGGTACTTCGCCTTCATGAAATATTCGTGGTGAACACATGACATTTGTTTTAAATGTTTCTACGACGCTTATCATCCACACAAATTTTTAATGTACAGGAATAAAGAAATTGTTAAATATAAAATTGTGGACTTCTTTGTAATCGTAACATCAAAATGCGCAAATACGATAGAATATAAAATAGAGGTCAAAGTATATAAAATATATACAACACTATATGAAAATAAATGAAACATGTCTCATAAAGACATAAGATGAAATTAAAAGGCAGGAAAAAAAAGAACAGAAATTTCAAAATGCAACAAACGGGATTCGATCTATGGTCCACAGTAACCGTAGACTACTTCCTTGTCCGCTCAGCCACGCCGATTTGTTGAATAACGTTCTAACTCTCAGGTACTAAAGAGACATGTCGATTTTTGAAAACGTTTTTACAGCGAACTAAAGCTTAATTTTTCTCGTAGAACGTGCCTACAAAGTTTCAAGTCGATCGGGGAACTTTTTTTTTTGAACGCAATTTTTTCAAATATTTGGACTTATCTACAGTTTTGGCAAAACACGTGTCTAATTATTTTCCGAGTAGAACACGTGTACCAAATTTGAAAAAAATCGGTGACCCCCGGAGCTGGTCCTCCCCTTGTAAATCACCTGCGATATCAAGCAGGCACCTCCCCGTGAAGTGGGTACCCAGCGTCGCGAACCCACGAATTCCCGGATTTGCTCTAAACACCCAGGACAGATCCAAATCGCAGGGTCCGACGCATTCAGGCACCGATCTTCAGGCTTTGAAGTGTCTGGATGTTATTAGACTGCTCTCTGAATGCAAACGGACGTACTACGACCCCGGGTATATCAAGCCGTGTTAAGAGAGTGCACGATTTTACCGCGATAGTGACGAGCTGTGGCGGGAGGCGCGTGGTCACCAGTCTGTCATCCAGGACGAGTGATCTAAGGTGTTTGCCGCACCTTTGGATGGCCCAATAAAACGCTCCTTTGGAGATTTCTGCCCCATCCCATCCGGCTGGCCACCGCCAATCTTGGAGGTCAAGGTGCACAATGGATCGGAGTGACTCGTAGGCACCAATTCTCGAAGCCCGGCAGACCTGCTCCATCGATGATCTGTCTTTAAAAGGCAGAAACGTCGCTATTAGACGCGGGACCATTAACGGCAAAGCTGGAGCGTAGCGACGCTGATAGCCGGGAAAGGGGTTGTCCCTTGGTGGTGGATCCGCTGGCGCGTTAGACGGGTTGATTAAATTATAGTCGTGCCAAGAATCAGCTGCCATGACTCTGAGCTTGCGCTTGTGTAACGCCATAGGTTTTTCAGTGATATTAGCCAATGCCTGGGCTGCCTCCTCCACAGTCCCAAACGTAAAGAACGCGATGTTTCCAGCCGGCTGTCGTCTCACCATCACGTGTATAGCCCCATGTGGTTCAAATAACCTCTTAAGGTCCCTCTTGGTAGAATAGGGCGCCAATCTTGTTACATACAGGTTCCGGCTTGTAAAGTCAGCACCCGCGGAGGCCATACTTTATCCTGTTGTTATTTTATGGATTAGTAATGCCCAATAATATTTGTTGTGTTTAATGAAAGACAGGGTATAATGGTTGAAGGTGGTTCCGGAAATGAATTACAAAAGACAGCGGAATAAATATATTGGTGAAAATAATCTTAATCCACCAGTAATATCTGGCTTAATAATATAAAACATTTCGGTTGCTTGTCACAGTAATTTTAAAGCCCCATGTCCTTTGGATTCAAATTTTCACTCGGCGTTGTCTTCCGGATATTCCTTCAGAATAATACGGTGTATGGACACGAGTGTTCCGGTCTCGGTTACTCAGAGGCCAACCCCAACGTCCCACGTCAATGTAATAGCTCTGTTGGTTAATCTTTACTAATTTGTATGAAGGTTATTGTTTCTACTCGTGGTCGGCGATCGTCGTTCGAGTTAACGAAACCTTGGTTTATGTGTTCGATAATATTGTTCGAAGGACCACCCTCGTGATGAGGGAAAAATTGTATGTAAAACTTGTAACAATAACCACACTTTATTGTCGCGAACGTATGCACTAACGCCGCGTTTGATCTTGTGGACTCTAGTTGTTACGTTGAGCAAAAATGGGAATCTATTATCCCCGGAGACTGTACTATCTCCGTGCTGAATATATAATTGCGAGACTATATTAGCTCGGGAGAATGCAATATCTCCTTTAGATTACAATATCTATGTTTGAGATTCAATATCTCGTTGAGATCCAATATCTCGGTTGAGATTCAACATCTAACTTGTCGCGCTCTGCGACGCTTAATTTATAAATTTTTGTAATGGGCGTTACCGTCTTCCCCCAACTCCTTTCTCCAAGGCCCGGAGTACTGGGACTTGTGGGTGGGACACGTTAACGCCCCCATCTAAGGGTTGGAAGCGACTTCCACGCCCCTATTCAAGGAGTGGAAGGGACATCCACTCCCCTATTCAAGGGGTGGAAGGGACATTGGTAACGTCGCAGATTTCCGAGGCCCGGTCTTTCCCGTGACCATCAGGTATTCCAGGAAGACCGGACAATTTCTCGGAAATACATCTGCGACGCACGTGCAAATAGCGCGGGCAGGCAACGAGTGCCTAGACCCTTTGCCAATGCCCCTGGTTTACTATACGGCCATATTTTTAAAAGATGCAAAAGATAAAAATAATTTTCAAACTCGTGACCGAGGAATATCCTAACGGTCCGTATAATAAACCTTGCAGCTGTCGAGGGCCTGTGCCTGAACAGTTATGGTTCTGATAATCCTTTTTCTGTCTTGAAATTTTCTTCGTTATCTTGAGTATGAGTTCCAAAATTAAGTACACGATGTTACATTTTCTAATGACAATTTCCTTATTCTTAGATCTTATTTTCTATGTATCAGCAGGGTGATATCTGCTTATAGAAATGTATCTTTGTACAAATTATGCGCGATAGCCGGCAAATATCCAATATACTTAAAAATTAAAGAACAGAAATTAACACATGAAATACGTGAAAGTATAAATAAACGAAGACATATGGACCCGGGCAGAAAAGAAAAAATTATAGAAAAAGAAACGAAAGAAATAGTGGAAGCGTGTGAAATAGAATGGCAAGAACTATGGAGGAACAGGTATGAAAAAGACTGGACGTTTAAATGGATACCGGACGGCAAAAGGTGGAAGAATAGAAAGCACGGAACGGTACACTATCGACTGGTGCAAATTATTACTGGCAACGGAAGTTTTAGGGCCTATAAGGCTAACAATAAGATAGGAAAAGATGAAGACAGCAGATGTTGGTATGGGTGCAATGTACCTGATACGGCTGAACATACGCTGTTGTGGTGTGAAAGATGGCAGGCGGAAAGAGAAAAAATACAGAATGAATTAAATTGGACGAGGGAATTTAATGCAGAGAATATACGAGAGGGAATGCTATCAGATAAGAAGATTTGGTATAAATTTGATAAAATGATAATTGAAATTATGAAGGAAAAGGAAAAAACAGAAAGGATAGAGGATTTTAAAACTGCAG
This sequence comes from Cerceris ruficornis, assembly GCA_963989415.1. Taxonomy (NCBI): domain Eukaryota; kingdom Metazoa; phylum Arthropoda; class Insecta; order Hymenoptera; family Crabronidae; genus Cerceris; species Cerceris ruficornis. The sequence goes on along the minus strand of OZ022520.1, from coordinate 12,076,141 downwards.
AGAGAAGAAGAATGACACGAGCATGATGTTTGAACTTGATCAATGAATTTATTAATTAATAATAATTTGATCTAAAGGACAAAGAGAAGAGACCCCGATAGAGCGGCCCGCGAAGTAAAATTTGGTGTACCGCGGGTCTGTCCTAGGCTGTGTGGGAGAATGGAGGAGGGGTTTTAGTGGGTATTCCGGGAGGTCAAACTCCCGGTGAGTCCCACACTGCCCCGGCACTTTCTTTGCGCCTCACAGTGGTCCAGAACGAGCGATTAGCAGCGCTTTTGCTGAAAAGTCGATTTTCTCGAATTGCTTTTTTTTTTCTTTATATCGATTCCTAAATGTCCATGGATTTCAGAAATCGCAAAATTAATGAAATCGGACAAAAATTGTAGTTACAACAAACGCTTAAAGTTGGAACTTTTTCTCGAGACCAATTTCTATCGAAAAAACACGTTGTCTTCTTCGTGACATTCTGACGAATCTATCTTACATTTTGTAATGATTTTTTTTTAAATTAAAGAGCATTCTTCTACGATCAAAATGCATATGCTGAATATAAAATTAGTGTTTGTAGTTTATTCAAAAATTAACGTTCAATAAATGAGAGAAAATCATCAAAGTTTTCTATCATTGACAGTCAGCATCTTTTATCTACCGTATATATTCGTAGTTTGACATATAAGGCCCTTCTCTGTAAGGTCTCTGCTATGTGATCCTGCAAAAAAACGATCCCAACTCGACACACAAATTTGATTTTTTATTGTCTAAAGAGTTGCGCGCACTCCAGCGGCTGCCCGCCGGTAGAGTCTATCATGGGTTTTAAGTAAATTTTTCTATGAATTGGCTAAATTAGAAGAGGGTAAACAGTTAATCTTGTGTTGTAAATGAGTATTCGAAATTTCTGTCTACCTGTAGTTCAAACAATATCATTTTAAATGGATTCGAAAAAAAATCAGAGCGGTTTTAGTGCAACACCATGCGGTTCACAACTTCTTGGAATTCGCTAAGCCAACTTGTAAAAACCGAGAGTTAAATAGAAACCCTCATCGGCAATTACAAGTCGATAGTTTCTTAAATGTGGGTTTTACAACTTAACGGCTCTAAGTCAACCAGGAGGTCGCACATGCCATAAACCGCGGGCGGCGAGGAAGCCGAAAATGTTGGCCACCGAATGAGTCAGATAAAAACGGTTTTTCCTAATTATCCACCCTCATGGCAGAAGTAACAAAATGTGGAAGGTGGTTTACCTAATCAATCATTTGCATAAACCAATAATTTTGTGAAAGGGAAAAGCTCCTGTAAATTTACTCCGCCTTATGACACTCTGCCTGACTTTTGAATCCGCCATTTTGTTTTTGGAAATTTTGAGTTCATATTCGTAATCAGCGACTCAAAAAACATAAGAATACTGATTTTTACGCGGAACCATTAATTTTTCGATATACCTGGTCGCCATATTGAATCCGCCATTTTGTTTTTGGAAATTTTGAGTTCATATTCGTAATCAGCGACTCAAAAAACAACAGAATACTCATTTTTAGCTAAATCGGATGTGTTTTGCGCTTTTGGCGAGGATGTCAAAGAGATCGAAAACTGTGCGAGGTGCCTGAACAGCTAGATCGACGTTCTGAACCACTGTGCGCCTGGGCGTGCGTAAATGCATTTCCCCTCCTCAAAAAAAAAAGAAAGATCTTATTTCCTAAATATTCATTTTGGAGTAAGATGTGTAGGAACGGAATTTTTCCTACGCGTAAATGGTATTAATTTCTAGAATAAGTGAGTGTGGATGGTTTGTATATAAGCGAGAGTGGTGTTTAGAGTAGGTGATTTGGAAGGCGACGGATGTCAGGGCTAGCATGAATGTTTAGTCTGTAGATAAAGAGAAAATGAGTGAGTGCAACAGAGAACGCATGCTGTGAGAAAGACGAAGAATGCATGCTGTGAGAAAGAGTATCGAGGGTGGATGCGAGCGTGGATTTTTGGAACAGTCAGTTAGTGGAGTCGAGTTGAATGGAGAGTTTTACAGAGTGAGAGTCATAGCGTGAGTGGAGAGAGCATTAGAGATAAATAGAGAGTTAAAGTAATTTTAGTATTATTAAGAGTATTGTATTTTTATCTATTTAATAAAGTTAGTCATTTGTTTTAATTACACGCGTTCAGTTAAGATTCTAGGCTACGGTTTTGTTAATTAGTTTTAAGGGAACCTGTTCCGTTTATTCGAAGACGAGTACCAATAATCTTTGGTTGCTCGTCTGACAATGAGACTAAATTAGAATAAGACCCTATGGATGTCATACTTTATCGCATATGGATAAATTTTAACATTTGGGTAGTGATATTCACTGAGTAATATGTTGATGATAATTATTCCTTTATCTGTCCCCTCTAGTATCAATGTGAAATGAAAAATGTTTATCAATCAGGCTATGAGTTCCAATTTATCTGTGTGTTTAATGAATCGTTTTCCCTTTTCATCTTTCAAAATAATATTGTTCTTTTCCAATATTCCAACAATTTTGTATGGTCCATGATATCGTTTGCCGAATTTTCCTCGTTTCGGTTCTATCAAAACGCGCGCTGTATCACGTATTTTTTCTTATAATAATCTAGTTTTTTGATCATAATAAAATTTTGAAGTTTGTTTAGCGGTTATTAAATATTGACCTGTTAATATTTGCATTTCAGTTAGTCTAATTATTAAATCATGAAGATAAGAATTATATGTTGGTAAATTTTCTTCTGTAGTAATTGAACTGGGAAATCTTGCTAATTTTCCAAATACTAATTAATAGTGTGTAAAATTTGTGCCTTCATGTACTGAAGTATTGTAAGAAAACATTGCGAATGGAACTAAACGATCCCAATCATCAAAGTCATCTATGTAATGTTTAATATAATCAGCTAATACGATATGACTTCTCTCTAGAGCACCATTTGTTTGAGGTCTGCAACCTGATGTTGCAACGTGATTGATTTTGAATAATCGTGCTAATTCATTCAATAATTTGTTTATAAAACTAGTTTCTTGTTATGTTACTATTGCTCGCGGAGCACCAAATTGTAATATTAGTTTTGCAACTATTTCATGAGCTATGGTTTCTGCTTTTATATCTGGTACCGGTGTAGCTATATAGTATTTCGTCAAATTGTCTTGCATAGTGAGTATGTATCTATTGCCATCAGGTGTTATGGGTAGTGGTCCTACAGTGTCTAATGATACTTTAACGAATGGTTCTATTCGTGTATCTGTAATTAACATTGGTTCTCTTGTTTTCGTGCGTACCAATTTGTTTTCATGACAACTACTGCAAGTTCGAATGAAATTTTGTACATCATTTTTCAAACCTGGCCAGTAAAATCTTTCGCGTATTCTTTTATACGTTTTTGTAATACCTTTATGTCCTCCTACTAAACTTTCATGATATTCAGAAATAATTTTAGATCGGAGATCTTCAGGTGGATTTTGAATAGTGCCTTGGCAAATAGTTATCTCGATACCGGTTCCCTCAAAGGTGTCGATTAATAAATCTATTAACGTGCCTTGAGATAATGAATTGATTAAGTCTCCTGCTTTTGAAATTTTAAAAGTATTTAAGCCTAATTTTAACAATGTTTTCTTCAAATTTTGTAATCCAATTTTTAAATTTGTAATACAAATTTTATCAAAATGATTTTCTTGAATAACAACACTGAAAATTTTGTGTCTCCCACGGATTGTAACGAGAACTTGACCTACCCTAGGTTTCATTTCTCGCAAATTATCGACGTTAATTGCTCATATATCTACGAATAATCGACCGATGCGACTTGTCAGCTCGCAATCCGAGGAAATAACGTGAACATAATTTCCAATGGTAGCGGTTAAGTTGTCTCTGCTAAATTTTATAATTTTTGAGCGAAAATATTTTCGAGGAAGATTTAATGGTATTGTCGATTCTATTTCAGGTAATATCTTTTGTGATATTGGAATTCCTGTATAATGCGGTTTGTTGTTACTTATTTTTGATTGTTCTTCGGCTATAGCCTCATTATGTTGTTGAAAATTTGAATCAGTGTAATGTATCGGTAAAGGTGTGGATAAAGCTATAGGTTCACGTTGGAATATAGATGTAGATGATATGGAATTTTGTGGTTGCCAATGGATTATGGAGTCGTCTTGCGTTTTATGACGTTTCAGTATGTTTGCAGTTCGTCTATTTAGTTCTATGTCATCTACGTTGTCAATGTCACTAGTACTTGAATCATTGGATTAAGTTTGTCAGTCAATTTTGCAAATGTTTCTTGTAATTCCTGTAAATTTTGCGAATGTCGTTGTGAAGTTGTTGAAACGTTGTCGTCACTGTCACTGTTGTCAGATGGTAGAGGTGCTTCTACATTATGCTTTCTAGGTCTGTTCCTAAAATTTCTTTTGCTTCTCGACTTCTTTCTTATGTTATAGGCTCTAGAGGTATTTCTTTTCGAACTGGTTTTGGTAATTTTGGATGAAAATCCAAATTAGGTAGAACACTCTTTCTTCTACGTAATATCGGAGGTAGAGTCGGTTCGTCAAGTCGTCTCGTATCGTCAGTCCGTGACCTAGGATTAGCAATCCTTAGTCTTTGCCTAGTTCGAATAGCTATTGTTTCTGGGTCTATTGTTACTGGGATTTTTGATCTTTTTGTGGAACCAATAGGTCTACCTGGTTTCTTGGGTTTATCGGATGAAGATTTTCCAGTGTCTCCGGATGTAGATGGTTTAAAATTTAAATACTGTTTATGTATAGGATAAATTTTGGCTTTGGTGGGGTTTTGAGACGAGTCTGAATCAATATCTCGATCAGTAGTAGAACTAGATCTGGCTCAAGCTTTATTTGATCGCCAGAGCCGTCTCGGGAAGATCTCGGCCTACTTCACCCATACATACAGCTGAGATGTCACTGATTCACAGCAGCACTCTGTCGGTGCCATGGCCGGACCTATTGGCACGAGCGTGGTGGCGTATTGGGGCGACGTTCGGATCTAACCGCTCGCGCTGGAAAGACATGCCACGCGCGTCGATCGCGGAAAACAAAGCGACCTGCGTAGCACGTCGACCAAGGTTATTTGTTGAAGAACAGTTTCAGATCGCACCACGTCGCTTGCAGGGTAAAACAAAAGTATTATTGTGGGATTGGTGGTTGTTAATAGTCGGCTATGATCGGAAACTCGCGAATCGTGTTTAACTTTAACTTAAAATATAATAATCGTCTCCGTTCGTCTCCGTACTCCGTGTATATTCGTCTCCGTCCCCGTGTATATCGTCTCTCCGTGTATATCGTAACTGTCTCCGTGCGTATTCAAACTGTCCTTTCGTTTCGTCCGTCGTGTCTATTTATTACCCGTTCGTCTGTCTTCGTCTTTCTCGTCTGTCTCTGTCACTCGAGGAAAAACAGCACCTCCGCCCTAGTGCACGAGCACCCTGGCCGCTGGGCCTCACCCCCGGGAAATTCCCGGGCCTGCCGGCCTCGTGCACTCTCCCTTGCGTACCGTTTTGCCTCGAGACGTCCGTACCAGTCGCCGTATGTCACCGTTAGTCCGTATCGTCGTCTACCTGTCCTTACATTTCTACGTCTACTAGGTGTCTAAAAATTCCCGATACTACATTATTAGTGAAAAAGTATGCTCTGATATGATTTAAATCAAATACGATTAATAGATTTTAATGTTTTTGGACTTCTGGCGATGATTTGGTGGAATTCAACCACTACGTGACGCCTTAGGCGAAATATAATGCTTGGCCGCAACAATGTATTCTTTAACGCGAGAACGCCTTGCGGCTGCTGTCGCGGAGTTTCTTAACTGTTTGCGCTAGAAATTAATTTATAGACGGGCGTACTAGAACGGAGCATTATAATATATTTCGCCGTAAGGCGTCATGTAGTGGTTGAATTCCACCAAATCATCGCCAGAAGTCCAAAAACATTAAAATCTATTAATCGTATTTGATTTAAAACATATCGGAGCATTCTTTTTCATTAATAATACAGTAGAGACTCCCGTATCCGAACTAATAGGGAGACAAAAGTGGCCGGATAGTGGAATTTTCGGATAATAGAACAATTAGTTTGTTTTGCATTAAACATCATTTATTCAAGTAGAAATGAACGAAATTGAGTTTCTTTCATCATCTAAGGGTCCCATATCTTTTTAGCCGCTAAGTCACATAAATTTTGTATTGTAAGCAGCTGCGTAGAATTACATTCCCGTTGGGCCTCAAGCCATCGACGTCCTTTTTCAAATGACTCAAACGCTTCGACATGAGAAGGCACGTCCTCATCGTTACTTTCGTTTGTTGTTTCTATTTGTGTAAAATTTATGTTATCTTCATCGCTACCTTCATCGTTATCTTCATTGTCTTTATCGCACTGAAACCATTGCCTTACACCATCGCTGTTACAATCACATCCTGGTATTCTAAGCAATGTAGTGACAGATTCTTCAATATCTGTTTCTCCTGTTCTTTCTTGTTCACTAATTTCTTCAATTTCACGCATTAAAAGTTTTCTCCATGCTCTTTTCAATGTTGTACTTTTAATGTTGCTCCACGCATTTGCCACCATGTAAAAGCAGTCTTTTAAATTTAGTTTTTCATATTGCTTTATCACACCCTCTTCATTTAAGTGAAACGTAAACAGAAGTTTTTTAAGCAATTCTTTTCTATATAGTCGTTTGAAGCACTCAATGACTCCTTAATCTAGTGGCTGTATGAGTGAAGTTACATTAGGTGGCAAAAACATAACTTTTATAAATTCATCCTTCTGGTTAAGAATGCCATATGTTGTGATCCCGTATAAAATAACTATTCGAATTTCTTAAAAAGCTGGTTTTATTTATCCGGAGGAAGATGTTTTTCTACTTAGCGATCGAATTCAAGTGAGCTTTTAGGAAGAGCATTAGGGATGGACGGAAAAATGAGTAGGAGAGAGGGAAGTGCGTAGAGGGAGGAAAGTCAGGATTTTAAGGGAAAGAGGAAAGAAGGGAAAAAGAGGAAAAGGTCAGAGACAAAGTTAGTTTATGGCTCGTAAGTAGGGCCCAAGTGCGAGTCTCTGGCCCTTCCCAACTCGGCAGCTTAGGGAGAGAGGGGGTGCTCCCCTACACAGGGACCGTATGTAATAATAATATAGTAAAATAAAGAGGTATCCAACACCTCCCCCCTTTAGAATGATTAATGCATTTTTTGCATTAGTCAGTTTGGGACTTATTACAATATTGCTTATTCTAATTAAAGTTACGGAATACTAGAACATTACATTGATAGAATTTGATGACGTATACAATTAATTATAGCTAATATGATAATATTATCGTAAAATACTTAGTGAATATTTATATATATATATGTATGGAATATTATAGATATGTATAGAATTATGTGCAGAATATGTATAGAATATGTACAGTCCCTGGTCATCGAATTAGGACCACGCACAAAAATTTCACTTTTATGGTTATAATGTTATATCATATATGGAAAATTGTCTTTGGTCATTCAAATTATTACTAAATACGTTGATAACAAAGTATACATAGCTATAGATTTGTTACTGTTGTGATAATAATAGAATTGTGTGGTCAATTCTTCCGACTTGAATGCCATAGAAAATGTTTGGAGCCTACTCAAAACACTTGTTTACACTCTCCAAGCACCACATTATCTGAGTTGAAAACAAAAATTACAGATATTTGGAAAAATAACGAAGATATAAAGCATATGATAAAGCAATGTGTAGAGATGGTGTTCTTGATTGTACAAGATAGAGTGGTGTATACAAAGCATGCCGGAAAGGATACAAGCGGTCATCAAGGCAAAGGGTGGAAATACGAGATATTAGCATGCGTTCATAGTTTTATGTACAGAAGTAGTGTATTGTGTTATTACTTAATAAACTATATCATTACAATCTGAACAGGCCTTTTAATTTTATGGAAAACATGAAAAATGCTGAAAACTTGGAGTGGTCCTAATTCGATGACCAGGGACTGTATATACAGGGTGGGGCAATAACTATTAGCACCTCAGATATCTTCGAAACTATAAGTTTCACAGAAATATTTGCTGAAATAAAATTGCAGAGTACGAAGGGGGCCATCCGGTGGCGATAATAGTTTTTTTGCAGGTGGAGGTACTTCGGACATTTGAAGGTCACCTCCATTTTTTTAAATGGATCGGTATATTTTTACTTCCGTATCATGATAGAGGATCTTAAAACGAGTTCAACGACCTATTGCACAAGGTCATTGCCGTAACAGATTTCATTTGCTGTTTTCCCGAGATCGGTCGGGCTGCAAAGGCCCCGTCGTAACGGCGACGGGCCGTCGCCAAGCTCAAGGGCCTCTTGGCGAAAATGTAAATTACGTGGCGACGCGTTATTGCGTTTTCGATGCGACGTGCTCGTTGTACGTCGCTGCCACATCCTGCAAACTTATTAAAGTGTCCTTCAAGCAGTGTTTAGTCTCAGTGAAGTAAACGGTAGGCATTACGCCTTCTTCTACTGTTTACAATTGATAGTATTTTGGCAAAACGGATATTTATTAAGTAAAACGTGACGCACGTGTTGCCGGTTTAAGCTACGGCACCAGAAGAAAAAGCGACCTCACAATGGCGACAACGCCCAACGCAAAAACAAAAAGATATCGGGAATGGTTCGCGACTCCCTCTGGGCCCTACTTTTGTTATGTACTTCCAGATGACACCATACTCGGTGTCCACTTCTAACAACAATACGTATGTTTCATTTACTACCAAAACCGTAAGTACTATCGCCTTTCTCTAGTTTCTATGACCTCCAATGTCCTTGTGTAATAGGTCGTTGAACTCGTTTTAAGATCCTCTATCATGATACGGAAGTAAAAATATACCGATCCATTTAAAAAAATGGAGGTGACCTTCAAATGCCCAAAGTACCTCCACCTACAGAAAAACTATTATCGCCACCGGATGGCCCCGTCCGCACTGTGCAATTTTATTTCAGCAAATATTTCTGTGAAACTTATAGTTTCGATGATACCTGAGGTGCTAATAGTTATTGCCCCACCCTGTATATGTATAGATTATATAAAGTATAAATTGGAGTATATAAGAAAACGATTACACATAAGACGATAAATGATTATAATAATACTGTAACAACGATCAGAATATCACTCGCGATTCAATCCATATTGACAAATGGCGCTCGCGGAACTGAACCTTTTCGCTCCTGCGATCTGCTGGGTTGAGTGGGTCTGTGGCTTCGGCTACGACTCCTTACAGTTTCTGTCCTGCGTACATCTGGCTCTTCCTCTTGGCTAGCCAGATTTTCTTCTTCCAGAACTTGTGATAATTGCATTCTTATCACAGGCGTTGAATTAATATTGTAATTAATAATTATTGTATTAATAATTTTTAAACAACAATTGTTGTTGGGGCTTACACCCTCAATATGCCGCGTTCCATTGTATGCACCAAAGGCCACTATTTCCGAGATATTAATTAATTTCGGGGCACACTGAAGGTTGCCTTCCGGCCTTCGGTGGCGTTGAACGGAGACGTCAGTGCACCCACGAAATATCAGGCCCTCCTGATTGGTCAGGAAGTGAAGAGTGCACTGACGTCTCTCAACACATAAAAGGGCAAGCGTTCGTCAAAAGTATTGCCATTATGTGATATTCGTGCCATTCTGTGCCATTCGGGCCATTATGTGACATTCGTACCATTTTGAGCCATTCGGACCATCCATAGTCCGTCTCAATAGTTTCTCACATACTGTAACACAACACAGATACCGGACCTTTATTTAGATATTGAATCTAAGGGGATTGATGAGGAGTTTCAATTATTTAGTGGACTGTATTTTTTTTATGGTTATAGGAACTGGTTATTACTCCTCTGAGATATATATATTGTTTATTTTAAATAACTTAACTAGACAATACAGTGACTTATAATAGTGATATCGCGGCGATCGGTTCCGGTGAACTACAAAGAAAACTCTGTGTAATTTTGACAAATTCTGTATGACTTCTGTGTTCTGACTAACTTCTAAATTCTGTGAAAGTATGCCCTTATATCTCCTCCGCACGAGCTAAAGATCCAATGAAAGCCGTCGTGGGAGGAGATATGAATGCCCTGATTGGGCCTTGAAATTGACTGAGGCGGCCTTTCCAAGGTGCTGGACCGTCCCTCTTCCCCATCCCTTGCGGGGGTGAAAATATTGGAAATTTCCCTCTCCTGCAAAGCCGAGGAGAGGGGCCCCGGAGATCCGTGGGAAGAAGGACAGTGACGGTGAGAATTTCCAGAACCACCCCTGGAGAGAGAGTCCCAATGTCTTTGGGCACTCTTTGCCTGCCATAAATTATTCCAGGGTGGTCTAGAAATCCTCGTCGAAGTCTAAGGCGCGTCATGCACTAGTGAGGGGCTGAAGAGGCAATAAATATCCCTAAAAAGGTAACAGTCTCATGCCTCTTCAGCCTGGTATGTGAAGAGATGTGTTTGCAATAAATTACATTTTCTCAAAACTAGTGCCTTTTGAAGCGGACGTGACTTAAACCTCTATCGAAATACCGTGAGAAAGAATAGGAGCATCTGCATCCACCGAGAAATGCAGATGCCCCTCACAAAGTTCTTAACAGGGATAATGCATCCTCACGAGAATATTGCATTCTCGAAAGGTCACAATCGGTACGGAGATATTGCATCTCCGGGGATAATGCATCCCCATGTGTACAGTTTAATAATCAAGTTCATACAGTTTTTCCCTCATTACGAGGGTGGTCCTTCGAGGATTAATAAATACATACATTAAAATACATAGACCAAGTTTCGTTAACTCGACCGACGACCGCCGACCACGAGTAGAAACAATTGTCGCTTGTAGTTCTGTGTCCCCACGGAAGACAGAAATATTTGGCAAATAGTCGGAAAATTCCACACCAGCGGAATACATTTATGACAAATACTAATATTAATATTGATATTATTACGCTTAGAGCGTTATTATACCAGGAACTGCGTCGAGGAATTGGTTTCTCTTGTGATTTCTGTAGTAAATCGTCCAATTGTTGCAGCTTGTGACCCAGATATTTTAATTCGTCAGTCCCGAGATCTGCAAATTTTACGTATGATAATCTTATCGGAACGATGGACAAATTTTCTCGCTTATGCAGACAACAAGGATCTTCTGCGATATTGTATGTATTTATCTGGTGACTACGGTTTTCGGTGGAGGCCTGCGTTGGTTCCAGGATAACGGAGTTAGTATATCCTTTGCACTCTGGTTCGAGACGGAGGATTCCAGTAAATTTTAAATTTACATCTTCAAGGTGTATACTGGAACAAGTAATAGTTAGAGGCAAAATTTCACCACCAACAAAAATCCATTCGTTATTCGAGATGTAGTGCCATATTTCGAAGCTGTTCCGAATAGTTCGAGTTTCGCATGACGTTAGTATCCTCTTGACGACAGATGTTAGAAGAATAGTTTCGCAAACTGGCTCTGCTACTGTCCTGACTATGTGTTTAATATAGCAGACATAGTCCTTGATGTTGATCCGTACGCATCTTTCGAGATTTTGCAGCTTTGAATAATATCCTTGGTTGATACTCATGAGGAGATAAGGAAAACTAGGTAGTACATAGGAGAAAATGGTGGATTCGTTATGAGGTGTATGAAGCGATATTAATTTATAAAGATTATACTGCAATTCTTCGGTTATTGGAGTAGTAACAGTAAATATCAGATTATCATTCCTGATTGTGCAATCTAATTTACGAAAATCATAATATTTATATATATTGGAACGAGTTAACGGTATAGGCCAATTCTGTCCGTTCGGTAATTTAATATTATTAAGAGCATCAAAAAGACTTTCGGGAGTTAAAATTTGTGAATGTAATATATCATTGCGTGCCAGAGTTATGGATGAAATAAGAAGATCATTATAATTGTTTAAATCTATGGACATCTGTGAGATTAGATGTAATTGGCTTGGTGTTACGTGTTGTTTGTAACTGTTGTTTAAATAGTTAACTGTAGAATTAGAAAAATCGTTAAGTTTTTTTATATTTTCGTTTAAATTATTTTCATCGAATTTCAAGTGATTGACAGTTATGTTAAAGTTATGGATCGCGGCTGTCAAGATCGTTACTTGTTCTTTCATAAATGATTTTAATTTGTTATATCCATTTATTGCCGACTCTATTGCTGCTTCGGGAAGTTTAGATTCTTCGGCGTCCGGTATGCCAAAAAGCCATTTCGGAATATAAGATGCACCGTCCAATAAATCTCTTTTAACGACTTTGCTAAATTTTGGCATGTTATTGCTCGCTATACGTTTCACGGTGTCCATTTTGTTTCTAATTATTATTATTCGTGAGTTTATTATTTCAAGAGAGTCTTCGCACGATATTATGTTACTATCTAAAGCGGGGCGACCAGGGCACATACTTTTTGCTTCATCGTAAAATCAAATCAACTGGGCATATTGTCGGTTTATGACACTAAAATCATGATTCGTAACTAGTGTGTGTGTAGAGTGTGAGAGCTTCGCATCCCCCATCAAATTGTAATACAGTCCCGCGTGATGATTCAAAGGAAAAATTGTATAATAGGTACCGATATTACTATCGATGTGAGTAAAAGTTGTTATACTGGATAATAATATTAATATGAGAAAAGATTTGGGTAAGGAGTTGTTATTGTGAGTCATTATTGTCACCATCTGAAACAAACGGTTTCAGCATGTTAATGTGGTAAGTTATGCGTCTTCTGTTCTTTTGCATTTGTACAGTATTGTTGTCATTTAATTGCACTACCCTATACGGTCCTATGTAACTTGGAGATAATTTTTTATTTAATCCCGGAGCGACTTGTTTATTTTTAACGTAGGCGAGATCATTTATTTTGTAACTGTGCAGGTTAAACCAGTTATCATAATAACCTTTAGATTTTGTCTGTTTAGTAATTAAATTCTTTCTGGCTATCTTCTGGGTGTAATTAAGTTTTTGTTTTAAATTTATTATATAATCGTCGTACGAATGGCTTAAAGTAGGTTCCTGTAATATACTGCTTGGTAAAAATGGTTTGTGACCGAATACGGTTTCGTAAGGTGTAAAACCACTGGATTTATGGATATGAGTATTGTAAGCGAACATTGCAAACATGATATATTCGTCCCAGTCAGTTTGTTTGTCATTAATATAGTGTTTCAAGTAATCTTTTAAAGTTAAATGAGATCTCTCTAATGCACCGTTAGTCTGTGGATGATAGGGTGAAGATAGTAGGTGTTTCGTATTGAATAATTTAGTTAAATCTTTCATTAGACGAGACGTAAAATCAGTTCCTTGATCGGACAAGATACTTTTAGGAATACTAAAAAGTGTTATCAATTTTTAAATTTGATTATGAATTTTCCGTTGCTATCGTTTGAGATTCGTGGTTGGGTATGGAAACGGCGTACGAATATTTGGTTAAATCGTCTTGCATCGTTAATATAAATTGGTTATTGTTTACGGTTTGTGGTAAAGGTCCAACTATGTATATCTAACGCGAGTCGTTCAAAAGGAGTGTGAGAAGTGGTAGTGATTTCCATCGGAGCCTTTGATGGTTTTTGTCTTATTCGCTTGACAAGAAGAACGCTTTTTAATATATCGCTTTATCTCTTTTTTCATGTTCTTCCAACTATACTCCTCTTTGATTCGTCTGTAAGTGCGCAAAAAACCTGAATGACCTGCCAACTTTGAATCGTGACTTTCCTGCAATATTTTCGATATTTCTTCCGATGTTTTAGGAACAACGCGCCCTCGTATTAACCCCTTGCCTTACGATTTCTATTTTGGCAGCGTGCGTAACACCCCAGAATTAATTCCAGAAATTAAAATTTCTCTCTGATCTTTAACATTTGGCACAACTGACTGCAATATTAATATTATAGAAATAATTTTACCGTCTCGTGATCGACTGATATTTTCAATTTAATAGTTATTGGTAAACTTCAAAATTTCGTATTCCATTTATCAACTCACGTGTGTCACACGTTATTGTAAGCTAAGGGGTTAAAACTACAGGAATGATGTTTGAATCGTCGAAAATGTAATATACTATCTCGCAGAACATTTCCTTCTTAATATTACTGTTATTAATAGTTACATCATGGATGTATAGTTTTCCTGAATAATTAATTTCAATTAGATGGGCTTTAAGATTTTTCAGAGAGTAAAAGATATCTTTATATTCTAATTTGTCAAAATGGAAAGGTTTGGAAATACAGAGATAAGTGTGTTCAGTATCATTATTATTATTCAGTTTAAGGAAAGACTATAACTCGTCCGGCTCTTTAACCTTAGACATATTGTATTTGTCTTGTAGGCTTTCAGAGTATAAATTATTTTCGTCTAAATCCTTTGAATAGAATATTGCATTTGGAAAATGATTAAGTTTCCGACACGGGATTGATTCAATTTTAGGAATGTCGAGAGTTTTATAGTGGAATTGACTGAAATCTTCGAAAGAATTGCTACTATGAACTATAGTTATCATTGGAGGTTGTGACAAGGCATCGGCGTTTGAATTTAGTTTTCCCTGTTTATAAATTATTTTATAGGAGTATTCTTCTAGTTTTAAGCGCCAACGTATTTGGCGGCTTCCCGGATCCTTACAATTAAATAGCCAGGTCAGCGGCTTATGATCGGTAACGATGGTAAATTGTCGGCCATAAAGGTACGGTTTAAAATGACTTATGCTCCAGAAAATGCTAAGTAATTCTTTTTCCGTGGTGTTATAATTTTGTTCGCTTTGATTCAAAGTACGCGAAGCATACGCGATAGGAAGATCTTTTCCGAGAGGGCCTTGGCTTAAAACAGAACCTATAGCATAATTAGAGGCATCGGTCGTAACGAGAAATTCCTGGTTGAAGTTGAGATATTGTAAAACGGTTGCGTGGTTAAAATCTTAAAGGGTATAGCAGGATAAGGGGCTCAAAATTGCCCTTCAACCGATTTCAATGGGGACGGTCTCATTCGATAGATAATGCTCGGCGATTGATGTCTACAAATTTTAACCCTGTATCTTGACCGGAACGGTAGTTACGGGGAAAATAAAAAAAAAACAGGTTTTTGGCCCTTTTTCCCCATTTATTGAGGCGTAAAAAATCCGAAAAAATTCTGGCATATTCTGAACCGTGAATCTGATAATATTCCCGGCACGTCGCGGTTTAACTTAATAAGCCGAGACTGATTTTTTAACTGTTTATTTCAATAATAACGAAAGAACAAGAGGATGCGTAAAACAAGAAAAATACAAACAACGATAACAAATTAACACTTAGAACTAATCAAAAATAGTGATTGATGAATCTGAATTGGAGATTGAAGTTAAGGTTGTGTTGCTTCGAAGTTTGGTTTGATACTGAACTCTTCCGAAAAATGAAGGAGTCCATTGCGAGTAACCATCCCCTCCACCGACCGGTAACGCCCTCAAAAATACGATTTATGCGCCAACGGAAGTGGTGTGGAGTCTATGTAAAATTAATAATTTCCTAGTGAATTCCGAAGGCGCCCGAAGATTTGGCGGGATCGCTCGGCGTTTCCTTGGATCGGTGGAGGGGGCGGCGGTCCGGGCCCCGGGTGGCACGGGTCAGGTCAACCCTTGTTGGAGGGTTTGTGAGCGCGTGGAAGACGGTAGGATGACTTGTCAGCGCAGGCGAAGGTTTATGATACGGCTATTTCTATTGAGGAAGAGAGAAGTGAGAGTGCAAACTTAATCTTAAGACCTTCACTTCCCTCGATGGTTAAAGACCTGGAGAACACATGTTGATGTTAATTTAGATTTCCTCACAAATAGCTAAGCCGCTCGTACCTTAAACCTATTATTTACGCGGGACCGAACAACTGCATGCCAGGGAAGTGATTTTGAGCTATTGTCACGAAAAATTGTAAAGAAAGATTAAAGCGAGCATAGAGTAAAAGTAATGAAAACTAATAGGACCTGTGACCCTGTCAGCCTTGAATTCTAAGGTTTCCTGGACATGCATTGTTTGTTTTTAGTAGACAGATTCCACGAAATAATTTAACTCCTGCGCTCGACCCCTTACGGGAACGGTAATTAATAATTAAATGAAACCGAACATATTCTACACGGTACTGAACATGTTGGAGAATTTTTTCAGATTTTTCCGTCGAAGTACCTAAGCGTGAAAAATGGGCAAAGTAAAAAAAAACGGAAAAAAGAAGATTTCGTATCGAAATCTTCGAGGTACAAATTTTTGGATTATATAGTAACAATCTAACACCTACGATTGCTTTCCCCAATTTTTTCAGATTTTTAAACCACCTGCGTCATTGTGAAAAAAAATCGAAAACGGATTTTCGGGACGTATTTTGATCTAAAACGCAAGAAGTAATTGTTATTTTTCCATTATTTTGATAGAGTATGTTCATTTTGTGGTTTTTAATGTTTCTGCATACAAAGCAATCGCGAGTGAGTGCAAAGGATTGAATTCTTCTGAACTAAATTGAATGTTTTCATGTACTTAAAGTGATTGGAAAACACGATTGCAATGGGGCACAAAACCTAAAGCTGAAGGAGTTGATTTGTATAAAACAGTAAAGGAATTATAACGGACGAAATCCCAATATACCTTCTGTCTTTCAATTCATTGTCTATTTTGGATGACCTCTGCGTAAATGGAGAAGCGGTAAATACAAAAATAAGAATGTTTAAAAAGAAATAAACCCTTCTTTCCGTTAGACATCACCTTAATTACAATTCATCAGAATATATAATTTGATTTTTTTAATATTGAATAGATATTTGTATGCGTTACAGTAAACTAATACTCGCTGAATGTACAAAAGAATAACGAGATATGGCTAGTGTCCGCGACTAAATCGAACAGCAGCCGCGGAACGGAACGTTGATTCGCTTCCGAATGGAAGCAGCGCGCGAGGTCACGGAGCTTAGGCGACTCGATCCGATGTACGTTTGGAAGCACGTGGAGGAAAGAAAACTCCTTACACCAAAATTCGCTTTATTACGTCTCAAATCCACAAACACAAACACGTTGACTTAACGAAGGACAATATCGCGAATATACGAATAGAAATACGGGTCGCGAAGGCGGACCGCGTGAACAATAATTGCGAAAGCAATTGAACAAAAGGAGATGACTCTCAACGCGCGATACGTAGTTTATCGCGGCACAGTAGAACGCAGATTGAAACGCGGAACACGTGCGTTCGATAGTTCGCGTTACAATTCAGAAAAGAGGGCGCTGAGGTTATCATAATCGCGAATAGGAGCAGCGAAAGGGCCACGTGGGCCGTGCGTCACAGGATATAATTGGCTCCCGGGCATCACGCGATGTGACGAAGTCGACATACGCGGACATGGAGATGACCAGTCCTCCTGGTCTTTAACGGAAATATCAGGACCGACTCGTGTGAGCCGAGGGCCCCTCCCTGTGGCGCACAACCCATTGCCAATCCTGAACATGCCGCCCACCTCGAAACAGCGGTTTCGATGAACGACTAGAGGTGCGAAGGAATCTAGAACATAAATTGAACAGTCCAGCCGCCCACCGTGGCGGTGCCAGGACGAGATGGGAAACAAAACAAAATTAATTAGAAGTCGCGCGTCTTCTCAGAGGCGCGATGCGGTACTCGCATGTACAAGTATAGAAGCAGCCGCCCACCACAAGGGTGCCAGGGCGGAGCGCGAACAACAGGGAGACTGTTGTAAGTAGCAGTTACGCAAAATTAATAAAATGATATAACAAGAAACGAACACAAGTTAGCGCATGACAATAAGTACCTTATATCTAGACTTAACGTAACGATGGCCGGAACGGCTCGAAATATCATTAACGCTGGAGGATTCTTATCAACTAACACCGTTATCCATTAAGATAAGTAAAGAAAATACATCGAAAGGTCTTAAATCTAGGAACACAAGCACATCGCAGAAAACACTCCCAGTGCCGGAAGGCGGGAGGAACGAGAGTAACGCTATGCACACACGCGAGTAACGCAGTCATGGAGGCGTCGGAGAATCTTTAGATGCACTCCAGATAGGTAACAAACATAGTTTGCTGATCGGCCGCTTATACTCCGCACGAGCAGTTTTGATCGTAACGACGCGCGTAAGACAGTCGGGACCCGGGTGAACCTGAACGACGCGGCCGAGCTCCCACTTCGCTGGCGGAAGACTGGAGTTCCGGAGGAGAACCATGCGACCGACCTGGACGGGGGGTTGATCGGTACGCCACTTAGTCCGTTGCTGTAATGTATTGACGTAGTCGGATTGCCAAATGCGCCAAAACCGCTCATTCATTTGGCGGACGAGCTGCCAACGCGAGAGACGATTCTCGGTCAGGTCAAGGATGGACGGTTCCGGGGGCACGACGATCGCGGCGCCGATCGTGAAATGACCGGGAGTAAGGCACTCGAGGTCATCGAGTGTGTCGGATAAGGGACACAGCGGCCTAGAATTTAGACAGGCTTCGATTCGGCATAAGAGGGTGGACAATTCCTCGAAGGTTAGCGTCCGGTCTCCAACAACACGAGAGAGATGAGTTTTCACACTCCGGACTCCAGCCTCCCACAGACCACCGAAGTGAGGAGCCGAGGGAGGAATGAAGTGCCAAGAGATGCGATCAGACACCGTCGAATTGAGGAAGTCCGGATCACGAAGGGCCGCGCGGTACGCTTTGGTTAGTTCACGATCGGCACCGACGAAGGTCGTCCCGTTATCCGAATACATAGCTTCGGGGATGCCGCGACGAGAGCAGAACCGAGAAAATGCACCAATGAAGGCCTCGGAGGAATAATCGCTTACTAACTCGAGGTGAATGGCTTTCGAGGTCAGACAAACGAACAACGCGATATATGCCTTGCGAGACCTTGCTCCGCGACCAGGTGAGGAACGAATCCACACGGGACCTGCGTAATCAACTCCTGAGTGTAGAAAACTCCGGAAGGTGGGAGTCACCCGGACACGAGGGAGGTCACCCATGAGCTGACGAGGTACCGCCGCACGTTCACGAGTACATGGGACACAGTGATGAATGATGCGACGGACGATTCCACGCGCGCGGAGAAGCCAGTACTTCCGCCGCAGGATGCTGAGCGTCAGCTGCGGTCCCGAATGCAGCGCTCGTTGATGGACATGGAGAAGGAGGAGGTCAACGAGCGGATGGGCAGACAGGAGGATTGGGTGGCGGGACTCGAAGGACATTGGAGCATGTCTTAAGCGACCTCCAACCCGAATAAGGTTATCGGATGATACGAAAGGACGGCGGGAAAGAAGAGGATGCTTAGGAGGGAGTTCCTTTCTCGACGAGAGAAGGTGAAATTCCGCTGGAAAAACTTCACGTTGGATACAGCGCAACCAGAAACAACGAGAAAAGTTATACTCCTCGGCCGTGACGTGAACACTACCGATAGGGGTTTGGACAGTGTCTTTTCGACGGCGACATCGACTAATAAAACGAATAACAAGGGCGGTGATACGGAGTAGTCTGTCCCATGAGGAGTAGCGAACAGATAACTCCCACATGGGTGGGACAGGTGAACACTGGAGAGCGGTGGTGACCTTCTCCTCGAGATGAGAGTCAAAGTTGACGTTGGGAGGAGGGGTAGGCCAGGAGGCCCGTTCCCCGCGCAACCACGGAGGGCCTCGCCACCAGAGAGAGTGATTGAGGATTTCGGTGGGTAGAATTCCGCGAGACGCGACGTCGGCGGGGTTGTCGGACGTCGGAACGTACCGCCACACTGCGGATGGAACGAGTTCATGTATTCGGGCAACACGATGGGCTACGAATATTTTCCATCGCGATGGGTGCTGCGAAATCCAGTGCAGCACGACAGTAGAATCGGACCAACAGGTGACGGGTACATTACCGAAACCCATGGATGCGACGGTGAATGAGATGAGACGAGCTAAAAGCACGGCTGCATTCAACTCGAGGCGGGGTATACTAATCGGTGTCAAGGGGGCGACTTTAGACTTGCCCGCGAGCAACGAAACAGTGACATGGTTTGATTCAGACAACACCCGGAGGTAAACAGCCGCAGCATAAGCGGAGGAGGATGCGTCGGCAAAACCATGAAGCTCAATGGATGAGACGCTCGCGGAGAGTTGCGTCCATCGAGGAATCTTGACCAGATTTAATTGGCTCAAGTTAGAGGAAAAGGCCACCCAATCACGAAGAATGGGCGGTGGGACAGGATCGTCCCAGCCGACCTTGCTCCTCCATAGATCTTGCATAACAAGTTTGGCTTTAATGACAACGGGGGTGACCCATCCGAGGGGGTCATATAGTCGCGCTATGATTGACAGAACGGCACGCTTAGTAATTGGTTCGCGGTCAAATGGCGACACAGAAAACGAAAATTCATCCCGACTGGGAGACCAGACAATGCCGAGGACCTTCAGATTTTCGTCCGCGGATAGGACCTTGTCGCATGCCAGCCCGTGATCCGACTCATCTACATCAGCGAGCAATTCCGACGAGTTGCTTGCCCACTTCCGGAGGGTGAAGCCGCCTTTGTTTAAGAGAGAAATAGATTGTTGACGGGCGAGGCGGAGGGAATCGACGTCGTCAGCTCCGAAAAGGACATCGTCGACGTATGTGTTTAGCCGAAGAGTCTCTCGAGCAAGAGGGAAGTCGTCACCGTCGTCCTCAGCAAGTTGCTGCAGAACGCGAAGCGCGAGAAAGGGCGCACAGGCCATACCATATGTTACGGTTAGCAATTGAAACTCCTTCAAGGAGGAGGAGGGTTCAGAGAGCCACAAGATTCGCTGATAGTCGACGTCCCGCGGATCAACGAGAATCTGCCGGTACATCTTAGCGATGTCCGCGGAGTACACGTACCTCCACCGACGCCATCGCAGGATGACCGCAGTCAGGTCCTGCTGGAGCTTTGGACCGGTTAACAAATGATCGTTTAAAGACGTTCCGTCGGAGGTTCGACATGAGGCGTTGAAAACGACCCGCAATCTGCTGGTAGCGCTGTCCGTACGAAAGACTGGATGGTGAGGAATGTACACAGTGGTGGGAACAGGAGAGGGGGTTAAACAAGAAACGGCGCGCATGTGGCCGAGTCGTTCATACTCACCCATGAAATTACGGTATTCGCGTTCGAGGTAGGTGTCGCGGGAAAGCCGGCGGGAGATACTACGCGCGAGTTTTTCCGCGGTTTCCCGAGAACGCCCGATCTTAATGGGGGGCGCGACCTTGAACGGAAGTCGCACAATGTAGCGACCCGACGAATCACGAGAGTGAGTTTCGCGGAAGTGCGCTTCGCACTGAGCGTCACCGGGTTCCACGACCTGAGAACGGGGCAGCTCCTCAAACTCCCAGAATCTCCTTACTTCCTCGTCGAGAGAGGGAGTGGTGAAGCAGTGGTACGCCAGGACGCACTGCGGAGGGTCTCGCATGAAGTCCCATTCCTGGTCGTCGGGGACAGGACAGATTGGAGGCTCACGAGGGCCAGTAATGACCCATCCGAAAATCGTCTCCTGCGCGACAGGCTCGCCCCTACTGCCTTTACGAACACCGGTCAACAAAACGTCGTTATAAAGATCGGCGCCAATGATTAAATCGATCCGATGGGAGGAAGCCGGATCGTCGTCCGCCCACGTCAGGTCGGCTAAGTGACTAAGACACGCCGCGGGTGGTAATTGTTTAGGCGAATACGCAGTTAGGGCGTCGAGTACAAGTGCCACAGTGGAAAAGACGGGGCCAGTGCGAGCTCGGTGCGCAACGGCCAGATGGACGGCGTGGCGTGCCGTCCCGGAGGGTGTACAAGCAATCCCGTGTAAAGGGGTCGGTAAACGAATTCGGTCTGCTCTTAGAATTTGAGCCAAATGCTCACTCACGAAGGTGAGTTCAGATCCGGGGTCAAGAAGGGCGCGAAACACGGCAGCACGTCCTCCGAGAACTCCGGCCAAAAGATAAGCAGTGCCGAGAACCATCGCACGGCGCTTGCGAACACCTGGAGAAACTTGCAATGCCGTTGCGTCATTTGCCGCGGTGGGGGCGGCCTGATCGGGTGACTGAAGCGCGGGACGGTTGACGTTTACGACCCGCGACGAACCATGCAAAGAGGTGTGATGCCGCTGACGACACTCCTGACACGTGAATTTGCTTGTACACTCGGAAAGAGAATGACGGGTGCTCATGCAATTGAGACAGCGCTTGAACCGGACAGCTATTTCGCGACGCTCGGACGCGGATGCACGAAGATAGCGCGGGCATGCTTGCAAGAAGTGGGCAGATTTACATAGCGGGCAGCTACCCTTCGTGGACGACGGGGTGGTGGCAACGTGAACACGAGAAACGGGCAATTTAGAAGGAGGTTGGTGCGTCGCAGGGGAACACTCCTGCAGCGCACAAACTCGCGATGATACGAATGCTTCTAAGTCCTTATAGCTAGGCAAATCGTTACCGTCGCTCGCGCGATGCGCCCAGGCCTTTCGCGTGACAGGGTCGGTTTTCTGAGCCACGACGTGAGTGAACACGTCGTCCAGAAGGGTCGCGTCATCTCTGCCCATCCTTTTTAGAGCCGCAATTATACTACTCGCTCGGTCAATTAAGAGCTGCAAATCGTTCGCGTTTTCTCGCGAAACGGATGGGATCGCGAAAAAGTCGGTGACTAATTTAGTTAACAAGCGTCGCTTGTTCTCAAACCGCGCCGTTAACGCGTTCCACGCTACCTGAAAGTTATCTGCGGTGATAGCTAGGTGTTTAATACAATCGTGTGCGGAGTGGCTTACGCTTGATGTTAGGTAGTGCATCTTGGTGAAGTCCGAGATGTCCTTATTATCCCGCACCAACGTACAGAACTTGTCGCGGAACGACTCCCACTCTTCTATCCTCCCGTCGAACGGCGTCAGTCGGATCGGTGGAAGGGGAACCAGAGGGGGAGCAGGACTGCTCCGGCACAACGATGAGTTCATGGCAGGTGGGGATGCTGGAGAAGGGGGCTCCAAACCTTCCAATGCCTCGTTCATGACGTCGAGGGCGCTGCTGTATGCCTCCTCGACCACAGAGAAATGGTCGTCCTTGAAATATTCAACCTGGGCTTGCTGGTCGGCAGGGCACAGCAGAACGTAGGAAACGTGGCCATCTTGGAACTTTTGCCACGTGGTGGTCAGATTCGAGATTCGGGAGCGAATCTTGGCGGGCGTGAGGTTGGCTTTGCCGGCCTTTTTAAAGTTCACCAGGGCCTTCTCAATTACCCCTCGCAGCATTTGCTTTTCACACGAATGTCCTCCATGCTTCGCACAGTTACACCAGTCTGACAGAAGTTCGTAACACCTCGCGCACTATCCGGCTCGAAGGACCACTTTTATGTCCGCGACTAAATCGAACAGCAGCCGCGGAACGGAACGTTGATTCGCTTCCGAATGGAAGCAGCGCGCGAGGTCACGGAGCTTAGGCGACTCAATCCGATGTACGTTTGGAAGCACGTGGAGGAAAGAAAACTCCTTACACCAAAATTCGCTTTATTACGTCTCAAATCCACAAACACAAACACGTTGACTTAACGAAGGACAATATCGCGAATATACGAATAGAAATACGGGTCGCGAAGGCGGACCGCGTGAACAATAATTGCGAAAGCAATTGAACAAAAGGAGATGACTCTCAACGCGCGATACGTAGTTTATCGCGGCACAGTAGAACGCAGATTGAAACGCGGAACACGTGCGTTCGATAGTTCGCGTTACAATTCAGAAAAGAGGGCGCTGAGGTTATCATAATCGCGAATAGGAGCAGCGAAAGGGCCACGTGGGCCGTGCGTCACAGGATATAATTGGCTCCCGGGCATCACGCGATGTGACGAAGTCGACATACGCGGACATGGAGATGACCAGTCCTCCTGGTCTTTAACGGAAATATCAGGACCGACTCGTGTGAGCCGAGGGCCCCTCCCTGTGGCGCACAACCCATTGCCAATCCTGAACAGCTAGGACGAATCAATGAAAAAAATAATATGCTCCATAATTGTTTCTACATATATTTCATATTGTATAAGTATTTAAAAATGTTTGAAAAACACTGAAAAATTGGAAAATGATTATTATTTGTTGTTATGCAGTGAATGATTAAAAAAAAAATTATTTTACCTGGTCGGACGTGAACCGGCGACAAAAAGTTTCGAGAGGTTCCGCAGTCAGGAACTCTACCGACTGCGCCATCGCTGCTATTGAAAGGACGTTCGTATTTTTAGCTGATAAGGAAGTGTGTAGCTCACGAACAATTGAATCAATTCAATCCTTTGCATTCATTTGCAATTGCTTTGCACGCATAAACATTGAAAAGCACAAAATGAACATACTCTATCAGAATAATGGAAAAATAACAATTACTTCTTGCGTTTTAGATCAAAATACGTCCCGGAAATCGGTTTTTGATTTTTCCGACAGTGTTGCACCATATCAAAAAAATATGAAAAAAATTGAGCATATTAATGGTTACATCAGGTACTTACATGAATTATTTAAAAATTGTGTCTCGAAGATTTCAGTGCAAAATCTACATTTTTCCCATTTTTTTGTCGTTTTTGATTTTTTGCGCGCGACACTTGCAACGGAAGAATGTGAAAATCATTCATAACGTGTGCAATCATGTTTATGACACAATGTGTCAGAATTTTTTCGACATTTTTACACATCATTAAGTGGCGAAAACGAGGCAAAAACTGGTTTTTCGAATTTACCCCATAACTGCCCTCCCGGTCAAGCTATCGGATTAAAAATTTGTGTACAATGGTTTCTTATGGTTACCTATCGAATGACGCATCGTGGAATAAAATACCTTCAAGGGCACTTTTGACCCCCTTATCCTGCTAGACCAGGCAGCCAGGTTAGTTGATCGACAGAGCTGTCCTTTGAAGAGCTCCGCCTGCTTCACCCATAAATACAGCTGAGATGTCACTGATTCACAGACACTCTCTCGGTGTCATGGCCGGACCTACTGGCACGAGCGTGGTGGCGTATTGGGGCGACATTCGTATCTAACCGCTCGCGCTGGAAAGACATGCCACGCGCGTCGATCGCGGAAAACAAAACGACGCGCGTGGCACGTCGACCAAGGTTATTTGTCGAAAGACAGTTTCAGATCGCACCACGTCGCGTGCAGGGTAAAACAAAAGTATTATTAGTGAAAAAGTATGCTCTGATATGATTTAAATCAAATACAATTAACAGATTTTAATATTTTTGGACTTCTGGCGATGATTTGGTGGAATTCAACCACTACGTGACGCCTTACGGCGAAATATAATGCTCCGTTCTAGCACGCGCATTTGTAAATTAATTTCTAGCGCAAACAGGTAAGAAACTCCGCGACAGCAGAACGCAAGCCCTTCTCGCGTTAAAGAATACATTGTTGCGGCCGAGCATTATATATCGCCGTAAGGCGTCACGTAGTGGTTGAATTCCACCAAATCATCGCCAGAAGTCCAAAAACATTAAAATCTGTTAATTGTATTTGATTTAAATCATATCAGAGCATACTTTTTCACTAATAATGCTTTTGTTTTACCCTGCACGCGACGTGGTGCGATCTGAAACTGTCTTTCGACAAATAACCTTGGTCGACGTGCCACGCGCGTCGTTTTGTTTTCCGCGATCGACGCGCGTGGCATGTCTTTCCAGTGCGAGCGGTTAGATACGAATGTCGCCCCAATACGCCACCACGCTCGTGCCAATAGGTCCGGCTATGACACCGAGAGAGTGTCTGTGAATCAGTGACATCTCAGCTGTATGAATGGGTGAAGCAGGCGGAGATCTTCCAAGGACGGCTCAGTCGATCAACTATCCTGGCTGCCTGATCTATTCTATCAAACTTTTCCCCCACGTGCTATCTCTTGCAGCACCCTGTAATTTACCTAATACTGCTTTAGTGAATGAGCTCTCTAGTACTGGTGGCACATAGACTGAACCATTTTGTACATCTTGTAAGAAATTTTTAAGTGGAATATTTTTACCATCGAAAAACGGGATATTTTGCATACTGTGTTGGATTGTAAAAAATTCTGCCAAAGAAGTCATCATCCTATTTGAAGCATGTAAATCTTCTGCGGTTACGTTTACGGAATTATTCGCGTTCGCGCTTTGAGCAGCGTTTTCAATCAGATTCACTTTAAAACAGATATATATGTATATGTTTTCAAGAACAAATTAAACAAAGCAATATAATATTTCAAAAATATATGTATATAAGTATATGTATATAGGAACAAGAATTGAACTTTCTAACTAATACTAATATTTTTTTTTTATTATTATTATTATTTTTGTTTATTATTTCTAATGAAAAACAAAATCAAGTTATCAATCCCTTTTTCCAACAAATAGCAAAAATTATAATCAATATAACAGATTAAACATTAATGCAAATTATATACGTCAATAAAGATAAAATTGTCACCAATTTTGTTGCGTGGCCCTTTAGGGATTTTCTTAAAAGGGTGGGTTACTTCCCGTGGAAAGTAGGAACTCTCCACAAATGATGAGGGATTCTTCTTTTGTAACGTTTTTAATCAGAAAATAAAATACAATTTCTTGGAACAGCTATTTGGTATATTTTCACTCCTGGCAACTCGAGATCAATTATAATTCCATTATTTTACAACCTTTTTTGTTTCCCTTCATAGTAACGCGCGTACAATTTGTTTTTACCGCGTTCAAATTACGGTCCCCTTGTTGGTTCATAAAATTCATAATATGTGGCGCTGCTTTCATTTTAATGATAAGGTAGGGATTTACAATAGTGTGATACACAACCCCCCCCCCCCCCCCCCCTTATTACGAACAAAGTATTGAATAGATAAATAATCAAAATAGTCATATAACGCATAAGAAATGTAGGGATTTAATATAATCAAGGCCTTTTGCCATGTTACAACCTTTTATTATATAACTAATATTAACAAAAACGATACACAAAGTGTTGGGATTTAACACCCGCGAACTAATCATCGAATTACACAAGAGTAGAATAAACTGTACATTAGACACGATACCGAAAGTTCATATATACATATACCCGGGAAGAGGGAAGAGCAAATCTCTTCAAGATGTATTCAGAGAAAAACAACAGAATACGATATCATGGTAACCTTCTAATAATGAAACAATGTAAAATAATTTGAATTTTTTCGTGAAAATAATCAATAAAATCATAAACCAAAGATAATTAATCGAAGTGAAAATGTTCTTATTTTAAAGACATGGAATATTAAATTTTAATTTGATAGTCCTTTACTGGCAGATCGGATCCCATCCCACTTCTGACACCAATTTTCTTGTTACGCTCGGGGTTGCGTCGCGCGTACGGCAATGCGAGATTCGTTTGAATCGCGCGCGCACAGTGTCGTCGTCCGTCGTCGAGCGGATGCCGACGGGCGGTGATTTCACGCGACCCGGACTATGGGAAATTTTGAATATGTAGGAAAAAATGAATTTAAGATTCTCTGCTTAGCAGATGGCTAAGAGAGGACAGGACGGGTGGGTGCCGATCTACAAGGTCCTATACAGGTCCCAGGACTCTAAAATTAAAGAGGGCTAACAATCTCTGTCCTGAGGATCCGCGAAATCCTGTCAGTGGTGCCTTGTAAGTAAGGTAGGAAAGCTAGGGATGTAGGAGAAGGGGAAGATTCCTTGGATTAAAGAGGTTTATGGTTGTCTGTTAATTTATTTATTGTGCGCTGGATCTGGTATGGACTGTAACCACTGTTAATTAGGGCAGTCTTGACGTGATGGACATCTTCTTCAAGTGCGGATGGTTGTGAAATGGCAATTGCTCTGGTGACCAGCGAAGAAATGATAGAGGATTTTTGGGATGGATGATGATGGGAGGACTCCTGAAGGTACCTGTTGGTATGCGTGGGTTTGCGGTAAATCTTGTGTCCTAAGGTGCAATCCGGGATTCTGGAGACTAGGACGTCAAGGAAAGGGATCTGTTTCTCGTTTTCAATTTCTACTGTGAAATTGATGTCGGAGTTTAGGGAGTTTAGGTATGCCAGGAAGGAATATATGGTTTCTATCCCATGTCTCCATACTACGAAGGTGCCATCTACGTAGCGAAACCAGATCATGGGTTTCAGAGGAGCATCTTTAAGTATTATGGTTTTTCAGTGTTCCATAAAGATGTCAGCCACTACTGGTGAGACGGGAGAGCCCATGGTAGCTCCTGTCTCCTGCTTATGGAATAGGAATAGCTTAGGGAATGACTATGGTCTCAGTCCATCTTAGCCGCAAGGCCGAGATGGGACAGATACGATAAAAGTAAATATTAGCATGTCGACAGAGTCAATCAAAGCAAGCATGGCCCATTGCAGAGGTTACACAAACACAACAATATTAAGAACTGTAATGATTAGATTTACATTTACTATCGGTGAAAAAATATTACTGGCGCTAGAAATGATGTTAATACTGCTGGGAATGACAATGGTCTCAGTTCATCTTAGCCGCAAGGCCGAGATGGGACAGATACGATAAAAGTACAGATTAGCATGCCAACGGATAGATGGCACATTGCAGGGGTTGTACAATTACAAAAATATTAAGAAAAGTAACGGTCGGTTTTATTTTTACTATCGGTGAAAAAATATTACTGGTGGTAGAAGTGATTTTAATACCGCTGCGAATGACAATGGTCTCAGTCCATCTTAGTCGCAAGGCCGAGATGGGACCGATACGATAAAAGTAATGATTAGCAGGTCAACAGAGTCAATCAAAGAAAGCATGGCACATTGCAGAAGTTAGACAAATACAACAATATTAAGAATAGTAATGATTAGTTTTATTTTTACTATCGGTTAAAAAATATTACTGGTGATAGAAGTGATTTTAATACCGCTGCGAATGACAATGGTCTCAGTCCATCTTAGCCGCAAGGCCGAGATGGGACCGATACGATAAAAGTACGGATTAGTATGCCAACGGATGGATGGCACGTTGCAGGGGTTGTATAATTACAAAAATATTAAGAACAGTAACGGTCGGTTTTATTTTTACTATCGGTGAAAAAATATTACTGGTGGTAGAAGTGATTTTAATACCGCTGCGAATGACAATGGTCTCAGTCCATCTTAGCCGCAAGGCCGAGATGGGACCGATACGATAAAAGTAATGATTAGCAGGTCGAGAGAGTCAATCAAAGCAACCATGGCACATTGTAGAGGTTACACAAATACAACAATAAAAAGAACAGTAATGATTAGTTTTATTTTTATTATCGGTTAAAAAATATTACTGGTGATAGAAGTGATTTTAATACCGCTGCGAATGACAATGGTCTCAGTCCATCTTAGCCGCAAGGCCGAGATGGGACCGATACGATAAAAGTACGGATTAGTATGCCAACGGATGGATGGCACGTTGCAGGGGTTGTATAATTACAAAAATATTAAGAACAGTAACGGTCGGTTTTATTTTTACTATCGGTTAAAAAATATTACTGGCGATAGAAGTGATTTTAATACCGCTGCGAATGACAATGGTCTCAGTCCATCTTAGCCGCAAGGCCGAGATGGGACCGACACGACAAAACTACAGATTAGCAGGTCGACAGAGTAAATCAAAGCAAGCATGGCACATTGTAGAGGTTACACAAATACAACAATAAAAAGAACAGTAATGATTACTTTTATTTTTACTATCGGTGAAAAAATATTACTGGTGATAGAAGTGATTTTAATACCGCTGCGAATGACAATGGTCTCAGTCCATCTTAGCTGCAAGGCCGAGATGGGACCGATACGATAAAAGTACAGATTAGCATGCCAACCGATGGATGGCACATTGCAGGATTTGTACAATTACAAAAATATTAAGAACAGTAACGGTCGGTTTTATTTTTACTATCGGTGAAAGAATATTTCTGGTGATAGAAGTGATTTTAATACCGCTGCGAATGACAATGGTCTCAGTCCATCTTAGCCGCAAGGCCGAGATGGGACCGATACGATAAAAGTACAGATTAGCATGCCAACGGATGGTTGGCACAATGCAGGTGTTGTACAATTACAAAAATATTAAGAACAGTAACGGTCGGTTTTATTTTTACTATCGGTGAAAAAATATTACTGGTGACTACAGTGATTTTAATACCGCTGCGAATGACAATGGTCTCAGTCCATCTTAGCCGCAAGGCCGAGATGGGACCGATACGATAAAAGTACAGATTAGCATGCCAACGGATGGATGGCACGTTGCAGGGGTTGTACAATTACAAAAATATTAAGAACAGTAATGGTCGGTTTTATTTTTACTATCGGTGAAAAAATATTACTGGTGACTACAGTGATTTTAATACCGCTGCGAATGACAATGGTCTCAGTCCATCTTAGCCGCAACGCCGAGATGGGACCGATACGATAAAAGTACAGATTAGCATGCCAACGGATGGACGGCACGTTGCAGGGGTTGTACAATTACAAAAATATTAAGAACAGTAACGGTCGGTTTTATTTTTACTATCGGTGAAAAAATATTACTGGCGATACAAGTGATTTTAATACCGCTGCGAATGACAATGGTCTCAGTCCATCTTAGCCGCAAGGCCGAGATGGGACCGATACGATAAAACTACAGATTAGCATGCCAACGTATGGATGGCACGTTGCAGGGGTTGTACAATTACAAAAATATTAAGAACAGTAACGGTCGGTTTTATTTTTACTATCGGTGAAAAAATATTACTGGTGATAGAAGTGATTTTAATACCGCTGCGAATGACAATGGTCTCAGTCCATTTTAGCCGCAAGGCCGAGATGGGACCGATACGATAAAAGTACAGATTAGCATGCCAACGGATGAATGGCACATTGCAGGGGTTGCACAATTACAACAATATTAAGAACAGTAACGGTCGGTTTTATTTTGACTGTCGGTGAAAAAATATTACTGGTGATAGAAGTGATTTAAATACCGCTGCAAATGACAATGGTCTCACTCCATCTTAGCCGCAAGGCCGAGATGGGACCGATACGATAAAAGTACAGATTAGCATGCCAACGGATGGATGGCACGTTGCAGGGGTTGTACAATTACAAAAATATTAAGAACAGTAACGGTCGGTTTTATTTTTACTATCGGTGAAAAAATATTACTGGTGATAGAAGTGATTTTAATACCGCTGCGAATGACAATGGTCTCAGTCCATCTTAGCCGCAAGGCCGAGATGGGACCGATACGATAAAAGTACAGATTAGCATGCCAACGGATGGATGGCACATTGCAGGGGTTGTACAATTACAAAAATATTAAGAACAGTAACGGTCGGTTTCATTTTTACTATCGGTTAAAAAATATTACTGGTGATAGAAGTGATTTTAATACCGCTGCGAATGACAATGGTCTCAGTCCATCTTAGCCGCAAGGCCGAGATGGGACCGATACGATAATAGTACAGATTAGCATGCCAACGGATGGATGGCAAATTGCAGGGGATGTACAATTACAAAAATATTAAGAACAGTAACGGTCGGTTTTATTTTTACTATCGGTGAAAAAATATTACTGGTGACTACAGTGATTTTAATACCGCTGCGAATGACAATGGTCTCAGTCCATCTTAGCCGCAAGGCCGAGATGGGACCGATACGATAAAAGTACAGATTAGCAGGTCGACAGAGTCAATCAAAGCAAGCATAGCACATTGCAGAGGCTACACAAATACAACAATATTAAGAACAGTAATGATTAGTTTTATTTTTACTATCGGTTAAAAATATTACTGGTGATAGAAGTGGTTCTAATACCGCTGCGAATGACAATGGTCTCAGTCCATCCTAGCCGCAAGGCCGAGATGGGACCGATACGATAAAAGTACAGATTAGCATGCCAACGTATGGATGGCACGTTGCAGGGGTTGTACAATTACAAAAATATTAAGAACAGTAACGGTCGGTTTTATTTTTACTATCGGTGAAAAAATATTACTGGTGATAGAAGTGATTTTAATACCGCTGCGAATGACAATGGTCTCAGTCCATCTTAGCCGCAAGGCCGAGATGGGACCGATACGATAAAACTACAGATTAGCATGCCAACGTATGGATGGCACGTTGCAGGGGTTGTACAATTACAAAAATATTAAGAACAGTAACGGTCGGTTTTATTTTTACTATCGGTGAAAAAATATTACTGGTGATAGAAGTGATTTTAATACCGCTGCGAATGACAATGGTCTCAGTCCATTTTAGCCGCAAGGCCGAGATGGGACCGATACGATAAAAGTACAGATTAGCATGCCAACGGATGAATGGCACATTGCAGGGGTTGCACAATTACAACACTATTAAGAACAGTAACGGTCGGTTTTATTTTGACTATCGGTGAAAAAATATTACTGGTGATAGAAGTGATTTAAATACCGCTGCAAATGACAATGGTCTCACTCCATCTTAGCCGCAAGGCCGAGATGGGACCGATACGATAAAAGTACAGATTAGCATGCCAACGGATGGATGGCACGTTGCAGGGGTTGTACAATTACAAAAATATTAAGAACAGTAATGGTCGGTTTTATTTTTACTATCGGTGAAAAAATATTACTGGTGACTACAGTGATTTTAATACCGCTGCGAATGACAATGGTCTCAGTCCATCTTAGCCGCAAGGCCGAGATGGGACCGATACGATAAAAGTACAGATTAGCATGCCAACGGATGGATGGCACATTGCAGGATTTGTACAATTACAAAAATATTAAGAACAGTAACGGTCGGTTTTATTTTTACTATCGGTGAAAGAATATTTCTGGTGATAGAAGTGATTTTAATACCGCTGCGAATGACAATGGTCTCAGTCCATCTTAGCCGCAAGGCAGAGATGGGACCGATACGATAAAAGTACAGATTAGCATGCCAACGGATGGTTGGCACAATGCAGGTGTTGTACAATTACAAAAATATTAAGAACAGTAACGGTCGGTTTTATTTTTACTATCGGTGAAAAAATATTACTGGTGACTACAGTGATTTTAATACCGCTGCGAATGACAATGGTCTCAGTCCATCTTAGCCGCAAGGCCGAGATGGGACCGATACGATAAAAGTACAGATTAGCATGCCAACGGATGGATGGCACGTTGCAGGGGTTGTACAATTACAAAAATATTAAGAACAGTAATGGTCGGTTTTATTTTTACTATCGGTGAAAAAATATTACTGGTGACTACAGTGATTTTAATACCGCTGCGAATGACAATGGTCTCAGTCCATCTTAGCCGCAAGGCCGAGATGGGACCGATACGATAAAACTACAGATTAGCATGCCAACGGATGAATGGCACATTGCAGGGGTTGCACAATTACAACAATATTAAGAACAGTAACGGTCGGTTTTATTTTGACTGTCGGTGAAAAAATATTACTGGTGATAGAAGTGATTTAAATACCGCTGCAAATGACAATGGTCTCACTCCATCTTAGCCGCAAGGCCGAGATGGGACCGATACGATAAAAGTACAGATTAGCATGCCAACGGATGGATGGCACGTTGCAGGGGTTGTACAATTACAAAAATATTAAGAACAGTAACGGTCGGTTTTATTTTTACTATCGGTGAAAAAATATTACTGGTGATAGAAGTGATTTTAATACCGCTGCGAATGACAATGGTCTCAGTCCATCTTAGCCGCAAGGCCGAGATGGGACCGATACGATAAAAGTACAGATTAGCATGCCAACGGATGGATGGCACATTGCAGGGGTTGTACAATTACAAAAATATTAAGAACAGTAACGGTCGGTTTCATTTTTACTATCGGTTAAAAAATATTACTGGTGATAGAAGTGATTTTAATACCGCTGCGAATGACAATGGTCTCAGTCCATCTTAGCCGCAAGGCCGAGATGGGACCGATACGATAATAGTACAGATTAGCATGCCAACGGATGGATGGCAAATTGCAGGGGATGTACAATTACAAAAATATTAAGAACAGTAACGGTCGGTTTTATTTTTACTATCGGTGAAAAAATATTACTGGTGACTACAGTGATTTTAATACCGCTGCGAATGACAATGGTCTCAGTCCATCTTAGCCGCAAGGCCGAGATGGGACCGATACGATAAAAGTACAGATTAGCAGGTCGACAGAGTCAATCAAAGCAAGCATAGCACATTGCAGAGGCTACACAAATACAACAATATTAAGAACAGTAATGATTAGTTTTATTTTTACTATCGGTTAAAAATATTACTGGTGATAGAAGTGGTTCTAATACCGCTGCGAATGACAATGGTCTCAGTCCATCCTAGCCGCAAGGCCGAGATGGGACCGATACGATAAAAGTACAGATTAGCATGCCAACGTATGGATGGCACGTTGCAGGGGTTGTACAATTACAAAAATATTAAGAACAGTAACGGTCGGTTTTATTTTTACTATCGGTGAAAAAATATTACTGGTGATAGAAGTGATTTTAATACCGCTGCGAATGACAATGGTCTCAGTCCATCTTAGCCGCAAGGCCGAGATGGGACCGATACGATAAAACTACAGATTAGCATGCCAACGTATGGATGGCACGTTGCAGGGGTTGTACAATTACAAAAATATTAAGAACAGTAACGGTCGGTTTTATTTTTACTATCGGTGAAAAAATATTACTGGTGATAGAAGTGATTTTAATACCGCTGCGAATGACAATGGTCTCAGTCCATTTTAGCCGCAAGGCCGAGATGGGACCGATACGATAAAAGTACAGATTAGCATGCCAACGGATGAATGGCACATTGCAGGGGTTGCACAATTACAACACTATTAAGAACAGTAACGGTCGGTTTTATTTTGACTATCGGTGAAAAAATATTACTGGTGATAGAAGTGATTTTAATACCGCTGCGAATGACAATGGTCTCAGTCCATCTTAGCCGCAAGGCCGAGATGGGACCGATACGATAAAAGTACAGATTAGCATGCCAACGGATGGATGGCACATTGCAGGATTTGTACAATTACAAAAATATTAAGAACAGTAACGGTCGGTTTTATTTTTACTATCGGTGAAAGAATATTTCTGGTGATAGAAGTGATTTTAATACCGCTGCGAATGACAATGGTCTCAGTCCATCTTAGCCGCAAGGCAGAGATGGGACCGATACGATAAAAGTACAGATTAGCATGCCAACGGATGGTTGGCACAATGCAGGTGTTGTACAATTACAAAAATATTAAGAACAGTAACGGTCGGTTTTATTTTTACTATCGGTGAAAAAATATTACTGGCGATACAAGTGATTTTAATACCGCTGCGAATGACAATGGTCTCAGTCCATCTTAGCCGCAAGGCCGAGATGGGACCGATACGATAAAACTACAGATTAGCATGCCAACGTATGGATGGCACGTTGCAGGGGTTGTACAATTACAAAAATATTATGAACAGTAACGGTCGGTTTTATTTTTACTATCGGTGAAAAAATATTACTGGTGATAGAAGTGATTTTAATACCGCTGCGAATGACAATGGTCTCAGTCCATTTTAGCCGCAAGGCCGAGATGGGACCGATACGATAAAAGTACAGATTAGCATGCCAACGGATGAATGGCACATTGCAGGGGTTGCACAATTACAACAATATTAAGAACAGTAACGGTCGGTTTTATTTTGACTGTCGGTGAAAAAATATTACTGGTGATAGAAGTGATTTAAATACCGCTGCAAATGACAATGGTCTCACTCCATCTTAGCCGCAAGGCCGAGATGGGACCGATACGATAAAAGTACAGATTAGCATGCCAACGGATGGATGGCACGTTGCAGGGGTTGTACAATTACAAAAATATTAAGAACAGTAACGGTCGGTTTTATTTTTACTATCGGTGAAAAAATATTACTGGTGATAGAAGTGATTTTAATACCGCTGCGAATGACAATGGTCTCAGTCCATCTTAGCCGCAAGGCCGAGATGGGACCGATACGATAAAAGTACAGATTAGCAGGTCGACAGAGTCAATCAAAGCAAGCATAGCACATTGCAGAGGCTACACAAATACAACAATATTAAGAACAGTAATGATTAGTTTTATTTTTACTATCGGTTAAAAATATTACTGGCGCTAGAAATGATGTTAATACTGCTGCGAATGACAATGGTCTCAGTCCATCCTAGCCGCAAGGCCGAGATGGGACCGATACGATAAAAGTACAGATTAGCATGCCAACGTATGGATGGCACGTTGCAGGGGTTGTACAATTACAAAAATATTAAGAACAGTAACGGTCGGTTTTATTTTTACTATCGGTGAAAAAATATTACTGGTGATAGAAGTGATTTTAATACCGCTGCGAATGACAATGGTCTCAGTCCATTTTAGCCGCAAGGCCGAGATGGGACCGATACGATAAAAGTACAGATTAGCATGCCAACGGATGAATGGCACATTGCAGGGGTTGCACAATTACAACACTATTAAGAACAGTAACGGTCGGTTTTATTTTGACTATCGGTGAAAAAATATTACTGGTGATAGAAGTGATTTAAATACCGCTGCAAATGACAATGGTCTCACTCCATCTTAGCCGCAAGGCCGAGATGGGACCGATACGATAAAAGTACAGATTAGCATGCCAACGGATGGATGGCACGTTGCAGGGGTTGTACAATTACAAAAATATTAAGAACAGTAATGGTCGGTTTTATTTTTACTATCGGTGAAAAAATATTACTGGTGACTACAGTGATTTTAATACCGCTGCGAATGACAATGGTCTCAGTCCATCTTAGCCGCAACGCCGAGATGGGACCGATACGATAAAAGTACAGATTAGCATGCCAACGGATGGATGGCACATTGCAGGGGTTGTACAATTACAAAAATATTAAGAACAGTAACGGTCGGTTTTATTTTCACTATCGGTTAAAAAATATTACTGGTGATAGAAGTGATTTTAATACCGCTGCGAATGACAATGGTCTCAGTCCATCTTAGCCGCAAGGCCGAGATGGGACCGATACGATAAAAGTACAGATTAGCATGCCAACGGATGGATGGCACATTGCAGGATTTGTACAATTACAAAAATATTAAGAACAGTAACGGTCGGTTTTATTTTTACTATCGGTGAAAGAATATTTCTGGTGATAGAAGTGATTTTAATACCGCTGCGAATGACAATGGTCTCAGTCCATCCTAGCCGCAAGGCCGAGATGGGACCGATACGATAAAAGTACAGATTAGCATGCCAACGTATGGATGGCACGTTGCAGGGGTTGTACAATTACAAAAATATTAAGAACAGTAACGGTCGGTTTTATTTTTACTATCGGTGAAAAAATATTACTGGTGATAGAAGTGATTTTAATACCGCTGCGAATGACAATGGTCTCAGTCCATCTTAGCCGCAAGGCCGAGATGGGACCGATACGATAAAACTACAGATTAGCATGCCAACGTATGGATGGCACGTTGCAGGGGTTGTACAATTACAAAAATATTAAGAACAGTAACGGTCGGTTTTATTTTTACTATCGGTGAAAAAATATTACTGGTGATAGAAGTGATTTTAATACCGCTGCGAATGACAATGGTCTCAGTCCATTTTAGCCGCAAGGCCGAGATGGGACCGATACGATAAAAGTACAGATTAGCATGCCAACGGATGAATGGCACATTGCAGCGGTTGCACAATTACAACACTATTAAGAACAGTAACGGTCGGTTTTATTTTGACTATCGGTGAAAAAATATTACTGGTGATAGAAGTGATTTAAATACCGCTGCAAATGACAATGGTCTCACTCCATCTTAGCCGCAAGGCCGAGATGGGACCGATACGATAAAAGTACAGATTAGCATGCCAACGGATGGATGGCACGTTGCAGGGGTTGTACAATTACAAAAATATTAAGAACAGTAATGGTCGGTTTTATTTTTACTATCGGTGAAAAAATATTACTGGTGACTACAGTGATTTTAATACCGCTGCGAATGACAATGGTCTCAGTCCATCTTAGCCGCAACGCCGAGATGGGACCGATACGATAAAAGTACAGATTAGCATGCCAACGGATGGATGGCACATTGCAGGGGTTGTACAATTACAAAAATATTAAGAACAGTAACGGTCGGTTTTATTTTCACTATCGGTTAAAAAATATTACTGGTGATAGAAGTGATTTTAATACCGCTGCGAATGACAATGGTCTCAGTCCATCTTAGCCGCAAGGCCGAGATGGGACCGATACGATAAAAGTACAGATTAGCATGCCAACGGATGGATGGCACATTGCAGGATTTGTACAATTACAAAAATATTAAGAACAGTAACGGTCGGTTTTATTTTTACTATCGGTGAAAGAATATTTCTGGTGATAGAAGTGATTTTAATACCGCTGCGAATGACAATGGTCTCAGTCCATCTTAGCCGCAAGGCAGAGATGGGACCGATACGATAAAAGTACAGATTAGCATGCCAACGGATGGTTGGCACAATGCAGGTGTTGTACAATTACAAAAATATTAAGAACAGTAACGGTCGGTTTTATTTTTACTATCGGTGAAAAAATATTACTGGTGACTACAGTGATTTTAATACCGCTGCGAATGACAATGGTCTCAGTCCATCTTAGCCGCAAGGCCGAGATGGGACCGATACGATAAAAGTACAGATTAGCAGGTCGACAGAGTCAATCAAAGCAAGCATAGCACATTGCAGAGGCTACACAAATACAACAATATTAAGAACAGTAATGATTAGTTTTATTTTTACTATCGGTTAAAAATATTACTGGTGATAGAAGTGGTTCTAATACCGCTGCGAATGACAATGGTCTCAGTCCATCCTAGCCGCAAGGCCGAGATGGGACCGATACGATAAAAGTACAGATTAGCATGCCAACGGATGAATGGCACATTGCAGGGGTTGCACAATTACAACAATATTAAGAACAGTAACGGTCGGTTTTATTTTGACTATCGGTGAAAAAATATTACTGGTGATAGAAGTGATTTAAATACCGCTGCAAATGACAATGGTCTCACTCCATCTTAGCCGCAAGGCCGAGATGGGACCGATACGATAAAAGTACAGATTAGCATGCCAACGGATGGATGGCACGTTGCAGGGGTTGTACAATTACAAAAATATTAAGAACAGTAATGGTCGGTTTTATTTTTACTATCGGTGAAAAAATATTACTGGTGACTACAGTGATTTTAATACCGCTGCGAATGACAATGGTCTCAGTCCATCTTAGCCGCAACGCCGAGATGGGACCGATACGATAAAAGTACAGACTAGCATGCCAACGGATGGATGGCACATTGCAGGGGTTGTACAATTACAAAAATATTAAGAACAGTAACGGTCGGTTTTATTTTTACTATCGGTTAAAAAATATTACTGGTGATAGAAGTGATTTTAATACCGCTGCGAATGACAATGGTCTCAGTCCATCTTAGCCGCAAGGCCGAGATGGGACCCATACGATAAAAGTACAGATTAGCATGCCAACGGATGGACGGCACGTTGCAGGGGTTGTACAATTACAAAAATATTAAGAACAGTAACGGTCGGTTTTATTTTTACTATCGGTGAAAAAATATTACTGGCGATACAAGTGATTTTAATACCGCTGCGAATGACAATGGTCTCAGTCCATCTTAGCCGCAAGGCCGAGATGGGACCGATACGATAAAAGTACAGATTAGCATGCCAACGGATGAATGGCACATTGCAGGGGTTGTACAATTACAAAAATATTAAGAACAGTAACGGTCGGCTTTATTTTTACTATCGGTGAAAAAATATTACTGATGATAGAAGTGATTTTAATACCGCTGCGAATGACAATGGTCTCAGTCCATCTTAGCCGCAACGCCGAGATGGGACCGATACGATAAAAGTACAGATTAGCATGCCAACGGATGGATGGCACGTTGCAGGGGTTGTACAATTACAAAAATATTAAGAACAGTAACGGTCGGTTTTATTTTCACTATCGGTTAAAAAATATTACTGGTGATAGAAGTGATTTTAATACCGCTGCGAATGACAATGGTCTCAGTCCATCTTAGCCGCAAGGCCGAGATGGGACCGATACGATAAAAGTACAGATTAGCATGCCAACGGATGGATGGCACGTTGCAGGGGTTGTACAATTACAAAAATATTAAGAACAGTAATGGTCGGTTTTATTTTTACTATCGGTGAAAAAATATTACTGGTGACTACAGTGATTTTAATACCGCTGCGAATGACAATGGTCTCAGTCCACCTTAGCCGCAAGGCCGAGATGGGACCGATACGATAATAGTGCAGATTAGCATGCCAACGGATGGATGGCAAATTGCAGGGGTTGTACAATTACAAAAATATTAAGAACAGTAACGGTCGGTTTTATTTTTACTATCGGTGAAAAAATATTACTGGTGACTACAGTGATTTTAATACCGCTGCGAATGACAATGGTCTCAGTCCATCTTAGCCGCAAGGCCGAGATGGGACCGATACGATAAAAGTACAGATTAGCATGCCAACGGATGGACGGCACGTTGCAGGGGTTGTACAATTACAAAAATATTAAGAACAGTAACGGTCGGTTTTATTTTTACTATCGGTGAAAAAATATTACTGGCGATACAAGTGATTTTAATACCGCTGCGAATGACAATGGTCTCAGTCCATCTTAGCCGCAAGGCCGAGATGGGACCGATACGATAAAACTACAGATTAGCATGCCAACGTATGGATGGCACGTTGCAGGGGTTGTACAATTACAAAAATATTAAGAACAGTAACGGTCGGTTTTATTTTTACTATCGGTGAAAAAATATTACTGATGATAGAAGTGATTTTAATACCGCTGCGAATGACAATGGTCTCAGTCCATCTTAGCCGCAAGCCCGAGATGGGACCGATACGATAAAAGTACAGATTAGCATGCCAACGGATGGATGGCACATTGCAGGGGTTGTACAATTACAAAAATATTGAGAACAGTGACGGTCTGTTTTATTTTTAATATCGGTGAAAATATATTACTAGTGATAGAAGTGATTAGAATACCGCTGCGAATGACAATGGTCTCAGTCCATCTTAGCCGCAAGCCCGAGATGGGACCGATACGATAAAAGTACAGATTACCATGCCATCGGATGCATGGCACATTGCAGGGGTTGTACAATTACAAAAATATTAAGAACAGTAACGGTCGGTTTTATTTTTACTATCGGTGAAAAAATATTACTGGTGATAGAAGTGATTTTAATACCGCTGCGAATGACAATGGTCTCAGTCCATTTTAGCCGCAAGGCCGAGATGGGACCGATACGATAAAAGTACAGATTAGCATGCCAACGGATGAATGGCACATTGCAGGGGTTGCACAATTACAACACTATTAAGAACAGTAACGGTCGGTTTTATTTTGACTATCGGTGAAAAAATATTACTGGTGATAGAAGTGATTTAAATACCGCTGCAAATGACAATGGTCTCACTCCATCTTAGCCGCAAGGCCGAGATGGGACCGATACGATAAAAGTACAGATTAGCATGCCAACGGATGGATGGCACGTTGCAGGGGTTGTACAATTACAAAAATATTAAGAACAGTAATGGTCGGTTTTATTTTTACTATCGGTGAAAAAATATTACTGGTGACTACAGTGATTTTAATACCGCTGCGAATGACAATGGTCTCAGTCCATCTTAGCCGCTACGCCGAGATGGGACCGATACGATAAAAGTACAGATTAGCATGCCAACGGATGGATGGCACATTGCAGGGGTTGTACAATTACAAAAATATTGAGAACAGTGACGGTCTGTTTTATTTTTACTAACGGTGAAAAAATATTACTGGTGACTACAGTGATTTTAATACCGCTGCGAATGACAATGGTCTCAGTCCATCTTAGCCGCAAGGCCGAGATGGGACCGATGCGATAAAAGTACAGATTAGCATGCCAACGTATGGATGGCACG
Organism: Cerceris ruficornis; assembly: GCA_963989415.1. NCBI lineage: Eukaryota > Metazoa > Arthropoda > Insecta > Hymenoptera > Crabronidae > Cerceris > Cerceris ruficornis. Next base: position 12,034,192 of record OZ022520.1, on the reverse strand, counting down.
TTGCAGGGGTTGTACAATTACAAAAATATTAAGAACAGTAACGGTCGGTTTTATTTTTACTATCGGTGAAAAAATATTACTGGTGATAGAAGTGATTTTAATACCGCTGCGAATGACAATGGTCTCAGTCCATCTTAGCCGCAAGGCCGAGATGGGACCGATACGATAAAAGTACAGATTAGCATGCCAACGGATGGATGGCACATTGCAGGGGTTGTACAATTACAAAAATATTAAGAACAGTAACGGTCGGTTTCATTTTTACTATCGGTTAAAAAATATTACTGGTGATAGAAGTGATTTTAATACCGCTGCGAATGACAATGGTCTCAGTCCATCTTAGCCGCAAGGCCGAGATGGGACCGATACGATAATAGTACAGATTAGCATGCCAACGGATGGATGGCAAATTGCAGGGGATGTACAATTACAAAAATATTAAGAACAGTAACGGTCGGTTTTATTTTTACTATCTGTGAAAAAATATTACTGGTGACTACAGTGATTTTAATACCGCTGCGAATGACAATGGTCTCAGTCCATCTTAGCCGCAAGGCCGAGATGGGACCGATACGATAAAAGTACAGATTAGCAGGTCGACAGAGTCAATCAAAGCAAGCATAGCACATTGCAGAGGCTACACAAATACAACAATATTAAGAACAGTAATGATTAGTTTTATTTTTACTATCGGTTAAAAATATTACTGGTGATAGAAGTGGTTCTAATACCGCTGCGAATGACAATGGTCTCAGTCCATCCTAGCCGCAAGGCCGAGATGGGACCGATACGATAAAAGTACAGATTAGCATGCCAACGTATGGATGGCACGTTGCAGGGGTTGTACAATTACAAAAATATTAAGAACAGTAACGGTCGGTTTTATTTTTACTATCGGTGAAAAAATATTACTGGTGATAGAAGTGATTTTAATACCGCTGCGAATGACAATGGTCTCAGTCCATCCTAGCCGCAAGGCCGAGATGGGACCGATACGATAAAACTACAGATTAGCATGCCAACGTATGGATGGCACGTTGCAGGGGTTGTACAATTGCAAAAATATTAAGAACAGTAACGGTCGGTTTTATTTTTACTATCGGTGAAAAAATATTACTGGTGATAGAAGTGATTTTAATACCGCTGCGAATGACAATGGTCTCAGTCCATTTTAGCCGCAAGGCCGAGATGGGACCGATACGATAAAAGTACAGATTAGCATGCCAACGGATGAATGGCACATTGCAGGGGTTGCACAATTACAACACTATTAAGAACAGTAACGGTCGGTTTTATTTTGACTATCGTTGAAAAAATATTACTGGTGATAGAAGTGATTTAAATACCGCTGCAAATGACAATGGTCTCACTCCATCTTAGCCGCAAGGCCGAGATGGGACCGATACGATAAAAGTACAGATTAGCATGCCAACGGATGGATGTGACATTGCAGGGGTTATACAATTACAAAAATATTAAGAACAGTAACGGTCGGTTTTATTTTTACTATCGGTGAAAAAATATTACTGATGATAGAAGTGATTTTAATACCGCTGCGAATGACAATGGTCTCAGTCCATCTTAGCCGCAAGGCCGAGATGGGACCGATACGATAAAAGTACAGATTAGCATGCCAACGGATGGATGGCACATTGCAGGGGTTGCACAATTACAAAAATATTAAGAACAGTAACGGTCCGTTTTATTTTTACTATCGGTGAAAAAATATTATTGGTGATACAAGTGATTTTAATACCGCTGCGAATGACAATGGTCTCAGTCCATCTTAGCCGCAAGGCCGAGATGGGACCGATACGATAAAAGTACAGATTAGCATGCCAACGGATGGATGTGACATTGCAGGGGTTATACAATTACAAAAATATTAAGAACAGTAACGGTCGGTTTTATTTTTACTATCGGTGAAAAAATATTACTGATGATAGAAGTGATTTTAATACCGCTGCGAATGACAATGGTCTCAGTCCATCTTAGCCGCAAGGCCGAGATGGGACCGATACGATAAAAGTACAGATTAGCATGCCATCGGATGGATGGCACATTGCAGGGGTTGTACAATTACAAAAATATTAAGAGCAGTAACGGTCGGTTTTATTTTTACTATCGGTTAAAAAATATTACTGGTGATAGAAGTGATTTTAATACCGCTGCGAATCACAATGGTCTCAGTCCATCTTAGCCGCAAGGCCGAGATGGGACCGATACGATAAAAGTACAGATTAGCATGCCAACCGATGGATGGCACATTCCAGGGGTTGTACAATTACAAAAATATTAAGAACAGTAACGGTCGGTGTTATTTTTACTATCGGTGAAAAAAGATTACTGATGATAGAAGTAATTTTAATACCGCTGCGAATGACAATGGTCTCAGTCCATCTTAGCCGCAAGGCCGAGATGGGACCGATACGATAGAAGTACAGATTAGCATTCCAACCGATGGATGGCACATTGCAGGATTTGTACAATTACAAAAATATTAAGAACAGTAACGGTCGGTTTTATTTTTACTATCGGTGAAAAAATATTACTGGTGATAGAAGTGATTTTAATACCGCTGCGAATGGCAATGGTCTCAGTCCATCTTAGCCGCAAGGCCGAGGTGGGACCGATACGATAAAAGTACAGACTAGCATGCCAACGGATAGATGGCAAATTGCAGGGGTCGTACAATTACAAAAATATTAAGAACAGCAACGGTCGGTTTTATTTTTACTATCAGTGAAAAAATATTACTGGCGACTAAAGTGATTTTAATACCGCTGCGAATGACAATGGTCTCAGTCAATCTTAGCCGCAAGGCCGAGATGGGACCGATACGATAAAAGTACAGATTAGCATGCAAACGGATGGATGGCACGTTGCAGGGGTTGTACAATTACAAAAATATTAAGAACAGTAACGGTCGGTTTTATTTTTACTATCGGTTAAAAATATTACTGGTGATAGAAGTGGTTTTAATACCGCTGCGAATGACAATGGTCTCAGTCCATCTTAGCCGCAAGGCCGAGATGGGACCGATACGATAAAAGTACAGATTAGCATGCCAACGGATGGATGGGACATTGCAGGGGTTATACAATTACAAAAATATTAAGAACAGTAACGGTCGGTTTTATTTTTACTATCGGTTAAAAAATATTACTGGTGATAGAAGTGATTTTAATACCGCTGCGAATGACAATGGTCTCACTCCATCTTAGCCGCAAGGCCGAGATGGGACCGATACGATAAAAGTACAGATTAGCATGCCAACGGATGGATGGCACGTTGCAGGGGTTATACAATTACAAAAATATTAAGAACAGTAACGGTCGGATTTATTTTTACTATCGGTTAAAAAATATTACTGGCGATAGAAGTGATTTTAATACCGCTGCGAATGACAATGGTCTCAGTCCATCTTAGCCGCAAGGCCGAGATGGGACCGATACGATAAAAGTACAGATTAGCATGCCAACGTATGGATGGCACGTTGCAGGGGTTGTACAATTACAAAAATATTGAGAACAGTAACGGTTGGTTTTATTTTTACTATCGGTGAAAATATATTACTGGTGACTACAGTGATTTTAATACCGCTGCGAATGACAATGGTCTCAGTCCATCATAGCCGCAAGGCCGAGATGGGACCGATACGATAAAAGTACAGATTAGCATGCCAACGGATGGATGGCACATTGCAGGGGTTGTACAATTACAATAATATAAAGAACAGTAACGGTCGGATTTATTTTTACTATCGGTGAAAAAATATTACTGGTGATAGAAGTGATTTTAATACCGCTGCGAATGACAATGGTCTCAGTCCATCTTAGCCGCAAGGCCGAGATGGGACCGATACGATAAAAGTACAGATTAGCATGCCAACGTATGGATGGCACGTTGCAGGGGTTGTACAATTACAAAAATATTGAGAACAGTAACGGTTGGTTTTATTTTTACTATCGGTGAAAATATATTACTGGTGACTACAGTGATTTTAATACCGCTGCGAATGACAATGGTCTCAGTCCATCATAGCCGCAAGGCCGAGATGGGACCGATACGATAAAAGTACAGATTAGCATGCCAACGGATGGATGGCACATTGCAGGGGTTGTACAATTACAATAATATAAAGAACAGTAACGGTCGGATTTATTTTTACTATCGGTGAAAAAATATTACTGGTGATAGAAGTGATTTTAATACCGCTGCGAATGACAATGGTCTCAGTCCATCTTAGCCGCAAGGCCGAGATGGGACCGATACGATAAAAGTACAGATTAGCATGCCAACGGATGGATGGCACATTGCAGGGGTTGTACAATTACAATAATATAAAGAACAGTAACGGTCGGATTTATTTTTACTATCGGTTAAAAAATATTACTGGCGATAGAAGTGATTTTAATACCGCTGCGAATGACAATGGTCTCAGTCCATCTTAGCCGCAAGGCCGAGATGGGACCGATACGATAAAAGTACAGATTAGCATGCCAACGGATGGATGGCACGTTGCAGGGGTTGTACAATTACAAAAATATTAAGAACAGTAACGGTCGGTTTTATTTTTACTATCGGTGAAAAAATATTACTGGTGATAGAAGTGATTTTAATACCGCTGCGAATGACAATGGTCTCAGTCCATCTTAGCCGCAAGGCCGAGATGGGACCGATACGATAAAAGTACAGATTAGCATGCCAACGGATGGATGGCACATTGCAGGGGTTGTACAATTACAATAATATAAAGAACAGTAACGGTCGGATTTATTTTTACTATCGGTTAAAAAATATTACTGGCGATAGAAGTGATTTTAATACCGCTGCGAATGACAATGGTCTCAGTCCATCTTAGCCGCAAGGCCGAGATGGGACCGATACGATAAAAGTACAGATTAGCATGCCAACGTATGGATGGCACGTTGCAGGGGTTCTACAATTACAAAAATATTAAGAACAGTAAAGGTCGGTTTTATTTTTACTATCGGTGAGAAAATATTACTGGTGATAGAAGTGATTTTAATACCGCTGCGAATGACAATGGTCTCAGTCCATCTTAGCCGCAAGGCCGAGATGGGACCGATACGATAAAAGTCATGATTAGCAGGTCGACAGAGTCAATCAAAGAAAGCATGGCACATCGCAGAGGTTACACAAATACAACAATATTAAACACAGTAATGATTAGTTTTATTTTTACTATCGGTTAAAAAATATTACTGGTGAAAGAAGTGATTTTAATACCGCTGCAAATGACAATAGTCTCAGTCCATCTTAGCCGCAAGGCCGAGATTCGGACCGATACGATAAAAGTACAGATTAGCATGCCAACGGATGGATGGCACGTTGCAGGGGTTGTACAATTACAAAAATATTAAGAACAGTAACGGTCGGTTTTATTTTTACTATCGGTGAAAAAATATTACTGGTGACTACAGTGATTTTAATACCGCTGCGAATGACAATGGTCTCAGTCCATCTTAGCCGCAAGGCCGAGATGGGACCGATACGATAAAAGTCATGATTAGCAGGTCGACAGAGTCAATCAAAGAAAGCATGGCACATCGCAGAGGTTACAGAAATACAACAATATTAAACACAGTAATGATTAGTTTTATTTTTACTATCGGTTAAAAAATATTACTGGTGAAAGAAGTGATTTTAATACCGCTGCAAATGACAATGGTCTCAGTCCATCTTAGCCGCAAGGCCGAGATTGGGACCGATACGATAAAAGTACAGATTACCATGCCAACGGATGGATGGCACGTTGCAGGGGTTGTACAATTACAAAAATATTAAGAACAGTAACGGTCGGATTTATTTTTACTATCGGTTAAAAAATATTACTGGCGATAGAAGTGATTTTAATACCGCTGCGAATGACAATGGTCTCAGTCCATCTTAGCCGCAAGGCCGAGATGGGACCGATACGATAAAAGTACAGATTAGCATGCCAACGGATGGATGGCACGTTGCAGGGGTTGTACAATTACAAAAATATTAAGAACAGTAACGGTCGGTTTTATTTTTACTATCGGTGAAAAAATATTACTGGTGATAGAAGTGATTTTAATACCGCTGCGAATGACAATGGTCTCAGTCCATCTTAGCCGCAAGGCCGAGATGGGACCGATACGATAAAAGTACAGATTAGCATGCCAACGGATGGATGGCACATTGCAGGGGTTGTACAATTACAATAATATAAAGAACAGTAACGGTCGGATTTATTTTTACTATCGGTTAAAAAATATTACTGGCGATAGAAGTGATTTTAATACCGCTGCGAATGACAATGGTCTCAGTCCATCTTAGCCGCAAGGCCGAGATGGGACCGATACGATAAAAGTACAGATTAGCATGCCAACGTATGGATGGCACGTTGCAGGGGTTCTACAATTACAAAAATATTAAGAACAGTAAAGGTCGGTTTTATTTTTACTATCGGTGAGAAAATATTACTGGTGATAGAAGTGATTTTAATACCGCTGCGAATGACAATGGTCTCAGTCCATCTTAGCCGCAAGGCCGAGATGGGACCGATACGATAAAAGTCATGATTAGCAGGTCGACAGAGTCAATCAAAGAAAGCATGGCACATCGCAGAGGTTACACAAATACAACAATATTAAACACAGTAATGATTAGTTTTATTTTTACTATCGGTTAAAAAATATTACTGGTGAAAGAAGTGATTTTAATACCGCTGCAAATGACAATAGTCTCAGTCCATCTTAGCCGCAAGGCCGAGATTCGGACCGATACGATAAAAGTACAGATTAGCATGCCAACGGATGGATGGCACGTTGCAGGGGTTGTACAATTACAAAAATATTAAGAACAGTAACGGTCGGTTTTATTTTTACTATCGGTGAAAAAATATTACTGGTGACTACAGTGATTTTAATACCGCTGCGAATGACAATGGTCTCAGTCCATCTTAGCCGCAAGGCCGAGATGGGACCGATACGATAAAAGTCATGATTAGCAGGTCGACAGAGTCAATCAAAGAAAGCATGGCACATCGCAGAGGTTACAGAAATACAACAATATTAAACACAGTAATGATTAGTTTTATTTTTACTATCGGTTAAAAAATATTACTGGTGAAAGAAGTGATTTTAATACCGCTGCAAATGACAATGGTCTCAGTCCATCTTAGCCGCAAGGCCGAGATTGGGACCGATACGATAAAAGTACAGATTACCATGCCAACGGATGGATGGCACGTTGCAGGGGTTGTACAATTACAAAAATATTAAGAACTGTAACGGTCGGTTTTATTTTTACTATCGGAGAAAAAATATTACTGGTGATAGAAGTGATTTTAATACCGCTGCGAATGACAATGGTCTCAGTCCATCTTAGCCGCAAGGCCGAGATGGGACCGATACGATAAAAGTACAGATTAGCATGCCAACGGATGGATGGCACATTGCAGGGGTTGTACAATTACAATAATATAAAGAACAGTAACGGTCGGATTTATTTTTACTATCGGTTAAAAAATATTACTGGCGATAGAAGTGATTTTAATACCGCTGCGAATGACAATGGTCTCAGTCCATCTTAGCCGCAAGGCCGAGATGGGACCGATACGATAAAAGTACAGATTAGCATGCCAACGGATGGATGGCACGTTGCAGGGGTTGTACAATTACAAAAATATTAAGAACAGTAACGGTCGGTTTTATTTTTACTATCGGTGAAAAAATATTACTGGTGATAGAAGTGATTTTAATACCGCTGCGAATGACAATGGTCTCAGTCCATCTTAGCCGCAAGGCCGAGATGGGACCGATACGATAAAAGTCATGATTAGCAGGTCGACAGAGTCAATCAAAGAAAGCATGGCACATCGCAGAGGTTACAGAAATACAACAATATTAAACACAGTAATGATTAGTTTTATTTTTACTATCGGTGAAAAAATATTACTGGTGAAAGAAGTGATTTTAATACCGCTGCAAATGACAATGGTCTCAGTCCATCTTAGCCGCAAGGCCGAGATTGGGACCGATACGATAAAAGTACAGATTAGCATGCCAACGGATGGATGGCACGTTGCAGGGGTTGTACAATTACAAAAATATTAAGAACTGTAACGGTCGGTTTTATTTTTACTATCGGAGAAAAAATATTACTGGTGATAGAAGTGATTTTAATACCGCTGCGAATGACAATGGTCTCAGTCCATCTTAGCCGCAAGCCCGAGATGGGACCGATACGATAAAAGTACAGATTAGCATGCCAACGGATGGATGGCACATTGCAGGGGTTGTACAATTACAATAATATAAAGAACAGTAACGGTCGGATTTATTTTTACTATTGGTTAAAAAATATTACTGGCGATAGAATTGATTTTAATACCGCTGCGAATGACAATGGTCTTAGTCCATCTTAGCCGCAAGGCCGAGATGGGACCGATACGATAAAAGTACAGATTAGCATGCCAACGGATGGATGGCACGTTGCAGGGGTTGTACAATTACAAAAATATTAAGAACATTAACGGTCGGTTTTATTTTTACTATCGGTGAAAAAATATTACTGGTGATAGAAGTGATTTTAATACCGCTGCGAATGACAATGGTCTCAGTCCATCTTAGCCGCAAGGCCGAGATGGGACCGATACGATAAAAGTACAGATTAGCATGCCAACGGATGGATGGCACATTGCAGGGGTTGTACAATTACAATAATATAAAGAACAGTAACGGTCGGATTTATTTTTACTATCGGTTAAAAAATATTACTGGCGATAGAAGTGATTTTAATACCGCTGCGAATGACAATGGTCTCAGTCCATCTTAGCCGCAAGGCCGAGATGGGACCGATACGATAAAAGTACAGATTAGCATGCCAACGGATGGATGGCACGTTGCAGGGGTTGTACAATTACAAAAATATTAAGAACTGTAACGGTCGGTTTTATTTTTACTATCGGAGAAAAAATATTACTGGTGATAGAAGTGATTTTAATACCGCTGCGAATGACAATGGTCTCAGTCCATCTTAGCCGCAAGCCCGAGATGGGACCGATACGATAAAAGTACAGATTAGCATGCCAACGGATGGATGGCACATTGCAGGGGTTGTACAATTACAATAATATAAAGAACAGTAACGGTCGGATTTATTTTTACTATTGGTTAAAAAATATTACTGGCGATAGAATTGATTTTAATACCGCTGCGAATGACAATGGTCTTAGTCCATCTTAGCCGCAAGGCCGAGATGGGACCGATACGATAAAAGTACAGATTAGCATGCCAACGGATGGATGGCACGTTGCAGGGGTTGTACAATTACAAAAATATTAAGAACATTAACGGTCGGTTTTATTTTTACTATCGGTGAAAAAATATTACTGGTGATAGAAGTGATTTTAATACCGCTGCGAATGACAATGGTCTCAGTCCATCTTAGCCGCAAGGCCGAGATGGGACCGATACGATAAAAGTACAGATTAGCATGCCAACGGATGGATGGCACGTTGCAGGGGTTGTACAATTACAAAAATATTAAGAACTGTAACGGTCGGTTTTATTTTTACTATCGGAGAAAAAATATTACTGGTGATAGAAGTGATTTTAATACCGCTGCGAATGACAATGGTCTCAGTCCATCTTAGCCGCAAGCCCGAGATGGGACCGATACGATAAAAGTACAGATTAGCATGCCAACGGATGGATGGCACATTGCAGGGGTTGTACAATTACAATAATATAAAGAACAGTAACGGTCGGATTTATTTTTACTATTGGTTAAAAAATATTACTGGCGATAGAATTGATTTTAATACCGCTGCGAATGACAATGGTCTTAGTCCATCTTAGCCGCAAGGCCGAGATGGGACCGATACGATAAAAGTACAGATTAGCATGCCAACGGATGGATGGCACGTTGCAGGGGTTGTACAATTACAAAAATATTAAGAACATTAACGGTCGGTTTTATTTTTACTATCGGTGAAAAAATATTACTGGTGATAGAAGTGATTTTAATACCGCTGCGAATGACAATGGTCTCAGTCCATCTTAGCCGCAAGGCCGAGATGGGACCGATACGATAAAAGTACAGATTAGCATGCCAACGGATGGATGGCACATTGCAGGGGTTGTACAATTACAATAATATAAAGAACAGTAACGGTCGGATTTATTTTTACTATCGGTTAAAAAATATTACTGGCGATAGAAGTGATTTTAATACCGCTGCGAATGACAATGGTCTCAGTCCATCTTAGCCGCAAGGCCGAGATGGGACCGATACGATAAAAGTCATGATTAGCAGGTCGACAGAGTCAATCAAAGAAAGCATGGCACATCGCAGAGGTTACAGAAATACAACAATATTAAACACAGTAATGATTAGTTTTATTTTTACTATCGGTTAAAAAATATTACTGGTGAAAGAAGTGATTTTAATACCGCTGCAAATGACAATGGTCTCAGTCCATCTTAGCCGCAAGGCCGAGATTGGGACCGATACGATAAAAGTACAGATTAGCATGCCAACGGATGGATGGCACGTTGCAGGGGTTGTACAATTACAAAAATATTAAGAACAGTAACGGTCGGTTTTATTTTTACTATCGGTGAAAAAATATTACTGGTGATAGAAGTGATTTTAATACCGCTGCGAATGACAATGGTCTCAGTCCATCTTAGCCGCAAGGCCGAGATGGGACCGATACGATAAAAGTACAGATTAGCATGCCAACGTATGGATGGCACGTTGCAGGGGTTGTACAATTACAAAAATATTAAGAACAGTAACGGTCGGTTTTATTTTTACTATCGGTGAAAAAATATTACTGGTGATAGAAGTGATTTTAATACCGCTGCGAATGACAATGGTCTCAGTCCATCTTAGCCGCAAGGCCGAGATGGGACCGATACGATAAAAGTCATGATTAGCAGGTCGACAGAGTCAATCAAAGAAAGCATGGCACATCGCAGAGGTTACAGAAATACAACAATATTAAACACAGTAATGATTAGTTTTATTTTTACTATCGGTGAAAAAATATTACTGGTGAAAGAAGTGATTTTAATACCGCTGCAAATGACAATGGTCTCAGTCCATCTTAGCCGCAAGGCCGAGATTGGGACCGATACGATAAAAGTACAGATTAGCATGCCAACGGATGGATGGCACGTTGCAGGGGTTGTACAATTACAAAAATATTAAGAACTGTAACGGTCGGTTTTATTTTTACTATCGGAGAAAAAATATTACTGGTGATAGAAGTGATTTTAATACCGCTGCGAATGACAATGGTCTCAGTCCATCTTAGCCGCAAGCCCGAGATGGGACCGATACGATAAAAGTACAGATTAGCATGCCAACGGATGGATGGCACATTGCAGGGGTTGTACAATTACAATAATATAAAGAACAGTAACGGTCGGATTTATTTTTACTATTGGTTAAAAAATATTACTGGCGATAGAATTGATTTTAATACCGCTGCGAATGACAATGGTCTCAGTCCATCTTAGCCGCAAGGCCGAGATGGGACCGATACGATAAAAGTACAGATTAGCATGCCAACGGATGGATGGCACGTTGCAGGGGTTGTACAATTACAAAAATATTAAGAACAGTAACGGTCGGTTTTATTTTTACTATCGGTGAAAAAATATTACTGGTGATAGAAGTGATTTTAATACCGCTGCGAATGACAATGGTCTCAGTCCATCTTAGCCGCAAGGCCGAGATGGGACCGATACGATAAAAGTACAGATTAGCATGCCAACGGATGGATGGCACATTGCAGGGGTTGTACAATTACAATAATATAAAGAACAGTAACGGTCGGATTTATTTTTACTATCGGTTAAAAAATATTACTGGCGATAGAAGTGATTTTAATACCGCTGCGAATGACAATGGTCTCAGTCCATCTTAGCCGCAAGGCCGAGATGGGACCGATACGATAAAAGTACAGATTAGCATGCCAACGTATGGATGGCACGTTGCAGGGGTTCTACAATTACAAAAATATTAAGAACAGTAAAGGTCGGTTTTATTTTTACTATCGGTGAGAAAATATTACTGGTGATAGATGTGATTTTAATACCGCTGCGAATGACAATGGTCTCAGTCCATCTTAGCCGCAAGGCCGAGATTCGGACCGATACGATAAAAGTACAGATTAGCATGCCAACGGATGGATGGCACGTTGCAGGGGTTGTACAATTACAAAAATATTAAGAACAGTAACGGTCGGTTTTATTTTTACTATCGGTGAAAAAATATTACTGGTGACTACAGTGATTTTAATACCGCTGCGAATGACAATGGTCTCAGTCCATCTTAGCCGCAAGGCCGAGATGGGACCGATACGATAAAAGTCATGATTAGCAGGTCGACAGAGTCAATCAAAGAAAGCATGGCACATCGCAGAGGTTACAGAAATACAACAATATTAAACACAGTAATGATTAGTTTTATTTTTACTATCGGTTAAAAAATATTACTGGTGAAAGAAGTGATTTTAATACCGCTGCAAATGACAATGGTCTCAGTCCATCTTAGCCGCAACGCCGAGATGGGACCGATACGATAAAAGTACAGATTAGCATGCCAACGGATGGACGGCACGTTGCAGGGGTTGTACAATTACAAAAATATTAAGAACAGTAACGGTCGGTTTTATTTTTACTATCGGTGAAAAAATATTACTGGCGATACAAGTGATTTTAATACCGCTGCGAATGACAATGGTCTCAGTCCATCTTAGCCGCAAGGCCGAGATGGGACCGATACGATAAAACTACAGATTAGCATGCCAACGTATGGATGGCACGTTGCAGGGGTTGTACAATTACAAAAATATTAAGAACAGTAACGGTCGGTTTTATTTTTACTATCGGTGAAAAAATATTACTGGTGATAGAAGTGATTTTAATACCGCTGCGAATGACAATGGTCTCAGTCCATCTTAGCCGCAAGGCCGAGATGGGACCGATACGATAAAAGTACAGATTAGCAGGTCGACAGAGTCAATCAAAGCAAGCATAGCACATTGCAGAGGCTACACAAATACAACAATATTAAGAACAGTAATGATTAGTTTTATTTTTACTATCGGTTAAAAATATTACTGGTGATAGAAGTGGTTCTAATACCGCTGCGAATGACAATGGTCTCAGTCCATCCTAGCCGCAAGGCCGAGATGGGACCGATACGATAAAAGTACAGATTAGCATGCCAACGTATGGATGGCACGTTGCAGGGGTTGTACAATTACAAAAATATTAAGAACAGTAACGGTCGGTTTTATTTTTACTATCGGTGAAAAAATATTACTGGTGATAGAAGTGATTTTAATACCGCTGCGAATGACAATGGTCTCAGTCCATCTTAGCCGCAAGGCCGAGATGGGACCGATACGATAAAACTACAGATTAGCATGCCAACGTATGGATGGCACGTTGCAGGGGTTGTACAATTACAAAAATATTAAGAACAGTAACGGTCGGTTTTATTTTTACTATCGGTGAAAAAATATTACTGGTGATAGAAGTGATTTTAATACCGCTGCGAATGACAATGGTCTCAGTCCATTTTAGCCGCAAGGCCGAGATGGGACCGATACGATAAAAGTACAGATTAGCATGCCAACGGATGAATGGCACATTGCAGGGGTTGCACAATTACAACACTATTAAGAACAGTAACGGTCGGTTTTATTTTGACTATCGGTGAAAAAATATTACTGGTGATAGAAGTGATTTAAATACCGCTGCAAATGACAATGGTCTCACTCCATCTTAGCCGCAAGGCCGAGATGGGACCGATACGATAAAAGTACAGATTAGCATGCCAACGGATGGATGGCACGTTGCAGGGGTTGTACAATTACAAAAATATTAAGAACAGTAATGGTCGGTTTTATTTTTACTATCGGTGAAAAAATATTACTGGTGACTACAGTGATTTTAATACCGCTGCGAATGACAATGGTCTCAGTCCATCTTAGCCGCAAGGCCGAGATGGGACCGATACGATAAAAGTACAGATTAGCATGCCAACGGATGGATGGCACATTGCAGGATTTGTACAATTACAAAAATATTAAGAACAGTAACGGTCGGTTTTATTTTTACTATCGGTGAAAGAATATTTCTGGTGATAGAAGTGATTTTAATACCGCTGCGAATGACAATGGTCTCAGTCCATCTTAGCCGCAAGGCAGAGATGGGACCGATACGATAAAAGTACAGATTAGCATGCCAACGGATGGTTGGCACAATGCAGGTGTTGTACAATTACAAAAATATTAAGAACAGTAACGGTCGGTTTTATTTTTACTATCGGTGAAAAAATATTACTGGTGACTACAGTGATTTTAATACCGCTGCGAATGACAATGGTCTCAGTCCATCTTAGCCGCAAGGCCGAGATGGGACCGATACGATAAAAGTACAGATTAGCATGCCAACGTATGGATGGCACGTTGCAGGGGTTGTACAATTACAAAAATATTAAGAACAGTAACGGTCGGTTTTATTTTTACTATCGGTGAAAAAATATTACTGGTGATAGAAGTGATTTTAATACCGCTGCGAATGACAATGGTCTCAGTCCATTTTAGCCGCAAGGCCGAGATGGGACCGATACGATAAAAGTACAGATTAGCATGCCAACGGATGAATGGCACATTGCAGGGGTTGCACAATTACAACACTATTAAGAACAGTAACGGTCGGTTTTATTTTGACTATCGGTGAAAAAATATTACTGGTGATAGAAGTGATTTAAATACCGCTGCAAATGACAATGGTCTCACTCCATCTTAGCCGCAAGGCCGAGATGGGACCGATACGATAAAAGTACAGATTAGCATGCCAACGGATGGATGGCACGTTGCAGGGGTTGTACAATTACAAAAATATTAAGAACAGTAATGGTCGGTTTTATTTTTACTATCGGTGAAAAAATATTACTGGTGACTACAGTGATTTTAATACCGCTGCGAATGACAATGGTCTCAGTCCATCTTAGCCGCAACGCCGAGATGGGACCGATACGATAAAAGTACAGATTAGCATGCCAACGGATGGATGGCACATTGCAGGGGTTGTACAATTACAAAAATATTAAGAACAGTAACGGTCGGTTTTATTTTCACTATCGGTTAAAAAATATTACTGGTGATAGAAGTGATTTTAATACCGCTGCGAATGACAATGGTCTCAGTCCATCTTAGCCGCAAGGCCGAGATGGGACCGATACGATAAAAGTACAGATTAGCATGCCAACGGATGGATGGCACATTGCAGGATTTGTACAATTACAAAAATATTAAGAACAGTAACGGTCGGTTTTATTTTTACTATCGGTGAAAGAATATTTCTGGTGATAGAAGTGATTTTAATACCGCTGCGAATGACAATGGTCTCAGTCCATCCTAGCCGCAAGGCCGAGATGGGACCGATACGATAAAAGTACAGATTAGCATGCCAACGTATGGATGGCACGTTGCAGGGGTTGTACAATTACAAAAATATTAAGAACAGTAACGGTCGGTTTTATTTTTACTATCGGTGAAAAAATATTACTGGTGATAGAAGTGATTTTAATACCGCTGCGAATGACAATGGTCTCAGTCCATCTTAGCCGCAAGGCCGAGATGGGACCGATACGATAAAACTACAGATTAG
The DNA here is from genome assembly GCA_963989415.1 of Cerceris ruficornis. Taxonomy (NCBI): domain Eukaryota; kingdom Metazoa; phylum Arthropoda; class Insecta; order Hymenoptera; family Crabronidae; genus Cerceris; species Cerceris ruficornis. The sequence continues at coordinate 12,018,500 of OZ022520.1, read as the reverse complement.
CATGCCAACGTATGGATGGCACGTTGCAGGGGTTGTACAATTACAAAAATATTAAGAACAGTAACGGTCGGTTTTATTTTTACTATCGGTGAAAAAATATTACTGGTGATAGAAGTGATTTTAATACCGCTGCGAATGACAATGGTCTCAGTCCATTTTAGCCGCAAGGCCGAGATGGGACCGATACGATAAAAGTACAGATTAGCATGCCAACGGATGAATGGCACATTGCAGGGGTTGCACAATTACAACACTATTAAGAACAGTAACGGTCGGTTTTATTTTGACTATCGGTGAAAAAATATTACTGGTGATAGAAGTGATTTAAATACCGCTGCAAATGACAATTGTCTCACTCCATCTTAGCCGCAAGGCCGAGATGGGACCGATACGATAAAAGTACAGATTAGCATGCCAACGGATGGATGGCACGTTGCAGGGGTTGTACAATTACAAAAATATTAAGAACAGTAATGGTCGGTTTTATTTTTACTATCGGTGAAAAAATATTACTGGTGACTACAGTGATTTTAATACCGCTGCGAATGACAATGGTCTCAGTCCATCTTAGCCGCAACGCCGAGATGGGACCGATACGATAAAAGTACAGATTAGCATGCCAACGGATGGATGGCACATTGCAGGGGTTGTACAATTACAAAAATATTAAGAACAGTAACGGTCGGTTTTATTTTCACTATCGGTTAAAAAATATTACTGGTGATAGAAGTGATTTTAATACCGCTGCGAATGACAATGGTCTCAGTCCATCTTAGCCGCAAGGCCGAGATGGGACCGATACGATAAAAGTACAGATTAGCATGCCAACGGATGGATGGCACATTGCAGGATTTGTACAATTACAAAAATATTAAGAACAGTAACGGTCGGTTTTATTTTTACTATCGGTGAAAGAATATTTCTGGTGATAGAAGTGATTTTAATACCGCTGCGAATGACAATGGTCTCAGTCCATCTTAGCCGCAAGGCAGAGATGGGACCGATACGATAAAAGTACAGATTAGCATGCCAACGGATGGTTGGCACAATGCAGGTGTTGTACAATTACAAAAATATTAAGAACAGTAACGGTCGGTTTTATTTTTACTATCGGTGAAAAAATATTACTGGTGACTACAGTGATTTTAATACCGCTGCGAATGACAATGGTCTCAGTCCATCTTAGCCGCAAGGCCGAGATGGGACCGATACGATAAAAGTACAGATTAGCAGGTCGACAGAGTCAATCAAAGCAAGCATAGCACATTGCAGAGGCTACACAAATACAACAATATTAAGAACAGTAATGATTAGTTTTATTTTTACTATCGGTTAAAAATATTACTGGTGATAGAAGTGGTTCTAATACCGCTGCGAATGACAATGGTCTCAGTCCATCCTAGCCGCAAGGCCGAGATGGGACCGATACGATAAAAGTACAGATTAGCATGCCAACGGATGAATGGCACATTGCAGGGGTTGCACAATTACAACAATATTAAGAACAGTAACGGTCGGTTTTATTTTGACTATCGGTGAAAAAATATTACTGGTGATAGAAGTGATTTAAATACCGCTGCAAATGACAATGGTCTCACTCCATCTTAGCCGCAAGGCCGAGATGGGACCGATACGATAAAAGTACAGATTAGCATGCCAACGGATGGATGGCACGTTGCAGGGGTTGTACAATTACAAAAATATTAAGAACAGTAATGGTCGGTTTTATTTTTACTATCGGTGAAAAAATATTACTGGTGACTACAGTGATTTTAATACCGCTGCGAATGACAATGGTCTCAGTCCATCTTAGCCGCAACGCCGAGATGGGACCGATACGATAAAAGTACAGACTAGCATGCCAACGGATGGATGGCACATTGCAGGGGTTGTACAATTACAAAAATATTAAGAACAGTAACGGTCGGTTTTATTTTTACTATCGGTTAAAAAATATTACTGGTGATAGAAGTGATTTTAATACCGCTGCGAATGACAATGGTCTCAGTCCATCTTAGCCGCAAGGCCGAGATGGGACCGATACGATAAAAGTACAGATTAGCATGCCAACGGATGGACGGCACGTTGCAGGGGTTGTACAATTACAAAAATATTAAGAACAGTAACGGTCGGTTTTATTTTTACTATCGGTGAAAAAATATTACTGGCGATACAAGTGATTTTAATACCGCTGCGAATGACAATGGTCTCAGTCCATCTTAGCCGCAAGGCCGAGATGGGACCGATACGATAAAACTACAGATTAGCATGCCAACGTATGGATGGCACGTTGCAGGGGTTGTACAATTACAAAAATATTAAGAACAGTAACGGTCGGCTTTATTTTTACTATCGGTGAAAAAATATTACTGATGATAGAAGTGATTTTAATACCGCTGCGAATGACAATGGTCTCAGTCCATCTTAGCCGCAACGCCGAGATGGGACCGATACGATAAAAGTACAGATTAGCATGCCAACGGATGGATGGCACATTGCAGGGGTTGTACAATTACAAAAATATTAAGAACAGTAACGGTCGGTTTTATTTTTACTATCGGTTAAAAAATATTACTGGTGATAGAAGTGATTTTAATACCGCTGCGAATGACAATGGTCTCAGTCCACCTTAGCCGCAAGGCCGAGATGGGACCGATACGATAATAGTGCAGATTAGCATGCCAACGGATGGATGGCAAATTGCAGGGGTTGTACAATTACAAAAATATTAAGAACAGTAACGGTCGGTTTTATTTTTACTATCGGTGAAAAAATATTACTGGTGACTACAGTGATTTTAATACCGCTGCGAATGACAATGGTCTCAGTCCATCTTAGCCGCAAGGCCGAGATGGGACCGATACGATAAAAGTACAGATTAGCATGCCAACGGATGAATGGCACATTGCAGGGGTTGCACAATTACAACACTATTAAGAACAGTAACGGTCGGTTTTATTTTGACTATCGGTGAAAAAATATTACTGGTGATAGAAGTGATTTAAATACCGCTGTAAATGACAATGGTCTCACTCCATCTTAGCCGCAAGGCCGAGATGGGACCGATACGATAAAAGTACAGTTTAGCATGCCAACGGATGGATGGCACGTTGCAGGGGTTGTACAATTACAAAAATATTAGGAACAGTAACGGTCGGTTTTATTTTCACTATCGGTTAAAAAATATTACTGGTGATAGAAGTGATTTTAATACCGCTGCGAATGACAATGGTCTCAGTCCATCTTAGCCGCAAGGCCGAGATGGGACCGATACGATAAAAGTACAGATTAGCATGCCAACGGATGGATGGCACGTTGCAGGGGTTGTACAATTACAAAAATATTAAGAACAGTAATGGTCGGTTTTATTTTTACTATCGGTGAAAAAATATTACTGGTGACTACAGTGATTTTAATACCGCTGCGAATGACAATGGTCTCAGTCCATCTTAGCCGCAACGCCGAGATGGGACCGATACGATAAAAGTACAGATTAGCATGCCAACGGATGGATGGCACATTGCAGGGGTTGTACAATTACAAAAATATTAAGAACAGTAACGGTCGGTTTTATTTTTACTATCGGTTAAAAAATATTACTGGTGATAGAAGTGATTTTAATACCGCTGCGAATGACAATGGTCTCAGTCCACCTTAGCCGCAAGGCCGAGATGGGACCGATACGATAATAGTGCAGATTAGCATGCCAACGGATGGATGGCAAATTGCAGGGGTTGTACAATTACAAAAATATTAAGAACAGTAACGGTCGGTTTTATTTTTACTATCGGTGAAAAAATATTACTGGTGACTACAGTGATTTTAATACCGCTGCGAATGACAATGGTCTCAGTCCATCTTAGCCGCAAGGCCGAGATGGGACCGATACGATAAAAGTACAGATTAGCATGCCAACGGATGGACGGCACGTTGCAGGGGTTGTACAATTACAAAAATATTAAGAACAGTAACGGTCGGTTTTATTTTTACTATCGGTGAAAAAATATTACTGGCGATACAAGTGATTTTAATACCGCTGCGAATGACAATGGTCTCAGTCCATCTTAGCCGCAAGGCCGAGATGGGACCGATACGATAAAACTACAGATTAGCATGCCAACGTATGGATGGCACGTTGCAGGGGTTGTACAATTACAAAAATATTAAGAACAGTAACGGTCGGTTTTATTTTTACTATCGGTGAAAAAATATTACTGATGATAGAAGTGATTTTAATACCGCTGCGAATGACAATGGTCTCAGTCCATCTTAGCCGCAAGCCCGAGATGGGACCGATACGATAAAAGTACAGATTAGCATGCCAACGGATGGATGGCACATTGCAGGGGTTGTACAATTACAAAAATATTGAGAACAGTGACGGTCTGTTTTATTTTTAATATCGGTGAAAATATATTACTAGTGATAGAAGTGATTAGAATACCGCTGCGAATGACAATGGTCTCAGTCCATCTTAGCCGCAAGGCCGAGATGGGACCGATGCGATAAAAGTACAGATTAGCATGCCAACGTATGGATGGCACGTTGCAGGGGTTGTACAATTACAAAAATATTAAGAACAGTAACGGTCGGCTTTATTTTTACTATCGGTGAAAAAATATTACTGATGATAGAAGTGATTTTAATACCGCTGCGAATGACAATGGTCTCAGTCCATCTTAGCCGCAAGCCCGAGATGGGACCGATACGATAAAAGTACAGATTACCATGCCATCGGATGCATGGCACATTGCAGGGGTTGTACAATTACAAAAATATTAAGAACAGTAACGGTCGGTTTTATTTTTACTATCGGTGAAAAAATATTACTGGTGATAGAAGTGATTTTAATACCGCTGCGAATGACAATGGTCTCAGTCCATTTTAGCCGCAAGGCCGAGATGGGACCGATACGATAAAAGTACAGATTAGCATGCCAACGGATGAATGGCACATTGCAGGGGTTGCACAATTACAACACTATTAAGAACAGTAACGGTCGGTTTTATTTTGACTATCGGTGAAAAAATATTACTGGTGATAGAAGTGATTTAAATACCGCTGCAAATGACAATGGTCTCACTCCATCTTAGCCGCAAGGCCGAGATGGGACCGATGCGATAAAAGTACAGATTAGCATGCCAACGTATGGATGGCACGTTGCAGGGGTTGTACAATTACAAAAATATTAAGAACAGTAACGGTCGGCTTTATTTTTACTATCGGTGAAAAAATATTACTGATGATAGAAGTGATTTTAATACCGCTGCGAATGACAATGGTCTCAGTCCATCTTAGCCGCAACGCCGAGATGGGACCGATACGATAAAAGTACAGATTAGCATGCCAACGGATGGATGGCACATTGCAGGGGTTGTACAATTACAAAAATATTAAGAACAGTAACGGTCGGTTTTATTTTTACTATCGGTTAAAAAATATTACTGGTGATAGAAGTGATTTTAATACCGCTGCGAATGACAATGGTCTCAGTCCACCTTTGCCGCAAGGCCGAGATGGGACCGATACGATAATAGTGCAGATTAGCATGCCAACGGATGGATGGCAAATTGCAGGGGTTGTACAATTACAAAAATATTAAGAACAGTAACGGTCGGTTTTATTTTTACTATCGGTGAAAAAATATTACTGGTGACTACAGTGATTTTAATACCGCTGCGAATGACAATGGTCTCAGTCCATCTTAGCCGCTACGCCGAGATGGGACCGATACGATAAAAGTACAGATTAGCATGCCAACGGATGGATGGCACATTGCAGGGGTTGTACAATTACAAAAATATTGAGAACAGTGACGGTCTGTTTTATTTTTACTAACGGTGAAAAAATATTACTGGTGACTACAGTGATTTTAATACCGCTGCGAATGACAATGGTCTCAGTCCATCTTAGCCGCAAGGCCGAGATGGGACCGATGCGATAAAAGTACAGATTAGCATGCCAACGTATGGATGGCACGTTGCAGGGGTTGTACAATTACAAAAATATTAAGAACAGTAACGGTCGGCTTTATTTTTACTATCGGTGAAAAAATATTACTGATGATAGAAGTGATTTTAATACCGCTGCGAATGACAATGGTCTCAGTCCATCTTAGCCGCAACGCCGAGATGGGACCGATACGATAAAAGTACAGATTAGCATGCCAACGGATGGATGGCACATTGCAGGGGTTGTACAATTACAAAAATATTAAGAACAGTAACGGTCGGTTTTATTTTTACTATCGGTTAAAAAATATTACTGGTGATAGAAGTGATTTTAATACCGCTGCGAATGACAATGGTCTCAGTCCACCTTAGCCGCAAGGCCGAGATGGGACCGATACGATAATAGTGCAGATTAGCATGCCAACGGATGGATGGCAAATTGCAGGGGTTGTACAATTACAAAAATATTAAGAACAGTAACGGTCGGTTTTATTTTTACTATCGGTGAAAAAATATTACTGGTGACTACAGTGATTTTAATACCGCTGCGAATGACAATGGTCTCAGTCCATCTTAGCCGCAAGGCCGAGATGGGACCGATACGATAAAAGTACAGATTAGCATGCCAACGGATGAATGGCACATTGCAGGGGTTGCACAATTACAACAATATTAAGAACAGTAACGGTCGGTTTTATTTTGACTATCGGTGAAAAAATATTACTGGTGATAGAAGTGATTTAAATACCGCTGCAAATGACAATGGTCTCACTCCATCTTAGCCGCAAGGCCGAGATGGGACCGATGCGATAAAAGTACAGATTAGCATGCCAACGTATGGATGGCACGTTGCAGGGGTTGTACAATTACAAAAATATTAAGAACAGTAACGGTCGGCTTTATTTTTACTATCGGTGAAAAAATCTTACTGATGATAGAAGTGATTTTAATACCGCTGCGAATGACAATGGTCTCAGTCCATCTTAGCCGCAACGCCGAGATGGGACCGATACGATAAAAGTACAGATTAGCATGCCAACGGATGGATGGCACATTGCAGGGGTTGTACAATTACAAAAATATTAAGAACAGTAACGGTCGGTTTTATTTTTACTATCGGTTAAAAAATATTACTGGTGATAGAAGTGATTTTAATACCGCTGCGAATGACAATGGTCTCAGTCCACCTTTGCCGCAAGGCCGAGATGGGACCGATACGATAATAGTGCAGATTAGCATGCCAACGGATGGATGGCAAATTGCAGGGGTTGTACAATTACAAAAATATTAAGAACAGTAACGGTCGGTTTTATTTTTACTATCGGTGAAAAAATATTACTGGTGACTACAGTGATTTTAATACCGCTGCGAATGACAATGGTCTCAGTCCATCTTAGCCGCTACGCCGAGATGGGACCGATACGATAAAAGTACAGATTAGCATGCCAACGGATGGATGGCACATTGCAGGGGTTGTACAATTACAAAAATATTGAGAACAGTGACGGTCTGTTTTATTTTTACTAACGGTGAAAAAATATTACTGGTGACTACAGTGATTTTAATACCGCTGCGAATGACAATGGTCTCAGTCCATCTTAGCCGCAAGGCCGAGATGGGACCGATGCGATAAAAGTACAGATTAGCATGCCAACGTATGGATGGCACGTTGCAGGGGTTGTACAATTACAAAAATATTAAGAACAGTAACGGTCGGCTTTATTTTTACTATCGGTGAAAAAATATTACTGATGATAGAAGTGATTTTAATACCGCTGCGAATGACAATGGTCTCAGTCCATCTTAGCCGCAACGCCGAGATGGGACCGATACGATAAAAGTACAGATTAGCATGCCAACGGATGGATGGCACATTGCAGGGGTTGTACAATTACAAAAATATTAAGAACAGTAACGGTCGGTTTTATTTTTACTATCGGTTAAAAAATATTACTGGTGATAGAAGTGATTTTAATACCGCTGCGAATGACAATGGTCTCAGTCCACCTTAGCCGCAAGGCCGAGATGGGACCGATACGATAATAGTGCAGATTAGCATGCCAACGGATGGATGGCAAATTGCAGGGGTTGTACAATTACAAAAATATTAAGAACAGTAACGGTCGGTTTTATTTTTACTATCGGTGAAAAAATATTACTGGTGACTACAGTGATTTTAATACCGCTGCGAATGACAATGGTCTCAGTCCATCTTAGCCGCAAGGCCGAGATGGGACCGATACGATAAAAGTACAGATTAGCATGCCAACGGATGAATGGCACATTGCAGGGGTTGCACAATTACAACAATATTAAGAACAGTAACGGTCGGTTTTATTTTGACTATCGGTGAAAAAATATTACTGGTGATAGAAGTGATTTAAATACCGCTGCAAATGACAATGGTCTCACTCCATCTTAGCCGCAAGGCCGAGATGGGACCGATACGATAAAAGTACAGATTAGCATGCCAACGGATGGATGGCACGTTGCAGGGGTTGTACAATTACAAAAATATTAAGAACAGTAATGGTCGGTTTTATTTTTACTATCGGTGAAAAAATATTACTGGTGACTACAGTGATTTTAATACCGCTGCGAATGACAATGGTCTCAGTCCATCTTAGCCGCAACGCCGAGATGGGACCGATACGATAAAAGTACAGACTAGCATGCCAACGGATGGATGGCACATTGCAGGGGTTGTACAATTACAAAAATATTAAGAACAGTAACGGTCGGTTTTATTTTTACTATCGGTTAAAAAATATTACTGGTGATAGCAGTGATTTTAATACCGCTGCGAATGACAATGGTCTCAGTCCATCTTAGCCGCAAGGCCGAGATGGGACCGATACGATAAAAGTACAGATTAGCATGCCAACGGATGGACGGCACGTTGCAGGGGTTGTACAATTACAAAAATATTAAGAACAGTAACGGTCGGTTTTATTTTTACTATCGGTGAAAAAATATTACTGGCGATACAAGTGATTTTAATACCGCTGCGAATGACAATGGTCTCAGTCCATCTTAGCCGCAAGGCCGAGATGGGACCGATACGATAAAACTACAGATTAGCATGCCAACGTATGGATGGCACGTTGCAGGGGTTGTACAATTACAAAAATATTAAGAACAGTAACGGTCGGCTTTATTTTTACTATCGGTGAAAAAATATTACTGATGATAGAAGTGATTTTAATACCGCTGCGAATGACAATGGTCTCAGTCCATCTTAGCCGCAACGCCGAGATGGGACCGATACGATAAAAGTACAGATTAGCATGCCAACGGATGGATGGCACATTGCAGGGGTTGTACAATTACAAAAATATTAAGAACAGTAACGGTCGGTTTTATTTTTACTATCGGTTAAAAAATATTACTGGTGATAGAAGTGATTTTAATACCGCTGCGAATGACAATGGTCTCAGTCCACCTTAGCCGCAAGGCCGAGATGGGACCGATACGATAATAGTGCAGATTAGCATGCCAACGGATGGATGGCAAATTGCAGGGGTTGTACAATTACAAAAATATTAAGAACAGTAACGGTCGGTTTTATTTTTACTATCGGTGAAAAAATATTACTGGTGATAGAAGTGATTTTAATACCGCTGCGAATGACAATGGTCTCAGTCCATCTTAGCCGCAAGGCCGAGATGGGACCGATACGATAAAAGTACAGATTAGCATGCCAACGGATGGATGGCACGTTGCAGGGGTTGTACAATTACAAAAATATTAAGAACAGTAATGGTCGGTTTTATTTTTACTATCGGTGAAAAAATATTACTGGTGACTACAGTGATTTTAATACCGCTGCGAATGACAATGGTCTCAGTCCATCTTAGCCGCAACGCCGAGATGGGACCGATACGATAAAAGTACAGATTAGCATGCCAACGGATGGATGGCACATTGCAGGGGTTGTACAATTACAAAAATATTAAGAACAGTAACGGTCGGTTTTATTTTTACTATCGGTTAAAAAATATTACTGGTGATAGAAGTGATTTTAATACCGCTGCGAATGACAATGGTCTCAGTCCACCTTAGCCGCAAGGCCGAGATGGGACCGATACGATAATAGTGCAGATTAGCATGCCAACGGATGGATGGCAAATTGCAGGGGTTGTACAATTACAAAAATATTAAGAACAGTAACGGTCGGTTTTATTTTTACTATCGGTGAAAAAATATTACTGGTGACTACAGTGATTTTAATACCGCTGCGAATGTCAATGGTCTCAGTCCATCTTAGCCGCAAGGCCGAGATGGGACCGATACGATAAAAGTACAGATTAGCATGCCAACGGATGGACGGCACGTTGCAGGGGTTGTACAATTACAAAAATATTAAGAACAGTAACGGTCGGTTTTATTTTTACTATCGGTGAAAAAATATTACTGGCGATACAAGTGATTTTAATACCGCTGCGAATGACAATGGTCTCAGTCCATCTTAGCCGCAAGGCCGAGATGGGACCGATACGATAAAACTACAGATTAGCATGCCAACGTATGGATGGCACGTTGCAGGGGTTGTACAATTACAAAAATATTAAGAACAGTAACGGTCGGTTTTATTTTTACTATCGGTGAAAAAATATTACTGATGATAGAAGTGATTTTAATACCGCTGCGAATGACAATGGTCTCAGTCCATCTTAGCCGCAAGCCCGAGATGGGACCGATACGATAAAAGTACAGATTAGCATGCCAACGGATGGATGGCACATTGCAGGGGTTGTACAATTACAAAAATATTGAGAACAGTGACGGTCTGTTTTATTTTTAATATCGGTGAAAATATATTACTAGTGATAGAAGCGATTAGAATACCGCTGCGAATGACAATGGTCTCAGTCCATCTTAGCCGCAAGCCCGAGATGGGACCGATACGATAAAAGTACAGATTACCATGCCATCGGATGCATGGCACATTGCAGGGGTTGTACAATTACAAAAATATTAAGAACAGTAACGGTCGGTTTTATTTTTACTATCGGTGAAAAAATATTACTGGTGATAGAAGTGATTTTAATACCGCTGCGAATGACAATGGTCTCAGTCCATTTTAGCCGCAAGGCCGAGATGGGACCGATACGATAAAAGTACAGATTAGCATGCCAACGGATGAATGGCACATTGCAGGGGTTGCACAATTACAACACTATTAAGAACAGTAACGGTCGGTTTTATTTTGACTATCGGTGAAAAAATATTACTGGTGATAGAAGTGATTTAAATACCGCTGCAAATGACAATGGTCTCACTCCATCTTAGCCGCAAGGCCGAGATGGGACCGATACGATAAAAGTACAGATTAGCATGCCAACGGATGGATGGCACGTTGCAGGGGTTGTACAATTACAAAAATATTAAGAACAGTAATGGTCGGTTTTATTTTTACTATCGGTGAAAAAATATTACTGGTGACTACAGTGATTTTAATACCGCTGCGAATGACAATGGTCTCAGTCCATCTTAGCCGCTACGCCGAGATGGGACCGATACGATAAAAGTACAGATTAGCATGCCAACGGATGGATGGCACATTGCAGGGGTTGTACAATTACAAAAATATTGAGAACAGTGACGGTCTGTTTTATTTTTACTAACGGTGAAAAAATATTACTGGTGACTACAGTGATTTTAATACCGCTGCGAATGACAATGGTCTCAGTCCATCTTAGCCGCAAGGCCGAGATGGGACCGATGCGATAAAAGTACAGATTAGCATGCCAACGTATGGATGGCACGTTGCAGGGGTTGTACAATTACAAAAATATTAAGAACAGTAACGGTCGGTTTTATTTTTACTATCGGTGAAAAAATATTACTGGTGATAGAAGTGATTTTAATACCGCTGCGAATGACAATGGTCTCAGTCCATCTTAGCCGCAAGGCCGAGATGGGACCGATACGATAAAAGTACAGATTAGCATGCCAACGGATGGATGGCACATTGCAGGGGTTGTACAATTACAAAAATATTAAGAACAGTAACGGTCGGTTTCATTTTTACTATCGGTTAAAAAATATTACTGGTGATAGAAGTGATTTTAATACCGCTGCGAATGACAATGGTCTCAGTCCATCTTAGCCGCAAGGCCGAGATGGGACCGATACGATAATAGTACAGATTAGCATGCCAACGGATGGATGGCAAATTGCAGGGGATGTACAATTACAAAGATATTAAGAACAGTAACGGTCGGTTTTATTTTTACTATCGGTGAAAAAATATTACTGGTGACTACAGTGATTTTAATACCGCTGCGAATGACAATGGTCTCAGTCCATCTTAGCCGCAAGGCCGAGATGGGACCGATACGATAAAAGTACAGATTAGCAGGTCGACAGAGTCAATCAAAGCAAGCATAGCACATTGCAGAGGCTACACAAATACAACAATATTAAGAACAGTAATGATTAGTTTTATTTTTACTATCGGTTAAAAATATTACTGGTGATAGAAGTGGTTCTAATACCGCTGCGAATGACAATGGTCTCAGTCCATCCTAGCCGCAAGGCCGAGATGGGACCGATACGATAAAAGTACAGATTAGCATGCCAACGTATGGATGGCACGTTGCAGGGGTTGTACAATTACAAAAATATTAAGAACAGTAACGGTCGGTTTTATTTTTACTATCGGTGAAAAAATATTACTGGTGATAGAAGTGATTTTAATACCGCTGCGAATGACAATGGTCTCAGTCCATCCTAGCCGCAAGGCCGAGATGGGACCGATACGATAAAACTACAGATTAGCATGCCAACGTATGGATGGCACGTTGCAGGGGTTGTACAATTGCAAAAATATTAAGAACAGTAACGGTCGGTTTTATTTTTACTATCGGTGAAAAAATATTACTGGTGATAGAAGTGATTTTAATACCGCTGCGAATGACAATGGTCTCAGTCCATTTTAGCCGCAAGGCCGAGATGGGACCGATACGATAAAAGTACAGATTAGCATGCCAACGGATGAATGGCACATTGCAGGGGTTGCACAATTACAACACTATTAAGAACAGTAACGGTCGGTTTTATTTTGACTATCGTTGAAAAAATATTACTGGTGATAGAAGTGATTTAAATACCGCTGCAAATGACAATGGTCTCACTCCATCTTAGCCGCAAGGCCGAGATGGGACCGATACGATAAAAGTACAGATTAGCATGCCAACGGATGGATGTGACATTGCAGGGGTTATACAATTACAAAAATATTAAGAACAGTAACGGTCGGTTTTATTTTTACTATCGGTGAAAAAATATTACTGATGATAGAAGTGATTTTAATACCGCTGCGAATGACAATGGTCTCAGTCCATCTTAGCCGCAAGGCCGAGATGGGACCGATACGATAAAAGTACAGATTAGCATGCCAACGGATGGATGGCACATTGCAGGGGTTGCACAATTACAAAAATATTAAGAACAGTAACGGTCCGTTTTATTTTTACTATCGGTGAAAAAATATTATTGGTGATACAAGTGATTTTAATACCGCTGCGAATGACAATGGTCTCAGTCCATCTTAGCCGCAAGGCCGAGATGGCACCGATACGATAAAAGTACAGATTAGCATGCCAACGGATGGATGTGACATTGCAGGGGTTATACAATTACAAAAATATTAAGAACAGTAACGGTCGGTTTTATTTTTACTATCGGTGAAAAAATATTACTGATGATAGAAGTGATTTTAATACCGCTGCGAATGACAATGGTCTCAGTCCATCTTAGCCGCAAGGCCGAGATGGGACCGATACGATAAAAGTACAGATTAGCATGCCATCGGATGGATGGCACATTGCAGGGGTTGTACAATTACAAAAATATTAAGAGCAGTAACGGTCGGTTTTATTTTTACTATCGGTTAAAAAATATTACTGGTGATAGAAGTGATTTTAATACCGCTGCGAATCACAATGGTCTCAGTCCATCTTAGCCGCAAGGCCGAGATGGGACCGATACGATAAAAGTACAGATTAGCATGCCAACCGATGGATGGCACATTCCAGGGGTTGTACAATTACAAAAATATTAAGAACAGTAACGGTCGGTGTTATTTTTACTATCGGTGAAAAAAGATTACTGATGATAGAAGTAATTTTAATACCGCTGCGAATGACAATGGTCTCAGTCCATCTTAGCCGCAAGGCCGAGATGGGACCGATACGATAGAAGTACAGATTAGCATTCCAACCGATGGATGGCACATTGCAGGATTTGTACAATTACAAAAATATTAAGAACAGTAACGGTCGGTTTTATTTTTACTATCGGTGAAAAAATATTACTGGTGATAGAAGTGATTTTAATACCGCTGCGAATGGCAATGGTCTCAGTCCATCTTAGCCGCAAGGCCGAGGTGGGACCGATACGATAAAAGTACAGACTAGCATGCCAACGGATAGATGGCAAATTGCAGGGGTCGTACAATTACAAAAATATTAAGAAAAGCAACGGTCGGTTTTATTTTTACTATCAGTGAAAAAATATTACTGGCGACTAAAGTGATTTTAATACCGCTGCGAATGACAATGGTCTCAGTCAATCTTAGCCGCAAGGCCGAGATGGGACCGATACGATAAAAGTACAGATTAGCATGCAAACGGATGGATGGCACGTTGCAGGGGTTGTACAATTACAAAAATATTAAGAACAGTAACGGTCGGTTTTATTTTTACTATCGGTTAAAAATATTACTGGTGATAGAAGTGGTTTTAATACCGCTGCGAATGACAATGGTCTCAGTCCATCTTAGCCGCAAGGCCGAGATGGGACCGATACGATAAAAGTACAGATTAGCATGCCAACGGATGGATGGGACATTGCAGGGGTTATACAATTACAAAAATATTAAGAACAGTAACGGTCGGTTTTATTTTTACTATCGGTTAAAAATATTACTGGTGATAGAAGTGGTTTTAATACCGCTGTGAATGACAATGGTCTCAGTCCATCTTAGCCGCAAGGCCGAGATGGGACCGATACGATAAAAGTACAGATTAGCATGCCAACGGATGGATGGCACATTGCGGAGGTTATACAATTACAAAAATATTAAGAATAGTAACGGTCGGTTTTATTTTTACTATCGGTTAAAAAATATTACTGGTGATAGAAGTGATTTTAATACCGCTGCGAATGACAATGGTCTCACTCCATCTTAGCCGCAAGGCCGAGATGGGACCGATACGATAAAAGTACAGATTAGCATGCCAACGGATGGATGGCACGTTGCAGGGGTTATACAATTACAAAAATATTAAGAACAGTAACGGTCGGATTTATTTTTACTATCGGTTAAAAAATATTACTGGCGATAGAAGTGATTTTAATACCGCTGCGAATGACAATGGTCTCAGTCCATCTTAGCCGCAAGGCCGAGATGGGACCGATACGATAAAAGTACAGATTAGCATGCCAACGTATGGATGGCACGTTGCAGGGGTTGTACAATTACAAAAATATTGAGAACAGTAACGGTTGGTTTTATTTTTACTATCGGTGAAAATATATTACTGGTGACTACAGTGATTTTAATACCGCTGCGAATGACAATGGTCTCAGTCCATCATAGCCGCAAGGCCGAGATGGGACCGATACGATAAAAGTACAGATTAGCATGCCAACGGATGGATGGCACATTGCAGGGGTTGTACAATTACAATAATATAAAGAACAGTAACGGTCGGATTTATTTTTACTATCGGTTAAAAAATATTACTGGCGATAGAAGTGATTTTAATACCGCTGCGAATGACAATGGTCTCAGTCCATCTTACAAGGGAACATCCCGAGGTGCCACACGCCGATTTTGATGAAATTTTAGTATGATGTAGTACTCGTTAGAATATTCGATACGTACTTTTTTATATCGGCAATCGTGCACGTTAAAGGGGCGAAAACCGCCCCCAAAGTTGTTGGCCAAAAGTGTATTTCGTTGAATATCTTCGAAACTATGAGAGATAGAGCATTTGCGTAAATTGGCAAAATTAGCGCCTTTGCATTACGAATTTAACGGCATAATTTTTTTTGCAAAATCTCCATTTGTTTAAACAATATGTTGAAAAATAACATATTTTCGGCAGTTTTACCACTTTAATGTTATTCAATTTTCTTGAATAATTTTTTGTAAAAACTACATTTCCTATACAAAATTACGGATAAATAGGAATTTCGATTTTTTCATCAACAAAAAAGTTATTACATATGAGATTTTATCGTTCGACGCGCGAAATAGAGTCCCTACACGAGTCGTTCCTTGTTCATAACTCCCCGGTAATTTGTAAGTAAATTGATTTTACCGATAACCATTCGTTGCTAACAAAAAGAAAAGAATTTTCCGTTACTTTAATGCGATATAATTTTCGGCTACAGCACTGCGCGCGGTTTATGGAGGGACATTCCCAGGTCGGCACGGTGTGAACAAATAAATGAAACAACAAGAATGGAGTGTAAAATGCTTATAGAAAAAGTAGTGACCGCTCACCAACAATGAGAAGTAGCCGAGGTGTATGTCTATCGCACTTCACGAATCTACAGCTTCGGCCTGCTTATTGTTAGGAATGTCAAAGATTATAACTCTTTGTCTATGCGTTACGAAAATCACAGGCTTTCGCCTGATGACAAATTTCAGGGATCTTTCCCATTTTTACAACATACTTCGGAAATTTCCTCTTCGCGAGGAAAAAGAGGGTGGGGTTTAACTATTATACTAATAACCAATGACAGACATGGTAAAGTCGATACGTCATCGTCTTTAAGGTATATATAATAGTGAGTGTTTAATATTTGTCGAATTCTATTCGCATCAACATTCGTATGCTGACGAAAGAGTTTTTGCTATTGCGAAGATTTTGGAAAGCGCTAATAGCTTCTTGCGGTACTAATTTACAGTAAGTATCTTTGTTAAAAACCAAAATTGCAATTTTTCTGCTATTCTTTATTATTTTACATTGTTCATTGCAAAATCAAAGCAGTTTAGATTGGTGTAAAAATGACTTATGTTTTAAACATTTTTTTGAAGAATATCATTACTGCCAAAATTATATAGAATAACAGATATTAATTACAGCTCTACCATTTATTTGAAAGCACCAACGTTTATATATTAATAAAATCAGCTCTTTTAAGAGCTACCAAGCAGTTATGAACAAGGAACGACTCGTGTAGGGACTCTATTTCGCGCGTCGAACGATAAAATCTCATATGCAATAACTTTTTTGTTGATGAAAAAATCGAAATTCCTATTTATCCGTAATTTTGTATAGGAAATGTAGTTTTTACAAAAAAATATTCAAGAAAATTGAATAACATTAAAGTGGTAAAACTGCCGAAAATATGTTATTTTTCAACATATTGTTTAAACAAATGGAGATTTTGCAAAAAAAAGTATGCCGTTAAATTTGTAATGCAAAGGCGCTAATTTCGCCAATTTACGCAAATGCTCTATCTCTCATAGTTTCCAAGATATTCAACGAAATAAACTTTTGACTCCCAACTTTGGGGGCGGTTTTCACCCCTTTAACGTGGACGATTGCCGATATAAAAAAATACGTGTCGAATATTCTAACGAGTACTACATCGTACTAAAATTTCATCAAAATCGGCGTGTGGCACCTCGGGATGTTCCCTTGTTAGCCGCAAGGCCGAGATGGGACCGATACGATAAAAGTACAGATTAGCATGCCAACGGATGGATGGCACGTTGCAGGGGTTGTACAATTACAAAAATATTAAGAACAGTAACGGTCGGTTTTATTTTTACTATCGGTGAAAAAATATTACTGGTGATAGAAGTGATTTTAATACCGCTGCGAATGACAATGGTCTCAGTCCATCTTAGCCGCAAGGCCGAGATGGGACCGATACGATAAAAGTCATGATTAGCAGGTCGACAGAGTCAATCAAAGAAAGCATGGCACATCGCAGAGGTTACACAAATACAACAATATTAAACACAGTAATGATTAGTTTTATTTTTACTATCGGTGAAAAAATATTACTGGTGAAAGAAGTGATTTTAATACCGCTGCAAATGACAATGGTCTCAGTCCATCTTAGCCGCAAGGCCGAGATTGGGACCGATACGATAAAAGTACAGATTAGCATGCCAACGGATGGATGGCACGTTGCAGGGGTTGTACAATTACAAAAATATTAAGAACTGTAAGGGTCGGTTTTATTTTTACTATCGGAGAAAAAATATTACTGGTGATAGAAGTGATTTTAATACCGCTGCGAATGACAATGGTCTCAGTCCATCTTAGCCGCAAGCCCGAGATGGGACCGATACGATAAAAGTACAGATTAGCATGCCAACGGATGGATGGCACATTGCAGGGGTTGTACAATTACAATAATATAAAGAACAGTAACGGTCGGTTTTATTTTTACTATCGGTGAAAATGTATTACTGGTGACTACAATGATTTTAATACCGCTGCAAATGACAATGGTCTCAGTCCATCTTAGCCGCAAGGCCGAGATGGGACCGATACGATAAAAGTACAGATTAGCATGCCAACGGATGGATGGCACGTTGCAGGGGTTATACAATTACAAAAATATTAAGAACAGTAACGGTCGGATTTATTTTTACTATCGGTTAAAAAATATTACTGGCGATAGAAGTGATTTTAATACCGCTGCGAATGACAATGGTCTCAGTCCATCTTAGCCGCAAGCCCGAGATGGGACCGATACGATAAAAGTACAGATTAGCATGCCAACGGATGGATGGCACATTGCAGGGGTTGTACAATTACAATAATATAAAGAACAGTAACGGTCGGTTTTATTTTTACTATCGGTGAAAATGTATTACTGGTGACTACAATGATTTTAATACCGCTGCAAATGACAATGGTCTCAGTCCATCTTAGCCGCAAGGCCGAGATGGGACCGATACGATAAAAGTACAGATTAGCATGCCAACGGATGGATGGCACGTTGCAGGGGTTATACAATTACAAAAATATTAAGAACAGTAACGGTCGGATTTATTTTTACTATCGGTTAAAAAATATTACTGGCGATAGAAGTGATTTTAATACCGCTGCGAATGACAATGGTCTCAGTCCATCTTAGCCGCAAGGCCGAGATGGGACCGATACGATAAAAGTACAGATTAGCATGCCAACGGATGGATGGCACGTTGCAGGGGTTGTACAATTACAAAAATATTAAGAACAGTAACGGTCGGTTTTATTTTTACTATCGGTGAAAAAATATTACTGGTGATAGAAGTGATTTTAATACCGCTGCGAATGACAATGGTCTCAGTCCATCTTAGCCGCAAGGCCGAGATGGGACCGATACGATAAAAGTACAGATTAGCATGCCAACGGATGGATGGCACATTGCAGGGGTTGTACAATTACAATAATATAAAGAACAGTAACGGTCGGATTTATTTTTACTATCGGTTAAAAAATATTACTGGCGATAGAAGTGATTTTAATACCGCTGCGAATGACAATGGTCTCAGTCCATCTTAGCCGCAAGGCCGAGATGGGACCGATACGATAAAAGTACAGATTAGCATGCCAACGTATGGATGGCACGTTGCAGGGGTTCTACAATTACAAAAATATTAAGAACAGTAAAGGTCGGTTTTATTTTTACTATCGGTGAGAAAATATTACTGGTGATAGAAGTGATTTTAATACCGCTGCGAATGACAATGGTCTCAGTCCATCTTAGCCGCAAGGCCGAGATGGGACCGATACGATAAAAGTCATGATTAGCAGGTCGACAGAGTCAATCAAAGAAAGCATGGCACATCGCAGAGGTTACACAAATACAACAATATTAAACACAGTAATGATTAGTTTTATTTTTACTATCGGTTAAAAAATATTACTGGTGAAAGAAGTGATTTTAATACCGCTGCAAATGACAATAGTCTCAGTCCATCTTAGCCGCAAGGCCGAGATTGGGACCGATACGATAAAAGTACAGATTAGCATGCCAACGGATGGATGGCACGTTGCAGGGGTTATACAATTACAAAAATATTAAGAACAGTAACGGTCGGATTTATTTTTACTATCGGTTAAAAAATATTACTGGCGATAGAAGTGATTTTAATACCGCTGCGAATGACAATGGTCTCAGTCCATCTTAGCCGCAAGGCCGAGATGGGACCGATACGATAAAAGTCATGATTAGCAGGTCGACAGAGTCAATCAAAGAAAGCATGGCACATCGCAGAGGTTACAGAAATACAACAATATTAAACACAGTAATGATTAGTTTTATTTTTACTATCGGTTAAAAAATATTACTGGTGAAAGAAGTGATTTTAATACCGCTGCAAATGACAATGGTCTCAGTCCATCTTAGCCGCAAGGCCGAGATTGGGACCGATACGATAAAAGTACAGATTAGCATGCCAACGGATGGATGGCACGTTGCAGGGGTTATACAATTACAAAAATATTAAGAACAGTAACGGTCGGATTTATTTTTACTATCGGTTAAAAAATATTACTGGCGATAGAAGTGATTTTAATACCGCTGCGAATGACAATGGTCTCAGTCCATCTTAGCCGCAAGGCCGAGATGGGACCGATACGATAAAAGTACAGATTAGCATGCCAACGTATGGATGGCACGTTGCAGGGGTTGTACAATTACAAAAATATTGAGAACAGTAACGGTTGGTTTTATTTTTACTATCGGTGAAAATATATTACTGGTGACTACAGTAATTTTAATACCGCTGCGAATGACAATGGTCTCAGTCCATCATAGCCGCAAGGCCGAGATGGGACCGATACGATAAAAGTACAGATTAGCATGCCAACGGATGGATGGCACATTGCAGGGGTTGTACAATTACAATAATATAAAGAACAGTAACAGTCGGATTTATTTTTACTATCGGTTAAAAAATATTACTGGTCATAGAAGTGATTTTAATACCGCTGCGAATGACAATGGTCTCAGTCCATCTTAGCCGCAAGGCCGAGATGGGACCGATACGATAAAAGTACAGATTAGCATGCCAACGGATGGATGGCACGTTGCAGGGGTTGTACAATTACAAAAATATTAAGAACAGTAACGGTCGGTTTTATTTTTACTATCGGTGAAAAAATATTACTGGTGATAGAAGTGATTTTAATACCGCTGCGAATGACAATGGTCTCAGTCCATCTTAGCCGCAAGGCCGAGATGGGACCGATACGATAAAAGTACAGATTAGCATGCCAACGGATGGATGGCACATTGCAGGGGTTGTACAATTACAATAATATAAAGAACAGTAACGGTCGGATTTATTTTTACTATCGGTTAAAAAATATTACTGGCGATAGAAGTGATTTTAATACCGCTGCGAATGACAATGGTCTCAGTCCATCTTAGCCGCAAGGCCGAGATGGGACCGATACGATAAAAGTACAGATTAGCATGCCAACGGATGGATGGCACGTTGCAGGGGTTGTACAATTACAAAAATATTAAGAACAGTAACGGTCGGTTTTATTTTTACTATCGGTGAAAAAATATTACTGGTGATAGAAGTGATTTTAATACCGCTGCGAATGACAATGGTCTCAGTCCATCTTAGCCGCAAGGCCGAGATGGGACCGATACGATAAAAGTCATGATTAGCAGGTCGACAGAGTCAATCAAAGAAAGCATGGCACATCGCAGAGGTTACAGAAATACAACAATATTAAACACAGTAATGATTAGTTTTATTTTTACTATCGGTGAAAAAATATTACTGGTTAAAGAAGTGATTTTAATACCGCTGCAAATGACAATGGTCTCAGTCCATCTTAGCCGCAAGGCCGAGATTGGGACCGATACGATAAAAGTACAGATTAGCATGCCAACGGATGGATGGCACGTTGCAGGGGTTGTACAATTACAAAAATATTAAGAACTGTAACGGTCGGTTTTATTTTTACTATCGGAGAAAAAATATTACTGGTGATAGAAGTGATTTTAATACCGCTGCGAATGACAATGGTCTCAGTCCATCTTAGCCGCAAGCCCGAGATGGGACCGATACGATAAAAGTACAGATTAGCATGCCAACGGATGGATGGCACATTGCAGGGGTTGTACAATTACAATAATATAAAGAACAGTAACGGTCGGATTTATTTTTACTATTGGTTAAAAAATATTACTGGCGATAGAATTGATTTTAATACCGCTGCGAATGACAATGGTCTCAGTCCATCTTAGCCGCAAGGCCGAGATGGGACCGATACGATAAAAGTACAGATTAGCATGCCAACGGATGGATGGCACGTTGCAGGGGTTGTACAATTACAAAAATATTAAGAACATTAACGGTCGGTTTTATTTTTACTATCGGTGAAAAAATATTCCTGGTGATAGAAGTGATTTTAATACCGCTGCGAATGACAATGGTCTCAGTCCATCTTAGCCGCAAGGCCGAGATGGGACCGATACGATAAAAGTACAGATTAGCATGCCAACGGATGGATGGCACATTGCAGGGGTTGTACAATTACAATAATATAAAGAACAGTAACGGTCGGATTTATTTTTACTATCGGTTAAAAAATATTACTGGCGATAGAAGTGATTTTAATACCGCTGCGAATGACAATGGTCTCAGTCCATCTTAGCCGCAAGGCCGAGATGGGACCGATACGATAAAAGTACAGATTAGCATGCCAACGGATGGATGGCACGTTGCAGGGGTTGTACAATTACAAAAATATTAAGAACAGTAACGGTCGGTTTTATTTTTACTATCGGTGAAAAAATATTACTGGTGATAGAAGTGATTTTAATACCGCTGCGAATGACAATGGTCTCAGTCCATCTTAGCCGCAAGGCCGAGATGGGACCGATACGATAAAAGTACAGATTAGCATGCCAACGGATGGATGGCACATTGCAGGGGTTGTACAATTACAATAATATAAAGAACAGTAACGGTCGGATTTATTTTTACTATCGGTTAAAAAATATTACTGGCGATAGAAGTGATTTTAATACCGCTGCGAATGACAATGGTCTCAGTCCATCTTAGCCGCAAGGCCGAGATGGGACCGATACGATAAAAGTACAGATTAGCATGCCAACGGATGGATGGCACGTTGCAGGGGTTGTACAATTACAAAAATATTAAGAACAGTAACGGTCGGTTTTATTTTTACTATCGGTGAAAAAATATTACTGGTGATAGAAGTGATTTTAATACCGCTGCGAATGACAATGGTCTCAGTCCATCTTAGCCGCAAGGCCGAGATGGGACCGATACGATAAAAGTACAGATTAGCATGCCAACGGATGGATGGCACATTGCAGGGGTTGTACAATTACAATAATATAAAGAACAGTAACGGTCGGATTTATTTTTACTATCGGTTAAAAAATATTACTGGCGATAGAAGTGATTTTAATACCGCTGCGAATGACAATGGTCTCAGTCCATCTTAGCCGCAAGGCCGAGATGGGACCGATACGATAAAAGTACAGATTAGCATGCCAACGTATGGATGGCACGTTGCAGGGGTTCTACAATTACAAAAATATTAAGAACAGTAAAGGTCGGTTTTATTTTTACTATCGGTGAGAAAATATTACTGGTGATAGAAGTGATTTTAATACCGCTGCGAATGACAATGGTCTCAGTCCATCTTAGCCGCAAGGCCGAGATGGGACCGATACGATAAAAGTCATGATTAGCAGGTCGACAGAGTCAATCAAAGAAAGCATGGCACATCGCAGAGGTTACACAAATACAACAATATTAAACACAGTAATGATTAGTTTTATTTTTACTATCGGTTAAAAAATATTACTGGTGAAAGAAGTGATTTTAATACCGCTGCAAATGACAATAGTCTCAGTCCATCTTAGCCGCAAGGCCGAGATTCGGACCGATACGATAAAAGTACAGATTAGCATGCCAACGGATGGATGGCACGTTGCAGGGGTTGTACAATTACAAAAATATTAAGAACAGTAACGGTCGGTTTTATTTTTACTATCGGTGAAAAAATATTACTGGTGACTACAGTGATTTTAATACCGCTGCGAATGACAATGGTCTCAGTCCATCTTAGCCGCAAGGCCGAGATGGGACCGATACGATAAAAGTCATGATTAGCAGGTCGACAGAGTCAATCAAAGAAAGCATGGCACATCGCAGAGGTTACAGAAATACAACAATATTAAACACAGTAATGATTAGTTTTATTTTTACTATCGGTTAAAAAATATTACTGGTGAAAGAAGTGATTTTAATACCGCTGCAAATGACAATGGTCTCAGTCCATCTTAGCCGCAAGGCCGAGATTGGGACCGATACGATAAAAGTACAGATTAGCATGCCAACGGATGGATGGCACGTTGCAGGGGTTGTACAATTACAAAAATATTAAGAACAGTAACGGTCGGTTTTATTTTTACTATCGGTGAAAAAATATTACTGGTGATAGAAGTGATTTTAATACCGCTGCGAATGACAATGGTCTCAGTCCATCTTAGCCGCAAGGCCGAGATGGGACCGATACGATAAAAGTACAGATTAGCATGCCAACGTATGGATGGCACGTTGCAGGGGTTGTACAATTACAAAAATATTAAGAACAGTAACGGTCGGTTTTATTTTTACTATCGGTGAAAAAATATTACTGGTGATAGAAGTGATTTTAATACCGCTGCGAATGACAATGGTCTCAGTCCATCTTAGCCGCAAGGCCGAGATGGGACCGATACGATAAAAGTCATGATTAGCAGGTCGACAGAGTCAATCAAAGAAAGCATGGCACATCGCAGAGGTTACAGAAATACAACAATATTAAACACAGTAATGATTAGTTTTATTTTTACTATCGGTGAAAAAATATTACTGGTGAAAGAAGTGATTTTAATACCGCTGCAAATGACAATGGTCTCAGTCCATCTTAGCCGCAAGGCCGAGATTGGGACCGATACGATAAAAGTACAGATTAGCATGCCAACGTATGGATGGCACGTTGCAGGGGTTGTACAATTACAAAAATATTAAGAACAGTAACGGTCGGTTTTAATTTTACTATCGGTGAAAAAATATTACTGGTGATAGAAGTGATTTTAATACCGCTGCGAATGACAATGGTCTCAGTCCATCTTAGCCGCAAGGCCGAGATGGGACCGATACGATAAAAGTACAGATTAGCATGCCAACGTATGGATGGCAAATTGCAGGGGTTGTACAATTACAAAAATATTAAGAACAGTAACGGTCGGTTTTATTTTTACTATCGGTGAAAATGTATTACTGGTGACTACAATGATTTTAATACCGCTGCAAATGACAATGGTCTCAGTCCATCTTAGCCGCAAGGCCGAGATGGGACCGATACGATAAAAGTACAGATTAGCATGCCAACGGATGGATGGCACGTTGCAGGGGTTATACAATTACAAAAATATTAAGAACAGTAACGGTCGGATTTATTTTTACTATCGGTTAAAAAATATTACTGGCGATAGAAGTGATTTTAATACCGCTGCGAATGACAATGGTCTCAGTCCATCTTAGCCGCAAGGCCGAGATGGGACCGATACGATAAAAGTACAGATTAGCATGCCAACGGATGGATGGCACGTTGCAGGGGTTGTACAATTACAAAAATATTAAGAACAGTAACGGTCGGTTTTATT
Source organism: Cerceris ruficornis (assembly GCA_963989415.1). NCBI lineage: Eukaryota > Metazoa > Arthropoda > Insecta > Hymenoptera > Crabronidae > Cerceris > Cerceris ruficornis. Next base: position 11,992,869 of record OZ022520.1, on the reverse strand, counting down.
TTTACTATCGGTGAAAAAATATTACTGGTGATAGAAGTGATTTTAATACCGCTGCGAATGACAATGGTCTCAGTCCATCTTAGCCGCAAGGCCGAGATGGGACCGATACGATAAAAGTACAGATTAGCATGCCAACGGATGGATGGCACATTGCAGGGGTTGTACAATTAGAATAATATAAAGAACAGTAACGGTCGGATTTATTTTTACTATCGGTTAAAAAATATTACTGGCGATAGAAGTGATTTTAATACCGCTGCGAATGACAATGGTCTCAGTCCATCTTAGCCGCAAGGCCGAGATGGGACCGATACGATAAAAGTACAGATTAGCATGCCAACGTATGGATGGCACGTTGCAGGGGTTCTACAATTACAAAAATATTAAGAACAGTAAAGGTCGGTTTTATTTTTACTATCGGTGAGAAAATATTACTGGTGATAGAAGTGATTTTAATACCGCTGCGAATGACAATGGTCTCAGTCCATCTTAGCCGCAAGGCCGAGATGGGACCGATACGATAAAAGTCATGATTAGCAGGTCGACAGAGTCAATCAAAGAAAGCATGGCACATCGCAGAGGTTACACAAATACAACAATATTAAACACAGTAATGATTAGTTTTATTTTTACTATCGGTTAAAAAATATTACTGGTGAAAGAAGTGATTTTAATACCGCTGCAAATGACAATAGTCTCAGTCCATCTTAGCCGCAAGGCCGAGATTCGGACCGATACGATAAAAGTACAGATTAGCATGCCAACGGATGGATGGCACGTTGCAGGGGTTGTACAATTACAAAAATATTAAGAACAGTAACGGTCGGTTTTATTTTTACTATCGGTGAAAAAATATTACTGGTGACTACAGTGATTTTAATACCGCTGCGAATGACAATGGTCTCAGTCCATCTTAGCCGCAAGGCCGAGATGGGACCGATACGATAAAAGTACAGATTAGCATGCCAACGGATGGATGGCACGTTGCAGGGGTTGTACAATTACAAAAATATTAAGAACAGTAACGGTCGGTTTTATTTTTACTATCGGTGAAAAAATATTACTGGTGATAGAAGTGATTTTAATACCGCTGCGAATGACAATGGTCTCAGTCCATCTTAGCCGCAAGGCCGAGATGGGACCGATACGATAAAAGTACAGATTAGCATGCCAACGGATGGATGGCACATTGCAGGGGTTGTACAATTACAATAATATAAAGAACAGTAACGGTCGGATTTATTTTTACTATCGGTTAAAAAATATTACTGGTGAAAGAAGTGATTTTAATACCGCTGCAAATGACAATAGTCTCAGTCCATCTTAGCCGCAAGGCCGAGATTCGGACCGATACGATAAAAGTACAGATTAGCATGCCAACGGATGGATGGCACGTTGCAGGGGTTGTACAATTACAAAAATATTAAGAACAGTAACGGTCGGTTTTATTTTTACTATCGGTGAAAAAATATTACTGGTGACTACAGTGATTTTAATACCGCTGCGAATGACAATGGTCTCAGTCCATCTTAGCCGCAAGGCCGAGATGGGACCGATACGATAAAAGTCATGATTAGCAGGTCGACAGAGTCAATCAAAGAAAGCATGGCACATCGCAGAGGTTACAGAAATACAACAATATTAAACACAGTAATGATTAGTTTTATTTTTACTATCGGTTAAAAAATATTACTGGTGAAAGAAGTGATTTTAATACCGCTGCAAATGACAATGGTCTCAGTCCATCTTAGCCGCAAGGCCGAGATTGGGACCGATACGATAAAAGTACAGATTAGCATGCCAACGGATGGATGGCACGTTGCAGGGGTTGTACAATTACAAAAATATTAAGAACTGTAACGGTCGGTTTTATTTTTACTATCGGAGAAAAAATATTACTGGTGATAGAAGTGATTTTAATACCGCTGCGAATGACAATGGTCTCAGTCCATCTTAGCCGCAAGCCCGAGATGGGACCGATACGATAAAAGTACAGATTAGCATGCCAACGGATGGATGGCACATTGCAGGGGTTGTACAATTACAATAATATAAAGAACAGTAACGGTCGGATTTATTTTTACTATCGCTTAAAAAATATTACTGGCGATAGAAGCGATTTTAATACCGCTGCGAATGACAATGGTCTCAGTCCATCTTAGCGGCAAGGCCGAGATGGGACCGATACGATAAAAGTACAGATTAGCATGCCAACGTATGGATGGCACGTTGCAGGGGTTGTACAATTACAATAATATAAAGAACAGTAACGGTCGGATTTATTTTTACTATTGGTTAAAAAATATTACTGGCGATAGAATTGATTTTAATACCGCTGCGAATGACAATGGTCTCAGTCCATCTTAGCCGCAAGGCCGAGATGGGACCGATACGATAAAAGTACAGATTAGCATGCCAACGGATGGATGGCACGTTGCAGGGGTTGTACAATTACAAAAATATTAAGAACATTAACGGTCGGTTTTATTTTTACTATCGGTGAAAAAATATTACTGGTGATAGAAGTGATTTTAATACCGCTGCGAATGACAATGGTCTCAGTCCATCTTAGCCGCAAGGCCGAGATGGGACCGATACGATAAAAGTACAGATTAGCATGCCAACGGATGGATGGCACATTGCAGGGGTTGTACAATTACAATAATATAAAGAACAGTAACGGTCGGATTTATTTTTACTATCGGTTAAAAAATATTACTGGCGATAGAAGTGATTTTAATACCGCTGCGAATGACAATGGTCTCAGTCCATCTTAGCCGCAAGGCCGAGATGGGACCGATACGATAAAAGTACAGATTAGCATGCCAACGGATGGATGGCACATTGCAGGGGTTGTACAATTACAATAATATAAAGAACAGTAACGGTCGGATTTATTTTTACTATCGGTTAAAAAATATTACTGGCGATAGAAGTGATTTTAATACCGCTGCGAATGACAATGGTCTCAGTCCATCTTAGCCGCAAGGCCGAGATGGGACCGATACGATAAAAGTACAGATTAGCATGCCAACGTATGGATGGCACGTTGCAGGGGTTCTACAATTACAAAAATATTAAGAACAGTAAAGGTCGGTTTTATTTTTACTATCGGTGAGAAAATATTACTGGTGATAGAAGTGATTTTAATACCGCTGCGAATGACAATGGTCTCAGTCCATCTTAGCCGCAAGGCCGAGATGGGACCGATACGATAAAAGTCATGATTAGCAGGTCGACAGAGTCAATCAAAGAAAGCATGGCACATCGCAGAGGTTACAGAAATACAACAATATTAAACACAGTAATGATTAGTTTTATTTTTACTATCGGTTAAAAAATATTACTGGTGAAAGAAGTGATTTTAATACCGCTGCAAATGACAATGGTCTCAGTCCATCTTAGCCGCAAGGCCGAGATTGGGACCGATACGATAAAAGTACAGATTAGCATGCCAACGGATGGATGGCACGTTGCAGGGGTTGTACAATTACAAAAATATTAAGAACAGTAACGGTCGGTTTTATTTTTACTATCGGTGAAAAAATATTACTGGTGATAGAAGTGATTTTAATACCGCTGCGAATGACAATGGTCTCAGTCCATCTTAGCCGCAAGGCCGAGATGGGACCGATACGATAAAAGTCATGATTAGCAGGTCGACAGAGTCAATCAAAGAAAGCATGGCACATCGCAGAGGTTACAGAAATACAACAATATTAAACACAGTAATGATTAGTTTTATTTTTACTATCGGTGAAAAAATATTACTGGTGAAAGAAGTGATTTTAATACCGCTGCAAATGACAATGGTCTCAGTCCATCTTAGCCGCAAGGCCGAGATTGGGACCGATACGATAAAAGTACAGATTAGCATGCCAACGGATGGATGGCACGTTGCAGGGGTTGTACAATTACAAAAATATTAAGAACTGTAACGGTCGGTTTTATTTTTACTATCGGAGAAAAAATATTACTGGTGATAGAAGTGATTTTAATACCGCTGCGAATGACAATGGTCTCAGTCCATCTTAGCCGCAAGCCCGAGATGGGACCGATACGATAAAAGTACAGATTAGCATGCCAACGGATGGATGGCACATTGCAGGGGTTGTACAATTACAATAATATAAAGAACCGTAACGGTCGGATTTATTTTTACTATCGGTTAAAAAATATTACTGGCGATAGAAGTGATTTTAATACCGCTGCGAATGACAATGGTCACAGTCCATCTTAGCCGCAAGGCCGAGATGGGACCGATACGATAAAAGTAATGATTATCAGGTCGACAGAGTCAATCAAAGAAAGCATAGCACATTGCAGATGTTACACAAATACAACAATATTAAGAACAGTAATGATTAGTTTTATTTTTACTATCGGTTAAAAATTTTACTGGTGAAAGAAGTGATTTTAATACCGCAGCAAATGACAATGGTCTCAGTCCATCTTAGCCGCAAGACCGAGATGGGACCGATACGATAAAAGTACAGATTAGCATGCCAACGGATGGATGGCACATTGCAGGGGTTGTACAATTACAAAAATATTAAGAACAGTAACGGTCGGTTTTATTTTTACTATCGGTGAAAAAATATTACTGGTGATAGAAGTGATTTTAATACCGCTGCGAATGACAATGGTCTCAGTCCATCTTAGCCGCAAGGCCGAGATGGGACCGATACGATAAAAGTACAGATTAGCATGCCAACGTATGGATGGTACGTTGCAGGGGTTGTACAATTACAAAAATATTAAGAACAGTAACGGTCGGTTTTAATTTTACTATCGGTGAAAAAATATTACTGGCGATACAAGTGATTTTAATAACGATGCGAATGACAATGGTCTCAGTCCATCTTTGCCGCAAGGCCGAGATGGGACCGATACGATAAAAGTACAGATTAGCATGCCAACGAATGGATGGCACATTGCAGGGGTTGTACAATTACAAAAATATTAAGAACAGTAACGGTCGGTTTTATTTTTACTATCGGTTAGAAAATATTACTGGTGATAGAAGTGATTTTAATATCGCTGCGAATGACAATGGTCTCAGTCCATCTTAGCCGCAAGGCCGAGATTGGGACCGATACGATAAAAGTACAGATTAGCATGCCAACGGATGGATGGCACGTTGCAGGGGTTGTACAATTACAATAATATAAAGAACAGTAACGGTCGGATTTATTTTTACTATCGGTTAAAAAATATTACTGGCGATAGAAGTGATTTTAATACCGCTGCGAATGACAATGGTCTCAGTCCATCTTAGCCGCAAGGCCGAGATGGGACCGATACGATAAAAGTACAGATTAGCATGCCAACGTATGGATGGCACGTTGCAGGGGTTGTACAATTACAAAAATATTAAGAACAGTAACGGTCGGTTTTATTTTTCTATCGGTGAAAATATATTACTGGTGACTACAATGATTTCAATACCGCTGCGAATGACAATGGTCTCAGTCCATCTTAGCCGCAAGGCCGAGATGGGACCGATACAATAAAAGTACAGATTAGCATGCCAACGTATGGATGGCATGTTGCAGGGGTTGTACAATTACAAAAATATTAAGAACAGTAACGGTCGTTTTTATTTTTACTATCGGTGAAAAAATATTACTTGCGATACAAGTGATTTTAATACCGCTGCGAATGACAATGGTCTCACTCCATCTTAGCCGCAAGGCCGAGATCGGACCGATACGATAAAAGTACAGATTAGCATGCCATCGGATGGATGGCACATTGCAGGGGTTGTACAATTACAAAAATATTAAGAACAGTAACGGTCGGTTTTAATTTTACTATCGGTGAAAAAATATTACTGGCGATACAAGTGATTTTAATACCGATGCGAATGACAATGGTCTCAGTCCATCTTAGCCGCAAGGCCGAGATGGGACCGATACGATAAAAGTACAGATTAGCATGCCAACGAATGGATGGCACATTGCAGGGGTTGTACAATTACAAAAATATTAAGAACAGTAACGGCCGGTTTTATTTTTACTATCGGTGAAAAAATATTACTGGTGATAGAAGTGATTTTAATACCGCTGCGAATGACAATGGTCTCAGTCCATCTTAGCCGCAAGGCCGAGATGGGACCGATACGATAAAAGTCATGATTAGCAGGTCGACAGAGTCAATCAAAGAAAGCATGGCACATCGCAGAGGTTACAGAAATACAACAATATTAAACACAGTAATGATTAGTTTTATTTTTACTATCGGTTAAAAAATATTACTGGTGAAAGAAGTGATTTTAATACCGCTGCAAATGACAATGGTCTCAGTCCATCTTAGCCGCAAGGCCGAGATTGGGACCGATACGATAAAAGTACAGATTAGCATGCCAACGGATGGATGGCACGTTGCAGGGGTTGTACAATTACAAAAATATTAAGAACTGTAACGGTCGGTTTTATTTTTACTATCGGAGAAAAAATATTACTGGTGATAGAAGTGATTTTAATACCGCTGCGAATGACAATGGTCTCAGTCCATCTTAGCCGCAAGCCCGAGATGGGACCGATACGATAAAAGTACAGATTAGCATGCCATCGGATGGATGGCACATTGCAGGGGTTGTACAATTACAAAAATATTAAGAACAGTAACGGTCGGTTTTATTTTTACTATCGGTTACAAAATATTACTGGTGATAGAAGTGATTTTAATATCGCTGCGAATGACAATGGTCTCAGTCCATCTTAGCCGCAAGGCCGAGATGGGACCGATACGATAAAAGTACAGATTAGCATGCCAACGGATGGATGGCACGTTGCAGGGGTTGTACAATTACAAAAATATTAAGAACAGTAACGGTCGGTTTTATTTTTACTATCGGTGAAAAAATATTACTGGTGACTACAGTTATTTTAATACCGCTGCGAATGACAATGGTCTCAGTCCATCTTTGCCGCAAGGCCGAGATGGGACCGATACGATAAAAGTACAGATTAGCATGCCAACGTATGGATGGCACGTTGCAGGGGTTGTACAATTACAAAAATATTAAGAACAGTAACGGTCGGTTTTATTTTTACTATCGGTGAAAAAATATTACTGGTGATAGAAGTGATTTTAATACCGCTGCGAATGACAATGGTCTCAGTCCATCTTAGCCGCAAGGCCGAGATGGGACCGATACGATAAAAGTCATGATTAGCAGGTCGACAGAGTCAATCAAAGAAAGCATGGCACATCGCAGAGGTTACAGAAATACAACAATATTAAACACAGTAATGATTAGTTTTATTTTTACTATCGGTTAAAAAATATTACTGGCGAAAGAAGTGATTTTAATACCGCTGCAAATGACAATGGTCTCAGTCCATCTTAGCCGCAAGGCCGAGATTGGGACCGATACGATAAAAGTACAGATTAGCATGCCAACGGATGGATGGCACGTTGCAGGGGTTGTACAATTACAAAAATATTAAGAACTGTAACGGTCGGTTTTATTTTTACTATCGGAGAAAAAATATTACTGGTGATAGAAGTGATTTTAATACCGCTGCGAATGACAATGGTCTCAGTCCATCTTAGCCGCAAGCCCGAGATGGGACCGATACGATAAAAGTACAGATTAGCATGCCATCGGATGGATGGCACATTGCAGGGGTTGTACAATTACAAAAATATTAAGAACAGTAACGGTCGGTTTTATTTTTACTATCGGTTACAAAATATTACTGGTGATAGAAGTGATTTTAATATCGCTGCGAATGACAATGGTCTCAGTCCATCTTAGCCGCAAGGCCGAGATGGGACCGATACGATAAAAGTACAGATTAGCATGCCAACGGATGGATGGCACATTGCAGGGGTTGTACAATTACAATAATATAAAGAACCGTAACGGTCGGATTTATTTTTACTATCGGTTAAAAAATATTACTGGCGATAGAAGTGATTTTAATACCGCTGCGAATGACAATGGTCTCAGTCCATCTTAGCCGCAAGGCCGAGATGGGACCGATACGATAAAAGTACAGATTAGCATGCCAACGGATGGATGGCACATTGCAGGGGTTGTACAATTACAATAATATAAAGAACCGTAACGGTCGGATTTATTTTTACTATCGGTTAAAAAATATTACTGGCGATAGAAGTGATTTTAATACCGCTGCGAATGACAATGGTCTCAGTCCATCTTAGCCGCAAGGCCGAGATGGGACCGATACGATAAAAGTACAGATTAGCATGCCAACGAATGGATGGCACATTGCAGGGGTTGTACAATTACAAAAATATTAAGAACAGTAACGGCCGGTTTTATTTTTACTATCGGTGAAAAAATATTACTGGTGATAGAAGTGATTTTAATACCGCTGCGAATGACAATGGTCTCAGTCCATCTTAGCCGCAAGGCCGAGATGGGACCGATACGATAAAAGTCATGATTAGCAGGTCGACAGAGTCAATCAAAGAAAGCATGGCACATCGCAGAGGTTACACAAATACAACAATATTAAACACAGTAATGATTAGTTTTATTTTTACTATCGGTTAAAAAATATTACTGGTGAAAGAAGTGATTTTAATACCGCTGCAAATGACAATAGTCTCAGTCCATCTTAGCCGCAAGGCCGAGATTCGGACCGATACGATAAAAGTACAGATTAGCATGCCAACGGATGGATGGCACGTTGCAGGGGTTGTACAATTACAAAAATATTAAGAACAGTAACGGTCGGTTTTATTTTTACTATCGGTGAAAAAATATTACTGGTGACTACAGTTATTTTAATACCGCTGCGAATGACAATGGTCTCAGTCCATCTTAGCCGCAAGGCCGAGATGGGACCGATACGATAAAAGTACAGATTAGCATGCCAACGTATGGATGGCACGTTGCAGGGGTTGTACAATTACAAAAATATTAAGAACAGTAACGGTCGGTTTTATTTTTACTATCGGTGAAAAAATATTACTGGTGATAGAAGTGATTTTAATACCGCTGCGAATGACAATGGTCTCAGTCCATCTTAGCCGCAAGGCCGAGATGGGACCGATACGATAAAAGTCATGATTAGCAGGTCGACAGAGTCAATCAAAGAAAGCATGGCACATCGCAGAGGTTACAGAAATACAACAATATTAAACACAGTAATGATTAGTTTTATTTTTACTATCGGTTAAAAAATATTACTGGCGAAAGAAGTGATTTTAATACCGCTGCAAATGACAATGGTCTCAGTCCATCTTAGCCGCAAGGCCGAGATTGGGACCGATACGATAAAAGTACAGATTAGCATGCCAACGGATGGATGGCACGTTGCAGGGGTTGTACAATTACAAAAATATTAAGAACTGTAACGGTCGGTTTTATTTTTACTATCGGAGAAAAAATATTACTGGTGATAGAAGTGATTTTAATACCGCTGCGAATGACAATGGTCTCAGTCCATCTTAGCCGCAAGCCCGAGATGGGACCGATACGATAAAAGTACAGATTAGCATGCCATCGGATGGATGGCACATTGCAGGGGTTGTACAATTACAAAAATATTAAGAACAGTAACGGTCGGTTTTATTTTTACTATCGGTTACAAAATATTACTGGTGATAGAAGTGATTTTAATATCGCTGCGAATGACAATGGTCTCAGTCCATCTTAGCCGCAAGGCCGAGATGGGACCGATACGATAAAAGTACAGATTAGCATGCCAACGGATGGATGGCACATTGCAGGGGTTGTACAATTACAATAATATAAAAAACCGTAACGGTCGGATTTATTTTTACTATCGGTTAAAAAATATTACTGGCGATAGAAGTGATTTTAATACCGCTGCGAATGACAATGGTCTCAGTCCATCTTAGCCGCAAGGCCGAGATGGGACCGATACGATAAAAGTACAGATTAGCATGCCAACGGATGGATGGCACGTTGCAGGGGTTGTACAATTACAAAAATATTAAGAACAGTAACGGTCGGTTTCATTTTTACTATCGGTGAAAAAATATTACTGGTGATAGAAGTGATTTTAATACCGCTGCGAATGACAATGGTCTCAGTCCATCTTAGCCGCAAGGCCGAGATGGGACCGATACGATAAAAGTACAGATTAGCATGCCAACGTATGGATGGCACGTTGCAGGGGTTGTACAATTACAAAAATATTAAGAACAGTAACGGTCGGTTTTATTTTTACTATCGGTTAAAAAATATTACTGGTGATAGAAGTGATTTTAATACCGCTGCGAATGACAATGGTCTCAGTCCATCTTAGCCGCAAGGCCGAGATGTGACCGATACGATAAAAGTCATGATTAGCAGGTCGACAGAGTCAATCAAAGAAAGCATGGCACATCGCAGAGGTTACACAAATACAACAATATTAAACACAGTAATGATTAGTTTTATTTTTCCTATCGGTGAAAAAATATTACTGGTGACTACAGTGATTTTAATACCGCTGCGAATGACAATGGTCTCAGTCCATCTTAGCCGCAAGGCCGAGATGGGACCGATACGATAAAAGTACAGATTAGCATGCCAACGGATGGATGGCACGTTGCAGGGGTTGTACAATTACAAAAATATTAAGAACAGTAACGGTCGGTTTTATTTTTACTATCGGTGAAAAAATATTACTGGTGACTACAGTGATTTTAATACCGCTGCGAATGACAATGGTCTCAGTCCATCTTAGCCGCAAGGACGAGATGGGACCGATACGATAAAAGTACAGATTAGCAGGTCGACAGAGTCAATCAAAGCAAGCATGGCACATTGCAGAGGTTACACAAACACAGCAATATTAAGAATAGTAATGATTAGTTTTATTTTTACTATCGGTTAAAAAATATTACTGGTGATAGAAGTGATTTTAATACCGCTGCGAATGACAACGGTCTCAGTCCATCTTAGCCGCAGGGCCGAGATGGGACCGATACGATAAAAGTACAGATTAGCATGCCAACGGATGGATGGCACGTTGCAGGGTTTGTACAATTACAAAAATATTAAGAACAGTAACGGTCGGTTTTATTTTTAGTATCGGTGAAAAAATATTACTGGCGACTAAAGGATTTTAATACCGCAGCGAATGACAATGGTCTCAGCCCATCTTAGCCGCAAGGCCGAGATGGGACCGATACGATAAAAGTACAGATTAGCATGCCATCGGATGGATGTCACTTTGCAGGGGTTATACAATTACAAAAATATTAAGAACAGTAACGGTCGGTTTTATTTTTACTATCGGTTAAAAAATGTTACTGGTGAAAGAAGTGATTTTAATACCGCTGCGAATGACAATGGTCTCAGTCCATCTTAGCCGCAAGGCCGAGATGGGACCGATACGATAAAAGTACAGATTAGCATGCCATCGAATGGATGGCACATTGCAGGGGTTGTACAATTACAAAAATATTAAGAACAGTAACGGTCGGTTTTATTTTTACAATCGGTGAAAAAATATTACTGGTGACTACAGTGATTTTAATACCGCTGCGAATGACAATGGTCTCAGTCCATCTTAGCCGCAAGGCCGAGATGGGACCGATACGATAAAAGTACAGATTAGCAGGTCGACAGAGTCAATCAAAGCAAGCATGGCAAATTGCAGAGGTTACACAAACACAGCAATATTAAGAATAGTAATGATTAGTTTTATTTTTACTATCGGTTAAAAATATTACTGGTGATAGAAGTGGTTTTAATACCGCTGCGAATGACAATGGTCTCAGTCCATCTTAGCCGCAAGGCCGAGATGGGACCGATACGATAAAAGTACAGATTAGCATGCCAACGGATGGATGGCACGTTGCAGGGTTTGTACAATTACAAAAATATTAAGAACAGTAACGGTCGGTTTCATTTTTACTATCGGTGAAAAAATATTACTGGTGATAGAAGTGATTTTAATACCGCTGCGAATGACAATGGTCTCAGTCCATCTTAGCCGCAAGGCCGAGATGGGACCGATACGATAAAAGTACAGATTAGCATGCCAACGGATGGATGGCACATTGCAGGGGTTGTACAATTACAATAATATAAAGAACAGTAACGGTCGGATTTATTTTTACTATCGGTTAAAAAATATTACTGGCGATAGAAGTGATTTTAATACCGCTGCAAATGACAATGGTCTCAGTCCATCTTAGCCGCAAGGCCGAGATTCGGACCGATACGATAAAAGTACAGATTAGCATGCCAACGGATGGATGGCACGTTGCAGGGGTTGTACAATTACAAAAATATTAAGAACAGTAACGGTCGGTTTTATTTTTACTATCGGTGAAAAAATATTACTGGTGACTACAGTGATTTTAATACCGCTGCGAATGACAATGGTCTCAGTCCATCTTTGCCGCAAGGCCGAGATGGGACCGATACGATAAAAGTACAGATTAGCATGCCAACGAATGGATGGCACATTGCAGGGGTTGTACAATTACAAAAATATTAAGAACAGTAACGGTCGGTTTTATTTTTACTATCGGTTAGAAAATATTACTGGTGATAGAAGTGATTTTAATATCGCTGCGAATGACAATGGTCTCAGTCCATCTTAGCCGCAAGGCCGAGATTGGGACCGATACGATAAAAGTACAGATTAGCATGCCAACGGATGGATGGCACGTTGCAGGGGTTGTACAATTACAATAATATAAAGAACAGTAACGGTCGGATTTATTTTTACTATCGGTTAAAAAATATTACTGGCGATAGAAGTGATTTTAATACCGCTGCGAATGACAATGGTCTCAGTCCATCTTAGCCGCAAGGCCGAGATGGGACCGATACGATAAAAGTACAGATTAGCATGCCAACGTATGGATGGCACGTTGCAGGGGTTGTACAATTACAAAAATATTAAGATCAGTAACGGTCGGTTTTATTTTTCTATCGGTGAAAATATATTACTGGTGACTACAATGATTTCAATACCGCTGCGAATGACAATGGTCTCAGTCCATCTTAGCCGCAAGGCCGAGATGGGACCGATACAATAAAAGTACAGATTAGCATGCCAACGTATAGATGGCACGTTGCAGGGGTTGTACAATTACAAAAATATTAAGAACAGTAACGGTCGGTTTTATTTTTACTATCGGTGAAAAAATATTACTGGTGATAGAAGTGATTTTAATACCGCTGCGAATGACAATGGTCTCAGTCCATCTTAGCCGCAAGGCCGAGATGGGACCGATACGATAAAAGTCATGATTAGCAGGTCGACAGAGTCAATCAAAGAAAGCATGGCACATCGCAGAGGTTACAGAAATACAACAATATTAAACACAGTAATGATTAGTTTTATTTTTACTATCGGTTAAAAAATATTACTGGTGAAAGAAGTGATTTTAATACCGCTGCAAATGACAATGGTCTCAGTCCATCTTAGCCGCAAGGCCGAGATTGGGACCGATACGATAAAAGTACAGATTAGCATGCCAACGGATGGATGGCACGTTGCAGGGGTTGTACAATTACAAAAATATTAAGAACTGTAACGGTCGGTTTTATTTTTACTATCGGAGAAAAAATATTACTGGTGATAGAAGTGATTTTAATACCGCTGCGAATGACAATGGATCCAGTCCATCTTAGCCGCAAGCCCGAGATGGGACCGATACGATAAAAGTACAGATTAGCATGCCATCGGATGGATGGCACATTGCAGGGGTTGTACAATTACAAAAATATTAAGAACAGTAACGGTCGGTTTTATTTTTACTATCGGTTACAAAATATTACTGGTGATAGAAGTGATTTTAATATCGCTGCGAATGACAATGGTCTCAGTCCATCTTAGCCGCAAGGCCGAGATGGGACCGATACGATAAAAGTACAGATTAGCATGCCAACGGATGGATGGCACATTGCAGGGGTTGTACAATTACAATAATATAAAGAACCGTAACGGTCGGATTTATTTTTACTATCGGTTAAAAAATATTACTGGCGATAGAAGTGATTTTAATACCGCTGCGAATGACAATGGTCTCAGTCCATCTTAGCCGCAAGGCCGAGATGGGACCGATACGATAAAAGTACAGATTAGCATGCCAACGAATGGATGGCACATTGCAGGGGTTGTACAATTACAAAAATATTAAGAACAGTAACGGCCGGTTTTATTTTTACTATCGGTGAAAAAATATTACTGGTGATAGAAGTGATTTTAATACCGCTGCGAATGACAATGGTCTCAGTCCATCTTAGCCGCAAGGCCGAGATGGGACCGATACGATAAAAGTCATGATTAGCAGGTCGACAGAGTCAATCAAAGAAAGCATGGCACATCGCAGAGGTTACACAAATACAACAATATTAAACACAGTAATGATTAGTTTTATTTTTACTATCGGTTAAAAAATATTACTGGTGAAAGAAGTGATTTTAATACCGCTGCAAATGACAATAGTCTCAGTCCATCTTAGCCGCAAGGCCGAGATTCGGACCGATACGATAAAAGTACAGATTAGCATGCCAACGGATGGATGGCACGTTGCAGGGGTTGTACAATTACAAAAATATTAAGAACAGTAACGGTCGGTTTTATTTTTCCTATCGGTGAAAAAATATTACTGGTGACTACAGTGATTTAATACCGCTGCGAATGACAATGGTCTCAGTCCATCTTAGCCGCAAGGCCGAGATGGGACCGATACGATAAAAGTACAGATTAGCATGCCAACGTATGGATGGCACGTTGCAGGGGTTGTACAATTACAAAAATATTAAGAACAGTAACGGTCGGTTTTATTTTTACTATCGGTGAAAAAATATTACTGGTGATAGAAGTGATTTTAATACCGCTGCGAATGACAATGGTCTCAGTCCATCTTAGCCGCAAGGCCGAGATGGGACCGATACGATAAAAGTCATGATTAGCAGGTCGACAGAGTCAATCAAAGAAAGCATGGCACATCGCAGAGGTTACAGAAATACAACAATATTAAACACAGTAATGATTAGTTTTATTTTTACTATCGGTTAAAAAATATTACTGGCGAAAGAAGTGATTTTAATACCGCTGCAAATGACAATGGTCTCAGTCCATCTTAGCCGCAAGGCCGAGATTGGGACCGATACGATAAAAGTACAGATTAGCATGCCAACGGATGGATGGCACATTGCAGGGGTTGTACAATTACAATAATATAAAGAACCGTAACGGTCGGATTTATTTTTACTATCGGTTAAAAAATATTACTGGCGATAGAAGTGATTTTAATACCGCTGCGAATGACAATGGTCTCAGTCCATCTTAGCCGCAAGGCCGAGATGGGACCGATACGATAAAAGTACAGATTAGCATGCCAACGGATGGATGGCACGTTGCAGGGGTTGTACAATTACAAAAATATTAAGAACAGTAACGGTCGGTTTCATTTTTACTATCGGTGAAAAAATATTACTGGTGATAGAAGTGATTTTAATACCGCTGCGAATGACAATGGTCTCAGTCCATCTTAGCCGCAAGGCCGAGATGGGACCGATACGATAAAAGTACAGATTAGCATGCCAACGTATGGATGGCACGTTGCAGGGGTTGTACAATTACAAAAATATTAAGAACAGTAACGGTCGGTTTTATTTTTACTATCGGTTAAAAAATATTACTGGTGATAGAAGTGATTTTAATACCGCTGCGAATGACAATGGTCTCAGTCCATCTTAGCCGCAAGGCCGAGATGTGACCGATACGATAAAAGTCATGATTAGCAGGTCGACAGAGTCAATCAAAGAAAGCATGGCACATCGCAGAGGTTACACAAATACAACAATATTAAACACAGTAATGATTAGTTTTATTTTTCCTATCGGTGAAAAAATATTACTGGTGACTACAGTGATTTTAATACCGCTGCGAATGACAATGGTCTCAGTCCATCTTAGCCGCAAGGCCGAGATGGGACCGATACGATAAAAGTACAGATTAGCATGCCAACGGATGGATGGCACGTTGCAGGGGTTGTACAATTACAAAAATATTAAGAACAGTAACGGTCGGTTTTATTTTTACTATCGGTGAAAAAATATTACTGGTGACTACAGTGATTTTAATACCGCTGCGAATGACAATGGTCTCAGTCCATCTTAGCCGCAAGGACGAGATGGGACCGATACGATAAAAGTACAGATTAGCAGGTCGACAGAGTCAATCAAAGCAAGCATGGCACATTGCAGAGGTTACACAAACACAGCAATATTAAGAATAGTAATGATTAGTTTTATTTTTACTATCGGTTAAAAAATATTACTGGTGATAGAAGTGATTTTAATACCGCTGCGAATGACAACGGTCTCAGTCCATCTTAGCCGCAGGGCCGAGATGGGACCGATACGATAAAAGTACAGATTAGCATGCCAACGGATGGATGGCACGTTGCAGGGTTTGTACAATTACAAAAATATTAAGAACAGTAACGGTCGGTTTTATTTTTAGTATCGGTGAAAAAATATTACTGGCGACTAAAGGATTTTAATACCGCAGCGAATGACAATGGTCTCAGTCCATCTTAGCCGCAAGGCCGAGATGGGACCGATACGATAAAAGTACAGATTAGCATGCCATCGGATGGATGGCACTTTGCAGGGGTTATACAATTACAAAAATATTAAGAACAGTAACGGTCGGTTTTATTTTTACTATCGGTTAAAAAATGCTACTGGTGAAAGAAGTGATTTTAATACCGCTGCGAATGACAATGGTCTCAGTCCATCTTAGCCGCAAGGCCGAGATGGGACCGATACGATAAAAGTACAGATTAGCATGCCAACGGATGGATGGCACGTTGCAGGGTTTGTACAATTACAAAACTATTAAGAACAGTAACGGTCGGTTTCATTTTTACTATCGGTGAAAAAATATTACTGGTGATAGAAGTGATTTTAATACCGCTGCGAATGACAATGGTCTCAGTCCATCTTAGCCGCAAGGCCGAGATGGGACCGATACGATAAAAGTACAGATTAGCATGCCATCGGATGGATGGCACTTTGCAGGGGTTATACAATTACAAAAATATTAAGAACAGTAACGGTCGGTTTTATTTTTACTATCGGTTAAAAAATGCTACTGGTGAAAGAAGTGATTTTAATACCGCTGCGAATGACAATGGTCTCAGTCCATCTTAGCCGCAAGGCCGAGATGGGACCGATACGATAAAAGTACAGATTAGCATGCCATCGGATGGATGGCACTTTGCAGGGGTTATACAATTACAAAAATATTAAGAACAGTAACGGTCGGTTTTATTTTTACTATCGGTTAAAAAATGCTACTGGTGAAAGAAGTGATTTTAATACCGCTGCGAATGACAATGGTCTCAGTCCATCTTAGCCGCAAGGCCGAGATGGGACCGATACGATAAAAGTACAGATTAGCATGCCAACGGATGGATGGCACGTTGCAGGGTTTGTACAATTACAAAACTATTAAGAACAGTAACGGTCGGTTTCATTTTTACTATCGGTGAAAAAATATTACTGGTGATAGAAGTGATTTTAATACCGCTGCGAATGACAATGGTCTCAGTCCATCTTAGCCGCAAGGCCGAGATGGGACCGATACGATAAAAGTACAGATTAGCATGCCAACGGATGGATGGCACATTGCAGGGGTTGTACAATTACAATAATATAAAGAACAGTAACGGTCGGATTTATTTTTACTATCGGTTAAAAAATATTACTGGCGATAGAAGTGATTTTAATACCGCTGCAAATGACAATGGTCTCAGTCCATCTTAGCCGCAAGGCCGAGATTCGGACCGATACGATAAAAGTACAGATTAGCATGCCAACGGATGGATGGCACGTTGCAGGGGTTGTACAATTACAAAAATATTAAGAACAGTAACGGTCGGTTTTATTTTTACTATCGGTGAAAAAATATTACTGGTGACTACAGTGATTTTAATACCGCTGCGAATGACAATGGTCTCAGTCCATGTTAGCCGCAAGGCCGAGATGGGACCGATACGATAAAAGTACAGATTAGCATGCCAACGTATGGATGGCACGTTGCAGGGGTTGTACAATTACAAAAATATTAAGAACAGTAACGGTCGGTTTTATTTTTACTATCGGTTAAAAAATATTACTGGTGATAGAAGTGATTTTAATACCGCTGCGAATGACAACGGTCTCAGTCCATCTTAGCCGCAGGGCCGAGATGGGACCGATACGATAAAAGTACAGATTAGCATGCCAACGGATGGATGGCACGTTGCAGGGTTTGTACAATTACAAAAATATTAAGAACAGTAACGGTCGGTTTTATTTTTAGTATCGGTGAAAAAATATTACTGGCGACTAAAGGATTTTAATACCGCAGCGAATGACAATGGTCTCAGTCCATCTTAGCCGCAAGGCCGAGATGGGACCGATACGATAAAAGTACAGATTAGCATGCCATCGGATGGATGTCACTTTGCAGGGGTTATACAATTACAAAAATATTAAGAACAGTAACGGTCGGTTTTATTTTTACAATCGGTGAAAAAATATTACTGGTGACTACAGTGATTTTAATACCGCTGCGAATGACAATGGTCTCAGTCCATCTTAGCCGCAAGGCCGAGATGGGACCGATACGATAAAAGTACAGATTAGCAGGTCGACAGAGTCAATCAAAGCAAGCATGGCACATTGCAGAGGTTACACAAACACAGCAATATTAAGAATAGTAATGATTAGTTTTATTTTTACTATCGGTTAAAAATATTACTGGTGATAGAAGTGGTTTTAATACCGCTGCGAATGACAATGGTCTCAGTCCATCTTAGCCGCAAGGCCGAGATGGGACCGATACGATAAAAGTAAAGATTAGCAGGTCGACAGAGTCAATCAAAGCAAGCATGGCGCATTGCAGGGGTTATACAATTACAAAAATATTAAGAACAGTAACGGTCGGTTTTATTTTTACTATCGGTTAAAAAATGTTACTGGTGAAAGAAGTGATTTTAATACCGCTGCGAATGACAATGGTCTCAGTCCATCTTAGCCGCAAGGCCGAGATGGGACCGATACGATAAAAGTACAGATTAGCATGCCATCGAATGGATGGCACATTGCAGGGGTTGTACAATTACAAAAATATTAAGAACAGTAACGGTCGGTTTTATTTTTACTATCGGTGAAAAAATATTACTGGTGACTACAGTGATTATAATACCGCTGCGAATGACAATTGTCTCAGTCCATCTTAGCCGCAAGGCCGAGATGGGACCGATACGATAAAAGTACAGATTAGCATGCCAACGGATGGATGGCACGTTGCAGGGGTTGTACAATTACAAAAATATTAAGAACAGTAACGGTCGGTTTTATTTTTACAATCGGTGAAAAAATATTACTGGTGACTACAGTGATTTTAATACCGCTGCGAATGACAATGGTCTCAGTCCATCTTAGCCGCAAGGCCGAGATGGGACCGATACGATAAAAGTACAGATTAGCAGGTCGACAGAGTCAATCAAAGCAAGCATGGCACATTGCAGAGGTTACACAAACACAGCAATATTAAGAATAGTAATGATTAGTTTTATTTTTACTATCGGTTAAAAATATTACTGGTGATAGAAGTGGTTTTAATACCGCTGCGAATGACAATGGTCTCAGTCCATCTTAGCCGCAAGGCCGAGATGGGACCGATACGATAAAAGTAAAGATTAGCAGGTCGACAGAGTCAATCAAAGCAAGCATGGCGCATTGCAGAGGTTACACAAATACAACAATATTAAGACCAGTAATGATTAGTTTTACTTTAACTATCGGTTAAAAAATATTACTGGTGATAGAAGTGATTTTAATACCGCTGCGAATGACAACGGTCTCAGTCCATCGTAGCCGCAAGGCCGAGGTGGGACCGATACGATAAACGTACAGATTAGCATGCCAACGGATGGATGGCACATTGCAGGGGTTGTACAATTACAAAAATATTAAGAACAGTAACGGTCGGTTTTATTTTTACTATCGGTGAAAAAATATTACTGGTGACTACAGTGATTTTAATACCGCTGCGAATGACAATGGTCTCAGTCCATCTTAGCCGCAAGGCCGAGATGGGACCGATACGATAAAAGTACAGATTAGCAGGTCGACAGAGTCAATCAAAGCAAGCATGGCACATTGCAGAGGTTACACAAACACAGCAATATTAAGAATAGTAATGATTAGTTTTATTTTTACTATCGGTTAAAAATATTACTGGTGATAGAAGTGGTTTTAATACCGCTGCGAATGACAATGGTCTCAGTCCATCTTAGCCGCAAGGCCGAGATGGGACCGATACGATAAAAGTACAGATTAGCATGCCAACGTATGGATGGCACGTTGCAGGGGTTGTACAATTACAAAAATATTAAGAACAGTCACGGTCGGTTTTATTTTTACTATCGGTGAAAAAATATTACTGGTGACTACAGTGATTTTAATACCGCTGCGAATGACAATGGTCTCAGTCCATCTTAGCCGCAAGGCCGAGATGGGACCGATACGATAAAAGTACAGATTAGCATGCCAACGGATGGATGGCACATTGCAGGGGTTGTACAATTACAAAAATATAAAGAACAGTAACGGTCGGATTTATTTTTACGATCGGTTAAAAAATATTACTGGTGATAGAAGTGATTTTAATACCGCTGCGAATGACAATGGTCTCAGTCCATCTTAGCCGCAAGGCCGAGATGGGACCGATACGATAAAAGTACAGATTAGCATGCCATCGGATGGATGGCACTTTGCAGGGGTTATACAATTACAAAAATATTAAGAACAGTAACGGTCGGTTTTATTTTTACTATCGGTTAAAAAATGCTACTGGTGAAAGAAGTGATTTTAATACCGCTGCGAATGACAATGGTCTCAGTCCATCTTAGCCGCAAGGCCGAGATGGGACCGATACGATAAAAGTACAGATTAGCATGTCAACGGATGGATGGCACGTTGCAGGGTTTGTACAATTACAAAAATATTAAGAACAGTAACGGTCGGTTTTATTTTTACTATCGGTGAAAAAATATTACTGGCGACTAAAGGATTTTAATACCGCAGCTAATGACAATGGTCTCAGTCCATCTTAGCCGCAAGGCCGAGATGGGACCGATACGATAAAAGTACAGATTAGCATGCCAACGGATGGATGGCACGTTGCAGGGTTTGTACAATTACAAAAATATTAAGAACAGTAACGGTCGGTTTCATTTTTACTATCGGTGAAAAAATATTACTGGTGATAGAAGTGATTTTAATACCGCTGCGAATGACAATGGTCTCAGTCCATCTTAGCCGCAAGGCCGAGATGGGACCGATACGATAAAAGTACAGATTAGCATGCCAACGGATGGATGGCACATTGCAGGGGTTGTACAATTACAATAATATAAAGAACAGTAACGGTCGGATTTATTTTTACTATCGGTTAAAAAATATTACTGGCGATAGAAGTGATTTTAATACCGCTGCAAATGACAATGGTCTCAGTCCATCTTAGCCGCAAGGCCGAGATTCGGACCGATACGATAAAAGTACAGATTAGCATGCCAACGGATGGATGGCACGTTGCAGGGGTTGTACAATTACAAAAATATTAAGAACAGTAACGGTCGGTTTTATTTTTACTATCGGTGAAAAAATATTACTGGTGACTACAGTGATTTTAATACCGCTGCGAATGACAATGGTCTCAGTCCATGTTAGCCGCAAGGCCGAGATGGGACCGATACGATAAAAGTACAGATTAGCATGCCAACGTATGGATGGCACGTTGCAGGGGTTGTACAATTACAAAAATATTAAGAACAGTAACGGTCGGTTTTATTTTTACTATCGGTTAAAAAATATTACTGGTGATAGAAGTGATTTTAATACCGCTGCGAATGACAACGGTCTCAGTCCATCTTAGCCGCAGGGCCGAGATGGGACCGATACGATAAAAGTACAGATTAGCATGCCAACGGATGGATGGCACGTTGCAGGGTTTGTACAATTACAAAAATATTAAGAACAGTAACGGTCGGTTTTATTTTTAGTATCGGTGAAAAAATATTACTGGCGACTAAAGGATTTTAATACCGCAGCGAATGACAATGGTCTCAGTCCATCTTAGCCGCAAGGCCGAGATGGGACCGATACGATAAAAGTACAGATTAGCATGCCATCGGATGGATGTCACTTTGCAGGGGTTATACAATTACAAAAATATTAAGAACAGTAACGGTCGGTTTTATTTTTACTATCGGTTAAAAAATGTTACTGGTGAAAGAAGTGATTTTAATACCGCTGCGAATGACAATGGTCTCAGTCCATCTTAGCCGCAAGGCCGAGATGGGACCGATACGATAAAAGTACAGATTAGCATGCCATCGAATGGATGGCACATTGCAGGGGTTGTACAATTACAAAAATATTAAGAACAGTAACGGTCGGTTTTATTTTTACTATCGGTGAAAAAATATTACTGGTGACTACAGTGATTATAATACCGCTGCGAATGACAATTGTCTCAGTCCATCTTAGCCGCAAGGCCGAGATGGGACCGATACGATAAAAGTACAGATTAGCATGCCAACGGATGGATGGCACGTTGCAGGGGTTGTACAATTACAAAAATATTAAGAACAGTAACGGTCGGTTTTATTTTTACAATCGGTGAAAAAATATTACTGGTGACTACAGTGATTTTAATACCGCTGCGAATGACAATGGTCTCAGTCCATCTTAGCCGCAAGGCCGAGATGGGACCGATACGATAAAAGTACAGATTAGCAGGTCGACAGAGTCAATCAAAGCAAGCATGGCACATTGCAGAGGTTACACAAACACAGCAATATTAAGAATAGTAATGATTAGTTTTATTTTTACTATCGGTTAAAAATATTACTGGTGATAGAAGTGGTTTTAATACCGCTGCGAATGACAATGGTCTCAGTCCATCTTAGCCGCAAGGCCGAGATGGGACCGATACGATAAAAGTAAAGATTAGCAGGTCGACAGAGTCAATCAAAGCAAGCATGGCGCATTGCAGAGGTTACACAAATACAACAATATTAAGACCAGTAATGATTAGTTTTACTTTAACTATCGGTTAAAAAATATTACTGGTGATAGAAGTGATTTTAATACCGCTGCGAATGACAACGGTCTCAGTCCATCGTAGCCGCAAGGCCGAGGTGGGACCGATACGATAAACGTACAGATTAGCATGCCAACGGATGGATGGCACATTGCAGGGGTTGTACAATTACAAAAATATTAAGAACAGTAACGGTCGGTTTTATTTTTACTATCGGTGAAAAAATATTACTGGTGACTACAGTGATTTTAATACCGCTGCGAATGACAATGGTCTCAGTCCATCTTAGCCGCAAGGCCGAGATGGGACCGATACGATAAAAGTACAGATTAGCAGGTCGACAGAGTCAATCAAAGCAAGCATGGCACATTGCAGAGGTTACACAAACACAGCAATATTAAGAATAGTAATGATTAGTTTTATTTTTACTATCGGTTAAAAATATTACTGGTGATAGAAGTGGTTTTAATACCGCTGCGAATGACAATGGTCTCAGTCCATCTTAGCCGCAAGGCCGAGATGGGACCGATACGATAAAAGTACAGATTAGCATGCCAACGTATGGATGGCACGTTGCAGGGGTTGTACAATTACAAAAATATTAAGAACAGTCACGGTCGGTTTTATTTTTACTATCGGTGAAAAAATATTACTGGTGACTACAGTGATTTTAATACCGCTGCGAATGACAATGGTCTCAGTCCATCTTAGCCGCAAGGCCGAGATGGGACCGATACGATAAAAGTACAGATTAGCATGCCAACGGATGGATGGCACATTGCAGGGGTTGTACAATTACAAAAATATAAAGAACAGTAACGGTCGGATTTATTTTTACGATCGGTTAAAAAATATTACTGGTGATAGAAGTGATTTTAATACCGCTGCGAATGACAATGGTCTCAGTCCATCTTAGCCGCAAGGCCGAGATGGGACCGATACGATAAAAGTACAGATTAGCATGCCATCGGATGGATGGCACTTTGCAGGGGTTATACAATTACAAAAATATTAAGAACAGTAACGGTCGGTTTTATTTTTACTATCGGTTAAAAAATGCTACTGGTGAAAGAAGTGATTTTAATACCGCTGCGAATGACAATGGTCTCAGTCCATCTTAGCCGCAAGGCCGAGATGGGACCGATACGATAAAAGTACAGATTAGCATGTCAACGGATGGATGGCACGTTGCAGGGTTTGTACAATTACAAAAATATTAAGAACAGTAACGGTCGGTTTTATTTTTACTATCGGTGAAAAAATATTACTGGCGACTAAAGGATTTTAATACCGCAGCTAATGACAATGGTCTCAGTCCATCTTAGCCGCAAGGCCGAGATGGGACCGATACGATAAAAGTACAGATTAGCATGCCAACGGATGGATGGCACGTTGCAGGGTTTGTACAATTACAAAAATATTAAGAACAGTAACGGTCGGTTTCATTTTTACTATCGGTGAAAAAATATTACTGGTGATAGAAGTGATTTTAATACCGCTGCGAATGACAATGGTCTCAGTCCATCTTAGCCGCAAGGCCGAGATGGGACCGATACGATAAAAGTACAGATTAGCATGCCAACGGATGGATGGCACATTGCAGGGGTTGTACAATTACAATAATATAAAGAACAGTAACGGTCGGATTTATTTTTACTATCGGTTAAAAAATATTACTGGCGATAGAAGTGATTTTAATACCGCTGCAAATGACAATGGTCTCAGTCCATCTTAGCCGCAAGGCCGAGATTCGGACCGATACGATAAAAGTACAGATTAGCATGCCAACGGATGGATGGCACGTTGCAGGGGTTGTACAATTACAAAAATATTAAGAACAGTAACGGTCGGTTTTATTTTTACTATCGGTGAAAAAATATTACTGGTGACTACAGTGATTTTAATACCGCTGCGAATGACAATGGTCTCAGTCCATGTTAGCCGCAAGGCCGAGATGGGACCGATACGATAAAAGTACAGATTAGCATGCCAACGTATGGATGGCACGTTGCAGGGGTTGTACAATTACAAAAATATTAAGAACAGTAACGGTCGGTTTTATTTTTACTATCGGTTAAAAAATATTACTGGTGATAGAAGTGATTTTAATACCGCTGCGAATGACAACGGTCTCAGTCCATCTTAGCCGCAGGGCCGAGATGGGACCGATACGATAAAAGTACAGATTAGCATGCCAACGGATGGATGGCACGTTGCAGGGTTTGTACAATTACAAAAATATTAAGAACAGTAACGGTCGGTTTTATTTTTAGTATCGGTGAAAAAATATTACTGGCGACTAAAGGATTTTAATACCGCAGCGAATGACAATGGTCTCAGTCCATCTTAGCCGCAAGGCCGAGATGGGACCGATACGATAAAAGTACAGATTAGCATGCCATCGGATGGATGTCACTTTGCAGGGGTTATACAATTACAAAAATATTAAGAACAGTAACGGTCGGTTTTATTTTTACTATCGGTTAAAAAATGTTACTGGTGAAAGAAGTGATTTTAATACCGCTGCGAATGACAATGGTCTCAGTCCATCTTAGCCGCAAGGCCGAGATGGGACCGATACGATAAAAGTACAGATTAGCATGCCATCGAATGGATGGCACATTGCAGGGGTTGTACAATTACAAAAATATTAAGAACAGTAACGGTCGGTTTTATTTTTACTATCGGTGAAAAAATATTACTGGTGACTACAGTGATTATAATACCGCTGCGAATGACAATTGTCTCAGTCCATCTTAGCCGCAAGGCCGAGATGGGACCGATACGATAAAAGTACAGATTAGCATGCCAACGGATGGATGGCACGTTGCAGGGGTTGTACAATTACAAAAATATTAAGAACAGTAACGGTCGGTTTTATTTTTACAATCGGTGAAAAAATATTACTGGTGACTACAGTGATTTTAATACCGCTGCGAATGACAATGGTCTCAGTCCATCTTAGCCGCAAGGCCGAGATGGGACCGATACGATAAAAGTACAGATTAGCAGGTCGACAGAGTCAATCAAAGCAAGCATGGCACATTGCAGAGGTTACACAAACACAGCAATATTAAGAATAGTAATGATTAGTTTTATTTTTACTATCGGTTAAAAATATTACTGGTGATAGAAGTGGTTTTAATACCGCTGCGAATGACAATGGTCTCAGTCCATCTTAGCCGCAAGGCCGAGATGGGACCGATACGATAAAAGTAAAGATTAGCAGGTCGACAGAGTCAATCAAAGCAAGCATGGCGCATTGCAGAGGTTACACAAATACAACAATATTAAGACCAGTAATGATTAGTTTTACTTTAACTATCGGTTAAAAAATATTACTGGTGATAGAAGTGATTTTAATACCGCTGCGAATGACAACGGTCTCAGTCCATCGTAGCCGCAAGGCCGAGGTGGGACCGATACGATAAACGTACAGATTAGCATGCCAACGGATGGATGGCACATTGCAGGGGTTGTACAATTACAAAAATATTAAGAACAGTAACGGTCGGTTTTATTTTTACTATCGGTGAAAAAATATTACTGGTGACTACAGTGATTTTAATACCGCTGCGAATGACAATGGTCTCAGTCCATCTTAGCCGCAAGGCCGAGATGGGACCGATACGATAAAAGTACAGATTAGCAGGTCGACAGAGTCAATCAAAGCAAGCATGGCACATTGCAGAGGTTACACAAACACAGCAATATTAAGAATAGTAATGATTAGTTTTATTTTTACTATCGGTTAAAAATATTACTGGTGATAGAAGTGGTTTTAATACCGCTGCGAATGACAATGGTCTCAGTCCATCTTAGCCGCAAGGCCGAGATGGGACCGATACGATAAAAGTACAGATTAGCATGCCAACGTATGGATGGCACGTTGCAGGGGTTGTACAATTACAAAAATATTAAGAACAGTCACGGTCGGTTTTATTTTTACTATCGGTGAAAAAATATTACTGGTGACTACAGTGATTTTAATACCGCTGCGAATGACAATGGTCTCAGTCCATCTTAGCCGCAAGGCCGAGATGGGACCGATACGATAAAAGTACAGATTAGCATGCCAACGGATGGATGGCACATTGCAGGGGTTGTACAATTACAAAAATATAAAGAACAGTAACGGTCGGATTTATTTTTACGATCGGTTAAAAAATATTACTGGTGATAGAAGTGATTTTAATACCGCTGCGAATGACAATGGTCTCAGTCCATCTTAGCCGCAAGGCCGAGATGGGACCGATACGATAAAAGTACAGATTAGCATGCCATCGGATGGATGGCACTTTGCAGGGGTTATACAATTACAAAAATATTAAGAACAGTAACGGTCGGTTTTATTTTTACTATCGGTTAAAAAATGCTACTGGTGAAAGAAGTGATTTTAATACCGCTGCGAATGACAATGGTCTCAGTCCATCTTAGCCGCAAGGCCGAGATGGGACCGATACGATAAAAGTACAGATTAGCATGTCAACGGATGGATGGCACGTTGCAGGGTTTGTACAATTACAAAAATATTAAGAACAGTAACGGTCGGTTTTATTTTTACTATCGGTGAAAAAATATTACTGGCGACTAAAGGATTTTAATACCGCAGCTAATGACAATGGTCTCAGTCCATCTTAGCCGCAAGGCCGAGATGGGACCGATACGATAAAAGTACAGATTAGCATGCCATCGGATGGATGGCAAATTGCAGGGGTTGTTCAATTACAAAAATATTAAGAACAGTAACGGTCGGTTTTATTTTTACTATCGGTGAAAAAATATTACTGGTGACTACAGTGATTTTAATACCGCTGCGAATGACAATGGTCTCAGTCCATCTTAGCCGCAAGGCCGAGATGGGACCGATACGATAAAAGTACAGATTAGCATGCCAACGGATGGATGGCACGTTGCAGGGGTTGTACAATTACAAAAATATTAAGAACAGTAACGGTCGGTTTCATTTTTACTATCGGTGAAAAAATATTACTGGTGATAGAAGTGATTTTAATACCGCTGCGAATGACAATGGTCTCAGTCCATCTTAGCCGCAAGGCCGAGATGGGACCGATACGATAAAAGTACAGATTAGCATGCCAACGTATGGATGGCACGTTGCAGGGGTTGTACAATTACAAAAATATTAAGAACAGTAACGGTCGGTTTTATTTTTACTATCGGTTAAAAAATATTACTGGTGATAGAAGTGATTTTAATACCGCTGCGAATGACAATGGTCTCAGTCCATCTTAGCCGCAAGGCCGAGATGTGACCGATACGATAAAAGTCATGATTAGCAGGTCGACAGAGTCAATCAAAGAAAGCATGGCACATCGCAGAGGTTACACAAATACAACAATATTAAACACAGTAATGATTAGTTTTATTTTTCCTATCGGTGAAAAAATATTACTGGTGACTACAGTGATTTTAATACCGCTGCGAATGACAATGGTCTCAGTCCATCTTAGCCGCAAGGCCGAGATGGGACCGATACGATAAAAGTACAGATTAGCATGCCAACGGATGGATGGCACGTTGCAGGGGTTGTACAATTACAAAAATATTAAGAACAGTAACGGTCGGTTTTATTTTTACTATCGGTGAAAAAATATTACTGGTGACTACAGTGATTTTAATACCGCTGCGAATGACAATGGTCTCAGTCCATCTTAGCCGCAAGGACGAGATGGGACCGATACGATAAAAGTACAGATTAGCAGGTCGACAGAGTCAATCAAAGCAAGCATGGCACATTGCAGAGGTTACACAAACACAGCAATATTAAGAATAGTAATGATTAGTTTTATTTTTACTATCGGTTAAAAAATATTACTGGTGATAGAAGTGATTTTAATACCGCTGCGAATGACAACGGTCTCAGTCCATCTTAGCCGCAGGGCCGAGATGGGACCGATACGATAAAAGTACAGATTAGCATGCCAACGGATGGATGGCACGTTGCAGGGTTTGTACAATTACAAAAATATTAAGAACAGTAACGGTCGGTTTTATTTTTAGTATCGGTGAAAAAATATTACTGGCGACTAAAGGATTTTAATACCGCAGCGAATGACAATGGTCTCAGTCCATCTTAGCCGCAAGGCCGAGATGGGACCGATACGATAAAAGTACAGATTAGCATGCCATCGGATGGATGTCACTTTGCAGGGGTTATACAATTACAAAAATATTAAGAACAGTAACGGTCGGTTTTATTTTTACTATCGGTTAAAAAATGTTACTGGTGAAAGAAGTGATTTTAATACCGCTGCGAATGACAATGGTCTCAGTCCATCTTAGCCGCAAGGCCGAGATGGGACCGATACGATAAAAGTACAGATTAGCATGCCATCGAATGGATGGCACATTGCAGGGGTTGTACAATTACAAAAATATTAAGAACAGTAACGGTCGGTTTTATTTTTACTATCGGTGAAAAAATATTACTGGTGACTACAGTGATTATAATACCGCTGCGAATGACAATTGTCTCAGTCCATCTTAGCCGCAAGGCCGAGATGGGACCGATACGATAAAAGTACAGATTAGCATGCCAACGGATGGATGGCACGTTGCAGGGGTTGTACAATTACAAAAATATTAAGAACAGTAACGGTCGGTTTTATTTTTACAATCGGTGAAAAAATATTACTGGTGACTACAGTGATTTTAATACCGCTGCGAATGACAATGGTCTCAGTCCATCTTAGCCGCAAGGCCGAGATGGGACCGATACGATAAAAGTACAGATTAGCAGGTCGACAGAGTCAATCAAAGCAAGCATGGCAAATTGCAGAGGTTACACAAACACAGCAATATTAAGAATAGTAATGATTAGTTTTATTTTTACTATCGGTTAAAAATATTACTGGTGACTACAGTGATTTTAATACCGCTGCGAATGACAATGGTCTCAGTCCATCTTAGCCGCAAGGCCGAGATGGGACCGATACGATAAAAGTACAGATTAGCATGCCAACGGATGGATGGCACATTGCAGGGGTTGTACAATTACAAAAATATAAAGAACAGTAACGGTCGGATTTATTTTTACGATCGGTTAAAAAATATTACTGGTGATAGAAGTGATTTTAATACCGCTGCGAATGACAATGGTCTCAGTCCATCTTAGCCGCAAGGCCGAGATGGGACCGATACGATAAAAGTACAGATTAGCATGCCATCGGATGGATGGCACTTTGCAGGGGTTATACAATTACAAAAATATTAAGAACAGTAACGGTCGGTTTTATTTTTACTATCGGTTAAAAAATGCTACTGGTGAAAGAAGTGATTTTAATACCGCTGCGAATGACAATGGTCTCAGTCCATCTTAGCCGCAAGGCCGAGATGGGACCGATACGATAAAAGTACAGATTAGCATGTCAACGGATGGATGGCACGTTGCAGGGTTTGTACAATTACAAAAATATTAAGAACAGTAACGGTCGGTTTTATTTTTACTATCGGTGAAAAAATATTACTGGCGACTAAAGGATTTTAATACCGCAGCTAATGACAATGGTCTCAGTCCATCTTAGCCGCAAGGCCGAGATGGGACCGATACGATAAAAGTACAGATTAGCATGCCAACGGATGGATGGCACGTTGCAGGGTTTGTACAATTACAAAAATATTAAGAACAGTAACGGTCGGTTTCATTTTTACTATCGGTGAAAAAATATTACTGGTGATAGAAGTGATTTTAATACCGCTGCGAATGACAATGGTCTCAGTCCATCTTAGCCGCAAGGCCGAGATGGGACCGATACGATAAAAGTACAGATTAGCATGCCAACGGATGGATGGCACATTGCAGGGGTTGTACAATTACAATAATATAAAGAACAGTAACGGTCGGATTTATTTTTACTATCGGTTAAAAAATATTACTGGCGATAGAAGTGATTTTAATACCGCTGCAAATGACAATGGTCTCAGTCCATCTTAGCCGCAAGGCCGAGATTCGGACCGATACGATAAAAGTACAGATTAGCATGCCAACGGATGGATGGCACGTTGCAGGGGTTGTACAATTACAAAAATATTAAGAACAGTAACGGTCGGTTTTATTTTTACTATCGGTGAAAAAATATTACTGGTGACTACAGTGATTTTAATACCGCTGCGAATGACAATGGTCTCAGTCCATGTTAGCCGCAAGGCCGAGATGGGACCGATACGATAAAAGTACAGATTAGCATGCCAACGTATGGATGGCACGTTGCAGGGGTTGTACAATTACAAAAATATTAAGAACAGTAACGGTCGGTTTTATTTTTACTATCGGTTAAAAAATATTACTGGTGATAGAAGTGATTTTAATACCGCTGCGAATGACAACGGTCTCAGTCCATCTTAGCCGCAGGGCCGAGATGGGACCGATACGATAAAAGTACAGATTAGCATGCCAACGGATGGATGGCACGTTGCAGGGTTTGTACAATTACAAAAATATTAAGAACAGTAACGGTCGGTTTTATTTTTAGTATCGGTGAAAAAATATTACTGGCGACTAAAGGATTTTAATACCGCAGCGAATGACAATGGTCTCAGTCCATCTTAGCCGCAAGGCCGAGATGGGACCGATACGATAAAAGTACAGATTAGCATGCCATCGGATGGATGTCACTTTGCAGGGGTTATACAATTACAAAAATATTAAGAACAGTAACGGTCGGTTTTATTTTTACTATCGGTTAAAAAATGTTACTGGTGAAAGAAGTGATTTTAATACCGCTGCGAATGACAATGGTCTCAGTCCATCTTAGCCGCAAGGCCGAGATGGGACCGATACGATAAAAGTACAGATTAGCATGCCATCGAATGGATGGCACATTGCAGGGGTTGTACAATTACAAAAATATTAAGAACAGTAACGGTCGGTTTTATTTTTACTATCGGTGAAAAAATATTACTGGTGACTACAGTGATTATAATACCGCTGCGAATGACAATTGTCTCAGTCCATCTTAGCCGCAAGGCCGAGATGGGACCGATACGATAAAAGTACAGATTAGCATGCCAACGGATGGATGGCACGTTGCAGGGGTTGTACAATTACAAAAATATTAAGAACAGTAACGGTCGGTTTTATTTTTACAATCGGTGAAAAAATATTACTGGTGACTACAGTGATTTTAATACCGCTGCGAATGACAATGGTCTCAGTCCATCTTAGCCGCAAGGCCGAGATGGGACCGATACGATAAAAGTACAGATTAGCAGGTCGACAGAGTCAATCAAAGCAAGCATGGCACATTGCAGAGGTTACACAAACACAGCAATATTAAGAATAGTAATGATTAGTTTTATTTTTACTATCGGTTAAAAATATTACTGGTGATAGAAGTGGTTTTAATACCGCTGCGAATGACAATGGTCTCAGTCCATCTTAGCCGCAAGGCCGAGATGGGACCGATACGATAAAAGTAAAGATTAGCAGGTCGACAGAGTCAATCAAAGCAAGCATGGCGCATTGCAGAGGTTACACAAATACAACAATATTAAGACCAGTAATGATTAGTTTTACTTTAACTATCGGTTAAAAAATATTACTGGTGATAGAAGTGATTTTAATACCGCTGCGAATGACAACGGTCTCAGTCCATCGTAGCCGCAAGGCCGAGGTGGGACCGATACGATAAACGTACAGATTAGCATGCCAACGGATGGATGGCACATTGCAGGGGTTGTACAATTACAAAAATATTAAGAACAGTAACGGTCGGTTTTATTTTTACTATCGGTGAAAAAATATTACTGGTGACTACAGTGATTTTAATACCGCTGCGAATGACAATGGTCTCAGTCCATCTTAGCCGCAAGGCCGAGATGGGACCGATACGATAAAAGTACAGATTAGCAGGTCGACAGAGTCAATCAAAGCAAGCATGGCACATTGCAGAGGTTACACAAACACAGCAATATTAAGAATAGTAATGATTAGTTTTATTTTTACTATCGGTTAAAAATATTACTGGTGATAGAAGTGGTTTTAATACCGCTGCGAATGACAATGGTCTCAGTCCATCTTAGCCGCAAGGCCGAGATTCGGACCGATACGATAAAAGTACAGATTAGCATGCCAACGGATGGATGGCACGTTGCAGGGGTTGTACAATTACAAAAATATTAAGAACAGTAACGGTCGGTTTTATTTTTACTATCGGTGAAAAAATATTACTGGTGACTACAGTGATTTTAATACCGCTGCGAATGACAATGGTCTCAGTCCATGTTAGCCGCAAGGCCGAGATGGGACCGATACGATAAAAGTACAGATTAGCATGCCAACGTATGGATGGCACGTTGCAGGGGTTGTACAATTACAAAAATATTAAGAACAGTAACGGTCGGTTTTATTTTTACTATCGGTTAAAAAATATTACTGGTGATAGAAGTGATTTTAATACCGCTGCGAATGACAACGGTCTCAGTCCATCTTAGCCGCAGGGCCGAGATGGGACCGATACGATAAAAGTACAGATTAGCATGCCAACGGATGGATGGCACGATGCAGGGTTTGTACAATTACAAAAATATTAAGAACAGTAACGGTCGGTTTTATTTTTAGTATCGGTGAAAAAATATTACTGGCGACTAAAGGATTTTAATACCGCAGCGAATGACAATGGTCTCAGTCCATCTTAGCCGCAAGGCCGAGATGGGACCGATACGATAAAAGTACAGATTAGCATGCCATCGGATGGATGTCACTTTGCAGGGGTTATACAATTACAAAAATATTAAGAACAGTAACGGTCGGTTTTATTTTTACTATCGGTTAAAAAATGTTACTGGTGAAAGAAGTGATTTTAATACCGCTGCGAATGACAATGGTCTCAGTCCATCTTAGCCGCAAGGCCGAGATGGGACCGATACGATAAAAGTACAGATTAGCATGCCATCGAATGGATGGCACATTGCAGGGGTTGTACAATTACAAAAATATTAAGAACAGTAACGGTCGGTTTTATTTTTACTATCGGTGAAAAAATATTACTGGTGACTACAGTGATTATAATACCGCTGCGAATGACAATTGTCTCAGTCCATCTTAGCCGCAAGGCCGAGATGGGACCGATACGATAAAAGTACAGATTAGCATGCCAACGGATGGATGGCACGTTGCAGGGGTTGTACAATTACAAAAATATTAAGAACAGTAACGGTCGGTTTTATTTTTACAATCGGTGAAAAAATATTACTGGTGACTACAGTGATTTTAATACCGCTGCGAATGACAATGGTCTCAGTCCATCTTAGCCGCAAGGCCGAGATGGGACCGATACGATAAAAGTACAGATTAGCAGGTCGACAGAGTCAATCAAAGCAAGCATGGCACATTGCAGAGGTTACACAAACACAGCAATATTAAGAATAGTAATGATTAGTTTTATTTTTACTATCGGTTAAAAATATTACTGGTGATAGAAGTGGTTTTAATACCGCTGCGAATGACAATGGTCTCAGTCCATCTTAGCCGCAAGGCCGAGATGGGACCGATACGATAAAAGTAAAGATTAGCAGGTCGACAGAGTCAATCAAAGCAAGCATGGCGCATTGCAGAGGTTACACAAATACAACAATATTAAGACCAGTAATGATTAGTTTTACTTTAACTATCGGTTAAAAAATATTACTGGTGATAGAAGTGATTTTAATACCGCTGCGAATGACAACGGTCTCAGTCCATCGTAGCCGCAAGGCCGAGGTGGGACCGATACGATAAACGTACAGATTAGCATGCCAACGGATGGATGGCACATTGCAGGGGTTGTACAATTACAAAAATATTAAGAACAGTAACGGTCGGTTTTATTTTTACTATCGGTGAAAAAATATTACTGGTGACTACAGTGATTTTAATACCGCTGCGAATGACAATGGTCTCAGTCCATCTTAGCCGCAAGGCCGAGATGGGACCGATACGATAAAAGTACAGATTAGCAGGTCGACAGAGTCAATCAAAGCAAGCATGGCACATTGCAGAGGTTACACAAACACAGCAATATTAAGAATAGTAATGATTAGTTTTATTTTTACTATCGGTTAAAAATATTACTGGTGATAGAAGTGGTTTTAATACCGCTGCGAATGACAATGGTCTCAGTCCATCTTAGCCGCAAGGCCGAGATGGGACCGATACGATAAAAGTACAGATTAGCATGCCAACGTATGGATGGCACGTTGCAGGGGTTGTACAATTACAAAAATATTAAGAACAGTCACGGTCGGTTTTATTTTTACTATCGGTGAAAAAATATTACTGGTGACTACAGTGATTTTAATACCGCTGCGAATGACAATGGTCTCAGTCCATCTTAGCCGCAAGGCCGAGATGGGACCGATACGATAAAAGTACAGATTAGCATGCCAACGGATGGATGGCACATTGCAGGGGTTGTACAATTACAAAAATATAAAGAACAGTAACGGTCGGATTTATTTTTACGATCGGTTAAAAAATATTACTGGTGATAGAAGTGATTTTAATACCGCTGCGAATGACAATGGTCTCAGTCCATCTTAGCCGCAAGGCCGAGATGGGACCAATACGATAAAAGTACAGATTAGCATGCCATCGGATGGATGGCACTTTGCAGGGGTTATACAATTACAAAAATATTAAGAACAGTAACGGTCGGTTTTATTTTTACTATCGGTTAAAAAATGCTACTGGTGAAAGAAGTGATTTTAATACCGCTGCGAATGACAATGGTCTCAGTCCATCTTAGCCGCAAGGCCGAGATGGGACCGATACGATAAAAGTACAGATTAGCATGTCAACGGATGGATGGCACGTTGCAGGGTTTGTACAATTACAAAAATATTAAGAACAGTAACGGTCGGTTTTATTTTTACTATCGGTGAAAAAATATTACTGGCGACTAAAGGATTTTAATACCGCAGCTAATGACAATGGTCTCAGTCCATCTTAGCCGCAAGGCCGAGATGGGACCGATACGATAAAAGTACAGATTAGCATGCCATCGGATGGATGGCAAATTGCAGGGGTTGTTCAATTACAAAAATATTAAGAACAGTAACGGTCGGTTTTATTTTTACTATCGGTGAAAAAATATTACTGGTGACTACAGTGATTTTAATACCGCTGCGAATGACAATGGTCTCAGTCCATCTTAGCCGCAAGGCCGAGATGGGACCGATACGATAAAAGTACAGATTAGCATGCCAACGGATGGATGGCACGTTGCAGGGGTTGTACAATTACAAAAATATTAAGAACAGTAACGGTCGGTTTCATTTTTACTATCGGTGAAAAAATATTACTGGTGATAGAAGTGATTTTAATACCGCTGCGAATGACAATGGTCTCAGTCCATCTTAGCCGCAAGGCCGAGATGGGACCGATACGATAAAAGTACAGATTAGCATGCCAACGTATGGATGGCACGTTGCAGGGGTTGTACAATTACAAAAATATTAAGAACAGTAACGGTCGGTTTTATTTTTACTATCGGTTAAAAAATATTACTGGTGATAGAAGTGATTTTAATACCGCTGCGAATGACAATGGTCTCAGTCCATCTTAGCCGCAAGGCCGAGATGTGACCGATACGATAAAAGTCATGATTAGCAGGTCGACAGAGTCAATCAAAGAAAGCATGGCACATCGCAGAGGTTACACAAATACAACAATATTAAACACAGTAATGATTAGTTTTATTTTTCCTATCGGTGAAAAAATATTACTGGTGACTACAGTGATTTTAATACCGCTGCGAATGACAATGGTCTCAGTCCATCTTAGCCGCAAGGCCGAGATGGGACCGATACGATAAAAGTACAGATTAGCATGCCAACGGATGGATGGCACGTTGCAGGGGTTGTACAATTACAAAAATATTAAGAACAGTAACGGTCGGTTTTATTTTTACTATCGGTGAAAAAATATTACTGGTGACTACAGTGATTTTAATACCGCTGCGAATGACAATGGTCTCAGTCCATCTTAGCCGCAAGGACGAGATGGGACCGATACGATAAAAGTACAGATTAGCAGGTCGACAGAGTCAATCAAAGCAAGCATGGCACATTGCAGAGGTTACACAAACACAGCAATATTAAGAATAGTAATGATTAGTTTTATTTTTACTATCGGTTAAAAAATATTACTGGTGATAGAAGTGATTTTAATACCGCTGCGAATGACAACGGTCTCAGTCCATCTTAGCCGCAGGGCCGAGATGGGACCGATACGATAAAAGTACAGATTAGCATGCCAACGGATGGATGGCACGTTGCAGGGTTTGTACAATTACAAAAATATTAAGAACAGTAACGGTCGGTTTTATTTTTAGTATCGGTGAAAAAATATTACTGGCGACTAAAGGATTTTAATACCGCAGCGAATGACAATGGTCTCAGTCCATCTTAGCCGCAAGGCCGAGATGGGACCGATACGATAAAAGTACAGATTAGCATGCCATCGGATGGATGTCACTTTGCAGGGGTTATACAATTACAAAAATATTAAGAACAGTAACGGTCGGTTTTATTTTTACTATCGGTTAAAAAATGTTACTGGTGAAAGAAGTGATTTTAATACCGCTGCGAATGACAATGGTCTCAGTCCATCTTAGCCGCAAGGCCGAGATGGGACCGATACGATAAAAGTACAGATTAGCATGCCATCGAATGGATGGCACATTGCAGGGGTTGTACAATTACAAAAATATTAAGAACAGTAACGGTCGGTTTTATTTTTACTATCGGTGAAAAAATATTACTGGTGACTACAGTGATTATAATACCGCTGCGAATGACAATTGTCTCAGTCCATCTTAGCCGCAAGGCCGAGATGGGACCGATACGATAAAAGTACAGATTAGCATGCCAACGGATGGATGGCACGTTGCAGGGGTTGTACAATTACAAAAATATTAAGAACAGTAACGGTCGGTTTTATTTTTACAATCGGTGAAAAAATATTACTGGTGACTACAGTGATTTTAATACCGCTGCGAATGACAATGGTCTCAGTCCATCTTAGCCGCAAGGCCGAGATGGGACCGATACGATAAAAGTACAGATTAGCAGGTCGACAGAGTCAATCAAAGCAAGCATGGCAAATTGCAGAGGTTACACAAACACAGCAATATTAAGAATAGTAATGATTAGTTTTATTTTTACTATCGGTTAAAAATATTACTGGTGATAGAAGTGGTTTTAATACCGCTGCGAATGACAATGGTCTCAGTCCATCTTAGCCGCAAGGCCGAGATGGGACCGATACGATAAAAGTACAGATTAGCATGCCATCGGATGGATGGCACTTTGCAGGGGTTATACAATTACAAAAATATTAAGAACAGTAACGGTCGGTTTTATTTTTACTATCGGTTAAAAAATGCTACTGGTGAAAGAAGTGATTTTAATACCGCTGCGAATGACAATGGTCTCAGTCCATCTTAGCCGCAAGGCCGAGATGGGACCGATACGATAAAAGTACAGATTAGCATGCCAACGGATGGATGGCACGTTGCAGGGTTTGTACAATTACAAAAATATTAAGAACAGTAACGGTCGGTTTCATTTTTACTATCGGTGAAAAAATATTACTGGTGATAGAAGTGATTTTAATACCGCTGCGAATGACAATGGTCTCAGTCCATCTTAGCCGCAAGGCCGAGATGGGACCGATACGATAAAAGTACAGATTAGCATGCCAACGGATGGATGGCACATTGCAGGGGTTGTACAATTACAATAATATAAAGAACAGTAACGGTCGGATTTATTTTTACTATCGGTTAAAAAATATTACTGGCGATAGAAGTGATTTTAATACCGCTGCAAATGACAATGGTCTCAGTCCATCTTAGCCGCAAGGCCGAGATTCGGACCGATACGATAAAAGTACAGATTAGCATGCCAACGGATGGATGGCACGTTGCAGGGGTTGTACAATTACAAAAATATTAAGAACAGTAACGGTCGGTTTTATTTTTACTATCGGTGAAAAAATATTACTGGTGACTACAGTGATTTTAATACCGCTGCGAATGACAATGGTCTCAGTCCATGTTAGCCGCAAGGCCGAGATGGGACCGATACGATAAAAGTACAGATTAGCATGCCAACGTATGGATGGCACGTTGCAGGGGTTGTACAATTACAAAAATATTAAGAACAGTAACGGTCGGTTTTATTTTTACTATCGGTTAAAAAATATTACTGGTGATAGAAGTGATTTTAATACCGCTGCGAATGACAACGGTCTCAGTCCATCTTAGCCGCAGGGCCGAGATGGGACCGATACGATAAAAGTACAGATTAGCATGCCAACGGATGGATGGCACGTTGCAGGGTTTGTACAATTACAAAAATATTAAGAACAGTAACGGTCGGTTTTATTTTTAGTATCGGTGAAAAAATATTACTGGCGACTAAAGGATTTTAATACCGCAGCGAATGACAATGGTCTCAGTCCATCTTAGCCGCAAGGCCGAGATGGGACCGATACGATAAAAGTACAGATTAGCATGCCATCGGATGGATGTCACTTTGCAGGGGTTATACAATTACAAAAATATTAAGAACAGTAACGGTCGGTTTTATTTTTACTATCGGTTAAAAAATGTTACTGGTGAAAGAAGTGATTTTAATACCGCTGCGAATGACAATGGTCTCAGTCCATCTTAGCCGCAAGGCCGAGATGGGACCGATACGATAAAAGTACAGATTAGCATGCCATCGAATGGATGGCACATTGCAGGGGTTGTACAATTACAAAAATATTAAGAACAGTAACGGTCGGTTTTATTTTTACTATCGGTGAAAAAATATTACTGGTGACTACAGTGATTATAATACCGCTGCGAATGACAATTGTCTCAGTCCATCTTAGCCGCAAGGCCGAGATGGGACCGATACGATAAAAGTACAGATTAGCATGCCAACGGATGGATGGCACGTTGCAGGGGTTGTACAATTACAAAAATATTAAGAACAGTAACGGTCGGTTTTATTTTTACAATCGGTGAAAAAATATTACTGGTGACTACAGTGATTTTAATACCGCTGCGAATGACAATGGTCTCAGTCCATCTTAGCCGCAAGGCCGAGATGGGACCGATACGATAAAAGTACAGATTAGCAGGTCGACAGAGTCAATCAAAGCAAGCATGGCACATTGCAGAGGTTACACAAACACAGCAATATTAAGAATAGTAATGATTAGTTTTATTTTTACTATCGGTTAAAAATATTACTGGTGATAGAAGTGGTTTTAATACCGCTGCGAATGACAATGGTCTCAGTCCATCTTAGCCGCAAGGCCGAGATGGGACCGATACGATAAAAGTAAAGATTAGCAGGTCGACAGAGTCAATCAAAGCAAGCATGGCGCATTGCAGAGGTTACACAAATACAACAATATTAAGACCAGTAATGATTAGTTTTACTTTAACTATCGGTTAAAAAATATTACTGGTGATAGAAGTGATTTTAATACCGCTGCGAATGACAACGGTCTCAGTCCATCGTAGCCGCAAGGCCGAGGTGGGACCGATACGATAAACGTACAGATTAGCATGCCAACGGATGGATGGCACATTGCAGGGGTTGTACAATTACAAAAATATTAAGAACAGTAACGGTCGGTTTTATTTTTACTATCGGTGAAAAAATATTACTGGTGACTACAGTGATTTTAATACCGCTGCGAATGACAATGGTCTCAGTCCATCTTAGCCGCAAGGCCGAGATGGGACCGATACGATAAAAGTACAGATTAGCAGGTCGACAGAGTCAATCAAAGCAAGCATGGCACATTGCAGAGGTTACACAAACACAGCAATATTAAGAATAGTAATGATTAGTTTTATTTTTACTATCGGTTAAAAATATTACTGGTGATAGAAGTGGTTTTAATACCGCTGCGAATGACAATGGTCTCAGTCCATCTTAGCCGCAAGGCCGAGATGGGACCGATACGATAAAAGTACAGATTAGCATGCCAACGTATGGATGGCACGTTGCAGGGGTTGTACAAGTACAAAAATATTAAGAACAGTCACGGTCGGTTTTATTTTTACTATCGGTGAAAAAATATTACTGGTGACTACAGTGATTTTAATACCGCTGCGAATGACAATGGTCTCAGTCCATCTTAGCCGCAAGGCCGAGATGGGACCGATACGATAAAAGTACAGATTAGCATGCCAACGGATGGATGGCACATTGCAGGGGTTGTACAATTACAAAAATATAAAGAACAGTAACGGTCGGATTTATTTTTACGATCGGTTAAAAAATATTACTGGTGATAGAAGTGATTTTAATACCGCTGCGAATGACAATGGTCTCAGTCCATCTTAGCCGCAAGGCCGAGATGGGACCGATACGATAAAAGTACAGATTAGCATGCCATCGGATGGATGGCACTTTGCAGGGGTTATACAATTACAAAAATATTAAGAACAGTAACGGTCGGTTTTATTT
Organism: Cerceris ruficornis; assembly: GCA_963989415.1. Taxonomy (NCBI): domain Eukaryota; kingdom Metazoa; phylum Arthropoda; class Insecta; order Hymenoptera; family Crabronidae; genus Cerceris; species Cerceris ruficornis. The sequence goes on along the minus strand of OZ022520.1, from coordinate 11,951,323 downwards.
TTACTATCGGTTAAAAAATGCTACTGGTGAAAGAAGTGATTTTAATACCGCTGCGAATGACAATGGTCTCAGTCCATCTTAGCCGCAAGGCCGAGATGGGACCGATACGATAAAAGTACAGATTAGCATGTCAACGGATGGATGGCACGTTGCAGGGTTTGTACAATTACAAAAATATTAAGAACAGTAACGGTCGGATTTATTTTTACGATCGGTTAAAAAATATTGCTGGTGATAGAAGTGATTTTAATACCGCTGCGAATGACAATGGTCTCAGTCCATCTTAGCCGCAAGGCCGAGATGGGACCGATACGATAAAAGTACAGATTAGCATGCCAACGGATGGATGGCACATTGCAGGGGTTGTACAATTACAAAAATATAAAGAACAGTAACGGTCGGATTTATTTTTACGATCGGTTAAAAAATATTACTGGTGATAGAAGTGATTTTAATACCGCTGCGAATGACAATGGTCTCAGTCCATCTTAGCCGCAAGGCTGAGATAGGACCCATACGATAAAAGTACAGATTAGCAGGTCGACAGAGTCAATCAAAGCAAGCATGGCACATTGCAGAGGTTACACGAATACAACAATATTAAGAACAGTAATGATTAGTTTTATTTTTACTATCGGTTAAAAAATATTACTGGTGATAGAAGTGATTTTAATACCGCTGCGAATGACAATGGTTTCAGTCCATCTTAGCCGCAAGGCTGAGATGGGACCGATACGATAAAAGTACAGATTAGCATGCCAACGTATGGATGGCACGTTGCAGGGGTTGTACAATTACAAAAATATTAAGAACAGTAACGGTCGGTTTTATTTTTACTAACGGTGAAAAAATATTACTGGTGACTACAGTGATTTTAATACCGCTGCGAATGACAATGGTCTCAGTCCATCTTAGCCGCAAGGCCGAGATGGGACCGATACGATAAAAGTACAGATTAGCATGCCAACGTATGGATGGCACGTTGCAGGGGTTGTACAATTACAAAAAATTAAGAACAGTAACGGTCGGTTTTATTTTTACTATCGGTTAAAAAATATTACTGGTGATAGAAGTGATTTTAATACCGCTGCGAATGACAATGGTCTCAGTCCATCTTAGCCGCAAGGCCGAGATGGGACCGATACGATAAAAGTAATGATTATCAGGTCGACAGAGTCAATCAAAGAAAGCATAGCACATTGCAGATGTTACACAAATACAACAATATTAAGAACAGTAATGATTAGTTTTATTTTTACTATCGGTTAAAAATTTTACTGGTGAAAGAAGTGATTTTAATACCGCTGCAAATGACAATGGTCTCAGTCCATCTTAGCCGCAAGGCCGAGATGGGACCGATACGATAAAAGTACAGATTAGCATGCCAACGGATGGATGGCACATTGCACGGGTTGTACAATTACAAAAATATTAAGAACAGTAACGGTCGGTTTTATTTTTACTATCGGTGAAAAAATATTACTGGTGATAGAAGTGATTTTAATACCGCTGCGAATGACAATGGTCTCAGTCCATCTTAGCCGCAAGGCCGAGATGGGACCGATACGATAAAAGTACAGATTAGCATGCCAACGTATGGATGGTACGTTGCAGGGGTTGTACAATTACAAAAATATTAAGAACAGTAACGGTCGGTTTTAATTTTACTATCGGTGAAAAAATATTACTGGCGATACAAGTGATTTTAATAACGATGCGAATGACAATGGTCTCAGTCCATCTTTGCCGCAAGGCCGAGATGGGACCGATACGATAAAAGTACAGATTAGCATGCCAACGAATGGATGGCACATTGCAGGGGTTGTACAATTACAAAAATATTAAGAACAGTAACGGTCGGTTTTATTTTTACTATCGGTTAGAAAATATTACTGGTGATAGAAGTGATTTTAATATCGCTGCGAATGACAATGGTCTCAGTCCATCTTAGCCGCAAGGCCGAGATTGGGACCGATACGATAAAAGTACAGATTAGCATGCCAACGGATGGATGGCACGTTGCAGGGGTTGTACAATTACAAAAATATTAAGAACAGTAACGGTCGGTTTTATTTTTACTATCGGAGAAAAAATATTACTGGTGATAGAAGTGATTTTAATACCGCTGCGAATGACAATGGTCTCAGTCCATCTTAGCCGCAAGGCCGAGATTGGACCGATACGATAAAAGTCATGATTAGCAGGTCGACAGAGTCAATCAAAGAAAGCATGGCACATCGCAGAGGTTACACAAATACAACAATATTAACCTTTTCGCTTCGAGCGCCGGATATATCCGGCGTCCGCGCGACGACCTGTGCGTACGAGCGCCGGATATATCCGGCATCTATATGAAGTGTATATAAGTACCATCTGTAGTCGATGACAACATTTTTCGTTATCGGCTGAACAGTTTCTGTTGATTTTATTAACATATCATGCAGAATTATATTACTAGTCTCTACATATTAATATACTAACTAATTTGCGTTACATTATTAATTATATTAAACGTTTAATTGTAAAGTCCAGTAAATATGTGAATACCTAAAAACATGTCAACTGTAATTGGTCTAATATTTTTAGAATAAGTAATATAATTTTGTATAAGTCTTCTCATATTAAAAATGTGAAGAACACGTGCTATATTAGAGCAACAATTGTTTTATTAAGTACAGTAATTATGTAAGACTTAGAAGAACGTATATACAAAAATCACACGCACTATGCAACATTTCTGGCGCGTGCTTCCGTTCGGTGACGGCACTTCGGCGGACTGGATTGCCGAAGCGAAAGGGTTAAACACAGTAATGATTAGTTTTATTTTTACTATCGGTTAAAAATTTTACTGGTGAAAGAAGTGATTTTAATACCGCTGCAAATGACAATGGTCTCAGTCCATCTTAGCCGCAAGGCCGAGATGGGACCGATACGATAAAAGTACAGATTAGCATGCCAACGGATGGATGGCACATTGCACGGGTTGTACAATTACAAAAATATTAAGAACAGTAACGGTCGGTTTTATTTTTACTATCGGTGAAAAAATATTACTGGTGATAGAAGTGATTTTAATACCGCTGCGAATGACAATGGTCTCAGTCCATCTTAGCCGCAAGGCCGAGATGGGACCGATACGATAAAAGTACAGATTAGCATGCCAACGGATGGATGGCACGTTGCAGGGGTTGTACAATTACAGAAATATTAAGAACTGTAACGGTCGGTTTTATTTTTACTATCGGTTACAAAATATTACTGGTGATAGAAGTGATTTTAATATCGCTGCGAATGACAATGGTCTCAGTCCATCTTAGCCGCAAGGCCGAGATGGGACCGATACGATAAAAGTACAGATTAGCATGCCAACGGATGGATGGCACATTGCAGGGGTTGTACAATTACAATAATATAAAGAACCGTAACGGTCGGATTTATTTTTACTATCGGTTAAAAAATATTACTGGCGATAGAAGTGATTTTAATACCGCTGCGAATGACAATGGTCTCAGTCCATCTTAGCCGCAAGGCCGAGATGGGACCGATACGATAAAAGTACAGATTAGCATGCCAACGTATGGATGGTACGTTGCAGGGGTTTTACAATTACAAAAATATTAAGAACAGTAACGGTCGGTTTTAATTTTACTATCGGTGAAAAAATATTACTGGCGATACAAGTGATTTTAATACCGATGCGAATGACAATGGTCTCAGTCCATCTTAGCCGCAAGGCCGAGATGGGACGGATACAATAAAAGTACAGATTAGCATGCCAACGAATGGATGGCACATTGCAGGGGTTGTACAATTACAAAAAATTAAGAACAGTAACGGTCGGTTTTATTTTTACTATCGGTTAAAAAATATTACTGGCGATAGAAGTGATTTTAATACCGCTGCGAATGACAATGGTCTCAGTCCATCTTAGCCGCAAGGCCGAGATGGGACCGATACGATAAAAGTACAGATTAGCATGCCAACGGATGGATGGCACGTTGCAGGGGTTGTACAATTACAAAAATATTAAGAACAGTAACGGTCGGTTTCATTTTTACTATCGGTGAAAAAATATTACTGGTGATAGAAGTGATTTTAATACCGCTGCGAATGACAATGGTCTCAGTCCATCTTAGCCGCAAGGCCGAGATGGGACCGATACGATAAAAGTACAGATTAGCATGCCAACGGATGGATGGCACATTGCAGGGGTTGTACAATTACAATAATATAAAGAACCGTAACGGTCGGATTTATTTTTACTATCGGTTAAAAAATATTACTGGCGATAGAAGTGATTTTAATACCGCTGCGAATGACAATGGTCTCAGTCCATCTTAGCCGCAAGGCCGAGATGGGACCGATACAATAAAAGTACAGATTAGCATGCCAACGTATGGATGGCACTTTGCAGGGGTTGTACAATTACAAAAATATTAAGAACAGTAACGGTCGGTTTTATTTTTACTATCGGTGAAAAAATATTACTTGCGATACAAGTGATTTTAATACCGCTGCGAATGACAATGGTCTCAGTCCATCTTAGCCGCAAGGCCGAGATGGGACCGATACGATAAAAGTACAGATTAGCATGCCAACGTATGGATGGCACGTTGCAGGGGTTGTACAATTACAAAAATATTAAGAACAGTAACGGTCGGTTTTAATTTTACTATCGGTGAAAAAATATTACTGGTGATACAAGTGATTTTAATACCGATGCGAATGACAATGGTCTCAGTCCATCTTAGCCGCAAGGCCGAGATGGGACCGATACGATAAAAGTACAGATTAGCATGCCAACGAATGGATGGCACATTGCAGGGGTTGTACAATTACAAAAAATTAAGAACAGTAACGGTCGGTTTTATTTTTACTATCGGTTAAAAAATATTACTGGTGATAGAAGTGATTTTAATACCGCTGCGAATGACAATGGTCTCAGTCCATCTTAGCCGCAAGGCCGAGATGGGACCGATACGATAAAAGTAATGATTATCAGGTCGACAGAGTCAATCAAAGAAAGCATAGCACATTGCAGATGTTACACAAATACAACAATATTAAGAACAGTAATGATTAGTTTTATTTTTACTATCGGTTAAAAATTTTACTGGTGAAAGAAGTGGTTTTAATACCGCTGCAAATGACAATGGTCTCAGTCCATCTTAACCGCAAGGCCGAGATGGGACCGATACGATAAAAGTACAGATTAGCATGCCAACGGATGGATGGCACATTGCAGGGGTTATACAATTACAAAAATATTAAGAACAGTAACGGTCGGTTTTATTTTTACTATCGGTGAAAAAATATTACTGGTGATAGAAGTGATTTTAATACCGCTGCGAATGACAATGGTCTTAGTCCATCTTAGCCGCAAGGCCGAGATGGGACCGATACGATAAAAGTCATGATTAGCAGGTCGACAGAGTCAATCAAAGAAAGCATGGCACATCGCAGAGGTTACACAAATACAACAATATTAAACACAGTAATGATTAGTTTTATTTTTACTATCGGTTAAAATATATTACTGGTGAAAGAAGTGATTGTAATACCGCTGCAAATGACAATAGTCTCAGTCCATCTTAGCCGCAAGGCCGAGATTCGGACCGATACGATAAAAGTACAGATTAGCATGCCAACGGATGGATGGCACGTTGCAGGGGTTGTACAATTACAAAAATATTAAGAACAGTAACGGTCGGTTTTATTTTTACTATCGGTGAAAAAATATTACTGGTGAATACAGTGATTTTAATACCGCTGCGAATGACAATGGTCTCAGTCCATCTTAGCCGCAAGGCCGAGATGGGACCGATACGATAAAAGTACAGATTAGCATGCCAACGTATGGATGGCACGTTGCAGGGGTTGTACAATTACAAAAAATTAAGAACAGTAACGGTCGGTTTTATTTTTACTATCGGTTAAAAAATATTACTGGTGATAGAAGTGATTTTAATATCGCTGCGAATGACAATGGTCTCAGTCCATCTTAGCCGCAAGGCCGAGATGGGACCGATACGATAAAAGTACAGATTAGCATGCCAACGGATGGATGGCACATTGCAGGGGTTGTACAATTACAATAATATAAAGAACCGTAACGGTCGGATTTATTTTTACTATCGGTTAAAAAATATTACTGGCGATAGAAGTGATTTTAATACCGCTGCGAATGACAATGGTCTCAGTCCATCTTAGCCGCAAGGCCGAGATGGGACCGATACGATAAAAGTACAGATTAGCATGCCAACGGATGGATGGCACGTTGCAGGGGTTGTACAATTACAAAAATATTAAGAACAGTAACGGTCGGTTTCATTTTTACTATCGGTGAAAAAATATTACTGGTGATAGAAGTGATTTTAATACCGCTGCGAATGACAATGGTCTCAGTCCATCTTAGCCGCAAGGCCGAGATGGGACCGATACGATAAAAGTAATGATTATCAGGTCGACAGAGTCAATCAAAGAAAGCATAGCACATTGCAGATGTTACACAAATACAACAATATTAAGAACAGTAATGATTAGTTTTATTTTTACTATCGGTTAAAAATTTTACTGGTGAAAGAAGTGATTTTAATACCGCTGCAAATGACAATGGTCTCAGTCCATCTTAGCCGCAAGGCCGAGATGGGACCGATACGATAAAAGTACAGATTAGCATGCCAACGGATGGATGGCACATTGCACGGGTTGTACAATTACAAAAATATTAAGAACAGTAACGGTCGGTTTTATTTTTACTATCGGTGAAAAAATATTACTGGTGATAGAAGTGATTTTAATACCGCTGCGAATGACAATGGTCTCAGTCCATCTTAGCCGCAAGGCCGAGATGGGACCGATACGATAAAAGTACAGATTAGCATGCCAACGTATGGATGGTACGTTGCAGGGGTTGTACAATTACAAAAATATTAAGAACAGTAACGGTCGGTTTTAATTTTACTATCGGTGAAAAAATATTACTGGTGAAAGAAGTGATTTTAATACCGCTGCGAATGACAATGGTCTCAGTCCATCTTAGCCGCAAGGCCGAGATGGGACCGATACGATAAAAGTACAGATTAGCATGCCAACGGATGGATGGCACATTGCAGGGGTTGTACAATTACAAAAATATTAAGAACAGTAACGGTCGGTTTTAGTTTTACTATCGGTGAAAATATATTACTGGTGACTACAATGATTTCAATACCGCTGCGAATGACAATGGTCTCAGTCCATCTTAGCCGCAAGGCCGAGATGGGACCGATACAATAAAAGTACAGATTAGCATGCCAACGTATGGATGGCACGTTGCAGGGGTTGTACAATTACAAAAATATTAAGAACAGTAACGGTCGGTTTTATTTTTACTATCGGTGAAAAAATATTACTTGCGATACAAGTGATTTTAATACCGCTGCGAATGACAATGGTCTCACTCCATCTTAGCCGCAAGGCCGAGATGGGACCGATACGATAAAAGTACAGATTAGCATGCCATCGGATGGATGGCACATTGCAGGGGTTGTACAATTACAAAAATATTAAGAACAGTAACGGTCGGTTTTAATTTTACTATCGGTGAAAAAATATTACTGGCGATACAAGTGATTTTAATACCGATGCGAATGACAATGGTCTCAGTCCATCTTAGCCGCAAGGCCGAGATGGGACCGATACGATAAAAGTACAGATTAGCATGCCAACGAATGGATGGCACATTGCAGGGGTTGTACAATTACAAAAAATTAAGGACAGTAACGGTCGGTTTTATTTTTACTATCGGTTAAAAAATATTACTGGTGATAGAAGTGATTTTAATACCGCTGCGAATGACAATGGTCTCAGTCCATCTTAGCCGCAAGGCCGAGATGGGACCGATACGATAAAAGTAATGATTATCAGGTCGACAGAGTCAATCAAAGAAAGCATAGCACATTGCAGATGTTACACAAATACAACAATATTAAGAACAGTAATGATTAGTTTTATTTTTACTATCGGTTAAAAATTTTACTGGTGAAAGAAGTGGTTTTAATACCGCTGCAAATGACAATGGTCTCAGTCCATCTTAACCGCAAGGCCGAGATGGGACCGATACGATAAAAGTACAGATTAGCATGCCAACGGATGGATGGCACATTGCAGGGGTTATACAATTACAAAAATATTAAGAACAGTAACGGTCGGTTTTATTTTTACTATCGGTGAAAAAATATTACTGGTGATAGAAGTGATTTTAATACCGCTGCGAATGACAATGGTCTTAGTCCATCTTAGCCGCAAGGCCGAGATGGGACCGATACGATAAAAGTCATGATTAGCAGGTCGACAGAGTCAATCAAAGAAAGCATGGCACATCGCAGAGGTTACACAAATACAACAATATTAAACACAGTAATGATTAGTTTTATTTTTACTATCGGTTAAAATATATTACTGGTGAAAGAAGTGATTGTAATACCGCTGCAAATGACAATAGTCTCAGTCCATCTTAGCCGCAAGGCCGAGATTCGGACCGATACGATAAAAGTACAGATTAGCATGCCAACGGATGGATGGCACGTTGCAGGGGTTGTACAATTACAAAAATATTAAGAACAGTAACGGTCGGTTTTATTTTTACTATCGGTGAAAAAATATTACTGGTGAATACAGTGATTTTAATACCGCTGCGAATGACAATGGTCTCAGTCCATCTTAGCCGCAAGGCCGAGATGGGACCGATACGATAAAAGTACAGATTAGCATGCCAACGTATGGATGGCACGTTGCAGGGGTTGTACAATTACAAAAAATTAAGAACAGTAACGGTCGGTTTTATTTTTACTATCGGTTAAAAAATATTACTGGTGATAGAAGTGATTTTAATACCGCTGCGAATGACAATGGTCTCAGTCCATCTTAGCCGCAAGGCCGAGATGGGACCGATACGATAAAAGTAATGATTATCAGGTCGACAGAGTCAATCAAAGAAAGCATAGCACATTGCAGATGTTACACAAATACAACAATATTAAGAACAGTAATGATTAGTTTTATTTTTACTATCGGTTAAAAATTTTACTGGTGAAAGAAGTGATTTTAATACCGCTGCAAATGACAATGGTCTCAGTCCATCTTAGCCGCAAGGCCGAGATGGGACCGATACGATAAAAGTACAGATTAGCATGCCAACGGATGGATGGCACATTGCACGGGTTGTACAATTACAAAAATATTAAGAACAGTAACGGTCGGTTTTATTTTTACTATCGGTGAAAAAATATTACTGGTGATAGAAGTGATTTTAATACCGCTGCGAATGACAATGGTCTCAGTCCATCTTAGCCGCAAGGCCGAGATGGGACCGATACGATAAAAGTACAGATTAGCATGCCAACGTATGGATGGTACGTTGCAGGGGTTGTACAATTACAAAAATATTAAGAACAGTAACGGTCGGTTTTAATTTTACTATCGGTGAAAAAATATTACTGGTGAAAGAAGTGATTTTAATACCGCTGCGAATGACAATGGTCTCAGTCCATCTTAGCCGCAAGGCCGAGATGGGACCGATACGATAAAAGTACAGATTAGCATGCCAACGGATGGATGGCACATTGCAGGGGTTGTACAATTACAAAAATATTAAGAACAGTAACGGTCGGTTTTAGTTTTACTATCGGTGAAAATATATTACTGGTGACTACAATGATTTCAATACCGCTGCGAATGACAATGGTCTCAGTCCATCTTAGCCGCAAGGCCGAGATGGGACCGATACAATAAAAGTACAGATTAGCATGCCAACGTATGGATGGCACGTTGCAGGGGTTGTACAATTACAAAAATATTAAGAACAGTAACGGTCGGTTTTATTTTTACTATCGGTGAAAAAATATTACTTGCGATACAAGTGATTTTAATACCGCTGCGAATGACAATGGTCTCACTCCATCTTAGCCGCAAGGCCGAGATGGGACCGATACGATAAAAGTACAGATTAGCATGCCATCGGATGGATGGCACATTGCAGGGGTTGTACAATTACAAAAATATTAAGAACAGTAACGGTCGGTTTTAATTTTACTATCGGTGAAAAAATATTACTGGCGATACAAGTGATTTTAATACCGATGCGAATGACAATGGTCTCAGTCCATCTTAGCCGCAAGGCCGAGATGGGACCGATACGATAAAAGTACAGATTAGCATGCCAACGAATGGATGGCACATTGCAGGGGTTGTACAATTACAAAAAATTAAGGACAGTAACGGTCGGTTTTATTTTTACTATCGGTTAAAAAATATTACTGGTGATAGAAGTGATTTTAATACCGCTGCGAATGACAATGGTCTCAGTCCATCTTAGCCGCAAGGCCGAGATGGGACCGATACAATAAAAGTACAGATTAGCATGCCAACGTATGGATGGCACGTTGCAGGGGTTGTACAATTACAAAAATATTAAGAACAGTAACGGTCGGTTTTATTTTTACTATCGGTGAAAAAATATTACTTGCGATACAAGTGATTTTAATACCGCTGCGAATGACAATGGTCTCACTCCATCTTAGCCGCAAGGCCGAGATGGGACCGATACGATAAAAGTACAGATTAGCATGCCAACGGATGGATGGCACGTTGCAGGGTTTGTACAATTACAAAAATATTAAGAACAGTAACGGTCGGTTTTATTTTTAGTATCGGTGAAAAAATATTACTGGCGACTAAAGGATTTTAATACCGCAGCGAATGACAATGGTCTCAGTCCATCTTAGCCGCAAGGCCGAGATGGGACCGATACGATAAAAGTACAGATTAGCATGCCATCGGATGGATGTCACTTTGCAGGGGTTATACAATTACAAAAATATTAAGAACAGTAACGGTCGGTTTTATTTTTACTATCGGTTAAAAAATGTTACTGGTGAAAGAAGTGATTTTAATACCGCTGCGAATGACAATGGTCTCAGTCCATCTTAGCCGCAAGGCCGAGATGGGACCGATACGATAAAAGTACAGATTAGCATGCCATCGAATGGATGGCACATTGCAGGGGTTGTACAATTACAAAAATATTAAGAACAGTAACGGTCGGTTTTATTTTTACTATCGGTGAAAAAATATTACTGGTGACTACAGTGATTATAATACCGCTGCGAATGACAATTGTCTCAGTCCATCTTAGCCGCAAGGCCGAGATGGGACCGATACGATAAAAGTACAGATTAGCATGTCAACGGATGGATGGCACGTTGCAGGGTTTGTACAATTACAAAAATATTAAGAACAGTAACGGTCGGTTTTATTTTTACTATCGGTGAAAAAATATTACTGGCGACTAAAGGATTTTAATACCGCAGCTAATGACAATGGTCTCAGTCCATCTTAGCCGCAAGGCCGAGATGGGACCGATACGATAAAAGTACAGATTAGCATGCCAACGGATGGATGGCACGTTGCAGGGTTTGTACAATTACAAAAATATTAAGAACAGTAACGGTCGGTTTCATTTTTACTATCGGTGAAAAAATATTACTGGTGATAGAAGTGATTTTAATACCGCTGCGAATGACAATGGTCTCAGTCCATCTTAGCCGCAAGGCCGAGATGGGACCGATACGATAAAAGTACAGATTAGCATGCCAACGGATGGATGGCACATTGCAGGGGTTGTACAATTACAATAATATAAAGAACAGTAACGGTCGGATTTATTTTTACTATCGGTTAAAAAATATTACTGGCGATAGAAGTGATTTTAATACCGCTGCAAATGACAATGGTCTCAGTCCATCTTAGCCGCAAGGCCGAGATTCGGACCGATACGATAAAAGTACAGATTAGCATGCCAACGGATGGATGGCACGTTGCAGGGGTTGTACAATTACAAAAATATTAAGAACAGTAACGGTCGGTTTTATTTTTACTATCGGTGAAAAAATATTACTGGTGACTACAGTGATTTTAATACCGCTGCGAATGACAATGGTCTCAGTCCATGTTAGCCGCAAGGCCGAGATGGGACCGATACGATAAAAGTACAGATTAGCATGCCAACGTATGGATGGCACGTTGCAGGGGTTGTACAATTACAAAAATATTAAGAACAGTAACGGTCGGTTTTATTTTTACTATCGGTTAAAAAATATTACTGGTGATAGAAGTGATTTTAATACCGCTGCGAATGACAACGGTCTCAGTCCATCTTAGCCGCAGGGCCGAGATGGGACCGATACGATAAAAGTACAGATTAGCATGCCAACGGATGGATGGCACGTTGCAGGGTTTGTACAATTACAAAAATATTAAGAACAGTAACGGTCGGTTTTATTTTTAGTATCGGTGAAAAAATATTACTGGCGACTAAAGGATTTTAATACCGCAGCGAATGACAATGGTCTCAGTCCATCTTAGCCGCAAGGCCGAGATGGGACCGATACGATAAAAGTACAGATTAGCATGCCATCGGATGGATGTCACTTTGCAGGGGTTATACAATTACAAAAATATTAAGAACAGTAACGGTCGGTTTTATTTTTACTATCGGTTAAAAAATGTTACTGGTGAAAGAAGTGATTTTAATACCGCTGCGAATGACAATGGTCTCAGTCCATCTTAGCCGCAAGGCCGAGATGGGACCGATACGATAAAAGTACAGATTAGCAGGTCGACAGAGTCAATCAAAGCAAGCATGGCAAATTGCAGAGGTTACACAAACACAGCAATATTAAGAATAGTAATGATTAGTTTTATTTTTACTATCGGTTAAAAATATTACTGGTGATAGAAGTGGTTTTAATACCGCTGCGAATGACAATGGTCTCAGTCCATCTTAGCCGCAAGGCCGAGATGGGACCGATACGATAAAAGTACAGATTAGCATGCCATCGGATGGATGGCACTTTGCAGGGGTTATACAATTACAAAAATATTAAGAACAGTAACGGTCGGTTTTATTTTTACTATCGGTTAAAAAATGCTACTGGTGAAAGAAGTGATTTTAATACCGCTGCGAATGACAATGGTCTCAGTCCATCTTAGCCGCAAGGCCGAGATGGGACCGATACGATAAAAGTACAGATTAGCATGCCATCGGATGGATGGCACTTTGCAGGGGTTATACAATTACAAAAATATTAAGAACAGTAACGGTCGGTTTTATTTTTACTATCGGTTAAAAAATGCTACTGGTGAAAGAAGTGATTTTAATACCGCTGCGAATGACAATGGTCTCAGTCCATCTTAGCCGCAAGGCCGAGATGGGACCGATACGATAAAAGTACAGATTAGCATGCCAACGGATGGATGGCACGTTGCAGGGTTTGTACAATTACAAAAATATTAAGAACAGTAACGGTCGGTTTCATTTTTACTATCGGTGAAAAAATATTACTGGTGATAGAAGTGATTTTAATACCGCTGCGAATGACAATGGTCTCAGTCCATCTTAGCCGCAAGGCCGAGATGGGACCGATACGATAAAAGTACAGATTAGCATGCCAACGGATGGATGGCACATTGCAGGGGTTGTACAATTACAATAATATAAAGAACAGTAACGGTCGGATTTATTTTTACTATCGGTTAAAAAATATTACTGGCGATAGAAGTGATTTTAATACCGCTGCAAATGACAATGGTCTCAGTCCATCTTAGCCGCAAGGCCGAGATTCGGACCGATACGATAAAAGTACAGATTAGCATGCCAACGGATGGATGGCACGTTGCAGGGGTTGTACAATTACAAAAATATTAAGAACAGTAACGGTCGGTTTTATTTTTACTATCGGTGAAAAAATATTACTGGTGACTACAGTGATTTTAATACCGCTGCGAATGACAATGGTCTCAGTCCATGTTAGCCGCAAGGCCGAGATGGGACCGATACGATAAAAGTACAGATTAGCATGCCAACGTATGGATGGCACGTTGCAGGGGTTGTACAATTACAAAAATATTAAGAACAGTAACGGTCGGTTTTATTTTTACTATCGGTTAAAAAATATTACTGGTGATAGAAGTGATTTTAATACCGCTGCGAATGACAACGGTCTCAGTCCATCTTAGCCGCAGGGCCGAGATGGGACCGATACGATAAAAGTACAGATTAGCATGCCAACGGATGGATGGCACGTTGCAGGGTTTGTACAATTACAAAAATATTAAGAACAGTAACGGTCGGTTTTATTTTTAGTATCGGTGAAAAAATATTACTGGCGACTAAAGGATTTTAATACCGCAGCGAATGACAATGGTCTCAGTCCATCTTAGCCGCAAGGCCGAGATGGGACCGATACGATAAAAGTACAGATTAGCATGCCATCGGATGGATGTCACTTTGCAGGGGTTATACAATTACAAAAATATTAAGAACAGTAACGGTCGGTTTTATTTTTACTATCGGTTAAAAAATGTTACTGGTGAAAGAAGTGATTTTAATACCGCTGCGAATGACAATGGTCTCAGTCCATCTTAGCCGCAAGGCCGAGATGGGACCGATACGATAAAAGTACAGATTAGCATGCCATCGAATGGATGGCACATTGCAGGGGTTGTACAATTACAAAAATATTAAGAACAGTAACGGTCGGTTTTATTTTTACTATCGGTGAAAAAATATTACTGGTGACTACAGTGATTATAATACCGCTGCGAATGACAATTGTCTCAGTCCATCTTAGCCGCAAGGCCGAGATGGGACCGATACGATAAAAGTACAGATTAGCATGCCAACGGATGGATGGCACGTTGCAGGGGTTGTACAATTACAAAAATATTAAGAACAGTAACGGTCGGTTTTATTTTTACAATCGGTGAAAAAATATTACTGGTGACTACAGTGATTTTAATACCGCTGCGAATGACAATGGTCTCAGTCCATCTTAGCCGCAAGGCCGAGATGGGACCGATACGATAAAAGTACAGATTAGCAGGTCGACAGAGTCAATCAAAGCAAGCATGGCACATTGCAGAGGTTACACAAACACAGCAATATTAAGAATAGTAATGATTAGTTTTATTTTTACTATCGGTTAAAAATATTACTGGTGATAGAAGTGGTTTTAATACCGCTGCGAATGACAATGGTCTCAGTCCATCTTAGCCGCAAGGCCGAGATGGGACCGATACGATAAAAGTAAAGATTAGCAGGTCGACAGAGTCAATCAAAGCAAGCATGGCGCATTGCAGAGGTTACACAAATACAACAATATTAAGACCAGTAATGATTAGTTTTACTTTAACTATCGGTTAAAAAATATTACTGGTGATAGAAGTGATTTTAATACCGCTGCGAATGACAACGGTCTCAGTCCATCGTAGCCGCAAGGCCGAGGTGGGACCGATACGATAAACGTACAGATTAGCATGCCAACGGATGGATGGCACATTGCAGGGGTTGTACAATTACAAAAATATTAAGAACAGTAACGGTCGGTTTTATTTTTACTATCGGTGAAAAAATATTACTGGTGACTACAGTGATTTTAATACCGCTGCGAATGACAATGGTCTCAGTCCATCTTAGCCGCAAGGCCGAGATGGGACCGATACGATAAAAGTACAGATTAGCAGGTCGACAGAGTCAATCAAAGCAAGCATGGCACATTGCAGAGGTTACACAAACACAGCAATATTAAGAATAGTAATGATTAGTTTTATTTTTACTATCGGTTAAAAATATTACTGGTGATAGAAGTGGTTTTAATACCGCTGCGAATGACAATGGTCTCAGTCCATCTTAGCCGCAAGGCCGAGATGGGACCGATACGATAAAAGTACAGATTAGCATGCCAACGTATGGATGGCACGTTGCAGGGGTTGTACAATTACAAAAATATTAAGAACAGTCACGGTCGGTTTTATTTTTACTATCGGTGAAAAAATATTACTGGTGACTACAGTGATTTTAATACCGCTGCGAATGACAATGGTCTCAGTCCATCTTAGCCGCAAGGCCGAGATGGGACCGATACGATAAAAGTACAGATTAGCATGCCAACGGATGGATGGCACATTGCAGGGGTTGTACAATTACAAAAATATAAAGAACAGTAACGGTCGGATTTATTTTTACGATCGGTTAAAAAATATTACTGGTGATAGAAGTGATTTTAATACCGCTGCGAATGACAATGGTCTCAGTCCATCTTAGCCGCAAGGCCGAGATGGGACCGATACGATAAAAGTACAGATTAGCATGCCATCGGATGGATGGCACTTTGCAGGGGTTATACAATTACAAAAATATTAAGAACAGTAACGGTCGGTTTTATTTTTACTATCGGTTAAAAAATGCTACTGGTGAAAGAAGTGATTTTAATACCGCTGCGAATGACAATGGTCTCAGTCCATCTTAGCCGCAAGGCCGAGATGGGACCGATACGATAAAAGTACAGATTAGCATGTCAACGGATGGATGGCACGTTGCAGGGTTTGTACAATTACAAAAATATTAAGAACAGTAACGGTCGGTTTTATTTTTACTATCGGTGAAAAAATATTACTGGCGACTAAAGGATTTTAATACCGCAGCTAATGACAATGGTCTCAGTCCATCTTAGCCGCAAGGCCGAGATGGGACCGATACGATAAAAGTACAGATTAGCATGCCAACGGATGGATGGCACGTTGCAGGGTTTGTACAATTACAAAAATATTAAGAACAGTAACGGTCGGTTTCATTTTTACTATCGGTGAAAAAATATTACTGGTGATAGAAGTGATTTTAATACCGCTGCGAATGACAATGGTCTCAGTCCATCTTAGCCGCAAGGCCGAGATGGGACCGATACGATAAAAGTACAGATTAGCATGCCAACGGATGGATGGCACATTGCAGGGGTTGTACAATTACAATAATATAAAGAACAGTAACGGTCGGATTTATTTTTACTATCGGTTAAAAAATATTACTGGCGATAGAAGTGATTTTAATACCGCTGCAAATGACAATGGTCTCAGTCCATCTTAGCCGCAAGGCCGAGATTCGGACCGATACGATAAAAGTACAGATTAGCATGCCAACGGATGGATGGCACGTTGCAGGGGTTGTACAATTACAAAAATATTAAGAACAGTAACGGTCGGTTTTATTTTTACTATCGGTGAAAAAATATTACTGGTGACTACAGTGATTTTAATACCGCTGCGAATGACAATGGTCTCAGTCCATGTTAGCCGCAAGGCCGAGATGGGACCGATACGATAAAAGTACAGATTAGCATGCCAACGTATGGATGGCACGTTGCAGGGGTTGTACAATTACAAAAATATTAAGAACAGTAACGGTCGGTTTTATTTTTACTATCGGTTAAAAAATATTACTGGTGATAGAAGTGATTTTAATACCGCTGCGAATGACAACGGTCTCAGTCCATCTTAGCCGCAGGGCCGAGATGGGACCGATACGATAAAAGTACAGATTAGCATGCCAACGGATGGATGGCACGTTGCAGGGTTTGTACAATTACAAAAATATTAAGAACAGTAACGGTCGGTTTTATTTTTAGTATCGGTGAAAAAATATTACTGGCGACTAAAGGATTTTAATACCGCAGCGAATGACAATGGTCTCAGTCCATCTTAGCCGCAAGGCCGAGATGGGACCGATACGATAAAAGTACAGATTAGCATGCCATCGGATGGATGTCACTTTGCAGGGGTTATACAATTACAAAAATATTAAGAACAGTAACGGTCGGTTTTATTTTTACTATCGGTTAAAAAATGTTACTGGTGAAAGAAGTGATTTTAATACCGCTGCGAATGACAATGGTCTCAGTCCATCTTAGCCGCAAGGCCGAGATGGGACCGATACGATAAAAGTACAGATTAGCATGCCATCGAATGGATGGCACATTGCAGGGGTTGTACAATTACAAAAATATTAAGAACAGTAACGGTCGGTTTTATTTTTACTATCGGTGAAAAAATATTACTGGTGACTACAGTGATTATAATACCGCTGCGAATGACAATTGTCTCAGTCCATCTTAGCCGCAAGGCCGAGATGGGACCGATACGATAAAAGTACAGATTAGCATGCCAACGGATGGATGGCACGTTGCAGGGGTTGTACAATTACAAAAATATTAAGAACAGTAACGGTCGGTTTTATTTTTACAATCGGTGAAAAAATATTACTGGTGACTACAGTGATTTTAATACCGCTGCGAATGACAATGGTCTCAGTCCATCTTAGCCGCAAGGCCGAGATGGGACCGATACGATAAAAGTACAGATTAGCAGGTCGACAGAGTCAATCAAAGCAAGCATGGCACATTGCAGAGGTTACACAAACACAGCAATATTAAGAATAGTAATGATTAGTTTTATTTTTACTATCGGTTAAAAATATTACTGGTGATAGAAGTGGTTTTAATACCGCTGCGAATGACAATGGTCTCAGTCCATCTTAGCCGCAAGGCCGAGATGGGACCGATACGATAAAAGTAAAGATTAGCAGGTCGACAGAGTCAATCAAAGCAAGCATGGCGCATTGCAGAGGTTACACAAATACAACAATATTAAGACCAGTAATGATTAGTTTTACTTTAACTATCGGTTAAAAAATATTACTGGTGATAGAAGTGATTTTAATACCGCTGCGAATGACAACGGTCTCAGTCCATCGTAGCCGCAAGGCCGAGGTGGGACCGATACGATAAACGTACAGATTAGCATGCCAACGGATGGATGGCACATTGCAGGGGTTGTACAATTACAAAAATATTAAGAACAGTAACGGTCGGTTTTATTTTTACTATCGGTGAAAAAATATTACTGGTGACTACAGTGATTTTAATACCGCTGCGAATGACAATGGTCTCAGTCCATCTTAGCCGCAAGGCCGAGATGGGACCGATACGATAAAAGTACAGATTAGCAGGTCGACAGAGTCAATCAAAGCAAGCATGGCACATTGCAGAGGTTACACAAACACAGCAATATTAAGAATAGTAATGATTAGTTTTATTTTTACTATCGGTTAAAAATATTACTGGTGATAGAAGTGGTTTTAATACCGCTGCGAATGACAATGGTCTCAGTCCATCTTAGCCGCAAGGCCGAGATGGGACCGATACGATAAAAGTACAGATTAGCATGCCAACGTATGGATGGCACGTTGCAGGGGTTGTACAATTACAAAAATATTAAGAACAGTCACGGTCGGTTTTATTTTTACTATCGGTGAAAAAATATTACTGGTGACTACAGTGATTTTAATACCGCTGCGAATGACAATGGTCTCAGTCCATCTTAGCCGCAAGGCCGAGATGGGACCGATACGATAAAAGTACAGATTAGCATGCCAACGGATGGATGGCACATTGCAGGGGTTGTACAATTACAAAAATATAAAGAACAGTAACGGTCGGATTTATTTTTACGATCGGTTAAAAAATATTACTGGTGATAGAAGTGATTTTAATACCGCTGCGAATGACAATGGTCTCAGTCCATCTTAGCCGCAAGGCCGAGATGGGACCGATACGATAAAAGTACAGATTAGCATGCCATCGGATGGATGGCACTTTGCAGGGGTTATACAATTACAAAAATATTAAGAACAGTAACGGTCGGTTTTATTTTTACTATCGGTTAAAAAATGCTACTGGTGAAAGAAGTGATTTTAATACCGCTGCGAATGACAATGGTCTCAGTCCATCTTAGCCGCAAGGCCGAGATGGGACCGATACGATAAAAGTACAGATTAGCATGTCAACGGATGGATGGCACGTTGCAGGGTTTGTACAATTACAAAAATATTAAGAACAGTAACGGTCGGTTTTATTTTTACTATCGGTGAAAAAATATTACTGGCGACTAAAGGATTTTAATACCGCAGCTAATGACAATGGTCTCAGTCCATCTTAGCCGCAAGGCCGAGATGGGACCGATACGATAAAAGTACAGATTAGCATGCCATCGGATGGATGGCAAATTGCAGGGGTTGTTCAATTACAAAAATATTAAGAACAGTAACGGTCGGTTTTATTTTTACTATCGGTGAAGAAATATTACTGGTGACTACAGTGATTTTAATACCGCTGCGAATGACAATGGTCTCAGTCCATCTTAGCCGCAAGGCCGAGATGGGACCGATACGATAAAAGTACAGATTAGCATGCCAACGGATGGATGGCACGTTGCAGGGGTTGTACAATTACAAAAATATTAAGAACAGTAACGGTCGGTTTCATTTTTACTATCGGTGAAAAAATATTACTGGTGATAGAAGTGATTTTAATACCGCTGCGAATGACAATGGTCTCAGTCCATCTTAGCCGCAAGGCCGAGATGGGACCGATACGATAAAAGTACAGATTAGCATGCCAACGTATGGATGGCACGTTGCAGGGGTTGTACAATTACAAAAATATTAAGAACAGTAACGGTCGGTTTTATTTTTACTATCGGTTAAAAAATATTACTGGTGATAGAAGTGATTTTAATACCGCTGCGAATGACAATGGTCTCAGTCCATCTTAGCCGCAAGGCCGAGATGTGACCGATACGATAAAAGTCATGATTAGCAGGTCGACAGAGTCAATCAAAGAAAGCATGGCACATCGCAGAGGTTACACAAATACAACAATATTAAACACAGTAATGATTAGTTTTATTTTTCCTATCGGTGAAAAAATATTACTGGTGACTACAGTGATTTTAATACCGCTGCGAATGACAATGGTCTCAGTCCATCTTAGCCGCAAGGCCGAGATGGGACCGATACGATAAAAGTACAGATTAGCATGCCAACGGATGGATGGCACGTTGCAGGGGTTGTACAATTACAAAAATATTAAGAACAGTAACGGTCGGTTTTATTTTTACTATCGGTGAAAAAATATTACTGGTGACTACAGTGATTTTAATACCGCTGCGAATGACAATGGTCTCAGTCCATCTTAGCCGCAAGGACGAGATGGGACCGATACGATAAAAGTACAGATTAGCAGGTCGACAGAGTCAATCAAAGCAAGCATGGCACATTGCAGAGGTTACACAAACACAGCAATATTAAGAATAGTAATGATTAGTTTTATTTTTACTATCGGTTAAAAAATATTACTGGTGATAGAAGTGATTTTAATACCGCTGCGAATGACAACGGTCTCAGTCCATCTTAGCCGCAGGGCCGAGATGGGACCGATACGATAAAAGTACAGATTAGCATGCCAACGGATGGATGGCACGTTGCAGGGTTTGTACAATTACAAAAATATTAAGAACAGTAACGGTCGGTTTTATTTTTAGTATCGGTGAAAAAATATTACTGGCGACTA
This sequence comes from Cerceris ruficornis, assembly GCA_963989415.1. Lineage (NCBI taxonomy): Eukaryota > Metazoa > Arthropoda > Insecta > Hymenoptera > Crabronidae > Cerceris > Cerceris ruficornis. The sequence goes on along the minus strand of OZ022520.1, from coordinate 11,930,042 downwards.
AAGGATTTTAATACCGCAGCGAATGACAATGGTCTCAGTCCATCTTAGCCGCAAGGCCGAGATGGGACCGATACGATAAAAGTACAGATTAGCATGCCATCGGATGGATGTCACTTTGCAGGGGTTATACAATTACAAAAATATTAAGAACAGTAACGGTCGGTTTTATTTTTACTATCGGTTAAAAAATGTTACTGGTGAAAGAAGTGATTTTAATACCGCTGCGAATGACAATGGTCTCAGTCCATCTTAGCCGCAAGGCCGAGATGGGACCGATACGATAAAAGTACAGATTAGCATGCCATCGAATGGATGGCACATTGCAGGGGTTGTACAATTACAAAAATATTAAGAACAGTAACGGTCGGTTTTATTTTTACTATCGGTGAAAAAATATTACTGGTGACTACAGTGATTATAATACCGCTGCGAATGACAATTGTCTCAGTCCATCTTAGCCGCAAGGCCGAGATGGGACCGATACGATAAAAGTACAGATTAGCATGCCAACGGATGGATGGCACGTTGCAGGGGTTGTACAATTACAAAAATATTAAGAACAGTAACGGTCGGTTTTATTTTTACAATCGGTGAAAAAATATTACTGGTGACTACAGTGATTTTAATACCGCTGCGAATGACAATGGTCTCAGTCCATCTTAGCCGCAAGGCCGAGATGGGACCGATACGATAAAAGTACAGATTAGCAGGTCGACAGAGTCAATCAAAGCAAGCATGGCAAATTGCAGAGGTTACACAAACACAGCAATATTAAGAATAGTAATGATTAGTTTTATTTTTACTATCGGTTAAAAATATTACTGGTGATAGAAGTGGTTTTAATACCGCTGCGAATGACAATGGTCTCAGTCCATCTTAGCCGCAAGGCCGAGATGGGACCGATACGATAAAAGTACAGATTAGCATGCCATCGGATGGATGGCACTTTGCAGGGGTTATACAATTACAAAAATATTAAGAACAGTAACGGTCGGTTTTATTTTTACTATCGGTTAAAAAATGCTACTGGTGAAAGAAGTGATTTTAATACCGCTGCGAATGACAATGGTCTCAGTCCATCTTAGCCGCAAGGCCGAGATGGGACCGATACGATAAAAGTACAGATTAGCATGCCAACGGATGGATGGCACGTTGCAGGGTTTGTACAATTACAAAAATATTAAGAACAGTAACGGTCGGTTTCATTTTTACTATCGGTGAAAAAATATTACTGGTGATAGAAGTGATTTTAATACCGCTGCGAATGACAATGGTCTCAGTCCATCTTAGCCGCAAGGCCGAGATGGGACCGATACGATAAAAGTACAGATTAGCATGCCAACGGATGGATGGCACATTGCAGGGGTTGTACAATTACAATAATATAAAGAACAGTAACGGTCGGATTTATTTTTACTATCGGTTAAAAAATATTACTGGCGATAGAAGTGATTTTAATACCGCTGCAAATGACAATGGTCTCAGTCCATCTTAGCCGCAAGGCCGAGATTCGGACCGATACGATAAAAGTACAGATTAGCATGCCAACGGATGGATGGCACGTTGCAGGGGTTGTACAATTACAAAAATATTAAGAACAGTAACGGTCGGTTTTATTTTTACTATCGGTGAAAAAATATTACTGGTGACTACAGTGATTTTAATACCGCTGCGAATGACAATGGTCTCAGTCCATGTTAGCCGCAAGGCCGAGATGGGACCGATACGATAAAAGTACAGATTAGCATGCCAACGTATGGATGGCACGTTGCAGGGGTTGTACAATTACAAAAATATTAAGAACAGTAACGGTCGGTTTTATTTTTACTATCGGTTAAAAAATATTACTGGTGATAGAAGTGATTTTAATACCGCTGCGAATGACAACGGTCTCAGTCCATCTTAGCCGCAGGGCCGAGATGGGACCGATACGATAAAAGTACAGATTAGCATGCCAACGGATGGATGGCACGTTGCAGGGTTTGTACAATTACAAAAATATTAAGAACAGTAACGGTCGGTTTTATTTTTAGTATCGGTGAAAAAATATTACTGGCGACTAAAGGATTTTAATACCGCAGCGAATGACAATGGTCTCAGTCCATCTTAGCCGCAAGGCCGAGATGGGACCGATACGATAAAAGTACAGATTAGCATGCCATCGGATGGATGTCACTTTGCAGGGGTTATACAATTACAAAAATATTAAGAACAGTAACGGTCGGTTTTATTTTTACTATCGGTTAAAAAATGTTACTGGTGAAAGAAGTGATTTTAATACCGCTGCGAATGACAATGGTCTCAGTCCATCTTAGCCGCAAGGCCGAGATGGGACCGATACGATAAAAGTACAGATTAGCATGCCATCGAATGGATGGCACATTGCAGGGGTTGTACAATTACAAAAATATTAAGAACAGTAACGGTCGGTTTTATTTTTACTATCGGTGAAAAAATATTACTGGTGACTACAGTGATTATAATACCGCTGCGAATGACAATTGTCTCAGTCCATCTTAGCCGCAAGGCCGAGATGGGACCGATACGATAAAAGTACAGATTAGCATGCCAACGGATGGATGGCACGTTGCAGGGGTTGTACAATTACAAAAATAATAAGAACAGTAACGGTCGGTTTTATTTTTACAATCGGTGAAAAAATATTACTGGTGACTACAGTGATTTTAATACCGCTGCGAATGACAATGGTCTCAGTCCATCTTAGCCGCAAGGCCGAGATGGGACCGATACGATAAAAGTACAGATTAGCAGGTCGACAGAGTCAATCAAAGCAAGCATGGCACATTGCAGAGGTTACACAAACACAGCAATATTAAGAATAGTAATGATTAGTTTTATTTTTACTATCGGTTAAAAATATTACTGGTGATAGAAGTGGTTTTAATACCGCTGCGAATGACAATGGTCTCAGTCCATCTTAGCCGCAAGGCCGAGATGGGACCGATACGATAAAAGTAAAGATTAGCAGGTCGACAGAGTCAATCAAAGCAAGCATGGCGCATTGCAGAGGTTACACAAATACAACAATATTAAGACCAGTAATGATTAGTTTTACTTTAACTATCGGTTAAAAAATATTACTGGTGATAGAAGTGATTTTAATACCGCTGCGAATGACAACGGTCTCAGTCCATCGTAGCCGCAAGGCCGAGGTGGGACCGATACGATAAACGTACAGATTAGCATGCCAACGGATGGATGGCACATTGCAGGGGTTGTACAATTACAAAAATATTAAGAACAGTAACGGTCGGTTTTATTTTTACTATCGGTGAAAAAATATTACTGGTGACTACAGTGATTTTAATACCGCTGCGAATGACAATGGTCTCAGTCCATCTTAGCCGCAAGGCCGAGATGGGACCGATACGATAAAAGTACAGATTAGCAGGTCGACAGAGTCAATCAAAGCAAGCATGGCACATTGCAGAGGTTACACAAACACAGCAATATTAAGAATAGTAATGATTAGTTTTATTTTTACTATCGGTTAAAAATATTACTGGTGATAGAAGTGGTTTTAATACCGCTGCGAATGACAATGGTCTCAGTCCATCTTAGCCGCAAGGCCGAGATGGGACCGATACGATAAAAGTACAGATTAGCATGCCAACGTATGGATGGCACGTTGCAGGGGTTGTACAATTACAAAAATATTAAGAACAGTCACGGTCGGTTTTATTTTTACTATCGGTGAAAAAATATTACTGGTGACTACAGTGATTTTAATACCGCTGCGAATGACAATGGTCTCAGTCCATCTTAGCCGCAAGGCCGAGATGGGACCGATACGATAAAAGTACAGATTAGCATGCCAACGGATGGATGGCACATTGCAGGGGTTGTACAATTACAAAAATATAAAGAACAGTAACGGTCGGATTTATTTTTACGATCGGTTAAAAAATATTACTGGTGATAGAAGTGATTTTAATACCGCTGCGAATGACAATGGTCTCAGTCCATCTTAGCCGCAAGGCCGAGATGGGACCAATACGATAAAAGTACAGATTAGCATGCCATCGGATGGATGGCACTTTGCAGGGGTTATACAATTACAAAAATATTAAGAACAGTAACGGTCGGTTTTATTTTTACTATCGGTTAAAAAATGCTACTGGTGAAAGAAGTGATTTTAATACCGCTGCGAATGACAATGGTCTCAGTCCATCTTAGCCGCAAGGCCGAGATGGGACCGATACGATAAAAGTACAGATTAGCATGTCAACGGATGGATGGCACGTTGCAGGGTTTGTACAATTACAAAAATATTAAGAACAGTAACGGTCGGTTTTATTTTTACTATCGGTGAAAAAATATTACTGGCGACTAAAGGATTTTAATACCGCAGCTAATGACAATGGTCTCAGTCCATCTTAGCCGCAAGGCCGAGATGGGACCGATACGATAAAAGTACAGATTAGCATGCCATCGGATGGATGGCAAATTGCAGGGGTTGTTCAATTACAAAAATATTAAGAACAGTAACGGTCGGTTTTATTTTTACTATCGGTGAAAAAATATTACTGGTGACTACAGTGATTTTAATACCGCTGCGAATGACAATGGTCTCAGTCCATCTTAGCCGCAAGGCCGAGATGGGACCGATACGATAAAAGTACAGATTAGCATGCCAACGGATGGATGGCACGTTGCAGGGGTTGTACAATTACAAAAATATTAAGAACAGTAACGGTCGGTTTCATTTTTACTATCGGTGAAAAAATATTACTGGTGATAGAAGTGATTTTAATACCGCTGCGAATGACAATGGTCTCAGTCCATCTTAGCCGCAAGGCCGAGATGGGACCGATACGATAAAAGTACAGATTAGCATGCCAACGTATGGATGGCACGTTGCAGGGGTTGTACAATTACAAAAATATTAAGAACAGTAACGGTCGGTTTTATTTTTACTATCGGTTAAAAAATATTACTGGTGATAGAAGTGATTTTAATACCGCTGCGAATGACAATGGTCTCAGTCCATCTTAGCCGCAAGGCCGAGATGTGACCGATACGATAAAAGTCATGATTAGCAGGTCGACAGAGTCAATCAAAGAAAGCATGGCACATCGCAGAGGTTACACAAATACAACAATATTAAACACAGTAATGATTAGTTTTATTTTTCCTATCGGTGAAAAAATATTACTGGTGACTACAGTGATTTTAATACCGCTGCGAATGACAATGGTCTCAGTCCATCTTAGCCGCAAGGCCGAGATGGGACCGATACGATAAAAGTACAGATTAGCATGCCAACGGATGGATGGCACGTTGCAGGGGTTGTACAATTACAAAAATATTAAGAACAGTAACGGTCGGTTTTATTTTTACTATCGGTGAAAAAATATTACTGGTGACTACAGTGATTTTAATACCGCTGCGAATGACAATGGTCTCAGTCCATCTTAGCCGCAAGGACGAGATGGGACCGATACGATAAAAGTACAGATTAGCAGGTCGACAGAGTCAATCAAAGCAAGCATGGCACATTGCAGAGGTTACACAAACACAGCAATATTAAGAATAGTAATGATTAGTTTTATTTTTACTATCGGTTAAAAAATATTACTGGTGATAGAAGTGATTTTAATACCGCTGCGAATGACAACGGTCTCAGTCCATCTTAGCCGCAGGGCCGAGATGGGACCGATACGATAAAAGTACAGATTAGCATGCCAACGGATGGATGGCACGTTGCAGGGTTTGTACAATTACAAAAATATTAAGAACAGTAACGGTCGGTTTTATTTTTAGTATCGGTGAAAAAATATTACTGGCGACTAAAGGATTTTAATACCGCAGCGAATGACAATGGTCTCAGTCCATCTTAGCCGCAAGGCCGAGATGGGACCGATACGATAAAAGTACAGATTAGCATGCCATCGGATGGATGTCACTTTGCAGGGGTTATACAATTACAAAAATATTAAGAACAGTAACGGTCGGTTTTATTTTTACTATCGGTTAAAAAATGTTACTGGTGAAAGAAGTGATTTTAATACCGCTGCGAATGACAATGGTCTCAGTCCATCTTAGCCGCAAGGCCGAGATGGGACCGATACGATAAAAGTACAGATTAGCATGCCATCGAATGGATGGCACATTGCAGGGGTTGTACAATTACAAAAATATTAAGAACAGTAACGGTCGGTTTTATTTTTACTATCGGTGAAAAAATATTACTGGTGACTACAGTGATTATAATACCGCTGCGAATGACAATTGTCTCAGTCCATCTTAGCCGCAAGGCCGAGATGGGACCGATACGATAAAAGTACAGATTAGCATGCCAACGGATGGATGGCACGTTGCAGGGGTTGTACAATTACAAAAATATTAAGAACAGTAACGGTCGGTTTTATTTTTACAATCGGTGAAAAAATATTACTGGTGACTACAGTGATTTTAATACCGCTGCGAATGACAATGGTCTCAGTCCATCTTAGCCGCAAGGCCGAGATGGGACCGATACGATAAAAGTACAGATTAGCAGGTCGACAGAGTCAATCAAAGCAAGCATGGCAAATTGCAGAGGTTACACAAACACAGCAATATTAAGAATAGTAATGATTAGTTTTATTTTTACTATCGGTTAAAAATATTACTGGTGATAGAAGTGGTTTTAATACCGCTGCGAATGACAATGGTCTCAGTCCATCTTAGCCGCAAGGCCGAGATGGGACCGATACGATAAAAGTACAGATTAGCATGCCATCGGATGGATGGCACTTTGCAGGGGTTATACAATTACAAAAATATTAAGAACAGTAACGGTCGGTTTTATTTTTACTATCGGTTAAAAAATGCTACTGGTGAAAGAAGTGATTTTAATACCGCTGCGAATGACAATGGTCTCAGTCCATCTTAGCCGCAAGGCCGAGATGGGACCGATACGATAAAAGTACAGATTAGCATGCCAACGGATGGATGGCACGTTGCAGGGTTTGTACAATTACAAAAATATTAAGAACAGTAACGGTCGGTTTCATTTTTACTATCGGTGAAAAAATATTACTGGTGATAGAAGTGATTTTAATACCGCTGCGAATGACAATGGTCTCAGTCCATCTTAGCCGCAAGGCCGAGATGGGACCGATACGATAAAAGTACAGATTAGCATGCCAACGGATGGATGGCACATTGCAGGGGTTGTACAATTACAATAATATAAAGAACAGTAACGGTCGGATTTATTTTTACTATCGGTTAAAAAATATTACTGGCGATAGAAGTGATTTTAATACCGCTGCAAATGACAATGGTCTCAGTCCATCTTAGCCGCAAGGCCGAGATTCGGACCGATACGATAAAAGTACAGATTAGCATGCCAACGGATGGAGGGCACGTTGCAGGGGTTGTACAATTACAAAAATATTAAGAACAGTAACGGTCGGTTTTATTTTTACTATCGGTGAAAAAATATTACTGGTGACTACAGTGATTTTAATACCGCTGCGAATGACAATGGTCTCAGTCCATGTTAGCCGCAAGGCCGAGATGGGACCGATACGATAAAAGTACAGATTAGCATGCCAACGTATGGATGGCACGTTGCAGGGGTTGTACAATTACAAAAATATTAAGAACAGTAACGGTCGGTTTTATTTTTACTATCGGTTAAAAAATATTACTGGTGATAGAAGTGATTTTAATACCGCTGCGAATGACAACGGTCTCAGTCCATCTTAGCCGCAGGGCCGAGATGGGACCGATACGATAAAAGTACAGATTAGCATGCCAACGGATGGATGGCACGTTGCAGGGTTTGTACAATTACAAAAATATTAAGAACAGTAACGGTCGGTTTTATTTTTAGTATCGGTGAAAAAATATTACTGGCGACTAAAGGATTTTAATACCGCAGCGAATGACAATGGTCTCAGTCCATCTTAGCCGCAAGGCCGAGATGGGACCGATACGATAAAAGTACAGATTAGCATGCCATCGGATGGATGTCACTTTGCAGGGGTTATACAATTACAAAAATATTAAGAACAGTAACGGTCGGTTTTATTTTTACTATCGGTTAAAAAATGTTACTGGTGAAAGAAGTGATTTTAATACCGCTGCGAATGACAATGGTCTCAGTCCATCTTAGCCGCAAGGCCGAGATGGGACCGATACGATAAAAGTACAGATTAGCATGCCATCGAATGGATGGCACATTGCAGGGGTTGTACAATTACAAAAATATTAAGAACAGTAACGGTCGGTTTTATTTTTACTATCGGTGAAAAAATATTACTGGTGACTACAGTGATTATAATACCGCTGCGAATGACAATTGTCTCAGTCCATCTTAGCCGCAAGGCCGAGATGGGACCGATACGATAAAAGTACAGATTAGCATGCCAACGGATGGATGGCACGTTGCAGGGGTTGTACAATTACAAAAATATTAAGAACAGTAACGGTCGGTTTTATTTTTACAATCGGTGAAAAAATATTACTGGTGACTACAGTGATTTTAATACCGCTGCGAATGACAATGGTCTCAGTCCATCTTAGCCGCAAGGCCGAGATGGGACCGATACGATAAAAGTACAGATTAGCAGGTCGACAGAGTCAATCAAAGCAAGCATGGCACATTGCAGAGGTTACACAAACACAGCAATATTAAGAATAGTAATGATTAGTTTTATTTTTACTATCGGTTAAAAATATTACTGGTGATAGAAGTGGTTTTAATACCGCTGCGAATGACAATGGTCTCAGTCCATCTTAGCCGCAAGGCCGAGATGGGACCGATACGATAAAAGTAAAGATTAGCAGGTCGACAGAGTCAATCAAAGCAAGCATGGCGCATTGCAGAGGTTACACAAATACAACAATATTAAGACCAGTAATGATTAGTTTTACTTTAACTATCGGTTAAAAAATATTACTGGTGATAGAAGTGATTTTAATACCGCTGCGAATGACAACGGTCTCAGTCCATCGTAGCCGCAAGGCCGAGGTGGGACCGATACGATAAACGTACAGATTAGCATGCCAACGGATGGATGGCACATTGCAGGGGTTGTACAATTACAAAAATATTAAGAACAGTAACGGTCGGTTTTATTTTTACTATCGGTGAAAAAATATTACTGGTGACTACAGTGATTTTAATACCGCTGCGAATGACAATGGTCTCAGTCCATCTTAGCCGCAAGGCCGAGATGGGACCGATACGATAAAAGTACAGATTAGCAGGTCGACAGAGTCAATCAAAGCAAGCATGGCACATTGCAGAGGTTACACAAACACAGCAATATTAAGAATAGTAATGATTAGTTTTATTTTTACTATCGGTTAAAAATATTACTGGTGATAGAAGTGGTTTTAATACCGCTGCGAATGACAATGGTCTCAGTCCATCTTAGCCGCAAGGCCGAGATGGGACCGATACGATAAAAGTACAGATTAGCATGCCAACGTATGGATGGCACGTTGCAGGGGTTGTACAAGTACAAAAATATTAAGAACAGTCACGGTCGGTTTTATTTTTACTATCGGTGAAAAAATATTACTGGTGACTACAGTGATTTTAATACCGCTGCGAATGACAATGGTCTCAGTCCATCTTAGCCGCAAGGCCGAGATGGGACCGATACGATAAAAGTACAGATTAGCATGCCAACGGATGGATGGCACATTGCAGGGGTTGTACAATTACAAAAATATAAAGAACAGTAACGGTCGGATTTATTTTTACGATCGGTTAAAAAATATTACTGGTGATAGAAGTGATTTTAATACCGCTGCGAATGACAATGGTCTCAGTCCATCTTAGCCGCAAGGCCGAGATGGGACCGATACGATAAAAGTACAGATTAGCATGCCATCGGATGGATGGCACTTTGCAGGGGTTATACAATTACAAAAATATTAAGAACAGTAACGGTCGGTTTTATTTTTACTATCGGTTAAAAAATGCTACTGGTGAAAGAAGTGATTTTAATACCGCTGCGAATGACAATGGTCTCAGTCCATCTTAGCCGCAAGGCCGAGATGGGACCGATACGATAAAAGTACAGATTAGCATGTCAACGGATGGATGGCACGTTGCAGGGTTTGTACAATTACAAAAATATTAAGAACAGTAACGGTCGGATTTATTTTTACGATCGGTTAAAAAATATTGCTGGTGATAGAAGTGATTTTAATACCGCTGCGAATGACAATGGTCTCAGTCCATCTTAGCCGCAAGGCCGAGATGGGACCGATACGATAAAAGTACAGATTAGCATGCCAACGGATGGATGGCACATTGCAGGGGTTGTACAATTACAAAAATATAAAGAACAGTAACGGTCGGATTTATTTTTACGATCGGTTAAAAAATATTACTGGTGATAGAAGTGATTTTAATACCGCTGCGAATGACAATGGTCTCAGTCCATCTTAGCCGCAAGGCTGAGATAGGACCCATACGATAAAAGTACAGATTAGCAGGTCGACAGAGTCAATCAAAGCAAGCATGGCACATTGCAGAGGTTACACGAATACAACAATATTAAGAACAGTAATGATTAGTTTTATTTTTACTATCGGTTAAAAAATATTACTGGTGATAGAAGTGATTTTAATACCGCTGCGAATGACAATGGTTTCAGTCCATCTTAGCCGCAAGGCTGAGATGGGACCGATACGATAAAAGTACAGATTAGCATGCCAACGTATGGATGGCACGTTGCAGGGGTTGTACAATTACAAAAATATTAAGAACAGTAACGGTCGGTTTTATTTTTACTAACGGTGAAAAAATATTACTGGTGACTACAGTGATTTTAATACCGCTGCGAATGACAATGGTCTCAGTCCATCTTAGCCGCAAGGCCGAGATGGGACCGATACGATAAAAGTACAGATTAGCATGCCAACGTATGGATGGCACGTTGCAGGGGTTGTACAATTACAAAAAATTAAGAACAGTAACGGTCGGTTTTATTTTTACTATCGGTTAAAAAATATTACTGGTGATAGAAGTGATTTTAATACCGCTGCGAATGACAATGGTCTCAGTCCATCTTAGCCGCAAGGCCGAGATGGGACCGATACGATAAAAGTAATGATTATCAGGTCGACAGAGTCAATCAAAGAAAGCATAGCACATTGCAGATGTTACACAAATACAACAATATTAAGAACAGTAATGATTAGTTTTATTTTTACTATCGGTTAAAAATTTTACTGGTGAAAGAAGTGATTTTAATACCGCTGCAAATGACAATGGTCTCAGTCCATCTTAGCCGCAAGGCCGAGATGGGACCGATACGATAAAAGTACAGATTAGCATGCCAACGGATGGATGGCACATTGCACGGGTTGTACAATTACAAAAATATTAAGAACAGTAACGGTCGGTTTTATTTTTACTATCGGTGAAAAAATATTACTGGTGATAGAAGTGATTTTAATACCGCTGCGAATGACAATGGTCTCAGTCCATCTTAGCCGCAAGGCCGAGATGGGACCGATACGATAAAAGTACAGATTAGCATGCCAACGTATGGATGGTACGTTGCAGGGGTTGTACAATTACAAAAATATTAAGAACAGTAACGGTCGGTTTTAATTTTACTATCGGTGAAAAAATATTACTGGCGATACAAGTGATTTTAATAACGATGCGAATGACAATGGTCTCAGTCCATCTTTGCCGCAAGGCCGAGATGGGACCGATACGATAAAAGTACAGATTAGCATGCCAACGAATGGATGGCACATTGCAGGGGTTGTACAATTACAAAAATATTAAGAACAGTAACGGTCGGTTTTATTTTTACTATCGGTTAGAAAATATTACTGGTGATAGAAGTGATTTTAATATCGCTGCGAATGACAATGGTCTCAGTCCATCTTAGCCGCAAGGCCGAGATTGGGACCGATACGATAAAAGTACAGATTAGCATGCCAACGGATGGATGGCACGTTGCAGGGGTTGTACAATTACAAAAATATTAAGAACAGTAACGGTCGGTTTTATTTTTACTATCGGAGAAAAAATATTACTGGTGATAGAAGTGATTTTAATACCGCTGCGAATGACAATGGTCTCAGTCCATCTTAGCCGCAAGGCCGAGATTGGACCGATACGATAAAAGTCATGATTAGCAGGTCGACAGAGTCAATCAAAGAAAGCATGGCACATCGCAGAGGTTACACAAATACAACAATATTAACCTTTTCGCTTCGAGCGCCGGATATATCCGGCGTCCGCGCGACGACCTGTGCGTACGAGCGCCGGATATATCCGGCATCTATATGAAGTGTATATAAGTACCATCTGTAGTCGATGACAACATTTTTCGTTATCGGCTGAACAGTTTCTGTTGATTTTATTAACATATCATGCAGAATTATATTACTAGTCTCTACATATTAATATACTAACTAATTTGCGTTACATTATTAATTATATTAAACGTTTAATTGTAAAGTCCAGTAAATATGTGAATACCTAAAAACATGTCAACTGTAATTGGTCTAATATTTTTAGAATAAGTAATATAATTTTGTATAAGTCTTCTCATATTAAAAATGTGAAGAACACGTGCTATATTAGAGCAACAATTGTTTTATTAAGTACAGTAATTATGTAAGACTTAGAAGAACGTATATACAAAAATCACACGCACTATGCAACATTTCTGGCGCGTGCTTCCGTTCGGTGACGGCACTTCGGCGGACTGGATTGCCGAAGCGAAAGGGTTAAACACAGTAATGATTAGTTTTATTTTTACTATCGGTTAAAAATTTTACTGGTGAAAGAAGTGATTTTAATACCGCTGCAAATGACAATGGTCTCAGTCCATCTTAGCCGCAAGGCCGAGATGGGACCGATACGATAAAAGTACAGATTAGCATGCCAACGGATGGATGGCACATTGCACGGGTTGTACAATTACAAAAATATTAAGAACAGTAACGGTCGGTTTTATTTTTACTATCGGTGAAAAAATATTACTGGTGATAGAAGTGATTTTAATACCGCTGCGAATGACAATGGTCTCAGTCCATCTTAGCCGCAAGGCCGAGATGGGACCGATACGATAAAAGTACAGATTAGCATGCCAACGGATGGATGGCACGTTGCAGGGGTTGTACAATTACAGAAATATTAAGAACTGTAACGGTCGGTTTTATTTTTACTATCGGTTACAAAATATTACTGGTGATAGAAGTGATTTTAATATCGCTGCGAATGACAATGGTCTCAGTCCATCTTAGCCGCAAGGCCGAGATGGGACCGATACGATAAAAGTACAGATTAGCATGCCAACGGATGGATGGCACATTGCAGGGGTTGTACAATTACAATAATATAAAGAACCGTAACGGTCGGATTTATTTTTACTATCGGTTAAAAAATATTACTGGCGATAGAAGTGATTTTAATACCGCTGCGAATGACAATGGTCTCAGTCCATCTTAGCCGCAAGGCCGAGATGGGACCGATACGATAAAAGTACAGATTAGCATGCCAACGTATGGATGGTACGTTGCAGGGGTTTTACAATTACAAAAATATTAAGAACAGTAACGGTCGGTTTTAATTTTACTATCGGTGAAAAAATATTACTGGCGATACAAGTGATTTTAATACCGATGCGAATGACAATGGTCTCAGTCCATCTTAGCCGCAAGGCCGAGATGGGACGGATACAATAAAAGTACAGATTAGCATGCCAACGAATGGATGGCACATTGCAGGGGTTGTACAATTACAAAAAATTAAGAACAGTAACGGTCGGTTTTATTTTTACTATCGGTTAAAAAATATTACTGGCGATAGAAGTGATTTTAATACCGCTGCGAATGACAATGGTCTCAGTCCATCTTAGCCGCAAGGCCGAGATGGGACCGATACGATAAAAGTACAGATTAGCATGCCAACGGATGGATGGCACGTTGCAGGGGTTGTACAATTACAAAAATATTAAGAACAGTAACGGTCGGTTTCATTTTTACTATCGGTGAAAAAATATTACTGGTGATAGAAGTGATTTTAATACCGCTGCGAATGACAATGGTCTCAGTCCATCTTAGCCGCAAGGCCGAGATGGGACCGATACGATAAAAGTACAGATTAGCATGCCAACGGATGGATGGCACATTGCAGGGGTTGTACAATTACAATAATATAAAGAACCGTAACGGTCGGATTTATTTTTACTATCGGTTAAAAAATATTACTGGCGATAGAAGTGATTTTAATACCGCTGCGAATGACAATGGTCTCAGTCCATCTTAGCCGCAAGGCCGAGATGGGACCGATACAATAAAAGTACAGATTAGCATGCCAACGTATGGATGGCACTTTGCAGGGGTTGTACAATTACAAAAATATTAAGAACAGTAACGGTCGGTTTTATTTTTACTATCGGTGAAAAAATATTACTTGCGATACAAGTGATTTTAATACCGCTGCGAATGACAATGGTCTCAGTCCATCTTAGCCGCAAGGCCGAGATGGGACCGATACGATAAAAGTACAGATTAGCATGCCAACGTATGGATGGCACGTTGCAGGGGTTGTACAATTACAAAAATATTAAGAACAGTAACGGTCGGTTTTAATTTTACTATCGGTGAAAAAATATTACTGGTGATACAAGTGATTTTAATACCGATGCGAATGACAATGGTCTCAGTCCATCTTAGCCGCAAGGCCGAGATGGGACCGATACGATAAAAGTACAGATTAGCATGCCAACGAATGGATGGCACATTGCAGGGGTTGTACAATTACAAAAAATTAAGAACAGTAACGGTCGGTTTTATTTTTACTATCGGTTAAAAAATATTACTGGTGATAGAAGTGATTTTAATACCGCTGCGAATGACAATGGTCTCAGTCCATCTTAGCCGCAAGGCCGAGATGGGACCGATACGATAAAAGTAATGATTATCAGGTCGACAGAGTCAATCAAAGAAAGCATAGCACATTGCAGATGTTACACAAATACAACAATATTAAGAACAGTAATGATTAGTTTTATTTTTACTATCGGTTAAAAATTTTACTGGTGAAAGAAGTGGTTTTAATACCGCTGCAAATGACAATGGTCTCAGTCCATCTTAACCGCAAGGCCGAGATGGGACCGATACGATAAAAGTACAGATTAGCATGCCAACGGATGGATGGCACATTGCAGGGGTTATACAATTACAAAAATATTAAGAACAGTAACGGTCGGTTTTATTTTTACTATCGGTGAAAAAATATTACTGGTGATAGAAGTGATTTTAATACCGCTGCGAATGACAATGGTCTTAGTCCATCTTAGCCGCAAGGCCGAGATGGGACCGATACGATAAAAGTCATGATTAGCAGGTCGACAGAGTCAATCAAAGAAAGCATGGCACATCGCAGAGGTTACACAAATACAACAATATTAAACACAGTAATGATTAGTTTTATTTTTACTATCGGTTAAAATATATTACTGGTGAAAGAAGTGATTGTAATACCGCTGCAAATGACAATAGTCTCAGTCCATCTTAGCCGCAAGGCCGAGATTCGGACCGATACGATAAAAGTACAGATTAGCATGCCAACGGATGGATGGCACGTTGCAGGGGTTGTACAATTACAAAAATATTAAGAACAGTAACGGTCGGTTTTATTTTTACTATCGGTGAAAAAATATTACTGGTGAATACAGTGATTTTAATACCGCTGCGAATGACAATGGTCTCAGTCCATCTTAGCCGCAAGGCCGAGATGGGACCGATACGATAAAAGTACAGATTAGCATGCCAACGTATGGATGGCACGTTGCAGGGGTTGTACAATTACAAAAAATTAAGAACAGTAACGGTCGGTTTTATTTTTACTATCGGTTAAAAAATATTACTGGTGATAGAAGTGATTTTAATATCGCTGCGAATGACAATGGTCTCAGTCCATCTTAGCCGCAAGGCCGAGATGGGACCGATACGATAAAAGTACAGATTAGCATGCCAACGGATGGATGGCACATTGCAGGGGTTGTACAATTACAATAATATAAAGAACCGTAACGGTCGGATTTATTTTTACTATCGGTTAAAAAATATTACTGGCGATAGAAGTGATTTTAATACCGCTGCGAATGACAATGGTCTCAGTCCATCTTAGCCGCAAGGCCGAGATGGGACCGATACGATAAAAGTACAGATTAGCATGCCAACGGATGGATGGCACGTTGCAGGGGTTGTACAATTACAAAAATATTAAGAACAGTAACGGTCGGTTTCATTTTTACTATCGGTGAAAAAATATTACTGGTGATAGAAGTGATTTTAATACCGCTGCGAATGACAATGGTCTCAGTCCATCTTAGCCGCAAGGCCGAGATGGGACCGATACGATAAAAGTAATGATTATCAGGTCGACAGAGTCAATCAAAGAAAGCATAGCACATTGCAGATGTTACACAAATACAACAATATTAAGAACAGTAATGATTAGTTTTATTTTTACTATCGGTTAAAAATTTTACTGGTGAAAGAAGTGATTTTAATACCGCTGCAAATGACAATGGTCTCAGTCCATCTTAGCCGCAAGGCCGAGATGGGACCGATACGATAAAAGTACAGATTAGCATGCCAACGGATGGATGGCACATTGCACGGGTTGTACAATTACAAAAATATTAAGAACAGTAACGGTCGGTTTTATTTTTACTATCGGTGAAAAAATATTACTGGTGATAGAAGTGATTTTAATACCGCTGCGAATGACAATGGTCTCAGTCCATCTTAGCCGCAAGGCCGAGATGGGACCGATACGATAAAAGTACAGATTAGCATGCCAACGGATGGATGGCACATTGCAGGGGTTGTACAATTACAAAAATATTAAGAACAGTAACGGTCGGTTTTAGTTTTACTATCGGTGAAAATATATTACTGGTGACTACAATGATTTCAATACCGCTGCGAATGACAATGGTCTCAGTCCATCTTAGCCGCAAGGCCGAGATGGGACCGATACAATAAAAGTACAGATTAGCATGCCAACGTATGGATGGCACGTTGCAGGGGTTGTACAATTACAAAAATATTAAGAACAGTAACGGTCGGTTTTATTTTTACTATCGGTGAAAAAATATTACTTGCGATACAAGTGATTTTAATACCGCTGCGAATGACAATGGTCTCACTCCATCTTAGCCGCAAGGCCGAGATGGGACCGATACGATAAAAGTACAGATTAGCATGCCATCGGATGGATGGCACATTGCAGGGGTTGTACAATTACAAAAATATTAAGAACAGTAACGGTCGGTTTTAATTTTACTATCGGTGAAAAAATATTACTGGCGATACAAGTGATTTTAATACCGATGCGAATGACAATGGTCTCAGTCCATCTTAGCCGCAAGGCCGAGATGGGACCGATACGATAAAAGTACAGATTAGCATGCCAACGAATGGATGGCACATTGCAGGGGTTGTACAATTACAAAAAATTAAGGACAGTAACGGTCGGTTTTATTTTTACTATCGGTTAAAAAATATTACTGGTGATAGAAGTGATTTTAATACCGCTGCGAATGACAATGGTCTCAGTCCATCTTAGCCGCAAGGCCGAGATGGGACCGATACGATAAAAGTAATGATTATCAGGTCGACAGAGTCAATCAAAGAAAGCATAGCACATTGCAGATGTTACACAAATACAACAATATTAAGAACAGTAATGATTAGTTTTATTTTTACTATCGGTTAAAAATTTTACTGGTGAAAGAAGTGGTTTTAATACCGCTGCAAATGACAATGGTCTCAGTCCATCTTAACCGCAAGGCCGAGATGGGACCGATACGATAAAAGTACAGATTAGCATGCCAACGGATGGATGGCACATTGCAGGGGTTATACAATTACAAAAATATTAAGAACAGTAACGGTCGGTTTTATTTTTACTATCGGTGAAAAAATATTACTGGTGATAGAAGTGATTTTAATACCGCTGCGAATGACAATGGTCTTAGTCCATCTTAGCCGCAAGGCCGAGATGGGACCGATACGATAAAAGTCATGATTAGCAGGTCGACAGAGTCAATCAAAGAAAGCATGGCACATCGCAGAGGTTACACAAATACAACAATATTAAACACAGTAATGATTAGTTTTATTTTTACTATCGGTTAAAATATATTACTGGTGAAAGAAGTGATTGTAATACCGCTGCAAATGACAATAGTCTCAGTCCATCTTAGCCGCAAGGCCGAGATTCGGACCGATACGATAAAAGTACAGATTAGCATGCCAACGGATGGATGGCACGTTGCAGGGGTTGTACAATTACAAAAATATTAAGAACAGTAACGGTCGGTTTTATTTTTACTATCGGTGAAAAAATATTACTGGTGAATACAGTGATTTTAATACCGCTGCGAATGACAATGGTCTCAGTCCATCTTAGCCGCAAGGCCGAGATGGGACCGATACGATAAAAGTACAGATTAGCATGCCAACGTATGGATGGCACGTTGCAGGGGTTGTACAATTACAAAAAATTAAGAACAGTAACGGTCGGTTTTATTTTTACTATCGGTTAAAAAATATTACTGGTGATAGAAGTGATTTTAATACCGCTGCGAATGACAATGGTCTCAGTCCATCTTAGCCGCAAGGCCGAGATGGGACCGATACGATAAAAGTAATGATTATCAGGTCGACAGAGTCAATCAAAGAAAGCATAGCACATTGCAGATGTTACACAAATACAACAATATTAAGAACAGTAATGATTAGTTTTATTTTTACTATCGGTTAAAAATTTTACTGGTGAAAGAAGTGATTTTAATACCGCTGCAAATGACAATGGTCTCAGTCCATCTTAGCCGCAAGGCCGAGATGGGACCGATACGATAAAAGTACAGATTAGCATGCCAACGGATGGATGGCACATTGCACGGGTTGTACAATTACAAAAATATTAAGAACAGTAACGGTCGGTTTTATTTTTACTATCGGTGAAAAAATATTACTGGTGATAGAAGTGATTTTAATACCGCTGCGAATGACAATGGTCTCAGTCCATCTTAGCCGCAAGGCCGAGATGGGACCGATACGATAAAAGTACAGATTAGCATGCCAACGTATGGATGGTACGTTGCAGGGGTTGTACAATTACAAAAATATTAAGAACAGTAACGGTCGGTTTTAATTTTACTATCGGTGAAAAAATATTACTGGTGAAAGAAGTGATTTTAATACCGCTGCGAATGACAATGGTCTCAGTCCATCTTAGCCGCAAGGCCGAGATGGGACCGATACGATAAAAGTACAGATTAGCATGCCAACGGATGGATGGCACATTGCAGGGGTTGTACAATTACAAAAATATTAAGAACAGTAACGGTCGGTTTTAGTTTTACTATCGGTGAAAATATATTACTGGTGACTACAATGATTTCAATACCGCTGCGAATGACAATGGTCTCAGTCCATCTTAGCCGCAAGGCCGAGATGGGACCGATACAATAAAAGTACAGATTAGCATGCCAACGTATGGATGGCACGTTGCAGGGGTTGTACAATTACAAAAATATTAAGAACAGTAACGGTCGGTTTTATTTTTACTATCGGTGAAAAAATATTACTTGCGATACAAGTGATTTTAATACCGCTGCGAATGACAATGGTCTCACTCCATCTTAGCCGCAAGGCCGAGATGGGACCGATACGATAAAAGTACAGATTAGCATGCCATCGGATGGATGGCACATTGCAGGGGTTGTACAATTACAAAAATATTAAGAACAGTAACGGTCGGTTTTAATTTTACTATCGGTGAAAAAATATTACTGGCGATACAAGTGATTTTAATACCGATGCGAATGACAATGGTCTCAGTCCATCTTAGCCGCAAGGCCGAGATGGGACCGATACGATAAAAGTACAGATTAGCATGCCAACGAATGGATGGCACATTGCAGGGGTTGTACAATTACAAAAAATTAAGGACAGTAACGGTCGGTTTTATTTTTACTATCGGTTAAAAAATATTACTGGTGATAGAAGTGATTTTAATACCGCTGCGAATGACAATGGTCTCAGTCCATCTTAGCCGCAAGGCCGAGATGGGACCGATACAATAAAAGTACAGATTAGCATGCCAACGTATGGATGGCACGTTGCAGGGGTTGTACAATTACAAAAATATTAAGAACAGTAACGGTCGGTTTTATTTTTACTATCGGTGAAAAAATATTACTTGCGATACAAGTGATTTTAATACCGCTGCGAATGACAATGGTCTCACTCCATCTTAGCCGCAAGGCCGAGATGGGACCGATACGATAAAAGTACAGATTAGCATGCCAACGGATGGATGGCACGTTGCAGGGTTTGTACAATTACAAAAATATTAAGAACAGTAACGGTCGGTTTTATTTTTAGTATCGGTGAAAAAATATTACTGGCGACTAAAGGATTTTAATACCGCAGCGAATGACAATGGTCTCAGTCCATCTTAGCCGCAAGGCCGAGATGGGACCGATACGATAAAAGTACAGATTAGCATGCCATCGGATGGATGTCACTTTGCAGGGGTTATACAATTACAAAAATATTAAGAACAGTAACGGTCGGTTTTATTTTTACTATCGGTTAAAAAATGTTACTGGTGAAAGAAGTGATTTTAATACCGCTGCGAATGACAATGGTCTCAGTCCATCTTAGCCGCAAGGCCGAGATGGGACCGATACGATAAAAGTACAGATTAGCATGCCATCGAATGGATGGCACATTGCAGGGGTTGTACAATTACAAAAATATTAAGAACAGTAACGGTCGGTTTTATTTTTACTATCGGTGAAAAAATATTACTGGTGACTACAGTGATTATAATACCGCTGCGAATGACAATTGTCTCAGTCCATCTTAGCCGCAAGGCCGAGATGGGACCGATACGATAAAAGTACAGATTAGCATGCCAACGGATGGATGGCACGTTGCAGGGGTTGTACAATTACAAAAATATTAAGAACAGTAACGGTCGGTTTTATTTTTACAATCGGTGAAAAAATATTACTGGTGACTACAGTGATTTTAATACCGCTGCGAATGACAATGGTCTCAGTCCATCTTAGCCGCAAGGCCGAGATGGGACCGATACGATAAAAGTACAGATTAGCAGGTCGACAGAGTCAATCAAAGCAAGCATGGCACATTGCAGAGGTTACACAAACACAGCAATATTAAGAATAGTAATGATTAGTTTTATTTTTACTATCGGTTAAAAATATTACTGGTGATAGAAGTGGTTTTAATACCGCTGCGAATGACAATGGTCTCAGTCCATCTTAGCCGCAAGGCCGAGATGGGACCGATACGATAAAAGTAAAGATTAGCAGGTCGACAGAGTCAATCAAAGCAAGCATGGCGCATTGCAGAGGTTACACAAATACAACAATATTAAGACCAGTAATGATTAGTTTTACTTTAACTATCGGTTAAAAAATATTACTGGTGATAGAAGTGATTTTAATACCGCTGCGAATGACAACGGTCTCAGTCCATCGTAGCCGCAAGGCCGAGGTGGGACCGATACGATAAACGTACAGATTAGCATGCCAACGGATGGATGGCACATTGCAGGGGTTGTACAATTACAAAAATATTAAGAACAGTAACGGTCGGTTTTATTTTTACTATCGGTGAAAAAATATTACTGGTGACTACAGTGATTTTAATACCGCTGCGAATGACAATGGTCTCAGTCCATCTTAGCCGCAAGGCCGAGATGGGACCGATACGATAAAAGTACAGATTAGCAGGTCGACAGAGTCAATCAAAGCAAGCATGGCACATTGCAGAGGTTACACAAACACAGCAATATTAAGAATAGTAATGATTAGTTTTATTTTTACTATCGGTTAAAAATATTACTGGTGATAGAAGTGGTTTTAATACCGCTGCGAATGACAATGGTCTCAGTCCATCTTAGCCGCAAGGCCGAGATGGGACCGATACGATAAAAGTACAGATTAGCATGCCAACGTATGGATGGCACGTTGCAGGGGTTGTACAATTACAAAAATATTAAGAACAGTCACGGTCGGTTTTATTTTTACTATCGGTGAAAAAATATTACTGGTGACTACAGTGATTTTAATACCGCTGCGAATGACAATGGTCTCAGTCCATCTTAGCCGCAAGGCCGAGATGGGACCGATACGATAAAAGTACAGATTAGCATGCCAACGGATGGATGGCACATTGCAGGGGTTGTACAATTACAAAAATATAAAGAACAGTAACGGTCGGATTTATTTTTACGATCGGTTAAAAAATATTACTGGTGATAGAAGTGATTTTAATACCGCTGCGAATGACAATGGTCTCAGTCCATCTTAGCCGCAAGGCCGAGATGGGACCGATACGATAAAAGTACAGATTAGCATGCCATCGGATGGATGGCACTTTGCAGGGGTTATACAATTACAAAAATATTAAGAACAGTAACGGTCGGTTTTATTTTTACTATCGGTTAAAAAATGCTACTGGTGAAAGAAGTGATTTTAATACCGCTGCGAATGACAATGGTCTCAGTCCATCTTAGCCGCAAGGCCGAGATGGGACCGATACGATAAAAGTACAGATTAGCATGTCAACGGATGGATGGCACGTTGCAGGGTTTGTACAATTACAAAAATATTAAGAACAGTAACGGTCGGTTTTATTTTTACTATCGGTGAAAAAATATTACTGGCGACTAAAGGATTTTAATACCGCAGCTAATGACAATGGTCTCAGTCCATCTTAGCCGCAAGGCCGAGATGGGACCGATACGATAAAAGTACAGATTAGCATGCCAACGGATGGATGGCACGTTGCAGGGTTTGTACAATTACAAAAATATTAAGAACAGTAACGGTCGGTTTCATTTTTACTATCGGTGAAAAAATATTACTGGTGATAGAAGTGATTTTAATACCGCTGCGAATGACAATGGTCTCAGTCCATCTTAGCCGCAAGGCCGAGATGGGACCGATACGATAAAAGTACAGATTAGCATGCCAACGGATGGATGGCACATTGCAGGGGTTGTACAATTTCCAATAATATAAAGAACAGTAACGGTCGGATTTATTTTTACTATCGGTTAAAAAATATTACTGGCGATAGAAGTGATTTTAATACCGCTGCAAATGACAATGGTCTCAGTCCATCTTAGCCGCAAGGCCGAGATTCGGACCGATACGATAAAAGTACAGATTAGCATGCCAACGGATGGATGGCACGTTGCAGGGGTTGTACAATTACAAAAATATTAAGAACAGTAACGGTCGGTTTTATTTTTACTATCGGTGAAAAAATATTACTGGTGACTACAGTGATTTTAATACCGCTGCGAATGACAATGGTCTCAGTCCATGTTAGCCGCAAGGCCGAGATGGGACCGATACGATAAAAGTACAGATTAGCATGCCAACGTATGGATGGCACGTTGCAGGGGTTGTACAATTACAAAAATATTAAGAACAGTAACGGTCGGTTTTATTTTTACTATCGGTTAAAAAATATTACTGGTGATAGAAGTGATTTTAATACCGCTGCGAATGACAACGGTCTCAGTCCATCTTAGCCGCAGGGCCGAGATGGGACCGATACGATAAAAGTACAGATTAGCATGCCAACGGATGGATGGCACGTTGCAGGGTTTGTACAATTACAAAAATATTAAGAACAGTAACGGTCGGTTTTATTTTTAGTATCGGTGAAAAAATATTACTGGCGACTAAAGGATTTTAATACCGCAGCGAATGACAATGGTCTCAGTCCATCTTAGCCGCAAGGCCGAGATGGGACCGATACGATAAAAGTACAGATTAGCATGCCATCGGATGGATGTCACTTTGCAGGGGTTATACAATTACAAAAATATTAAGAACAGTAACGGTCGGTTTTATTTTTACTATCGGTTAAAAAATGTTACTGGTGAAAGAAGTGATTTTAATACCGCTGCGAATGACAATGGTCTCAGTCCATCTTAGCCGCAAGGCCGAGATGGGACCGATACGATAAAAGTACAGATTAGCAGGTCGACAGAGTCAATCAAAGCAAGCATGGCAAATTGCAGAGGTTACACAAACACAGCAATATTAAGAATAGTAATGATTAGTTTTATTTTTACTATCGGTTAAAAATATTACTGGTGATAGAAGTGGTTTTAATACCGCTGCGAATGACAATGGTCTCAGTCCATCTTAGCCGCAAGGCCGAGATGGGACCGATACGATAAAAGTACAGATTAGCATGCCATCGGATGGATGGCACTTTGCAGGGGTTATACAATTACAAAAATATTAAGAACAGTAACGGTCGGTTTTATTTTTACTATCGGTTAAAAAATGCTACTGGTGAAAGAAGTGATTTTAATACCGCTGCGAATGACAATGGTCTCAGTCCATCTTAGCCGCAAGGCCGAGATGGGACCGATACGATAAAAGTACAGATTAGCATGCCATCGGATGGATGGCACTTTGCAGGGGTTATACAATTACAAAAATATTAAGAACAGTAACGGTCGGTTTTATTTTTACTATCGGTTAAAAAATGCTACTGGTGAAAGAAGTGATTTTAATACCGCTGCGAATGACAATGGTCTCAGTCCATCTTAGCCGCAAGGCCGAGATGGGACCGATACGATAAAAGTACAGATTAGCATGCCAACGGATGGATGGCACGTTGCAGGGTTTGTACAATTACAAAAATATTAAGAACAGTAACGGTCGGTTTCATTTTTACTATCGGTGAAAAAATATTACTGGTGATAGAAGTGATTTTAATACCGCTGCGAATGACAATGGTCTCAGTCCATCTTAGCCGCAAGGCCGAGATGGGACCGATACGATAAAAGTACAGATTAGCATGCCAACGGATGGATGGCACATTGCAGGGGTTGTACAATTACAATAATATAAAGAACAGTAACGGTCGGATTTATTTTTACTATCGGTTAAAAAATATTACTGGCGATAGAAGTGATTTTAATACCGCTGCAAATGACAATGGTCTCAGTCCATCTTAGCCGCAAGGCCGAGATTCGGACCGATACGATAAAAGTACAGATTAGCATGCCAACGGATGGATGGCACGTTGCAGGGGTTGTACAATTACAAAAATATTAAGAACAGTAACGGTCGGTTTTATTTTTACTATCGGTGAAAAAATATTACTGGTGACTACAGTGATTTTAATACCGCTGCGAATGACAATGGTCTCAGTCCATGTTAGCCGCAAGGCCGAGATGGGACCGATACGATAAAAGTACAGATTAGCATGCCAACGTATGGATGGCACGTTGCAGGGGTTGTACAATTACAAAAATATTAAGAACAGTAACGGTCGGTTTTATTTTTACTATCGGTTAAAAAATATTACTGGTGATAGAAGTGATTTTAATACCGCTGCGAATGACAACGGTCTCAGTCCATCTTAGCCGCAGGGCCGAGATGGGACCGATACGATAAAAGTACAGATTAGCATGCCAACGGATGGATGGCACGTTGCAGGGTTTGTACAATTACAAAAATATTAAGAACAGTAACGGTCGGTTTTATTTTTAGTATCGGTGAAAAAATATTACTGGCGACTAAAGGATTTTAATACCGCAGCGAATGACAATGGTCTCAGTCCATCTTAGCCGCAAGGCCGAGATGGGACCGATACGATAAAAGTACAGATTAGCATGCCATCGGATGGATGTCACTTTGCAGGGGTTATACAATTACAAAAATATTAAGAACAGTAACGGTCGGTTTTATTTTTACTATCGGTTAAAAAATGTTACTGGTGAAAGAAGTGATTTTAATACCGCTGCGAATGACAATGGTCTCAGTCCATCTTAGCCGCAAGGCCGAGATGGGACCGATACGATAAAAGTACAGATTAGCATGCCATCGAATGGATGGCACATTGCAGGGGTTGTACAATTACAAAAATATTAAGAACAGTAACGGTCGGTTTTATTTTTACTATCGGTGAAAAAATATTACTGGTGACTACAGTGATTATAATACCGCTGCGAATGACAATTGTCTCAGTCCATCTTAGCCGCAAGGCCGAGATGGGACCGATACGATAAAAGTACAGATTAGCATGCCAACGGATGGATGGCACGTTGCAGGGGTTGTACAATTACAAAAATATTAAGAACAGTAACGGTCGGTTTTATTTTTACAATCGGTGAAAAAATATTACTGGTGACTACAGTGATTTTAATACCGCTGCGAATGACAATGGTCTCAGTCCATCTTAGCCGCAAGGCCGAGATGGGACCGATACGATAAAAGTACAGATTAGCAGGTCGACAGAGTCAATCAAAGCAAGCATGGCACATTGCAGAGGTTACACAAACACAGCAATATTAAGAATAGTAATGATTAGTTTTATTTTTACTATCGGTTAAAAATATTACTGGTGATAGAAGTGGTTTTAATACCGCTGCGAATGACAATGGTCTCAGTCCATCTTAGCCGCAAGGCCGAGATGGGACCGATACGATAAAAGTAAAGATTAGCAGGTCGACAGAGTCAATCAAAGCAAGCATGGCGCATTGCAGAGGTTACACAAATACAACAATATTAAGACCAGTAATGATTAGTTTTACTTTAACTATCGGTTAAAAAATATTACTGGTGATAGAAGTGATTTTAATACCGCTGCGAATGACAACGGTCTCAGTCCATCGTAGCCGCAAGGCCGAGGTGGGACCGATACGATAAACGTACAGATTAGCATGCCAACGGATGGATGGCACATTGCAGGGGTTGTACAATTACAAAAATATTAAGAACAGTAACGGTCGGTTTTATTTTTACTATCGGTGAAAAAATATTACTGGTGACTACAGTGATTTTAATACCGCTGCGAATGACAATGGTCTCAGTCCATCTTAGCCGCAAGGCCGAGATGGGACCGATACGATAAAAGTACAGATTAGCAGGTCGACAGAGTCAATCAAAGCAAGCATGGCACATTGCAGAGGTTACACAAACACAGCAATATTAAGAATAGTAATGATTAGTTTTATTTTTACTATCGGTTAAAAATATTACTGGTGATAGAAGTGGTTTTAATACCGCTGCGAATGACAATGGTCTCAGTCCATCTTAGCCGCAAGGCCGAGATGGGACCGATACGATAAAAGTACAGATTAGCATGCCAACGTATGGATGGCACGTTGCAGGGGTTGTACAATTACAAAAATATTAAGAACAGTCACGGTCGGTTTTATTTTTACTATCGGTGAAAAAATATTACTGGTGACTACAGTGATTTTAATACCGCTGCGAATGACAATGGTCTCAGTCCATCTTAGCCGCAAGGCCGAGATGGGACCGATACGATAAAAGTACAGATTAGCATGCCAACGGATGGATGGCACATTGCAGGGGTTGTACAATTACAAAAATATAAAGAACAGTAACGGTCGGATTTATTTTTACGATCGGTTAAAAAATATTACTGGTGATAGAAGTGATTTTAATACCGCTGCGAATGACAATGGTCTCAGTCCATCTTAGCCGCAAGGCCGAGATGGGACCGATACGATAAAAGTACAGATTAGCATGCCATCGGATGGATGGCACTTTGCAGGGGTTATACAATTACAAAAATATTAAGAACAGTAACGGTCGGTTTTATTTTTACTATCGGTTAAAAAATGCTACTGGTGAAAGAAGTGATTTTAATACCGCTGCGAATGACAATGGTCTCAGTCCATCTTAGCCGCAAGGCCGAGATGGGACCGATACGATAAAAGTACAGATTAGCATGTCAACGGATGGATGGCACGTTGCAGGGTTTGTACAATTACAAAAATATTAAGAACAGTAACGGTCGGTTTTATTTTTACTATCGGTGAAAAAATATTACTGGCGACTAAAGGATTTTAATACCGCAGCTAATGACAATGGTCTCAGTCCATCTTAGCCGCAAGGCCGAGATGGGACCGATACGATAAAAGTACAGATTAGCATGCCAACGGATGGATGGCACGTTGCAGGGTTTGTACAATTACAAAAATATTAAGAACAGTAACGGTCGGTTTCATTTTTACTATCGGTGAAAAAATATTACTGGTGATAGAAGTGATTTTAATACCGCTGCGAATGACAATGGTCTCAGTCCATCTTAGCCGCAAGGCCGAGATGGGACCGATACGATAAAAGTACAGATTAGCATGCCAACGGATGGATGGCACATTGCAGGGGTTGTACAATTACAATAATATAAAGAACAGTAACGGTCGGATTTATTTTTACTATCGGTTAAAAAATATTACTGGCGATAGAAGTGATTTTAATACCGCTGCAAATGACAATGGTCTCAGTCCATCTTAGCCGCAAGGCCGAGATTCGGACCGATACGATAAAAGTACAGATTAGCATGCCAACGGATGGATGGCACGTTGCAGGGGTTGTACAATTACAAAAATATTAAGAACAGTAACGGTCGGTTTTATTTTTACTATCGGTGAAAAAATATTACTGGTGACTACAGTGATTTTAATACCGCTGCGAATGACAATGGTCTCAGTCCATGTTAGCCGCAAGGCCGAGATGGGACCGATACGATAAAAGTACAGATTAGCATGCCAACGTATGGATGGCACGTTGCAGGGGTTGTACAATTACAAAAATATTAAGAACAGTAACGGTCGGTTTTATTTTTACTATCGGTTAAAAAATATTACTGGTGATAGAAGTGATTTTAATACCGCTGCGAATGACAACGGTCTCAGTCCATCTTAGCCGCAGGGCCGAGATGGGACCGATACGATAAAAGTACAGATTAGCATGCCAACGGATGGATGGCACGTTGCAGGGTTTGTACAATTACAAAAATATTAAGAACAGTAACGGTCGGTTTTATTTTTAGTATCGGTGAAAAAATATTACTGGCGACTAAAGGATTTTAATACCGCAGCGAATGACAATGGTCTCAGTCCATCTTAGCCGCAAGGCCGAGATGGGACCGATACGATAAAAGTACAGATTAGCATGCCATCGGATGGATGTCACTTTGCAGGGGTTATACAATTACAAAAATATTAAGAACAGTAACGGTCGGTTTTATTTTTACTATCGGTTAAAAAATGTTACTGGTGAAAGAAGTGATTTTAATACCGCTGCGAATGACAATGGTCTCAGTCCATCTTAGCCGCAAGGCCGAGATGGGACCGATACGATAAAAGTACAGATTAGCATGCCATCGAATGGATGGCACATTGCAGGGGTTGTACAATTACAAAAATATTAAGAACAGTAACGGTCGGTTTTATTTTTACTATCGGTGAAAAAATATTACTGGTGACTACAGTGATTATAATACCGCTGCGAATGACAATTGTCTCAGTCCATCTTAGCCGCAAGGCCGAGATGGGACCGATACGATAAAAGTACAGATTAGCATGCCAACGGATGGATGGCACGTTGCAGGGGTTGTACAATTACAAAAATATTAAGAACAGTAACGGTCGGTTTTATTTTTACAATCGGTGAAAAAATATTACTGGTGACTACAGTGATTTTAATACCGCTGCGAATGACAATGGTCTCAGTCCATCTTAGCCGCAAGGCCGAGATGGGACCGATACGATAAAAGTACAGATTAGCAGGTCGACAGAGTCAATCAAAGCAAGCATGGCACATTGCAGAGGTTACACAAACACAGCAATATTAAGAATAGTAATGATTAGTTTTATTTTTACTATCGGTTAAAAATATTACTGGTGATAGAAGTGGTTTTAATACCGCTGCGAATGACAATGGTCTCAGTCCATCTTAGCCGCAAGGCCGAGATGGGACCGATACGATAAAAGTAAAGATTAGCAGGTCGACAGAGTCAATCAAAGCAAGCATGGCGCATTGCAGAGGTTACACAAATACAACAATATTAAGACCAGTAATGATTAGTTTTACTTTAACTATCGGTTAAAAAATATTACTGGTGATAGAAGTGATTTTAATACCGCTGCGAATGACAACGGTCTCAGTCCATCGTAGCCGCAAGGCCGAGGTGGGACCGATACGATAAACGTACAGATTAGCATGCCAACGGATGGATGGCACATTGCAGGGGTTGTACAATTACAAAAATATTAAGAACAGTAACGGTCGGTTTTATTTTTACTATCGGTGAAAAAATATTACTGGTGACTACAGTGATTTTAATACCGCTGCGAATGACAATGGTCTCAGTCCATCTTAGCCGCAAGGCCGAGATGGGACCGATACGATAAAAGTACAGATTAGCAGGTCGACAGAGTCAATCAAAGCAAGCATGGCACATTGCAGAGGTTACACAAACACAGCAATATTAAGAATAGTAATGATTAGTTTTATTTTTACTATCGGTTAAAAATATTACTGGTGATAGAAGTGGTTTTAATACCGCTGCGAATGACAATGGTCTCAGTCCATCTTAGCCGCAAGGCCGAGATGGGACCGATACGATAAAAGTACAGATTAGCATGCCAACGTATGGATGGCACGTTGCAGGGGTTGTACAATTACAAAAATATTAAGAACAGTCACGGTCGGTTTTATTTTTACTATCGGTGAAAAAATATTACTGGTGACTACAGTGATTTTAATACCGCTGCGAATGACAATGGTCTCAGTCCATCTTAGCCGCAAGGCCGAGATGGGACCGATACGATAAAAGTACAGATTAGCATGCCAACGGATGGATGGCACATTGCAGGGGTTGTACAATTACAAAAATATAAAGAACAGTAACGGTCGGATTTATTTTTACGATCGGTTAAAAAATATTACTGGTGATAGAAGTGATTTTAATACCGCTGCGAATGACAATGGTCTCAGTCCATCTTAGCCGCAAGGCCGAGATGGGACCGATACGATAAAAGTACAGATTAGCATGCCATCGGATGGATGGCACTTTGCAGGGGTTATACAATTACAAAAATATTAAGAACAGTAACGGTCGGTTTTATTTTTACTATCGGTTAAAAAATGCTACTGGTGAAAGAAGTGATTTTAATACCGCTGCGAATGACAATGGTCTCAGTCCATCTTAGCCGCAAGGCCGAGATGGGACCGATACGATAAAAGTACAGATTAGCATGTCAACGGATGGATGGCACGTTGCAGGGTTTGTACAATTACAAAAATATTAAGAACAGTAACGGTCGGTTTTATTTTTACTATCGGTGAAAAAATATTACTGGCGACTAAAGGATTTTAATACCGCAGCTAATGACAATGGTCTCAGTCCATCTTAGCCGCAAGGCCGAGATGGGACCGATACGATAAAAGTACAGATTAGCATGCCATCGGATGGATGGCAAATTGCAGGGGTTGTTCAATTACAAAAATATTAAGAACAGTAACGGTCGGTTTTATTTTTACTATCGGTGAAAAAATATTACTGGTGACTACAGTGATTTTAATACCGCTGCGAATGACAATGGTCTCAGTCCATCTTAGCCGCAAGGCCGAGATGGGACCGATACGATAAAAGTACAGATTAGCATGCCAACGGATGGATGGCACGTTGCAGGGGTTGTACAATTACAAAAATATTAAGAACAGTAACGGTCGGTTTCATTTTTACTATCGGTGAAAAAATATTACTGGTGATAGAAGTGATTTTAATACCGCTGCGAATGACAATGGTCTCAGTCCATCTTAGCCGCAAGGCCGAGATGGGACCGATACGATAAAAGTACAGATTAGCATGCCAACGTATGGATGGCACGTTGCAGGGGTTGTACAATTACAAAAATATTAAGAACAGTAACGGTCGGTTTTATTTTTACTATCGGTTAAAAAATATTACTGGTGATAGAAGTGATTTTAATACCGCTGCGAATGACAATGGTCTCAGTCCATCTTAGCCGCAAGGCCGAGATGTGACCGATACGATAAAAGTCATGATTAGCAGGTCGACAGAGTCAATCAAAGAAAGCATGGCACATCGCAGAGGTTACACAAATACAACAATATTAAACACAGTAATGATTAGTTTTATTTTTCCTATCGGTGAAAAAATATTACTGGTGACTACAGTGATTTTAATACCGCTGCGAATGACAATGGTCTCAGTCCATCTTAGCCGCAAGGCCGAGATGGGACCGATACGATAAAAGTACAGATTAGCATGCCAACGGATGGATGGCACGTTGCAGGGGTTGTACAATTACAAAAATATTAAGAACAGTAACGGTCGGTTTTATTTTTACTATCGGTGAAAAAATATTACTGGTGACTACAGTGATTTTAATACCGCTGCGAATGACAATGGTCTCAGTCCATCTTAGCCGCAAGGACGAGATGGGACCGATACGATAAAAGTACAGATTAGCAGGTCGACAGAGTCAATCAAAGCAAGCATGGCACATTGCAGAGGTTACACAAACACAGCAATATTAAGAATAGTAATGATTAGTTTTATTTTTACTATCGGTTAAAAAATATTACTGGTGATAGAAGTGATTTTAATACCGCTGCGAATGACAACGGTCTCAGTCCATCTTAGCCGCAGGGCCGAGATGGGACCGATACGATAAAAGTACAGATTAGCATGCCAACGGATGGATGGCACGTTGCAGGGTTTGTACAATTACAAAAATATTAAGAACAGTAACGGTCGGTTTTATTTTTAGTATCGGTGAAAAAATATTACTGGCGACTAAAGGATTTTAATACCGCAGCGAATGACAATGGTCTCAGTCCATCTTAGCCGCAAGGCCGAGATGGGACCGATACGATAAAAGTACAGATTAGCATGCCATCGGATGGATGTCACTTTGCAGGGGTTATACAATTACAAAAATATTAAGAACAGTAACGGTCGGTTTTATTTTTACTATCGGTTAAAAAATGTTACTGGTGAAAGAAGTGATTTTAATACCGCTGCGAATGACAATGGTCTCAGTCCATCTTAGCCGCAAGGCCGAGATGGGACCGATACGATAAAAGTACAGATTAGCATGCCATCGAATGGATGGCACATTGCAGGGGTTGTACAATTACAAAAATATTAAGAACAGTAACGGTCGGTTTTATTTTTACTATCGGTGAAAAAATATTACTGGTGACTACAGTGATTATAATACCGCTGCGAATGACAATTGTCTCAGTCCATCTTAGCCGCAAGGCCGAGATGGGACCGATACGATAAAAGTACAGATTAGCATGCCAACGGATGGATGGCACGTTGCAGGGGTTGTACAATTACAAAAATATTAAGAACAGTAACGGTCGGTTTTATTTTTACAATCGGTGAAAAAATATTACTGGTGACTACAGTGATTTTAATACCGCTGCGAATGACAATGGTCTCAGTCCATCTTAGCCGCAAGGCCGAGATGGGACCGATACGATAAAAGTACAGATTAGCAGGTCGACAGAGTCAATCAAAGCAAGCATGGCAAATTGCAGAGGTTACACAAACACAGCAATATTAAGAATAGTAATGATTAGTTTTATTTTTACTATCGGTTAAAAATATTACTGGTGATAGAAGTGGTTTTAATACCGCTGCGAATGACAATGGTCTCAGTCCATCTTAGCCGCAAGGCCGAGATGGGACCGATACGATAAAAGTAAAGATTAGCAGGTCGACAGAGTCAATCAAAGCAAGCATGGCGCATTGCAGAGGTTACACAAATACAACAATATTAAGACCAGTAATGATTAGTTTTACTTTAACTATCGGTTAAAAAATATTACTGGTGATAGAAGTGATTTTAATACCGCTGCGAATGACAACGGTCTCAGTCCATCGTAGCCGCAAGGCCGAGGTGGGACCGATACGATAAACGTACAGATTAGCATGCCAACGGATGGATGGCACATTGCAGGGGTTGTACAATTACAAAAATATTAAGAACAGTAACGGTCGGTTTTATTTTTACTATCGGTGAAAAAATATTACTGGTGACTACAGTGATTTTAATACCGCTGCGAATGACAATGGTCTCAGTCCATCTTAGCCGCAAGGCCGAGATGGGACCGATACGATAAAAGTACAGATTAGCAGGTCGACAGAGTCAATCAAAGCAAGCATGGCACATTGCAGAGGTTACACAAACACAGCAATATTAAGAATAGTAATGATTAGTTTTATTTTTACTATCGGTTAAAAATATTACTGGTGACTACAGTGATTTTAATACCGCTGCGAATGACAATGGTCTCAGTCCATCTTAGCCGCAAGGCCGAGATGGGACCGATACGATAAAAGTACAGATTAGCATGCCAACGTATGGATGGCACGTTGCAGGGGTTGTACAATTACAAAAATATTAAGAACAGTAACGGTCGGTTTTATTTTTACTATCGGTGAAAAAATATTACTGGTGACTACAGTGATTTTAATACCGCTGCGAATGACAATGGTCTCAGTCCATCTTAGCCGCAAGGCCGAGATGGGACCGATACGATAAAAGTAATGATTATCAGGTCGACAGAGTCAATCAAAGAAAGCATGGCACATTGCAGAGGTTACACAAATACAACAATATTAAGAACAGTAATGATTAGTTTTATTTTTACTATCGGTTAAAAAATATTACTGGTGAAAGAAGTGATTTTAATACCGCTGCAAATGACAATGGTCTCAGTCCATCTTAGCCGCAAGGCCGAGATGGGACCGATACGATAAAAGTACAGATTAGCATGCCAACGGATGGATGGCACATTGCAGGGGTTGTACAATTACAAAAATATAAAGAACAGTAACGGTCGGATTTATTTTTACGATCGGTTAAAAAATATTACTGGTGATAGAAGTGATTTTAATACCGCTGCGAATGACAATGGTCTCAGTCCATCTTAGCCGCAAGGCCGAGATGGGACCGATACGATAAAAGTACAGATTAGCATGCCATCGGATGGATGGCACTTTGCAGGGGTTATACAATTACAAAAATATTAAGAACAGTAACGGTCGGTTTTATTTTTACTATCGGTTAAAAAATGCTACTGGTGAAAGAAGTGATTTTAATACCGCTGCGAATGACAATGGTCTCAGTCCATCTTAGCCGCAAGGCCGAGATGGGACCGATACGATAAAAGTACAGATTAGCATGTCAACGGATGGATGGCACGTTGCAGGGTTTGTACAATTACAAAAATATTAAGAACAGTAACGGTCGGTTTTATTTTTACTATCGGTGAAAAAATATTACTGGCGACTAAAGGATTTTAATACCGCAGCTAATGACAATGGTCTCAGTCCATCTTAGCCGCAAGGCCGAGATGGGACCGATACGATAAAAGTACAGATTAGCATGCCAACGGATGGATGGCACGTTGCAGGGTTTGTACAATTACAAAAATATTAAGAACAGTAACGGTTGGTTTCATTTTTACTATCGGTGAAAAAATATTACTGGTGATAGAAGTGATTTTAATACCGCTGCGAATGACAATGGTCTCAGTCCATCTTAGCCGCAAGGCCGAGATGGGACCGATACGATAAAAGTACAGATTAGCATGCCAACGGATGGATGGCACATTGCAGGGGTTGTACAATTACAATAATATAAAGAACAGTAACGGTCGGATTTATTTTTACTATCGGTTAAAAAATATTACTGGCGATAGAAGTGATTTTAATACCGCTGCAAATGACAATGGTCTCAGTCCATCTTAGCCGCAAGGCCGAGATTCGGACCGATACGATAAAAGTACAGATTAGCATGCCAACGGATGGATGGCACGTTGCAGGGGTTGTACAATTACAAAAATATTAAGAACAGTAACGGTCGGTTTTATTTTTACTATCGGTGAAAAAATATTACTGGTGACTACAGTGATTTTAATACCGCTGCGAATGACAATGGTC
The DNA here is from genome assembly GCA_963989415.1 of Cerceris ruficornis. Taxonomy (NCBI): domain Eukaryota; kingdom Metazoa; phylum Arthropoda; class Insecta; order Hymenoptera; family Crabronidae; genus Cerceris; species Cerceris ruficornis. Next base: position 11,894,201 of record OZ022520.1, on the reverse strand, counting down.
TCAGTCCATGTTAGCCGCAAGGCCGAGATGGGACCGATACGATAAAAGTACAGATTAGCATGCCAACGTATGGATGGCACGTTGCAGGGGTTGTACAATTACAAAAATATTAAGAATAGTAACGGTCGGTTTTATTTTTACTATCGGTTAAAAAATATTACTGGTGATAGAAGTGATTTTAATACCGCTGCGAATGACAACGGTCTCAGTCCATCTTAGCCGCAGGGCCGAGATGGGACCGATACGATAAAAGTACAGATTAGCATGCCAACGGATGGATGGCACGTTGCAGGGTTTGTACAATTACAAAAATATTAAGAACAGTAACGGTCGGTTTTATTTTTAGTATCGGTGAAAAAATATTACTGGCGACTAAAGGATTTTAATACCGCTGCGAATGACAATGGTCTCAGTCCATCTTAGCCGCAAGGCCGAGATGTGACCGATACGATAAAAGTCATGATTAGCAGGTCGACAGAGTCAATCAAAGAAAGCATGGCACATCGCAGAGGTTACACAAATACAACAATATTAAACACAGTAATGATTAGTTTTATTTTTCCTATCGGTGAAAAAATATTACTGGTGACTACAGTGATTTTAATACCGCTGCGAATGACAATGGTCTCAGTCCATCTTAGCCGCAAGGCCGAGATGGGACCGATACGATAAAAGTACAGATTAGCATGCCAACGGATGGATGGCACGTTGCAGGGGTTGTACAATTACAAAAATATTAAGAACAGTAACGGTCGGTTTTATTTTTACTATCGGTGAAAAAATATTACTGGTGACTACAGTGATTTTAATACCGCTGCGAATGACAATGGTCTCAGTCCATCTTAGCCGCAAGGACGAGATGGGACCGATACGATAAAAGTACAGATTAGCAGGTCGACAGAGTCAATCAAAGCAAGCATGGCACATTGCAGAGGTTACACAAACACAGCAATATTAAGAATAGTAATGATTAGTTTTATTTTTACTATCGGTTAAAAAATATTACTGGTGATAGAAGTGATTTTAATACCGCTGCGAATGACAACGGTCTCAGTCCATCTTAGCCGCAGGGCCGAGATGGGACCGATACGATAAAAGTACAGATTAGCATGCCAACGGATGGATGGCACGTTGCAGGGTTTGTACAATTACAAAAATATTAAGAACAGTAACGGTCGGTTTTATTTTTAGTATCGGTGAAAAAATATTACTGGCGACTAAAGGATTTTAATACCGCAGCGAATGACAATGGTCTCAGTCCATCTTAGCCGCAAGGCCGAGATGGGACCGATACGATAAAAGTACAGATTAGCATGCCATCGGATGGATGTCACTTTGCAGGGGTTATACAATTACAAAAATATTAAGAACAGTAACGGTCGGTTTTATTTTTACTATCGGTTAAAAAATGTTACTGGTGAAAGAAGTGATTTTAATACCGCTGCGAATGACAATGGTCTCAGTCCATCTTAGCCGCAAGGCCGAGATGGGACCGATACGATAAAAGTACAGATTAGCATGCCATCGAATGGATGGCACATTGCAGGGGTTGTACAATTACAAAAATATTAAGAACAGTAACGGTCGGTTTTATTTTTACTATCGGTGAAAAAATATTACTGGTGACTACAGTGATTATAATACCGCTGCGAATGACAATTGTCTCAGTCCATCTTAGCCGCAAGGCCGAGATGGGACCGATACGATAAAAGTACAGATTAGCATGCCAACGGATGGATGGCACGTTGCAGGGGTTGTACAATTACAAAAATATTAAGAACAGTAACGGTCGGTTTTATTTTTACAATCGGTGAAAAAATATTACTGGTGACTACAGTGATTTTAATACCGCTGCGAATGACAATGGTCTCAGTCCATGTTAGCCGCAAGGCCGAGATGGGACCGATACGATAAAAGTACAGATTAGCATGCCAACGTATGGATGGCACGTTGCAGGGGTTGTACAATTACAAAAATATTAAGAACAGTAACGGTCGGTTTTATTTTTACTATCGGTTAAAAAATATTACTGGTGATAGAAGTGATTTTAATACCGCTGCGAATGACAACGGTCTCAGTCCATCTTAGCCGCAGGGCCGAGATGGGACCGATACGATAAAAGTACAGATTAGCATGCCAACGGATGGATGGCACGTTGCAGGGTTTGTACAATTACAAAAATATTAAGAACAGTAACGGTCGGTTTTATTTTTAGTATCGGTGAAAAAATATTACTGGCGACTAAAGGATTTTAATACCGCAGCGAATGACAATGGTCTCAGTCCATCTTAGCCGCAAGGCCGAGATGGGACCGATACGATAAAAGTACAGATTAGCATGCCATCGGATGGATGTCACTTTGCAGGGGTTATACAATTACAAAAATATTAAGAACAGTAACGGTCGGTTTTATTTTTACTATCGGTTAAAAAATGTTACTGGTGAAAGAAGTGATTTTAATACCGCTGCGAATGACAATGGTCTCAGTCCATCTTAGCCGCAAGGCCGAGATGGGACCGATACGATAAAAGTACAGATTAGCATGCCATCGAATGGATGGCACATTGCAGGGGTTGTACAATTACAAAAATATTAAGAACAGTAACGGTCGGTTTTATTTTTACTATCGGTGAAAAAATATTACTGGTGACTACAGTGATTATAATACCGCTGCGAATGACAATTGTCTCAGTCCATCTTAGCCGCAAGGCCGAGATGGGACCGATACGATAAAAGTACAGATTAGCATGCCAACGGATGGATGGCACGTTGCAGGGGTTGTACAATTACAAAAATAATAAGAACAGTAACGGTCGGTTTTATTTTTACAATCGGTGAAAAAATATTACTGGTGACTACAGTGATTTTAATACCGCTGCGAATGACAATGGTCTCAGTCCATCTTAGCCGCAAGGCCGAGATGGGACCGATACGATAAAAGTACAGATTAGCAGGTCGACAGAGTCAATCAAAGCAAGCATGGCACATTGCAGAGGTTACACAAACACAGCAATATTAAGAATAGTAATGATTAGTTTTATTTTTACTATCGGTTAAAAATATTACTGGTGATAGAAGTGGTTTTAATACCGCTGCGAATGACAATGGTCTCAGTCCATCTTAGCCGCAAGGCCGAGATGGGACCGATACGATAAAAGTAAAGATTAGCAGGTCGACAGAGTCAATCAAAGCAAGCATGGCGCATTGCAGAGGTTACACAAATACAACAATATTAAGACCAGTAATGATTAGTTTTACTTTAACTATCGGTTAAAAAATATTACTGGTGATAGAAGTGATTTTAATACCGCTGCGAATGACAACGGTCTCAGTCCATCGTAGCCGCAAGGCCGAGGTGGGACCGATACGATAAACGTACAGATTAGCATGCCAACGGATGGATGGCACATTGCAGGGGTTGTACAATTACAAAAATATTAAGAACAGTAACGGTCGGTTTTATTTTTACTATCGGTGAAAAAATATTACTGGTGACTACAGTGATTTTAATACCGCTGCGAATGACAATGGTCTCAGTCCATCTTAGCCGCAAGGCCGAGATGGGACCGATACGATAAAAGTACAGATTAGCAGGTCGACAGAGTCAATCAAAGCAAGCATGGCACATTGCAGAGGTTACACAAACACAGCAATATTAAGAATAGTAATGATTAGTTTTATTTTTACTATCGGTTAAAAATATTACTGGTGACTACAGTGATTTTAATACCGCTGCGAATGACAATGGTCTCAGTCCATCTTAGCCGCAAGGCCGAGATGGGACCGATACGATAAAAGTACAGATTAGCATGCCAACGTATGGATGGCACGTTGCAGGGGTTGTACAATTACAAAAATATTAAGAACAGTAACGGTCGGTTTTATTTTTACTATCGGTGAAAAAATATTACTGGTGACTACAGTGATTTTAATACCGCTGCGAATGACAATGGTCTCAGTCCATCTTAGCCGCAAGGCCGAGATGGGACCGATACGATAAAAGTAATGATTATCAGGTCGACAGAGTCAATCAAAGAAAGCATGGCACATTGCAGAGGTTACACAAATACAACAATATTAAGAACAGTAATGATTAGTTTTATTTTTACTATCGGTTAAAAAATATTACTGGTGAAAGAAGTGATTTTAATACCGCTGCAAATGACAATGGTCTCAGTCCATCTTAGCCGCAAGGCCGAGATGGGACCGATACGATAAAAGTACAGATTAGCATGCCAACGGATGGATGGCACATTGCAGGGGTTGTACAATTACAAAAATATAAAGAACAGTAACGGTCGGATTTATTTTTACGATCGGTTAAAAAATATTACTGGTGATAGAAGTGATTTTAATACCGCTGCGAATGACAATGGTCTCAGTCCATCTTAGCCGCAAGGCCGAGATGGGACCGATACGATAAAAGTACAGATTAGCATGCCATCGGATGGATGGCACTTTGCAGGGGTTATACAATTACAAAAATATTAAGAACAGTAACGGTCGGTTTTATTTTTACTATCGGTTAAAAAATGCTACTGGTGAAAGAAGTGATTTTAATACCGCTGCGAATGACAATGGTCTCAGTCCATCTTAGCCGCAAGGCCGAGATGGGACCGATACGATAAAAGTACAGATTAGCATGTCAACGGATGGATGGCACGTTGCAGGGTTTGTACAATTACAAAAATATTAAGAACAGTAACGGTCGGTTTTATTTTTACTATCGGTGAAAAAATATTACTGGCGACTAAAGGATTTTAATACCGCAGCTAATGACAATGGTCTCAGTCCATCTTAGCCGCAAGGCCGAGATGGGACCGATACGATAAAAGTACAGATTAGCATGCCAACGGATGGATGGCACGTTGCAGGGTTTGTACAATTACAAAAATATTAAGAACAGTAACGGTTGGTTTCATTTTTACTATCGGTGAAAAAATATTACTGGTGATAGAAGTGATTTTAATACCGCTGCGAATGACAATGGTCTCAGTCCATCTTAGCCGCAAGGCCGAGATGGGACCGATACGATAAAAGTACAGATTAGCATGCCAACGGATGGATGGCACATTGCAGGGGTTGTACAATTACAATAATATAAAGAACAGTAACGGTCGGATTTATTTTTACTATCGGTTAAAAAATATTACTGGCGATAGAAGTGATTTTAATACCGCTGCAAATGACAATGGTCTCAGTCCATCTTAGCCGCAAGGCCGAGATTCGGACCGATACGATAAAAGTACAGATTAGCATGCCAACGGATGGATGGCACGTTGCAGGGGTTGTACAATTACAAAAATATTAAGAACAGTAACGGTCGGTTTTATTTTTACTATCGGTGAAAAAATATTACTGGTGACTACAGTGATTTTAATACCGCTGCGAATGACAATGGTCTCAGTCCATGTTAGCCGCAAGGCCGAGATGGGACCGATACGATAAAAGTACAGATTAGCATGCCAACGTATGGATGGCACGTTGCAGGGGTTGTACAATTACAAAAATATTAAGAATAGTAACGGTCGGTTTTATTTTTACTATCGGTTAAAAAATATTACTGGTGATAGAAGTGATTTTAATACCGCTGCGAATGACAACGGTCTCAGTCCATCTTAGCCGCAGGGCCGAGATGGGACCGATACGATAAAAGTACAGATTAGCATGCCAACGGATGGATGGCACGTTGCAGGGTTTGTACAATTACAAAAATATTAAGAACAGTAACGGTCGGTTTTATTTTTAGTATCGGTGAAAAAATATTACTGGCGACTAAAGGATTTTAATACCGCAGCGAATGACAATGGTCTCAGTCCATCTTAGCCGCAAGGCCGAGATGGGACCGATACGATAAAAGTACAGATTAGCATGCCATCGGATGGATGTCACTTTGCAGGGGTTATACAATTACAAAAATATTAAGAACAGTAACGGTCGGTTTTATTTTTACTATCGGTTAAAAAATGTTACTGGTGAAAGAAGTGATTTTAATACCGCTGCGAATGACAATGGTCTCAGTCCATCTTAGCCGCAAGGCCGAGATGGGACCGATACGATAAAAGTACAGATTAGCATGCCATCGAATGGATGGCACATTGCAGGGGTTGTACAATTACAAAAATATTAAGAACAGTAACGGTCGGTTTTATTTTTACTATCGGTGAAAAAATATTACTGGTGACTACAGTGATTATAATACCGCTGCGAATGACAATTGTCTCAGTCCATCTTAGCCGCAAGGCCGAGATGGGACCGATACGATAAAAGTACAGATTAGCATGCCAACGGATGGATGGCACGTTGCAGGGGTTGTACAATTACAAAAATATTAAGAACAGTAACGGTCGGTTTTATTTTTACAATCGGTGAAAAAATATTACTGGTGACTACAGTGATTTTAATACCGCTGCGAATGACAATGGTCTCAGTCCATCTTAGCCGCAAGGCCGAGATGGGACCGATACGATAAAAGTACAGATTAGCAGGTCGACAGAGTCAATCAAAGCAAGCATGGCACATTGCAGAGGTTACACAAACACAGCAATATTAAGAATAGTAATGATTAGTTTTATTTTTACTATCGGTTAAAAATATTACTGGTGATAGAAGTGGTTTTAATACCGCTGCGAATGACAATGGTCTCAGTCCATCTTAGCCGCAAGGCCGAGATGGGACCGATACGATAAAAGTAAAGATTAGCAGGTCGACAGAGTCAATCAAAGCAAGCATGGCGCATTGCAGAGGTTACACAAATACAACAATATTAAGACCAGTAATGATTAGTTTTACTTTAACTATCGGTTAAAAAATATTACTGGTGATAGAAGTGATTTTAATACCGCTGCGAATGACAACGGTCTCAGTCCATCGTAGCCGCAAGGCCGAGGTGGGACCGATACGATAAACGTACAGATTAGCATGCCAACGGATGGATGGCACATTGCAGGGGTTGTACAATTACAAAAATATTAAGAACAGTAACGGTCGGTTTTATTTTTACTATCGGTGAAAAAATATTACTGGTGACTACAGTGATTTTAATACCGCTGCGAATGACAATGGTCTCAGTCCATCTTAGCCGCAAGGCCGAGATGGGACCGATACGATAAAAGTACAGATTAGCAGGTCGACAGAGTCAATCAAAGCAAGCATGGCACATTGCAGAGGTTACACAAACACAGCAATATTAAGAATAGTAATGATTAGTTTTATTTTTACTATCGGTTAAAAATATTACTGGTGATAGAAGTGGTTTTAATACCGCTGCGAATGACAATGGTCTCAGTCCATCTTAGCCGCAAGGCCGAGATGGGACCGATACGATAAAAGTACAGATTAGCATGCCAACGTATGGATGGCACGTTGCAGGGGTTGTACAATTACAAAAATATTAAGAACAGTCACGGTCGGTTTTATTTTTACTATCGGTGAAAAAATATTACTGGTGACTACAGTGATTTTAATACCGCTGCGAATGACAATGGTCTCAGTCCATCTTAGCCGCAAGGCCGAGATGGGACCGATACGATAAAAGTACAGATTAGCATGCCAACGGATGGATGGCACATTGCAGGGGTTGTACAATTACAAAAATATAAAGAACAGTAACGGTCGGATTTATTTTTACGATCGGTTAAAAAATATTACTGGTGATAGAAGTGATTTTAATACCGCTGCGAATGACAATGGTCTCAGTCCATCTTAGCCGCAAGGCCGAGATGGGACCGATACGATAAAAGTACAGATTAGCATGCCATCGGATGGATGGCACTTTGCAGGGGTTATACAATTACAAAAATATTAAGAACAGTAACGGTCGGTTTTATTTTTACTATCGGTTAAAAAATGCTACTGGTGAAAGAAGTGATTTTAATACCGCTGCGAATGACAATGGTCTCAGTCCATCTTAGCCGCAAGGCCGAGATGGGACCGATACGATAAAAGTACAGATTAGCATGTCAACGGATGGATGGCACGTTGCAGGGTTTGTACAATTACAAAAATATTAAGAACAGTAACGGTCGGATTTATTTTTACGATCGGTTAAAAAATATTGCTGGTGATAGAAGTGATTTTAATACCGCTGCGAATGACAATGGTCTCAGTCCATCTTAGCCGCAAGGCCGAGATGGGACCGATACGATAAAAGTACAGATTAGCATGCCAACGGATGGATGGCACATTGCAGGGGTTGTACAATTACAAAAATATAAAGAACAGTAACGGTCGGATTTATTTTTACGATCGGTTAAAAAATATTACTGGTGATAGAAGTGATTTTAATACCGCTGCGAATGACAATGGTCTCAGTCCATCTTAGCCGCAAGGCTGAGATAGGACCCATACGATAAAAGTACAGATTAGCATGCCAACGAATGGATGGCACATTGCAGGGGTTGTACAATTACAAAAATATTAAGAACAGTAACGGTCGGTTTTATTTTTACTATCGGTTAGAAAATATTACTGGTGATAGAAGTGATTTTAATATCGCTGCGAATGACAATGGTCTCAGTCCATCTTAGCCGCAAGGCCGAGATTGGGACCGATACGATAAAAGTACAGATTAGCATGCCAACGGATGGATGGCACGTTGCAGGGGTTGTACAATTACAAAAATATTAAGAACAGTAACGGTCGGTTTTATTTTTACTATCGGAGAAAAAATATTACTGGTGATAGAAGTGATTTTAATACCGCTGCGAATGACAATGGTCTCAGTCCATCTTAGCCGCAAGGCCGAGATTGGACCGATACGATAAAAGTCATGATTAGCAGGTCGACAGAGTCAATCAAAGAAAGCATGGCACATCGCAGAGGTTACACAAATACAACAATATTAACCTTTTCGCTTCGAGCGCCGGATATATCCGGCGTCCGCGCGACGACCTGTGCGTACGAGCGCCGGATATATCCGGCATCTATATGAAGTGTATATAAGTACCATCTGTAGTCGATGACAACATTTTTCGTTATCGGCTGAACAGTTTCTGTTGATTTTATTAACATATCATGCAGAATTATATTACTAGTCTCTACATATTAATATACTAACTAATTTGCGTTACATTATTAATTATATTAAACGTTTAATTGTAAAGTCCAGTAAATATGTGAATACCTAAAAACATGTCAACTGTAATTGGTCTAATATTTTTAGAATAAGTAATATAATTTTGTATAAGTCTTCTCATATTAAAAATGTGAAGAACACGTGCTATATTAGAGCAACAATTGTTTTATTAAGTACAGTAATTATGTAAGACTTAGAAGAACGTATATACAAAAATCACACGCACTATGCAACATTTCTGGCGCGTGCTTCCGTTCGGTGACGGCACTTCGGCGGACTGGATTGCCGAAGCGAAAGGGTTAAACACAGTAATGATTAGTTTTATTTTTACTATCGGTTAAAAATTTTACTGGTGAAAGAAGTGATTTTAATACCGCTGCAAATGACAATGGTCTCAGTCCATCTTAGCCGCAAGGCCGAGATGGGACCGATACGATAAAAGTACAGATTAGCATGCCAACGGATGGATGGCACATTGCACGGGTTGTACAATTACAAAAATATTAAGAACAGTAACGGTCGGTTTTATTTTTACTATCGGTGAAAAAATATTACTGGTGATAGAAGTGATTTTAATACCGCTGCGAATGACAATGGTCTCAGTCCATCTTAGCCGCAAGGCCGAGATGGGACCGATACGATAAAAGTACAGATTAGCATGCCAACGGATGGATGGCACGTTGCAGGGGTTGTACAATTACAGAAATATTAAGAACTGTAACGGTCGGTTTTATTTTTACTATCGGTTACAAAATATTACTGGTGATAGAAGTGATTTTAATATCGCTGCGAATGACAATGGTCTCAGTCCATCTTAGCCGCAAGGCCGAGATGGGACCGATACGATAAAAGTACAGATTAGCATGCCAACGGATGGATGGCACATTGCAGGGGTTGTACAATTACAATAATATAAAGAACCGTAACGGTCGGATTTATTTTTACTATCGGTTAAAAAATATTACTGGCGATAGAAGTGATTTTAATACCGCTGCGAATGACAATGGTCTCAGTCCATCTTAGCCGCAAGGCCGAGATGGGACCGATACGATAAAAGTACAGATTAGCATGCCAACGTATGGATGGTACGTTGCAGGGGTTTTACAATTACAAAAATATTAAGAACAGTAACGGTCGGTTTTAATTTTACTATCGGTGAAAAAATATTACTGGCGATACAAGTGATTTTAATACCGATGCGAATGACAATGGTCTCAGTCCATCTTAGCCGCAAGGCCGAGATGGGACGGATACAATAAAAGTACAGATTAGCATGCCAACGAATGGATGGCACATTGCAGGGGTTGTACAATTACAAAAAATTAAGAACAGTAACGGTCGGTTTTATTTTTACTATCGGTTAAAAAATATTACTGGCGATAGAAGTGATTTTAATACCGCTGCGAATGACAATGGTCTCAGTCCATCTTAGCCGCAAGGCCGAGATGGGACCGATACGATAAAAGTACAGATTAGCATGCCAACGGATGGATGGCACGTTGCAGGGGTTGTACAATTACAAAAATATTAAGAACAGTAACGGTCGGTTTCATTTTTACTATCGGTGAAAAAATATTACTGGTGATAGAAGTGATTTTAATACCGCTGCGAATGACAATGGTCTCAGTCCATCTTAGCCGCAAGGCCGAGATGGGACCGATACGATAAAAGTACAGATTAGCATGCCAACGGATGGATGGCACATTGCAGGGGTTGTACAATTACAATAATATAAAGAACCGTAACGGTCGGATTTATTTTTACTATCGGTTAAAAAATATTACTGGCGATAGAAGTGATTTTAATACCGCTGCGAATGACAATGGTCTCAGTCCATCTTAGCCGCAAGGCCGAGATGGGACCGATACAATAAAAGTACAGATTAGCATGCCAACGTATGGATGGCACTTTGCAGGGGTTGTACAATTACAAAAATATTAAGAACAGTAACGGTCGGTTTTATTTTTACTATCGGTGAAAAAATATTACTTGCGATACAAGTGATTTTAATACCGCTGCGAATGACAATGGTCTCAGTCCATCTTAGCCGCAAGGCCGAGATGGGACCGATACGATAAAAGTACAGATTAGCATGCCAACGTATGGATGGCACGTTGCAGGGGTTGTACAATTACAAAAATATTAAGAACAGTAACGGTCGGTTTTAATTTTACTATCGGTGAAAAAATATTACTGGTGATACAAGTGATTTTAATACCGATGCGAATGACAATGGTCTCAGTCCATCTTAGCCGCAAGGCCGAGATGGGACCGATACGATAAAAGTACAGATTAGCATGCCAACGAATGGATGGCACATTGCAGGGGTTGTACAATTACAAAAAATTAAGAACAGTAACGGTCGGTTTTATTTTTACTATCGGTTAAAAAATATTACTGGTGATAGAAGTGATTTTAATACCGCTGCGAATGACAATGGTCTCAGTCCATCTTAGCCGCAAGGCCGAGATGGGACCGATACGATAAAAGTACAGATTAGCATGCCAACGAATGGATGGCACATTGCAGGGGTTGTACAATTACAAAAATATTAAGAACAGTAACGGTCGGTTTTAATTTTACTATCGGTGAAAAAATATTACTGGTGATACAAGTGATTTTAATACCGCTGCGAATGACAATGGTCTCAGTCCATCTTAGCCGCAAGGCCGAGATGGGACCGATACGATAAAAGTACAGATTAGCATGCCAACGGATGGATGGCACATTGCAGGGGTTGTACAATTACAATAATATAAAGAACCGTAACGGTCGGATTTATTTTTACTATCGGTTAAAAAATATTACTGGCGATAGAAGTGATTTTAATACCGCTGCGAATGACAATGGTCTCAGTCCATCTTAGCCGCAAGGCCGAGATGGGACCGATACGATAAAAGTACAGATTAGCATGCCAACGTATGGATGGCACGTTGCAGGGGTTGTACAATTACAAAAATATTAAGAACAGTAACGGTCGGTTTTAATTTTACTATCGGTGAAAAAATATTACTGGTGATACAAGTGATTTTAATACCGATGCGAATGACAATGGTCTCAGTCCATCTTAGCCGCAAGGCCGAGATGGGACCGATACGATAAAAGTACAGATTAGCATGCCAACGAATGGATGGCACATTGCAGGGGTTGTACAATTACAAAAAATTAAGAACAGTAACGGTCGGTTTTATTTTTACTATCGGTTAAAAAATATTACTGGTGATAGAAGTGATTTTAATACCGCTGCGAATGACAATGGTCTCAGTCCATCTTAGCCGCAAGGCCGAGATGGGACCGATACGATAAAAGTAATGATTATCAGGTCGACAGAGTCAATCAAAGAAAGCATAGCACATTGCAGATGTTACACAAATACAACAATATTAAGAACAGTAATGATTAGTTTTATTTTTACTATCGGTTAAAAATTTTACTGGTGAAAGAAGTGGTTTTAATACCGCTGCAAATGACAATGGTCTCAGTCCATCTTAACCGCAAGGCCGAGATGGGACCGATACGATAAAAGTACAGATTAGCATGCCAACGGATGGATGGCACATTGCAGGGGTTATACAATTACAAAAATATTAAGAACAGTAACGGTCGGTTTTATTTTTACTATCGGTGAAAAAATATTACTGGTGATAGAAGTGATTTTAATACCGCTGCGAATGACAATGGTCTTAGTCCATCTTAGCCGCAAGGCCGAGATGGGACCGATACGATAAAAGTCATGATTAGCAGGTCGACAGAGTCAATCAAAGAAAGCATGGCACATCGCAGAGGTTACACAAATACAACAATATTAAACACAGTAATGATTAGTTTTATTTTTACTATCGGTTAAAATATATTACTGGTGAAAGAAGTGATTGTAATACCGCTGCAAATGACAATAGTCTCAGTCCATCTTAGCCGCAAGGCCGAGATTCGGACCGATACGATAAAAGTACAGATTAGCATGCCAACGGATGGATGGCACGTTGCAGGGGTTGTACAATTACAAAAATATTAAGAACAGTAACGGTCGGTTTTATTTTTACTATCGGTGAAAAAATATTACTGGTGAATACAGTGATTTTAATACCGCTGCGAATGACAATGGTCTCAGTCCATCTTAGCCGCAAGGCCGAGATGGGACCGATACGATAAAAGTACAGATTAGCATGCCAACGTATGGATGGCACGTTGCAGGGGTTGTACAATTACAAAAAATTAAGAACAGTAACGGTCGGTTTTATTTTTACTATCGGTTAAAAAATATTACTGGTGATAGAAGTGATTTTAATACCGCTGCGAATGACAATGGTCTCAGTCCATCTTAGCCGCAAGGCCGAGATGGGACCGATACGATAAAAGTAATGATTATCAGGTCGACAGAGTCAATCAAAGAAAGCATAGCACATTGCAGATGTTACACAAATACAACAATATTAAGAACAGTAATGATTAGTTTTATTTTTACTATCGGTTAAAAATTTTACTGGTGAAAGAAGTGATTTTAATACCGCTGCAAATGACAATGGTCTCAGTCCATCTTAGCCGCAAGGCCGAGATGGGACCGATACGATAAAAGTACAGATTAGCATGCCAACGGATGGATGGCACATTGCACGGGTTGTACAATTACAAAAATATTAAGAACAGTAACGGTCGGTTTTATTTTTACTATCGGTGAAAAAATATTACTGGTGATAGAAGTGATTTTAATACCGCTGCGAATGACAATGGTCTCAGTCCATCTTAGCCGCAAGGCCGAGATGGGACCGATACGATAAAAGTACAGATTAGCATGCCAACGTATGGATGGTACGTTGCAGGGGTTGTACAATTACAAAAATATTAAGAACAGTAACGGTCGGTTTTAATTTTACTATCGGTGAAAAAATATTACTGGTGAAAGAAGTGATTTTAATACCGCTGCGAATGACAATGGTCTCAGTCCATCTTAGCCGCAAGGCCGAGATGGGACCGATACGATAAAAGTACAGATTAGCATGCCAACGGATGGATGGCACATTGCAGGGGTTGTACAATTACAAAAATATTAAGAACAGTAACGGTCGGTTTTAGTTTTACTATCGGTGAAAATATATTACTGGTGACTACAATGATTTCAATACCGCTGCGAATGACAATGGTCTCAGTCCATCTTAGCCGCAAGGCCGAGATGGGACCGATACAATAAAAGTACAGATTAGCATGCCAACGTATGGATGGCACGTTGCAGGGGTTGTACAATTACAAAAATATTAAGAACAGTAACGGTCGGTTTTATTTTTACTATCGGTGAAAAAATATTACTTGCGATACAAGTGATTTTAATACCGCTGCGAATGACAATGGTCTCACTCCATCTTAGCCGCAAGGCCGAGATGGGACCGATACGATAAAAGTACAGATTAGCATGCCATCGGATGGATGGCACATTGCAGGGGTTGTACAATTACAAAAATATTAAGAACAGTAACGGTCGGTTTTAATTTTACTATCGGTGAAAAAATATTACTGGCGATACAAGTGATTTTAATACCGATGCGAATGACAATGGTCTCAGTCCATCTTAGCCGCAAGGCCGAGATGGGACCGATACGATAAAAGTACAGATTAGCATGCCAACGAATGGATGGCACATTGCAGGGGTTGTACAATTACAAAAAATTAAGGACAGTAACGGTCGGTTTTATTTTTACTATCGGTTAAAAAATATTACTGGTGATAGAAGTGATTTTAATACCGCTGCGAATGACAATGGTCTCAGTCCATCTTAGCCGCAAGGCCGAGATGGGACCGATACGATAAAAGTAATGATTATCAGGTCGACAGAGTCAATCAAAGAAAGCATAGCACATTGCAGATGTTACACAAATACAACAATATTAAGAACAGTAATGATTAGTTTTATTTTTACTATCGGTTAAAAATTTTACTGGTGAAAGAAGTGATTTTAATACCGCTGCAAATGACAATGGTCTCAGTCCATCTTAGCCGCAAGGCCGAGATGGGACCGATACGATAAAAGTACAGATTAGCATGCCAACGGATGGATGGCACATTGCAGGGGTTGTACAATTACAAAAATATTAAGAACAGTAACGGTCGGTTTTATTTTTACTATCGGTTACAAAATATTACTGGTGATAGAAGTGATTTTAATATCGCTGCGAATGACAATGGTCTCAGTCCATCTTAGCCGCAAGGCCGAGATGGGACCGATACGATAAAAGTACAGATTAGCATGCCAACGGATGGATGGCACATTGCAGGGGTTGTACAATTACAATAATATAAAGAACCGTAACGGTCGGATTTATTTTTACTATCGGTTAAAAAATATTACTGGCGATAGAAGTGATTTTAATACCGCTGCGAATGACAATGGTCTCAGTCCATCTTAGCCGCAAGGCCGAGATGGGACCGATACGATAAAAGTACAGATTAGCATGCCAACGGATGGATGGCAAATTGCAGGGGTTGTACAATTACAAAAATATTAAGAACAGTAACGGTCGGTTTTATTTTTACTATCGGTGAAAAAATATTACTGGTGACTACAGTGATTTTAATACCGCTGCGAATGACAATGGTCTCAGTCCATCTTAGCCGCAAGGCCGAGATGGGACCGATACGATAAAAGTACAGATTAGCATGCCAACGTATGGATGGCACGTTGCAGGGGTTGTACAATTACAAAAATATTAAGAACAGTAACGGTCGGTTTTATTTTTACTATCGGTGAAAAAATATTACTGGTGACTACAGTGATTTTAATACCGCTGCGAATGA
This sequence comes from Cerceris ruficornis, assembly GCA_963989415.1. Lineage (NCBI taxonomy): Eukaryota > Metazoa > Arthropoda > Insecta > Hymenoptera > Crabronidae > Cerceris > Cerceris ruficornis. Next base: position 11,878,339 of record OZ022520.1, on the reverse strand, counting down.
CAATGGTCTCAGTCCATCTTAGCCGCAAGGCCGAGATGGGACCGATACGATAAAAGTACAGATTAGCAGGTCGACAGAGTCAATCAAAGCAAGCATGGCACATTGCAGAGGTTACATAAATACAACAATATTAAGAACAGTAATGATTAGTTTTATTTTTACTATCGGTTAAAAATTTTACTGGTGAAAGAAGTGATTTTAATACCGCTGCAAATGACAATGGTCTCAGTCCATCTTAGCCGCAAGGCCGAGATGGGACCGATACGATAAAAGTACAGATTAGCATGCCAACGGATGGATGGCACATTGCAGGGGTTATACAATTACAAAAATATTAAGAACAGTAACGGTCGGTTTTATTTTTACTATCGGTGAAAAAATATTACTGGTGATAGAAGTGATTTTAATACCGCTGCGAATGACAATGGTCTCAGTCCATCTTAGCCGCAAGGCCGAGATGGGACCGATACGTTAAAAGTCATGATTAGCAGGTCGACAGAGTCAATCAAAGAAAGCATGGCACATCGCAGAGGTTACACAAATACAACAATATTAAACACAGTAATGATTAGTTTTATTTTTACTATCGGTTAAAAAATATTACTGGTGAAAGAAGTGATTTTAATACCGCTGCAAATGACAATAGTCTCAGTCCATCTTAGCCGCAAGGCCGAGATTCGGACCGATACGATAAAAGTACAGATTAGCATGCCAACGGATGGATGGCACGTTGCAGGGGTTGTACAATTACAAAAATATTAAGAACAGTAACGGACGGTTTTATTTTTACTATCGGTGAAAAAATATTACTGGTGACTACAGTGATTTTAATACCGCTGCGAATGACAATGGTCTCAGTCCATCTTAGCCGCAAGGCCGAGATGGGACCGATACGATAAAAGTACAGATTAGCAGGCCGACAGAGTCAATCAAAGCAAGCATGGCACATTGCAGAGGTTACACAAACACAGCAATATTAAGAATAGTAATGTTAGTTTTATTTTTACTATCGGTTAAAAAATATTACTGGTGAAAGAAGTGATTTTAATACCGCTGCGAATGACAATGGTCTCATTCCATCTGAGCCGCAAGGCCGAGATGGGACCGATACGATAAAAGTACAGATTAGCATGCCAACGGATGGATGGCACATTGCAGGGGTTGTACAATTACAAAAATATTAAGAACAGTAACGGTCGGTTTTATTTTTACTATCGGTTAAAAATATTACTGGTGATAGAAGTGGTTTTAATACCGCTGCGAATGACAATGGTCTCAGTCCATCTTAGCTGCAAGGCCGAGATGGGACCGATACGATAAAAGAACAGATTAGCATGCCAACGGATGGATGGCACATTGCAGGGGTTGTACAATTACAAAAATATTAAGAACAGTAACGGTCGGTTTTATTTTTACTATCGTTGAAAAAATATTACTGGTGAAAGAAGTGATTTTAATACCGCTGCGAATGACAATGGTCTCATTCCATCTGAGCCGCAAGGCCGAGATGGGACCGATACGATAAAAGTACAGATTAGCATGCCAACGGATGGATGGCACATTGCAGGGGTTGTACAATTACAAAAATATTAAGAACAGTAACGGTCGGTTTTATTTTTACTATCGGTTAAAAATATTACTGGTGATAGAAGTGGTTTTAATACCGCTGCGAATGACAATGGTCTCAGTCCATCTTAGCTGCAAGGCCGAGATGGGACCGATACGATAAAAGAACAGATTAGCATGCCAACGGATGGATGGCACATTGCAGGGGTTGTACAATTACAAAAATATTAAGAACAGTAACGGTCGGTTTTATTTTTACTATCGGTGAAAAAATATTACTGGTGATAGAAGTGATTTTAATACCGCTGCGAATGACAATGGTCTCAGTCCATCTTAGCCGCAAGGCCGATTTGGGACCGATACGATAAAAGTACAGATTAGCATGCCAACGGATGGATGGCACATTGCAGGGGTTGTACAATTACAAAAATATTAAGAACAGTAACGGTCGGATTTATTTTTACTAACGGTTAAAAAATATTACTGGTGATAGAAGTGATTTTAATACCGCTGCGAATGACAATGGTCTCTGTCCATCTTAGCCGCAAGGCTGAGATAGGACCCATACGATAAAAGTACAGATTAGCATGCCAACGTATGGATGGCACGTTGCAGGGGTTGTACAATTACAAAAATATTAAGAACAGTAAAGGTCGGTTTTATTTTTACTATCGTTGAAAAAATATTACTGGTGATAGAAGTGATTTTAATACCGCTGCGAATGACAATGGTCTCAGTCCATCTTAGCCGCAAGCCCGAGATGGGACCGATACGATAAAAGTACAGATTAGCATGCCATCGGATGGATGGCACATTGCAGGGGTTGTACAATTACAAAAATATTAAGAACAGTAACGGTCGGATTTATTTTTACTAACGGTGAAAAAATATTACTGGTGACTACAGTGATTTTAATACCGCTGCGAATGACAATGGTCTCAGTCCATCTTAGCCGCAAGGCCGAAATGGGACCGATACGATAAAAGTACAGATTAGCATGCCAACGTATGGATGGCACGTTGCAGGGGTTGTACAATTACAAAAATATTAAGAACAGTAACGGTCGGTTTTATTTTTACTATCGGTTAAAAAATATTACTGGTGAAAGAAGTGATTTTAATACCGCTGCAAATGACAATGGTCTCAGTCCATCTTAGCCGCAAGGCCGAGATGGGACCGATACGATAAAAGTACAGATCAGCATGCCAACGGATGGATGGCACATTGCAGGGGTTGTACAATTACAAAAATATTAAGAACAGTAACGGTCGGTTTTACTTTTATTATCGGTGAAAAAATATTACTGGTGACTACAGTGATTTTAATACCGCTGCGAATGACAATGGTCTCAGTCCATCTTAGCCGCAAGGCCGAGATGGGACCGATACGATAAAAGTACAGATTAGCATGCCGACGTATGGATGGCACGTTGCAGGGGTTGTACAATTACAAAAATATTAAGAACAGTAACGGTCGGTTTTATTTTTACTATCGTTGAAAAAATATTACTGGTGATAGAAGTGATTTTAATACCGCTGCGAATGGCAATGGTCTCAGTCCATCTTAGCCGCAAGCCCGAGATGGGACCGATACGATAAAAGTACAGATTAGCATGCCATCGGATGGATGGCACATTGCAGGGGTTGTACAATTACAAAAATATTAAGAACAGTAACGGTCGGATTTATTTTTACTAACGGTGAAAAAATATTACTGGTGACTACAGTGATTTTAATACCGCTGCGAATGACAATGGTCTCAGTCCATCTTAGCCGCAAGGCCGAGATGGGACCGATACGATAAAAGTACAGATTAGCATGCCAACGTATGGATGGCACGTTGCAGGGGTTGTACAATTACAAAAATATTAAGAACAGTAACGGTCGGTTTTATTTTTACTATCGGTGAAAAAATATTACTGGTGACTACAGTGATTTTAATACCGCTGCGAATGACAATGGTCTCAGTCCATCTTAGCCGCAAGGCCGAGATGGGACCGATACGATAAAAGTACAGATTAGCATGCCAACGTATGGATGGCACGTTGCAGGGGTTGTACAATTACAAAAATATTAAGAACAGTCACGGTCGGTTTTATTTTTACTATCGGTGAAAAAATATTACTGGTGACTAGAGTGATTTTAATACCGCTGTGAATGACAATGGTCTCAGTCCATCTTAGCCGCAAGGCCGAGATGGGCCGATACGATAAAAGTACAGATTAGCATGCCAACGGATGGATGGCAAATTGCAGGGGTTGTACAATTACAAAAATATTAAGAACAGTAACGGTCGCTTTTATTTTTACAATCGGTGAAAAAATATTACTGATGATAGAAGTAATTTTAATACCGCTGCGAATGACAATGGTCTCAGTCCATCTTAGCCGCAAGGCCGAGATGGGACCGATACGATAAAAGTACAGATTAGCATGCCAACGTATGGATGGCACGTTGCAGGGGTTGTACAATTACAAAAATATTAAGAACAGTCACGGTCGGTTTTATTTTTACTATCGGTGAAAAAATATTACTGGTGACTACAGTGATTTTAATACCGCTGCGAATGACAATGGTCTCAGTCCATCTTAGCCGCAAGGCCGAGATGGGACCGATACGATAAAAGTACAGATTAGCATGCCAACGGATGGATGGCAAATTGCAGGGGTTGTACAATTACAAAAATATTAAGAACAGTAACGGTCGGTTTTATTTTTACTATCGGTGAAAAAATATTACTGACGATAGAAGTAATTTTAATACCGCTGCGAATGACAATGGTCTCAGTCCATCTTAGCCGCAAGGCCGAGATGGGCCGATACGATAAAAGTACAGATTAGCATGCCAACGGATGGATGGCAAATTGCAGGGGTTGTACAATTACAAAAATATTAAGAACAGTAACGGTCGGTTTTATTTTTACTATCGGTGAAAAAATATTACTGATGATAGAAGTAATTTTAATACCGCTGCGAATGACAATGGTCTCAGTCCATCTTAGCCGCAAGGCCGAGATGGGACCGATACGATAAAAGTACAGATTAGCATGCCAACGTATGGATGGCACGTTACAGGGGTTGTACAATTACAATAATATTAAGAACAGTAACGGTCGGTTTTATTTTTACTATCGTTGAAAAAATATTACTGGTGATAGAAGTGATTTTAATACCGCTGCGAATGACAATGGTCTCAGTCCATCTTAGCCGCAAGCCCGAGATGGGACCGATACGATAAAAGTACAGATTAGCATGCCATCGGATGGATGGCACATTGCAGGGGTTGTACAATTACAAAAATATTAAGAACAGTAACGGTCGGATTTATTTTTACTAACGGTGAAAAAATATTACTGGTGACTACAGTGATTTTAATACCGCTGCGAATGACAATGGTCTCAGTCCATCTTAGCCGCAAGGCCGAGATGGGACCGATACGATAAAAGTACAGATTAGCATGCCAACGTATGGATGGCACGTTGCAGGGGTTGTACAATTACAAAAATATTAAGAACAGTAACGGTCGGTTTTATTTTTACTATCGGTGAAAAAATATTACTGGTGACTACAGTGATTTTAATACCGCTGCGAATGACAATGGTCTCAGTCCATCTTAGCCGCAAGGCCGAGATGGGACCGATACGATAAAAGTACAGATTAGCATGCCGACGTATGGATGGCACGTTGCAGGGGTTGTACAATTACAAAAATATTAAGAACAGTCACGGTCGGTTTTATTTTTACTATCGGTGAAAAAATATTACTGGTGACTACAGTGATTTTAATACCGCTGTGAATGACAATGGTCTCAGTCCATCTTAGCCGCAAGTCCGAGATGGGACCGATACGATAAAAGTACAGATTAGCATGCCGTCGGATGGATGGCACATTGCAGGGGTTGTACAATTACAAAAATATTAAGAACAGTAACGGTCGGATTTATTTTTACTAACGGGGAAAAAATATTACTGGTGACTACAGTGATTTTAATACCGCTGCGAATGACAATGGTCTCAGTCCATCTTAGCCGCAAGGCCGAGATGGGACCGATACGATAAAAGTACAGATTAGCATGCCAACGGATGGATGGCACATTGCAGGGGTTGTACAGTTACAAAAATATTAAGAACAGTAACGGTCGGTTTTATTTTTACTATCGGTTAAAAAATATTACAGGCGATAGAAGTGATTTTAATACCGCTACGAATGACAATGGTCTCAGTCCATCTTAGCCGCAAGGCCGAGGTGGGACCGATACGATAAAAGTAAAGATTAGCAGGTCGACAGAGTCAATCAAAGCAAGCATGGCACATTGCAGAGGTTACACAAACACAGCAATATTAAGAATAGTAATGATTATTTTTATTTTTACTATCGGTGAAAAAATATTAATGGTGATAGAAGTGATTTTAATACCGCTGCGAATGACAACGGTCTCAGTCCATCTTAGCCGCAAGGCCGAGATGGGACCGATACGATAAAAGTATAGATTAGCATGCCAACGGATGGATGCCACATTGCAGGGGTTGTACAATTACAAAAATATTAAGAACAGTAACGGTCGGTTTTATTTTTACTATAGGTGAAAAAATATTACTGATGATAGAAGTGATTTTAATACCGCTGCGAATGACAATGGTCTCAGTCCATCTTAGCCGCAAGGCTGAGATAGGACCCATACGATAAAAGTACAGATTAGCAGGTCGACAGAGTCAATCAAAGCAAGCATGGCACATTGCAGAGGTTACACGAATACAACAATATTAAGAACAGTAACGGTCGCTTTTATTTTTACTATCGGTGAAAAAATATTACTGGTGATAGAAGTGATTTTAATACCGCTGCGAATGACAATGGTCTCAGTCCATCTTAGCCGCAAGGCTGAGATAGGACCCATACGATAAAAGTACAGATTAGCAGGTCGACAGAGTCAATCAAAGCAAGCATGGCACATTGCAGAGGTTACACGAATACAACAATATTAAGAACAGTAATGATTAGTTTTATTTTTACTATCGGTGAAAAAATATTACTGGTGATAGAAGTGATTTTAATACCGCTGCGAATGACAACGGTCTCAGTCCATCTTAGCCGCAAGGCCGAGATGGGACCGATACGATAAAAGTATAGATTAGCATGCCAACGGATGGATGCCACATTGCAGGGGTTGTACAATTACAAAAATATTAAGAACAGTAACGGTCGGTTTTATTTTTACTATCGGTGAAAAAATATTACTGATGATAGAAGTGATTTTAATACCGCTGCGAATGACAATGGTCTCAGTCCATCTTAGCCGCAAGGCCGAGATGGGACCGATACGATAAAAGTACAGATTAGCATGCCAACGGATGGATGGCACATTGCAGGGGTTGTACAATTACAAAAATATAAAGAACAGTAACGGTCGGATTTATTTTTACGATCGGTTAAAAAATATTACTGGTGATAGAAGTGATTTTAATACCGCTGCGAATGACAATGGTATCAGTCCATCTTAGCCGCAAGGCTGAGATAGGACCCATACGATAAAAGTACAGATTAGCAGGTCGACAGAGTCAATCAAAGCAAGCATGGCACATTGCAGAGGTTACACGAATACAACAATATTAAGAACAGTAATGATTAGTTTTATTTTTACTATCGGTTAAAAAATATTACTGGTGATAGAAGTGATTTTAATACCGCTGCGAATGACAATGGTCTCAGTCCATCTTAGCCGCAAGGCTGAGATGGGACCGATACGATAAAAGTACAGATTAGCATGCCAACGTATGGATGGCACGTTGCAGGGGTTGTACAATTACAAAAATATTAAGAACAGTAACGGTCGGTTTTATTTTTACTATCGTTGAAAAAATATTACTGGTGATAGAAGTGATTTTAATACCGCTGCGAATGACAATGGTCTCAGTCCATCTTAGCCGCAAGCCCGAGATGGGACCGATACGATAAAAGTACAGATTAGCATGCCGTCGGATGGATGGCACATTGCAGGGGTTGTACAGTTACAAAAATATTAAGAACAGTAACGGTCGGATTTATTTTTACTAACGGTGAAAAAATATTACTGGTGACTACAGTGATTTTAATACCGCTGCGAATGACAATGGTCTCAGTCCATCTTAGCCGCAAGGCCGAGATGGGACCGATACGATAAAAGTACAGATTAGCATGCCAACGTATGGATGGCACGTTGCAGGGGTTGTACAATTACAAAAATATTAAGAACAGTAACGGTCGGTTTTATTTTTACTATCGTTGAAAAAATATTACTGGTGATAGAAGTGATTTTAATACCGCTGCGAATGACAATGGTCTCAGTCCATCTTAGCCTCAAGCCCGAGATGGGACCGATACGATAAAAGTACAGATTAGCATGCCAACGGATGGATGCCACATTGCAGGGGTTGTACAATTACAAAAATATTAAGAACAGTAACGGTCGGTTTTATTTTTACTATAGGTGAAAAAATATTACTGATGATAGAAGTGATTTTAATACCGCTGCGAATGACAATGGTCTCAGTCCATCTTAGCCGCAAGGCTGAGATAGGACCCATACGATAAAAGTACAGATTAGCAGGTCGACAGAGTCAATCAAAGCAAGCATGGCACATTGCAGAGGTTACACGAATACAACAATATTAAGAACAGTAATGATTAGTTTTATTTTTACTATCGGTTAAAAAATATTACTGGTGATAGAAGTGATTTTAATACCGCTGCGAATGACAATGGTCTCAGTCCATCTTAGCCGCAAGGCTGAGATGGGACCGATACGATAAAAGTACAGATTAGCATGAAAACGGATGGATGGCTCTTTGCAGGGGTTATACAATTACAAAAATATTAAGAACAGTAACGGTCGGTTTTATTTTTACTATCGGTTAAAAAATATTACTGGTGATAGAAGCAATTTTAATACTGCTGCGAATGACAATGGTCTCAGTCCATCTTAGCCGCAAGGCTGAGATGGGACCGATACGATAAAAGTACAGATTAGCATGAAAACGGATGGATGGCTCTTTGCAGGGGTTATACAATTACAAAAATATTAAGAACAGTAACGGTCGGTTTTATTTTTACTATCGGTTAAAAAATATTACTGGTGATAGAAGCGATTTTAATACCGCTGCGAATGACAATGGTCTCAGTCCATCTTAGCCGCAAGGATGAGATAGGACCCATACGATAAAAGTACAGATTAGCAGGTCGACAGAGTCAATCAAAGCAAGCATGGCACATTGCAGAGGTTACACGAATACAACAATATTAAGAACAGTAATGATTAGTTTTATTTTTACTATCGGTTAAAAAATATTACTGGTGATAGAAGTGATTTTAATACCGCTGCGAATCACAATGGTCTCAGTCCATCTTAGCCGCAAGGCCGAGATGGGACCGATACGATAAAAGTACAGATTAGCATGCCAACGTATGGATGGCACGTTGCAGGGGTTGTACAATTACAAAAATATTAAGAACAGTCACGGTCGGTTTTATTTTTACTATCGGTGAAAAAATATTACTGATGATAGAAGTGATTTTAATACCGCTGCGAATGACAATGGTCTCAGTCCATCTTAGCCGCAAGGCCGAGATGGGACCGATACGATAAAAGTACAGATTAGCATGCCAACGGATGGATGGCACATTGCAGGGGTTGTACAATTACAAAAATATAAAGAACAGTAACGGTCGGATTTATTTTTACGATCGGTTAAAAAATATTACTGGTGATAGAAGTGATTTTAATACCGCTGCGAATGACAATGGTCTCAGTCCATCTTAGCCGCAAGGCTGAGATAGGACCCATACGATAAAAGTACAGATTAGCAGGTCGACAGAGTCAATCAAAGCAAGCATGGCACATTGCAGAGGTTACACGAATACAACAATATTAAGAACAGTAATGATTAGTTTTATTTTTACTATCGGTTAAAAAATATTACTGGTGATAGAAGTGATTTTAATACCGCTGCGAATGACAATGGTCTCAGTCCATCTTAGCCGCAAGGCTGAGATGGGACCGATACGATAAAAGTACAGATTAGCATGCCAACGTATGGATGGCACGTTGCAGGGGTTGTACAATTACAAAAATATTAAGAACAGTAACGGTCGGTTTTATTTTTACTATCGTTGAAAAAATATTACTGGTGATAGAAGTGATTTTAATACCGCTGCGAATGACAATGGTCTCAGTCCATCTTAGCCGCAAGCCCGAGATGGGACCGATACGATAAAAGTACAGATTAGCATGCCGTCGGATGGATGGCACGTTGCAGGGGTTGTACAATTACAAAAATATTAAGAACAGTAACGGTCGGTTTTATTTTTACTATCGGAGAAAAAATATTACTGGTGATAGAAGTGATTTTAATACCGCTGCGAATGACAATGGTCTCAGTCCATCTTAGCCGCAAGGCCGAGATGGGACCGATACGATAAAAGTCATGATTAGCAGGTCGACAGAGTCAATCAAAGAAAGCATGGCACATCGCAGAGGTTACACAAATACAACAATATTAAACACAGTAATGATTAGTTTTATTTTTACTATCGGTTAAAAAATATTACTGGTGAAAGAAGTGATTTTAATACCGCTGCGAATGACAATGGTCTCAGTCCATCTTAGCCGCAAGGCCGAGATGGGACCGATACGATAAAAGTACAGATTAGCATGCCAACGGATGGATGGCACATTGCAGGGGTTGTACAATTACAATAATATAAAGAACCGTAACGGTCGGATTTATTTTTACTATCGGTTAAAAAATATTACTGGCGATAGAAGTGATTTTAATACCGCTGCGAATGACAATGGTCTCAGTCCATCTTAGCCGCAAGGCCGAGATGGGACCGATACGATAAAAGTACAGATTAGCATGCCAACGTATGGATGGCACGTTGCAGGGGTTGTACAATTACAAAAATATTAAGAACAGTAACGGTCGGTTTTAGTTTTACTATCGGTGAAAATATATTACTGGTGACTACAATGATTTCAATACCGCTGCGAATGACAATGGTCTCAGTCCATCTTAGCCGCAAGGCCGAGATGGGACCGATACAATAAAAGTACAGATTAGCATGCCAACGTATGGATGGCACGTTGCAGGGGTTGTACAATTACAAAAATATTAAGAACAGTAACGGTCGGTTTTATTTTTACTATCGGTGAAAAAATATTACTTGCGATACAAGTGATTTTAATACCGCTGCGAATGACAATGGTCTCACTCCATCTTAGCCGCAAGGCCGAGATGGGACCGATACGATAAAAGTACAGATTAGCATGCCATCGGATGGATGGCACATTGCAGGGGTTGTACAATTACAAAAATATTAAGAACAGTAACGGTCGGTTTTAATTTTACTATCGGTGAAAAAATATTACTGGCGATACAAGTGATTTTAATACCGATGCGAATGACAATGGTCTCAGTCCATCTTAGCCGCAAGGCCGAGATAGGACCGATACGATAAAAGTACAGATTAGCATGCCAACGAATGGATGGCACATTGCAGGGGTTGTACAATTACAAAAAATTAAGGACAGTAACGGTCGGTTTTATTTTTACTATCGGTTAAAAAATATTACTGGTGATAGAAGTGATTTTAATACCGCTGCGAATGACAATGGTCTCAGTCCATCTTAGCCGCAAGGCCGAGATGGGACCGATACGATAAAAGTAATGATTATCAGGTCGACAGAGTCAATCAAAGAAAGCATAGCACATTGCAGATGTTACACAAATACAACAATATTAAGAACAGTAATGATTAGTTTTATTTTTACTATCGGTTAAAAATTTTACTGGTGAAAGAAGTGATTTTAATACCGCTGCAAATGACAATGGTCTCAGTCCATCTTAGCCGCAAGGCCGAGATGGGACCGATACGATAAAAGTACAGATTAGCATGCCAACGGATGGATGGCACATTGCAGGGGTTATACAATTACAAAAATATTAAGAACAGTAACGGTCGGTTTTATTTTTACTATCGGTGAAAAAATATTACTGGTGACTACAGTGATTTTAATACCGCTGCGAATGACAATGGTCTCAGTCCATCTTAGCCGCAAGGCCGAGATGGGACCGATACGATAAAAGTACAGATTAGCATGCCAACGTATGGATGGCACGTTGCAGGGGTTGTACAATTACAAAAATATTAAGAACAGTAACGGTCGGTTTTATTTTTACTATCGGTGAAAAAATATTACTGGTGACTACAGTGATTTTAATACCGCTGCGAATGACAATGGTCTCAGTCCATCTTAGCCGCAAGGCCGAGATGGGACCGATACGATAAAAGTACAGATTAGCAGGTCGACAGAGTCAATCAAAGCAAGCATGGCACATTGCAGAGGTTACACAAATACAACAATATTAAGAACAGTAATGATTAGTTTTATTTTTACTATCGGTTAAAAATTTTACTGGTGAAAGAAGTGATTTTAATACCGCTGCAAATGACAATGGTCTCAGTCCATCTTAGCCGCAAGGCCGAGATGGGACCGATACGATAAAAGTACAGATTAGCATGCCAACGGATGGATGGCACATTGCAGGGGTTATACAATTACAAAAATATTAAGAACAGTAACGGTCGGTTTTATTTTTACTATCGGTGAAAAAATATTACTGGTGATAGAAGTGATTTTAATACCGCTGCGAATGACAATGGTCTCAGTCCATCTTAGCCGCAAGGCCGAGATGGGACCGATACGATAAAAGTACAGATTAGCATGCCAACGTATGGATGGCACGTTGCAGGGGTTGTACAATTACAAAAATATTAAGAACAGTAACGGTCGGTTTTATTTTTACTATCGGTGAAAAAATATTACTGGTGACTACAGTGATTTTAATACCGCTGCGAATGACAATGGTCTCAGTCCATCTTAGCCGCAAGGCCGAGATGGGACCGATACGATAAAAGAACAGATTAGCATGCCAACGGATGGATGGCACATTGCAGGGGTTGTACAATTACAAAAATATTAAGAACAGTAACGGTCGGTTTTATTTTTACTATCGTTGAAAAAATATTACTGGTGAAAGAAGTGATTTTAATACCGCTGCGAATGACAATGGTCTCATTCCATCTGAGCCGCAAGGCCGAGATGGGACCGATACGATAAAAGTACAGATTAGCATGCCAACGGATGGATGGCACATTGCAGGGGTTGTACAATTACAAAAATATTAAGAACAGTAACGGTCGGTTTTATTTTTACTATCGGTTAAAAATATTACTGGTGATAGAAGTGGTTTTAATACCGCTGCGAATGACAATGGTCTCAGTCCATCTTAGCTGCAAGGCCGAGATGGGACCGATACGATAAAAGAACAGATTAGCATGCCAACGGATGGATGGCACATTGCAGGGGTTGTACAATTACAAAAATATTAAGAACAGTAACGGTCGGTTTTATTTTTACTATCGTTGAAAAAATATTACTGGTGAAAGAAGTGATTTTAATACCGCTGCGAATGACAATGGTCTCATTCCATCTGAGCCGCAAGGCCGAGATGGGACCGATACGATAAAAGTACAGATTAGCATGCCAACGGATGGATGGCACATTGCAGGGGTTGTACAATTACAAAAATATTAAGAACAGTAACGGTCGGTTTTATTTTTACTATCGGTTAAAAATATTACTGGTGATAGAAGTGGTTTTAATACCGCTGCGAATGACAATGGTCTCAGTCCATCTTAGCTGCAAGGCCGAGATGGGACCGATACGATAAAAGAACAGATTAGCATGCCAACGGATGGATGGCACATTGCAGGGGTTGTACAATTACAAAAATATTAAGAACAGTAACGGTCGGTTTTATTTTTACTATCGGTGAAAAAATATTACTGGTGATAGAAGTGATTTTAATACCGCTGCGAATGACAATGGTCTCAGTCCATCTTAGCCGCAAGGCCGATTTGGGACCGATACGATAAAAGTACAGATTAGCATGCCAACGGATGGATGGCACATTGCAGGGGTTGTACAATTACAAAAATGTTAAGAACAGTAACGGTCGGATTTATTTTTACTAACGGTGAAAAAATATTACTGGTGACTACAGTGATTTTAATACCGCTGCGAATGACAATGGTCTCAGTCCATCTTAGCCGCAAGGCCGAAATGGGACCGATACGATAAAAGTACAGATTAGCATGCCAACGTATGGATGGCACGTTGCAGGGGTTGTACAATTACAAAAATATTAAGAACAGTAACGGTCGGTTTTATTTTTACTATCGGTGAAAAAATATTACTGGTGACTACAGTGATTTTAATACCGCTGCGAATGACAATGGTCTCAGTCCATCTTAGCCGCAAGGCCGAGATGGGACCGATACGATAAAAGTACAGATTAGCATGCCAACGTATGGATGGCACGTTGCAGGGGTTGTACAATTACAAAAATATTAAGAACAGTCACGGTCGGTTTTATTTTTACTATCGGTGAAAAAATATTACTGGTGACTACAGTGATTTTAATACCGCTGCGAATGACAATGGTCTCAGTCCATCTTAGCCGCAAGGCCGAGATGGGACCGATACGATAAAAGTACAGATTAGCATGCCAACGGATGGATGGCACATTGCAGGGGTTGTACAATTACAAAAATATTAAGAACAGTAACGGTCGGTTTTATTTTTACTATCGGTTAAAAAATATTACAGGCGATAGAAGTGATTTTAATACCGCTACGAATGACAATGGTCTCAGTCCATCTTAGCCGCAAGGCCGAGTTGGGACAGATACGATAAAAGTAAAGATTAGCAGGTCGACAGAGTCAATCAAAGCAAGCATGGCACATTGCAGAGGTTACACGAATACAACAATATTAAGAACAGTAATGATTAGTTTTATTTTTACTATCGGTTAAAAAATATTACTGGTGATAGAAGTGATTTTAATACCGCTGCGAATGACAACGGTCTCAGTCCATCTTAGCCGCAAGCCCGAGATGGGACCGATACGATAAAAGTACAGATTAGCATGCCATCGGATGGATGGCACATTGCAGGGGTTGTACAATTACAAAAATATTAAGAACAGTAACGGTCGGATTTATTTTTACTAACGGTGAAAAAATATTACTGGTGACTACAGTGATTTTAATACCGCTGCGAATGACAATGGTCTCAGTCCATCTTAGCCGCAAGGCCGAAATGGGACCGATACGATAAAAGTACAGATTAGCATGCCAACGTATGGATGGCACGTTGCAGGGGTTGTACAATTACAAAAATATTAAGAACAGTAACGGTCGGTTTTATTTTTACTATCGGTTAAAAAATATTACAGGCGATAGAAGTGATTTTAATACCGCTACGAATGACAATGGTCTCAGTCCATCTTAGCCGCAAGGCCGAGTTGGGACAGATACGATAAAAGTAAAGATTAGCAGGTCGACAGAGTCAATCAAAGCAAGCATGGCACATTGCAGAGGTTACACGAATACAACAATATTAAGAACAGTAATGATTAGTTTTATTTTTACTATCGGTTAAAAAATATTACTGGTGATAGAAGTGATTTTAATACCGCTGCGAATGACAACGGTCTCAGTCCATCTTAGCCGCAAGGCCGAGATGGTACCGATACGATAAAAGTATAGATTAGCATGCCAACGTATGGACGGCACGTTGCAGGGGTTGTACAATTACAAAAATATTAAGAACAGTAACGGTCGGTTTTATTTTTACTATCGTTGAAAAAATATTACTGGTGATAGAAGTGATTTTAATACCGCTGCGAATGACAATGGTCTCAGTCCATCTTAGCCGCAAGCCCGAGATGGGCCGATACGATAAAAGTACAGATTAGCATGCCAACGGATGGATGGCAAATTGCAGGGGTTGTACAATTACAAAAATATTAAGAACAGTAACGGTCGCTTTTATTTTTACTATCGGTGAAAAAATATTACTGGTGATAGAAGTGATTTTAATACCGCTGCGAATGACAATGGTCTCAGTCCATCCTAGCCGCAAGGCCGAGATGGGACCGATACGATAAAAGTACAGATTAGCATGCCAACGGATGGATGGCACATTGCAGGGGTTGTACAATTACAAAAATATTAAGAACAGTAACGGACGGTTTTATTTTTACTATCGATTAAAAAATATTATTGGCAATAGAAGTGATTTTAATACCGCTGCGAATGACAATGGTCTCAGTCCATCTTAGCCGCAAGGCCGAGATGGGACCGATACGATAAAAGTACAGATTAGCAGGTCGACAGAGTCAATCAAAGCAAGCATGGCACATTGCAGAGGTTACACAAACACAGCAATATTAAGAATAGTAATGTTTAGTTTTATTTTTACTATCGGTTAAAAAATATTACTGGTGATAGTAGTGATTTTAATACCGCTGCGAATGACAACGGTCTCAGTCCATCTTAGCCGCAAGGCCGATTTGGGACCGATACGATAAAAGTACAGATTAGCATGCCAACGGATGGATGGCACGTTGCAGGGGTTGTACAATTACAAAAATATTAAGAACAGTAATGATTAGTTTTATTTTTACTATCGGTTAAAAAATATTACTGGTGATAGAAGTGATTTTAATACCGCTGCGAATGACAATGGTCTCAGTCCATCTTAGCCGCAAGGCTGAGATGGGACCGATACGATAAAAGTACAGATTAGCAGGTCGACAGAGTCAATCAAAGCAAGCATGGCACATTGCAGAGGTTACACAAACACAGCAATATTAAGAATAGTAATGTTTAGTTTTATTTTTACTATCGGTTAAAAAATATTACTGGTGATAGAAGTGATTTTAATACCGCTGCGAATGACAACGGTCTCAGTCCATCTTAGCCGCAAGGCCGATTTGGGACCGATACGATAAAAGTACAGATTAGCATGCCAACGGATGGATGGCACGTTGCAGGGGTTGTACAATTACAAAAATATTAAGAACAGTAACGGTCGGTTTTATTTTTACTATCTGTTAAAAATATTACTGGTGATAGAAGTGGTTTTAATACCGCTGCGAATGACAATGGTCTCAGTCCATCTTAGCTGCAAGGCCGAGATGGGACCGATACGATAAAAGAACAGATTAGCATGCCAACGGATGGATGGCACATTGCAGGGGTTGTACAATTACAAAAATATTAAGAACAGTAACGGTCGGTTTTATTTTTACTATCGGTGAAAAAATATTACTGGTGATAGAAGTGATTTTAATACCGCTGCGAATGACAATGGTCTCAGTCCATCCTAGCCGCAAGGCCGAGATGGGACCGATACGATAAAAGTACAGATTAGCATGCCAACGGATGGATGGCACATTGCAGGGGTTGTACAATTACAAAAATATTAAGAACAGTAACGGACGGTTTTATTTTTACTATCGATTAAAAAATATTATTGGCAATAGAAGTGATTTTAATACCGCTGCGAATGACAATGGTCTCAGTCCATCTTAGCCGCAAGGCCGAGATGGGACCGATACGATAAAAGTACAGATTAGCAGGTCGACAGAGTCAATCAAAGCAAGCATGGCACATTGCAGAGGTTACACAAACACAGCAATATTAAGAATAGTAATGTTTAGTTTTATTTTTACTATCGGTTAAAAAATATTACTGGTGATAGAAGTGATTTTAATACCGCTGCGAATGACAACGGTCTCAGTCCATCTTAGCCGCAAGGCCGATTTGGGACCGATACGATAAAAGTACAGATTAGCATGCCAACGGATGGATGGCACGTTGCAGGGGTTGTACAATTACAAAAATATTAAGAACAGTAACGGTCGGTTTTATTTTTACTATCGGTTAAAAATATTACTGGTGATAGAAGTGCTTTTAATACCGCTGCGAATGACAATGGTGTCAGTCCATCTTAGCTGCAAGGCCGAGATGGGACCGATACGATAAAAGTACAGATTAGCATGCCAACGGATGGATGGCACATTGCAGGGGTTGTACAATTACAAAAATATAAAGAACAGTAACGGTCGGATTTATTTTTACGATCGGTTAAAAAATATTACTGGTGATAGAAGTGATTTTAATACCGCTGCGAATGACAATGGTCTCAGTCCATCTTAGCCGCAAGGCTGAGATAGGACCCATACGATAAAAGTACAGATTAGCAGGTCGACAGAGTCAATCAAAGCAAGCATGGCACATTGCAGAGGTTACACGAATACAACAATATTAAGAACAGTAATGATTAGTTTTATTTTTACTATCGGTGAAAAAATATTACTGGTGATAGAAGTGATTTTAATACCGCTGCGAATGACAACGGTCTCAGTCCATCTTAGCCGCAAGGCCGAGATGGGACCGATACGATAAAAGTATAGATTAGCATGCCAACGGATGGATGCCACATTGCAGGGGTTGTACAATTACAAAAATATTAAGAACAGTAACGGTCGGTTTTATTTTTACTATCGGTGAAAAAATATTACTGATGATAGAAGTGATTTTAATACCGCTGCGAATGACAATGGTCTCAGTCCATCTTAGCCGCAAGGCCGAGATGGGA
The DNA here is from genome assembly GCA_963989415.1 of Cerceris ruficornis. Lineage (NCBI taxonomy): Eukaryota > Metazoa > Arthropoda > Insecta > Hymenoptera > Crabronidae > Cerceris > Cerceris ruficornis. Next base: position 11,860,229 of record OZ022520.1, on the reverse strand, counting down.
CCGATACGATAAAAGTACAGATTAGCATGCCAACGGATGGATGGCACATTGCAGGGGTTGTACAATTACAAAAATATAAAGAACAGTAACGGTCGGATTTATTTTTACGATCGGTTAAAAAATATTACTGGTGATAGAAGTGATTTTAATACCGCTGCGAATGACAATGGTATCAGTCCATCTTAGCCGCAAGGCTGAGATAGGACCCATACGATAAAAGTACAGATTAGCAGGTCGACAGAGTCAATCAAAGCAAGCATGGCACATTGCAGAGGTTACACGAATACAACAATATTAAGAACAGTAATGATTAGTTTTATTTTTACTATCGGTTAAAAAATATTACTGGTGATAGAAGTGATTTTAATACCGCTGCGAATGACAATGGTCTCAGTCCATCTTAGCCGCAAGGCTGAGATGGGACCGATACGATAAAAGTACAGATTAGCATGCCAACGTATGGATGGCACGTTGCAGGGGTTGTACAATTACAAAAATATTAAGAACAGTAACGGTCGGTTTTATTTTTACTATCGTTGAAAAAATATTACTGGTGATAGAAGTGATTTTAATACCGCTGCGAATGACAATGGTCTCAGTCCATCTTAGCCGCAAGCCCGAGATGGGACCGATACGATAAAAGTACAGATTAGCATGCCGTCGGATGGATGGCACATTGCAGGGGTTGTACAGTTACAAAAATATTAAGAACAGTAACGGTCGGATTTATTTTTACTAACGGTGAAAAAATATTACTGGTGACTACAGTGATTTTAATACCGCTGCGAATGACAATGGTCTCAGTCCATCTTAGCCGCAAGGCCGAGATGGGACCGATACGATAAAAGTACAGATTAGCATGCCAACGTATGGATGGCACGTTGCAGGGGTTGTACAATTACAAAAATATTAAGAACAGTAACGGTCGGTTTTATTTTTACTATCGTTGAAAAAATATTACTGGTGATAGAAGTGATTTTAATACCGCTGCGAATGACAATGGTCTCAGTCCATCTTAGCCTCAAGCCCGAGATGGGACCGATACGATAAAAGTACAGATTAGCATGCCAACGGATGGATGCCACATTGCAGGGGTTGTACAATTACAAAAATATTAAGAACAGTAACGGTCGGTTTTATTTTTACTATAGGTGAAAAAATATTACTGATGATAGAAGTGATTTTAATACCGCTGCGAATGACAATGGTCTCAGTCCATCTTAGCCGCAAGGCTGAGATAGGACCCATACGATAAAAGTACAGATTAGCAGGTCGACAGAGTCAATCAAAGCAAGCATGGCACATTGCAGAGGTTACACGAATACAACAATATTAAGAACAGTAATGATTAGTTTTATTTTTACTATCGGTTAAAAAATATTACTGGTGATAGAAGTGATTTTAATACCGCTGCGAATGACAATGGTCTCAGTCCATCTTAGCCGCAAGGCTGAGATGGGACCGATACGATAAAAGTACAGATTAGCATGAAAACGGATGGATGGCTCTTTGCAGGGGTTATACAATTACAAAAATATTAAGAACAGTAACGGTCGGTTTTATTTTTACTATCGGTTAAAAAATATTACTGGTGATAGAAGCAATTTTAATACTGCTGCGAATGACAATGGTCTCAGTCCATCTTAGCCGCAAGGCTGAGATGGGACCGATACGATAAAAGTACAGATTAGCATGAAAACGGATGGATGGCTCTTTGCAGGGGTTATACAATTACAAAAATATTAAGAACAGTAACGGTCGGTTTTATTTTTACTATCGGTTAAAAAATATTACTGGTGATAGAAGCGATTTTAATACCGCTGCGAATGACAATGGTCTCAGTCCATCTTAGCCGCAAGGATGAGATAGGACCCATACGATAAAAGTACAGATTAGCAGGTCGACAGAGTCAATCAAAGCAAGCATGGCACATTGCAGAGGTTACACGAATACAACAATATTAAGAACAGTAATGATTAGTTTTATTTTTACTATCGGTTAAAAAATATTACTGGTGATAGAAGTGATTTTAATACCGCTGCGAATCACAATGGTCTCAGTCCATCTTAGCCGCAAGGCCGAGATGGGACCGATACGATAAAAGTACAGATTAGCATGCCAACGTATGGATGGCACGTTGCAGGGGTTGTACAATTACAAAAATATTAAGAACAGTCACGGTCGGTTTTATTTTTACTATCGGTGAAAAAATATTACTGATGATAGAAGTGATTTTAATACCGCTGCGAATGACAATGGTCTCAGTCCATCTTAGCCGCAAGGCCGAGATGGGACCGATACGATAAAAGTACAGATTAGCATGCCAACGGATGGATGGCACATTGCAGGGGTTGTACAATTACAAAAATATAAAGAACAGTAACGGTCGGATTTATTTTTACGATCGGTTAAAAAATATTACTGGTGATAGAAGTGATTTTAATACCGCTGCGAATGACAATGGTCTCAGTCCATCTTAGCCGCAAGGCTGAGATAGGACCCATACGATAAAAGTACAGATTAGCAGGTCGACAGAGTCAATCAAAGCAAGCATGGCACATTGCAGAGGTTACACGAATACAACAATATTAAGAACAGTAATGATTAGTTTTATTTTTACTATCGGTTAAAAAATATTACTGGTGATAGAAGTGATTTTAATACCGCTGCGAATGACAATGGTCTCAGTCCATCTTAGCCGCAAGGCTGAGATGGGACCGATACGATAAAAGTACAGATTAGCATGCCAACGTATGGATGGCACGTTGCAGGGGTTGTACAATTACAAAAATATTAAGAACAGTAACGGTCGGTTTTATTTTTACTATCGTTGAAAAAATATTACTGGTGATAGAAGTGATTTTAATACCGCTGCGAATGACAATGGTCTCAGTCCATCTTAGCCGCAAGCCCGAGATGGGACCGATACGATAAAAGTACAGATTAGCATGCCGTCGGATGGATGGCACGTTGCAGGGGTTGTACAATTACAAAAATATTAAGAACAGTAACGGTCGGTTTTATTTTTACTATCGGAGAAAAAATATTACTGGTGATAGAAGTGATTTTAATACCGCTGCGAATGACAATGGTCTCAGTCCATCTTAGCCGCAAGGCCGAGATGGGACCGATACGATAAAAGTCATGATTAGCAGGTCGACAGAGTCAATCAAAGAAAGCATGGCACATCGCAGAGGTTACACAAATACAACAATATTAAACACAGTAATGATTAGTTTTATTTTTACTATCGGTTAAAAAATATTACTGGTGAAAGAAGTGATTTTAATACCGCTGCGAATGACAATGGTCTCAGTCCATCTTAGCCGCAAGGCCGAGATGGGACCGATACGATAAAAGTACAGATTAGCATGCCAACGGATGGATGGCACATTGCAGGGGTTGTACAATTACAATAATATAAAGAACCGTAACGGTCGGATTTATTTTTACTATCGGTTAAAAAATATTACTGGCGATAGAAGTGATTTTAATACCGCTGCGAATGACAATGGTCTCAGTCCATCTTAGCCGCAAGGCCGAGATGGGACCGATACGATAAAAGTACAGATTAGCATGCCAACGTATGGATGGCACGTTGCAGGGGTTGTACAATTACAAAAATATTAAGAACAGTAACGGTCGGTTTTAGTTTTACTATCGGTGAAAATATATTACTGGTGACTACAATGATTTCAATACCGCTGCGAATGACAATGGTCTCAGTCCATCTTAGCCGCAAGGCCGAGATGGGACCGATACAATAAAAGTACAGATTAGCATGCCAACGTATGGATGGCACGTTGCAGGGGTTGTACAATTACAAAAATATTAAGAACAGTAACGGTCGGTTTTATTTTTACTATCGGTGAAAAAATATTACTTGCGATACAAGTGATTTTAATACCGCTGCGAATGACAATGGTCTCACTCCATCTTAGCCGCAAGGCCGAGATGGGACCGATACGATAAAAGTACAGATTAGCATGCCATCGGATGGATGGCACATTGCAGGGGTTGTACAATTACAAAAATATTAAGAACAGTAACGGTCGGTTTTAATTTTACTATCGGTGAAAAAATATTACTGGCGATACAAGTGATTTTAATACCGATGCGAATGACAATGGTCTCAGTCCATCTTAGCCGCAAGGCCGAGATAGGACCGATACGATAAAAGTACAGATTAGCATGCCAACGAATGGATGGCACATTGCAGGGGTTGTACAATTACAAAAAATTAAGGACAGTAACGGTCGGTTTTATTTTTACTATCGGTTAAAAAATATTACTGGTGATAGAAGTGATTTTAATACCGCTGCGAATGACAATGGTCTCAGTCCATCTTAGCCGCAAGGCCGAGATGGGACCGATACGATAAAAGTAATGATTATCAGGTCGACAGAGTCAATCAAAGAAAGCATAGCACATTGCAGATGTTACACAAATACAACAATATTAAGAACAGTAATGATTAGTTTTATTTTTACTATCGGTTAAAAATTTTACTGGTGAAAGAAGTGATTTTAATACCGCTGCAAATGACAATGGTCTCAGTCCATCTTAGCCGCAAGGCCGAGATGGGACCGATACGATAAAAGTACAGATTAGCATGCCAACGGATGGATGGCACATTGCAGGGGTTATACAATTACAAAAATATTAAGAACAGTAACGGTCGGTTTTATTTTTACTATCGGTGAAAAAATATTACTGGTGATAGAAGTGATTTTAATACCGCTGCGAATGACAATGGTCTCAGTCCATCTTAGCCGCAAGGCCGAGATGGGACCGATACGATAAAAGTCATGATTAGCAGGTCGACAGAGTCAATCAAAGAAAGGATGGCACATCGCAGAGGTTACAGAAATACAACAATATTAAACACAGTAATGATTAGTTTTATTTTTACTATCGGTTAAAAAATATTACTGGTGAAAGAAGTGATTTTAATACCGCTGCAAATGACAATGGTCTCAGTCCATCTTAGCCGCAAGGCCGAGATTGGGACCGATACGATAAAAGTACAGATTAGCATGCCAACGGATGGATGGCACGTTGCAGGGGTTGTACAATTACAAAAATATTAAGAACTGTAACGGTCGGTTTTATTTTTACTATCGGAGAAAAAATATTACTGGTGATAGAAATGATTTTAATACCGCTGCGAATGACAATGGTCTCAGTCCATCTTAGCCGCAAGCCCGAGATGGGACCGATACGATAAAAGTACAGATTAGCATGCCATCGGATGGATGGCACATTGCAGGGGTTGTACAATTACAAAAATATTAAGAACAGTAACGGTCGGTTTTATTTTTACTATCGGTTACAAAATATTACTGGTGATAGAAGTGATTTTAATATCGCTGCGAATGACAATGGTCTCAGTCCATCTTAGCCGCAAGGCCGAGATGGGACCGATACGATAAAAGTACAGATTAGCATGCCAACGGATGGATGGCACATTGCAGGGGTTGTACAATTACAATAATATAAAGAACCGTAACGGTCGGATTTATTTTTACTATCGGTTAAAAAATATTACTGGCGATAGAAGTGATTTTAATACCGCTGCGAATGACAATGGTCTCAGTCCATCTTAGCCGCAAGGCCGAGATGGGACCGATACGATAAAAGTACAGATTAGCATGCCAACGGATGGATGGCAAATTGCAGGGGTTGTACAATTACAAAAATATTAAGAACAGTAACGGTCGGTTTTATTTTTACTATCGGTGAAAAAATATTACTGGTGACTACAGTGATTTTAATACCGCTGCGAATGACAATGGTCTCAGTCCATCTTAGCCGCAAGGCCGAGATGGGACCGATACGATAAAAGTACAGATTAGCATGCCAACGTATGGATGGCACGTTGCAGGGGTTGTACAATTACAAAAATATTAAGAACAGTAACGGTCGGTTTTATTTTTACTATCGGTGAAAAAATATTACTGGTGACTACAGTGATTTTAATACCGCTGCGAATGACAATGGTCTCAGTCCATCTTAGCCGCAAGGCCGAGATGGGACCGATACGATAAAAGTACAGATTAGCAGGTCGACAGAGTCAATCAAAGCAAGCATGGCACATTGCAGAGGTTACACAAATACAACAATATTAAGAACAGTAATGATTAGTTTTATTTTTACTATCGGTTAAAAATTTTACTGGTGAAAGAAGTGATTTTAATACCGCTGCAAATGACAATGGTCTCAGTCCATCTTAGCCGCAAGGCCGAGATGGGACCGATACGATAAAAGTACAGATTAGCATGCCAACGGATGGATGGCACATTGCAGGGGTTATACAATTACAAAAATATTAAGAACAGTAACGGTCGGTTTTATTTTTACTATCGGTGAAAAAATATTACTGGTGATAGAAGTGATTTTAATACCGCTGCGAATGACAATGGTCTCAGTCCATCTTAGCCGCAAGGCCGAGATGGGACCGATACGTTAAAAGTCATGATTAGCAGGTCGACAGAGTCAATCAAAGAAAGCATGGCACATCGCAGAGGTTACACAAATACAACAATATTAAACACAGTAATGATTAGTTTTATTTTTACTATCGGTTAAAAAATATTACTGGTGAAAGAAGTGATTTTAATACCGCTGCAAATGACAATAGTCTCAGTCCATCTTAGCCGCAAGGCCGAGATTCGGACCGATACGATAAAAGTACAGATTAGCATGCCAACGGATGGATGGCACGTTGCAGGGGTTGTACAATTACAAAAATATTAAGAACAGTAACGGACGGTTTTATTTTTACTATCGGTGAAAAAATATTACTGGTGACTACAGTGATTTTAATACCGCTGCGAATGACAATGGTCTCAGTCCATCTTAGCCGCAAGGCCGAGATGGGACCGATACGATAAAAGTACAGATTAGCAGGCCGACAGAGTCAATCAAAGCAAGCATGGCACATTGCAGAGGTTACACAAACACAGCAATATTAAGAATAGTAATGTTAGTTTTATTTTTACTATCGGTTAAAAAATATTACTGGTGAAAGAAGTGATTTTAATACCGCTGCGAATGACAATGGTCTCATTCCATCTGAGCCGCAAGGCCGAGATGGGACCGATACGATAAAGGTACAGATTAGCATGCCAACGGATGGATGGCACATTGCAGGGGTTGTACAATTACAAAAATATTAAGAACAGTAACGGTCGGTTTTATTTTTACTATCGGTTAAAAATATTACTGGTGATAGAAGTGGTTTTAATACCGCTGCGAATGACAATGGTCTCAGTCCATCTTAGCTGCAAGGCCGAGATGGGACCGATACGATAAAAGAACAGATTAGCATGCCAACGGATGGATGGCACATTGCAGGGGTTGTACAATTACAAAAATATTAAGAACAGTAACGGTCGGTTTTATTTTTACTATCGTTGAAAAAATATTACTGGTGAAAGAAGTGATTTTAATACCGCTGCGAATGACAATGGTCTCATTCCATCTGAGCCGCAAGGCCGAGATGGGACCGATACGATAAAAGTACAGATTAGCATGCCAACGGATGGATGGCACATTGCAGGGGTTGTACAATTACAAAAATATTAAGAACAGTAACGGTCGGTTTTATTTTTACTATCGGTTAAAAATATTACTGGTGATAGAAGTGGTTTTAATACCGCTGCGAATGACAATGGTCTCAGTCCATCTTAGCTGCAAGGCCGAGATGGGACCGATACGATAAAAGAACAGATTAGCATGCCAACGGATGGATGGCACATTGCAGGGGTTGTACAATTACAAAAATATTAAGAACAGTAACGGTCGGTTTTATTTTTACTATCGTTGAAAAAATATTACTGGTGAAAGAAGTGATTTTAATACCGCTGCGAATGACAATGGTCTCATTCCATCTGAGCCGCAAGGCCGAGATGGGACCGATACGATAAAAGTACAGATTAGCATGCCAACGGATGGATGGCACATTGCAGGGGTTGTACAATTACAAAAATATTAAGAACAGTAACGGTCGGTTTTATTTTTACTATCGGTTAAAAATATTACTGGTGATAGAAGTGGTTTTAATACCGCTGCGAATGACAATGGTCTCAGTCCATCTTAGCTGCAAGGCCGAGATGGGACCGATACGATAAAAGAACAGATTAGCATGCCAACGGATGGATGGCACATTGCAGGGGTTGTACAATTACAAAAATATTAAGAACAGTAACGGTCGGTTTTATTTTTACTATCGGTGAAAAAATATTACTGGTGATAGAAGTGATTTTAATACCGCTGCGAATGACAATGGTCTCAGTCCATCTTAGCCGCAAGGCCGATTTGGGACCGATACGATAAAAGTACAGATTAGCATGCCAACGGATGGATGGCACATTGCAGGGGTTGTACAATTACAAAAATGTTAAGAACAGTAACGGTCGGATTTATTTTTACTAACGGTGAAAAAATATTACTGGTGACTACAGTGATTTTAATACCGCTGCGAATGACAATGGTCTCAGTCCATCTTAGCCGCAAGGCCGAAATGGGACCGATACGATAAAAGTACAGATTAGCATGCCAACGTATGGATGGCACGTTGCAGGGGTTGTACAATTACAAAAATATTAAGAACAGTAACGGTCGGTTTTATTTTTACTATCGGTTAAAAAATATTACAGGCGATAGAAGTGATTTTAATACCGCTACGAATGACAATGGTCTCAGTCCATCTTAGCCGCAAGGCCGAGTTGGGACAGATACGATAAAAGTAAAGATTAGCAGGTCGACAGAGTCAATCAAAGCAAGCATGGCACATTGCAGAGGTTACACGAATACAACAATATTAAGAACAGTAATGATTAGTTTTATTTTTACTATCGGTTAAAAAATATTACTGGTGATAGAAGTGATTTTAATACCGCTGCGAATGACAACGGTCTCAGTCCATCTTAGCCGCAAGCCCGAGATGGGACCGATACGATAAAAGTACAGATTAGCATGCCATCGGATGGATGGCACATTGCAGGGGTTGTACAATTACAAAAATATTAAGAACAGTAACGGTCGGATTTATTTTTACTAACGGTGAAAAAATATTACTGGTGACTACAGTGATTTTAATACCGCTGCGAATGACAATGGTCTCAGTCCATCTTAGCCGCAAGGCCGAAATGGGACCGATACGATAAAAGTACAGATTAGCATGCCAACGTATGGATGGCACGTTGCAGGGGTTGTACAATTACAAAAATATTAAGAACAGTAACGGTCGGTTTTATTTTTACTATCGGTTAAAAAATATTACAGGCGATAGAAGTGATTTTAATACCGCTACGAATGACAATGGTCTCAGTCCATCTTAGCCGCAAGGCCGAGTTGGGACAGATACGATAAAAGTAAAGATTAGCAGGTCGACAGAGTCAATCAAAGCAAGCATGGCACATTGCAGAGGTTACACGAATACAACAATATTAAGAACAGTAATGATTAGTTTTATTTTTACTATCGGTTAAAAAATATTACTGGTGATAGAAGTGATTTTAATACCGCTGCGAATGACAACGGTCTCAGTCCATCTTAGCCGCAAGGCCGAGATGGTACCGATACGATAAAAGTATAGATTAGCATGCCAACGTATGGACGGCACGTTGCAGGGGTTGTACAATTACAAAAATATTAAGAACAGTAACGGTCGGTTTTATTTTTACTATCGTTGAAAAAATATTACTGGTGATAGAAGTGATTTTAATACCGCTGCGAATGACAATGGTCTCAGTCCATCTTAGCCGCAAGCCCGAGATGGGCCGATACGATAAAAGTACAGATTAGCATGCCAACGGATGGATGGCAAATTGCAGGGGTTGTACAATTACAAAAATATTAAGAACAGTAACGGTCGCTTTTATTTTTACTATCGGTGAAAAAATATTACTGATGATAGAAGTAATTTTAATACCGCTGCGAATGACAATGGTCTCAGTCCATCTTAGCCGCAAGGCCGAGATGGGACCGATACGATAAAAGTACAGTTTAGCATGCCAACTGATGGATGGCACGTTGCAGGGGTTGTACAATTACAAAAATATTAAGAACAGTAACGGTCGGTTTTATTTTTACTATCTGTTAAAAATATTACTGGTGATAGAAGTGGTTTTAATACCGCTGCGAATGACAATGGTCTCAGTCCATCTTAGCTGCAAGGCCGAGATGGGACCGATACGATAAAAGAACAGATTAGCATGCCAACGGATGGATGGCACATTGCAGGGGTTGTACAATTACAAAAATATAAAGAACAGTAACGGACGGTTTTATTTTTACTATCGATTAAAAAATATTATTGGCAATAGAAGTGATTTTAATACCGCTGCGAATGACAATGGTCTCAGTCCATCTTAGCCGCAAGGCCGAGATGGGACCGATACGATAAAAGTACAGATTAGCAGGTCGACAGAGTCAATCAAAGCAAGCATGGCACATTGCAGAGGTTACACAAACACAGCAATATTAAGAATAGTAATGTTTAGTTTTATTTTTACTATCGGTTAAAAAATATTACTGGTGATAGTAGTGATTTTAATACCGCTGCGAATGACAACGGTCTCAGTCCATCTTAGCCGCAAGGCCGATTTGGGACCGATACGATAAAAGTACAGATTAGCATGCCAACGGATGGATGGCACGTTGCAGGGGTTGTACAATTACAAAAATATTAAGAACAGTAACGGTCGGTTTTATTTTTACTATCTGTTAAAAATATTACTGGTGATAGAAGTGGTTTTAATACCGCTGCGAATGACAATGGTCTCAGTCCATCTTAGCTGCAAGGCCGAGATGGGACCGATACGATAAAAGAACAGATTAGCATGCCAACGGATGGATGGCACATTGCAGGGGTTGTACAATTACAAAAATATTAAGAACAGTAACGGTCGGTTTTATTTTTACTATCGGTGAAAAAATATTACTGGTGATAGAAGTGATTTTAATACCGCTGCGAATGACAATGGTCTCAGTCCATCCTAGCCGCAAGGCCGAGATGGGACCGATACGATAAAAGTACAGATTAGCATGCCAACGGATGGATGGCACATTGCAGGGGTTGTACAATTACAAAAATATTAAGAACAGTAACGGACGGTTTTATTTTTACTATCGATTAAAAAATATTATTGGCAATAGAATTGATTTTAATACCGCTGCGAATGACAATGGTCTCAGTCCATCTTAGCCGCAAGGCCGAGATGGGACCGATACGATAAAAGTACAGATTAGCAGGTCGACAGAGTCAATCAAAGCAAGCATGGCACATTGCAGAGGTTACACAAACACAGCAATATTAAGAATAGTAATGTTTAGTTTTATTTTTACTATCGGTTAAAAAATATTACTGGTGATAGAAGTGATTTTAATACCGCTGCGAATGACAACGGTCTCAGTCCATCTTAGCCGCAAGGCCGATTTGGGACCGATACGATAAAAGTACAGATTAGCATGCCAACGGATGGATGGCACGTTGCAGGGGTTGTACAATTACAAAAATATTAAGAACAGTAACGGTCGGATTTATTTTTACTAACGGTGAAAAAATATTACTGGTGACTACAGTGATTTTAATACCGCTGCGAATGACAATGGTCTCAGTCCATCTTAGCCGCAAGGCCGAGATGGGACCGATACGATAAAAGTACAGATTAGCATGCCGTCGGATGGATGGCACGTTGCAGGGGTTGTACAATTACAAAAATATTAAGAACAGTAACGGTCGGTTTTATTTTTACTATCGGAGAAAAAATATTACTGGTGATAGAAGTGATTTTAATACCGCTGCGAATGACAATGGTCTCAGTCCATCTTAGCCGCAAGGCCGAGATGGGACCGATACGATAAAAGTCATGATTAGCAGGTCGACAGAGTCAATCAAAGCAAGCATGGCACATTGCAGAGGTTACACGAATACAACAATATTAAGAACAGTAATGATTAGTTTTATTTTTACTATCGGTTAAAAAATATTACTGGTGATAGAAGTGATTTTAATACCGCTGCGAATGACAACGGTCTCAGTCCATCTTAGCCGCAAGGCCGAGATGGTACCGATACGATAAAAGTATAGATTAGCATGCCAACGTATGGACGGCACGTTGCAGGGGTTGTACAATTACAAAAATATTAAGAACAGTAACGGTCGGTTTTATTTTTACTATCGTTGAAAAAATATTACTGGTGATAGAAGTGATTTTAATACTGCTGCGAATGACAATGGTCTCAGTCCATCTTAGCCGCAAGCCCGAGATGGGACCGATACGATAAAAGTACAGATTAGCATGCCATCGGATGGATGGCACATTGCAGGGGTTGTACAATTACAAAAATATTAAGAACAGTAACGGTCGGATTTATTTTTACTAACGGTGAAAAAATATTACTGGTGACTACAGTGATTTTAATACCGCTGTGAATGACAATGGTCTCAGTCCATCTTAGCCGCAAGGCCGAGATGGGCCGATACGATAAAAGTACAGATTAGCATGCCAACGGATGGATGGCAAATTGCAGGGGTTGTACAATTACAAAAATATTAAGAACAGTAACGGTCGGTTTTATTTTTACTATCTGTTAAAAATATTACTGGTGATAGAAGTGGTTTTAATACCGCTGCGAATGACAATGGTCTCAGTCCATCTTAGCTGCAAGGCCGAGATGGGACCGATACGATAAAAGAACAGATTAGCATGCCAACGGATGGATGGCACATTGCAGGGGTTGTACAATTACAAAAATATTAAGAACAGTAACGGTCGGTTTTATTTTTACTATCGGTGAAAAAATATTACTGGTGATAGAAGTGATTTTAATACCGCTGCGAATGACAATGGTCTCAGTCCATCCTAGCCGCAAGGCCGAGATGGAACCGATACGATAAAAGTACAGATTAGCATGCCAACGGATGGATGGCACATTGCAGGGGTTGTACAATTACAAAAATATTAAGAACAGTAACGGACGGTTTTATTTTTACTATCGATTAAAAAATATTATTGGCAATAGAAGTGATTTTAATACCGCTGCGAATGACAATGGTCTCAGTCCATCTTAGCCGCAAGGCCGAGATGGGACCGATACGATAAAAGTACAGATTAGCAGGTCGACAGAGTCAATCAAAGCAAGCATGGCACATTGCAGAGGTTACACAAACACAGCAATATTAAGAATAGTAATGTTTAGTTTTATTTTTACTATCGGTTAAAAAATATTACTGGTGATAGAAGTGATTTTAATACCGCTGCGAATGACAACGGTCTCAGTCCATCTTAGCCGCAAGGCCGATTTGGGACCGATACGATAAAAGTACAGATTAGCATGCCAACGGATGGATGGCACGTTGCAGGGGTTGTACAATTACAAAAATATTAAGAACAGTAACGGTCGGTTTTATTTTTACTATCGGTTAAAAATATTACTGGTGATAGAAGTGCTTTTAATACCGCTGCGAATGACAATGGTGTCAGTCCATCTTAGCTGCAAGGCCGAGATGGGACCGATACGATAAAAGAACAGATTAGCATGCCATCGGATGGATGGCACATTGCAGGGGTTGTACAATTACAAAAATATTAAGAACAGTAAAGGTCGGTTTTATTTTTACTATCGTTGAAAAAATATTACTGGTGATAGAAGTGATTTTAATACCGCTGCGAATGACAATGGTCTCAGTCCATCTTAGCCGCAAGCCCGAGATGGGACCGATACGATAAAAGTACAGATTAGCATGCCATCGGATGGATGGCACATTGCAGGGGTTGTACAATTACAAAAATATTAAGAACAGTAACGGTCGGATTTATTTTTACTAACGGTGAAAAAATATTACTGGTGACTACAGTGATTTTAATACCGCTGCGAATGACAATGGTCTCAGTCCATCTTAGCCGCAAGACCGAAATGGGACCGATACGATAAAAGTACAGATTAGCATGCCAACGTATGGATGGCACGTTGCAGGGGTTGTACAATTACAAAAATATTAAGAACAGTAACGGTCGGTTTTATTTTTACTATCGGTTAAAAAATATTACAGGCGATAGAAGTGATTTTAATACCGCTACGAATGACAATGGTCTCAGTCCATCTTAGCCGCAAGGCCGAGTTGGGACAGATACGATAAAAGTAAAGATTAGCAGGTCGACAGAGTCAATCAAAGCAAGCATGGCACATTGCAGAGGTTACACGAATACAACAATATTAAGAACAGTAATGATTAGTTTTATTTTTACTATCGGTTAAAAAATATTACTGGTGATAGAAGTGATTTTAATACCGCTGCGAATGACAACGGTCTCAGTCCATCTTAGCCGCAAGGCCGAGATGGTACCGATACGATAAAAGTATAGATTAGCATGCCAACGTATGGACGGCACGTTGCAGGGGTTGTACAATTACAAAAATATTAAGAACAGTAACGGTCGGTTTTATTTTTACTATCGTTGAAAAAATATTACTGGTGATAGAAGTGATTTTAATACCGCTGCGAATGACAATGGTCTCAGTCCATCTTAGCCGCAAGGCCGAGATGGGACCGATACGATAAAAGTATAGATTAGCATGCCAACGGATGGATGCCACATTGCAGGGGTTGTACAATTACAAAAATATTAAGAACAGTAACGGTCGGTTTTATTTTTACTATCGGTGAAAAAATATTACTGATGATAGAAGTGATTTTAATACCGCTGCGAATGACAATGGTCTCAGTCCATCTTAGCCGCAAGGCCGAGATGGGACCGATACGATAAAAGTACAGATTAGCATGCCAACGGATGGATGGCACATTGCAGGGGTTGTACAATTACAAAAATTTAAAGAACAGTAACGGTCGGATTTATTTTTACGATCGGTTAAAAAATATTACTGGTGATAGAAGTGATTTTAATACCGCTGCGAATGACAATGGTCTCAGTCCATCTTAGCCGCAAGGCTGAGATAGGACCCATACGATAAAAGTACAGATTAGCATGCCAACGTATGGATGGCACGTTGCAGGGGTTGTACAATTACAAAAATATTAAGAACAGTAAAGGTCGGTTTTATTTTTACTATCGTTGAAAAAATATTACTGGTGATAGAAGTGATTTTAATACCGCTGCGAATGACAATGGTCTCAGTCCATCTTAGCCGCAAGCCCGAGATGGGACCGATACGATAAAAGTACAGATTAGCATGCCATCGGATGGATGGCACATTGCAGGGGTTGTACAATTACAAAAATATTAAGAACAGTAACGGTCGGATTTATTTTTACTAACGGTGAAAAAATATTACTGGTGACTACAGTGATTTTAATACCGCTGCGAATGACAATGGTCTCAGTCCATCTTAGCCGCAAGGCCGAAATGGGACCGATACGATAAAAGTACAGATTAGCATGCCAACGTATGGATGGCACGTTGCAGGGGTTGTACAATTACAAAAATATTAAGAACAGTAACGGTCGGTTTTATTTTTACTATCGGTTAAAAAATATTACTGGTGAAAGAAGTGATTTTAATACCGCTGCAAATGACAATGGTCTCAGTCCATCTTAGCCGCAAGGCCGAGATGGGACCGATACGATAAAAGTACAGATCAGCATGCCAACGGATGGATGGCACATTGCAGGGGTTGTACAATTACAAAAATATTAAGAACAGTAACGGTCGGTTTTACTTTTATTATCGGTGAAAAAATATTACTGGTGACTACAGTGATTTTAATACCGCTGCGAATGACAATGGTCTCAGTCCATCTTAGCCGCAAGGCCGAGATGGGACCGATACGATAAAAGTACAGATTAGCATGCCGACGTATGGATGGCACGTTGCAGGGGTTGTACAATTACAAAAATATTAAGAACAGTAACGGTCGGTTTTATTTTTACTATCGTTGAAAAAATATTACTGGTGATAGAAGTGATTTTAATACCGCTGCGAATGGCAATGGTCTCAGTCCATCTTAGCCGCAAGCCCGAGATGGGACCGATACGATAAAAGTACAGATTAGCATGCCATCGGATGGATGGCACATTGCAGGGGTTGTACAATTACAAAAATATTAAGAACAGTAACGGTCGGATTTATTTTTACTAACGGTGAAAAAATATTACTGGTGACTACAGTGATTTTAATACCGCTGCGAATGACAATGGTCTCAGTCCATCTTAGCCGCAAGGCCGAGATGGGACCGATACGATAAAAGTACAGATTAGCATGCCAACGTATGGATGGCACGTTGCAGGGGTTGTACAATTACAAAAATATTAAGAACAGTAACGGTCGGTTTTATTTTTACTATCGGTGAAAAAATATTACTGGTGACTACAGTGATTTTAATACCGCTGCGAATGACAATGGTCTCAGTCCATCTTAGCCGCAAGGCCGAGATGGGACCGATACGATAAAAGTACAGATTAGCATGCCAACGTATGGATGGCACGTTGCAGGGGTTGTACAATTACAAAAATATTAAGAACAGTCACGGTCGGTTTTATTTTTACTATCGGTGAAAAAATATTACTGGTGACTAGAGTGATTTTAATACCGCTGTGAATGACAATGGTCTCAGTCCATCTTAGCCGCAAGGCCGAGATGGGCCGATACGATAAAAGTACAGATTAGCATGCCAACGGATGGATGGCAAATTGCAGGGGTTGTACAATTACAAAAATATTAAGAACAGTAACGGTCGCTTTTATTTTTACAATCGGTGAAAAAATATTACTGATGATAGAAGTAATTTTAATACCGCTGCGAATGACAATGGTCTCAGTCCATCTTAGCCGCAAGGCCGAGATGGGACCGATACGATAAAAGTACAGATTAGCATGCCAACGTATGGATGGCACGTTGCAGGGGTTGTACAATTACAAAAATATTAAGAACAGTCACGGTCGGTTTTATTTTTACTATCGGTGAAAAAATATTACTGGTGACTACAGTGATTTTAATACCGCTGCGAATGACAATGGTCTCAGTCCATCTTAGCCGCAAGGCCGAGATGGGACCGATACGATAAAAGTACAGATTAGCATGCCAACGGATGGATGGCAAATTGCAGGGGTTGTACAATTACAAAAATATTAAGAACAGTAACGGTCGGTTTTATTTTTACTATCGGTGAAAAAATATTACTGACGATAGAAGTAATTTTAATACCGCTGCGAATGACAATGGTCTCAGTCCATCTTAGCCGCAAGGCCGAGATGGGCCGATACGATAAAAGTACAGATTAGCATGCCAACGGATGGATGGCAAATTGCAGGGGTTGTACAATTACAAAAATATTAAGAACAGTAACGGTCGGTTTTATTTTTACTATCGGTGAAAAAATATTACTGATGATAGAAGTAATTTTAATACCGCTGCGAATGACAATGGTCTCAGTCCATCTTAGCCGCAAGGCCGAGATGGGACCGATACGATAAAAGTACAGATTAGCATGCCAACGTATGGATGGCACGTTACAGGGGTTGTACAATTACAATAATATTAAGAACAGTAACGGTCGGTTTTATTTTTACTATCGTTGAAAAAATATTACTGGTGATAGAAGTGATTTTAATACCGCTGCGAATGACAATGGTCTCAGTCCATCTTAGCCGCAAGCCCGAGATGGGACCGATACGATAAAAGTACAGATTAGCATGCCATCGGATGGATGGCACATTGCAGGGGTTGTACAATTACAAAAATATTAAGAACAGTAACGGTCGGATTTATTTTTACTAACGGTGAAAAAATATTACTGGTGACTACAGTGATTTTAATACCGCTGCGAATGACAATGGTCTCAGTCCATCTTAGCCGCAAGGCCGAGATGGGACCGATACGATAAAAGTACAGATTAGCATGCCAACGTATGGATGGCACGTTGCAGGGGTTGTACAATTACAAAAATATTAAGAACAGTAACGGTCGGTTTTATTTTTACTATCGGTGAAAAAATATTACTGGTGACTACAGTGATTTTAATACCGCTGCGAATGACAATGGTCTCAGTCCATCTTAGCCGCAAGGCCGAGATGGGACCGATACGATAAAAGTACAGATTAGCATGCCGACGTATGGATGGCACGTTGCAGGGGTTGTACAATTACAAAAATATTAAGAACAGTCACGGTCGGTTTTATTTTTACTATCGGTGAAAAAATATTACTGGTGACTACAGTGATTTTAATACCGCTGTGAATGACAATGGTCTCAGTCCATCTTAGCCGCAAGGCCGAGATGGGCCGATACGATAAAAGTACAGATTAGCATGCCAACGGATGGATGGCAAATTGCAGGGGTTGTACAATTACAAAAATATTAAGAACAGTAACGGTCGCTTTTATTTTTACTATCGGTGAAAAAGTATTACTGATGATAGAAGTAATTTTAATACCGCTGCGAATGACAATGGTCTCAGTCCATCTTAGCCGCAAGTCCGAGATGGGACCGATACGATAAAAGTACAGATTAGCATGCCGTCGGATGGATGGCACATTGCAGGGGTTGTACAATTACAAAAATATTAAGAACAGTAACGGTCGCTTTTATTTTTACTATCGGTGAAAAAATATTACTGATGATAGAAGTAATTTTAATACCGCTGCGAATGACAATGGTCTCAGTCCATCTTAGCCGCAAGGCCGAGATGGGACCGATACGATAAAAGTACAGATTAGCATGCCAACGGATGGATGGCACATTGCAGGGGTTGTACAATTACAAAAATATAAAGAACAGTAACGGTCGGATTTATTTTTACGATCGGTTAAAAAATATTACTGGTGATAGAAGTGATTTTAATACCGCTGCGAATGACAATGGTCTCAGTCCATCTTAGCCGCAAGGCTGAGATAGGACCCATACGATAAAAGTACAGATTAGCAGGTCGACAGAGTCAATCAAAGCAAGCATGGCACATTGCAGAGGTTACACGAATACAACAATATTAAGAACAGTAATGATTAGTTTTATTTTTACTATCGGTGAAAAAATATTACTGGTGACTACAGTGATTTTAATACCGCTGTGAATGACAATGGTCTCAGTCCATCTTAGCCGCAAGGCCGAGATGGGCCGATACGATAAAAGTACAGATTAGCATGCCAACGGATGGATGGCAAATTGCAGGGGTTGTACAATTACAAAAATATTAAGAACAGTAACGGTCGCTTTTATTTTTACTATCGGTGAAAAAATATTACTGATGATAGAAGTAATTTTAATACCGCTGCGAATGACAATGGTCTCAGTCCATCTTAGCCGCAAGGCCGAGATGGGACCGATACGATAAAAGTACAGATTAGCATGCCAACGGATGGATGGCACATTGCAGGGGTTGTACAATTACAAAAATATAAAGAACAGTAACGGTCGGATTTATTTTTACGATCGGTTAAAAAATATTACTGGTGATAGAAGTGATTTTAATACCGCTGCGAATGACAATGGTCTCAGTCCATCTTAGCCGCAAGGCTGAGATAGGACCCATACGATAAAAGTACAGATTAGCAGGTCGACAGAGTCAATCAAAGCAAGCATGGCACATTGCAGAGGTTACACGAATACAACAATATTAAGAACAGTAATGATTAGTTTTATTTTTACTATCGGTGAAAAAATATTACTGGTGATAGAAGTGATTTTAATACCGCTGCGAATGACAATGGTCTCAGTCCATCTTAGCCGCAAGGCCGAGATGGGACCGATACGATAAAAGTACAGATTAGCATGCCAACGGATGGATGGCACATTGCAGGGGTTGTATAATTACAAAAATATAAAGAACAGTAACGGTCGGATTTATTTTTACGATCGGTTAAAAAATATTACTGGTGATAGAAGTGATTTTAATACCGCTGCGAATGACAATGGTATCAGTCCATCTTAGCAGCAAGGCTGAGATAGGACCCATACGATAAAAGTACAGATTAGCAGGTCGACAGAGTCAATCAAAGCAAGCATGGCACATTGCAGAGGTTACACGAATACAACAATATTAAGAACAGTAATGATTAGTTTTATTTTTACTATCGGTTAAAAAATATTACTGGTGATAGAAGTGATTTTAATACCGCTGCGAATGACAATGGTCTCAGTCCATCTTAGCCGCAAGGCTGAGATGGGACCGATACGATAAAAGTACAGATTAGCATGCCAACGTATGGATGGCACGTTGCAGGGGTTGTACAATTACAAAAATATTAAGAACAGTAACGGTCGGTTTTATTTTTACTATCGTTGAAAAAATATTACTGGTGATAGAAGTGATTTTAATACCGCTGCGAATGACAATGGTCTCAGTCCATCTTAGCCGCAAGCCCGAGATGGGACCGATACGATAAAAGTACAGATTAGCATGCCGTCGGATGGATGGCACATTGCAGGGGTTGTACAGTTACAAAAATATTAAGAACAGTAACGGTCGGATTTATTTTTACTAACGGTGAAAAAATATTACTGGTGACTACAGTGATTTTAATACCGCTGCGAATGACAATGGTCTCAGTCCATCTTAGCCGCAAGGCCGAGATGGGACCGATACGATAAAAGTACAGATTAGCATGCCAACGTATGGATGGCACGTTGCAGGGGTTGTACAATTACAAAAATATTAAGAACAGTAACGGTCGGTTTTATTTTTACTATCGTTGAAAAAATATTACTGGTGATAGAAGTGATTTTAATACCGCTGCGAATGACAATGGTCTCAGTCCATCTTAGCCTCAAGCCCGAGATGGGACCGATACGATAAAAGTACAGATTAGCATGCCAACGGATGGATGCCACATTGCAGGGGTTGTACAATTACAAAAATATTAAGAACAGTAACGGTCGGTTTTATTTTTACTATAGGTGAAAAAATATTACTGATGATAGAAGTGATTTTAATACCGCTGCGAATGACAATGGTCTCAGTCCATCTTAGCCGCAAGGCTGAGATAGGACCCATACGATAAAAGTACAGATTAGCAGGTCGACAGAGTCAATCAAAGCAAGCATGGCACATTGCAGAGGTTACACGAATACAACAATATTAAGAACAGTAATGATTAGTTTTATTTTTACTATCGGTTAAAAAATATTACTGGTGATAGAAGTGATTTTAATACCGCTGCGAATGACAATGGTCTCAGTCCATCTTAGCCGCAAGGCTGAGATGGGACCGATACGATAAAAGTACAGATTAGCATGAAAACGGATGGATGGCTCTTTGCAGGGGTTATACAATTACAAAAATATTAAGAACAGTAACGGTCGGTTTTATTTTTACTATCGGTTAAAAAATATTACTGGTGATAGAAGCAATTTTAATACTGCTGCGAATGACAATGGTCTCAGTCCATCTTAGCCGCAAGGCTGAGATGGGACCGATACGATAAAAGTACAGATTAGCATGAAAACGGATGGATGGCTCTTTGCAGGGGTTATACAATTACAAAAATATTAAGAACAGTAACGGTCGGTTTTATTTTTACTATCGGTTAAAAAATATTACTGGTGATAGAAGCGATTTTAATACCGCTGCGAATGACAATGGTCTCAGTCCATCTTAGCCGCAAGGATGAGATAGGACCCATACGATAAAAGTACAGATTAGCAGGTCGACAGAGTCAATCAAAGCAAGCATGGCACATTGCAGAGGTTACACGAATACAACAATATTAAGAACAGTAATGATTAGTTTTATTTTTACTATCGGTTAAAAAATATTACTGGTGATAGAAGTGATTTTAATACCGCTGCGAATCACAATGGTCTCAGTCCATCTTAGCCGCAAGGCCGAGATGGGACCGATACGATAAAAGTACAGATTAGCATGCCAACGTATGGATGGCACGTTGCAGGGGTTGTACAATTACAAAAATATTAAGAACAGTCACGGTCGGTTTTATTTTTACTATCGGTGAAAAAATATTACTGATGATAGAAGTGATTTTAATACCGCTGCGAATGACAATGGTCTCAGTCCATCTTAGCCGCAAGGCCGAGATGGGACCGATACGATAAAAGTACAGATTAGCATGCCAACGGATGGATGGCACATTGCAGGGGTTGTACAATTACAAAAATATAAAGAACAGTAACGGTCGGATTTATTTTTACGATCGGTTAAAAAATATTACTGGTGATAGAAGTGATTTTAATACCGCTGCGAATGACAATGGTCTCAGTCCATCTTAGCCGCAAGGCTGAGATAGGACCCATACGATAAAAGTACAGATTAGCAGGTCGACAGAGTCAATCAAAGCAAGCATGGCACATTGCAGAGGTTACACGAATACAACAATATTAAGAACAGTAATGATTAGTTTTATTTTTACTATCGGTTAAAAAATATTACTGGTGATAGAAGTGATTTTAATACCGCTGCGAATGACAATGGTCTCAGTCCATCTTAGCCGCAAGGCTGAGATGGGACCGATACGATAAAAGTACAGATTAGCATGCCAACGTATGGATGGCACGTTGCAGGGGTTGTACAATTACAAAAATATTAAGAACAGTAACGGTCGGTTTTATTTTTACTATCGTTGAAAAAATATTACTGGTGATAGAAGTGATTTTAATACCGCTGCGAATGACAATGGTCTCAGTCCATCTTAGCCGCAAGCCCGAGATGGGACCGATACGATAAAAGTACAGATTAGCATGCCGTCGGATGGATGGCACATTGCAGGGGTTGTACAGTTACAAAAATATTAAGAACAGTAACGGTCGGATTTATTTTTACTAACGGTGAAAAAATATTACTGGTGACTACAGTGATTTTAATACCGCTGCGAATGACAATGGTCTCAGTCCATCTTAGCCGCAAGGCCGAGATGGGACCGATACGATAAAAGTACAGATTAGCATGCCAACGTATGGATGGCACGTTGCAGGGGTTGTACAATTACAAAAATATTAAGAACAGTAACGGTCGGTTTTATTTTTACTATCGTTGAAAAAATATTACTGGTGATAGAAGTGATTTTAATACCGCTGCGAATGACAATGGTCTCAGTCCATCTTAGCCGCAAGCCCGAGATGGGACCGATACGATAAAAGTACAGATTAGCATGCCGTCGGATGGATGGCACATTGCAGGGGTTGTACAATTACAAAAATATTAAGAACAGTAACGGTCGGATTTATTTTTACTAACGGTGAAAAAATATTACTGGTGACTACAGTGATTTTAATACCGCTGCGAATGACAATGGTCTCAGTCCATCTTAGCCGCAAGGCCGAGATGGGACCGATACGATAAAAGTACAGATTAGCATGCCAACGGATGGATGGCACATTGCAGGGGTTGTACAATTACAAAAATATAAAGAACAGTAACGGTCGGATTTATTTTTACGATCGGTTAAAAAATATTACTGGTGATAGAAGTGATTTTAATACCGCTGCGAATGACAATGGTCTCAGTCCATCTTAGCCGCAAGGCTGAGATAGGACCCATACGATAAAAGTACAGATTAGCAGGTCGACAGAGTCAATCAAAGCAAGCATGGCACATTGCAGAGGTTACACGAATACAACAATATTAAGAACAGTAATGATTAGTTTTATTTTTACTATCGGTTAAAAAATATTACTGGTGATAGAAGTGATTTTAATACCGCTGAGAATGACAATGGTCTCAGTCCATCTTAGCCGCAAGGCTGAGATGGGACCGATACGATAAAAGTACAGATTAGCATGAAAACGGATGGATGGCTCTTTGCAGGGGTTATACAATTACAAAAATATTAAGAACAGTAACGGTCGGTTTTATTTTTACTATCGGTTAAAAAATATTACTGGTGATAGAAGCGATTTTAATACCGCTGCGAATGACAATGGTCTCAGTCCATCTTAGCCGCAAGGCTTAGATAGGACCCATACGATAAAAGTACAGATTAGCAGGTCGACAGAGTCAATCAAAGCAAGCATGGCACATTGCAGAGGTTACACGAATACAACAATATTAAGAACAGTAATGATTAGTTTTATTTTTACTATCGGTTAAAAAATATTACTGGTGATAGAAGTGATTTTAATACCGCTGCGAATCACAATGGTCTCAGTCCATCTTACCCGCAAGGCCGAGATGGGACCGATACGATAAACGTACAAATTAGCATGCCAACGTATGGATGGCACGTTGCAGGGGTTGTACAATTACAAAAATATTAAGAACAGTCACGGTCGGTTTTATTTTTACTATCGGTGAAAAAATATTACTGGTGACTACAGTGATTTTAATACCGCTGCGAATGACAATGGTCTCAGTCCATCTTAGCCGCAAGGCCGAGATGGGACCGATACGATAAAAGTACAGATTAGCATGCCAACGGATGGATGGCAAATTGCAGGGGTTGTACAATTACAAAAATATTAAGAACAGTAACGGTCGGTTTTATTTTTACTATCGGTGAAAAAATATTACTGGTGACTACAGTGATTTTAATACCGCTGCGAATGACAATGGTCTCAGTCCATCTTAGCCGCAAGGCCGAGATGGGACCGATACGATAAAAGTACAGATTAGCATGCCAACGTATGGATGGCACGTTGCAGGGGTTGTACAATTACAAAAATATTAAGAACAGTCACGGTCGGTTTTATTTTTACTATCGGTGAAAAAATATTACTGGTGACTACAGTGATTTTAATACCGCTGCGAATGACAATGGTCTCAGTCCATCTTAGCCGCAAGGCCGAGATGGGACCGATACGATAAAAGTACAGATTAGCATGCCAACGTATGGATGGCACGTTGCAGGGGTTGTACAATTACAAAAATATTAAGAACAGTAACGGTCGGTTTTATTTTTACTATCGTTGAAAAAATATTACTGGTGATAGAAGTGATTTTAATACCGCTGCGAATGACAATGGTCTCAGTCCATCTTAGCCGCAAGCCCGAGATGGGACCGATACGATAAAAGTACAGATTAGCATGCCATCGGATGGATGGCACATTGCAGGGGTTGTACAATTACAAAAATATTAAGAACAGTAACGGTCGGATTTATTTTTACTAACGGTGAAAAAATATTACTGGTGACTACAGTGATTTTAATACCGCTGCGAATGACAATGGTCTCAGTCCATCCTAGCCGCAAGGCCGAGATGGGACCGATACGATAAAAGTACAGATTAGCATGCCAACGGATGGATGGCACATTGCAGGGGTTGTACAATTACAAAAATATTAAGAACAGTAACGGACGGTTTTATTTTTACTATCGATTAAAAAATATTATTGGCAATAGAAGTGATTTTAATACCGCTGCGAATGACAATGGTCTCAGTCCATCTTAGCCGCAAGGCCGAGATGGGACCGATACGATAAAAGTACAGATTAGCAGGTCGACAGAGTCAATCAAAGCAAGCATGGCACATTGCAGAGGTTACACAAACACAGCAATATTAAGAATAGTAATGTTTAGTTTTATTTTTACTATCGGTTAAAAAATATTACTGGTGATAGTAGTGATTTTAATACCGCTGCGAATGACAACGGTCTCAGTCCATCTTAGCCGCAAGGCCGATTTGGGACCGATACGATAAAAGTACAGATTAGCATGCCAACGGATGGATGGCACGTTGCAGGGGTTGTACAATTACAAAAATATTAAGAACAGTAACGGTCGGTTTTATTTTTACTATCTGTTAAAAATATTACTGGTGATAGAAGTGGTTTTAATACCGCTGCGAATGACAATGGTCTCAGTCCATCTTAGCTGCAAGGCCGAGATGGGACCGATACGATAAAAGAACAGATTAGCATGCCAACGGATGGATGGCACATTGCAGGGGTTGTACAATTACAAAAATATTAAGAACAGTAACGGTCGGTTTTATTTTTACTATCGGTGAAAAAATATTACTGGTGATAGAAGTGATTTTAATACCGCTGCGAATGACAATGGTCTCAGTCCATCCTAGCCGCAAGGCCGAGATGGGACCGATACGATAAAAGTACAGATTAGCATGCCAACGGATGGATGGCACATTGCAGGGGTTGTACAATTACAAAAATATTAAGAACAGTAACGGACGGTTTTATTTTTACTATCGATTAAAAAATATTATTGGCAATAGAATTGATTTTAATACCGCTGCGAATGACAATGGTCTCAGTCCATCTTAGCCGCAAGGCCGAGATGGGACCGATACGATAAAAGTACAGATTAGCAGGTCGACAGAGTCAATCAAAGCAAGCATGGCACATTGCAGAGGTTACACAAACACAGCAATATTAAGAATAGTAATGTTTAGTTTTATTTTTACTATCGGTTAAAAAATATTACTGGTGATAGAAGTGATTTTAATACCGCTGCGAATGACAACGGTCTCAGTCCATCTTAGCCGCAAGGCCGATTTGGGACCGATACGATAAAAGTACAGATTAGCATGCCAACGGATGGATGGCACGTTGCAGGGGTTGTACAATTACAAAAATATTAAGAACAGTAACGGTCGGATTTATTTTTACTAACGGTGAAAAAATATTACTGGTGACTACAGTGATTTTAATACCGCTGCGAATGACAATGGTCTCAGTCCATCTTAGCCGCAAGGCCGAAATGGGACCGATACGATAAAAGTACAGATTAGCATGCCAACGTATGGATGGCACGTTGCAGGGGTTGTACAATTACAAAAATATTAAGAACAGTAACGGTCGGTTTTATTTTTACTATCGGTTAAAAAATATTACAGGCGATAGAAGTGATTTTAATACCGCTACGAATGACAATGGTCTCAGTCCATCTTAGCCGCAAGGCCGAGTTGGGACAGATACGATAAAAGTAAAGATTAGCAGGTCGACAGAGTCAATCAAAGCAAGCATGGCACATTGCAGAGGTTACACGAATACAACAATATTAAGAACAGTAATGATTAGTTTTATTTTTACTATCGGTTAAAAAATATTACTGGTGATAGAAGTGATTTTAATACCGCTGCGAATGACAACGGTCTCAGTCCATCTTAGCCGCAAGGCCGAGATGGTACCGATACGATAAAAGTATAGATTAGCATGCCAACGTATGGACGGCACGTTGCAGGGGTTGTACAATTACAAAAATATTAAGAACAGTAACGGTCGGTTTTATTTTTACTATCGTTGAAAAAATATTACTGGTGATAGAAGTGATTTTAATACCGCTGCGAATGACAATGGTCTCAGTCCATCTTAGCCGCAAGCCCGAGATGGGACCGATACGATAAAAGTACAGATTAGCATGCCATCGGATGGATGGCACATTGCAGGGGTTGTACAATTACAAAAATATTAAGAACAGTAACGGTCGGATTTATTTTTACTAACGGTGAAAAAATATTACTGGTGACTACAGTGATTTTAATACCGCTGTGAATGACAATGGTCTCAGTCCATCTTAGCCGCAAGGCCGAGATGGGCCGATACGATAAAAGTACAGATTAGCATGCCAACGGATGGATGGCAAATTGCAGGGGTTGTACAATTACAAAAATATTAAGAACAGTAACGGTCGGTTTTATTTTTACTATCTGTTAAAAATATTACTGGTGATAGAAGTGGTTTTAATACCGCTGCGAATGACAATGGTCTCAGTCCATCTTAGCTGCAAGGCCGAGATGGGACCGATACGATAAAAGAACAGATTAGCATGCCAACGGATGGATGGCACATTGCAGGGGTTGTACAATTACAAAAATATTAAGAACAGTAACGGTCGGTTTTATTTTTACTATCGGTGAAAAAATATTACTGGTGATAGAAGTGATTTTAATACCGCTGCGAATGACAATGGTCTCAGTCCATCCTAGCCGCAAGGCCGAGATGGGACCGATACGATAAAAGTACAGATTAGCATGCCAACGGATGGATGGCACATTGCAGGGGTTGTACAATTACAAAAATATTAAGAACAGTAACGGACGGTTTTATTTTTACTATCGATTAAAAAATATTATTGGCAATAGAAGTGATTTTAATACCGCTGCGAATGACAATGGTCTCAGTCCATCTTAGCCGCAAGGCCGAGATGGGACCGATACGATAAAAGTACAGATTAGCAGGTCGACAGAGTCAATCAAAGCAAGCATGGCACATTGCAGAGGTTACACAAACACAGCAATATTAAGAATAGTAATGTTTAGTTTTATTTTTACTATCGGTTAAAAAATATTACTGGTGATAGAAGTGATTTTAATACCGCTGCGAATGACAACGGTCTCAGTCCATCTTAGCCGCAAGGCCGAGATGGTACCGATACGATAAAAGTATAGATTAGCATGCCAACGTATGGACGGCACGTTGCAGGGGTTGTACAATTACAAAAATATTAAGAACAGTAACGGTCGGATTTATTTTTACTAACGGTGAAAAAATATTATTGGCAATAGAATTGATTTTAATACCGCTGCGAATGACAATGGTCTCAGTCCATCTTAGCCGCAAGGCCGAGATGGGACCGATACGATAAAAGTACAGATTAGCAGGTCGACAGAGTCAATCAAAGCAAGCATGGCACATTGCAGAGGTTACACAAACACAGCAATATTAAGAATAGTAATGTTTAGTTTTATTTTTACTATCGGTTAAAAAATATTACTGGTGATAGAAGTGATTTTAATACCGCTGCGAATGACAACGGTCTCAGTCCATCTTAGCCGCAAGGCCGATTTGGGACCGATACGATAAAAGTACAGATTAGCATGCCAACGGATGGATGGCACGTTGCAGGGGTTGTACAATTACAAAAATATTAAGAACAGTAACGGTCGGATTTATTTTTACTAACGGTGAAAAAATATTACTGGTGACTACAGTGATTTTAATACCGCTGCGAATGACAATGGTCTCAGTCCATCTTAGCCGCAAGGCCGAAATGGGACCGATACGATAAAAGTACAGATTAGCATGCCAACGTATGGATGGCACGTTGCAGGGGTTGTACAATTACAAAAATATTAAGAACAGTAACGGTCGGTTTTATTTTTACTATCGGTTAAAAAATATTACAGGCGATAGAAGTGATTTTAATACCGCTACGAATGACAATGGTCTCAGTCCATCTTAGCCGCAAGGCCGAGTTGGGACAGATACGATAAAAGTAAAGATTAGCAGGTCGACAGAGTCAATCAAAGCAAGCATGGCACATTGCAGAGGTTACACGAATACAACAATATTAAGAACAGTAATGATTAGTTTTATTTTTACTATCGGTTAAAAAATATTACTGGTGATAGAAGTGATTTTAATACCGCTGCGAATGACAACGGTCTCAGTCCATCTTAGCCGCAAGGCCGAGATGGTACCGATACGATAAAAGTATAGATTAGCATGCCAACGTATGGACGGCACGTTGCAGGGGTTGTACAATTACAAAAATATTAAGAACAGTAACGGTCGGTTTTATTTTTACTATCGTTGAAAAAATATTACTGGTGATAGAAGTGATTTTAATACCGCTGCGAATGACAATGGTCTCAGTCCATCTTAGCCGCAAGCCCGAGATGGGACCGATACGATAAAAGTACAGATTAGCATGCCATCGGATGGATGGCACATTGCAGGGGTTGTACAATTACAAAAATATTAAGAACAGTAACGGTCGGATTTATTTTTACTAACGGTGAAAAAATATTACTGGTGACTACAGTGATTTTAATACCGCTGTGAATGACAATGGTCTCAGTCCATCTTAGCCGCAAGGCCGAGATGGGCCGATACGATAAAAGTACAGATTAGCATGCCAACGGATGGATGGCAAATTGCAGGGGTTGTACAATTACAAAAATATTAAGAACAGTAACGGTCGGTTTTATTTTTACTATCTGTTAAAAATATTACTGGTGATAGAAGTGGTTTTAATACCGCTGCGAATGACAATGGTCTCAGTCCATCTTAGCTGCAAGGCCGAGATGGGACCGATACGATAAAAGAACAGATTAGCATGCCAACGGATGGATGGCACATTGCAGGGGTTGTACAATTACAAAAATATTAAGAACAGTAACGGTCGGTTTTATTTTTACTATCGGTGAAAAAATATTACTGGTGATAGAAGTGATTTTAATACCGCTGCGAATGACAATGGTCTCAGTCCATCCTAGCCGCAAGGCCGAGATGGGACCGATACGATAAAAGTACAGATTAGCATGCCAACGGATGGATGGCACATTGCAGGGGTTGTACAATTACAAAAATATTAAGAACAGTAACGGACGGTTTTATTTTTACTATCGATTAAAAAATATTATTGGCAATAGAAGTGATTTTAATACCGCTGCGAATGACAATGGTCTCAGTCCATCTTAGCCGCAAGGCCGAGATGGGACCGATACGATAAAAGTACAGATTAGCAGGTCGACAGAGTCAATCAAAGCAAGCATGGCACATTGCAGAGGTTACACAAACACAGCAATATTAAGAATAGTAATGTTTAGTTTTATTTTTACTATCGGTTAAAAAATATTACTGGTGATAGAAGTGATTTTAATACCGCTGCGAATGACAACGGTCTCAGTCCATCTTAGCCGCAAGGCCGATTTGGGACCGATACGATAAAAGTACAGATTAGCATGCCAACGGATGGATGGCACGTTGCAGGGGTTGTACAATTACAAAAATATTAAGAACAGTAACGGTCGGTTTTATTTTTACTATCGGTTAAAAATATTACTGGTGATAGAAGTGCTTTTAATACCGCTGCGAATGACAATGGTGTCAGTCCATCTTAGCTGCAAGGCCGAGATGGGACCGATACGATAAAAGAACAGATTAGCATGCCATCGGATGGATGGCACATTGCAGGGGTTGTACAATTACAAAAATATTAAGAACAGTAAAGGTCGGTTTTATTTTTACTATCGTTGAAAAAATATTACTGGTGATAGAAGTGATTTTAATACCGCTGCGAATGACAATGGTCTCAGTCCATCTTAGCCGCAAGCCCGAGATGGGACCGATACGATAAAAGTACAGATTAGCATGCCATCGGATGGATGGCACATTGCAGGGGTTGTACAATTACAAAAATATTAAGAACAGTAACGGTCGGATTTATTTTTACTAACGGTGAAAAAATATTACTGGTGACTACAGTGATTTTAATACCGCTGCGAATGACAATGGTCTCAGTCCATCTTAGCCGCAAGGCCGAAATGGGACCGATACGATAAAAGTACAGATTAGCATGCCAACGTATGGATGGCACGTTGCAGGGGTTGTACAATTACAAAAATATTAAGAACAGTAACGGTCGGTTTTATTTTTACTATCGGTTAAAAAATATTACAGGCGATAGAAGTGATTTTAATACCGCTACGAATGACAATGGTCTCAGTCCATCTTAGCCGCAAGGCCGAGTTGGGACAGATACGATAAAAGTAAAGATTAGCAGGTCGACAGAGTCAATCAAAGCAAGCATGGCACATTGCAGAGGTTACACGAATACAACAATATTAAGAACAGTAATGATTAGTTTTATTTTTACTATCGGTTAAAAAATATTACTGGTGATAGAAGTGATTTTAATACCGCTGCGAATGACAACGGTCTCAGTCCATCTTAGCCGCAAGGCCGAGATGGTACCGATACGATAAAAGTATAGATTAGCATGCCAACGTATGGACGGCACGTTGCAGGGGTTGTACAATTACAAAAATATTAAGAACAGTAACGGTCGGTTTTATTTTTACTATCGTTGAAAAAATATTACTGGTGATAGAAGTGATTTTAATACCGCTGCGAATGACAATGGTCTCAGTCCATCTTAGCCGCAAGGCCGAGATGGGACCGATACGATAAAAGTATAGATTAGCATGCCAACGGATGGATGCCACATTGCAGGGGTTGTACAATTACAAAAATATTAAGAACAGTAACGGTCGGTTTTATTTTTACTATCGGTGAAAAAATATTACTGATGATAGAAGTGATTTTAATACCGCTGCGAATGACAATGGTCTCAGTCCATCTTAGCCGCAAGGCCGAGATGGGACCGATACGATAAAAGTACAGATTAGCATGCCAACGGATGGATGGCACATTGCAGGGGTTGTACAATTACAAAAATTTAAAGAACAGTAACGGTCGGATTTATTTTTACGATCGGTTAAAAAATATTACTGGTGATAGAAGTGATTTTAATACCGCTGCGAATGACAATGGTCTCAGTCCATCTTAGCCGCAAGGCCGAGATGGGACCGATACGATAAAAGTACAGATTAGCAGGTCGACAGAGTCAATCAAAGCAAGCATGGCACATTGCAGAGGTTACACAAACACAGCAATATTAAGAATAGTAATGTTTAGTTTTATTTTTACTATCGGTTAAAAAATATTACTGGTGATAGAAGTGATTTTAATACCGCTGCGAATGACAACGGTCTCAGTCCATCTTAGCCGCAAGGCCGATTTGGGACCGATACGATAAAAGTACAGATTAGCATGCCAACGGATGGATGGCACGTTGCAGGGGTTGTACAATTACAAAAATATTAAGAACAGTAACGGTCGGATTTATTTTTACTAACGGTGAAAAAATATTACTGGTGACTACAGTGATTTTAATACCGCTGCGAATGACAATGGTCTCAGTCCATCTTAGCCGCAAGGCCGAAATGGGACCGATACGATAAAAGTACAGATTAGCATGCCAACGTATGGATGGCACGTTGCAGGGGTTGTACAATTACAAAAATATTAAGAACAGTAACGGTCGGTTTTATTTTTACTATCGGTTAAAAAATATTACAGGCGATAGAAGTGATTTTAATACCGCTACGAATGACAATGGTCTCAGTCCATCTTAGCCGCAAGGCCGAGTTGGGACAGATACGATAAAAGTAAAGATTAGCAGGTCGACAGAGTCAATCAAAGCAAGCATGGCACATTGCAGAGGTTACACGAATACAACAATATTAAGAACAGTAATGATTAGTTTTATTTTTACTATCGGTTAAAAAATATTACTGGTGATAGAAGTGATTTTAATACCGCTGCGAATGACAACGGTCTCAGTCCATCTTAGCCGCAAGGCCGAGATGGTACCGATACGATAAAAGTATAGATTAGCATGCCAACGTATGGACGGCACGTTGCAGGGGTTGTACAATTACAAAAATATTAAGAACAGTAACGGTCGGTTTTATTTTTACTATCGTTGAAAAAATATTACTGGTGATAGAAGTGATTTTAATACCGCTGCGAATGACAATGGTCTCAGTCCATCTTAGCCGCAAGCCCGAGATGGGACCGATACGATAAAAGTACAGATTAGCATGCCATCGGATGGATGGCACATTGCAGGGGTTGTACAATTACAAAAATATTAAGAACAGTAACGGTCGGATTTATTTTTACTAACGGTGAAAAAATATTACTGGTGACTACAGTGATTTTAATACCGCTGTGAATGACAATGGTCTCAGTCCATCTTAGCCGCAAGGCCGAGATGGGCCGATACGATAAAAGTACAGATTAGCATGCCAACGGATGGATGGCAAATTGCAGGGGTTGTACAATTACAAAAATATTAAGAACAGTAACGGTCGGTTTTATTTTTACTATCTGTTAAAAATATTACTGGTGATAGAAGTGGTTTTAATACCGCTGCGAATGACAATGGTCTCAGTCCATCTTAGCTGCAAGGCCGAGATGGGACCGATACGATAAAAGAACAGATTAGCATGCCAACGGATGGATGGCACATTGCAGGGGTTGTACAATTACAAAAATATTAAGAACAGTAACGGTCGGTTTTATTTTTACTATCGGTGAAAAAATATTACTGGTGATAGAAGTGATTTTAATACCGCTGCGAATGACAATGGTCTCAGTCCATCCTAGCCGCAAGGCCGAGATGGGACCGATACGATAAAAGTACAGATTAGCATGCCAACGGATGGATGGCACATTGCAGGGGTTGTACAATTACAAAAATATTAAGAACAGTAACGGACGGTTTTATTTTTACTATCGATTAAAAAATATTATTGGCAATAGAAGTGATTTTAATACCGCTGCGAATGACAATGGTCTCAGTCCATCTTAGCCGCAAGGCCGAGATGGGACCGATACGATAAAAGTACAGATTAGCAGGTCGACAGAGTCAATCAAAGCAAGCATGGCACATTGCAGAGGTTACACAAACACAGCAATATTAAGAATAGTAATGTTTAGTTTTATTTTTACTATCGGTTAAAAAATATTACTGGTGATAGAAGTGATTTTAATACCGCTGCGAATGACAACGGTCTCAGTCCATCTTAGCCGCAAGGCCGATTTGGGACCGATACGATAAAAGTACAGATTAGCATGCCAACGGATGGATGGCACGTTGCAGGGGTTGTACAATTACAAAAATATTAAGAACAGTAACGGTCGGTTTTATTTTTACTATCGGTTAAAAATATTACTGGTGATAGAAGTGCTTTTAATACCGCTGCGAATGACAATGGTGTCAGTCCATCTTAGCTGCAAGGCCGAGATGGGACCGATACGATAAAAGAACAGATTAGCATGCCATCGGATGGATGGCACATTGCAGGGGTTGTACAATTACAAAAATATTAAGAACAGTAAAGGTCGGTTTTATTTTTACTATCGTTGAAAAAATATTACTGGTGATAGAAGTGATTTTAATACCGCTGCGAATGACAATGGTCTCAGTCCATCTTAGCCGCAAGCCCGAGATGGGACCGATACGATAAAAGTACAGATTAGCATGCCATCGGATGGATGGCACATTGCAGGGGTTGTACAATTACAAAAATATTAAGAACAGTAACGGTCGGATTTATTTTTACTAACGGTGAAAAAATATTACTGGTGACTACAGTGATTTTAATACCGCTGCGAATGACAATGGTCTCAGTCCATCTTAGCCGCAAGGCCGAAATGGGACCGATACGATAAAAGTACAGATTAGCATGCCAACGTATGGATGGCACGTTGCAGGGGTTGTACAATTACAAAAATATTAAGAACAGTAACGGTCGGTTTTATTTTTACTATCGGTTAAAAAATATTACAGGCGATAGAAGTGATTTTAATACCGCTACGAATGACAATGGTCTCAGTCCATCTTAGCCGCAAGGCCGAGTTGGGACAGATACGATAAAAGTAAAGATTAGCAGGTCGACAGAGTCAATCAAAGCAAGCATGGCACATTGCAGAGGTTACACGAATACAACAATATTAAGAACAGTAATGATTAGTTTTATTTTTACTATCGGTTAAAAAATATTACTGGTGATAGAAGTGATTTTAATACCGCTGCGAATGACAACGGTCTCAGTCCATCTTAGCCGCAAGGCCGAGATGGTACCGATACGATAAAAGTATAGATTAGCATGCCAACGTATGGACGGCACGTTGCAGGGGTTGTACAATTACAAAAATATTAAGAACAGTAACGGTCGGTTTTATTTTTACTATCGTTGAAAAAATATTACTGGTGATAGAAGTGATTTTAATACCGCTGCGAATGACAATGGTCTCAGTCCATCTTAGCCGCAAGGCCGAGATGGGACCGATACGATAAAAGTATAGATTAGCATGCCAACGGATGGATGCCACATTGCAGGGGTTGTACAATTACAAAAATATTAAGAACAGTAACGGTCGGTTTTATTTTTACTATCGGTGAAAAAATATTACTGATGATAGAAGTGATTTTAATACCGCTGCGAATGACAATGGTCTCAGTCCATCTTAGCCGCAAGGCCGAGATGGGACCGATACGATAAAAGTACAGATTAGCATGCCAACGGATGGATGGCACATTGCAGGGGTTGTACAATTACAAAAATTTAAAGAACAGTAACGGTCGGATTTATTTTTACGATCGGTTAAAAAATATTACTGGTGATAGAAGTGATTTTAATACCGCTGCGAATGACAATGGTCTCAGTCCATCTTAGCCGCAAGGCTGAGATAGGACCCATACGATAAAAGTACAGATTAGCATGCCAACGTATGGATGGCACGTTGCAGGGGTTGTACAATTACAAAAATATTAAGAACAGTAAAGGTCGGTTTTATTTTTACTATCGTTGAAAAAATATTACTGGTGATAGAAGTGATTTTAATACCGCTGCGAATGACAATGGTCTCAGTCCATCTTAGCCGCAAGCCCGAGATGGGACCGATACGATAAAAGTACAGATTAGCATGCCATCGGATGGATGGCACATTGCAGGGGTTGTACAATTACAAAAATATTAAGAACAGTAACGGTCGGATTTATTTTTACTAACTGTGAAAAAATATTACTGGTGACTACAGTGATTTTAATACCGCTGCGAATGACAATGGTCTCAGTCCATCTTAGCCGCAAGGCCGAAATGGGACCGATACGATAAAAGTACAGATTAGCATGCCAACGTATGGATGGCACGTTGCAGGGGTTGTACAATTACAAAAATATTAAGAACAGTAACGGTCGGTTTTATTTTTACTATCGGTTAAAAAATATTACTGGTGAAAGAAGTGATTTTAATACCGCTGCAAATGACAATGGTCTCAGTCCATCTTAGCCGCAAGGCCGAGATGGGACCGATACGATAAAAGTACAGATCAGCATGCCAACGGATGGATGGCACATTGCAGGGGTTGTACAATTACAAAAATATTAAGAACAGTAACGGTCGGTTTTACTTTTATTATCGGTGAAAAAATATTACTGGTGACTACAGTGATTTTAATACCGCTGCGAATGACAATGGTCTCAGTCCATCTTAGCCGCAAGGCCGAGATGGGACCGATACGATAAAAGTACAGATTAGCATGCCGACGTATGGATGGCACGTTGCAGGGGTTGTACAATTACAAAAATATTAAGAACAGTAACGGTCGGTTTTATTTTTACTATCGTTGAAAAAATATTACTGGTGATAGAAGTGATTTTAATACCGCTGCGAATGGCAATGGTCTCAGTCCATCTTAGCCGCAAGCCCGAGATGGGACCGATACGATAAAAGTACAGATTAGCATGCCATCGGATGGATGGCACATTGCAGGGGTTGTACAATTACAAAAATATTAAGAACAGTAACGGTCGGATTTATTTTTACTAACGGTGAAAAAATATTACTGGTGACTACAGTGATTTTAATACCGCTGCGAATGACAATGGTCTCAGTCCATCTTAGCCGCAAGGCCGAGATGGGACCGATACGATAAAAGTACAGATTAGCATGCCAACGTATGGATGGCACGTTGCAGGGGTTGTACAATTACAAAAATATTAAGAACAGTAACGGTCGGTTTTATTTTTACTATCGGTGAAAAAATATTACTGGTGACTACAGTGATTTTAATACCGCTGCGAATGACAATGGTCTCAGTCCATCTTAGCCGCAAGGCCGAGATGGGACCGATACGATAAAAGTACAGATTAGCATGCCAACGTATGGATGGCACGTTGCAGGGGTTGTACAATTACAAAAATATTAAGAACAGTCACGGTCGGTTTTATTTTTACTATCGGTGAAAAAATATTACTGGTGACTAGAGTGATTTTAATACCGCTGTGAATGACAATGGTCTCAGTCCATCTTAGCCGCAAGGCCGAGATGGGCCGATACGATAAAAGTACAGATTAGCATGCCAACGGATGGATGGCAAATTGCAGGGGTTGTACAATTACAAAAATATTAAGAACAGTAACGGTCGCTTTTATTTTTACAATCGGTGAAAAAATATTACTGATGATAGAAGTAATTTTAATACCGCTGCGAATGACAATGGTCTCAGTCCATCTTAGCCGCAAGGCCGAGATGGGACCGATACGATAAAAGTACAGATTAGCATGCCAACGTATGGATGGCACGTTGCAGGGGTTGTACAATTACAAAAATATTAAGAACAGTCACGGTCGGTTTTATTTTTACTATCGGTGAAAAAATATTACTGGTGACTACAGTGATTTTAATACCGCTGCGAATGACAATGGTCTCAGTCCATCTTAGCCGCAAGGCCGAGATGGGACCGATACGATAAAAGTACAGATTAGCATGCCAACGGATGGATGGCAAATTGCAGGGGTTGTACAATTACAATAATATTAAGAACAGTAACGGTCGGTTTTATTTTTACTATCGTTGAAAAAATATTACTGGTGATAGAAGTGATTTTAATACCGCTGCGAATGACAATGGTCTCAGTCCATCTTAGCCGCAAGCCCGAGATGGGACCGATACGATAAAAGTACAGATTAGCATGCCATCGGATGGATGGCACATTGCAGGGGTTGTACAATTACAAAAATATTAAGAACAGTAACGGTCGGATTTATTTTTACTAACGGTGAAAAAATATTACTGGTGACTACAGTGATTTTAATACCGCTGCGAATGACAATGGTCTCAGTCCATCTTAGCCGCAAGGCCGAGATGGGACCGATACGATAAAAGTACAGATTAGCATGCCAACGTATGGATGGCACGTTGCAGGGGTTGTACAATTACAAAAATATTAAGAACAGTAACGGTCGGTTTTATTTTTACTATCGGTGAAAAAATATTACTGGTGACTACAGTGATTTTAATACCGCTGCGAATGACAATGGTCTCAGTCCATCTTAGCCGCAAGGCCGAGATGGGACCGATACGATAAAAGTACAGATTAGCATGCCGACGTATGGATGGCACGTTGCAGGGGTTGTACAATTACAAAAATATTAAGAACAGTCACGGTCGGTTTTATTTTTACTATCGGTGAAAAAATATTACTGGTGACTACAGTGATTTTAATACCGCTGTGAATGACAATGGTCTCAGTCCATCTTAGCCGCAAGGCCGAGATGGGCCGATACGATAAAAGTACAGATTAGCATGCCAACGGATGGATGGCAAATTGCAGGGGTTGTACAATTACAAAAATATTAAGAACAGTAACGGTCGCTTTTATTTTTACTATCGGTGAAAAAATATTACTGATGATAGAAGTAATTTTAATACCGCTGCGAATGACAATGGTCTCAGTCCATCTTAGCCGCAAGTCCGAGATGGGACCGATACGATAAAAGTACAGATTAGCATGCCGTCGGATGGATGGCACATTGCAGGGGTTGTACAATTACAAAAATATTAAGAACAGTAACGGTCGCTTTTATTTTTACTATCGGTGAAAAAATATTACTGATGATAGAAGTAATTTTAATACCGCTGCGAATGACAATGGTCTCAGTCCATCTTAGCCGCAAGGCCGAGATGGGACCGATACGATAAAAGTACAGATTAGCATGCCAACGGATGGATGGCACATTGCAGGGGTTGTACAATTACAAAAATATAAAGAACAGTAACGGTCGGATTTATTTTTACGATCGGTTAAAAAATATTACTGGTGATAGAAGTGATTTTAATACCGCTGCGAATGACAATGGTCTCAGTCCATCTTAGCCGCAAGGCTGAGATAGGACCCATACGATAAAAGTACAGATTAGCAGGTCGACAGAGTCAATCAAAGCAAGCATGGCACATTGCAGAGGTTACACGAATACAACAATATTAAGAACAGTAATGATTAGTTTTATTTTTACTATCGGTGAAAAAATATTACTGGTGACTACAGTGATTTTAATACCGCTGTGAATGACAATGGTCTCAGTCCATCTTAGCCGCAAGGCCGAGATGGGCCGATACGATAAAAGTACAGATTAGCATGCCAACGGATGGATGGCAAATTGCAGGGGTTGTACAATTACAAAAATATTAAGAACAGTAACGGTCGCTTTTATTTTTACTATCGGTGAAAAAATATTACTGATGATAGAAGTAATTTTAATACCGCTGCGAATGACAATGGTCTCAGTCCATCTTAGCCGCAAGGCCGAGATGGGACCGATACGATAAAAGTACAGATTAGCATGCCAACGGATGGATGGCACATTGCAGGGGTTGTACAATTACAAAAATATAAAGAACAGTAACGGTCGGATTTATTTTTACGATCGGTTAAAAAATATTACTGGTGATAGAAGTGATTTTAATACCGCTGCGAATGACAATGGTCTCAGTCCATCTTAGCCGCAAGGCTGAGATAGGACCCATACGATAAAAGTACAGATTAGCAGGTCGACAGAGTCAATCAAAGCAAGCATGGCACATTGCAGAGGTTACACGAATACAACAATATTAAGAACAGTAATGATTAGTTTTATTTTTACTATCGGTGAAAAAATATTACTGGTGATAGAAGTGATTTTAATACCGCTGCGAATGACAACGGTCTCAGTCCATCTTAGCCGCAAGGCCGAGATGGGACCGATACGATAAAAGTATAGATTAGCATGCCAACGGATGGATGCCACATTGCAGGGGTTGTACAATTACAAAAATATTAAGAACAGTAACGGTCGGTTTTATTTTTACTATCGGTGAAAAAATATTACTGATGATAGAAGTGATTTTAATACCGCTGCGAATGACAATGGTCTCAGTCCATCTTAGCCGCAAGGCCGAGATGGGACCGATACGATAAAAGTACAGATTAGCATGCCAACGGATGGATGGCACATTGCAGGGGTTGTACAATTACAAAAATATAAAGAACAGTAACGGTCGGATTTATTTTTACGATCGGTTAAAAAATATTACTGGTGATAGAAGTGATTTTAATACCGCTGCGAATGACAATGGTATCAGTCCATCTTAGCCGCAAGGCTGAGATAGGACCCATACGATAAAAGTACAGATTAGCAGGTCGACAGAGTCAATCAAAGCAAGCATGGCACATTGCAGAGGTTACACGAATACAACAATATTAAGAACAGTAATGATTAGTTTTATTTTTACTATCGGTTAAAAAATATTACTGGTGATAGAAGTGATTTTAATACCGCTGCGAATGACAATGGTCTCAGTCCATCTTAGCCGCAAGGCTGAGATGGGACCGATACGATAAAAGTACAGATTAGCATGCCAACGTATGGATGGCACGTTGCAGGGGTTGTACAATTACAAAAATATTAAGAACAGTAACGGTCGGTTTTATTTTTACTATCGTTGAAAAAATATTACTGGTGATAGAAGTGATTTTAATACCGCTGCGAATGACAATGGTCTCAGTCCATCTTAGCCGCAAGCCCGAGATGGGACCGATACGATAAAAGTACAGATTAGCATGCCGTCGGATGGATGGCACATTGCAGGGGTTGTACAGTTACAAAAATATTAAGAACAGTAACGGTCGGATTTATTTTTACTAACGGTGAAAAAATATTACTGGTGACTACAGTGATTTTAATACCGCTGCGAATGACAATGGTCTCAGTCCATCTTAGCCGCAAGGCCGAGATGGGACCGATACGATAAAAGTACAGATTAGCATGCCAACGTATGGATGGCACGTTGCAGGGGTTGTACAATTACAAAAATATTAAGAACAGTAACGGTCGGTTTTATTTTTACTATCGTTGAAAAAATATTACTGGTGATAGAAGTGATTTTAATACCGCTGCGAATGACAATGGTCTCAGTCCATCTTAGCCTCAAGCCCGAGATGGGACCGATACGATAAAAGTACAGATTAGCATGCCAACGGATGGATGCCACATTGCAGGGGTTGTACAATTACAAAAATATTAAGAACAGTAACGGTCGGTTTTATTTTTACTATAGGTGAAAAAATATTACTGATGATAGAAGTGATTTTAATACCGCTGCGAATGACAATGGTCTCAGTCCATCTTAGCCGCAAGGCTGAGATAGGACCCATACGATAAAAGTACAGATTAGCAGGTCGACAGAGTCAATCAAAGCAAGCATGGCACATTGCAGAGGTTACACGAATACAACAATATTAAGAACAGTAATGATTAGTTTTATTTTTACTATCGGTTAAAAAATATTACTGGTGATAGAAGTGATTTTAATACCGCTGCGAATGACAATGGTCTCAGTCCATCTTAGCCGCAAGGCTGAGATGGGACCGATACGATAAAAGTACAGATTAGCATGAAAACGGATGGATGGCTCTTTGCAGGGGTTATACAATTACAAAAATATTAAGAACAGTAACGGTCGGTTTTATTTTTACTATCGGTTAAAAAATATTACTGGTGATAGAAGCAATTTTAATACTGCTGCGAATGACAATGGTCTCAGTCCATCTTAGCCGCAAGGCTGAGATGGGACCGATACGATAAAAGTACAGATTAGCATGAAAACGGATGGATGGCTCTTTGCAGGGGTTATACAATTACAAAAATATTAAGAACAGTAACGGTCGGTTTTATTTTTACTATCGGTTAAAAAATATTACTGGTGATAGAAGCGATTTTAATACCGCTGCGAATGACAATGGTCTCAGTCCATCTTAGCCGCAAGGATGAGATAGGACCCATACGATAAAAGTACAGATTAGCAGGTCGACAGAGTCAATCAAAGCAAGCATGGCACATTGCAGAGGTTACACGAATACAACAATATTAAGAACAGTAATGATTAGTTTTATTTTTACTATCGGTTAAAAAATATTACTGGTGATAGAAGTGATTTTAATACCGCTGCGAATCACAATGGTCTCAGTCCATCTTAGCCGCAAGGCCGAGATGGGACCGATACGATAAAAGTACAGATTAGCATGCCAACGTATGGATGGCACGTTGCAGGGGTTGTACAATTACAAAAATATTAAGAACAGTCACGGTCGGTTTTATTTTTACTATCGGTGAAAAAATATTACTGATGATAGAAGTGATTTTAATACCGCTGCGAATGACAATGGTCTCAGTCCATCTTAGCCGCAAGGCCGAGATGGGACCGATACGATAAAAGTACAGATTAGCATGCCAACGGATGGATGGCACATTGCAGGGGTTGTACAATTACAAAAATATAAAGAACAGTAACGGTCGGATTTATTTTTACGATCGGTTAAAAAATATTACTGGTGATAGAAGTGATTTTAATACCGCTGCGAATGACAATGGTCTCAGTCCATCTTAGCCGCAAGGCTGAGATAGGACCCATACGATAAAAGTACAGATTAGCAGGTCGACAGAGTCAATCAAAGCAAGCATGGCACATTGCAGAGGTTACACGAATACAACAATATTAAGAACAGTAATGATTAGTTTTATTTTTACTATCGGTTAAAAAATATTACTGGTGATAGAAGTGATTTTAATACCGCTGCGAATGACAATGGTCTCAGTCCATCTTAGCCGCAAGGCTGAGATGGGACCGATACGATAAAAGTACAGATTAGCATGCCAACGTATGGATGGCACGTTGCAGGGGTTGTACAATTACAAAAATATTAAGAACAGTAACGGTCGGTTTTATTTTTACTATCGTTGAAAAAATATTACTGGTGATAGAAGTGATTTTAATACCGCTGCGAATGACAATGGTCTGAGTCCATCTTAGCCGCAAGCCCGAGATGGGACCGATACGATAAAAGTACAGATTAGCATGCCGTCGGATGGATGGCACATTGCAGGGGTTGTACAGTTACAAAAATATTAAGAACAGTAACGGTCGGATTTATTTTTACTAACGGTGAAAAAATATTACTGGTGACTACAGTGATTTTAATACCGCTGCGAATGACAATGGTCTCAGTCCATCTTAGCCGCAAGGCCGAGATGGGACCGATACGATAAAAGTACAGATTAGCATGCCAACGTATGGATGGCACGTTGCAGGGGTTGTACAATTACAAAAATATTAAGAACAGTAACGGTCGGTTTTATTTTTACTATCGTTGAAAAAATATTACTGGTGATAGAAGTGATTTTAATACCGCTGCGAATGACAATGGTCTCAGTCCATCTTAGCCGCAAGCCCGAGATGGGACCGATACGATAAAAGTACAGATTAGCATGCCGTCGGATGGATGGCACATTGCAGGGGTTGTACAATTACAAAAATATTAAGAACAGTAACGGTCGGATTTATTTTTACTAACGGTGAAAAAATATTACTGGTGACTACAGTGATTTTAATACCGCTGCGAATGACAATGGTCTCAGTCCATCTTAGCCGCAAGGCCGAGATGGGACCGATACGATAAAAGTACAGATTAGCATGCCAACGGATGGATGGCACATTGCAGGGGTTGTACAATTACAAAAATATAAAGAACAGTAACGGTCGGATTTATTTTTACGATCGGTTAAAAAATATTACTGGTGATAGAAGTGATTTTAATACCGCTGCGAATGACAATGGTCTCATTCCATCTGAGCCGCAAGGCCGAGATGGGACCGATACGATAAAAGTACAGATTAGCAGGTCGACAGAGTCAATC
Organism: Cerceris ruficornis; assembly: GCA_963989415.1. NCBI lineage: Eukaryota > Metazoa > Arthropoda > Insecta > Hymenoptera > Crabronidae > Cerceris > Cerceris ruficornis. Next base: position 11,815,988 of record OZ022520.1, on the reverse strand, counting down.
AAAGCAAGCATGGCACATTGCAGAGGTTACACGAATACAACAATATTAAGAACAGTAATGATTAGTTTTATTTTTACTATCGGTTAAAAAATATTACTGGTGATAGAAGTGATTTTAATACCGCTGAGAATGACAATGGTCTCAGTCCATCTTAGCCGCAAGGCTGAGATGGGACCGATACGATAAAAGTACAGATTAGCATGAAAACGGATGGATGGCTCTTTGCAGGGGTTATACAATTACAAAAATATTAAGAACAGTAACGGTCGGTTTTATTTTTACTATCGGTTAAAAAATATTACTGGTGATAGAAGCGATTTTAATACCGCTGCGAATGACAATGGTCTCAGTCCATCTTAGCCGCAAGGCTTAGATAGGACCCATACGATAAAAGTACAGATTAGCAGGTCGACAGAGTCAATCAAAGCAAGCATGGCACATTGCAGAGGTTACACGAATACAACAATATTAAGAACAGTAATGATTAGTTTTATTTTTACTATCGGTTAAAAAATATTACTGGTGATAGAAGTGATTTTAATACCGCTGCGAATCACAATGGTCTCAGTCCATCTTACCCGCAAGGCCGAGATGGGACCGATACGATAAACGTACAAATTAGCATGCCAACGTATGGATGGCACGTTGCAGGGGTTGTACAATTACAAAAATATTAAGAACAGTCACGGTCGGTTTTATTTTTACTATCGGTGAAAAAATATTACTGGTGACTACAGTGATTTTAATACCGCTGCGAATGACAATGGTCTCAGTCCATCTTAGCCGCAAGGCCGAGATGGGACCGATACGATAAAAGTACAGATTAGCATGCCAACGGATGGATGGCAAATTGCAGGGGTTGTACAATTACAAAAATATTAAGAACAGTAACGGTCGGTTTTATTTTTACTATCGGTGAAAAAATATTACTGGTGACTACAGTGATTTTAATACCGCTGCGAATGACAATGGTCTCAGTCCATCTTAGCCGCAAGGCCGAGATGGGACCGATACGATAAAAGTACAGATTAGCATGCCAACGTATGGATGGCACGTTGCAGGGGTTGTACAATTACAAAAATATTAAGAACAGTCACGGTCGGTTTTATTTTTACTATCGGTGAAAAAATATTACTGGTGACTACAGTGATTTTAATACCGCTGCGAATGACAATGGTCTCAGTCCATCTTAGCCGCAAGGCCGAGATGGGACCGATACGATAAAAGTACAGATTAGCATGCCAACGTATGGATGGCACGTTGCAGGGGTTGTACAATTACAAAAATATTAAGAACAGTAACGGTCGGTTTTATTTTTACTATCGTTGAAAAAATATTACTGGTGATAGAAGTGATTTTAATACCGCTGCGAATGACAATGGTCTCAGTCCATCTTAGCCGCAAGCCCGAGATGGGACCGATACGATAAAAGTACAGATTAGCATGCCATCGGATGGATGGCACATTGCAGGGGTTGTACAATTACAAAAATATTAAGAACAGTAACGGTCGGATTTATTTTTACTAACGGTGAAAAAATATTACTGGTGACTACAGTGATTTTAATACCGCTGCGAATGACAATGGTCTCAGTCCATCTTAGCCGCAAGGCCGAGATGGGACCGATACGATAAAAGTACAGATTAGCATGCCAACGTATGGATGGCACGTTGCAGGGGTTGTACAATTACAAAAATATTAAGAACAGTAACGGTCGGTTTTATTTTTACTATCGGTGAAAAAATATTACTGGTGACTACAGTGATTTTAATACCGCTGCGAATGACAATGGTCTCAGTCCATCTTAGCCGCAAGGCCGAGATGGGACCGATACGATAAAAGTACAGATTAGCATGCCAACGGATGGATGGCACATTGCAGGGGTTGTACAATTACAAAAATATAAAGAACAGTAACGGTCGGATTTATTTTTACGATCGGTTAAAAAATATTACTGGTGATAGAAGTGATTTTAATACCGCTGCGAATGACAATGGTCTCAGTCCATCTTAGCCGCAAGGCTGAGATAGGACCCATACGATAAAAGTACAGATTAGCAGGTCGACAGAGTCAATCAAAGCAAGCATGGCACATTGCAGAGGTTACACGAATACAACAATATTAAGAACAGTAATGATTAGTTTTATTTTTACTATCGGTTAAAAAATATTACTGGTGATAGAAGTGATTTTAATACCGCTGCGAATCACAATGGTCTCAGTCCATCTTACCCGCAAGGCCGAGATGGGACCGATACGATAAACGTACAAATTAGCATGCCAACGTATGGATGGCACGTTGCAGGGGTTGTACAATTACAAAAATATTAAGAACAGTCACGGTCGGTTTTATTTTTACTATCGGTGAAAAAATATTACTGGTGACTACAGTGATTTTAATACCGCTGCGAATGACAATGGTCTCAGTCCATCTTAGCCGCAAGGCCGAGATGGGACCGATACGATAAAAGTACAGATTAGCATGCCAACGGATGGATGGCAAATTGCAGGGGTTGTACAATTACAAAAATATTAAGAACAGTAACGGTCGGTTTTATTTTTACTATCGGTGAAAAAATATTACTGGTGACTACAGTGATTTTAATACCGCTGCGAATGACAATGGTCTCAGTCCATCTTAGCCGCAAGGCCGAGATGGGACCGATACGATAAAAGTACAGATTAGCATGCCAACGTATGGATGGCACGTTGCAGGGGTTGTACAATTACAAAAATATTAAGAACAGTCACGGTCGGTTTTATTTTTACTATCGGTGAAAAAATATTACTGGTGACTACAGTGATTTTAATACCGCTGCGAATGACAATGGTCTCAGTCCATCTTAGCCGCAAGGCCGAGATGGGACCGATACGATAAAAGTACAGATTAGCATGCCAACGTATGGATGGCACGTTGCAGGGGTTGTACAATTACAAAAATATTAAGAACAGTAACGGTCGGTTTTATTTTTACTATCGTTGAAAAAATATTACTGGTGATAGAAGTGATTTTAATACCGCTGCGAATGACAATGGTCTCAGTCCATCTTAGCCGCAAGCCCGAGATGGGACCGATACGATAAAAGTACAGATTAGCATGCCATCGGATGGATGGCTCTTTGCAGGGGTTATACAATTACAAAAATATTAAGAACAGTAACGGTCGGTTTTATTTTTACTATCGGTTAAAAAATATTACTGGTGATAGAAGCGATTTTAATACCGCTGCGAATGACAATGGTCTCAGTCCATCTTAGCCGCAAGGCTGAGATAGGACCCATACGATAAAAGTACAGATTAGCAGGTCGACAGAGTCAATCAAAGCAAGCATGGCACATTGCAGAGGTTACACGAATACAACAATATTAAGAACAGTAATGATTAGTTTTATTTTTACTATCGGTTAAAAAATATTACTGGTGATAGAAGTGATTTTAATACCGCTGCGAATCACAATGGTCTCAGTCCATCTTAGCCGCAAGGCCGAGATGGGACCGATACGATAAAACTACAGATTAGCATGCCAATGTATGGATGGCACGTTGCAGGGGTTGTACAATTACAAAAACATTAGGAACAGTCACTGTCGGTTTTATTTTTACTATCGGTGAAAAAATATTACTGGTGACTACAGTGATTTTAATACCGCTGCGAATGACAATGGTCTCAGTCCATCTTAGCCGCAAGGCCGAGATGGGACCGATACGATAAAAGTACAGATTAGCATGCCAACGGATGGATGGCAAATTGCAGGGGTTGTACAATTACAAAAATATTAAGAACAGTAACGGTCGGTTTTATTTTTACTATCGGTGAAAAAATATTACTGGTGACTACAGTGATTTTAATACCGCTGCGAATGACAATGGTCTCAGTCCATCTTAGCCGCAAGGCCGAGATGGGACCGATACGATAAAAGTACAGATTAGCATGCCAACGTATGGATGGCACGTTGCAGGGGTTGTACAATTACAAAAATATTAAGAACAGTAACGGTCGATTTTATTTTTACTATCGGTGAAAAAATATTACTGGTGACTACAGTGATTTTAATACCGCTGCGAATGACAATGGTCTCAGTCCATCTTAGCCGCAAGGCCGAGATGGGACCGATACGATAAACGTACAGATTAGCATGCCAACGGATGGATGGCACATTGCAGGGGTTGCACAATTACAAAAATATTAAGAACAGTAACGGGCCGTTTTATTTTTACTATCGGTGAAAAAATATTATTGGCGATACAAGTGATTTTAATACCGCTGCGAATGACAATGGTCTCAGTCCATCTTAGCCGCAAGGCCGAGATGGGACCGATACGATAAAAGTACAGATTAGCATGCCAACGTATGGATGGCACGTTGCAGGGGTTGTACAATTACAAAAATATTAAGAACAGTAACGGTCGGTTTTATTTTTACTATCGGTGAAAAAATATTACTGGTGACTACAGTGATTTTAATACCGCTGCGAATGACAATGGTCTCAGTCCATCTTAGCCGCAAGGCCGAGATGGGACCGATACGATAAAAGTAATGATTATCAGGTCGACAGAGTCAATCAAAGAAAGCATGGCACATTGCAGAGGTTACACAAATACAACAATATTAAGAACAGTAATGATTAGTTTTATTTTTACTATCGGTTAAAAAATATTACTGGTGAAAGAAGTGATTTTAATACCGCTGCAAATGACAATGGTCTCAGTCCATCTTAGCCGCAAGGCCGAGATGGGACCGATACGATAAAAGTACAGATCAGCATGCCAACGGATGGATGGCACATTGCAGGGGTTGTACAATTACAAAAATATTAAGAACAGTCACGGTCGGTTTTATTTTTACTATCGGTGAAAAAATATTACTGGTGACTACAGTGATTTTAATACCGCTGCGAATGACAATGGTCTCAGTCCATCTTAGCCGCAAGGCCGAGATGGGACCGATACGATAAAAGTACAGATTAGCATGCCAACGGATGGATGGCAAATTGCAGGGGTTGTACAATTACAAAAATATTAAGAACAGTAACGGTCGGTTTTATTTTTACTATCGGTTAAAAAATATTACTGGTGATAGAAGCGATTTTAATACCGCTGCGAATGACAATGGTCTCAGTCCATCGTAGCCGCAAGGCTGAGATAGGACCCATACGATAAAAGTACAGATTAGCAGGTCGACAGAGTCAATCAAAGCAAGCATGGCACATTGCAGAGGTTACACGAATACAACAATATTAAGAACAGTAATGATTAGTTTTATTTTTACTATCGGTTAAAAAATATTACTGGTGATAGAAGTGATTTTAATACCGCTGCGAATGACAATGGTCTCAGTCCATCTTACCCGCAAGGCCGAGATGGGACCGATACGATAAACGTACAGATTAGCATGCCAACGGATGGATGGCACATTGCAGGGGTTGCACAATTACAAAAATATTAAGAACAGTAACGGGCCGTTTTATTTTTACTATCGGTGAAAAAATATTACTGGCGATACAAGTGATTTTAATACCGCTGCGAATGACAATGGTCTCAGTCCATCTTTGCCGCAAGGCCGAGATGGGACCGATACGATAAAAGTACAGATTAGCATGCCAACGTATGGATGGCACGTTGCAGGGGTTGTACAATTACAAAAATATTAAGAACAGTAACGGTCGATTTTATTTTTACTATCGGTGAAAAAATATTACTGGTGACTACAGTGATTTTAATACCGCTGCGAATGACAATGGTCTCAGTCCATCTTAGCCGCAAGGCCGAGATGGGACCGATACGATAAAAGTACAGATTAGCATGCCAACGTATGGATGGCACGTTGCAGGGGTTGTACAATTACAAAAATATTAAGAACAGTCACGGTCGGTTTTATTTTTACTATCGGTGAAAAAATATTACTGGTGACTACAGTGATTTTAATACCGCTGCGAATGACAATGGTCTCAGTCCATCTTAGCCGCAAGGCCGAGATGGGACCGATACGATAAAAGTACAGATTAGCATGCCAACGGATGGATGGCACATTGCAGGGGTTGTACAATTACAAAAATATAAAGAACAGTAACGGTCGGATTTATTTTTACGATCGGTTAAAAAATATTACTGGTGATAGAAGTGATTTTAATACCGCTGCGAATGACAATGGTCTCAGTCCATCTTAGCCGCAAGGCCGAGATGGGACCGATACGATAAAAGTAATGATTATCAGGTCGACAGAGTCAATCAAAGAAAGCATGTCACATTGCAGAGGTTACACAAATACAACAATATTAAGAACAGTAATGATTAGTTTTATTTTTACTATCGGTTAAAAAATATTACTGGTGATAGAAGTGATTTTAATACCGCTGCGAATGACAACGGTCTCAGTCCATCTTAGCCGCAAGGCCGAGATGGGACCGATACGATAAAAGTAAAGATTAGCATGCCAACCGATGGATGGCACATTCCAGGGGTTGTACAATTACAAAAATATTAAGAACAGTAACGGTCGGTGTTATTTTTACTATCGGTGAAAAAAGATTACTGATGATAGAAGTAATTTTAATACCGCTGCGAATGATAATGGTCTCAGTCCATCTTAGCCGCAAGGCCGAGATGGGACCGATACGATAGAAGTACAGATTAGCATTCCAACCGATGGATGGCACATTACAGGATTTGTACAATTACAAAAATATTAAGAACAGTAACGGTCGGTTTTATTTTTACTATCGGTGAAAAAATATTACTGGTGACTACAGTGATTTTAATACCGCTGCGAATGACAATGGTCTCAGTCCATCTTAGCCGCAAGGCCGAGATGGGACCGATACGATAAAAGTACAGATTAGCATGCCAACGTATGGATCGCACGTTGCAGGGGTTGTACAATTACAAAAATATAAAGAACAGTAACGGTCGGATTTATTTTTACTATCGGTTAAAAAATATTACTGGTGACTACAGTGATTTTAATACCGCTGCGAATGACAATGGTCTCAGTCCATCTTAGCCGCAAGGCCGAGATGGTACCGATACGATAAAAGTAATGATTATCAGGTCGACAGAGTCAATCAAAGAAAGCATGGCACATTGCAGAGGTTACACAAATACAACAATATTAAGAACAGTAATGATTAGTTTTATTTTTACTATCGGTTAAAAAATATTACTGGTGAAAGAAGTGATTTTAATACCGCTGCAAATGACAATGGTCTCAGTCCATCTTAGCCGCAAGGCCGAGATGGGACCGATACGATAAAAGTACAGATCAGCATGCCAACGTATGGATGGCACGTTGCAGGGGTTGTACAATTACAAAAATATGAAGAACAGTAACGGTCGGTTTTATTTTTACTATCGGTGAAAAAATATTACTGGTGACTACAGTGATTTTAATACCGCTGCGAATGACAATGGTCTCAGTCCATCTTAGCCGCAAGGCCGAGATGGGACCGATACGATAAAAGTACAGATTAGCATGCCATCGGATGGATGGCACATTGCAGGGGTTGTACAATTACAAAAATATTAAGAACAGTAACGGTCGGATTTATTTTTACTAACGGTGAAAAAATATTACTGGTGACTACAGTGATTTTAATACCGCTGCGAATGACAATGGTCTCAGTCCATCTTACCCGCAAGGCCGAGATGGGACCGATACGATAAAAGTACAGATTAGCAGGTCGACAGAGTCAATCAAAGCAAGCATGGCACATTGCAAAGGTTACACAAACACAGCAATATTAAGAATAGTAATGATTAGTTTTATTTTTACTATCGGTTAAAAAATATTACTGGTGATAGAAGTGATTTTAATACCGCTGCGAATGACAACGGTCTCAGTCCATCTTAGCCGCAAGGCCGAGATGGGACCGATACGATAAAAGTAAAGATTAGCATGCCAACCGATGGATGGCACATTCCAGGGGTTGTACAATTACAAAAATATTAAGAACAGTAACGGTCGGTGTTATTTTTACTATCGGTGAAAAAAGATTACTGATGATAGAAGTAATTTTAATACCGCTGCGAATGATAATGGTCTCAGTCCATCTTAGCCGCAAGGCCGAGATGGGACCGATACGATAGAAGTACAGATTAGCATTCCAACCGATGGATGGCACATTGCAGGGGTTGTACAATTACAAAAATATTAAGAACAGTAACGGTCGGTTTTATTTTTACTATCGGTGAAAAAATATTACTGGTGACTACAGTGATTTTAATACCGCTGCGAATGACAATGGTCTCAGTCCATCTTAGCCGCAAGGCCGAGATGGGACCGATACGATAAAAGTACAGATTAGCATGCCAACGTATGGATGGCACGTTGCAGGGGTTGTACAATTACAAAAATATAAAGAACAGTAACGGTCGGATTTATTTTTACTATCGGTTAAAAAATATTACTGGTGACTACAGTGATTTTAATACCGCTGCGAATGACAATGGTCTCAGTCCATCTTAGCCGCAAGGCCGAGATGGGACCGATACGATAAAAGTACAGATTAGCATGCCAACGTATGGATGGCACGTTGCAGGGGTTGTACAATTACAAAAATATTAAGAACAGTAACGGTCGGATTTATTTTTACTAACGGTGAAAAAATATTACTGGTGACTACAGTGATTTTAATACCGCTGCGAATGACAATGGTCTCAGTCCATCTTAGCCGCAAGGCCGAGATGGGACCGATACGATAAAAGTACAGATTAGCATGCCAACGTATGGATGGCACGTTGCAGGGGTTGTACAATTACAAAAATATGAAGAACAGTAACGGTCGGTTTTATTTTTACTATCGGTGAAAAAATATTACTGGTGACTACAGTGATTTTAATACCGCTGCGAATGACAATGGTCTCAGTCCATCTTAGCCGCAAGGCCGAGATGGGACCGATACGATAAAAGTACAGATTAGCATGCCAACGTATGGATGGCACGTTGCAGGGGTTGTACAATTACAAAAATATTAAGAACAGTCACGGTCGGTTTTATTTTTACTATCGGTGAAAAAATATTACTGGTGACTACAGTGATTTTAATACCGCTGCGAATGACAATGGTCTCAGTCCATCTTAGCCGCAAGGCCGAGATGGGACCGATACGATAAAAGTACAGATTAGCATGCCAACGGATGGATGGCACATTGCAGGGGTTGTACAATTACAAAAATATAAAGAACAGTAACGGTCGGATTTATTTTTACGATCGGTTAAAAAATATTACTGGTGATAGAAGTGATTTTAATACCGCTGCGAATGACAATGGTCTCAGTCCATCTTAGCCGCAAGGCTGAGATAGGACCCATACGATAAAAGTACAGATTAGCAGGTCGACAGAGTCAATCAAAGCAAGCATGGCACATTGCAGAGGTTACACGAATACAACAATATTAAGAACAGTAATGATTAGTTTTATTTTTACTATCGGTTAAAAAATATTACTGGTGATAGAAGTGATTTTAATACCGCTGCGAATGACAATGGTCTCAGTCCATCTTACCCGCAAGGCCGAGATGGGACCGATACGATAAACGTACAGATTAGCATGCCAACGGATGGATGGCACATTGCAGGGGTTGCACAATTACAAAAATATTAAGAACAGTAACGGGCCGTTTTATTTTTACTATCGGTGAAAAAATATTACTGGCGATACAAGTGATTTTAATACCGCTGCGAATGACAATGGTCTCAGTCCATCTTTGCCGCAAGGCCGAGATGGGACCGATACGATAAAAGTACAGATTAGCATGCCAACGTATGGATGGCACGTTGCAGGGGTTGTACAATTACAAAAGTATTAAGAACAGTAACGGTCGATTTTATTTTTACTATCGGTGAAAAAATATTACTGGTGACTACAGTGATTTTAATACCGCTGCGAATGACAATGGTCTCAGTCCATCTTAGCCGCAAGGCCGAGATGGGACCGATACGATAAAAGTACAGATTAGCATGCCAACGTATGGATGGCACGTTGCAGGGGTTGTACAATTACAAAAATATTAAGAACAGTCACGGTCGGTTTTATTTTTACTATCGGTGAAAAAATATTACTGGTGACTACAGTGATTTTAATACCGCTGCGAATGACAATGGTCTCAGTCCATCTTAGCCGCAAGGCCGAGATGGGACCGATACGATAAAAGTACAGATTAGCATGCCAACGGATGGATGGCACATTGCAGGGGTTGTACAATTACAAAAATATAAAGAACAGTAACGGTCGGATTTATTTTTACGATCGGTTAAAAAATATTACTGGTGATAGAAGTGATTTTAATACCGCTGCGAATGACAATGGTCTCAGTCCATCTTAGCCGCAAGGCCGAGATGGGACCGATACGATAAAAGTAATGATTATCAGGTCGACAGAGTCAATCAAAGAAAGCATGTCACATTGCAGAGGTTACACAAATACAACAATATTAAGAACAGTAATGATTAGTTTTATTTTTACTATCGGTTAAAAAATATTACTGGTGATAGAAGTGATTTTAATACCGCTGCGAATCACAATGGTCTCAGTCCATCTTAGCCGCAAGGCCGAGATGGGACCGATACGATAAAAGTACAGATCAGCATGCCAACGGATGGATAGCACATTGCAGGGGTTGTACAATTACAAAAATATTAAGAACAGTAACGGTCGGTTTTACTTTTATTATCGGTGAAAAAATATTACTGGTGACTACAGTGATTTTAATACCGCTGCGAATGACAATGGTCTCAGTCCATCTTAGCCGCAACGCCGAGATGGGACCGATACGATAAAAGTACAGATTAGCATGTCAACGTATGGATGGCACGTTGCAGGGGTTGTACAATTACAAAAATATTAAGAACAGTAACGGTCGGATTTATTTTTACTATCGGTTAAAAAATATTACTGGTGACTACAGTGATTTTAATACCGCTGCGAATGACAATGGTCTCAGTCCATCTTAGCCGCAAGGCCGAGATGGGACCGATACGATAAAAGTACAGATTAGCATGCCAACGTATGGATGGCACGTTGCAGGGGTTGTACAATTACAAAAATATTAAGAACAGTAACGGTCGGATTTATTTTTACTAACGGTGAAAAAATATTACTGGTGACTACAGTGATTTTAATACCGCTGCGAATGACAATGGTCTCAGTCCATCTTAGCCGCAAGGCCGAGATGGGACCGATACGATAAAAGTACAGATTAGCATGCCAACGTATGGATGGCACGTTGCAGGGGTTGTACAATTACAAAAATATGAAGAACAGTAACGGTCGGTTTTATTTTTACTATCGGTGAAAAAATATTACTGGTGACTACAGTGATTTTAATACCGCTGCGAATGACAATGGTCTCAGTCCATCTTAGCCGCAAGGCCGAGATGGGACCGATACGATAAAAGTACAGATTAGCATGCCAACGTATGGATGGCACGTTGCAGGGGTTGTACAATTACAAAAATATTAAGAACAGTCACGGTCGGTTTTATTTTTACTATCGGTGAAAAAATATTACTGGTGACTACAGTGATTTTAATACCGCTGCGAATGACAATGGTCTCAGTCCATCTTAGCCGCAAGGCCGAGATGGGACCGATACGATAAAAGTACAGATTAGCATGCCAACGGATGGATGGCACATTGCAGGGGTTGTACAATTACAAAAATATAAAGAACAGTAACGGTCGGATTTATTTTTACGATCGGTTAAAAAATATTACTGGTGATAGAAGTGATTTTAATACCGCTGCGAATGACAATGGTCTCAGTCCATCTTAGCCGCAAGGCTGAGATAGGACCCATACGATAAAAGTACAGATTAGCAGGTCGACAGAGTCAATCAAAGCAAGCATGGCACATTGCAGAGGTTACACGAATACAACAATATTAAGAACAGTAATGATTAGTTTTATTTTTACTATCGGTTAAAAAATATTACTGGTGATAGAAGTGATTTTAATACCGCTGCGAATGACAATGGTCTCAGTCCATCTTACCCGCAAGGCCGAGATGGGACCGATACGATAAACGTACAGATTAGCATGCCAACGGATGGATGGCACATTGCAGGGGTTGCACAATTACAAAAATATTAAGAACAGTAACGGGCCGTTTTATTTTTACTATCGGTGAAAAAATATTACTGGCGATACAAGTGATTTTAATACCGCTGCGAATGACAATGGTCTCAGTCCATCTTTGCCGCAAGGCCGAGATGGGACCGATACGATAAAAGTACAGATTAGCATGCCAACGTATGGATGGCACGTTGCAGGGGTTGTACAATTACAAAAGTATTAAGAACAGTAACGGTCGATTTTATTTTTACTATCGGTGAAAAAATATTACTGGTGACTACAGTGATTTTAATACCGCTGCGAATGACAATGGTCTCAGTCCATCTTAGCCGCAAGGCCGAGATGGGACCGATACGATAAAAGTACAGATTAGCATGCCAACGTATGGATGGCACGTTGCAGGGGTTGTACAATTACAAAAATATTAAGAACAGTCACGGTCGGTTTTATTTTTACTATCGGTGAAAAAATATTACTGGTGACTACAGTGATTTTAATACCGCTGCGAATGACAATGGTCTCAGTCCATCTTAGCCGCAAGGCCGAGATGGGACCGATACGATAAAAGTACAGATTAGCATGCCAACGGATGGATGGCACATTGCAGGGGTTGTACAATTACAAAAATATAAAGAACAGTAACGGTCGGATTTATTTTTACGATCGGTTAAAAAATATTACTGGTGATAGAAGTGATTTTAATACCGCTGCGAATGACAATGGTCTCAGTCCATCTTAGCCGCAAGGCCGAGATGGGACCGATACGATAAAAGTAATGATTATCAGGTCGACAGAGTCAATCAAAGAAAGCATGTCACATTGCAGAGGTTACACAAATACAACAATATTAAGAACAGTAATGATTAGTTTTATTTTTACTATCGGTTAAAAAATATTACTGGTGATAGAAGTGATTTTAATACCGCTGCGAATCACAATGGTCTCAGTCCATCTTAGCCGCAAGGCCGAGATGGGACCGATACGATAAAAGTACAGATCAGCATGCCAACGGATGGATAGCACATTGCAGGGGTTGTACAATTACAAAAATATTAAGAACAGTAACGGTCGGTTTTACTTTTATTATCGGTGAAAAAATATTACTGGTGACTACAGTGATTTTAATACCGCTGCGAATGACAATGGTCTCAGTCCATCTTAGCCGCAACGCCGAGATGGGACCGATACGATAAAAGTACAGATTAGCATGTCAACGTATGGATGGCACGTTGCAGGGGTTGTACAATTACAAAAATATTAAGAACAGTAACGGTCGGTTTTATTTTTACTAACGGTGAAAAAATATTACTGGTGACTACAGTGATTTTAATACCGCTGCGAATGACAATGGTCTCAGTCCATCTTAGCCGCAAGGCCGAGATGGGACCGATACGATAAAAGTACAGATTAGCATGCCAACGTATGGATGGCACGTTGCAGGGGTTGTACAATTACAAAAATATTAAGAACAGTAACGGTCGGTTTTATTTTTACTATCGGTGAAAAAATATTACTGGTGACTACAGTGATTTTAATACCGCTGCGAATGACAATGGTCTCAGTCCATCTTAGCCGCAAGGCCGAGATGGGACCGATACGATAAAAGTACAGATTAGCATGCCAACGTATGGATGGCACGTTGCAGGGGTTGTACAATTACAAAAATATAAAGAACAGTAACGGTCGGATTTATTTTTACTATCGGTTAAAAAATATTACTGGTGACTACAGTGATTTTAATACCGCTGCGAATGACAATGGTCTCAGTCCATCTTAGCCGCAAGCCCGAGATGGTACCGATACGATAAAAGTAATGATTATCAGGTCGACAGAGTCAATCAAAGAAAGCATGGCACATTGCAGAGGTTACACAAATACAACAATATTAAGAACAGTAATGATTAGTTTTATTTTTACTATCGGTTAAAAAATATTACTGGTGAAAGAAGTGATTTTAATACCGCTGCAAATGACAATGGTCTCAGTCCATCTTAGCCGCAAGGCCGAGATGGGACCGATACGATAAAAGTACAGATTAGCAGGTCGACAGAGTCAATCAAAGCAAGCATGGCACATTGCAAAGGTTACACAAACACAGCAATATTAAGAATAGTAATGATTAGTTTTATTTTTACTATCGGTTAAAAAATATTACTGGTGATAGAAGTGATTTTAATACCGCTGCGAATGACAACGGTCTCAGTCCATCTTAGCCGCAAGGCCGAGATGGGACCGATACGATAAAAGTAAAGATTAGCATGCCAACCGATGGATGGCACATTCCAGGGGTTGTACAATTACAAAAATATTAAGAACAGTAACGGTCGGTGTTATTTTTACTATCGGTGAAAAAAGATTACTGATGATAGAAGTAATTTTAATACCGCTGCGAATGATAATGGTCTCAGTCCATCTTAGCCGCAAGGCCGAGATGGGACCGATACGATAGAAGTACAGATTAGCATTCCAACCGATGGATGGCACATTACAGGATTTGTACAATTACAAAAATATTAAGAACAGTAACGGTCGGTTTTATTTTTACTATCGGTGAAAAAATATTACTGGTGACTACAGTGATTTTAATACCGCTGCGAATGACAATGGTCTCAGTCCATCTTAGCCGCAAGGCCGAGATGGGACCGATACGATAAAAGTACAGATTAGCATGCCAACGTATGGATGGCACGTTGCAGGGGTTGTACAATTACAAAAATATAAAGAACAGTAACGGTCGGATTTATTTTTACTATCGGTTAAAAAATATTACTGGTGACTACAGTGATTTTAATACCGCTGCGAATGACAATGGTCTCAGTCCATCTTAGCCGCAAGGCCGAGATGGTACCGATACGATAAAAGTAATGATTATCAGGTCGACAGAGTCAATCAAAGAAAGCATGGCACATTGCAGAGGTTACACAAATACAACAATATTAAGAACAGTAATGATTAGTTTTATTTTTACTATCGGTTAAAAAATATTACTGGTGAAAGAAGTGATTTTAATACCGCTGCAAATGACAATGGTCTCAGTCCATCTTAGCCGCAAGGCCGAGATGGGACCGATACGATAAAAGTACAGATCAGCATGCCAACGGATGGATGGCACATTGCAGGGGTTGTACAATTACAAAAATATTAAGAACAGTAACGGTCGGTTTTACTTTTATTATCGGTGAAAAAATATTACTGGTGACTACAGTGATTTTAATACCGCTGCGAATGACAATGGTCTCAGTCCATCTTAGCCGCAAGGCCGAGATGGGACCGATACGATAAAAGTACAGATTAGCATGCCAACGTATGGATGGCACGTTGCAGGGGTTGTACAATTACAAAAATATTAAGAACAGTAACGGTCGGTTTTATTTTTACTATCGTTGAAAAAATATTACTGGTGATAGAAGTGATTTTAATACCGCTGCGAATGACACTGGTCTCAGTCCATCTTAGCCGCAAGCCCGAGATGGGACCGATACGATAAAAGTACAGATTAGCATGCCATCGGATGGATGGCACATTGCAGGGGTTGTACAATTACAAAAATATTAAGAACAGTAACGGTCGGATTTATTTTTACTAACGGTGAAAAAATATTACTGGTGACTACAGTGATTTTAATACCGCTGCGAATGACAATGGTCTCAGTCCATCTTAGCCGCAAGGCCGAGATGGGACCGATACGATAAAAGTACAGATTAGCATGCCAACGTATGGATGGCACGTTGCAGGGGTTGTACAATTACAAAAATATGAAGAACAGTAACGGTCGGTTTTATTTTTACTATCGGTGAAAAAATATTACTGGTGACTACAGTGATTTTAATACCGCTGCGAATGACAATGGTCTCAGTCCATCTTAGCCGCAAGGCCGAGATGGGACCGATACGATAAAAGTACAGATTAGCATGCCAACGTATGGATGGCACGTTGCAGGGGTTGTACAATTACAAAAATATTAAGAACAGTCACGGTCGGTTTTATTTTTACTATCGGTGAAAAAATATTACTGGTGACTACAGTGATTTTAATACCGCTGCGAATGACAATGGTCTCAGTCCATCTTAGCCGCAAGGCCGAGATGGGACCGATACGATAAAAGTACAGATTAGCATGCCAACGGATGGATGGCACATTGCAGGGGTTGTACAATTACAAAAATATAAAGAACAGTAACGGTCGGATTTATTTTTACGATCGGTTAAAAAATATTACTGGTGATAGAAGTGATTTTAATACCGCTGCGAATGACAATGGTCTCAGTCCATCTTAGCCGCAAGGCTGAGATAGGACCCATACGATAAAAGTACAGATTAGCAGGTCGACAGAGTCAATCAAAGCAAGCATGGCACATTGCAGAGGTTACACGAATACAACAATATTAAGAACAGTAATGATTAGTTTTATTTTTACTATCGGTTAAAAAATATTACTGGTGATAGAAGTGATTTTAATACCGCTGCGAATCACAATGGTCTCAGTCCATCTTACCCGCAAGGCCGAGATGGGACCGATACGATAAACGTACAAATTAGCATGCCAACGTATGGATGGCACGTTGCAGGGGTTGTACAATTACAAAAATATTAAGAACAGTCACGGTCGGTTTTATTTTTACTATCGGTGAAAAAATATTACTGGTGATAGAAGTGATTTTAATACCGCTGCGAATGACAATGGTCTCAGTCCATCTTAGCCGCAAGGCCGAGATGGGACCGATACGATAAAAGTACAGATTAGCATGCCAACGGATGGATGGCAAATTGCAGGGGTTGTACAATTACAAAAATATTAAGAACAGTAACCGTCGGTTTTATTTTTACTATCGGTTAAAAAATATTACTGGTGATAGAAGCGATTTTAATACCGCTGCGAATGACAATGGTCTCAGTCCATCGTAGCCGCAAGGCTGAGATAGGACCCATACGATAAAAGTACAGATTAGCAGGTCGACAGAGTCAATCAAAGCAAGCATGGCACATTGCAGAGGTTACACGAATACAACAATATTAAGAACAGTAATGATTAGTTTTATTTTTACTATCGGTTAAAAAATATTACTGGTGATAGAAGTGATTTTAATACCGCTGCGAATCACAATGGTCTCAGTCCATCTTACCCGCAAGGCCGAGATGGGACCGATACGATAAACGTACAAATTAGCATGCCAACGTATGGATGGCACGTTGCAGGGGTTGTACAATTACAAAAATATTAAGAACAGTCAGGGTCGGTTTTATTTTTACTATCGGTGAAAAAATATTACTGGTGACTACAGTGATTTTAATACCGCTGCGAATGACAATGGTCCCAGTCCATCTTAGCCGCAAGGCCGAGATGGGACCGATACGATAAAAGTACAGATTAGCATGCCAACGGATGGATGGCAAATTGCAGGGGTTGTACAATTACAAAAATATTAAGAACAGTAACGGTCGGTTTTATTTTTACTATCGGTGAAAAAATATTACTGATGATAGAAGTAATTTTAATACCGCTGCGAATGACAATGGTCTCAGTCCATCTTAGCCGCAAGGCCGAGATGGTACCGATACGATAAAAGTAATGATTATCAGGTCGACAGAGTCAATCAAAGAAAGCATGGCACATTGCAGAGGTTACACAAATACAACAATATTAAGAACAGTAATGATTAGTTTTATTTTTACTATCGGTTACAAAATATTACTGGTGAAAGAAGTGATTTTAATACCGCTGCAAATGACAATGGTCTCAGTCCATCTTAGCCGCAAGGCCGAGATGGGACCGATACGATAAAAGTACAGATCAGCATGCCAACGGATGGATGGCACATTGCAGGGGTTGTACAATTACAAAAATATTAAGAACAGTCACGGTCGGTTTTATTTTTACTATCGGTGAAAAAATATTACTGGTGACTACAGTGATTTTAATACCGCTGCGAATGACAATGGTCTCAGTCCATCTTAGCCGCAAGGCCGAGATGGGACCGATACGATAAAAGTACAGATTAGCATGCCAACGGATGGATGGCAAATTGCAGGGGTTGTACAATTACAAAAATATTAAGAACAGTAACGGTCGGTTTTATTTTTACTATCGGTTAAAAAATATTACTGGTGATAGAAGCGATTTTAATACCGCTGCGAATGACAATGGTCTCAGTCCATCGTAGCCGCAAGGCTGAGATAGGACCCATACGATAAAAGTACAGATTAGCAGGTCGACAGAGTCAATCAAAGCAAGCATGGCACATTGCAGAGGTTACACGAATACAACAATATTAAGAACAGTAATGATTAGTTTTATTTTTACTATCGGTTAAAAAATATTACAGGTGATAGAAGTGATTTTAATACCGCTGCGAATCACAATGGTCTCAGTCCATCTTACCCGCAAGGCCGAGATGGGACCGATACGATAAACGTACAAATTAGCATGCCAACGTATGGATGGCACGTTGCAGGGGTTGTACAATTACAAAAATATTAAGAACAGTCACGGTCGGTTTTATTTTTACTATCGGTGAAAAAATATTACTGATGACTACAGTGATTTTAATACCGCTGCGAATGACAATGGTCCCAGTCCATCTTAGCCGCAAGGCCGAGATGGGACCGATACGATAAAAGTACAGATTAGCATGCCAACGGATGGATGGCAAATTGCAGGGGTTGTACAATTACAAAAATATTAAGAACAGTAACGGTCGGTTTTATTTTTACTATCGGTGAAAAAATATTACTGATGATAGAAGTAATTTTAATACCGCTGCGAATGACAATGGTCTCAGTCCATCTTAGCCGCAAGGCAGAGATGGTACCGATACGATAAAAGTAATGATTATCAGGTCGACAGAGTCAATCAAAGAAAGCATGGCACATTGCAGAGGTTACACAAATACAACAATATTAAGAACAGTAATGATTAGTTTTATTTTTACTATCGGTTACAAAATATTACTGGTGAAAGAAGTGATTTTAATACCGCTGCAAATGACAATGGTCTCAGTCCATCTTAGCCGCAAGGCCGAGATGGGACCGATACGATAAAAGTACAGATCAGCATGCCAACGGATGGATGGCACATTGCAGGGGTTGTACAATTACAAAAATATTAAGAACAGTAACGGTCGGTTTTACTTTTATTATCGGTGAAAAAATATTACTGGTGACTACAGTGATTTTAATACCGCTGCGAATGACAATGGTCTCAGTCCATCTTAGCCGCAAGGCCGAGATGGGACCGATACGATAAAAGTACAGATTAGCATGCCAACGTATGGATGGCACGTTGCAGGGGTTGTACAATTACAAAAATATTAAGAACAGTAACGGTCGGTTTTATTTTTACTATCGTTGAAAAAATATTACTGGTGATAGAAGTGATTTTAATACCGCTGCGAATGACACTGGTCTCAGTCCATCTTAGCCGCAAGCCCGAGATGGGACCGATACGATAAAAGTACAGATTAGCATGCCATCGGATGGATGGCACATTGCAGGGGTTGTACAATTACAAAAATATTAAGAACAGTAACGGTCGGATTTATTTTTACTAACGGTGAAAAAATATTACTGGTGACTACAGTGATTTTAATACCGCTGCGAATGACAATGGTCTCAGTCCATCTTAGCCGCAAGGCCGAGATGGGACCGATACGATAAAAGTACAGATTAGCATGCCAACGTATGGATGGCACGTTGCAGGGGTTGTACAATTACAAAAATATGAAGAACAGTAACGGTCGGTTTTATTTTTACTATCGGTGAAAAAATATTACTGGTGACTACAGTGATTTTAATACCGCTGCGAATGACAATGGTCTCAGTCCATCTTAGCCGCAAGGCCGAGATGGGACCGATACGATAAAAGTACAGATTAGCATGCCAACGTATGGATGGCACGTTGCAGGGGTTGTACAATTACAAAAATATTAAGAACAGTCACGGTCGGTTTTATTTTTACTATCGGTGAAAAAATATTACTGGTGACTACAGTGATTTTAATACCGCTGCGAATGACAATGGTCTCAGTCCATCTTAGCCGCAAGGCCGAGATGGGACCGATACGATAAAAGTACAGATTAGCATGCCAACGGATGGATGGCACATTGCAGGGGTTGTACAATTACAAAAATATAAAGAACAGTAACGGTCGGATTTATTTTTACGATCGGTTAAAAAATATTACTGGTGATAGAAGTGATTTTAATACCGCTGCGAATGACAATGGTCTCAGTCCATCTTAGCCGCAAGGCTGAGATAGGACCCATACGATAAAAGTACAGATTAGCAGGTCGACAGAGTCAATCAAAGCAAGCATGGCACATTGCAGAGGTTACACGAATACAACAATATTAAGAACAGTAATGATTAGTTTTATTTTTACTATCGGTTAAAAAATATTACTGGTGATAGAAGTGATTTTAATACCGCTGCGAATCACAATGGTCTCAGTCCATCTTACCCGCAAGGCCGAGATGGGACCGATACGATAAACGTACAAATTAGCATGCCAACGTATGGATGGCACGTTGCAGGGGTTGTACAATTACAAAAATATTAAGAACAGTCACGGTCGGTTTTATTTTTACTATCGGTGAAAAAATATTACTGGTGACTACAGTGATTTTAATACCGCTGCGAATGACAATGGTCTCAGTCCATCTTAGCCGCAAGGCCGAGATGGGACCGATACGATAAAAGTACAGATTAGCATGCCAACGGATGGATGGCAAATTGCAGGGGTTGTACAATTACAAAAATATTAAGAACAGTAACGGTCGGTTTTATTTTTACTATCGGTTAAAAAATATTACTGGTGATAGAAGCGATTTTAATACCGCTGCGAATGACAATGGTCTCAGTCCATCGTAGCCGCAAGGCTGAGATAGGACCCATACGATAAAAGTACAGATTAGCAGGTCGACAGAGTCAATCAAAGCAAGCATGGCACATTGCAGAGGTTACACGAATACAACAATATTAAGAACAGTAATGATTAGTTTTATTTTTACTATCGGTTAAAAAATATTACTGGTGATAGAAGTGATTTTAATACCGCTGCGAATCACAATGGTCTCAGTCCATCTTACCCGCAAGGCCGAGATGGGACCGATACGATAAACGTACAAATTAGCATGCCAACGTATGGATGGCACGTTGCAGGGGTTGTACAATTACAAAAATATTAAGAACAGTCAGGGTCGGTTTTATTTTTACTATCGGTGAAAAAATATTACTGGTGACTACAGTGATTTTAATACCGCTGCGAATGACAATGGTCCCAGTCCATCTTAGCCGCAAGGCCGAGATGGGACCGATACGATAAAAGTACAGATTAGCATGCCAACGGATGGATGGCAAATTGCAGGGGTTGTACAATTACAAAAATATTAAGAACAGTAACGGTCGGTTTTATTTTTACTATCGGTGAAAAAATATTACTGATGATAGAAGTAATTTTAATACCGCTGCGAATGACAATGGTCTCAGTCCATCTTAGCCGCAAGGCCGAGATGGTACCGATACGATAAAAGTAATGATTATCAGGTCGACAGAGTCAATCAAAGAAAGCATGGCACATTGCAGAGGTTACACAAATACAACAATATTAAGAACAGTAATGATTAGTTTTATTTTTACTATCGGTTACAAAATATTACTGGTGAAAGAAGTGATTTTAATACCGCTGCAAATGACAATGGTCTCAGTCCATCTTAGCCGCAAGGCCGAGATGGGACCGATACGATAAAAGTACAGATCAGCATGCCAACGGATGGATGGCACATTGCAGGGGTTGTACAATTACAAAAATATTAAGAACAGTCACGGTCGGTTTTATTTTTACTATCGGTGAAAAAATATTACTGGTGACTACAGTGATTTTAATACCGCTGCGAATGACAATGGTCTCAGTCCATCTTAGCCGCAAGGCCGAGATGGGACCGATACGATAAAAGTACAGATTAGCATGCCAACGGATGGATGGCAAATTGCAGGGGTTGTACAATTACAAAAATATTAAGAACAGTAACGGTCGGTTTTATTTTTACTATCGGTTAAAAAATATTACTGGTGATAGAAGCGATTTTAATACCGCTGCGAATGACAATGGTCTCAGTCCATCGTAGCCGCAAGGCTGAGATAGGACCCATACGATAAAAGTACAGATTAGCAGGTCGACAGAGTCAATCAAAGCAAGCATGGCACATTGCAGAGGTTACACGAATACAACAATATTAAGAACAGTAATGATTAGTTTTATTTTTACTATCGGTTAAAAAATATTACTGGTGATAGAAGTGATTTTAATACCGCTGCGAATCACAATGGTCTCAGTCCATCTTACCCGCAAGGCCGAGATGGGACCGATACGATAAACGTACAAATTAGCATGCCAACGTATGGATGGCACGTTGCAGGGGTTGTACAATTACAAAAATATTAAGAACAGTCACGGTCGGTTTTATTTTTACTATCGGTGAAAAAATATTACTGGTGACTACAGTGATTTTAATACCGCTGCGAATGACAATGGTCCCAGTCCATCTTAGCCGCAAGGCCGAGATGGGACCGATACGATAAAAGTACAGATTAGCATGCCAACGGATGGATGGCAAATTGCAGGGGTTGTACAATTACAAAAATATTAAGAACAGTAACGGTCGGTTTTATTTTTACTATCGGTGAAAAAATATTACTGATGATAGAAGTAATTTTAATACCGCTGCGAATGACAATGGTCTCAGTCCATCTTAGCCGCAAGGCAGAGATGGTACCGATACGATAAAAGTAATGATTATCAGGTCGACAGAGTCAATCAAAGAAAGCATGGCACATTGCAGAGGTTACACAAATACAACAATATTAAGAACAGTAATGATTAGTTTTATTTTTACTATCGGTTACAAAATATTACTGGTGAAAGAAGTGATTTTAATACCGCTGCAAATGACAATGGTCTCAGTCCATCTTAGCCGCAAGGCCGAGATGGGACCGATACGATAAAAGTACAGATCAGCATGCCAACGGATGGATGGCACATTGCAGGGGTTGTACAATTACAAAAATATTAAGAACAGTAACGGTCGGTTTTATTTTTACTATCGGTGAAAAAATATTACTGATGATAGAAGTGATTTTAATACCGCTGCGAATGACAATGGTCTCAGTCCATCTTAGCCGCAAGGCCGAGATGGGACCGATACGATAAAAGTACAGATTAGCATGCCAACGGATGGATGGCAAATTGCAGGGGTTGTACAATTACAAAAATATTAAGAACAGTAACGGT
This sequence comes from Cerceris ruficornis, assembly GCA_963989415.1. NCBI lineage: Eukaryota > Metazoa > Arthropoda > Insecta > Hymenoptera > Crabronidae > Cerceris > Cerceris ruficornis. The sequence goes on along the minus strand of OZ022520.1, from coordinate 11,792,641 downwards.
CGGTTTTATTTTTACTATCGGTGAAAAAATATTACTGGTGATAGAAGTGATTTTAATACCGCTGCGAATGACAATGGTCCCAGTCCATCTTAGCCGCAAGGCTGAGATGGGACCGATACGATAAAAGTACAGATTAGCATGCCAACGTATGGATGGCACGTTGCAGGGGTTGTACAATTACAAAAATATTAAGAACAGTAACGGTCGGTTTTATTTTTACTATCGTTGAAAAAATATTACTGGTGATAGAAGTGATTTTAATACCGCTGCGAATGACAATGGTCTCAGTCCATCTTAGCCGCAAGCCCGAGATGGGACCGATACGATAAAAGTACAGATTAGCATGCCATCGGATGGATGGCACATTGCAGGGGTTGTACAATTACAAAAATATTAAGAACAGTAACGGTCGGATTTATTTTTACTAACGGTGAAAAAATATTACTGGTGACCACAGTGATTTTAATACCGCTGCGAATGACAATGGTCTCAGTCCATCTTAGCCGCAAGGCCGAGATGGGACCGATACGATAAAAGTACAGATTAGCATGCCAACGGATGGATGGCAAATTGCAGGGGTTGTACAATTACAAAAATATTAAGAACAGTAACGGTCGGTTTTATTTTTACTATCGGTGAAAAAATATTACTGATGATAGAAGTAATTTTAATACCGCTGCGAATGACAATGGTCTCAGTCCATCTTAGCCGCAAGGCCGAGATGGTACCGATACGATAAAAGTAATGATTATCAGGTCGACAGAGTCAATCAAAGAAAGCATGGCACATTGCAGAGGTTACACAAATACAACAATATTAAGGACAGTAATGATTAGTTTTATTTTTACTATCGGTTACAAAATATTACTGGTGAAAGAAGTGATTTTAATACCGCTGCAAATGACAATGGTCTCAGTCCATCTTAGCCGCAAGGCCGAGATGGGACCGATACGATAAAAGTACAGATCAGCATGCCAACGGATGGATGGCACATTGCAGGGGTTGTACAATTACAAAAATATTAAGAACAGTAACGGTCGGTTTTATTTTTACTATCGGTGAAAAAATATTACTGATGATAGAAGTGATTTTAATACCGCTGCGAATGACAATGGTCTCAGTCCATCTTAGCCGCAAGGCCGAGATGGGACCGATACGATAAAAGTACAGATTAGCATGCCAACGGATGGATGGCAAATTGCAGGGGTTGTACAATTACAAAAATATTAAGAACAGTAACGGTCGGTTTTATTTTTACTATCGGTGAAAAAATATTACTGGTGATAGAAGTGATTTTAATACCGCTGCGAATGACAATGGTCCCAGTCCATCTTAGCCGCAAGGCTGAGATGGGACCGATACGATAAAAGTACAGATTAGCATGCCAACGTATGGATGGCACGTTGCAGGGGTTGTACAATTACAAAAATATTAAGAACAGTAACGGTCGGTTTTATTTTTACTATCGTTGAAAAAATATTACTGGTGATAGAAGTGATTTTAATACCGCTGCGAATGACAATGGTCTCAGTCAATCTTAGCCGCAAGCCCGAGATGGGACCGATACGATAAAAGTACAGATTAGCATGCCATCGGATGGATGGCACATTGCAGGGGTTGTACAATTACAAAAATATTAAGAACAGTAACGGTCGGATTTATTTTTACTAACGGTGAAAAAATATTACTGGTGACTACAGTGATTTTAATACCGCTGCGAATGACAATGGTCTCAGTCCATCTTAGCCGCAAGGCCGAAATGGGACCGATACGATAAAAGTACAGATTAGCATGCCAACGTATGGATGGCACGTTGCAAGGGTTGTACAATTACAAAAATATTAAGAACAGTAACGGTCGGTTTTATTTTTACTATCGGTGAAAAAATATTACTGGTGACTACAGTGATTTTGATACCGCTGCGAATGACAATGGTCTCAGTCCATCTTAGCCGCAAGGCCGAGATGGGACCGATACGATAAAAGTAATGATTATCAGGTCGACAGAGTCAATCAAAGAAAGCATGGCACATTGCAGAGGTTACACAAATACAACAATATTAAGAACAGTAATGATTAGTTTTATTTTTACTATCGGTTAAAAAATATTACTGGTGAAAGAAGTGATTTTAATACCGCTGCGAATGACAATGGTCTCAGTCCATCTTAGCCGCAAGGCCGAGATGGGACCGATACGATAAAAGTACAGATCAGCATGCCAACGGATGGATGGCACATTGCAGGGGTTGTACAATTACAAAAATATTAAGAACAGTAACGGTCGGTTTTACTTTTATTATCGGTGTAAAAATATTACTGGTGACTACAGTGATTTTAATACCGCTGCGAATGACAATGGTCTCAGTCCATCTTAGCCGCAAGGCCGAGATGGGACCGATACGATAAAAGTACAGATTAGCATGCCAACGTATGGATGGCACGTTGCAGGGGTTGTACAATTACAAAAATATTAAGAACAGTAACGGTCGGATTTATTTTTACTAACGGTGAAAAAATATTACTGGTGACTACAGTGATTTTAATACCGCTGCGAATGACAATGGTCTCAGTCCATCTTAGCCGCAAGCCCGAGATGTGACCGATACGATAAAAGTACAGATTAGCATGCCATCGGATGGATGGCACATTGCAGGGGTTGTACAATTACAAAAATATTAAGAACAGTAACGGTCGGATTTATTTTTACTAACGGTGAAAAAATATTACTGGTGACTACAGTGATTTTAATACCGCTGCGAATGACAATGGTCTCAGTCCATCTTAGCCGCAAGGCCGAGATGGGACCGATACGATAAAAGTACAGATTAGCATGCCAACGTATGGATGGCACGTTGCAGGGGTTGTACAATTACAAAAATATTAAGAACAGTCACGGTCGGTTTTATTTTTACTATCGGTGAAAAAATATTACTGGTGACTACAGTGATTTTAATACCGCTGCGAATGACAATGGTCCCAGTCCATCTTAGCCGCAAGGCCGAGATGGGACCGATACGATAAAAGTACAGATTAGCATGCCAACGGATGGATGGCAAATTGCAGGGGTTGTACAATTACAAAAATATTAAGAACAGTAACGGTCGGTTTTATTTTTACTATCGGTGAAAAAATATTACTGATGATAGAAGTAATTTTAATACCGCTGCGAATGACAATGGTCTCAGTCCATCTTAGCCGCAAGGCCGAGATGGTACCGATACGATAAAAGTAATGATTATCAGGTCGACAGAGTCAATCAAAGAAAGCATGGCACATTGCAGAGGTTACACAAATACAACAATATTAAGAACAGTAATGATTAGTTTTATTTTTACTATCGGTTACAAAATATTACTGGTGAAAGAAGTGATTTTAATACCGCTGCAAATGACAATGGTCTCAGTCCAACTTAGCCGCAAGGCCGAGATGGGACCGATACGATAAAAGTACAGATCAGCATGCCAACGGATGGATGGCACATTGCAGGGGTTGTACAATTACAAAAATATTAAGGACAGTAACGGTCGGTTTTATTTTTACTATCGGTGAAAAAATATTACTGATGATAGAAGTGATTTTAATACCGCTGCGAATGACAATGGTCTCAGTCCATCTTAGCCGCAAGGCCGAGATGGGACCGATACGATAAAAGTACAGATTAGCATGCCATCGGATGGATGGCACATTGCAGGGGTTGTACAATTACAAAAATATTAAGAACAGTAACGGTCGGATTTATTTTTACTAACGGTGAAAAAATATTACTGGTGACTACAGTGATTTTAATACCGCTGCGAATGACAATGGTCTCAGTCCATCTTAGCCGCAAGGCCGAGATGGGACCGATACGATAAAAGTACAGATTAGCATGCCAACGTATGGATGGCACGTTGCAGGGGTTGTACAATTACAAAAATATTAAGAACAGTAACGGTCGGTTTTATTTTTACTATCGGTGAAAAAATATTACTGGTGACTACAGTGATTTTAATACCGCTGCGAATGACAATGGTCTCAGTCCATCTTAGCCGCAAGGCCGAGATGGGACCGATACGATAAAAGTACAGATTAGCATGCCAACGTATGGATGGCACGTTGCAGGGGTTGTACAATTACAAAAATATTAAGAACAGTCACGGTCGGTTTTATTTTTACTATCGGTGAAAAAATATTACTGGTGACTACAGTGATTTTAATACCGCTGCGAATGACAATGGTCTCAGTCCATCTTAGCCGCAAGGCCGAGATGGGACCGATACGATAAAAGTACAGATTAGCATGCCAACGTATGGATGGCACGTTGCAGGGGTTGTGCAATTACAAAAATATTAAGAACAGTAACGGTCGGTTTTATTTTTACTATCGTTGAAAAAATATTACTGGTGATAGAAGTGATTTTAATACCGCTGCGAATGACAATGGTCTCAGTCCATCTTAGCCGCAAGCCCGAGATGGGACCGATACGATAAAAGTACAGATTAGCATGCCATCGGATGGATGGCACATTGCAGGGGTTGTACAATTACAAAAATATTAAGAACAGTAACGGTCGGATTTATTTTTACTAACGGTGAAAAAATATTACTGGTGACTACAGTGATTTTAATACCGCTGCGAATGACAATGGTCTCAGTCCATCTTAGCCGCAAGGCCGAGATGGGACCGATACGATAAAAGTACAGATTAGCATGCCAACGTATGGATGGCACGTTGCAGGGGTTGTACAATTACAAAAATATTAAGAACAGTAACGGTCGGTTTTATTTTTACTATCGGTGAAAAAATATTACTGGTGACTACAGTGATTTTAATACCGCTGCGAATGACAATGGTCTCAGTCCATCTTAGCCGCAAGGCCGAGATGGGACCGATACGATAAAAGTACAGATTAGCATGCCAACGTATGGATGGCACGTTGCAGGGGTTGTACAATTACAAAAATATTAAGAACAGTCACGGTCGGTTTTATTTTTACTATCGGTGAAAAAATATTACTGGTGACTACAGTGATTTTAATACCGCTGCGAATGACAATGGTCTCAGTCCATCTTAGCCGCAAGGCCGAGATGGGACCGATACGATAAAAGTACAGATTAGCATGCCAACGGATGGATGGCACATTGCAGGGGTTGTACAATTACAAAAATATAAAGAACAGTAACGGTCGGATTTATTTTTACGATCGGCTAAAAAATATTACTGGTGATAGAAGTGATTTTAATACCGCTGCGAATGACAATGGTCTCAGACCATCTTAGCCGCAAGGCTGAGATAGGACCCATACGATAAAAGTACAGATTAGCAGGTCGACAGAGTCAATCAAAGCAAGCATGGCACATTGCAGAGGTTACACGAATACAACAATATTAAGAACAGTAATGATTAGTTTTATTTTTACTATCGGTTAAAAAATATTACTGGTGATAGAAGTGATTTTAATACCGCTGCGAATGACAATGGTCTCAGTCCATCTTAGCCGCAAGGCTGAGATGGGACCGATACGATAAAAGTACAGATTAGCATGAAAACGGATGGATGGCTCTTTGCAGGGGTTATACAATTACAAAAATATTAAGAACAGTAACGGTCGGTTTTATTTTTACTATCGGTTAAAAAATATTACTGGTGATAGAAGCGATTTTAATACCGCTGCGAATGACAATGGTCTCAGTCCATCTTAGCCGCAAGGCTGAGATAGGACCCATACGATAAAAGTACAGATTAGCAGGTCGACAGAGTCAATCAAAGCAAGCATGGCACATTGCAGAGGTTACACGAATACAACAATATTAAGAACAGTAATGATTAGTTTTATTTTTACTATCGGTTAAAAAATATTACTGGTGATAGAAGTGATTTTAATACCGCTGCGAATCACAATGGTCTCAGTCCATCTTAGCCGCAAGGCCGAGATGGGACCGATACGATAAAAGTACAGATTAGCATGCCAACGTATGGATGGCACGTTGCAGGGGTTGTACAATTACAAAAATATTAGGAACAGTCACGGTCGGTTTTATTTTTACTATCGGTGAAAAAATATTACTGGTGACTACAGTGATTTTAATACCGCTGCGAATGACAATGGTCTCAGTCCATCTTAGCCGCAAGGCCGAGATGGGACCGATACGATAAAAGTACAGATTAGCATGCCAACGGATGGATGGCACATTGCAGGGGTTGTACAATTACAAAAATATAAAGAACAGTAACGGTCGGATTTATTTTTACGATCGGTTAAAAAATATTACTGGTGATAGAAGTGATTTTAATACCGCTGCGAATGACAATGGTCTCAGTCCATCTTAGCCGCAAGGCCGAGATGGGACCGATACGATAAACGTACAGATTAGCATGCCAACGGATGGATGGCACATTGCAGGGGTTGCACAATTACAAAAATATTAAGAACAGTAACGGGCCGTTTTATTTTTACTATCAGTGAAAAAATATTACTGGCGATACAAGTGATTTTAATACCGCTGCGAATGACAATGGTCTCAGTCCATCTTAGCCGCAAGGCCGAGATGGGACCGATACGATAAAAGTACAGATTAGCATGCCAACGGATGGATGGCACATTGCAGGGGTTGCACAATTACAAAAATATTAAGAACAGTAACGGTCCGTTTTATTTTTACTATCGGTGAAAAAATATTACTGGCGACACAAGTGATTTTAATACCGCTGCGAATGACAATGGTCTCATTCCATCTTAGCCGCAAGGCCGAGATGGGACCGATACGATAAAAGTACAGATTAGCATGCCAACGGATGGATGGCACATTGCAGGGGTTGTACAATTACAAAAATATTAAGAACAGTAACGGTCGGATTTATTTTTACGATCGGCTAAAAAATATTACTGGTGATAGAAGTGATTTTAATACCGCTGCGAATGACAATGGTCTCAGTCCATCTTAGCCGCAAGGCTGAGATAGGACCCATACGATAAAAGTACAGATTAGCAGGTCGACAGAGTCAATCAAAGCAAGCATGGCACATTGCAGAGGTTACACGAATACAACAATATTAAGAACAGTAATGATTAGTTTTATTTTTACTATCGGTTAAAAAATATTACTGGTGATAGAAGTGATTTTAATACCGCTGCGAATGACAATGGTCTCAGTCCATCTTAGCCGCAAGGCTGAGTTGGACCGATACGATAAAAGTACAGATTAGCATGAAAACGGATGGATGGCTCTTTGCAGGGGTTATACAATTACAAAAATATTAAGAACAGTAACGGTCGGTTGTATTTTTACTATCGGTTAAAAAATATTACTGGTGATAGAAGCGATTTTAATACCGCTGCGAATGACAATGGTCTCAGTCCATCTTAGCCGCAAGGCTGAGATAGGACCCATACGATAAAAGTACAGATTAGCAGGTCGACAGAGTCAATCAAAGCAAGCATGGCACATTGCAGAGGTTACACGAATACAACAATATTAAGAACAGTAATGATTAGTTTTATTTTTACTATCGGTTAAAAAATATTACTGGTGATAGAAGTGATTTTAATACCGCTGCGAATGACAATGGTCTCAGTCCATCTTAGCCGCAAGGCCGAGATGGGACCGATACGATAAAAGTAATGATTATCAGGTCGACAGAGTCAATCAAAGAAAGCATGGCACATTGCAGAGGTTACACAAATACAACAATATTAAGAACAGTAATGATTAGTTTTATTTTTACTATCGGTTAAAAAATATTACTGGTGAAAGAAGTGATTTTAATACCGCTGCGAATGACAATGGTCTCAGTCCATCTTAGCCGCAAGGCCGAGATGGGACCGATACGATAAAAGTACAGATCAGCATGCCAACGGATGGATGGCACATTGCAGGGGTTGTACAATTACAAAAATATTAAGAACAGTAACGGTCGGTTTTACTTTTATTATCGGTGTAAAAATATTACTGGTGACTACAGTGATTTTAATACCGCTGCGAATGACAATGGTCTCAGTCCATCTTAGCCGCAAGGCCGAGATGGGACCGATACGATAAAAGTACAGATTAGCATGCCAACGTATGGATGGCACGTTGCAGGGGTTGTACAATTACAAAAATATTAAGAACAGTAACGGTCGGATTTATTTTTACTAACGGTGAAAAAATATTACTGGTGACTACAGTGATTTTAATACCGCTGCGAATGACAATGGTCTCAGTCCATCTTAGCCGCAAGGCCGAGATGGGACCGATACGATAAAAGTACAGATTAGCATGCCAACGTATGGATGGCACGTTGCAGGGGTTGTACAATTACAAAAATATTAAGAACAGTCACGGTCGGTTTTACTTTTATTATCGGTGTAAAAATATTACTGGTGACTACAGTGATTTTAATACCGCTGCGAATGACAATGGTCTCAGTCCATCTTAGCCGCAAGGCCGAGATGGGACCGATACGATAAAAGTACAGATTAGCATGCCAACGTATGGATGGCACGTTGCAGGGGTTGTACAATTACAAAAATATTAAGAACAGTAACGGTCGGATTTATTTTTACTAACGGTGAAAAAATATTACTGGTGACTACAGTGATTTTAATACCGCTGCGAATGACAATGGTCTCAGTCCATCTTAGCCGCAAGGCCGAGATGGGACCGATACGATAAAAGTACAGATTAGCATGCCAACGTATGGATGGCACGTTGCAGGGGTTGTACAATTACAAAAATATTAAGAACAGTCACGGTCGGTTTTATTTTTACTATCGGTGAAAAAATATTACTGGTGACTACAGTGATTTTAATACCGCTGCGAATGACAATGGTCCCAGTCCATCTTAGCCGCAAGGCCGAGATGGTACCGATACGATAAAAGTAATGATTATCAGGTCGACAGAGTCAATCAAAGAAAGCATGGCACATTGCAGAGGTTACACAAATACAACAATATTAAGAACAGTAATGATTAGTTTTATTTTTACTATCGGTTACAAAATATTACTGGTGAAAGAAGTGATTTTAATACCGCTGCAAATGACAATGGTCTCAGTCCATCTTAGCCGCAAGGCCGAGATGGGACCGATACGATAAAAGTACAGATTAGCATGCCAACGTATGGATGGCACGTTGCAGGGGTTGTACAATTACAAAAATATTAAGAACAGTAACGGTCGGTTTTATTTTTACTATCGGTGAAAAAATATTACTGGTGACTACAGTGATTTTAATACCGCTGCGAATGACAATGGTCTCAGTCCATCTTAGCCGCAAGGCCGAGATGGGACCGATACGATAAAAGTACAGATTAGCATGCCAACGTATGGATGGCACGTTGCAGGGGTTGTACAATTACAAAAATATTAAGAACAGTCACGGTCGATTTTATTTTTACTATCGGTGAAAAAATATTACTGGTGACTACAGTGATTTTAATACCGCTGCGAATGACAATGGTCTCAGTCCATCTTAGCCGCAAGGCCGAGATGGGACCGATACGATAAAAGTACAGATTAGCATGCCAACGTATGGATGGCACGTTGCAGGGGTTGTACAATTACAAAAATATTAAGAACAGTAACGGTCGGTTTTATTTTTACTATCGTTGAAAAAATATTACTGGTGATAGAAGTGATTTTAATACCGCTGCGAATGACAATGGTCTCAGTCCATCTTAGCCGCAAGCCCGAGATGGGACCGATACGATAAAAGTACAGATTAGCATGCCATCGGATGGATGGCACATTGCAGGGGTTGTACAATTACAAAAATATTAAGAACAGTAACGGTCGGTTTTATTTTTACTATCGGTGAAAAAATATTACTGGTGACTACAGTGATTTTAATACCGCTGCGAATGACAATGGTCTCAGTCCATCTTAGCCGCAAGGCCGAGATGGGACCGATACGATAAAAGTACAGATTAGCATGCCAACGTATGGATGGCACGTTGCAGGGGTTGTACAATTACAAAAATATTAAGAACAGTCACGGTCGATTTTATTTTTACTATCGGTGAAAAAATATTACTGGTGACTACAGTGATTTTAATACCGCTGCGAATGACAATGGTCTCAGTCCATCTTAGCCGCAAGGCCGAGATGGGACCGATACGATAAAAGTACAGATTAGCATGCCAACGTATGGATGGCACGTTGCAGGGGTTGTACAATTACAAAAATATTAAGAACAGTAACGGTCGGTTTTATTTTTACTATCGTTGAAAAAATATTACTGGTGATAGAAGTGATTTTAATACCGCTGCGAATGACAATGGTCTCAGTCCATCTTAGCCGCAAGCCCGAGATGGGACCGATACGATAAAAGTACAGATTAGCATGCCATCGGATGGATGGCACATTGCAGGGGTTGTACAATTACAAAAATATTAAGAACAGTAACGGTCGGATTTATTTTTACTAACGGTGAAAAAATATTACTGGTGACTACAGTGATTTTAATACCGCTGCGAATGACAATGGTCTCAGTCCATCTTAGCCGCAAGGCCGAGATGGGACCGATACGATAAAAGTACAGATTAGCATGCCAACGTATGGATGGCACGTTGCAGGGGTTGTACAATTACAAAAATATTAAGAACAGTAACGGTCGGTTTTATTTTTACTATCGGTGAAAAAATATTACTGGTGACTACAGTGATTTTAATACCGCTGCGAATGACAATGGTCTCAGTCCATCTTAGCCGCAAGGCCGAGATGGGACCGATACGATAAAAGTACAGATTAGCATGCCAACGTATGGATGGCACGTTGCAGGGGTTGTACAATTACAAAAATATTAAGAACAGTCACGGTCGGTTTTATTTTTACTATCGGTGAAAAAATATTACTGGTGACTACAGTGATTTTAATACCGCTGCGAATGACAATGGTCTCAGTCCATCTTAGCCGCAAGGCCGAGATGGGACCGATACGATAAAAGTACAGATTAGCATGCCAACGGATGGATGGCACATTGCAGGGGTTGTACAATTACAAAAATATAAAGAACAGTAACGGTCGGATTTATTTTTACGATCGGCTAAAAAATATTACTGGTGATAGAAGTGATTTTAATACCGCTGCGAATGACAATGGTCTCAGTCCATCTTAGCCGCAAGGCCGAGATGGGACCGATACGATAAAAGTACAGATTAGCATGCCAACGTATGGATGGCACGTTGCAGGGGTTGTACAATTACAAAAATATTAAGAACAGTAACGGTCGGTTTTATTTTTACTATCGTTGAAAAAATATTACTGGTGATAGAAGTGATTTTAATACCGCTGCGAATGACAATGGTCTCAGTCCATCTTAGCCGCAAGCCCGAGATGGGACCGATACGATAAAAGTACAGATTAGCATGCCATCGGATGGATGGCACATTGCAGGGGTTGTACAATTACAAAAATATTAAGAACAGTAACGGTCGGATTTATTTTTACTAACGGTGAAAAAATATTACTGGTGACTACAGTGATTTTAATACCGCTGCGAATGACAATGGTCTCAGTCCATCTTAGCCGCAAGGCCGAGATGGGACCGATACGATAAAAGTACAGATTAGCATGCCAACGTATGGATGGCACGTTGCAGGGGTTGTACAATTACAAAAATATTAAGAACAGTAACGGTCGGTTTTATTTTTACTATCGGTGAAAAAATATTACTGGTGACTACAGTGATTTTAATACCGCTGCGAATGACAATGGTCTCAGTCCATCTTAGCCGCAAGGCCGAGATGGGACCGATACGATAAAAGTACAGATTAGCATGCCAACGTATGGATGGCACGTTGCAGGGGTTGTACAATTACAAAAATATTAAGAACAGTCACGGTCGGTTTTATTTTTACTATCGGTGAAAAAATATTACTGGTGACTACAGTGATTTTAATACCGCTGCGAATGACAATGGTCTCAGTCCATCTTAGCCGCAAGGCCGAGATGGGACCGATACGATAAAAGTACAGATTAGCATGCCAACGGATGGATGGCACATTGCAGGGGTTGTACAATTACAAAAATATAAAGAACAGTAACGGTCGGATTTATTTTTACGATCGGCTAAAAAATATTACTGGTGATAGAAGTGATTTTAATACCGCTGCGAATGACAATGGTCTCAGTCCATCTTAGCCGCAAGGCTGAGATAGGACCCATACGATAAAAGTACAGATTAGCAGGTCGACAGAGTCAATCAAAGCAAGCATGGCACATTGCAGAGGTTACACGAATACAACAATATTAAGAACAGTAATGATTAGTTTTATTTTTACTATCGGTTAAAAAATATTACTGGTGATAGAAGTGATTTTAATACCGCTGCGAATGACAATGGTCTCAGTCCATCTTAGCCGCAAGGCTGAGATGGGACCGATACGATAAAAGTACAGATTAGCATGAAAACGGATGGATGGCTCTTTGCAGGGGTTATACAATTACAAAAATATTAAGAACAGTAACGGTCGGTTTTATTTTTACTATCGGTTAAAAAATATTACTGGTGATAGAAGCGATTTTAATACCGCTGCGAATGACAATGGTCTCAGTCCATCTTAGCCGCAAGGCTGAGATAGGACCCATACGATAAAAGTACAGATTAGCAGGTCGACAGAGTCAATCAAAGCAAGCATGGCACATTGCAGAGGTTACACGAATACAACAATATTAAGAACAGTAATGATTAGTTTTATTTTTACTATCGGTTAAAAAATATTACTGGTGATAGAAGTGATTTTAATACCGCTGCGAATCACAATGGTCTCAGTCCATCTTAGCCGCAAGGCCGAGATGGGACCGATACGATAAAAGTACAGATTAGCATGCCAACGTATGGATGGCACGTTGCAGGGGTTGTACAATTACAAAAATATTAGGAACAGTCACGGTCGGTTTTATTTTTACTATCGGTGAAAAAATATTACTGGTGACTACAGTGATTTTAATACCGCTGCGAATGACAATGGTCTCAGTCCATCTTAGCCGCAAGGCCGAGATGGGACCGATACGATAAAAGTACAGATCAGCATGCCAACGTATGGATGGCACGTTGCAGGGGTTGTACAATTACAAAAATATTAAGAACAGTAACGGTCGGTTTTATTTTTACTATCGGTGAAAAAATATTACTGGTGACTACAGTGATTTTAATACCGCTGCGAATGACAATGGTCTCAGTCCATCTTAGCCGCAAGGCCGAGATGGGACCGATACGATAAAAGTACAGATTAGCATGCCAACGTATGGATGGCACGTTGCAGGGGTTGTACAATTACAAAAATATTAAGAACAGTAACGGTCGGTTTTATTTTTACTATCGGTGAAAAAATATTACTGGTGACTACAGTGATTTTAATACCGCTGCGAATGACAATGGTCTCAGTCCATCTTAGCCGCAAGGCCGAGATGGGACCGATACGATAAAAGTACAGATTAGCATGCCAACGTATGGATGGCACGTTGCAGGGGTTGTACAATTACAAAAATATTAAGAACAGTCACGGTCGGTTTTATTTTTACTATCGGTGAAAAAATATTACTGGTGACTACAGTGATTTTAATACCGCTGCGAATGACAATGGTCTCAGTCCATCTTAGCCGCAAGGCCGAGATGGGACCGATACGATAAAAGTACAGATTAGCATGCCAACGGATGGATGGCACATTGCAGGGGTTGTACAATTACAAAAATATAAAGAACAGTAACGGTCGGATTTATTTTTACGATCGGCTAAAAAATATTACTGGTGATAGAAGTGATTTTAATACCGCTGCGAATGACAATGGTCTCAGTCCATCTTAGCCGCAAGGCTGAGATAGGACCCATACGATAAAAGTACAGATTAGCAGGTCGACAGAGTCAATCAAAGCAAGCATGGCACATTGCAGAGGTTACACGAATACAACAATATTAAGAACAGTAATGATTAGTTTTATTTTTACTATCGGTTAAAAAATATTACTGGTGATAGAAGTGATTTTAATACCGCTGCGAATGACAATGGTCTCAGTCCATCTTAGCCGCAAGGCTGAGATGGGACCGATACGATAAAAGTACAGATTAGCATGCCAACGTATGGATGGCACGTTGCAGGGGTTGTACAATTACAAAAATATTAGGAACAGTCACGGTCGGTTTTATTTTTACTATCGGTGAAAAAATATTACTGGTGACTACAGTGATTTTAATACCGCTGCGAATGACAATGGTCTCAGTCCATCTTAGCCGCAAGGCCGAGATGGGACCGATACGATAAAAGTACAGATTAGCATGCCAACGTATGGATGGCACATTGCAGGGGTTGTACAATTACAAAAATATTAAGAACAGTAACGGTCGGTTTTATTTTTACTATCGGTTAAAAAATATTACTGGTGATAGAAGCGATTTTAATACCGCTGCGAATGACAATGGTCTCAGTCCATCGTAGCCGCAAGGCTGAGATAGGACCCATACGATAAAAGTACAGATTAGCAGGTCGACAGAGTCAATCAAAGCAAGCATGGCACATTGCAGAGGTTACACAAATACAACAATATTAAGAACAGTAATGATTAGTTTTATTTTTACTATCGGTTAAAAAATATTACTGGTGAAAGAAGTGATTTTAATACCGCTGCAAATGACAATGGTCTCAGTCCATCTTAGCCGCAAGGCCGAGATGGGACCGATACGATAAAAGTACAGATCAGCATGCCAACGGATGGATGGCACATTGCAGGGGTTGTACAATTACAAAAATATTAAGAACAGTAACGGTCGGTTTTACTTTTATTATCGGTGAAAAAATATTACTGGTGACTACAGTGATTTTAATACCGCTGCGAATGACAATGGTCTCAGTCCATCTTAGCCGCAAGGCCGAGATGGGACCGATACGATAAAAGTACAGATTAGCATGCCAACGTATGGATGGCACGTTGCAGGGGTTGTACAATTACAAAAATATTAAGAACAGTAACGGTCGGGTTTATTTTTACTATCGGTGAAAAAATATTACTGGTGATAGAAGTGATTTTAATACCGCTGCGAATGACAATGGTCTCAGTCCATCTTAGCCGCAAGCCCGAGATGGGACCGATACGATAAAAGTACAGATTAGCATGCCATCGGATGGATGGCACATTGCAGGGGTTGTACAATTACAAAAATATGAAGAACAGTAACGTTCGGTTTTATTTTTACTAACGGTGAAAAAATATTACTGGTGACAACAGTGATTTTAATACCGCTGCGAATGACAATGGTCTCAGTCCATCTTAGCCGCAAGGCCGAGATGGGACCGATACGATAAAAGTACAGATTAGCATGCCAACGTATGGATGGCACGTTGCAGGGGTTGTACAATTACAAAAATATTAAGAACAGTAACGGTCGGTTTTATTTTTACTATCGGTGAAAAAATATTACTGGTGATAGAAGTGATTTTAATACCGCTGCGAATGACAATGGTCTCAGTCCATCTTAGCCGCAAGGCCGAGATGGGACCGATACGATAAAAGTACAGATTAGCATGCCAACGTATGGATGGCACGTTGCAGGGGTTGTACAATTACAAAAATATTAAGAACAGTAACGGTCGGTTTTATTTTTACTATCGGTGAAAAAATATTACTGGTGATAGAAGTGATTTTAATACCGCTGCGAATGACAATGGTCTCAGTCCATCTTAGCCGCAAGCCTGAGATGGGACCGATACGATAAAAGTACAGATTAGCATGCCACCGGATGGATGGCACATTGCAGGGGTTGTACAATTACAAAAATATTAAGAACAGTAACGGTCGGTTTTATTTTTACTAACGGTGAAAAAATATTACTGGTGACTACAGTGATTTTAATACCGCTGCGAATGACAATGGTCTCAGTCCATCTCAGCCGCAAGGCCGAGATGGGACCGATACGATAAAAGTACAGATTAGCATGCCAACGTATGGATGGCACGTTGCAGGGGTTGTACAATTACAAAAATATTAAGAACAGTCACGGTCGGTTTTATTTTTACTATCGGTGAAAAAATATTACTGGTGACTACAGTGATTTTAATACCGCTGCGAATGACAATGGTCTCAGTCCATCTTAGCCGCAAGGCCGAGATGGGACCGATACGATAAAAGTACAGATTAGCATGCCAACGGATGGATGGCACATTGCAGGGGTTGTACAATTACAAAAATATAAAGAACAGTAACGGTCGGATTTATTTTTACGATCGGTTAAAAAATATTACTGGTGATAGAAGTGATTTTAATACCGCTGCGAATGACAATGGTCTCAGTCCATCTTAGCCGCAAGGCTGAGATAGGACCCATACGATAAAAGTACAGATTAGCAGGTCGACAGAGTCAATCAAAGCAAGCATGGCACATTGCAGAGGTTACACGAATACAACAATATTAAGAACAGTAATGATTAGTTTTATTTTTACTATCGGTTAAAAAATATTACTGGTGATAGAAGTGATTTTAATACCGCTGCGAATGACAATGGTCTCAGTCCATCTTAGCCGCAAGGCCGAGATGGGACCGATACGATAAAAGTACAGATTAGCATGCCAACGGATGGATGGCACATTGCAGGGGTTGTACAATTACAAAAATATAAAGAACAGTAACGGTCGGATTTATTTTTACGATCGGTTAAAAAATATTACTGGTGATAGAAGTGATTTTAATACCGCTGCGAATGACAATGGTCTCAGTCCATCTTAGCCGCAAGGCTGAGATAGGACCCATACGATAAAAGTACAGATTAGCAGGTCGACAGAGTCAATCAAAGCAAGCATGGCACATTGCAGAGGTTACACGAATACAACAATATTAAGAACAGTAATGATTAGTTTTATTTTTACTATCGGTTAAAAAATATTACTGGTGATAGAAGTGATTTTAATACCGCTGCGAATCACAATGGTCTCAGTCCATCTTACCCGCAAGGCCGAGATGGGACCGATACGATAAACGTACAAATTAGCATGCCAACGTATGGATGGCACGTTGCAGGGGTTGTACAATTACAAAAATATTAAGAACAGTCACGGTCGGTTTTATTTTTACTATCGGTGAAAAAATATTACTGGTGACTACAGTGATTTTAATACCGCTGCGAATGACAATGGTCTCAGTCCATCTTAGCCGCAAGGACGAGATGGGACCGATACGATAAAAGTACAGATTAGCAGGTCGACAGAGTCAATCAAAGCAAGCATGGCACATTGCAGAGGTTACACAAACACAGCAATATTAAGAATAGTAATGATTAGTTTTATTTTTACTATCGGTTAAAAAATATTACTGGTGATAGAAGCGATTTTAATACCGCTGCGAATGACAATGGTCTCAGTCCATCGTAGCCGCAAGGCTGAGATAGGACCCATACGATAAAAGTACAGATTAGCAGGTCGACAGAGTCAATCAAAGCAAGCATGGCACATTGCAGAGGTTACACGAATACAACAATATTAAGAACAGTAATGATTAGTTTTATTTTTACTATCGGTTAAAAAATATTACTGGTGATAGAAGTGATTTTAATACCGCTGCGAATCACAATGGTCTCAGTCCATCTTACCCGCAAGGCCGAGATGGGACCGATACGATAAACGTACAAATTAGCATGCCAACGTATGGATGGCACGTTGCAGGGGTTGTACAATTACAAAAATATTAAGAACAGTCACGGTCGGTTTTATTTTTACTATCGGTGAAAAAATATTACTGGTGACTACAGTGATTTTAATACCGCTGCGAATGACAATGGTCCCAGTCCATCTTAGCCGCAAGGCCGAGATGGGACCGATACGATAAAAGTACAGATTAGCATGCCAACGGATGGATGGCAAATTGCAGGGGTTGTACAATTACAAAAATATTAAGAACAGTAACGGTCGGTTTTATTTTTACTATCGGTGAAAAAATATTACTGATGATAGAAGTAATTTTAATACCGCTGCGAATGACAATGGTCTCAGTCCATCTTAGCCGCAAGGCCGAGATGGTACCGATACGATAAAAGTAATGATTATCAGGTCGACAGAGTCAATCAAAGAAAGCATGGCACATTGCAGAGGTTACACAAATACAACAATATTAAGAACAGTAATGATTAGTTTTATTTTTACTATCGGTTACAAAATATTACTGGTGAAAGAAGTGATTTTAATACCGCTGCAAATGACAATGGTCTCAGTCCATCTTAGCCGCAAGGCCGAGATGGGACCGATACGATAAAAGTACAGATCAGCATGCCAACGGATGGATGGCACATTGCAGGGGTTGTACAATTACAAAAATATAAAGAACAGTAACGGTCGGATTTATTTTTACGATCGGTTAAAAAATATTACTGGTGATAGAAGTGATTTTAATACCGCTGCGAATGACAATGGTCTCAGTCCATCTTAGCCGCAAGGCTGAGATAGGACCCATACGATAAAAGTACAGATTAGCAGGTCGACAGAGTCAATCAAAGCAAGCATGGCACATTGCAGAGGTTACACGAATACAACAATATTAAGAACAGTAATGATTAGTTTTATTTTTACTATCGGTTAAAAAATATTACTGGTGATAGAAGTGATTTTAATACCGCTGCGAATGACAATGGTCTCAGTCCATCTTAGCCGCAAGGCTGAGATGGGACCGATACGATAAAAGTACAGATTAGCATGAAAACGGATGGATGGCTCTTTGCAGGGGTTATACAATTACAAAAATATTAAGAACAGTAACGGTCGGTTTTATTTTTACTATCGGTTAAAAAATATTACTGGTGATAGAAGCGATTTTAATACCGCTGCGAATGACAATGGTCTCAGTCCATCTTAGCCGCAAGGCTGAGATAGGACCCATACGATAAAAGTACAGATTAGCAGGTCGACAGAGTCAATCAAAGCAAGCATGGCACATTGCAGAGGTTACACGAATACAACAATATTAAGAACAGTAATGATTAGTTTTATTTTTACTATCGGTTAAAAAATATTACTGGTGATAGAAGTGATTTTAATACCGCTGCGAATCACAATGGTCTCAGTCCATCTTAGCCGCAAGGCCGAGATGGGACCGATACGATAAAAGTACAGATTAGCATGCCAACGTATGGATGGCACGTTGCAGGGGTTGTACAATTACAAAAATATTAGGAACAGTCACGGTCGGTTTTATTTTTACTATCGGTGAAAAAATATTACTGGTGACTACAGTGATTTTAATACCGCTGCGAATGACAATGGTCTCAGTCCATCTTAGCCGCAAGGCCGAGATGGGACCGATACGATAAAAGTAATGATTATCAGGTCGACAGAGTCAATCAAAGAAAGCATGGCACATTGCAGAGGTTACACAAATACAACAATATTAAGAACAGTAATGATTAGTTTTATTTTTACTATCGGTTAAAAAATATTACTGGTGAAAGAAGTGATTTTAATACCGCTGCGAATGACAATGGTCTCAGTCCATCTTAGCCGCAAGGCCGAGATGGGACCGATACGATAAAAGTACAGATCAGCATGCCAACGGATGGATGGCACATTGCAGGGGTTGTACAATTACAAAAATATTAAGAACAGTAACGGTCGGTTTTACTTTTATTATCGGTGAAAAAATATTACTGGTGACTACAGTGATTTTAATACCGCTGCGAATGACAATGGTCTCAGTCCATCTTAGCCGCAAGGCCGAGATGGGACCGATACGATAAAAGTACAGATTAGCATGCCAACGTATGGATGGCACGTTGCAGGGGTTGTACAATTACAAAAATATTAAGAACAGTAACGGTCGGTTTTATTTTTACTATCGTTGAAAAAATATTACTGGTGATAGAAGTGATTTTAATACCGCTGCGAATGACAATGGTCTCAGTCCATCTTAGCCGCAAGCCCGAGATGGGACCGATACGATAAAAGTACAGATTAGCATGCCATCGGATGGATGGCACATTGCAGGGGTTGTACAATTACAAAAATATTAAGAACAGTAACGGTCGGATTTATTTTTACTAACGGTGAAAAAATATTACTGGTGACTACAGTGATTTTAATACCGCTGCGAATGACAATGGTCTCAGTCCATCTTAGCCGCAAGGCCGAGATGGGACCGATACGATAAAAGTACAGATTAGCATGCCAACGTATGGATGGCACGTTGCAGGGGTTGTACAATTACAAAAATATTAAGAACAGTCACGGTCGGTTTTATTTTTACTATCGGTGAAAAAATATTACTGGTGACTACAGTGATTTTAATACCGCTGCGAATGACAATGGTATCAGTCCATCTTAGCCGCAAGGCCGAGATGGGACCGATACGATAAAAGTACAGATTAGGATGCCAACGTATGGATGGCACGTTGCAGGGGTTGTACAATTACAAAAATATTAAGAACAGTCACGGTCAGTTTTATTTTTACTATCGGTGAAAAAATATTACTGGTGACTACAGTGATTTTAATACCGCTGCGAATGACAATGGTCTCAGTCCATCTTAGCCGCAAGGCCGAGATGGGACCGATACGATAAAAGTACAGATTAGCATGCCAACGTATGGATGGCACGTTGCAGGGGTTGTACAATTACAAAAATATTAAGAACAGTAACGGTCGGTTTTATTTTTACTATCGTTGAAAAAATATTACTGGTGATAGAAGTGATTTTAATACCGCTGCGAATGACAATGGTCTCAGTCCATCTTAGCCGCAAGCCCGAGATGGGACCGATACGATAAAAGTACAGATTAGCATGCCATCGGATGGATGGCACATTGCAGGGGTTGTACAATTACAAAAATATTAAGAACAGTAACGGTCGGTTTTATTTTTACTAACGGTGAAAAAATATTACTGGTGACTACAGTGATTTTAATACCGCTGCGAATGACAATGGTCTCAGTCCATCTTAGCCGCAAGGCCGAGATGGGACCGATACGATAAAAGTAATGATTATCAGGTCGACAGAGTCAATCAAAGAAAGCATGGCACATTGCAGAGGTTACACAAATACATCAATATTAAGAACAGTAATGATTAGTTTTATTTTTACTATCGGTAAAACAATATTACTGGTGAAAGAAGTGATTTTAATACCGCTGCAAATGACAATGGTCTCAGTCCATCTTAGCCGCAAGCCCGAGATGGGACCGATACGATAAAAGTACAGATCAGCATGCCAACGGCTGGATGGCACATTGCAGGGGTTGTACAATTACAAAAATATTAAGAACAGTAACGGTCGGTTTTATTTTTACTATCGGTTAAAAAATATTACAGGCGATAGAAGTGATTTTAATACCGCTACGAATGACAATGGTCTCAGTCCATCTTAGCCGCAAGGCCGAGGTGGGACCGATACGATAAAAGTAAAGATTAGCAGGTCGACAGAGTCAATCAAAGCAAGCATGGCACATTGCAGAGGTTACACAAACACAGCAATATTAAGAATAGTAATGATTATTTTTATTTTTACTATCGGTGAAAAAATATTACTGGTGATAGAAGTGATTTTAATACCGCTGCGAATGACAACGGTCTCAGTCCATCTTAGCCGCAAGGCCGAGATGGGACCGATACGATAAAAGTATAGATTAGCATGCCAACGGATGGATGCCACATTGCAGGGGTTGTACAATTACAAAAATATTAAGAACAGTAACGGTCGGTTTTATTTTTACTATCGGTGAAAAAATATTACTGATGATAGAAGTGATTTTAATACCGCTGCGAATGACAATGGTCTCAGTCCATCTTAGCCGCAAGGCCGAGATGGGACCGATACGATAAAAGTACAGATTAGCATGCCAACGGATGGATGGCACATTGCAGGGGTTGTACAATTACAAAAATATAAAGAACAGTAACGGTCGGATTTATTTTTACGATCGGTTAAAAAATATTACTGGTGATAGAAGTGATTTTAATACCGCTGCGAATGACAATGGTCTCAGTCCATCTTAGCCGCAAGGCTGAGATAGGACCCATACGATAAAAGTACAGATTAGCATGCCAACGTATGGATGGCACGTTGCAGGGGTTGTACAATTACAAAAATATTAAGAACAGTAACGGTCGGTTTTATTTTTACTATCGGTGAAAAAATATTACTGGTGATAGAAGTGATTTTAATACCGCTGCGAATGACAATGGTCTCAGTCCATCTTAGCCGCAAGCCCGAGATGGGACCGATACGATAAAAGTACAGATTAGCATGCCATCGGATGGATGGCACATTGCAGGGGTTGTACAATTACAAAAATATTAAGAACAGTAACGGTCGGATTTATTTTTACTAACGGTGAAAAAATATTACTGGTGACTACAGTGATTTTAATACCGCTGCGAATGACAATGGTCTCAGTCCATCTTAGCCGCAAGGCCGAGATGGGACCGATACGATAAAAGTACTGATTAGCATGCCAACGTATGGATGGCACGTTGCAGGGGTTGTACAATTACAAAAATATTAAGAACAGTAACGGTCGGTTTTATTTTTACTATCGGTGAAAAAATATTACTGGTGACTACAGTGATTTTAATACCGCTGCGAATGACAATGGTCTCAGTCCATCTTAGCCGCAAGGCCGAGATGGGACCGATACGATAAAAGTACAGATTAGCATGCCAACGTATGGATGGCACGTTGCAGGGGTTGTACAATTACAAAAATATTAAGAACAGTCACGGTCGGTTTTATTTTTACTATCGGTGAAAAAATATTACTGGTGACTACAGTGATTTTAATACCGCTGCGAATGACAATGGTCTCAGTCCATCTTAGCCGCAAGGCCGAGATGGGACCGATACGATAAAAGTACAGATTAGCATGCCAACGGATGGATGGCACATTGCAGGGGTTGTACAATTACAAAAATATAAAGAACAGTAACGGTCGGATTTATTTTTACGATCGGTTAAAAAATATTACTGGTGATAGAAGTGATTTTAATACCGCTGCGAATGACAATGGTCTCAGTCCATCTTAGCCGCAAGGCTGAGATAGGACCCATACGATAAAAGTACAGATTAGCAGGTCGACAGAGTCAATCAAAGCAAGCATGGCACATTGCAGAGGTTACACGAATACAACAATATTAAGAACAGTAATGATTAGTTTTATTTTTACTATCGGTTAAAAAATATTACTGGTGATAGAAGTGATTTTAATACCGCTGCGAATGACAATGGTCTCAGTCCATCTTAGCCGCAAGGCTGAGATGGGACCGATACGATAAAAGTACAGATTAGCATGAAAACGGATGGATGGCTCTTTGCAGGGGTTATACAATTACAAAAATATTAAGAACAGTAACGGTCGGTTTTATTTTTACTATCGGTTAAAAAATATTACTGGTGATAGAAGTGATTTTAATACCGCTGCGAATCACAATGGTCTCAGTCCATCTTACCCGCAAGGCCGAGATGGGACCGATACGATAAACGTACAGATTAGCATGCCAACGGATGGATGGCACATTGCAGGGGTTGCACAATTACAAAAATATTAAGAACAGTAACGGGCCGTTTTATTTTTACTATCGGTGAAAAAATATTACTGGCGATACAAGTGATTTTAATACCGCTGCGAATGACAATGGTCTCAGTCCATCTTAGCCGCAAGGCCGAGATGGGACCGATACGATAAAAGTACAGATTAGCATGCCATCGGATGGATGGCACATTGCAGGGGTTGTACAATTACAAAAATATTAAGAACAGTAACGGTCGGATTTATTTTTACTAACGGTGAAAAAATATTACTGGTGACTACAGTGATTTTAATACCGCTGCGAATGACAATGGTCTCAGTCCATCTTAGCCGCAAGGCCGAGATGGGACCGATACGATAAAAGTACAGATTAGCATGCCAACGTATGGATGGCACGTTGCAGGGGTTGTACAATTACAAAAATATTAAGAACAGTCACGGTCGGTTTTATTTTTACTATCGGTGAAAAAATATTACTGGTGACTACAGTGATTTTAATACCGCTGCGAATGACAATGGTCTCAGTCCATCTTAGCCGCAAGGCCGAGATGGGACCGATACGATAAAAGTACAGATTAGGATGCCAACGTATGGATGGCACGTTGCAGGGGTTGTACAATTACAAAAATATTAAGAACAGTCACGGTCAGTTTTATTTTTACTATCGGTGAAAAAATATTACTGGTGACTACAGTGATTTTAATACCGCTGCGAATGACAATGGTCTCAGTCCATCTTAGCCGCAAGGCCGAGATGGGACCGATACGATAAAAGTACAGATTAGCATGCCAACGGATGGATGGCACATTGCAGGGGTTGTACAATTACAAAAATATTAAGAACAGTAACGGTCGGTTTTATTTTTACTATCGGTGAAAAAATATTACTGGTGATAGAAGTGATTTTAATACCGCTGCGAATGACAATGGTCTCAGTCCATCTTAGCCGCAAGCCCGAGATGGGACCGATACGATAAAAGTACAGATTAGCATGCCATCGGATGGATGGCACATTGCAGGGGTTGTACAATTACAAAAATATTAAGAACAGTAACGGTCGGTTTTATTTTTACTAACGGTGAAAAAATATTACTGGTGACTACAGTGATTTTAATACCGCTGCGAATGACAATGGTCTCAGTCCATCTTAGCCGCAAGGCCGAGATGGGACCGATACGATAAAAGTACTGATTAGCATGCCAACGTATGGATGGCACGTTGCAGGGGTTGTACAATTACAAAAATATTAAGAACAGTAACGGTCGGTTTTATTTTTACTATCGGTGAAAAAATATTACTGGTGACTACAGTGATTTTAATACCGCTGCGAATGACAATGGTCTCAGTCCATCTTAGCCGCAAGGCCGAGATGGGACCGATACGATAAAAGTACAGATTAGCATGCCAACGTATGGATGGCACGTTGCAGGGGTTGTACAATTACAAAAATATTAAGAACAGTCACGGTCGGTTTTATTTTTACTATCGGTGAAAAAATATTACTGGTGACTACAGTGATTTTAATACCGCTGCGAATGACAATGGTCTCAGTCCATCTTAGCCGCAAGGCCGAGATGGGACCGATACGATAAAAGTACAGATTAGCATGCCAACGGATGGATGGCACATTGCAGGGGTTGTACAATTACAAAAATATAAAGAACAGTAACGGTCGGATTTATTTTTACGATCGGTTAAAAAATATTACTGGTGATAGAAGTGATTTTAATACCGCTGCGAATGACAATGGTCTCAGTCCATCTTAGCCGCAAGGCCGAGATGGGACCGATACGATAAAAGTACAGATTAGCATGCCATCGGATGGATGGCACATTGCAGGGGTTGTACAATTACAAAAATATTAAGAACAGTAACGGTCGGATTTATTTTTACTAACGGTGAAAAAATATTACTGGTGACTACAGTGATTTTAATACCGCTGCGAATGACAATGGTCTCAGTCCATCTTAGCCGCAAGGCCGAGATGGGACCGATACGATAAAAGTACAGATTAGCATGCCAACGTATGGATGGCACGTTGCAGGGGTTGTACAATTACAAAAATATTAAGAACAGTCACGGTCGGTTTTATTTTTACTATCGGTGAAAAAATATTACTGGTGACTACAGTGATTTTAATACCGCTGCGAATGACAATGGTCTCAGTCCATCTTAGCCGCAAGGCCGAGATGGGACCGATACGATAAAAGTACAGATTAGGATGCCAACGTATGGATGGCACGTTGCAGGGGTTGTACAATTACAAAAATATTAAGAACAGTCACGGTCAGTTTTATTTTTACTATCGGTGAAAAAATATTACTGGTGACTACAGTGATTTTAATACCGCTGCGAATGACAATGGTCTCAGTCCATCTTAGCCGCAAGGCCGAGATGGGACCGATACGATAAAAGTACAGATTAGCATGCCAACGGATGGATGGCACATTGCAGGGGTTGTACAATTACAAAAATATTAAGAACAGTAACGGTCGGTTTTATTTTTACTATCGGTGAAAAAATATTACTGGTGATAGAAGTGATTTTAATACCGCTGCGAATGACAATGGTCTCAGTCCATCTTAGCCGCAAGCCCGAGATGGGACCGATACGATAAAAGTACAGATTAGCATGCCATCGGATGGATGGCACATTGCAGGGGTTGTACAATTACAAAAATATTAAGAACAGTAACGGTCGGTTTTATTTTTACTAACGGTGAAAAAATATTACTGGTGACTACAGTGATTTTAATACCGCTGCGAATGACAATGGTCTCAGTCCATCTCAGCCGCAAGGCCGAGATGGGACCGATACGATAAAAGTACAGATTAGCATGCCAACGGATGGATGGCACGTTGCAGGGGTTGTACAATTACAAAAATATTAAGGACAGTAATGATTGGTTTTATTTTTACTATCGGTTAAAAAATATTACTGGTGATAGAAGTGATTTTAATGCCGCTGCGAATAACAATGGTCTCAGTCCATCTTAGCCGCAAGGCCGAGATGGGACCGATACGATAAAAGTAATGATTATCAGGTCGACAGAGTCAATCAAAGAAAGCATGGCACATTGCAGAGGTTACACAAATACAACAATATTAAGAACAGTAATGATTAGTTTTATTTTTACTATCGGTGAAAAAATATTACTGGTGATAGAAGTGATTTTAATACCGCTGCGAATGGCAATGGTCTCAGTCCATCTTAGCCGCAAGGCCGAGGTGGGACCGATACGATAAAAGTACAGACTAGCATGCCAACGGATAGATGGCAAATTGCAGGGGTCGTACAATTACAAAAATATTAAGAACAGTAACGGTCGGTTTTATTTTTACTGTCGGTGAAAAAATATTACTGGTGATAGAAGTGATTTTAATACCGCTGCTAATGACAACGGTCTCAGTCCATCTTAGCCGCAAGGCCGAGATGGGACCGATACGATAAAAGTATAGATTAGCATGCCAACGGATGGATGCCACATTGCAGGGGTTGTACAATTACAAAAATATTAAGAACAGTAACGGTCGGTTTTATTTTTACTATGGGTGAAAAAACATTACTGATGATAGAAGTGATTTTAATACCGCTGCGAATGACAATGGTCTCAGTCCATCTTAGCCGCAAGGCCGAGATGGGACCGATACGATAAAAGTACAGATTAGCATGCCAACGGATGGATGGCACATTGCAGGGGTTGTACAATTACAAAAATATTAAGAACAGTAACGGTCGGTTTTATTTTTACTATCGGTGAAAAAATATTACTGGTGATAGAAGTGATTTTAATACCGCTGCGAATGACAATGGTCTCAGTCCATCTTAGCCGCAAGCCCGAGATGGGACCGATACGATAAAAGTACAGATTAGCATGCCATCGGATGGATGGCACATTGCAGGGGTTGTACAATTACAAAAATATTAAGAACAGTAACGGTCGGTTTTATTTTTACTAACGGTGAAAAAATATTACTGGTGACTACAGTGATTTTAATACCGCTGCGAATGACAATGGTCTCAGTCCATCTCAGCCGCAAGGCCGAGATGGGACCGATACGATAAAAGTACAGATTAGCATGCCAACGGATGGATGGCACGTTGCAGGGGTTGTACAATTACAAAAATATTAAGAACAGTAACGGTCGGTTTTATTTTTACTATCGGTGAAAAAATATTACTGGTGACTACAGTGATTTTAATACCGCTGCGAATGACAATGGTCTCAGTCCATCTTAGCCGCAAGGCCGAGATGGGACCGATACGATAAAAGTAATGATTATCAGGTCGACAGAGTCAATCAAAGAAAGCATGGCACATTGCAGAGGTTACACAAATACAACAATATTAAGAACAGTAATGATTAGTTTTATTTTTACTATCGGTTAAAAAATATTACTGGTGAAAGAAGTGATTTTAATACCGCTGCAAATGACAATGGTCTCAGTCCATCTTAGCCGCAAGGCCGAGATGGGACCGATACGATAAAAGTACAGATTAGCATGCCAACGTATGGATGGCACGTTGCAGGGGTTGTACAATTACAAAAATATTAAGAACAGTAACGGTCGGTTTTATTTTTACTATCGGTGAAAAAATATTACTGGCGACACAAGTGATTTTAATACCGCTGCGAATGACAATGGTCTCAGTCCATCTTAGCCGCAAGGCCGAGATGGGACCGATACGATAAAAGTAATGATTATCAGGTCGACAGAGTCAATCAAAGAAAGCATGGCACATTGCAGAGGTTACACAAATACAACAATATTAAGAACAGTAATGATTAGTTTTATTTTTACTATCGGTTAAAAAATATTACTGGTGAAAGAAGTGATTTTAATACCGCTGCAAATGACAATGGTCTCAGTCCATCTTAGCCGCAAGGCCGAGATGGGACCGATACGATAAAAGTACAGATTAGCATGCCAACGTATGGATGGCACGTTGCAGGGGTTGTACAATTACAAAAATATTAAGAACAGTAACGGTCGGTTTTATTTTTACTATCGGTGAAAAAATATTACTGGCGACACAAGTGATTTTAATACCGCTGCGAATGACAATGGTCTCAGTCCATCTTAGCCGCAAGGCCGAGATGGGACCGATACGATAAAAGTAATGATTATCAGGTCGACAGAGTCAATCAAAGAAAGCATGGCACATTGCAGAGGTTACACAAATACAACAATATTAAGAACAGTAATGATTAGTTTTATTTTTACTATCGGTGAAAAAATATTACTGGTGATAGAAGTGATTTTAATACCGCTGCGAATGGCAATGGTCTCAGTCCATCTTAGCCGCAAGGCCGAGGTGGGACCGATACGATAAAAGTACAGACTAGCATGCCAACGGATAGATGGCAAATTGCAGGGGTCGTACAATTACAAAAATATTAAGAACAGTAACGGTCGGTTTTATTTTTACTGTCGGTGAAAAAATATTACTGGTGATAGAAGTGATTTTAATACCGCTGCTAATGACAACGGTCTCAGTCCATCTTAGCCGCAAGGCCGAGATGGGACCGATACGATAAAAGTATAGATTAGCATGCCAACGGATGGATGCCACATTGCAGGGGTTGTACAATTACAAAAATATTAAGAACAGTAACGGTCGGTTTTATTTTTACTATGGGTGAAAAAACATTACTGATGATAGAAGTGATTTTAATACCGCTGCGAATGACAATGGTCTCAGTCCATCTTAGCCGCAAGGCCGAGATGGGACCGATACGATAAAAGTACAGATTAGCATGCCAACGGATGGATGGCACATTGCAGGGGTTGTACAATTACAAAAATATAAAGAACAGTGTTACGAGCGGGGGTGGTCGCGGGTCCGGCGGTGCGAGTTTCGTTTAAAACACGCGCGCACGGTCTCGTCGTCCGTCGTCGAGCGGATGCCGACGGGCGGTGATTTCACGCGGCCCGGAATATGAGAATTTGAATATGTAGAAAATTGAATTAAAGATACTCTACTTAGCAGATGGCTAAGAGAGGACAGGACGGATGGGTGTCGATCTACAAGGTCCTATACAGGTCCCAGGACTATAAAATCAAAGAGGGCTATCAACTTTCGTAATTAAAACAAGCAAATTTGAATAATAATAGAAAGAGTCTATATTTCAATTATTATCGATTGAATCGTACGAATGGAAACATGTAAATCCAAAATTGTATTGTTACAAAAATGTGGTGGTGAGACTACCTCGGATTCGTGAGATTTTGACTCAAGGGCGTTATCCCACAAACGATGATTCGTTTGAGTTAATCGGTCGATTTCCGAAATAATCTCCCATTTACAGTAATTTATAATTTAACAATTATACGGTAATTATCTTTGGTGAATGTCATAAATTCAGTTATGATTTGTTACAAACCGATTTAACGAAATAAACATTGAATTCCAAACAATAAACAAAGATGAAAAATTAAAACTCACCCTGATTTACGGTGTTATAATTACAATCAGGCGTATTTGTGTACGTGTGTACTTCGATGTTAGCTGTGTTTTCTTATATATATTGTCGTAACAATTCTTTCCTAGAGCTGAACAGAAAATTGTATTAGTTTACGGTCGAATTTTCTGCGTGCCTATAAACTATTACGGATATAACGTATTTACAATAATTCGGATAAAATATATAATTATAAAATAAAGTGGTTAAATTACAATAACTATTTTAAACGAAAAAGTCACAATCGCCAACGATCACGCGCCTCGCGATTTAACGATCGTGTGTGACGTACGAAAATTATACATAAAACGAAATATCACTTTTATTAAAAATTAAAACAAAACGAAATGTTAATTTGAGTTTATAGTGTTTTTCACTGCTCAACCGATCACGCGCCTCGCGATTTGACGATCGGGAGTATTACGCTTATACGAAGTGTTTAGTCTATTATTCGCGACTCTACACGAGATGAACGCGAATAATCCTTGCTTAATAACACTAAGGACTTTCCTAGCGCACCTCGCGACTGATCAGGAAGAAGTGACGAGCAAAGCTCGCTTTCGGGCTTTCGGTGGTGGGCCCTGTGGTGGGGCAGTCGCTCGAAACGCAGGGAAGGCCGGTGTTTACGCGTAGCGAATTTCCTCCCTTTCGTCTGGCCCGCGAGACGGTGTGTCTTCGTCGGAACGGAGACGTTCCGTCGGTCTTTTCTCTCGGATACGAGTGTGACATCTTATATTAATCGGACGGAGAACGCATGATACATATTTTATAAACTATGGCTAATTTTGTAATATACGGTACGCAATCTCGTCTCTTGGAGGAAATCGGTATTAGATCTTAACAGTCGATGCATGGATGAGCTCAACGAAGGGTTAACTCCCACAATACATAAGTATTTGAAGGCTCATCCGGCATCTGACCGATGTCTCTCTCCAAAAGTTCTGGAAACTTCTCCGAAGACGAGACTGCGTCAGGCGTCAAAAATCGATACGTTTAAACAACCTTGGGCCTCTCGTTTTCGACGGAGAACCAGCCGGACGGTTTCGATGCGGCGTAAAAATTTGATATCTCAAACGATTCTGCTTCGCAGCTAGATGCTTCGTTCATGAGTAAGCAACGCTACGTATTTCGAATCGGAGAATACATAATAATGTTCCGCGCACTTGTCGAGGGAATCTCCCACAATACATAGTATTGACAAATGCGACAGAAAAATAAAAGAAAATAAAATGAAAAGAATTTCGCCCTTCGGGACGTAACAGCACATTCCAGGGGTTGTACAATTACAAAAATATTAAGAACAGTAACGGTCGGTTTTATTTTTACTATCGGTGAAAAAAGATGACTGATGATAGAAGTAATTTTAATACCGCTGCGAATGACAATGGTCTCAGTCCATCTTAGCCGCAAGGCCGAGATGGGACCGATACGATAGAAGTACAGATTAGCATTCCAACCGATGGATGGCACATTGCAGGATTTGTACAATTACAAAAATATTAAGAACAGTAACGGTCGGTTTTATTTTTACTATCGGTGAAAAAATATTACTGGTGATAGAAGTGATTTTAATACCGCTGCGAATGGCAATGGTCTCAGTCCATCTTAGCCGCAAGGCCGAGGTGGGACCGATACGATAAAAGTACAGACTAGCATGCCAACGGATAGATGGCAAATTGCAGGGGTCGTACAATTACAAAAATATTAAGAACAGCAACGGTCGGTTTTATTTTTACTATCAGTGAAAAAATATTACTGGCGACTAAAGTGATTTTAATACCGCTGCGAATGACAATGGTCTCACTCCATCTTAGCCGCAAGGCCGAGATGGGACCGATACGATAAAAGTACAGATTAGCATGCCAACGTATGGATGGCACGTTGCAGGGGTTGTACAATTACAAAAATATTAAGAACAGTAACGGTCGGTTTTATTTTTACTATCGGTGAAAAAATATTACTGGTGACTACAGTGATTTTAATACCGCTGCGAATGACAATGGTCTCAGTCCATCTTAGCCGCAAGGCCGAGATGGTACCGATACGATAAAAGTAATGATTATCAGGTCGACAGAGTCAATCAAAGAAAGCATGGCACATTGCAGAGGTTACACAAATACAACAATATTAAGAACAGTAATGATTAGTTTTATTTTTACTATCGGTTAAAAAATATTACTGGTGAAAGAAGTGATTTTAATACCGCTGCAAATGACAATGGTCTCAGTCCATCTTAGCCGCAAGGCCGAGATGGGACCGATACGATAAAAGTACAGATCAGCATGCCAACGGATGGATGGCACATTGCAGGGGTTGTACAATTACAAAAATATTAAGAACAGTAACGGTCGGTTTTACTTTTATTATCGGTGAAAAAATATTACTGGTGACTACAGTGATTTTAATACCGCTGCGAATGACAATGGTCTCAGTCCATCTTAGCCGCAAGCCCGAGATGGTACCGATACGATAAAAGTAATGATTATCAGGTCGACAGAGTCAATCAAAGAAAGCATGGCACATTGCAGAGGTTACACAAATACAACAATATTAAGAACAGTAATGATTAGTTTTATTTTTACTATCGGTTAAAAAATATTACTGGTGAAAGAAGTGATTTTAATACCGCTGCAAATGACAATGGTCTCAGTCCATCTTAGCCGCAAGGCCGAGATGGGACCGATACGATAAAAGTACAGATTAGCAGGTCGACAGAGTCAATCAAAGCAAGCATGGCACATTGCAAAGGTTACACAAACACAGCAATATTAAGAATAGTAATGATTAGTATTATTTTTACTATCGGTTAAAAAATATTACTGGTGATAGAAGTGATTTTAATACCGCTGCGAATGACAACGGTCTCAGTCCATCTTAGCCGCAAGGCCGAGATGGGACCGATACGATAAAAGTAAAGATTAGCATGCCAACCGATGGATGGCACATTCCAGGGGTTGTACAATTACAAAAATATTAAGAACAGTAACGGTCGGTGTTATTTTTACTATCGCTGAAAAAAGATTACTGATGATAGAAGTAATTTTAATACCGCTGCGAATGATAATGGTCTCAGTCCATCTTAGCCGCAAGGCCGAGATGGGACCGATACGATAGAAGTACAGATTAGCATTCCAACCGATGGATGGCACATTACAGGATTTGTACAATTACAAAAATATTAAGAACAGTAACGGTCGGTTTTATTTTTACTATCGGTGAAAAAATATTACTGGTGACTACAGTGATTTTAATACCGCTGCGAATGACAATGGTCTCAGTCCATCTTAGCCGCAAGGCCGAGATGGGACCGATACGATAAAAGTACAGATTAGCATGCCAACGTATGGATGGCACGTTGCAGGGGTTGTACAATTACAAAAATATAAAGAACAGTAACGGTCGGTTTTATTTTTACTATCGTTGAAAAAATATTACTGGTGATAGAAGTGATTTTAATACCGCTGCGAATGGCAATGGTCTCAGTCCATCTTAGCCGCAAGGCCGAGGTGGGACCGATACGATAAAAGTACAGACTAGCATGCCAACGGATAGATGGCAAATTGCAGGGGTCGTACAATTACAAAAATATTAAGAACAGCAACGGTCGGTTTTATTTTTACTATCAGTGAAAAAATATTACTGGCGACTAAAGTGATTTTAATACCGCTGCGAATGACAATGGTCTCACTCCATCTTAGCCGCAAGGCCGAGATGGGACCGATACGATAAAAGTAAAGATTAGCATGCCAACCGATGGATGGCACATTCCAGGGGTTGTACAATTACAAAAATATTAAGAACAGTAACGGTCGGTGTTATTTTTACTATCGGTGAAAAAAGATTACTGATGATAGAAGTAATTTTAATACCGCTGCGAATGATAATGGTCTCAGTCCATCTTAGCCGCAAGGCCGAGATGGGACCGATACGATAGAAGTACAGATTAGCATTCCAACCGATGGATGGCACATTACAGGATTTGTACAATTACAAAAATATTAAGAACAGTAACGGTCGGTTTTATTTTTACTATCGGTGAAAAAATATTACTGGTGACTACAGTGATTTTAATACCGCTGCGAATGACAATGGTCTCAGTCCATCTTAGCCGCAAGGCCGAGATGGGACCGATACGATAAAAGTACAGATTAGCATGCCAACGTATGGATGGCACGTTGCAGGGGTTGTACAATTACAAAAATATAAAGAACAGTAACGGTCGGATTTATTTTTACTATCGGTTAAAAAATATTACTGGTGACTACAGTGATTTTAATACCGCTGCGAATGACAATGGTCTCAGTCCATCTTAGCCGCAAGGCCGAGATGGTACCGATACGATAAAAGTAATGATTATCAGGTCGACAGAGTCAATCAAAGAAAGCATGGCACATTGCAGAGGTTACACAAATACAACAATATTAAGAACAGTAATGATTAGTTTTATTTTTACTATCGGTTAAAAAATATTACTGGTGAAAGAAGTGATTTTAATACCGCTGCAAATGACAATGGTCTCAGTCTATCTTAGCCGCAAGGCCGAGATGGGACCGATACGATAAAAGTACAGATTAGCATGCCAACGTATGGATGGCACGTTGCAGGGGTTGTACAATTACAAAAATATTAAGAACAGTAACGGTCGGTTTTATTTTTACTATCGTTGAAAAAATATTACTGGTGATAGAAGTGATTTTAATACCGCTGCGAATGACAATGGTCTCAGTCCATCTTAGCCGCAAGCCCGAGATGGGACCGATACGATAAAAGTACAGATTAGCATGCCATCGGATGGATGGCACATTGCAGGGGCTGTACAATTACAAAAATATTAAGAACAGTAACGGTCGGTTTTATTTTTACTAACGGTGAAAAAATATTACTGGTGACTACAGTGATTTTAATACCGCTGCGAATGACAATGGTCTCAGTCCATCTTAGCCGCAAGGCCGAGATGGGACCGATACGATAAAAGTACAGATTAGCATGCCAACGTATGGATGGCACGTTGCAGGGGTTGTACAATTACAAAAATATTAAGAACAGTAACGGTCGGTTTTACTTTTATTATCGGTGAAAAAATATTACTGGTGACTACAGTGATTTTAATACCGCTGCGAATGACAATGGTCTCAGTCCATCTTAGCCGCAAGGCCGAGATGGGACCGATACGATAAAAGTACAGATTAGCATGCCATCGGATGGATGGCACATTGCAGGGGTTGTACAATTACAAAAATATTAAGAACAGTAACGGTCGGTTTTATTTTTACTATCGGTGAAAAAATATTACTGGTGATAGAAGTGATTTTAATACCGCTGCGAATGGCAATGGTCTCAGTCCATCTTAGCCGCAAGGCCGAGGTGGGACCGATACGATAAAAGTACAGATCAGCATGCCAACGGATGGATGGCACATTGCAGGGGTTGTACAATTACAAAAATATTAAGAACAGTAACGGTCGGTTTTAATTTTATTATCGGTGAAAAAATATTACTGGTGACTACAGTGATTTTAATACCGCTGCGAATGACAATGGTCTCAGTCCATCTTAGCCGCAAGGCCGAGATGGGACCGATACGATAAAAGTACAGATTAGCATGCCAACGTATGGATGGCACGTTGCAGGGGTTGTACAATTACAAAAATATTAAGAACAGTAACGGTCGGTTTTATTTTTACTATCGTTGAAAAAATATTACTGGTGATAGAAGTGATTTTAATACCGCTGCGAATGGCAATGGTCTCAGTCCATCTTAGCCGCAAGCCCGAGATGGGACCGATACGATAAAAGTACAGATTAGCATGCCATCGGATGGATGGCACATTGCAGGGGTTGTACAATTACAAAAATATTAAGAACAGTAACGGTCGGTTTTATTTTTACTAACGGTGAAAAAATATTACTGGTGACTACAGTGATTTTAATACCGCTGCAAATGACAATGGTCTCAGTCCATCTTAGCCGCAAGGCCGAGATGGGACCGATACGATAAAAGTACAGATCAGCATGCCAACGGATGGATGGCACATTGCAGGGGTTGTACAATTACAAAAATATTAAGAACAGTAACGGTCGGTTTTACTTTTATTATCGGTGAAAAAATATTACTGGTGACTACAGTGATTTTAATACCGCTGCGAATGACAATGGTCTCAGTCCATCTTAGCCGCAAGCCCGAGATGGTACCGATACGATAAAAGTAATGATTATCAGGTCGACAGAGTCAATCAAAGAAAGCATGGCACATTGCAGAGGTTACACAAATACAACAATATTAAGAACAGTAATGATTAGTTTTATTTTTACTATCGGTTAAAAAATATTACTGGTGAAAGAAGTGATTTTAATACCGCTGCAAATGACAATGGTCTCAGTCCATCTTAGCCGCAAGGCCGAGATGGGACCGATACGATAAAAGTACAGATTAGCAGGTCGACAGAGTCAATCAAAGCAAGCATGGCACATTGCAAAGGTTACACAAACACAGCAATATTAAGAATAGTAATGATTAGTTTTATTTTTACTATCGGTTAAAAAATATTACTGGTGATAGAAGTGATTTTAATACCGCTGCGAATGACAACGGTCTCAGTCCATCTTAGCCGCAAGGCCGAGATGGGACCGATACGATAAAAGTAAAGATTAGCATGCCAACCGATGGATGGCACATTCCAGGGGTTGTACAATTACAAAAATATTAAGAACAGTAACGGTCGGTGTTATTTTTACTATCGGTGAAAAAAGATTACTGATGATAGAAGTAATTTTAATACCGCTGCGAATGATAATGGTCTCAGTCCATCTTAGCCGCAAGGCCGAGATGGGACCGATACGATAGAAGTACAGATTAGCATTCCAACCGATGGATGGCACATTACAGGATTTGTACAATTACAAAAATATTAAGAACAGTAACGGTCGGTTTTATTTTTACTATCGGTGAAAAAATATTACTGGTGACTACAGTGATTTTAATACCGCTGCGAATGACAATGGTCTCAGTCCATCTTAGCCGCAAGGCCGAGATGGGACCGATACGATAAAAGTACAGATTAGCATGCCAACGTATGGATGGCACGTTGCAGGGGTTGTACAATTACAAAAATATAAAGAACAGTAACGGTCGGATTTATTTTTACTATCGGTTAAAAAATATTACTGGTGACTACAGTGATTTTAATACCGCTGCGAATGACAATGGTCTCAGTCCATCTTAGCCGCAAGGCCGAGATGGTACCGATACGATAAAAGTAATGATTATCAGGTCGACAGAGTCAATCAAAGAAAGCATGGCACATTGCAGAGGTTACACAAATACAACAATATTAAGAACAGTAATGATTAGTTTTATTTTTACTATCGGTTAAAAAATATTACTGGTGAAAGAAGTGATTTTAATACCGCTGCAAATGACAATGGTCTCAGTCCATCTTAGCCGCAAGGCCGAGATGGGACCGATACGATAAAAGTACAGATCAGCATGCCAACGGATGGATGGCACATTGCAGGGGTTGTACAATTACAAAAATATTAAGAACAGTAACGGTCGGTTTTACTTTTATTATCGGTGAAAAAATATTACTGGTGACTACAGTGATTTTAATACCGCTGCGAATGACAATGGTCTCAGTCCATCTTAGCCGCAAGGCCGAGATGGGACCGATACGATAAAAGTACAGATTAGCATGCCAACGTATGGATGGCAGGTTGCAGGGGTTGTACAATTACAAAAATATTAAGAACAGTAACGGTCGGTTTTATTTTTACTATCGTTGAAAAAATATTACTGGTGATAGAAGTGATTTTAATACCGCTGCGAATGACAATGGTCTCAGTCCATCTTAGCCGCAAGCCCGAGATGGGACCGATACGATAAAAGTACAGATTAGCATGCCATCGGATGGATGGCACATTGCAGGGGTTGTACAATTACAAAAATATTAAGAACAGTAACGGTCGGTTTTATTTTTACTAACGGTGAAAAAATATTACTGGTGACTACAGTGATTTTAATACCGCTGCGAATGACAATGGTCTCAGTCCATCTTAGCCGCAAGGCCGAGATGGGACCGATACGATAAAAGTACAGATCAGCATGCCAACGGATGGATGGCACATTGCAGGGGTTGTACAATTACAAAAATATTAAGAACAGTAACGGTCGGTTTTACTTTTATTATCGGTGAAAAAATATTACTGGTGACTACAGTGATTTTAATACCGCTGCGAATGACAATGGTCTCAGTCCATCTTAGCCGCAAGGCCGAGATGGGACCGATACGATAAAAGTACAGATTAGCATGCCAACGTATGGATGGCACGTTGCAGGGGTTGTACAATTACAAAAATATTAAGAACAGTAACGGTCGGTTTTATTTTTACTATCGTTGAAAAAATATTACTGGTGATAGAAGTGATTTTAATACCGCTGCGAATGGCAATGGTCTCAGTCCATCTTAGCCGCAAGGCCGAGGTGGGACCGATACGATAAAAGTACAGACTAGCATGCCAACGGATAGATGGCAAATTGCAGGGGTCGTACAATTACAAAAATATTAAGAACAGCAACGGTCGGTTTTATTTTTACTATCAGTGAAAAAATATTACTGGCGACTAAAGTGATTTTAATACCGCTGCGAATGACAATGGTCTCACTCCATCTTAGCCGCAAGGCCGAGATGGGACCGATACGATAAAAGTAAAGATTAGCATGCCAACCGATGGATGGCACATTCCAGGGGTTGTACAATTACAAAAATATTAAGAACAGTAACGGTCGGTGTTATTTTTACTATCGGTGAAAAAAGATTACTGATGATAGAAGTAATTTTAATACCGCTGCGAATGATAATGGTCTCAGTCCATCTTAGCCGCAAGGCCGAGATGGGACCGATACGATAGAAGTACAGATTAGCATTCCAACCGATGGATGGCACATTACAGGATTTGTACAATTACAAAAATATTAAGAACAGTAACGGTCGGTTTTATTTTTACTATCGGTGAAAAAATATTACTGGTGACTACAGTGATTTTAATACCGCTGCGAATGACAATGGTCTCAGTCCATCTTAGCCGCAAGGCCGAGATGGGACCGATACGATAAAAGTACAGATTAGCATGCCAACGTATGGATGGCACGTTGCAGGGGTTGTACAATTACAAAAATATAAAGAACAGTAACGGTCGGATTTATTTTTACTATCGGTTAAAAAATATTACTGGTGACTACAGTGATTTTAATACCGCTGCGAATGACAATGGTCTCAGTCCATCTTAGCCGCAAGGCCGAGATGGTACCGATACGATAAAAGTAATGATTATCAGGTCGACAGAGTCAATCAAAGAAAGCATGGCACATTGCAGAGGTTACACAAATACAACAATATTAAGAACAGTAATGATTAGTTTTATTTTTACTATCGGTTAAAAAATATTACTGGTGAAAGAAGTGATTTTAATACCGCTGCAAATGACAATGGTCTCAGTCCATCTTAGCCGCAAGGCCGAGATGGGACCGATACGATAAAAGTACAGATCAGCATGCCAACGGATGGATGGCACATTGCAGGGGTTGTACAATTACAAAAATATTAAGAACAGTAACGGTCGGTTTTATTTTTACTATCGGTGAAAAAATATTACTGATGATAGAAGTAATTTTAATACCGCTGCGAATGACAATGGTCTCAGTCCATCTTAGCCGCAAGGCCGAGATGGTACCGATACGATAAAAGTAATGATTATCAGGTCGACAGAGTCAATCAAAGAAAGCATGGCACATTGCAGAGGTTACACAAATGCAACAATATTAAGAACAGTAATGATTAGTTTTATTTTTACTATCGGTTAAAAAATATTACTGGTGAAAGAAGTGATTTTAATACCGCTGCAAATGACAATGGTCTCAGTCCATCTTAGCCGCAATGCCGAGATGGGACCGATACGATAAAAGTACAGATCAGCATGCCAACGGA
Source organism: Cerceris ruficornis (assembly GCA_963989415.1). Taxonomy (NCBI): domain Eukaryota; kingdom Metazoa; phylum Arthropoda; class Insecta; order Hymenoptera; family Crabronidae; genus Cerceris; species Cerceris ruficornis. Next base: position 11,752,753 of record OZ022520.1, on the reverse strand, counting down.
TGGATGGCACATTGCAGGGGTTGTACAATTACAAAAATATTAAGAACAGTAACGGTCGGTTTTATTTTTACTATCGGTGAAAAAATATTACTGGTGACTACAGTGATTTTAATACCGCTGCGAATGACAATGGTCTCAGTCCATCTTAGCCGCAAGGCCGAGATGGTACCGATACGATAAAAGTAATGATTATCAGGTCGACAGAGACAATCAAAGAAAGCATGGCACATTGCAGAGGTTACACAAATACAACAATATTAAGAACAGTAATGATTAGTTTTATTTTTACTATCGGTTAAAAAATATTACTGGTGAAAAAAGTGATTTTAATACCGCTGCAAATGACAGTGGTCTCAGTCCATCTTAGCCGCAAGGCCGAGATGGGACCGATACGATAAAAGTACAGATCAGCATGCCAACGGATGGATGGCACATTGCAGGGGTTGTACAATTACAAAAATATTAAGAACAGTAACGGTCGGTTTTATTTTTACTATCGGTGAAAAAATATTACTGGTGACTACAGTGATTTTAATACCGCTGCGAATGACAATGGTCTCAGTCCATCTTAGCCGCAAGGCCGAGATGGGACCGATACGATAAAAGTACAGATTAGCATGCCAACGTATGGATGGCACGCTGCAGGGGTTGTACAATTACAAAAATATTAAGAACAGTCACGGTCGGTTTTATTTTTACTATCGGTGAAAAAATATTACTGGTGACTACAGTGATTTTAATACCGCTGCGAATGACAATGGTCTCAGTCCATCTTAGCCGCAAGGCCGAGATGGGACCGATACGATAAAAGTAATGATTATCAGGTCGACAGAGTCAATCAAAGAAAGCATGGCACATTGCAGAGGTTACACAAATACAACAATATTAAGAACAGTAATGATTAGTTTTATTTTTACTATCGGTTAAAAAATATTACTGGTGAAAGAAGTGATTTTAATACCGCTGCAAATGACAATGGTCTCAGTCCATCTTAGCCGCAAGGCCGAGATGGGACCGATACGATAAAAGTACAGATCAGCATGCCAACGGATGGATGGCACATTGCAGGGGTTGTACAATTACAAAAATATTAAGAACAGTAACGGTCGGTTTTATTTTTACTATCGGTGAAAAAATATTACTGGTGACTACAGTGATTTTAATACCGCTGCGAATGACAATGGTCTCAGTCCATCTTAGCCGCAAGGCCGAGATGGGACCGATACGATAAAAGTACAGATTAGCATGCCAACGTATGGATGGCACGCTGCAGGGGTTGTACAATTACAAAAATATTAAGAACAGTCACGGTCGGTTTTATTTTTACTATCGGTGAAAAAATATTACTGGTGACTACAGTGATTTTAATACCGCTGCGAATGACAATGGTCTCAGTCCATCTTAGCCGCAAGGCCGAGATGGGACCGATACGATAAAAGTACAGATTAGCATGCCAACGTATGGATGGCACGTTGCAGGGGTTGTACAATTACAAAAATATTAAGAACAGTAACGGTCGGTTTTATTTTTACTATCGTTGAAAAAATATTACTGGTGATAGAAGTGATTTTAATACCGCTGCGAATGACAATGGTCTCAGTCCATCTTAGCCGCAAGCCCGAGATGGGACCGATACGATAAAAGTACAGATTAGCATGCCATCGGATGGATGGCACATTGCAGGGGTTGTACAATTACAAAAATATTAAGAACAGTAACGGTCGGTTTTATTTTTACTATCGGTGAAAAAATATTACTGATGATAGAAGTAATTTTAATACCGCTGCGAATGACAATGGTCTCAGTCCATCTTAGCCGCAAGGCCGAGATCGTACCGATACGATAAAAGTAATGATTATCAGGTCGACAGAGTCAATCAAAGAAAGCATGGCACATTCCAGAGGTTACACAAATGCAACAATATTAAGAACAGTAATGATTAGTTTTATTTTTACTATCGGTTAAAAAATATTACTGGTGAAAGAAGTGATTTTAATACCGCTGCAAATGACAATGGTCTCAGTCCATCTTAGCCGCAAGGCCGAGATGGGACCGATACGATAAAAGTACAGATCAGCATGCCAACGGATGGATGGCACATTGCAGGGGTTGTACAATTACAAAAATATTAAGAACAGTAACGGTCGGTTTTATTTTTACTATCGGTGAAAGAATATTACTGGTGACTACAGTGATTTTAATACCGCTGCGAATGACAATGGTCTCAGTCCATCTTAGCCGCAAGGCCGAGATGGGACCGATACGATAAAAGTACAGATTAGCATGCCAACGTATGGATGGCACGCTGCAGGGGTTGTACAATTACAAAAATATTAAGAACAGTCACGGTCGGTTTTATTTTTACTATCGGTGAAAAAATATTACTGGTGACTACAGTGATTTTAATACCGCTGCGAATGACAATGGTCTCAGTCCATCTTAGCCGCAAGGCCGAGATGGGACCGATACGATAAAAGTACAGATTAGCATGCCAACGGATGGATGGCAAATTGCAGGGGTTGTACAATTACAAAAATATTAAGAACAGTAACGGTCGGTTTTATTTTTACTATCGGTGAAAAAATATTACTGATGATAGAAGTAATTTTAATACCGCTGCGAATGACAATGGTCTCAGTCCATCTTAGCCGCAAGGCCGAGATGGGACCGATACGATAAAAGTAATGATTATCAGGTCGACAGAGTCAATCAAAGAAAGCATGGCACATTGCAGAGGTTACACAAATACAACAATATTAAGAACAGTAATGATTAGTTTTATTTTTACTATCGGTTAAAAAATATTACTGGTGAAAGAAGTGATTTTAATACCGCTGCAAATGACAATGGTCTCAGTCCATCTTAGCCGCAAGGCCGAGATGGGACCGATACGATAAAAGTACAGATCAGCATGCCAACGGATGGATGGCACATTGCAGGGGTTGTACAATTACAAAAATATTAAGAACAGTAACGGTCGGTTTTATTTTTACTATCGGTGAAAAAATATTACTGGTGACTACAGTGATTTTAATACCGCTGCGAATGACAATGGTCTCAGTCCATCTTAGCCGCAAGGCCGAGATGGGACCGATACGATAAAAGTACAGATTAGCATGCCAACGTATGGATGGCACGCTGCAGGGGTTGTACAATTACAAAAATATTAAGAACAGTCACGGTCGGTTTTATTTTTACTATCGGTGAAAAAATATTACTGGTGACTACAGTGATTTTAATACCGCTGCGAATGACAATGGTCTCAGTCCATCTTAGCCGCAAGGCCGAGATGGGACCGATACGATAAAAGTACAGATTAGCATTCCAACCGATGGATGGCACATTGCAGAGGTTACACAAATACAACAATATTAAGAACAGTAATGATTAGTTTTATTTTTACTATCGGTTAAAAAATATTACTGGTGAAAGAAGTGATTTTAATACCGCTGCAAATGACAATGGTCTCAGTCCATCTTAGCCGCAAGGCCGAGATGGGACCGATACGATAAAAGTACAGATCAGCATGCCAACGGATGGATGGCACATTGCAGGGGTTGTACAATTACAAAAATATTAAGAACAGTAACGGTCGGTTTTATTTTTACTATCGGTGAAAAAATATTACTGGTGACTACAGTGATTTTAATACCGCTGCGAATGACAATGGTCTCAGTCCATCTTAGCCGCAAGGCCGAGATGGGACCGATACGATAAAAGTACAGATTAGCATGCCAACGTATGGATGGCACGCTGCAGGGGTTGTACAATTACAAAAATATTAAGAACAGTCACGGTCGGTTTTATTTTTACTATCGGTGAAAAAATATTACTGGTGACTACAGTGATTTTAATACCGCTGCGAATGACAATGGTCTCAGTCCATCTTAGCCGCAAGGCCGAGATGGGACCGATACGATAAAAGTACAGATTAGCATGCCAACGTATGGATGGCACGCTGCAGGGGTTGTACAATTACAAAAATATTAAGAACAGTCACGGCCGGTTTTATTTTTACTATCGGTGAAAAAATATTACTGGTGACTACAGTGATTTTAATACCGCTGCGAATGACAATGGTCTCAGTCCATCTTAGCCGCAAGGCCGAGATGGGACCGATACGATAAAAGTAATGATTATCAGGTCGACAGAGTCAATCAAAGAAAGCATGGCACATTGCAGAGGTTACACAAATACAACAATATTAAGAACAGTAATGATTAGTTTTATTTTTACTATCGGTTAAAAAATATTACTGGTGAAAGAAGTGATTTTAATACCGCTGCAAATGACAATGGTCTCAGTCCATCTTAGCCGCAAGGCCGAGATGGGACCGATACGATAAAAGTACAGATCAGCATGCCAACGGATGGATGGCACATTGCAGGGGTTGTACAATTACAAAAATATTAAGAACAGTAACGGTCGGTTTTATTTTTACTATCGGTGAAAAAATATTACTGGTGACTACAGTGATTTTAATACCGCTGCGAATGACAATGGTCTCAGTCCATCTTAGCCGCAAGGCCGAGATGGGACCGATACGATAAAAGTACAGATTAGCATGTCAACGTATGGATGGCACGTTGCAGGGGTTGTACAATTACAAAAATATTAAGAACAGTAACGGTCGGTTTTATTTTTACTAACGGTGAAAAAATATTACTGGTGACTACAGTGATTTTAATACCGCTGCGAATGACAATGGTCTCAGTCCATCTTAGCCGCAAGGCCGAGATGGGACCGATACGATAAAAGTACAGATTAGCATGCCAACGTATGGATGGCACGTTGCAGGGGTTGTACAATTACAAAAATATTAAGAACAGTAACGGTCGGTTTTATTTTTACTATCGGTGAAAAAATATTACTGGTGACTACAGTGATTTTAATACCGCTGCGAATGACAATGGTCTCAGTCCATCTTAGCCGCAAGGCCGAGATGGGACTGATACGATAAAAGTACAGATTAGCATGCCAACGTATGGATGGCACGTTGCAGGGGTTGTACAATTACAAAAATATAAAGAACAGTAACGGTCGGATTTATTTTTACTATCGGTTAAAAAATATTACTGGTGACTACAGTGATTTTAATACCGCTGCGAATGACAATGGTCTCAGTCCATCTTAGCCGCAAGCCCGAGATGGTACCGATACGATAAAAGTAATGATTATCAGGTCGACAGAGTCAATCAAAGAAAGCATGGCACATTGCAGAGGTTACACAAATACAACAATATTAAGAACAGTAATGATTAGTTTTATTTTTACTATCGGTTAAAAAATATTACTGGTGAAAGAAGTGATTTTAATACCGCTGCAAATGACAATGGTCTCAGTCCATCTTAGCCGCAAGGCCGAGATGGGACCGATACGATAAAAGTACAGATTAGCAGGTCGACAGAGTCAATCAAAGCAAGCATGGCACATTGCAAAGGTTACACAAACACAGCAATATTAAGAATAGTAATGATTAGTTTTATTTTTACTATCGGTTAAAAAATATTACTGGTGATAGAAGTGATTTTAATACCGCTGCGAATGACAACGGTCTCAGTCCATCTTAGCCGCAAGGCCGAGATGGGACCGATACGATAAAAGTAAAGATTAGCATGCCAACCGATGGATGGCACATTCCAGGGGTTGTACAATTACAAAAATATTAAGAACAGTAACGGTCGGTGTTATTTTTACTATCGGTGAAAAAAGATTACTAATGATAGAAGTAATTTTAATACCGCTGCGAATGACAATGGTCTCAGTCCATCTTAGCCGCAAGCCCGAGATGGGACCGATACGATAAAAGTAATGATTATCAGGTCGACAGAGTCAATCAAAGAAAGCATGGCACATTGCAGAGGTTACACAAATACAACAATATTAAGAACAGTAATGATTAGTTTTATTTTTACTATCGGTTAAAAAATATTACTGGTGAAAGAAGTGATTTTAATACCGCTGCAAATGACAATGGTCTCAGTCCATCTTAGCCGCAAGGCCGAGATGGGACCGATACGATAAAAGTACAGATTAGCAGGTCGACAGAGTCAATCAAAGCAAGCATGGCACATTGCAAAGGTTACACAAACACAGCAATATTAAGAATAGTAATGATTAGTTTTATTTTTACTATCGGTTAAAAAATATTACTGGTGATAGAAGTGATTTTAATACCGCTGCGAATGACAACGGTCTCAGTCCATCTTAGCCGCAAGGCCGAGATGGGACCGATACGATAAAAGTAAAGATTAGCATGCCAACCGATGGATGGCACATTCCAGGGGTTGTACAATTACAAAAATATTAAGAACAGTAACGGTCGGTGTTATTTTTACTATCGGTGAAAAAAGATTACTAATGATAGAAGTAATTTTAATACCGCTGCGAATGACAATGGTCTCAGTCCATCTTAGCCGCAAGGCCGAGATGGGACCGATACGATAGAAGTACAGATTAGCATTCCAACCGATGGATGGCACATTGCAGGATTTGTACAATTACAAAAATATTAAGAACAGTAACGGTCGGTTTTATTTTTACTATCGGTGAAAAAATATTACTGGTGATAGAAGTGATTTTAATACCGCTGCGAATGGCAATGGTCTCAGTCCATCTTAGCCGCAAGGCCGAGGTGGGACCGATACGATAAAAGTACAGATCAGCATGCCAACGGATGGATGGCACATTGCAGGGGTTGTACAATTACAAAAATATTAAGAACAGTAACGGTCGGTTTTACTTTTATTATCGGTGAAAAAATATTACTGGTGACTACAGTGATTTTAATACCGCTGCGAATGACAATGGTCTCAGTCCATCTTAGCCGCAAGGCCGAGATGGGACCGATACGATAAAAGTACAGATTAGCATGCCAACGTATGGATGGCACGTTGCAGGGGTTGTACAATTACAAAAATATTAAGAACAGTAACGGTCGGTTTTATTTTTACTATCGTTGAAAAAATATTACTGGTGATAGAAGTGATTTTAATACCGCTGCGAATGACAATGGTCTCAGTCCATCTTAGCCGCAAGCCCGAGATGGGACCGATACGATAAAAGTACAGATTAGCATGCCATCGGATGGATGGCACATTGCAGGGGTTGTACAATTACAAAAATATTAAGAACAGTAACGGTCGGTTTTATTTTTACTAACGGTGAAAAAATATTACTGGTGACTACAGTGATTTTAATACCGCTGCGAATGACAATGGTCTCAGTCCATCTTAGCCGCAAGGCCGAGATGGGACCGATACGATAAAAGTACATATTAGCATGCCAACGTATGGATGGCACGTTGCAGGGGTTGTACAATTACAAAAATATTAAGAACAGTAACGGTCGGTTTTATTTTTACTATCGGTGAAAAAATATTACTGGTGACTACAGTGATTTTAATACCGCTGCGAATGACAATGGTCTCAGTCCATCTTAGCCGCAAGGCCGAGATGGGACCGATACGATAAAAGTAATGATTATCAGGTCGACAGAGTCAATCAAAGAAAGCATGGCACATTGCAGAGGTTACACAAATACAACAATATTAAGAACAGTAATGATTAGTTTTATTTTTACTATCGGTTAAAAAATATTACTGGTGAAAGAAGTGATTTTAATACCGCTGCAAATGACAATGGTCTCAGTCCATCTTAGCCGCAAGGCCGAGATGGGACCGATACGATAAAAGTACAGATCAGCATGCCAACGGATGGATGGCACATTGCAGGGGTTGTACAATTACAAAAATATTAAGAACAGTAACGGTCGGTTTTATTTTTACTATCGGTGAAAAAATATTACTGGTGACTACAGTGATTTTAATACCGCTGCGAATGACAATGGTCTCAGTCCATCTTAGCCGCAAGGCCGAGATGGGACCGATACGATAAAAGTACAGATTAGCATGCCAACGTATGGATGGCACGCTGCAGGGGTTGTACAATTACAAAAATATTAAGAACAGTCACGGTCGGTTTTATTTTTACTATCGGTGAAAAAATATTACTGGTGACTACAGTGATTTTAATACCGCTGCGAATGACAATGGTCTCAGTCCATCTTAGCCGCAAGGCCGAGATGGGACCGATACGATAAAAGTAATGATTATCAGGTCGACAGAGTCAATCAAAGAAAGCATGGCACATTGCAGAGGTTACACAAATACAACAATATTAAGAACAGTAATGATTAGTTTTATTTTTACTATCGGTTAAAAAATATTACTGGTGAAAGAAGTGATTTTAATACCGCTGCAAATGACAATGGTCTCAGTCCATCTTAGCCGCAAGGCCGAGATGGGACCGATACGATAAAAGTACAGATCAGCATGCCAACGGATGGATGGCACATTGCAGGGGTTGTACAATTACAAAAATATTAAGAACAGTAACGGTCGGTTTTATTTTTACTATCGGTGAAAAAATATTACTGGTGACTACAGTGATTTTAATACCGCTGCGAATGACAATGGTCTCAGTCCATCTTAGCCGCAAGGCCGAGATGGGACCGATACGATAAAAGTACAGATTAGCATGCCAACGTATGGATGGCACGTTGCAGGGGTTGTACAATTACAAAAATATAAAGAACAGTAACGGTCGGATTTATTTTTACTATCGGTTAAAAAATATTACTGGTGACTACAGTGATTTTAATACCGCTGCGAATGACAATGGTCTCAGTCCATCTTAGCCGCAAGCCCGAGATGGGACCGATACGATAAAAGTATAGATTAGCATGCCAACGGATGGATGGCACATTGCAGGGGTTGTACAATTACAAAAATATTAAGAACAGTAACGGTCGGTTTTATTTTTACTAACGGTGAAAAAATATTACTGGTGACTACAGTGATTTTAATACCGCTGCGAATGACAATGGTCTCAGTCCATCTTAGCCGCAAGGCCGAGATGGGACCGATACGATAAAAGTACAGATTAGCATGCCAACGTATGGATGGCACGTTGCAGGGGTTGTACAATTACAAAAATATTAAGAACAGTAACGGTCGGTTTTATTTTTACTATCGGTGAAAAAATATTACTGGTGACTACAGTGATTTTAATACCGCTGCGAATGACAATGGTCTCAGTCCATCTTAGCCGCAAGGCCGAGATGGGACCGATACGATAAAAGTAATGATTATCAGGTCGACAGAGTCAATCAAAGAAAGCATGGCACATTGCAGAGGTTACACAAATACAACAATATTAAGAACAGTAATGATTAGTTTTATTTTTACTATCGGTTAAAAAATATTACTGGTGAAAGAAGTGATTTTAATACCGCTGCAAATGACAATGGTCTCAGTCCATCTTAGCCGCAAGGCCGAGATGGGACCGATACGATAAAAGTACAGATCAGCATGCCAACGGATGGATGGCACATTGCAGGGGTTGTACAATTACAAAAATATTAAGAACAGTAACGGTCGGTTTTATTTTTACTATCGGTGAAAAAATATTACTGGTGACTACAGTGATTTTAATACCGCTGCGAATGACAATGGTCTCAGTCCATCTTAGCCGCAAGGCCGAGATGGGACCGATACGATAAAAGTACAGATTAGCATGCCAACGTATGGATGGCACGCTGCAGGGGTTGTACAATTACAAAAATATTAAGAACAGTCACGGTCGGTTTTATTTTTACTATCGGTGAAAAAATATTACTGGTGACTACAGTGATTTTAATACCGCTGCGAATGACAATGGTCTCAGTCCATCTTAGCCGCAAGGCCGAGATGGGACCGATACGATAAAAGTAATGATTATCAGGTCGACAGAGTCAATCAAAGAAAGCATGGCACATTGCAGAGGTTACACAAATACAACAATATTAAGAACAGTAATGATTAGTTTTATTTTTACTATCGGTTAAAAAATATTACTGGTGAAAGAAGTGATTTTAATACCGCTGCAAATGACAATGGTCTCAGTCCAACTTAGCCGCAAGGCCGAGATGGGACCGATACGATAAAAGTACAGATCAGCATGCCAACGGATGGATGGCACATTGCAGGGGTTGTACAATTACAAAAATATTAAGAACAGTAACGGTCGGTTTTATTTTTACTATCGGTGAAAAAATATTACTGGTGACTACAGTGATTTTAATACCGCTGCGAATGACAATGGTCTCAGTCCATCTTAGCCGCAAGGCCGAGATGGGACCGATACGATAAAAGTACAGTTTAGCATGCCAACGGATGGATGGCACATTGCAGGGGTTGTACAATTACAAAAATATGAAGAACAGTAACGGTCGGTTTTATTTTTACTATCGGTTAAAAAATATTACAGGCGATAGAAGTGATTTTAATACCGCTACGAATGACAATGGTCTCAGTCCATCTTAGCCGCAAGGCCGAGGTGGGACCGATACGATAAAAGTAAAGATTAGCAGGTCGACAGAGTCAATCAAAGCAAGCATGGCACATTGCAGAGGTTACACAATCACAGCAATATTAAGAATAGTAATGATTATTTTTATTTTTACTGTCGGTGAAAAAATATTACTGGTGATAGAAGTGATTTTAATACCGCTGCGAATGACAACGGTCTCAGTCCATCTTAGCCGCAAGGCCGAGATGGGACCGATACGATAAAAGTATAGATTAGCATGCCAACGGATGGATGCCACATTGCAGGGGTTGTACAATTACAAAAATATTAAGAACAGTAACGGTCGGTTTTACTTTTATTATCGGTGAAAAAATATTACTGGTGACTACAGTGATTTTAATACCGCTGCGAATGACAATGGTCTCAGTCCATCTTAGCCGCAAGGCCGAGATGGTACCGATACGATAAAAGTAATGATTATCAGGTCGACAGAGTCAATCAAAGAAAGCATGGCACATTGCAGAGGTTACACAAATGCAACAATATTAAGAACAGTAATGATTAGTTTTATTTTTACTATCGGTTAAAAAATATTACTGGTGAAAGAAGTGATTTTAATACCGCTGCAAATGACAATGGTCTCAGTCCATCTTAGCCGCAAGGCCGAGATGGTACCGATACGATAAAAGTACAGATCAGCATGCCAACGGATGGATGGCACATTGCAGGGGTTGTACAATTACAAAAATATTAAGAACAGTAACGGTCGGTTTTATTTTTACTATCGGTGAAAAAATATTACTGGTGACTACAGTGATTTTAATACCGCTGCGAATGACAATGGTCTCAGTCCATCTTAGCCGCAAGGCCGAGATGGGACCGATACGATAAAACTACAGATTAGCATGCCAACGTATGGATGGCACGCTGCAGGGGTTGTACAATTACAAAAATATTAAGAACAGTCACGGTCGGTTTTATTTTTACTATCGGTGAAAAAATATTACTGGTGACTACAGTGATTTTAATACCGCTGCGAATGACAATGGTCTCAGTCCATCTTAGCCGCAAGGCCGAGATGGGACCGATACGATAAAAGTACAGATTAACATGCCAACGTATGGATGGCACGCTGCAGGGGTTGTACAATTACAAAAATATTAAGAACAGTCACGGTCGGTTTTATTTTTACTATCGGTGAAAAAATATTACTGGTGACTAGAGTGATTTTAATACCGCTGCGAATGACAATGGTCTCAGTCCATCTTAGCCGCAAGGCCGAGATGGGACCGATACGATAAAAGTATAGATTAGCATGCCAACGGATGGATGCCACATTGCAGGGGTTGTACAATTACAAAAATATTAAGAACAGTAACGGTCGGTTTTATTTTTACTATCGGTGAAAAAATATTACTGATGATAGAAGTGATTTTAATACCGCTGCGAATGACAATGGTCTCAGTCCATCTTAGCCGCAAGGCCGAGATGGGACCGATACGATAAAAGTAATGATTATCAGGTCGACAGAGTCAATCAAAGAAAGCATGGCACATTGCAGAGGTTACACAAATACAACAATATTAAGAACAGTAATGATTAGTTTTATTTTTACTATCGGTAAAATAATATTACTGGTGAAAGAAGTGATTTTAATACCGCTGCAAATGACAATGGTCTCAGTCCATCTTAGCCGCAAGCCCGAGATGGGACCGATACGATAAAAGTACAGATTAGCATGCCATCGGATGGATGGCACATTGCAGGGGTTGTACAATTACAAAAATATTAAGAACAGTAACGGTCGGTTTTATTTTTACTATCGGTGAAAAAATATTACTGGTGACTACAGTGATTTTAATACCGCTGCGAATGACAATGGTCTCAGTCCATCTTAGCCGCAAGGCCGAGATGGGACCGATACGATAAAAGTAATGATTATCAGGTCGACAGAGTCAATCAAAGAAAGCATGGCACATTGCAGAGGTTACACAAATACAACAATATTAAGAACAGTAATGATTAGTTTTATTTTTACTATCGGTTAAAAAATATTACTGGTGAAAGAAGTGATTTTAATACCGCTGCAAATGACAATGGTCTCAGTCCATCTTAGCCGCAAGGCCGAGATGGGACCGATACGATAAAAGTACAGATCAGCATGCCAACGGATGGATGGCACATTGCAGGGGTTGTACAATTACAAAAATATTAAGAACAGTAACGGTCGGTTTTACTTTTATTATCGGTGAAAAAATATTACTGGTGACTACAGTGATTTTAATACCGCTGCGAATGACAATGGTCTCAGTCCATCTTAGCCGCAAGGCCGAGATGGGACCGATACGATAAAAGTACAGATTAGCATGCCAACGTATGGATGGCACGTTGCAGGGGTTGTACAATTACAAAAATATTAAGAACAGTAACGGTCGGTTTTATTTTTACTATCGGTGAAAAAATATTACTGATGATAGAAGTGATTTTAATACCGCTGCGAATGACAATGGTCTCAGTCCATCTTAGCCGCAAGGCCGAGATGGGACCGATACGATAAAAGTAATGATTATCAGGTCGACAGAGTCAATCAAAGAAAGCATGGCACATTGCAGAGGTTACACAAATACAACAATATTAAGAACAGTAATGATTAGTTTTATTTTTACTATCGGTGAAAAAATATTACTGGTGATAGAAGTGATTTTAATACCGCTGCGAATGACAATGGTCTCAGTCCATCTTAGCCGCAAGCCCGAAATGGGACAGATACGATAAAAGTACAGATTAGCATGCCAACATATGGATGGCACGTTGCAGGGGTTGTACAATTACAAAAATATTAAGAACAGTAACGGTCGGTTTTATTTTTACTATCGGTGAAAAAATATTACTGGCGACTAAAGTGATTTTAATACCGCTGCGAATGACAATGGTCTCAGTCCATCTTACCCGCAAGGCCGAGATGGGACCGATACGATAAACGTACAGATTAGCATGCCAACGGATGGATGGCACATTGCAGGGGTTGTACAATTACAAAAATATTAAGAACAGTAACGGTCGGTTTTATTTTTACTATCGGTTAAAAAATATTACAGGCGATAGAAGTGATTTTAATACCGCTACGAATGACAATGGTCTCAGTCCATCTTAGCCGCAAGGCCGAGGTGGGACCGATACGATAAAAGTAAAGATTAGCAGGTCGACAGAGTCAATCAAAGCAAGCATGGCACATTGCAGAGGTTACACAAACACAGCAATATTAAGAATAGTAATGATTATTTTTATTTTTACTATCGGTGAAAAAATATTACTGGTGATAGAAGTGATTTTAATACCGCTGCGAATGACAAAGGTCTCAGTCCATCTTAGCCGCAAGGCCGAGATGGGACCGATACGATAAAAGTATAGATTAGCATGCCAACGGATGGATGCCACATTGCAGGGGTTGTACAATTACAAAAATATTAAGAACAGTAACGGTCGGTTTTATTTTTACTATCGGTGAAAAAATATTACTGATGATAGAAGTGATTTTAATACCGCTGCGAATGACAATGGTCTCAGTCCATCTTAGCCGCAAGGCCGAGATGGGACCGATACGATAAAAGTAATGATTATCAGGTCGACAGAGTCAATCAAAGAAAGCATGGCACATTGCAGAGGTTACACAAATACAACAATATTAAGAACAGTAATGATTAGTTTTATTTTTACTATCGGTTAAAAAATATTACTGGTGAAAGAAGTGATTTTAATACCGCTGCAAATGACAATGGTCTCAGTCCATCTTAGCCGCAAGGCCGAGATGGGACCGATACGATAAAAGTACAGATCAGCATGCCAACGGATGGATGGCACATTGCAGGGGTTGTACAATTACAAAAATATTAAGAACAGTAACGGTCGGTTTTACTTTTATTATCGGTGAAAAAATATTACTGGTGACTACAGTGATTTTAATACCGCTGCGAATGACAATGGTCTCAGTCCATCTTAGCCGCAAGGCCGAGATGGGACCGATACGATAAAAGTACAGATTAGCATGCCAACGTATGGATGGCACGTTGCAGGGGTTGTACAATTACAAAAATATTAAGAACAGTAACGGTCGGTTTTATTTTTACTATCGGTGAAAAAATATTACTGATGATAGAAGTGATTTTAATACCGCTGCGAATGACAATGGTCTCAGTCCATCTTAGCCGCAAGGCCGAGATGGGACCGATACGATAAAAGTAATGATTATCAGGTCGACAGAGTCAATCAAAGAAAGCATGGCACATTGCAGAGGTTACACAAATACAACAATATTAAGAACAGTAATGATTAGTTTTATTTTTACTATCGGTGAAAAAATATTACTGGTGATAGAAGTGATTTTAATACCGCTGCGAATGACAATGGTCTCAGTCCATCTTAGCCGCAAGCCCGAGATGGGACAGATACGATAAAAGTACAGATTAGCATGCCAACATATGGATGGCACGTTGCAGGGGTTGTACAATTACAAAAATATTAAGAACAGTAACGGTCGGTTTTATTTTTACTATCGGTGAAAAAATATTACTGGCGACTAAAGTGATTTTAATACCGCTGCGAATGACAATGGTCTCAGTCCATCTTAGCCGCAAGGCCGAGATGGGACCGATACGATAAAAGTACAGATTAGCATGCCAACGGATGGATGGCACATTGCAGGGGTTGTACAATTACAAAAATATAAAGAACAGTAACGGTCGGATTTATTTTTACGATCGGTTAAAAAATATTACTGGTGATAGAAGTGATTTTAATACCGCTGCGAATGACAATGGTGTCAGTCCATCTTAGCCGCAAGGCTGAGATAGGACCCATACGATAAAAGTACAGATTAGCAGGTCGACAGAGTCAATCAAAGCAAGCATGGCACATTGCAGAGGTTACACGAATACAACAATATTAAGAACAGTAATGATTAGTTTTATTTTTACTATCGGTTAAAAAATATTACTGGTGATAGAAGTGATTTTAATACCGCTGCGAATCACAATGGTCTCAGTCCATCTTACCTGCAAGGCCGAGATGGGACCGATACGATAAACGTACAGATTAGCATGCCAACGGATGGATGGCACATTGCAGGGGTTGCACAATTACAAAAATATTAAGAACAGTAACGGGCCGTTTTATTTTTACTATCGGTGAAAAAATATTACTGGCGATACAAGTGATTTTAATACCGCTGCGAATGACAATGGTCTCAGTCCATCTTAGCCGCAAGGCCGAGATGGGACCGATACATTAAAAGTACAGATTAGCATGCCAACGGATGGATGGCACATTGCAGGGGTTGCACAATTACAAAAATATTAAGAACAGTAACGGTCCGTTTTATTTTTACTATCGGTGAAAAAATATTACTGGTGAAAGAAGTGATTTTAATACCGCTGCAAATGACAATGGTCTCAGTCCATCTTAGCCGCAAGGCCGAGATGGGACCGATACGATAAAAGTACAGATCAGCATGCCAACGGATGGATGGCACATTGCAGGGGTTGTACAATTACAAAAATATTAAGAACAGTAACGGTCGGTTTTATTTTTACTATCGGTGAAAAAATATTACTGGTGACTACAGTGATTTTAATACCGCTGCGAATGACAATGGTCTCAGTCCATCTTAGCCGCAAGGCCGAGATGGGACCGATACGATAAAAGTACAGATTAGCATGCCAACGTATGGATGGCACGTTGCAGGGGTTGTACAATTACAAAAATATTAAGAACAGTAACGGTCGGTTTTATTTTTACTATCGGTGAAAAAATATTACTGGTGACTACAGTGATTTTAATACCGCTGCGAATGACAATGGTCTCAGTCCATCTTAGCCGCAAGGCCGAGATGGGACCGATACGATAAAAGTAATGATTATCAGGTCGACAGAGTCAATCAAAGAAAGCATGGCACATTGCAGAGGTTACACAAATACAACAATATTAAGAACAGTAATGATTAGTTTTATTTTTACTATCGGTTAAAAAATATTACTGGTGAAAGAAGTGATTTTAATACCGCTGCAAATGACAATGGTCTCAGTCCATCTTAGCCGCAAGGCCGAGATGGGACCGATACGATAAAAGTACAGATCAGCATGCCAACGGATGGATGGCACATTGCAGGGGTTGTACAATTACAAAAATATTAAGAACAGTAACGGTCGGTTTTATTTTTACTATCGGTGAAAAAATATTACTGGTGACTACAGTGATTTTAATACCGCTGCGAATGACAATGGTCTCAGTCCATCTTAGCCGCAAGGCCGAGATGGGACCGATACGATAAAAGTACAGATTAGCATGCCAACGTATGGATGGCACGCTGCAGGGGTTGTACAATTACAAAAATATTAAGAACAGTCACGGTCGGTTTTATTTTTACTATCGGTGAAAAAATATTACTGGTGACTACAGTGATTTTAATACCGCTGCGAATGACAATGGTCTCAGTCCATCTTAGCCGCAAGGCCGAGATGGGACCGATACGATAAAAGTACAGATTAGCATGCCAACGGATGGATGGCAAATTGCAGGGGTTGTACAATTACAAAAATATTAAGAACAGTAACGGTCGGTTTTATTTTTACTATCGGTGAAAAAATATTACTGATGATAGAAGTAATTTTAATACCGCTGCGAATGACAATGGTCTCAGTCCATCTTAGCCGCAAGGCCGAGATGGGACCGATACGATAAAAGTACAGATTAGCATGCCAACGTATGGATGGCACGTTGCAGGGGTTGTACAATTACAAAAATATAAAGAACAGTAACGGTCGGATTTATTTTTACTATCGGTTAAAAAATATTACTGGTGACTACAGTGATTTTAATACCGCTGCGAATGACAATGGTCTCAGTCCATCTTAGCCGCAAGGCCGAGATGGTACCGATACGATAAAAGTAATGATTATCAGGTCGACAGAGTCAATCAAAGAAAGCATGGCACATTGCAGAGGTTACACAAATACAACAATATTAAGAACAGTAATGATTAGTTTTATTTTTACTATCGGTTAAAAAATATTACTGGTGAAAGAAGTGATTTTAATACCGCTGCAAATGACAATGGTCTCAGTCCATCTTAGCCGCAAGGCCGAGATGGGACCGATACGATAAAAGTACAGATCAGCATGCCAACGGATGGATGGCACATTGCAGGGGTTGTACAATTACAAAAATATTAAGAACAGTAACGGTCGGTTTTATTTTTACTATCGGTGAAAAAATATTACTGGTGACTACAGTGATTTTAATACCGCTGCGAATGACAATGGTCTCAGTCCATCTTAGCCGCAAGGCCGAGATGGGACCGATACGATAAAAGTACAGATTAGCATGCCAACGTATGGATGGCACGCTGCAGGGGTTGTACAATTACAAAAATATTAAGAACAGTCACGGTCGGTTTTATTTTTACTATCGGTGAAAAAATATTACTGGTGACTACAGTGATTTTAATACCGCTGCGAATGACAATGGTCTCAGTCCATCTTAGCCGCAAGGCCGAGATGGGACCGATACGATAAAAGTACAGATTAGCATGCCAACGGATGGATGGCAAATTGCAGGGGTTGTACAATTACAAAAATATTAAGAACAGTAACGGTCGGTTTTATTTTTACTATCGGTGAAAAAATATTACTGATGATAGAAGTAATTTTAATACCGCTGCGAATGACAATGGTCTCAGTCCATCTTAGCCGCAAGGCCGAGATGGGACCGATACGATAAAAGTACAGATTAGCATGCCAACGTATGGATGGCACGTTGCAGGGGTTGTACAATTACAAAAATATAAAGAACAGTAACGGTCGGATTTATTTTTACTATCGGTTAAAAAATATTACTGGTGACTACAGTGATTTTAATACCGCTGCGAATGACAATGGTCTCAGTCCATCTTAGCCGCAAGGCCGAGATGGTACCGATACGATAAAAGTAATGATTATCAGGTCGACAGAGTCAATCAAAGAAAGCATGGCACATTGCAGAGGTTACACAAATACAACAATATTAAGAACAGTAATGATTAGTTTTATTTTTACTATCGGTTAAAAAATATTACTGGTGAAAGAAGTGATTTTAATACCGCTGCAAATGACAATGGTCTCAGTCCATCTTAGCCGCAAGGCCGAGATGGGACCGATACGATAAAAGTACAGATCAGCATGCCAACGGATGGATGGCACATTGCAGGGGTTGTACAATTACAAAAATATTAAGAACAGTAACGGTCGGTTTTATTTTTACTATCGGTGAAAAAATATTACTGGTGACTACAGTGATTTTAATACCGCTGCGAATGACAATGGTCTCAGTCCATCTTAGCCGCAAGGCCGAGATGGGACCGATACGATAAAAGTACAGATTAGCATGCCAACGTATGGATGCCACATTGCAGGGGTTGTACAATTACAAAAATATTAAGAACAGTAACGGTCGGTTTTATTTTTACTATCGGTGAAAAAATATTACTGATGATAGAAGTAATTTTAATACCGCTGCGAATGACAATGGTCTCAGTCCATTTTAGCCGCAAGGCCGAGATGGGACCGATACGATAAAAGTACAGATCAGCATGCCAACGGATGGATGGCACATTGCAGGGGTTGTACAATTACAAAAATATTAAGAACAGTAACGGTCGGTTTTATTTTTACTATCGGTGAAAAAATATTACTGGTGACTACAGTGATTTTAATACCGCTGCGAATGACAATGGTCTCAGTCCATCTTAGCCGCAAGGCCGAGATGGGACCGATACGATAAAAGTAATGATTATCAGGTCGACAGAGTCAATCAAAGAAAGCATGGCACATTGCAGAGGTTACACAAATACAACAATATTAAGAACAGTAATGATTAGTTTTATTTTTACTATCGGTTAAAAAATATTACTGGTGAAAGAAGTGATTTTAATACCGCTGCAAATGACAATGGTCTCAGTCCATCTTAGCCGCAAGGCCGAGATGGGACCGATACGATAAAAGTACAGATCAGCATGCCAACGGATGGATGGCACATTGCAGGGGTTGTACAATTACAAAAATATTAAGAACAGTAACGGTCGGTTTTATTTTTACTATCGGTGAAAAAATATTACTGGTGACTACAGTGATTTTAATACCGCTGCGAATGACAATGGTCTCAGTCCATCTTAGCCGCAAGGCCGAGATGGGACCGATACGATAAAAGTACAGATTAGCATGCCAACGTATGGATGGCACGCTGCAGGGGTTGTACAATTACAAAAATATTAAGAACAGTCACGGTCGGTTTTATTTTTACTATCGGTGAAAAAATATTACTGGTGACTACAGTGATTTTAATACCGCTGCGAATGACAATGGTCTCAGTCCATCTTAGCCGCAAGGCCGAGATGGGACCGATACGATAAAAGTACAGATTAGCATGCCAACGGATGGATGGCAAATTGCAGGGGTTGTACAATTACAAAAATATTAAGAACAGTAACGGTCGGTTTTATTTTTACTATCGGTGAAAAAATATTACTGATGATAGAAGTAATTTTAATACCGCTGCGAATGACAATGGTCTCAGTCCATCTTAGCCGCAAGGCCGAGATGGGACCGATACGATAAAAGTACAGATTAGCATGCCAACGTATGGATGGCACGTTGCAGGGGTTGTACAATTACAAAAATATAAAGAACAGTAACGGTCGGATTTATTTTTACTATCGGTTAAAAAATATTACTGGTGACTACAGTGATTTTAATACCGCTGCGAATGACAATGGTCTCAGTCCATCTTAGCCGCAAGGCCGAGATGGTACCGATACGATAAAAGTAATGATTATCAGGTCGACAGAGTCAATCAAAGAAAGCATGGCACATTGCAGAGGTTACACAAATACAACAATATTAAGAACAGTAATGATTAGTTTTATTTTTACTATCGGTTAAAAAATATTACTGGTGAAAGAAGTGATTTTAATACCGCTGCAAATGACAATGGTCTCAGTCCATCTTAGCCGCAAGGCCGAGATGGGACCGATACGATAAAAGTACAGATCAGCATGCCAACGGATGGATGGCACATTGCAGGGGTTGTACAATTACAAAAATATTAAGAACAGTAACGGTCGGTTTTATTTTTACTATCGGTGAAAAAATATTACTGGTGACTACAGTGATTTTAATACCGCTGCGAATGACAATGGTCTCAGTCCATCTTAGCCGCAAGGCCGAGATGGGACCGATACGATAAAAGTACAGATTAGCATGCCAACGTATGGATGCCACATTGCAGGGGTTGTACAATTACAAAAATATTAAGAACAGTAACGGTCGGTTTTATTTTTACTATCGGTGAAAAAATATTACTGATGATAGAAGTAATTTTAATACCGCTGCGAATGACAATGGTCTCAGTCCATTTTAGCCGCAAGGCCGAGATGGGACCGATACGATAAAAGTACAGATCAGCATGCCAACGGATGGATGGCACATTGCAGGGGTTGTACAATTACAAAAATATTAAGAACAGTAACGGTCGGTTTTATTTTTACTATCGGTGAAAAAATATTACTGGTGACTACAGTGATTTTAATACCGCTGCGAATGACAATGGTCTCAGTCCATCTTAGCCGCAAGGCCGAGATGGGACCGATACGATAAAAGTAATGATTATCAGGTCGACAGAGTCAATCAAAGAAAGCATGGCACATTGCAGAGGTTACACAAATACAACAATATTAAGAACAGTAATGATTAGTTTTATTTTTACTATCGGTTAAAAAATATTACTGGTGAAAGAAGTGATTTTAATACCGCTGCAAATGACAATGGTCTCAGTCCATCTTAGCCGCAAGGCCGAGATGGGACCGATACGATAAAAGTACAGATCAGCATGCCAACGGATGGATGGCACATTGCAGGGGTTGTACAATTACAAAAATATTAAGAACAGTAACGGTCGGTTTTATTTTTACTATCGGTGAAAAAATATTACTGGTGACTACAGTGATTGTAATACCGCTGCGAATGACAATGGTCTCAGTCCATCTTTGCCGCAAGGCCGAGATGGGACCGATACGATAAAAGTACAGTTTAGCATGCCAACGGATGGATGGCACATTGCAGGGGTTGTACAATTACAAAAATATGAAGAACAGTAACGGTCGGTTTTATTTTTACTATCGGTTAAAAAATATTACAGGCGATAGAAGTGATTTTAATACCGCTACGAATGACAATGGTCTCAGTCCATCTTAGCCGCAAGGCCGAGGTGGGACCGATACGATAAAAGTAAAGATTAGCAGGTCGACAGAGTCAATCAAAGCAAGCATGGCACATTGCAGAGGTTACACAATCACAGCAATATTAAGAATAGTAATGATTATTTTTATTTTTACTATCGGTGAAAAAATATTACTGGTGATAGAAGTGATTTTAATACCGCTGCGAATGACAACGGTCTCAGTCCATCTTAGCCGCAAGGCCGAGATGGGACCGATACGATAAAAGTATAGATTAGCATGCCAACGGATGGATGCCACATTGCAGGGGTTGTACAATTACAAAAATATTAAGAACAGTAACGGTCGGTTTTACTTTTATTATCGGTGAAAAAATATTACTGGTGACTACAGTGATTTTAATACCGCTGCGAATGACAATGGTCTCAGTCCATCTTAGCCGCAAGGCCGAGATGGGACCGATACGATAAAAGTACAGATTAGCATGCCAACGTATGGATGGCACGCTGCAGGGGTTGTACAATTACAAAAATATTAAGAACAGTCACGGTCGGTTTTATTTTTACTATCGGTGAAAAAATATTACTGGTGACTACAGTGATTTTAATACCGCTGCGAATGACAATGGTCTCAGTCCATCTTAGCCGCAAGGCCGAGATGGGACCGATACGATAAAAGTAATGATTATCAGGTCGACAGAGTCAATCAAAGAAAGCATGGCACATTGCAGAGGTTACACAAATACAACAATATTAAGAACAGTAATGATTAGTTTTATTTTTACTATCGGTTAAAAAATATTACTGGTGAAAGAAGTGATTTTAATACCGCTGCAAATGACAATGGTCTCAGTCCATCTTAGCCGCAAGGCCGAGATGGGACCGATACGATAAAAGTACAGATCAGCATGCCAACGGATGGATGGCACATTGCAGGGGTTGTACAATTACAAAAATATGAAGCACAGTAACGGTCGGTTTTATTTTTACTATCGGTTAAAAAATATTACAGGCGATAGAAGTGATTTTAATACCGCTACGAATGACAATGGTCTCAGTCCATCTTAGCCGCAAGGCCGAGGTGGGACCGATACGATAAAAGTAAAGATTAGCAGGTCGACAGAGTCAATCAAAGCAAGCATGGCACATTGCAGAGGTTACACAATCACAGCAATATTAAGAATAGTAATGATTATTTTTATTTTTACTATCGGTGAAAAAATATTACTGGTGATAGAAGTGATTTTAATACCGCTGCGAATGACAACGGTCTCAGTCCATCTTAGCCGCAAGGCCGAGATGGGACCGATACGATAAAAGTATAGATTAGCATGCCAACGGATGGATGCCACATTGCAGGGGTTGTACAATTACAAAAATATTAAGAACAGTAACGGTCGGTTTTATTTTTACTATCGGTGAAAAAATATTACTGATGATAGAAGTGATTTTAATACCGCTGCGAATGACAATGGTCTCAGTCCATCTTAGCCGCAAGGCCGAGATGGGACCGATACGATAAAAGTAATGATTATCAGGTCGACAGAGTCAATCAAAGAAAGCATGGCACATTGCAGAGGTTACACAAATACAACAATATTAAGAACAGTAATGATTAGTTTTATTTTTACTATCGGTTAAAAAATATTACTGGTGAAAGAAGTGATTTTAATACCGCTGCAAATGACAATGGTCTCAGTCCATCTTAGCCGCAAGGCCGAGATGGGACCGATACGATAAAAGTACAGATCAGCATGCCAACGGATGGATGGCACATTGCAGGGGTTGTACAATTACAAAAATATTAAGAACAGTAACGGTCGGTTTTACTTTTATTATCGGTGAAAAAATATTACTGGTGACTACAGTGATTTTAATACCGCTGCGAATGACAATGGTCTCAGTCCATCTTAGCCGCAAGGCCGAGATGGGACCGATACGATAAAAGTACAGATTAGCATGCCAACGTATGGATGGCACGTTGCAGGGGTTGTACAATTACAAAAATATTAAGAACAGTAACGGTCGGTTTTATTTTTACTATCGGTGAAAAAATATTACTGATGATAGAAGTGATTTTAATACCGCTGCGAATGACAATGGTCTCAGTCCATCTTAGCCGCAAGGCCGAGATGGGACCGATACGATAAAAGTAATGATTATCAGGTCGACAGAGTCAATCAAAGAAAGCATGGCACATTGCAGAGGTTACACAAATACAACAATATTAAGAACAGTAATGATTAGTTTTATTTTTACTATCGGTGAAAAAATATTACTGGTGATAGAAGTGATTTTAATACCGCTGCGAATGACAATGGTCTCAGTCCATCTTAGCCGCAAGCCCGAGATGGGACAGATACGATAAAAGTACAGATTAGCATGCCAACATATGGATGGCACGTTGCAGGGGTTGTACAATTACAAAAATATTAAGAACAGTAACGGTCGGTTTTATTTTTACTATCGGTGAAAAAATATTACTGGCGACTAAAGTGATTTTAATACCGCTGCGAATGACAATGGTCTCAGTCCATCTTAGCCGCAAGGCCGAGATGGGACCGATACGATAAAAGTACAGATTAGCATGCCAACGGATGGATGGCACATTGCAGGGGTTGTACAATTACAAAAATATAAAGAACAGTAACGGTCGGATTTATTTTTACGATCGGTTAAAAAATATTACTGGTGATAGAAGTGATTTTAATACCGCTGCGAATGACAATGGTGTCAGTCCATCTTAGCCGCAAGGCTGAGATAGGACCCATACGATAAAAGTACAGATTAGCAGGTCGACAGAGTCAATCAAAGCAAGCATGGCACATTGCAGAGGTTACACGAATACAACAATATTAAGAACAGTAATGATTAGTTTTATTTTTACTATCGGTTAAAAAATATTACTGGTGATAGAAGTGATTTTAATACCGCTGCGAATCACAATGGTCTCAGTCCATCTTACCTGCAAGGCCGAGATGGGACCGATACGATAAACGTACAGATTAGCATGCCAACGGATGGATGGCACATTGCAGGGGTTGCACAATTACAAAAATATTAAGAACAGTAACGGGCCGTTTTATTTTTACTATCGGTGAAAAAATATTACTGGCGATACAAGTGATTTTAATACCGCTGCGAATGACAATGGTCTCAGTCCATCTTAGCCGCAAGGCCGAGATGGGACCGATACATTAAAAGTACAGATTAGCATGCCAACGGATGGATGGCACATTGCAGGGGTTGCACAATTACAAAAATATTAAGAACAGTAACGGTCCGTTTTATTTTTACTATCGGTGAAAAAATATTACTGGTGAAAGAAGTGATTTTAATACCGCTGCAAATGACAATGGTCTCAGTCCATCTTAGCCGCAAGGCCGAGATGGGACCGATACGATAAAAGTACAGATCAGCATGCCAACGGATGGATGGCACATTGCAGGGGTTGTACAATTACAAAAATATTAAGAACAGTAACGGTCGGTTTTATTTTTACTATCGGTGAAAAAATATTACTGGTGACTACAGTGATTTTAATACCGCTGCGAATGACAATGGTCTCAGTCCATCTTAGCCGCAAGGCCGAGATGGGACCGATACGATAAAAGTACAGATTAGCATGCCAACGTATGGATGGCACGTTGCAGGGGTTGTACAATTACAAAAATATTAAGAACAGTAACGGTCGGTTTTATTTTTACTATCGGTGAAAAAATATTACTGGTGACTACAGTGATTTTAATACCGCTGCGAATGACAATGGTCTCAGTCCATCTTAGCCGCAAGGCCGAGATGGGACCGATACGATAAAAGTACAGATTAGCATGCCAACGTATGGATGGCACGTTGCAGGGGTTGTACAATTACAAAAATATAAAGAACAGTAACGGTCGGATTTATTTTTACTATCGGTTAAAAAATATTACTGGTGACTACAGTGATTTTAATACCGCTGCGAATGACAATGGTCTCAGTCCATCTTAGCCGCAAGCCCGAGATGGTACCGATACGATAAAAGTAATGATTATCAGGTCGACAGAGTCAATCAAAGAAAGCATGGCACATTGCAGAGGTTACACAAATACAACAATATTAAGAACAGTAATGATTAGTTTTATTTTTACTATCGGTTAAAAAATATTACTGGTGAAAGAAGTGATTTTAATACCGCTGCAAATGACAATGGTCTCAGTCCATCTTAGCCGCAAGGCCGAGATGGGACCGATACGATAAAAGTACAGATTAGCAGGTCGACAGAGTCAATCAAAGCAAGCATGGCACATTGCAAAGGTTACACAAACACAGCAATATTAAGAATAGTAATGATTAGTTTTATTTTTACTATCGGTTAAAAAATATTACTGGTGATAGAAGTGATTTTAATACCGCTGCGAATGACAACGGTCTCAGTCCATCTTAGCCGCAAGGCCGAGATGGGACCGATACGATAAAAGTACAGATCAGCATGCCAACGGATGGATGGCACATTGCAGGGGTTGTACAATTACAAAAATATTAAGAACAGTAACGGTCGGTTTTACTTTTATTATCGGTGAAAAAATATTACTGGTGACTACAGTGATTTTAATACCGCTGCGAATGACAATGGTCTCAGTCCATCTTAGCCGCAAGGCCGAGATGGGACCGATACGATAAAAGTACAGATTAGCATGCCAACGTATGGATGGCACGTTGCAGGGGTTGTACAATTACAAAAATATTAAGAACAGTAACGGTCGGTTTTATTTTTACTATCGTTGAAAAAATATTACTGGTGATAGAAGTGATTTTAATACCGCTGCGAATGACAATGGTCTCAGTCCATCTTAGCCGCAAGCCCGAGATGGGACCGATACGATAAAAGTACAGATTAGCATGCCATCGGATGGATGGCACATTGCAGGGGTTGTACAATTACAAAAATATTAAGAACAGTAACGGTCGGTTTTATTTTTACTAACGGTGAAAAAATATTACTGGTGACTACAGTGATTTTAATACCGCTGCGAATGACAATGGTCTCAGTCCATCTTAGCCGCAAGGCCGAGATGGGACCGATACGATAAAAGTACAGATTAGCATGCCAACGTATGGATGGCACGTTGCAGGGGTTGTACAATTACAAAAATATTAAGAACAGTAACGGTCGGTTTTATTTTTACTATCGGTGAAAAAATATTACTGGTGACTACAGTGATTTTAATACCGCTGCGAATGACAATGGTCTCAGTCCATCTTAGCCGCAAGGCCGAGATGGGACCGATACGATAAAAGTAATGATTATCAGGTCGACAGAGTCAATCAAAGAAAGCATGGCACATTGCAGAGGTTACACAAATACAACAATATTAAGAACAGTAATGATTAGTTTTATTTTTACTATCGGTTAAAAAATATTACTGGTGAAAGAAGTGATTTTAATACCGCTGCAAATGACAATGGTCTCAGTCCATCTTAGCCGCAAGGCCGAGATGGGACCGATACGATAAAAGTACAGATCAGCATGCCAACGGATGGATGGCACATTGCAGGGGTTGTACAATTACAAAAATATTAAGAACAGTAACGGTCGGTTTTATTTTTACTATCGGTGAAAAAATATTACTGGTGAAAGAAGTGATTTTAATACCGCTGCAAATGACAATGGTCTCAGTCCATCTTAGCCGCAAGGCCGAGATGGGACCGATACGATAAAAGTACAGATCAGCATGCCAACGGATGGATGGCACATTGCAGGGGTTGTACAATTACAAAAATATTAAGAACAGTAACGGTCGGTTTTATTTTTACTATCGGTGAAAAAATATTACTGGTGACTACAGTGATTTTAATACCGCTGCGAATGACAATGGTCTCAGTCCATCTTAGCCGCAAGGCCGAGATGGTACCGATACGATAAAAGTAATGATTATCAGGTCGACAGAGTCAATCAAAGAAAGCATGGCACATTGCAGAGGTTACACAAATGCAACAATATTAAGAACAGTAATGATTAGTTTTATTTTTACTATCGGTTAAAAAATATTACTGGTGAAAGAAGTGATTTTAATACCGCTGCAAATGACAATGGTCTCAGTCCATCTTAGCCGCAAGGCCGAGATGGGACCGATACGATAAAAGTACAGATTAGCATGCCAACGTATGGATGGCACGCTGCAGGGGTTGTACAATTACAAAAATATTAAGAACAGTCACGGTCGGTTTTATTTTTACTATCGGTGAAAAAATATTACTGGTGACTACAGTGATTTTAATACCGCTGCGAATGACAATGGTCTCAGTCCATCTTAGCCGCAAGGCCGAGATGGGACCGATACGATAAAAGTAATGATTATCAGGTCGACAGAGTCAATCAAAGAAAGCATGGCACATTGCAGAGGTTACACAAATACAACAATATTAAGAACAGTAATGATTAGTTTTATTTTTACTATCGGTTAAAAAATATTACTGGTGAAAGAAGTGATTTTAATACCGCTGCAAATGACAATGGTCTCAGTCCATCTTAGCCGCAAGGCCGAGATGGGACCGATACGATAAAAGTACAGATCAGCATGCCAACGGATGGATGGCACATTGCAGGGGTTGTACAATTACAAAAATATTAAGAACAGTAACGGTCGGTTTTATTTTTACTATCGGTGAAAAAATATTACTGGTGACTACAGTGATTTTAATACCGCTGCGAATGACAATGGTCTCAGTCCATCTTAGCCGCAAGGCCGAGATGGGACCGATACGATAAAAGTACAGATTAGCATGCCAACGTATGGATGGCACGCTGCAGGGGTTGTACAATTACAAAAATATTAAGAACAGTCACGGTCGGTTTTATTTTTACTATCGGTGAAAAAATATTACTGGTGACTACAGTGATTTTAATACCGCTGCGAATGACAATGGTCTCAGTCCATCTTAGCCGCAAGGCCGAGATGGGACCGATACGATAAAAGTACAGATTAGCATGCCAACGTATGGATGGCACGTTGCAGGGGTTGTACAATTACAAAAATATTAAGAACAGTAACGGTCGGTTTTATTTTTACTATCGTTGAAAAAATATTACTGGTGATAGAAGTGATTTTAATACCGCTGCGAATGACAATGGTCTCAGTCCATCTTAGCCGCAAGCCCGAGATGGGACCGATACGATAAAAGTACAGATTAGCATGCCATCGGATGGATGGCACATTGCAGGGGTTGTACAATTACAAAAATATTAAGAACAGTAACGGTCGGTTTTATTTTTACTATCGGTGAAAAAATATTACTGATGATAGAAGTAATTTTAATACCGCTGCGAATGACAATGGTCTCAGTCCATCTTAGCCGCAAGGCCGAGATCGTACCGATACGATAAAAGTAATGATTATCAGGTCGACAGAGTCAATCAAAGAAAGCATGGCACATTCCAGAGGTTACACAAATGCAACAATATTAAGAACAGTAATGATTAGTTTTATTTTTACTATCGGTTAAAAAATATTACTGGTGAAAGAAGTGATTTTAATACCGCTGCAAATGACAATGGTCTCAGTCCATCTTAGCCGCAAGGCCGAGATGGGACCGATACGATAAAAGTACAGATCAGCATGCCAACGGATGGATGGCACATTGCAGGGGTTGTACAATTACAAAAATATTAAGAACAGTAACGGTCGGTTTTATTTTTACTATCGGTGAAAGAATATTACTGGTGACTACAGTGATTTTAATACCGCTGCGAATGACAATGGTCTCAGTCCATCTTAGCCGCAAGGCCGAGATGGGACCGATACGATAAAAGTACAGATTAGCATGCCAACGTATGGATGGCACGCTGCAGGGGTTGTACAATTACAAAAATATTAAGAACAGTCACGGTCGGTTTTATTTTTACTATCGGTGAAAAAATATTACTGGTGACTACAGTGATTTTAATACCGCTGCGAATGACAATGGTCTCAGTCCATCTTAGCCGCAAGGCCGAGATGGGACCGATACGATAAAAGTACAGATTAGCATGCCAACGGATGGATGGCAAATTGCAGGGGTTGTACAATTACAAAAATATTAAGAACAGTAACGGTCGGTTTTATTTTTACTATCGGTGAAAAAATATTACTGATGATAGAAGTAATTTTAATACCGCTGCGAATGACAATGGTCTCAGTCCATCTTAGCCGCAAGGCCGAGATGGGAC